>OZ010789.1:56841774-59241774 GCA_963932465.1 Maratus speciosus
CTGTCGCTGGCAAAAAGTCAGAATTTTCAAAATTTCACCTACATTAGAAATTCTGAATGCTATATTTCAACCATTTTTAAAGATAGAGACAAAACAAAAAATGCTCTGGAATCCTTTTACAAAGGTCAAGCACTTAAGAAAGAAATCTTTTTTCAGTTTCTAATTCTTTATTTACCTCATTTTAATTTTTAATTTTTTTTTATTTTAATGGCCGCCATTTTTAAACAAGATGCGGATGAAGCTGGCCTTGGAACTTGATTCAGACATTGCTATGTACTATGCACATGCCTTCTCACATCAAAATCGGTTAATAAATACGCATGTTATCGCGAGACAAATATCAAATCATTTCAAAATATCAGCAACGCTAGAAATTCAAAGTGCTATAACCCAGTCTTTTTTTAAGATATAGACGAATTCTTTTACTTAAAAAAATCGATTTATAGCACTTCTGAGAGGTGGACGTCCATTATCATGAACGGATAGCTACGGCTCACTCACACAGACCCAAGGAATCATCAGAAGGTAAGTGGATAAGGAAAAGATGTATTTTAAATGAAACAGGAAAGCCAACTAAAAACTAAAGCAAGCCAACTACAACAAAGAAGAAATTATAACGATGCATCTTGCGAAAACAGTCATCATAAAAAATTTACGAACTAACGGCCATGGAGCAAGTAGTGCCCCCACTCCAGTAGTGCACAAGCCTTTTCAAATAGTTCGCAACAATGTTTTATAAATCGTGATAACCGCGATCAGGTTCCAATGGAATGATCGCTATGTGCGCATTCAAGTATCAAGATAACTTACAAACCAAGGAAAATGAACCTGTTAAGTGGTCAAAGCCAATACAAAGAATCACAAATTAAAGACCACAATAAGTCAACCCATCAGCGGCAAGCTCACAAAGTGACAAAACCTCAAATTTAGACATCCACCATGAATAGAGTCATAAAAAAAACAATCTACGATAGAGACAAGCATCTCTCGGGATGTGAGAAGCATATATGGGGCATTCTCACAAAATTTTAACTTTCATGTCCCTGAATAATAATTTTTATTTAATACACTTTTTTGTGTTTTTTTTATTTCATATACTTGGGAACATCCCATTGCGTGATTGCCCATTGCATGAATAGTAACGAGATAAATAAGTTTTGAACGATGTTGGGGGTCCAAACACATGGAAAACTCATCTACCGTCCCGTGTCCCTGATGCTGATTTTGAAGTTTGGAGATGTCTGGATAAAATCGTTTCAATAAAAATAATTTGATGTACTTTTTTTGAAACTGGAACTATTGTTTTATATAAATATGTATGTATTTAAATATGTAGCTACAAATTAACCGGCACACATTTTTAGGGTTGATATTATTTTTTGAACTCTGTCCCTGGGTTTTAGATTTTTTACCATCCTTCTTCTAAAATTATACAGAAAATCACTTCAGATGCAGCGACAGAATTTTTTTCAAGTTTTTTCTCATGCAGAAGTATGCTAGAGAAAGAATATCTAAAATTATTTGACAAGAAATTTACTGCAGAATGTAAATCAGCATTTAAATATCAATTTCAAGCACCGTGGCTTTATTGATAGTCTTACCGTCCCCAAGGTTTATTCCTGCACTTTTCTAGGTAAATTAAAAATAATAATAATTTCCTCCAATGTTAAAAACTGTTTAAAAAAATCAATGAACACTGTGGCTATCACGTAATCTTAACATGATTTTCCTAAAAATAGGTGGTAATTTTTCTTACCGTTCCATTCTTACCGTCTCTTTTTTTTAATATTTCGTCCCCTTTTTTACCATTTCGTCCCTTTTTTCCTATACCATCCCCCCCTTTTTTTACTCTACCGTCCCTTCTTTAACACCCCTTTAAGACAACGTTATACAAAAATTCTGTATTAAAAGTACTACATTTTTATTATTTCTTATTTGAATGTCCTGTGGTTACTATGCAAATTCATTATAAGTAAAAATTTAGAAGAAAATAAACAGTTATAGAGGTAAGAGGGTAAGGAAAATTAAAATCGCAAATTTAACTTAAATCTCAGTTAAATAAAAAAAAAATCGCTGCTGACCCTTTTTTCTTTATTTTGAATCATTTAGGCATTCGTCTATCAGATTAACCCCTTAATTCTCGCTCCCGTCATATTCTCGGGCTGTGTCTTTTACTCAAATTGTTTGATTCCCACCAGTTTTATAAAATAGTGAAATTGGGTATATTCAAGGTTCTTCTACAATAAGGTTGTTCCATTTGAAGGATAGCCAATCAGAGTAGAGCAGGACTGAAACGTCACGTGGCGGACAAGATCGGAGCTCGATCAGCCGTGAGACAGTAAATAGATGCGTAAAAAGACCGAAATACGAAGTAAATAATTTTTTAAAAAGCAGATTTTCGAAAGTAAATTGAACAAAATTACTTTCCTTAAAATAATTTGGACAAATACTGATTGGAGTTAATCAAATATAAAATACATATTGGTTAAATAATATCGCGATACGTTTGTTAACATTCAAATACTTAAGTAAATTCGCGAAAAAAAATACCTTTTTAATGTGCAAAATTACAAATGAAAACTTTTAAACTATTGTAAAATAAAATGAACGAATGAATTATATGAATATGATTACACAGGAGTAGTAATGAAAAGACTAGCATTATCAAACAGAATAAATTAAACAAAACTCACACTTCAAAACTTTTAACAATAATGCATTGTCCAATTACTAGATATAAGTTTTCAAAAATTTTCGAATGTCAGTATGCTTATACAGGATGAAAATAATACAAAAATATTACTCTATAATTAAACTAATTCAATTATGAAAAAAATATGTACTATACATATTATTTACATTATATTATTAAAATAACAATATCGTTATTTCATACAGTGTTGAATTCAGACACTTTTCTGTGGCTCCGGGGGGGGGGGGGGGTATTGCACTTTTTGACCATTGAAAACCCAAAATCTCAAATCTTCCGGAGGGGACATCGCATTGCTCAGGGGAGGGATGTCCTCCTCCCGGGCCACCCCCTGAAATCAACACTGATTTCATGTATACAAAATTTCAGCAAAAACTGAAAAACTTAAAACAACTTCAGTATTAAAATTTCCATGTTATCTTATAAAACACATAAAATATAACATTTCTTCATACAAATAGGAAACAATAGAAAGAAAATTTATGGAAGTACAGTAAAGAGCCGATTATTGGAACCCCAATTAACCGAACTTCCAATTATCCGAACAGCCAATTTCTATAAAAAAATGTTTTTAAACCGAACTTCCAATTATCCAAACAGCCTATTTCTCTCTTTAGATTTGTAAAAGGAACTCTGTTCAACTTTTAGCCAAATACAATGAATTTTCTCCTCTGCGAGATTTGAACTTTGAACTTTTTTTTCCCCATTTCATGGCGATTTGTCTGCATTTGTGAAAGAAATCCGGCTTTAACAGTTTAGTCCAATATAGTACATGCCTCTTCTTTTTCTTTCATTAAAGTTTATTCGGAATTTCTCGCGATTCTCTTATGCAATTTTTAGAGATTTTCCCGTTCTGCAGAAATTTTTTGACATTCGTAAAAGGAATTCGGTTTTAAAATTGCTGTAAATTTTGTCCTATGCGATTTTAGTGTTTTTCTTTGCGATTTTCCAGAATAATTCCAGGATGTCGATGCTCGGATTTGAGACTATGTACTGTATTGTTAAATCTGCATACTTGTTCTGTGAGAGTTATTAGAACACGTTGATATAGCGCATTCATTAGATTTTATTCAAAAAGTCTGTTTAAATAATATAATAATTAAAATCATTCACAGAAAAAAAAATTCCAACGCAGAACAGCATACAGAATAATACTGAAACGAGCGAAGCGAGGCGAAGTTGTCCGCCACGTGACGTAATGCGCGAGCAGTTAAGAAATCTTTAGAGTTGGCGCATCGCACGAATGGTACCCCCCTGGGTATATTTTGGTATCGTTTTTACTGTCATTAAATAAGGTGAATATTTCTTTTTTATAAAAGTGGTGCCAATAAGCAATATGAATTTTTCAACCGTAATTTAATTCGAGCGTTAAGGGGTTAAAATGTTATTTTAGCAAGTTTAATTTCGCCAGATTTTTTTCCCAAAAGTCAAAAGATTGTGAGAATGCCCCATATGCTGTTCACAGCATTGTCCCTCGACTACAGCTATTGTTGAGGGATGACGATGGATATGTTGAACATTTGTTCTGAAGAACATCATCAGCTTTGTCATAATTTGTTATGCTAATTAATGCTTTTCTTATCACATGAAGCGCCATCTGTCGGTCGTTTTTTCAAATTTTTTGTGTGGTTACAATTAAACGCCATGTCACTCCAAGCATGTGTGTCAATTTTTAGCTCTCTACCTACATCATTCAGTGAATTATTAATATTTCAAATGTATATTCACTTTCTGATCACCCTGTATATATATATATATATCAACATTTGAACGGAGAGTGGTTTCGGGGTCTGGGGTTCATGATCGGTGAAAATATACCAAAATATTTCGGAATCCTCAACATAGCAATAGGCTATGTTGAGGATTCGACTAATGAACGAAAGCTACCTAAAAGTAAAGGCATACATATATGAGTGTGTGCACTTCCGACAGCAATTGGACCACAACATATGTTTCGTTTGTAAAGATGCTAATTTAAAAATATAAAATCATACATATTCGAGGGTCGTTTACAAAAACAGTTCCGAGCGTGCGTAGCACGTTCAAATGTCTTGGAGCCATAAGGCAGTGGACATGTTTCAGACAAAAATGTCATTCAGAACTTTTTTTGTTTATTTAAGGTTGTAATTCTCAGACCAGGAATCGTCTTGCCGTTCAAGCAGTAATAATATAACAAAATAATTGTGTCAAATTATATTTCAGAAAAAAAAAAAACTTTTTTAAAGCATATTTAATAAACGATTATACTTTTGTCTGTTTCGCTTGATCGGGTATTTTAGAAGAATGAGGTAATTTTGAAAAATGATTTAACTCTAGTAATGAAATAATTAATATTATTTTTCTGAGATACATTCAAAACATAAAATATTTAACATTATGTATAAAAAATTACATAAATATATTTATAGCTCTCTTTCTAAATATGCAAATTAATTATTGAATAAATATTCATCTAATCCTATTAATAATTAGTGTTATACTACTCTTATTATTACATAAATTTACACCGTTAAAATCTTTACTGGCATTTTTGGTATTACATTATAATAGTATAATAATAGAAATAAATTTAGAACATTTTAAGTAAATATCTCTATTAAGTATTATGACAGATGATTATAATACTTCGTTTTCTTTCACTAAATTTGTTTGACTGACTTTGTAGAAAAATTATAAATATATTATTTGCTTATCATATTGTTATTTATAAATACTTTTTGGGTAAAAAATCAAATACAAAATAGATACGTTAATTTTACACGAAATGAAAGGGTTTGGAATTTATTTAAAAAGAAAGGGATTTTTTTTTTTTTTTTACCTTCAACTAATAACTTAATTAAAACTATAATTCTAATGATTTGATGTTAATAGACCATGATTAGTTAAAAATATAATTAAAATTAAAGCTATTCTGTTATTAAGTAAAATAATGCTATAAAATGATAAAATATCATTTATTAAGATTGACGATCGTTTCGTCGCACCAACGGCGACAATTTCAAAATCATTCACGATAGAAAATATTTTCTCATAATTAAAAAATAATAAACATAGTAAACAATATTATAATAAGTTATCATTATACATGTTTATACAATTTTGTTATATTTAATATTTTTTATTAAATCATTATATTCTTCATTATAAACAGTATATTTTCTATATTGGAAAATGCAATTTTTTTCGTATGTTGCTTTATGATATCGAATTAGAAATTTTCGTTTCAGTTTTTAATTCTCTTTAGATATGTGAAAACCGCAAACTGCTATAATATTCCAGTTATGTGGTGCATATAATAGAATAAATCTAAATAACGTACACAGAACCATCATAATGTATAAAGTCTATCATTGCTACTTTCAAACATTTATGTGTCAAGAGGATCACTCAAGCTTCAAGCGAATATCAGTAAATAGTAACTATTTTTAAAAATGATAATTGGGAGATGGTGTTTCTCTCATCTATTTTGTGAGAATTTTATTAATTGCCATTCATTATTAACTCCTTAATCACTTACCTTAATCACTAACTGCTACAGTATCCCAATTATGCATGGAATATATAGAAGAAATCTATATAACGTACAGAGAGCAACCATAATGTATATTGACTATCATTGCTACATTCGCAGTTTTATGCCGCTGATTTTATGTGTTTGGAGATTCGACATAGACTAATAAAAACGAGGGATATTTGTATGTGTAAAAGCCTCAATTAAGAATATATTAAATTAAAATATAAATCTGCCAGAAATAAACTTATTCATTACACGTTAGACTCTTGTGTTCCATTCTTGTGTTCCATTAGTGGCAGAAGCATTTTTTAAGCGGAGGAGTAGAAATTTTTTTAAATGATCATAGGGAGATGCTGTTCCTCTAATCAATATTGTGAGAATTTTCATTCTCATTCGTTATTTATTTACTTCTTAAATACTTACTAACTGCTTCCGTTAACAACTAACTGCTACAATATCCCAATTATGCATGGCATATAAGAAATCCATATAACGGAGCTATTGCAATGTGTATTGACTATTATTGCTACCTTCAAATTTTTAAGCCGATAATTTTTCATAGTTGAAGATTAAGACATAGACTAATACAAATAATGAACGAAATATATTTGTGTAGGTAAAAACCACAATTAAGAATATGGAATAGATTAATGTATAAAGCTGCCCCAAATCAACATATTCCTTATATTTATACTCTGGTATTCCATTACGTTCAGAGCCATTACGTTTAGCGGATATCAGAGAATAGTATTTTTTTCTAAAAATAATTATAGGGAGATTGTGTTCCTCTAATATTTTTTGTGATAATTTAACTAATTCAGATTCATTATTTACTAACTTATTATTTTAAAAAACGTGTAGGTTTATCGAAATTCAAGTAACTCAAATAGAAATATGCACAATGTTGGAAATGGGAATAATGTATATGTATTTCATTATGAGCTTTGTTAGACTTATGGAATTACATGTAAATAAAAGGACACATTCCCAATAATGAGGATGACGATGAAAGGAAACGCATTTCAGTATTTCCTTTAGTAAGCTCACGTGGGTAGTTTTTCGTTTAATAATACCTTATATAAGTAAATTCGCAATTACCTATAAAGCATTTGAATATCATAGTTCATTTCAAGATTCCTCTCTCTGTTTAGAATTTATCATCATTTAACTTTTATAAATAAGAATTAGAAGTTCAAATATAAGTTACAACATATGCTACATAAGTTCAAACATATGCTATTTGCGTATTGCATAGCTCTGTTTATTTAAAATTTCCACTGAAGTCTTAAATATTTTAATCATCTTTCTTTAGTTAAGATTTGTGATAAAAAAATTCAAAACAAATAATTAGTATTTTTTGACAATTTCTTTTTTCTAAAACATTACACTACGGCGAGTCACCCGTACATTTAGGCTGAGACGCCGCACTTCTCCGGTAGTTATACCGCGCTGTGTCATAAGAACAGAATGAAATTATAAATAAATTATAAAAAATACATTCATATCTGGACTATAATTAAATATGTAATAACAAAATGAAACTAAATGAGTACAATGAAACGTACTAGTAGAGTCAAATTAATAATTGTTTGCCTACTTTCACTATTAAAATTTTCGATTATTTATTTATATTGTAATTGTATCTGTAATTCTTATTTCAGCAACAACATAACATCAATGTATTAGAAAGGGGGGAGAAAAACTGAAATAATGCTTACATAATTTATTAATAGACATGTTTTTTCGACCGAAAGCTACACAAGAAGTGTCTAAAAAGTACAGTCTTTATGTAATCACATTTGACACGTGATGAAATGAAGTCAATTACACTTCCTCTTTTTTACCCGACTGAAAAGAAGGGTTATGTATTTCACGCGTATCTGTGTATGTGGATTTCTTTATACCCTCGAAACATACCAACGGTTGGATGGATTTTAATGAATGAGCTCTGTATCAATTCGTCTTAACCGTCCAATGTTTATAGGCTAGGTTTTGTTTTTATAAATTCAAAATGGCGGTAGAGACGAAAAAACTTTACGCACCTTATTGCGTGGCATATCATTGGATAGGTCTTTCAAAATGAAGACGATGTTTCATTGACTATTTTACAGTCAAAAGCTCCGTTAAAATATTATATAACCCGGAAGTTGTATATGTAGGATCCCTAGCTTTACTGCAACTCTAACCCTCAGAGACATCTATAGACCTCATCAAAACAGAGTTTATAGTTAGGAACTAACAATTAAACGCAACTTAAAAGTCATCAATACAAGTAAATAAACAAAATAGGTAATATAAACAAGTAATAGAAAAAAATATTTTAAGACAATTCCTACTTAGGTCAATAAGAGATTTTTTTTCTCCCATTCTTCTTTCCTCATGAGTGGCGCTTAAAATGCCTTGATCAAGAAGAGGTCACTCTCGGTCTTAAAATACCTTGATGAAGAAGAGGTCTCTCTCGATTACTAAAAATTAATTAATTTAATTTAATTAATGAATTAATATTTAAAAAAACTGGATTAACATCAAATGTCATCCACTACAAGTTAAAAAACATTTATTTGAGCTTATTGTATAAGTATTTTATTAACAATTGAAAATTTTAACACGATATACATAGCGAGAGTGTGAGCTGTTAATAGTAGGCCTTGAAAAAAAATAATTTCACATTGATGAGAAATAATTAATTAGTTCGCTTTTGATGCAGTCGGGTTTTTTAATTTTTTAAATTTAATTGTTTATTGAAGTATTTTTCTAAAAATTCCTTGCAAAGAACGTCTGCGTCACGCGAAATCCAACTTTTCACTATTATCATCTTGGCTTACATTTTTCTTCGCCTTCTTACTATTTAATTTTCCCTTTTTCAACTTTGGTGTAGTAAACTTTATACTGTTTGAACATTCATCAGTATCTAATGGACTGTCTCGGTTCAAAATTTAATTTTCTCTTGGTAATTTTGTATCTTTTTTGTTAATCTTCTTACATTTTTGGATTTTTTTTTTCTAAATTTACATTCAAATCTTTCAAATTGTCAATAGAAGTTAAGTTTACACCCTTTTTCTTAATTTTGTGCTTTGCTGTCCCCTGACTAAGCTCGCAATAGGAAATGTTTTATGTAGGTGGTTGGTAGGTGACGGTGGTTTTACACAGCAAGTTCCAGGTTCTGCAGGCTTTAAATTGATTTCAGATGTGTTGATTAGCACTTTACATGATGAATTTGCCTCCTTTTGCATCGTGTTTTCTGGTGAGGGCATTTAACTATCCGCTGAAGCAGTACACAAATGATATGGGAGAGCGCTATTGTTGAAAGGGAAGAACTCAGTGTCCTTAAAGTTACTAGTAGCGTTGCCTACCTACACAGAACCTACCTGATACAGAATGAATCTACGCCCAAAAATCTGCATTAACCTTTACGGATACCATTGTCCTCGTAGGTTTACACCTTCTTTTCTTTTACAAAATGTGGGCTTTTCCAATAAAATCTGTAAACAAGTTAAATATATTTCTGGTTTTGAAAAACAACATTTCATTTAAACACAGGACGTTAAAATGCAAACTTATACAATTATATTAATGATTAATACCATGCTTAACTTTTCCAGTCTGTGCAAAAAGAAAAGGAAAGGTTAACACCATTTTATCATCCCATAAAAAAGAAACTGCGGCATGTATACCGGAATTGCAGTGCGGCATGTATACCGGAATTGCAGTACGGCATGTATCCTATTTGTATGGTACAGAAATCGCACATCACAGTTACCTACCCTCGCTAAGGAAAATGGCGTAACCATGCACACAGTACTCTATACAAACGCTACACTTAGTTTTGACTTCGAAATCATTTTTGTACTTAGAAATTACCGTATGAAAAGTATTTAAGCACAACTTGTTTTAAAGTTTGGATAGTGAAATCATGCGCTTACGTCAAAATAAGTATTGTTCAGCTACAAGTAAACATCGAAATGGGATTCACGATACGCACTGATTAAAACAATCTGATTGCGCACTTATAGTGCGCGTTTGACCGCCATCTATCAATAATTGCAAGAAATACAAGGGGTGCGGCATCTATCCCGGAGTTACCCTATAAGTTGAAATCAGTCATTCTGGCCCATGTTTTTATAAAAATAAATTTGCATTACCTATCTGTATTTTAATCATATTAGAGAAGACAAAGATATTCAGGATTTACCGATTGTTAACTGACTGTTATTTCACTCATATTTTTAAATAAAGCTTTATCTATTAACGAAGTGTTTCAATAAAACATTATTTTAACCGTTTCGCCAAGCAAGTCTTTTATACTTCTTTTAAGTGTTTGGCACTTTTTTATTGCAATGTTTTCTTCGTTCAATCGCTAGAAATTGCCAGCGGCGAAATTGCCAATGACGAAAATTACCGTACTAAGATACTGGTGCTTAAATTGGAGCTTCCGGGTATCCTTAACGGCGCGTATACGTTACTCTAATCGCGAAGAGGGTACTGTATTTCTTTTAAAGACGAGGAATTATATTCCTTTGCGATAAAAAAAAATTATCATTTGTAATTTTTTTTTCTGTTGTTAACAAAATAATGTACATTTATTATTAGTGTGGTCATTATAACGAGTTGCCCAAATGGAAGTGCATTGCTACAATAACTTGGCCGTTTGAAGAGAAAGATGACTACGCATGCTCTTACCGAGGGCGCAGAGTGCTGGAAACGCATGTGATATCGTCAGATCACGCCAGGTATGATAGCGCGGGAGCACGTTAAAAGGCATCGTTCGCATCATTGATGTCTCCAAATGGTGTCAACGCATGGTCGTACAATTTTTAACAGCAGAAAATGTGAGTGCGAGTGAAATTTATTGTAGACTGCCAAACGTGTATGGCACGGAGTGTATGTCACGCAGATCGGTATTCAGATGTTGTAGGTGTTTTCGTAATGGAAGAAGCATTACTGACGAGAGCTCACGACATAGTCATGCGCATGCGATCTTCCTCCACTACGAAAACCCCTATGCCATCGAAATACCGATCTGCTTGACATAAACTCCGTGCCATACGCATTTTGCATTTGGCGATATATTTAACTAGTACTCACATTTACCGCTGTTAAAAATTGCACCACCGCGTGTTGGCACCGTTTGGAAGTATCCATGAGAACGATGCATTTTAACCTGCTCTTACGATATCACAAACCCTCAGGGGGGATCTGACGATATCGCATGTATTTCCAGTACTCTGCGCTCTCTACAGAAGCATGCGCAGCCAGACGCAGATCGCAGCGATCTGCGTATACATGAAAAGGAATCAAAGCAAAATGCTCTCTATTACGTAACTTCGTTTTCAAAGTACTTTCTCAGTTAAAAGGGCAAATAAATCGCTATATTTTTCATCCTTAAATTGCATATATAATGGGATTTCTCATGATGTCGACTATACTATAAATCGAATACTACATGTCGAATATATATATATATATATATTATTATTCATAAATTTGATTTAGAATTCTATAGAGTAATGACGCACAGTCTCCGGAGAAAGTTTAATAAATATTTAAAAACAGAGAATTTCCATTCTTTATAGCTTATTTATTATACAGATAATAATAAGTAATTAAAAAAAAACATTGTTACGCTTATGAATTTATATCTATATAACTGCGATTTTTTTCTTTAGTGGTATTTAATTTCCAATTTAAAAAAAATTACGTTCTCTGCACCATCATACATTTTTAATGAATAATGAAATAATTTTATTTCTTTGTGGCGTGAGAGACAACAATAATAACATCTTTTATTTGGAACATTATTATATTATATAAATAATTTTGTACTTAAAACAAAATATAAATTATTATTTTAAATGTAATTTACATTAGTACTAGCAGATAGAAAAATAAATATTATGAAAGAAATATATTTGCATTAGTATATGTGAATGAAATAAAAATATCTACTTATATGTCAACAGCTATAAAATTCTGGTCTTTAAATACATCAATGTATACGATAGATATTCAGTCAAAACATTTTAAAAACACAAAAAATATACAAAGTCATATCATATATTTATCTTTAAGAAAAAAAAAACAGAATATAAAATGAAAAAATTTTTTTTTTTTCTTTCCAACATTTAAGGGATTTCAACATTAACAATATTTCTTTAAAACACTCACTGTGACTGTCTTCAAAAGTGCAAAAATGAAACTTTTTTAACTGCATTTTGAAATGTAGAAAAACATAATTATTCTAAAATAATATTACAATCTTATTTTTAATAATGCATGTATCGAGTGAAACCAGCAGCTGATTTCATTGAGGAAAAAATTTCTTTAAATTTATTTATAATCTGAAATATCTGAATTCAAAATTAAATTACGTGTCACGTTTTTGAAAATGAAGAATAAAATGTGTCAAAAAATCATCAGAACTCTTTAAATATAATTCAGTAAATGTTTGTAAACATTTCATCGAAATGTCAAAGATTCTCATAAATTTGAAATGTTAAAATAAAATTTTATATAATATTAGACACATTTATAAATAAAACGTAAATTTGTTTTTTCAGTTTATGAATATGACAACTGAAGAGTTCCGTATCCGAAAATTTATTTTCATTCAAGCGTGTAATTAAAACATATTTCATTTTGAAAGAAAAAGAAAATAATTATAATGAGATTTCCAGCATATAAATGATGACATTTAGGTTATGTTTTCTTATTATTTTTATTTTCAAAAGATTTAAATATGTTTTCTTTATTGTTAGTTTGGTATAGAGGAAAATAGAATGTGCGTTTGAGAATTGAGTTTAATTTTATATTTCACGAACAACACAAACTAAAAATAACGAATATCATAAACATATTCTAAGCACATTATTAATATTGTATTAAATTTGAAAGAACAAATTAAAAAAGATAAAAAACAACTATTATACTTTAACTGAAGATGATGATTTACAGAAATGGCCAAATGTTTAATAGTAGTTCATATCAGGAGCTTGGAAGAGAAAGAACGAACTCGAATAATCGATTTTGTGATTTTTGATTTTTCCGCGTCAGATCGATGTAGGCAGCAAATAGTCGTTTTGCCCTGCTTCGCCCTTAGTATTTTCACAGTGTCAAGCTAAAGTGACAATGTTCTATAATACTACTTGCAAAACTTTGAGATTGATTTTCCAACACCCCAATTTCGGGATTCGCCCTTTCTCTTCTAAAGTCCTGATATAAAAACGTGAGATTCAAAACTCACATTATGCAGAAAATCAAATTTGGGGGAAAAGCAAAAAGACTCTGATCGCGTCCTTTGGATGTCATTGTAAACTGATATTTTACAATGCCATAAATACAGTACATTTTTTTTCAGATTGTAGTGTTTTTCTATGCAGGTTAACGATATTTTAATTTTTAGATAAGGCGAGTTTTGAAACTCGTGTCCTCATATATAGATCACGATGTGAAAATAAGTTTTCTCATTTTCTATAAAATTTCTTAAACAGAAACGGCAGCTCATTCCGTTCAAGAAGTTTAATATGCCTTAATTTCTTAATATATTTATTTTATTTTTGGACTCATTTATTTTTGGAAATTGTAGGAACGATGTTCACAAGTGATATGTAGTAGTCATGATGTTGTAGTCAGTCAGTACAGTACTTCAATAAATATGTAGTTGTTTCAATTTTCATTTATTATTTCTGCATATTACCAAAAATTTCTAATTTTTTTTATCCCCATCTTTAACGCTTAATTTAGGAATGAAATTTTATACGGAAGTCTTAGAATTGGGTAGAAGACCATAAATAATACTTTTCACAGGTGATCCTGTATACGTTAAAAGTTGTTTGTATTGCTGGTTTTTATTTTTGGCTGCAATCTCTGAGGCTAAAATCTCTGCATTTGCTCTTATTGCCTTATAAATATAGTTTGATATACACCATGCCGCTAATTCTATTCCTTTATATTGTCACGAAAAGCTAAACCTTATAAGCAAATGTATATTGTATTTTTATATACAGTTTTTCTGTTATTCATTAATTTTTGTCAAATTAAGTGCTACTAAGTAATGAAGTAATTCTTCATTTTATAATGTTAATGTTAAAAGCGATATTTGGTTTTTTAAGTATCTATTAAACAAGAAAAAAAAAGTTCTTGTAATTCCAAGAAAATGCCATTTTTTAAATTTAAATGCGTGATTGGTTACTCATTTTCATAGAAGTTTTAAATGAGAATATTCTAAATTATTTACAATTATTTACGTCATAAATGCCATCATCAGGAATTTTTGTAATACTGAAAACGCCAGAATAGAAAAGAAACTTTAATATTTTACAAAATTTCATTATTTTTTATGCTTTAAACATTATCATCATACTTTTAATTAAGTAATCTTTATTTAGGTATTTTTTTTTTTTAGTTTAGAAATTATAAGTGATTGACAAATATTATTAACAACAATAATTTCATTTTTTCGATCGAAAAAAAGTGTTATAATTTTAATAATGTGTTTTAAATTTTAAATGCCTCTGTGAAAATCTTCGATTCTTTATCAAAATTATCCTTATTCGACAATGTTAAAACTGTTGTAAAGTTCCCATTTTTTTGTGGTATTTCTAATGCCCATTTAAGTTACATTCACAGCCCAAATCAGAACTATCTGCTTTCATTTGAGATTGATTAAACAGTTAAATATGTTTGTGTTACTTTGTATTATTTTTTGTAATGGAATAAATATTTAAAGAGGGTATTTGGCTTTAAATAGCAGATAATTCTTTGAACCAATATGACATTAAATTTAAATTTATAAATATCATTTTTGCGAGTTTTGAATCTATATATTAACTGCATATTAATTGTCTTTGTTCATTCTTCACACTTTAATAACATTTGTGTAACATTAGAAATACAATAGCATTATAATTATTTGGAAACTTTGTGACATTTGTTATGAAAGATACAATCTAACGACGATAAATTCCAATCGGGAACTTACTCAGATAACTGAAAGTGAAACTTCCATTATTAAAATATATATTGCAAAATCAAACATGCATTCCGCACTGCATAAATGTATTTTCATACAATGGACCTGTTTAATCTAAGTGAGTGCTACATTTTACTTCCATACTCTAGTAGGTCAATTACCTAGTTTAGTAACATGATCTACCAAATCATTTAGATTGAAATATTGTTCCATTTCGATTTCTACAAGTACATTCGCAAAATGAGAAACATAAATATTTTGTAAATGTCATTGCTCTGTGTAATATCCTAATTATATAAAAAAATTAGCTATATTTTATTATAAAAAAAATATCGTGTATTTTAAAATCACAATTTTATCCAGAACACAGAATTTAACAAAATTAATTTTGTTTGGTTAACTATTTTGTATGTACCAATATAGTTTAGCGTAAAAATATCATTAAAATAAACATAACAAAAGCCATTTAATTAAACAAAAACGAAATTAGTCAGGGTTTTTATAATAAACAATTTCTTAAACGGAATTTGAATGACATTTTAGGTAGCTTTCATTACAAAATCTACCTATTGCAGCCGTTCGGAGGAAAGTGATTTCAAAACATTTTGGTATATTTTCATCGATCATGACCCCCAGACCCCGAAACCACCCTCCGTTCAAAATTGACATATATATATATATATGAGGTGAGACTCTATTCATAAATCATAACTCACTTCTGAGACGAAAACTGACATTTATTTAGACGAAATCAAAACAAAAATACAGTTAAAAAGCACTCTTTTCGTTCGATATTTAACATAAAAAGCATCAACTTAGGGTTCATTTATTTAGTTATTTACTTCTTCTGCATTTCCACTTCACACAGCTTCGTTACATTTTTAATCTCGAAGCGGAAATACGGAGTCAAGGACATCAGTCCAAGTGTTGCCTGCGAAATTCCCACATGCAGCCTTCCTGACATCTGGAGTTGCCGCGGCGACATGTGCTAATATAGAATCTAAAAAAGAAACAAAAACAAAAACCAGTAACTGTTCTTAGGGGAAAAGAAAAAAAAATTAATCTGCACGTCAGAAAGATCAGTCAGTCTAGTTGAAGTGGCGTAACATCATATGAAAATTTCTTTAAGAGCATTGACTAATAAAATGTTCATAACACACAAGAAGGAAAGATAATTTTTTTTCCAAGTTTTAGTTTTTGTCAGGCCAAGGTTTCATGTATTCAGCACAGGAGCTTGTATTTATTGGTTCTTCGGTTGATGAGATTTTCGCTACGTCGTAGGTGTCGTTAGATTTCACTTTGATTACTTTATATGGACTTAAGAATTTAGATTTCAACTTTAAACCCGGTCCTTGCTGGGTTCTCTTAATTGCTACAAGGTCACCAAGCTGGTACTTCCTGGGTTTCTTACTTCGTAAATTGTAGTGCTTGCGATTTTCTTGTTGAATTTCCAGAATGTTCTTCTTGGCTTTTTTACGGAGCTCTTCTCTGTCATTCACGAATTGTTCTTCAACTGCACTGTTTAAGAGGTCGATAATTTGTACATCTTCTTTCTGTTTCATTTTTGTACCAAATAATATTTCAAAAGGTGTTTTCTTAATGCTTCGTTGGTAAGCTGAATTAATGACTTGTTGAACTTTAGGAACATGTTTAAACCATTTGGTCGGTTCGTCTTTGGACATTTTAGAGATTACAGAAATTATGATGGAATTAAGTCGTTCTACTTAACCATTGGTTACGGGGAAGACCAGTTGTAACTGTCTCGTACATTATCTGGGAGCACGGCAGTGCGTCCGCCAAGTTCGCACAAGCCGTAAGCTACCTTTTCTTCAACCATTTCGGCATACTTTTCACCCCCTCATAACGTCGTTTTAGGGAGAGATATAGAATTTTTTCTTTTATACACATGTTCGTATGGTCCAACTGAACTAAGTTTCTACGATTTCATGTTTCTATATTTAGTAGTTTTCGAAATATTAAATTCCGAAAAAGCGCTTTTTTGTCACTGACTCACTTTGTCACATCATCTAATAACTAAGGTACTTCTAAAAGTCGTAGAATCATGAAATTTCACAAGTAAGTCGGGTTTGTAACACAATTAACCAGAAAAATCTGAAAACACAGAATTTCCGCCTCTAAACTCTTCATACAGGGGGTGTTCATTTGGCCGTAAACAGTTCCTACGCATTCAATTGTGCCAATGTTGGTCGCCAAAACTCGATTACAGAGCTTTCAAGGCGCTCACGTGATTTCAAGCAGAATAACATTTTATATATATGCTTTTCCAAAGATGTTTGTTAAATAGAAAAAATGAATATACCTAAAAATTTTAATCAGTATAGGTTATGATATATTTACGATATTAAAACAATAAAACATTTAACAAAATATAACCGCAATTCGGTACGTTTCCGATATAGTAGCCTTGGCGAAATACAGAAAATAGCCTTGACGAGAAAAGAAATTTGATAATAACGTATTTTCTGGCAACCCATTTACTGTGTCATATACACAAGCAATTTTTTCCATATGTATACAATTTGTTTAATGTAAGGAACCCGTTTATTTATTTTTATATACCAACATAAATAATCTGTATATAAAAAATAATATTTTATACATATATAAATAAAATATTTATATGTATATAAATACATATAAATAACATAAAAGTTCATCAGGTTTGTTTTCGTAGTTGTTTATATCATTTGGCAACCTATCTCAGTTTCTGAAGTCCGAATTGCGCCAAGATTTTTAAAAAATGTCAAGGTCCCTATAGTGAAAAAATATCTTAATTCCATATGAAAGTTTCAAAATCTCCTTTTAATTAAATGAAATGTGTAACTAATAAACTATCTTTAACGATGTGCGACAGATGCGGCGTCCGAAGTCCGCTGCTAATGTTATTATATTGTATTATTAGCCTACTTACTATTAATTCATTGTTAATTTTAAATCTGTAAAAGAAAGTTTATAGTTATAGATAAGATATGCTGGTCGCCAAAACCCGATTACAGAAAATTAGCCTGAGTTATAAAGGTGTTACATGATTTCAAGCTGGATGAATTTTTATATGCTTTTACAAAAATCTTAATAAGGCAAATCTTTCAGTTGTCCACCTTTCTATCTTTTACTTCCTTAAAACAAATTTTATTAAAGACCGGGAGGCATCTGCAGAGATCATCACCTCATCGAGTTGACGGATGAAATTTTAGGATTAGTTAAATATCGATTAGCGTATTGAAATGTAACTGATCTGCCAAGTCATATCTTTGTGGAAACCACCTACAGACCCGATTTTACGGGTTAATTGGTGGATTTTCCATTGTGTTTTCCTGTACCCATTCCTCCATGTTTCCAAACTTTTGGATGCAGGAAAATACAATAGTAAACCTATCAGTTAACCACTAAAATTAGGTCTTCAGGTGGTTTCTACCAAGATATGACTTAACAGACCAGTTGCATTTAAATATGCTAATCTAGTTTTAACTAATCCTAAAATTTCAGCTGTAAACTCGATGAGGTGATGGTTTGTACAGACGTCTATTATAAATATCGGTATTCTAATCTCAATAGCACTCTGGTCAATCTGGCAATTATCTCTACTATTTATGAAACTCTATTCTTTAAGTGCGTTTTAGTATAAATTTGTAAAGCTCAATAAAATAAATTTAGGTATTTTTATGTTAGCCGGGCGTAAGTGGCAAATCGCCAAATACTGTTCCCAACTCCTTTGTTCATACTGCATTCATTTCATTTAAAGATATATACTTTTCAGTCATTTCATTTAAAATAGATGCATTTCCCTCATTTTATTTAATCGAATATTTAACATAGAAATAAATAAATAAATAAATAAGAAATAATAATATAAACCAAAATATTTTATTTGAAAATCAAAGCATTGTTTCTAATTTACACATGTGAAAAATGAAAACTGCTATTGGCGAAAAAACAAAAGGCTAATGAGGAGATTTGCTAGAAGAAGATTAGCTAAAGATTTGATTATCAAAGGATACGATTCGTAGACGAATTTTGGAAAAAGGAACAATCGTTTATAGCAAAATGCAGAAGAAACCAGCTCTGAAACCACATCATAAGTTACAAAGACTTATGTGGGCTCGAAAGCATATGTCATATGGAGAGAAATGGCAGTCAGTCATATTTAGCGATGAAAAAAAGTGGAATCTGGATGGTCCAGATGGTTGTTTATCGTATTGGCATGACTTGCGGAAGGAACCTCGACGTTTTTTTAGTCGCAGACAAGGAGGGGGCTCGGTGATGGTTTGGGCAGCCTTTTGCTATAATGGGCAAGTATCTCTGACCTTCACCAGTGGTCGTCAAACTTCACAGCATTATACACAGACATTAGAAGAAAACCTACTGCCATTGGCTGAGCTTCTAGGGGGTCCTCAGTGGGAATTTCAGCAAGACAATGCTTCAATTCACACTGCAAAACATTCAAAATCTTGGTTTAATTCCCATAATATAAGAGTTCTCGACTGGCCAGCATGTAGTCCAGATCTTAACCCTATAGAAAACCTTTGGAGCATCATGTGTCGCAAAGTTTATAGGAACGCTAGACAATACTCTTCTGAAAAGGAACTTAAGACATCTATTGAGAATGCATGGTACGATATCGATCCACAAACTATGCAAGATTTAGTTTCTTCCATGCAATCTCGTGTATATGACGTAATACATAAGCATGGATGCGCAACCAGGTTTTAAAAATTGTTTATTTCGATTTTATTTAATTTGTGTCTAAACTTTTGAGACAGCAGTTTATTTTTGTTACCATTTAATTTATTGCAATATGCACAATTCCACTTTTCTTTGTTATAAATATTGTTTATATGTACAGCACATTAATTTCAAGCAGTGATTTGAAAATTGAATAAATATTTTTCAAAGTATGCAAGAATTTCTTCATTGTCTAAACTTTTGCGTCATAGTGTATCAACTTTTAACAGTTTATAAATCGAATACCTCTTAATGTTTGCAAACAAACTATAATAAATGTTCAAACGAAAAAAATCTCTTTCTTCAATACACAACATTTCAATATTATACAATACAATATAATGTAACATATTGTGAGATATGAAGTAAGTAAATTTTGTTTTATTTCTTGGGTTTTACGTTAATGACTTTAGCTTTAGACCGTACAAAATGGCAATTAAACCGCAAGTGGACTAAATGATCTGTAATCAAAACTAATGTTTGTTGAAACTGAATGGTAGTTAAATCTTTTACTTATAATGTCTTTATGTGAATTTGCCTCTTTGCATTCTAATATTACTTTTAATATTTAAATAATTCATAAATGCGTAATTTCCAATAATTAATTTTGAAATGCTGCAGAAGGCATTAACGGACAATTCGCAGGAAGCCATTTTCAATGAAAGATTTGGGATGATTTGCTTTTAACTTGTGCGAACATCAGATATCACGACTTTTTCTGGCCGAAACATTAAGGAGAATTTTGCGCTTTTTTTTACCGAAAACTTTTTGTTGGGATATTTTCATCTGGACAAGAATCAGCAAATTCTTTGCTTGTGAAGGCAGGACATTTATCGCTAATGATAGCAGAAGGATTGCCAAAAGTGTAACTTTGTTGTCGCAGTTTTGATATAACTTCGGTAGCAGAAGTGGTTTTACAGGGATACAACCAGACGAATTTAGTAAATGCATCTATTAAAGACAAAATATGTTTATAATTTTTGTTAGTTATTTCAAGAGGGCCTAAATAATCAATGTGGTAGGTTTGGAGAGGAGTCTCTTCTTCGGGTAAGGGATGTAATTCACCTTCTTGTTTTCCTCGTTTGCGATTATACAAAAGGCATGTTACACAATTTGCTATAATTTTATCAATTTTATTTGACATATTAGGGATGAGAAATTCTTCGTTAAGGATTTCATCACAGCGTTTATGGCCAAAATGTCCTTTGTCATGAACGTGTTTAAGGACATTTAGCTGCATTTCATCCGGTACAACTATCAGATCGATACCTTTATGATTTTTATAGAGAACGTTATATTTAAGTAAATAGTTGTCATATGGCTTTGTTTTCAAAATTTCTTTGATGGCCTGTATATGTTCGTCAGTGTTCTGTAATTGTATGATTTTGGAAGTAAAGCTATATTGAATGATCATACATATTGGATTTCTACTTAAAGCGTCGACATGCCGCATGCGTGTACCTTGTCTGTGTTCGATTGTATAGTTATAGTCAGCTAACATTAAAGATCATCGAGCAATCTTGATGCAAAGATTTTTTTTATTCATAGTAAGGGCGAATGCGTTGCAATCTGTGACTATCTTGAAAGGAATACCTAGAATGTAAACGCGAAATTTTTTAAGGGCAGCTGAAACTTCTAATTCATAACTCGAATATTTACGTTCTGCATCTGTGGTTTTTTTGCTCATAAAATAGACAGGGTGAAATTGGTTGTCAATAGAAGACTTTTGAAGGAGCACTGCTCCGTAACCGTCAATAGATGCATCACAGTGAACTTCTGTTTCGTTACTAGGGTTATAAATGCTTAAAACATGACCTGAAGAAAGGATGTGTTTCAGCTGATTAAATGCATTTCGTTGCTTGTCACCAAAGTGAAATTTAATCTCCTTTCTAAGGAGATCTGTTAAAAGCTTAGCTATTAAAGAGTAATCTTGAATGAATTTACGAAAATATGAAGTTAGTCCGACAAACGAATGTACGTCTTTTATACTTGTAGGTTCTGGGAAATTAAGGACAGCTTAATTTTTAAGGGAGATGGGTGCAGTTGACCATTTTTAATGTGGTAACCCAAAAAATCAATTTCTCTCTGTAAAAAGTGGCATTTTTTAAGATTCAGTTCTAAACCATATTCGGATGCAGTAGTAAGGACGTCCTTCGACTTCGTTTTCAGCTGGTATTATGAAGTCATCCATATAAACAATAAGTACATTTTCATTAATGAGGTGTCGAAAAACGTTATAAATATATCTTTGAAACACTAAGGGTGCATCGCTAAGGCCATAATCCATGTATAAAAATTCGAATTGACCAGAATGTGTTACGAAAGAAGTATATTTTCTGCTATTTTCTTCGACTTCGACTGAAAAAATGCATTTTTAAGGTCAAGAGTATTAAATACTTTTGCAGAATGCAACTGATCAATAATGTCATCAATTACTGGGAGGGAAAAACGTTGTTTATGTGTTTTAGAATTTAACTTCCTATAGTCAACACACAATCTATATGAATCATCTTTCTTTTTTACTAGGACAATAGGTGATGAAAAGTTACTAGTGTTTTTACGAATGAATTGAAATTACGAATGAATGATATTCCCTTTTCGAGCCACTCAGAAATTTGTTTTTCGACGAAGTTTTTCTCTATTTGCGACAAGCATCTGTGAGGACAAGTGACAGGTTCTTCTTTCCAGATAAATTGATTATTTAACATCAGTTGTCTTTATTTTTCTGGGAGAATAATTTTGAATAAGTTCTAAAATTTTTTAACGTATTGTTTCATCGGTAATATGAGATAAATCAAGATTAAGATCGTCTAACACATGAGCAACATTAATCAAAAAATTATTGGACGTATCGTCATTTTTCTCGATTCTTTGCATCGAAATATTATTTCCAGAAATTGTTAAAATACTTTGTTGTCTAACATCTGTACCAATAATAAGATCAAAAGATATGGAATAATCTGGGACTACATAAACATTAGTTGTATAATTAAAATCATCTATCATAATGTCCGTAGAGAAAAAAACCCAGGGGTTTGATTATAGTATTTCCTAATCCAGATAATGTGATAGTTGAATGTTCAAGGTTTGAGATTGTAGGGAGTTTGCGGTAAATACTTTCCTTTAGCAAACTTCTTTCCCTACCTGTGTCTACCAATGATGTAACATCTACAGATGAAATAATGACTTGTTTGGTCATGAAAATGTTCCACATAACTGTGGAAACGTTGGAGGGTTCTGATTTAACTCTAGGTCTCCTTGGTTGATCACATTCAGCCGATTTGTGGCCAAATTGTGAACAATTAAAACAACGAGGGCCTTTGTCTTTATGTCTGCATTGGCTACTTTTATGATTTGACAAGCCACAATTAAAGCAAAAAGACCAGATTTTGGTCGAAAGGATTTGTCTTTTACTGGCATTTCAGGTTTGACTTTACGAAATTTTCTGTTCTCAAAAGTCATGTCGAATTTTATCATAAATTTTGAGTTTTTGCTTGAATTCTACAATGGATTGGCATCCATATAACATTGATTTTCTGAAAACGGGGTCGGGTATACCATATATGATGTGTTGCATTAATGCGGAATCTTCGATGTTACCACGCGAACATATTTGTTTCATGATAAGAAAATATTCTTCTATCGATTCATTTTCTTGCAATTTTCGTTTATTTAATATATCATTTAACTCGGCAAAATTATAAGTGGTACTGAATTCTGAAATTAAGAGTTGTTTAAGCTTGTCATATGAATTGATATGAAATTCTGTCTGTACTAATAACTGGGCTTTTCCTCGTAAGGATCTTTTACAAAATATGAATCTATGAAAGTCAGATAAATTAAACATATTAGTGGCATCGTCAAAATTACTAAGCCATACATTTATATCACTAAAAGAACGTCCGTCAAAAGGAGGTACGACACTTTCAATATCAGTGACATTAATAGACGATGGCACAAATCTTTGAACTGGAAATTGCTTCTGTTTGTCAAAATTTGATAATTCAGTGTTATTACTTGAAGTCATATTATTTGAAGGCAGTTCGGGTTCCGAGTCAGTGTCACTTTCATTTTCTATAATATTAGTTTGTAGTAAGTTCAAGTCTGAAAGGTATGTAACTAATCGGGTTACAAGATCATTTAGAGATAATTCGTTAGCACTACAAAGTAGATTGCACACTGTAATCAGATCATTTAATGAAAAATCAGTTTGAATTTTAGTTATATTATTTTTGAACTCGGTGCTGTCTGTTTCGAAACCGAAACCAGTAAAATCACGTATTCTCTTTCTATTTGAGCGATCACCGTCAGCATCAAATAGGAATTTATGTAGTAATTTAATTTTATTTGTTCGTTCGATTTTAAATGCAAGTTACAGCTCGGGTATTTCCACAAACTTCATATTAAAATAATAACAATGAACTCACCGTTAGAATAATATCCGGCTTGAATCCGTAAGATGGGTAATTTTGACAAATTAATAATATTTGTGGGTTAACTGGCACTTCTGATCACCACTTTATAGGATGAGACTCTATTCATAAATCAGAACTCACTTCTGAGACGAACACTGAAATTTATTAAGACGAAGACAAAACAAAAATACAGTTAAAAAGCACTCTTTTCGATCTATATTTAACTTAAAAAAGCATCAACTTAGGGTTAATTTATTTAGCACCGTCGAATATTTCTAAGATTCTCTTACGTCATTTAAATATTCTATCATATTTCGCCGAAAAATATTCTGTTCCTTTTAACAAAACCTGCGTCGTCGAACTCATTTTTGTTCTATTTACTTCTTCTGCATTTCCACACAGCTTCGTTACATTTTTAATCTCGAAGCGGAAATACGGAGTAGGGGACATCAGTCTGATCCAAGAGTTGCTTGCGAAATTCCCACATGCATATATATCCATATATATATATTTATATACTAGGGGGCTTTGCTCCCTGCAAGCTACGCTCGCCAACCCCCTTTCAGACACCGCAGAATCTAAAAACACGCTAATCTGATCGGTTTAAAAAATATTATAGAAGATTGAATTATACTGGAAAAAGCTGTGCAGATCTCCCTGTAAACGGGTTTCCATTCAATTTCCTTTGATTTCAAAATTTTAAGGCCGAATCAGTTGCTGTTAAGACATCCAACGGTTGTTTTCGTGTTTGCTTAAGGAGGATCAGTTAAACGTTTGAAAAGAAGCTAAAAATAAAAGGAATTGAGTGTACAGAGTCTTTGTCTCCCGGTATTTTAAGACAATTTCTATAACAATAGCCTAAGTCATGTGACTATCATCAAGAGTTCCGGGCGAACCAGTTCGCTTTTTATATTCCTGGTGCCATTTTGTACTTTAATATTAGCCAGGTACAGGTGATAAGTCGCCAAATATTATTCTATCGCCATCATTTCATCTATATTATAATAGTCCAAGTCATGTAACTGCCATCAATAAATACGCTCTGATCCCTTCGCTTTTCATATGAAAGTTTGGCCCAGATATCATATACGGCCCAATATTGGCGCGATTTTTTTCCGACGCTAATTTGGGGAAAAGATCAACAGCATAAACAACAACATCCAGCTTATCAAATAAGCAAAATAATGATACTATGGCGCCAGTTAAGTACCCGTTGCGTATATGACATTGGCGTCAGAAAGAAATAGCGCCAATATGGGACCGTATGTGGCATCTGTGCCGAAAGTTTTCCTTTTCGAATAAAAAATATAAATTATTTTTTCGAATAATACTACATAAAAGCATTGTCGCAAAGCAGTCTTGGTACTGTTACGCTAGCCGGGTGCAAATCTCGCCAATAACTATTTTTCAAGTCGCCAGTTAGCATTTTTTTTCGAGTGGTAAATTAAAACATTGCTTTGAAGTTGAAATTAAATGTCATCGTTTGTTACATCATTTAATATTTGGCCAGATGCCATATACGCACCCGGTTTGGCGTGATTTTTTTTACGAAAATTTGGCGAAATCCTCGTTTTCGAATACCAGTTACATATGTATTTTTGGTACTACTTAGTTATCCCATCGAACAAATATCTATCACTAAACTATAAGATTAAATGCCAATAATAGTTGATAAATGTCACATTCACTTGACTTTAAGCAAGTTACACGCTCTTTACGTCATCAAGTGACTTTTATTTCGACGTTTTATTTGTATATTTATTAATGTTACACTATTTTCTTTGTTCTTCCGTTATTTAAACTAAAAATTATGTCAATTTGTATAATTTGCGCGTGGTTTGGCGATTTATATAATTTGGAGAAATGGGTCGATGGAATAACTAAGTAGTACCGTATTTTTTAATTATTTTCTATTATTTTTTATTTAAAGGAAAATAACCAAAAAATAACTAACTATAGAACAAAACTATGTAATTAAAAAAAGAAAATAAAGTAAATAAATACTTATTATTAAATAAATAACAATAGCCGGGTTACCATGTCAACCAAAATAATGCCATTTTGGCATCAATTAGGTACCCCGGTGCGTATATGACATCTGTGCCTAATATTTTTCTTTTCATTTCGTTTAAAAAAAATAAAGAAGTGAAATCCATTTATTTTAAATGTTTCTGTTTGTATTAAATAAAATGATAATGAAATACAAATTGACTTATGAATAAAAGTAACATGATACATTTCTTAGCACACATTTAAGGGAGGCCAAACTTCTCGCCAAATTAGTTTAAAACAGTCACCTTTTCTAAAGTCTGAAAAAGATATATGTTTGATTAAAATTTGTGTTGCCATCATTAGAAAAATGTACATAAAATTAGAAAAAAATTAATATTTCAAAAACTAATTCGAATTTAAAAATTCTAATACCAGTTTTGAAATCTGCGGATCAATATTGATTTTTGGTGTTAATTTCATCGCAAAGTATTCCATATTTTAGGAGAAATCGCCGTGAAACATAATCAGTTGTTTAATCAGTCGATTCAAAGAATCGTTACATTTCAGCCGTTTCATATATTCGTTTCATAAATTCGTTTCATTAGGATTTTATATATATAGGGTAGATATCTGGCATTTGTCACACTTTAACTCTCATATATATGAACCGATTTGGATATAATTCCGTGTGTACATAGTACATACCAATGTCTCGACTGAGTTCGTTGGCCGCCATTTTGTTTCAAAATGGCGGCCATTTCATTTTTTTTTAATTTAAAATTTCAAATGTGGTACCAAAAAATTAAAAATGGAAAAATATTTTTTCTTATGTATTTGACCTTTATACAAAGATTCCGGAGCAGTTTTTGTTTCGTCTATATCTTAAAAAATGGCTGAGTTATAGCATTTTGAATTTCTAGCGTGGCTGACATTTTGAAACGTCCTGAATTTTGTCACGCGATAGAAGGTGTATTTATGAAACGATTTGGATGTAACTTCGTTTATACATAGTATATACCAATGTCTCCACCGAGTTCATTGACCAGCTTCATCCGCCATCTTGTTTAAAAATGGCGGCCATTTAAAGTTTTAAGAAAAATTTAAATTTGAAATGTGGTACCAAAAAATTGAAAATTGAAAAAAATATTTTTTTCTTATGTGTTTGACCTTGATAAAAAGATTCGGGAGCAGTTTTTGTTTCACTATATCTAAAAAAAAAATGGCTGAGTTATAGCATTTTGAATTTCTAGCGTGGCTGACATTTTGAAGCGTCCTGAATTTTGTCACGTGATAACGGGCGTATTTATGAACCGATTTGGATGTACCTTGGTGTGTACATAGTACATACAAATATCTCTACCGAGTTCGTTGTCCAGCTTCATCCGCTATATTGTTTCAAAATGGCGGCCATTTCAAAAATTAAAAAAAAAATTAAATTTAAAATGTGATACCAAAAAATTGGAAAATGAAAAAGATTTTTTTCGTATTTGTTTGACCTTAATACAAAAATTCCGGGACAGTTTTTGTTTCGTCTATATCTAAAAAAATGGCTGAGTTATAGCATTTTGAATTTCTATTGTGGCTGACATTTTAAAACGACCTGATTTTTGTCACGCGATAACAGGCGTATTTATGAACAGATTTGGATGTAACTTGGTCTTACATAGTACATACATACCAATATCTCGACCGAGTTCGTTGGCCAGCTTCATTCGCTATCTTGTTTCAAAAGGGTTGCCATTAAAGTAATAAATTTAAAATTTAAAATGGGGTATTAAAAAATTGAAAATGAAAAAGATTTTTTTATGTGTTTGGCCTTGATACAAAGATTCCGGAGCAGTTTTTGTTTCTGAAAATTTGTTCTTTTATTTATATCTTAAAAAATGTTTGAATTATAGCACTTTGAATTTCTAGCATGGCTAACATTTTGAAACGATCTTGTATTTGTCACGCGATAACACACGTATTCGCCTATTTCGATGTAAGAATGCATGTGGATAGTATACATCAATAACTCGACCAAGTTCGCTGGCCAGATTCATCAGCCATCTTGTTTCAAAATGGCGGCCATTAAATTAAAAAAAAAATTATATTTAAAGTGAGGTGCAGTAAAAATTATAAATTGAAAAAGGTTTCTTTCTTAAGTATTTGACCTTGGTATAAGGATTCAGGAGCATTTTTTGTTTGTCTTTATCTTAAAAAATGGCTCAGATATAGCAATTTCAATATCTAATGTGTGTGACATTTTGAAAAATCTGATTTTTGCCTGCGACAGCACTCGTATATATCAATCGATTCCCATGTGAGTGAGCATGTGCACAGCAATTACTAAGGTCTCGACCAAATTCAATGGTTAGCCTCATCAACCATGTTGTCTTAAAATGGCAGGCACTTTAAGAAATCGTCGAATTTGGCAGCCAAATATAAGTTACTTTAAATAAAAGCAGCTTGGATGAAACTGACTAATTTCGCGAAATTCTCATTCATAATGATTTAGTATTGATAAAAATTAGTATTGAATCTCCTTTATTCGGTTTCCACTAAGTTGAGCTTCGTGTGTTTGAATAATATAAGTTGGCTTTTTTAAAATAAGGAATATGAAAGCTACCTCTTCCTCCCGGCACTGGCCGGATGGACTTTTATCATGCATAGAGTGCAATGTTTTTTTTCTTTTTCTTTTTTTAACCACAATTCTGTTTTTAGCCCCCGGGACGGTATGCTATTTCTTTCTCCCAGTTTATTTTGTCTCCAAAAATAACGTTACCTTACAGAAGGCGGCAATAAACAGTGCAGACGTATCATCTTGCGATTAAATGCTCCATAACAATTTTTTTTATTTCTAAGCATCGCACATTTTAAATTTTTATACCGTCGTATAGGGGAAAAAAGTACTTTTAAATGCAATTTGTTTGAAAACTGTATCTCCATTTATTTTTGAAATATGAATTTTTTTTGTAGTTTTTAGCACCATTTGTTTAATTTTGTCAACTCAAGTACTCCATTTATATAGAAAGTAAAGGAAAAGTATTTGAAAAATAGCAATTATAACATTTTGTTGCCATTTTCTAATAACAACTGAAAGTAAATGTAATTAAATACGTGCTATTTTGGAAAAATATAAACGAATAATTACTGTTGAAACATGGATCTATTATAAACTATATTTAATTTTAAGTACATGTAGATTTTTTCAGTGTGAACTCAGTCTTGACTATTTGGTTGGACTCCAAACAAACTGTGTCTATGCGTCATTTCTTTTCAAATATAAATTGTGGAAAAAGTTGCCAGTACATATCAAGTATTAAAACATTTAGATGTGAGATATAGATATAAAATATGGCTGCAACACACAAACAAAATAGAAAATACAACATGGCAACCGTTTGTTTGAAGTCAGTTTCCAACTAAAACGTCATGACTGACGTCACGATTGAAATCGTCTATGTTAATGTTACAAACAAATGAAGCCCTATGAATGATTAGATAGCTATTTTTTGTGGAGTTTCGTTAATGACGGTTCTTTTTGCTGCATTTGTGTATTATTTCGCGATAGTGACGTCTTATGCCTGCTTTACTGTAGATGATTAAGAATGGATCGTAAATGTGGAATTCTTAAGCGAATGGGAATGACGTCATTTTGCATAAAATAAAAGCGTTGCAATAAGTCTTAAAATTGAAATATGTTTTTTTTTTCTATTTATATATACATATTTTTTTTTCCTCGGGGGCGACAATAAATTCTGAAAAAGCAGAATTCCTGTTTTCTAGTTTATATCTGTTTAGGGGTATATTTTATAAATATAACTTTTATAATTTTCAAACTAACATTTCGATTAAAAACACACTTCCGAAATTATATTAAAGACATTCTACTTTGAAACGAAAAATTTCGCATTCTGACTCAACACAACTGACATGACCACAGCCGTCTCATGGTCGCTCGTAACAGATACATTGCCTCCTTCTAATATCAAAATCTTATAGGAAAACCTCAAAAAGCAGCCTTCTGTGCTCTAGTATTATCAAACATTTACTTAAAATTTATAAAAGGAAGATGATAATGCGTTTGAACATACCTGAAAATTATACGAATCCTAAAATCTATATGCAAAAAATTTCCAGATATCAGATGAATTCAAGTAGATAGTGCCTGCAGTTTTGGACATAAATAGACCCTGAAATAGAAATGCAGATATTCAATGAGGGTTAAAAATCGGGTCAATGTTCCGGTTATTCATTCTGCGCTCTTAACATATAAAGCCAATATATATACACCAACGGAAATTACGGCCGTAAAATTCCTTCCTCTGACATGCTGACTGTAATAGATGGTTCGCACATATTGAAAAGAGTTAACATCTACAGTACACAAATACTTAAAAGAGTAATTATAATGAAAACAAGTAATATAAAAATTTTGTTTTTAAAATCAATTCCTACTTACGTCATCAAAGAAAAATTTAATATAATCCCTAAGCTAATATTAGTTTTTGTTGCATTAAAATATCTCAATTTGTTGATTTTCTATAAGCGAATGGGTTTGCAATGGAAGTCTATGGGAATTTGGCGAAATATTAGAGATATCGCCAAGTTGAGGTCACTTTTGGCGACTCATTTTGGTCGCCAAATTTGGCGATGTATCACCAAGTTGGCGACAAACTTGGCGGTATTTAGAGACAGAACTGGGTCTCCTCTATGATAACCCCCCTTATAGATATGAAAATGCGTTAAATGCTGTTCAATAACCAATGGCCGCAATTTTTTCTCCCATATAAAACTAAAATTAATTAATTAAAATTTAATTAATGAATTAATATTAGGAAAAACTGTATTATCATCAATTGACATCCAGTACATGTTTAAAAAAAATTATGTCAACTTGATAGGATGAATAATAAGTATTTTATTAACGATTGTCAATTTGAACAATCAAAGTGCATATTATGTAATCTATATAATAAAAGCGCAAAGCATTTGACTGTCATCAACCGTTCCAGGCTGACCGCTTCACTTTATAAATGCAAAACGGCCATTTCAGTGCTTTTATGTTAACAGGGCGCAGGCGATAAATTACCAAATGTTGTTCCTTTGCTAAAAAACTTAAAATACATAACTTTCATTTAAAATGCGTAAATTTAAAGTACATGCATCAGATTAATTTAAAATACACTTTTTTCATCTCTAATAATAGATGCCTAACTCATGTGACTGTTATAATCAAATATGGGCTGACAGATTCGCTTTCCATATGCTTAGCGGCCATTTTTAATCAAAATAAATTTTTCCAATAAAACTGCATAAAAGTTAAATTTTTTGAAAGATCGTTCAAAAATAAGGTACAACTTGATTATCCAATAGACCAAAAAACTATCGCCTGACTATAATATAAATGACAATAATGGCTGATCGTAAATGTCACATTCACTTGACCTTAAACACGTTACAAATGTTTGTTACGTCATTAAGTGGTTTTTAATTCGGCATTTTATTTGTATTTTTATTAATGTTTTACTAATTTAATTTGTTCTTTCGTTATTTAAAATAAAAAGTATGTCAATTTGAATCATTTAGCGATTTATATATTTTGGCGAAATTGGTCGACGGGATAATCAAGTAGTAACAAAAATACTTAATGGTTAAGCGATAAATTACATTCAAATATGGATATATTCTGAGAAACATCAGTTGAAATTAGGCTGACAACTCAATATCTCATTCCATCAAAGTAAACAAACAATAGCGATTCGTCCATTTTGACGAATAAATATTAAGCCATAAAGGTAATCATTCGTAAAGCGAGTTTTCCAGAGAGGAACTAAAAATGATTAATCTGATTGTGATTTTTATAGCTGTCAAACCATGAGGCAAAATGCAACTTTGTTCGTGACGTCATTCGCCTATGAACCAACGAAATTAATTTTAGCTATAAAATTGAGCTCACTATTCATTGAACGTGAATCATTTATTGTTATTTTTATTATTATTTAATCTTAACAAAACAACTTATTTGGTATATTTCGAAAAGTTACAATTTTTTTACACTATAACTTCCAGTTTACGTTCAAGGTGAGGTGCACAGTATGATTTAGCACTTATTTCATGATGATTGCATCAAAATTATAACCTGAAATTATAGATAAATATTTGTTTTTGAGCGATGCAAGCTACGTACATTTCTCCGTAATTTTTTGCAATTTAAATATAAATTCACAGTAATTCTGTTGACACTGACATATTGGATCTCTTAGGTGTCGTATTAGCTAAAATGTGCAAATAAGCAGAGACACCAATTACGGAAGATTACTTAATATGTTAAAATCTCCGCATTAGCGAACGTATTGCAACTGATAAGCAGACGGACAAGAATCAAAATGCCTAAGTGAGTTAAGCAGTTTTTGACAAGAAAGATGAAATATATAACATAAAAAAATATACTAAATGCTGCCATGATCTTAGTGAATTTTTCATTTCTCGGTCAGAAATTTCCGATTTGGCGAAGGATTAAGCAAATAAATTAAATTATAAATAAATGTAACATGTTGCAATGCTTAGCATAGATTTAAGGACGACCAAACTGGTCGCAAGAAGCGGCTAGTATTGTATATTTATATATTGTATGTAAAATTGAAAATTTAGTGTTCTAGTTCATTCAAGGTAAGTAATTGTGTATCAATTCTGAAAAAGAATATTATGTGAAATTTTGAAAAAAAAAAAAAAAAAAAAAAAAAAAAAAAAAAAAAAAAAAAAATGTAATATTTTTTTTTTAATAACATCATACAATATTCACCAGCTGACTAAGATGCATAATTTTTTTTTTCAATGTTATTAACCCTGTAAAAATTACTATATATAAAGATTAAAAATATTGCCAATCCCGTTGAGGCTGAACTTTTTTTTTTTTTTTTTTTTTTTTTTTTTTTTTTAGTTATGCTACCCATAAAACTGATGAAAGTGGATTTTACAGTTAATACAATTTCCTACGACATACTAAATTTGATTATTCATTAACGACATTTTTTAAACATCTCCCTGAATCAATATCTAAATGATTCCGTTACAAATCTGGATTTTAAAGGCAAATCTCATAATTTTAAGAACATCCGAGTGCACAAGTATTTGAACACACCTTTATAATGTAACAATGATACACAAAATTGTAGAAAAAAAATTTCAATGCACTGATACGTTAATTATGCTTGATAGAAAAAAAGATCGAAAATTGTACGCCAAACGTGGCAAATGAGGTGCTTTTGTACTATAAATATTCAGTTTTATAAATATTCAGATCTTGGTGCAATAGCTGTTCCACTCGTACTCAAATATGCATGAATATAAAATTTATTTATTATCCAATTCTTTGTGTGACCCTGTATATTATTTAATCTATATTCTACAAAGATATGTTAGAATATATTAAATATAGTCTAACGTAAAAATGCATAACTCATTTAAAAAGCACATTAAAGCTATTTTCGTTCTTACTCAGTAATCCTTACTAATTTATTTGTGTAGACCTGTATATGATCTACAACATTTATACACACAACGCAATATGCAAAATATGTAGATAAACTTAAAAACTCATCTTCCAACTAAAAATTCACTTCCAGCAATCATCGCTAATATACAGTACTTGGGAGATATCTTTTGTGTGTCCTTGTGAATACTATGCACTTTCTATTATAAAGGAAGAAAGTTTCTTTAAACCTCAAAAACGTATATGAATTTCATCATATGTGAAATGGTTTAGAATAATTAAAGTACACCATAAACAATTTTTCCCTATACGATTGTGGGAGAGAATTCTGTTATGTAGCTACAATTCCTGTAAATAAATAACAAATATTCTTTGCACTGTATATTCCACAGAATGTATATTCTAGAGCACTTCATAAATGCATATCAATTTCATTATTTTCGAAAGTGTGTAACATCATTATAATTCACTTGAAACTATTTTTTTTCTATTGACGGAAATCTTTGGACTGTCCTTGTAATTAAAATATATGTCCGATTTTCATAAAATTTGAAAAGACTGGATAAATTTCTACAATCGATAACATATTATATATAATATATTAAATTTTAAACCAATCATTTGGGTAGTTTTTGTGGTGCTATATGCGGGCAGACGGACAGAGCTTTCTTCACTTTTATTTTCATCAAAATACGTTACAATTAAGAGGTATTTCTTAGCTGCTTGCATTGAATTTAAGTAAAGATTAAATATCCTCTATTTAAAAGAAATTAATGATCTTTAGTTCCTCTCGTTTTCAAATTAGAAGGAAAATCTTGGAAGAACGAAAATTTTAGATTGTTATATAAAATGCGCATTTCTCTTGTGGAAATCTATAATATAAATCAAAAAATATGTTATTATATCAAATATTGCATATAATAAACATATTATACTGCCTTCTAAATTTACAATAAACTTAGTTCTCTCTTTCCCCAAAACAATTGAATGATCTCATGCAATTCCAATTGTTAAAAGATCCATTATATCGATAAAAAAGTAAACGTAATTGAAAAGACTCATAATAATATTTGAAAACGCGAAATTTATATTATTATTTATCATAAAATTTTTAATAATATTAATCATAATATTTGTAAAAATTTTATTTAAAAATTAAATATTAATTTTTAAATACTGCAAGAAAATGTATTAAGGATATGTTACTTTCCAGAGTTTGAAAATTGACGAAATTATATGCAAAATCTTGATAAATGAAAGTTAAAATCACAGTGCTAAAGTCACAATGAGTGAATAAATAAATTTCATATAAACAGAACAAATACAATGTACTAAAATTGCATGCATCTGTATACATATGGTATACAATCATTTAAAATAGATTATAATACTTTAAAAATTTATTTAAAATACAATAAAAACTCAAAACGTTTTCAGCCTATTCACGGATCATTTTTATTAACAACATTAAAATAACCACTGAAGATAACCCCGTGAATTAGCTGAAAAAGTTTTGGGTTTTTAACGTATTTTAATGTTTTTTAATGTATTTATATGATATGTATGCGTCTGCAAATAATTTTAGTGCATTAAAATGCACAAAAATTATTTGCAGACGCAAATAATTTTAGTCTTTGCGTGCTTTTTATATGAATTTTAAAAATCTTGATCTTTCATAACATGATTTGTGGATTTAAAGTTTAAAATTTCGACTTATGTATGTGCTTAAAATAAAAAATACACCTTACAAAATGGTTTGCTTGCTTGCTTATATTTTAATCTATTTATCATTACATACCATTTTTTAAAAATGAAAATGGCATGAAGTAGCCACTTTTACTCGCAGGTGACATCATTAAAATTATGCATATTTGTTCTCCACATGGTTGATCGATGTTTTCGAAGAGTTAGAACAATCTGTTCTTAAAGTTTATTTGCAAAACCATTAATTTACACGGATACCTTCTTTTTAAAAAAGTTAAATAATGAGAAAGTGATGAGTAATATATTAAATTTAAAGTAAATATAATACATGATTAAAAAATAACACATACCCTTTTTCAAAGTGTAATCTTTATGGTATACCTTTCTGTAAGTATCTGAAAACGTATTTGTTTTTAAAAAATCGATATATAATCGACTAATTTCACATTCTCTTAAAGAATTTTGCATTTATATTGATCATATTGCGATCAGAGCATATTTTCATGAAAGCTCAATTTCATTTTAATCGATATAACGAATAACAAATCACTTTTAAAATGAAAAATCATTGTACTGCTCATAAAACTAGATAAGATATTACGTTTTGTAGACTACGCAGATCTCTTTAAAATGGATGAGATATGGTAACATTAATATCGCATTACATTAATTCATCGGAAAAAGGACGGTCGGTCGGAAATAAGAGTATTTTTCTTTTTCCATTTAAAACCATTTTCGGATAAAAAATATTATTATTTGGGATTCAATTTATAGATTTAGAAAACAAAATCTAAAAACAAAACTATTGACGTAGAGGTACCACACTAATCTGTGAAAAGTCAATAGTGTAAGATTTTACAAGTTTTAACATATTCGTTCTCAATAAATTGAAACGGATAAAACGAAAGCAATTTAAAAAAAATAATATTTTTAAAGCTAATAAGGAATGCATAATATTTTTAAGTCTAGAGGTTTGCATTTTATTAAATTTACGCAAAATTAATATATATATGAGATGCTTCTCAATATCATAGTAAATTGAGTTGGCGAACGATTGAAATCAGATTTCAGTCCAGTAATGACTTCATAGAATTATTATTCTGCAGTCTAAGTTGCTAAAGATGGAAGGCATAAATGAAATCATTGGGAAATTTCCCCATTGAATCAAAAAAGTGGCTACATTATCATAAACGAATTTATTGAAATCCCCATATCAGGAACAACTCCAATAGTCATCCAGTTTGAAACTCGCATCTGGGCTGCATCTTCTCATAGAAAAAGAACGAAGATGTTAAAGCAAAGCGCTATAAGTAAGCGTACAAAGTTAATGGTGGAATCTGCCGTAAATCGACACAGCTGCGCCATCTTGTGGATGGAGTGAATAATGCAAATACGCGGGTTTTTTGTATGACGTCATATATGACAGAATATCTACCATCTGCGCATCTCGTGCGCAGGTCTATTTGAAGATATTTACAATTTAAGAGTTATAGGCGGAAAAGCAGACAAATCTATTTTAGAGAATACCTGTTAAAATTTTAATCATGAATTTCAAATATTTACTCACTCATGGAAGATGAACCTTGTAAGATTTATTGCAAAATATTTTTGTTACAGTTTGTTTTGATGAAAATATGTGTATTTAAAAAAAACCGCAATGTCATATTAATTTCGGGAGAAAAAGCACTAATTCTACGTAAACAGTATTGTCTTTTGCCCCGAAATTAAACTGACATTGCAACTATTTTTTAAATACATATATTTTTATCAAAACAAAGCTGTAACAAAAATATTTTGCAATAAATCTGGTAAACAAGGTTAATCTTCCATGAGTGAGTAAATATTTGAAATTCACGATAAAAATTTTAACAGGTATTCTCTAAAATGGCTTCGTGTGCTTTTCCGCCTATAACTCTTAAATTGTAAATATCTTCAAATAGACCTGAATTTTATGCAAGCTATTCATGCTAAAATAAATCCATTTTTGTTAATAAAAGTTATAAACGTAGCTTTTAATTCAATGGTTTTTTTTTCAGTTTTTTTTCCACATTGGAAGAAACTTGCCCACCTTGGGTTTATGTTATTATTTATTAGAAAAAAATGCATTTTAAATATAATGAGCGAAAAGCATGTGTTTAAATTGATGTAATATACCAGTATGTATGTATTTTAAATAAAGTTACGTTTTTCAAACGACGAGAATATTTTTAAAATGATGATTTTATATTTTGAATGAAATGAATGCAACATAAACGCTGGTGATGGGGGAAAATATTTGATGGGTTATGAACTGCGGCCGGCTAACATAAAAGTACTTTTTTACACTGTTTATTTAATCTAACCCTGTTCATATATATGAAAAGGTAAAAAAAAAATTAATTGATTTTTCCCTCCCAGACATGCTAGAAAAATAAAAATTATGTACATGGATGTGTTTCTAGTAACAATACAGCATTTAATATTTTTACAACTTGATTACAAATTAGCAAAATAATTTTACGTTATCTAAACGTAGCTGATAAATCCTTAAACATTCTTTATGCTTGTTACAAGTGTATATACAAGTACAACAATTGAGTAAGTTATGTAACAAACTACGATTTCTAAAATATACTAGCTGGTTGGGAAATTGCAAAAGAGAAATATTTAAAACCTTTAAGCATCTTAAACGTGATTTTCAGCCCTATAACTTTTTATAAAAAGTTAAAATATTATTTAATATATATTATTAAATGTCAGTGATTTTAATATGTTCAAATGGTCCATTTCCGTCCGCAACCCTTTTTTCTACTACTTATTCCGACTCTTTGCGTAGAGGTGCACAGCCTGTGGCCCGTGGGCCAAAAGTGGCCCGCGATGGGTTAACAAGTAGCCCGCGAATTTCGTCAATTTATAATTGGAAAAGATTGCAATTTTTGACCATAGATTTCATGAAAAATTCGTGAATTTCGTCGATTTGCATCGGAAAAGAATTGTAGATTTTGTCGGTCAGTTAACGATAGAGAATTTCATTAATCGCTCAGCCGATACCATTTGTATCAATGTAGTAAATTCCCAAGTTGCAAATTTCGTCAGTCGTTAGTCGAAAAATACCTCGAATTTAATAGATCGGGCGCAGAAAAATCGCGTGTTTCGTCGATTGCGCGCGCAAAAGTCGCGAATTCTGTTGATCGAGCATGGGGAAATCGCGAGTTTCGTCACTTTATCCCGAGGAAAAAATCGTGAATTTCGTCAATTTGCCGCGGAAAACAATTGCAAATTTTGTCAGTCAGTTAAAAATAGAGAATTTCATTAATCGTTTAGCCAATACCATTTGGATCAATGTAGGAAATTCCCAAGTTGCTAATTTCGTCAGTCGCTAGTCGAAAAATACCTCGAATTTCATCGATCGGGCGCGGAAAAATCGCGTGTTTCGTCGATTGCACGCGAAAAGTCGCGAATTTTGGTGATCGAGCATGGAAAAATCGCGAGTTTCGTCAGTTTATCGCGAGAAAAAAATCATGAATTTCACCAAATTGACGCGAGAAAATTGCAAATTTCGTCAGTCAATTACGAATTGCGAATTTCGTTGACTGAGCGCAGAAAAATCGAATTCCGTCGATCGGGCGTAAGATGAAGAGTTCCGTCGTTCAGACACGAAGAAACCGTGAGTTTCATCGATCGGGCACGGAAATGTCGCAAGTTTCGTCAGTTTATCGCAAGAAAAATTCGTGAATTTCGTCAGTTTGCCGTGGGAAAATTGAAATTTCGTCAGTCAATTAAGACATGCGAATTTTGCCGATAGAGCGTAGAAAAATCGTTTCGTCAATCTGGTGCGGAATAAGTGCGAATTTCGTTGATCGGGAACGGAAAAATCGCAAATTTTGTTGATCTACTGCGGAAATGTCGAGAGATTCGTCCGTTTATCACGAGAAAAAGTCGCGAATTTTGCCAATTTGCCAAGGGTTTCAGTCAGTTAAGAATTGCGAATTTCGTCGACCGGGCGCAAAAAAATTGCGAATTCTGTCGATTGGGTGCGGGAAAACCGCGCATTTTGTCTATCGAGCGCAGAAAAATTGCGAAATTCGTCGATCGGGCTCGAAATAAATCGTAAATTTTGTTGATTGGGTCGAGGAAAAATCGTGACTTTTGTCGATTAAGTGGAAAAAAATTGCAAATTTCGTCAATCGACTGGGTGGGGGAACCTAATGGGGTAAAACTGCTACTCCTCTGAAACCATGTTTTTTATTGGCTACAGATCTCTCCACCTCCCCGAAATTGAATTATCTCTGTGTTGCCGATGTGGCCCTCGACAACCCAGGCATTTTTGTAAGTGGCCCTTCTCTTAAAAAGGTTGTGCACTCCTACTTTTGCGAAAGCCAGATTGAAAAAAAAAATCAAAAATTGAAACCGGACAAAATTAAAAGGGAAATTTGAGATTATTGGCTACCGACCAACAACTGCTACGTCCAGCTTATAGTTCTCAGTTATTGGAAATTGTTGTGTGTTTCATAAGCCTTTTTCAAATTTGGAGAATGTTCCGCAATTGGGTTATTTCGATAAAAGTTACTTTCATTTTCTAACCATTATTTAACTTTTATACAGTTACAATTGTATCAATACAAAAACCCTTAACGGGTTAAAAGTTTGTGACGCAGCACTTTATCTTATGCTCTAAGAATTTTAAATATGGAACTTAAAAATAATGATATCAAATTTTGAGTGACGCTATGCTATTAATTATAATCTCTATATATTATTTATTTCATCTTTTTATTTTTTTTATAATCGCATGTGCAAAAATTATGTTCAATTAAAAAAAAAAAAAATGTATAAAAGTTTATTCATTGATGCTTTAACATTTACACCTCTCATAAATTCCAAGTATGAGTTTTAAAAGATATGATATCAAAATTTTAGTGACGCTTTGATGTGGCTTTAAACGATTTGTTTTAAAATTAAATTTAAATTATTTTTGTTTTGGCTAAGATATATTCACACATCTAAATAATAGTTTTAATTTTCCGACATACTTTAAATATGTCACTTTCACTGAATTTATATAATGCATTTAAATGTATTTATTTGAATAAATTGATTTATCCTTTGTCCAATGCTATTAAAAATTTAAAATAAGATTTACGTAAATAACTTTTTTTTTTGCCTCATAGTATCCATTTGAATACATTTCACTTAGTTTGGATACAATGACGCAAAAAAAAAAAATATTTACGTAAATCTTATTTTAAATTTTTAATAGCATTGGACAAAGGATAAATAAATTTATTCAAATAAATACATTTAAATGCATTGTATAAATTCAGTGAAAGTGACATATTGAAAGTATGTCGGAAAATTAAAACTATTATTTAGATGTGTGAATATATCTTAGCCAAAACAAAAATAATTTAAATTTAATTTTAAAACAAATCGTTTAAAGCCACATCAAAGCGTCACTAAAATTTTGATATCATATCTTTTAAAACTCATACTTGGAATTTATCAGAGGTGTAAATGTTAAAGCATCAATGAATAAACTTTTATACATTTTTTTTAAATTGAACATAATTTTTGCACATGCGATTATAAAAAAAATAAAAAAGATGAAATAAATAATATATAGAGATTATAATTAATAGCATAGCGTCACTCAAAATTTGATATCATTATTTTTAAGTTCCATATTTAAAATTCTTAGAGCATAAGATAAAGTGCTGCGTCACAAACTTTTAACCCGTTAAGGGTTTTTGTATTGATATCATTACTTTTTTGAGGTTATTGAAAAAATAAATAAAACAATAAACACATACAAAAAAATTAAAGACCAATACAAAGAATTCATAGTCAGGATTTCCATTCACCTTCAATCTCTCCCCCTTCCCTCCCCGCAAAAAAGGATGACCATACTTCAATTTTAAAGAGCTCCGTGCAATCAGATTTTTATAAGAACTCTTTGGTAAGATATGGAAGTAATGTACAACATACACGTTTAGAGGGTATTTCTGTTGGTTTGTTTCAGAGATATAAAAAGCTGTTAAATTTTACTATATAAAAAAATTACTTTGTTAAGAAAAATAGCAAGAAATATTAATCTTTAAACCTTTATATATATATATATAACAATCATCGCTCACTTATAAAAGTAATTACATACATTTATATTAAATCCAAAACTACAAATTTCTGCTTCTCCCTTTTCTCATTCCTAGTGCAAAAAAAATTAAACATTCTTTAATTTTATATAAAATAATCTTTCACCATCCCTATTTAAAATTCTTTATTAACAATAATAATAAATCATATAAAATAATTCCCTGAGCTCCGAAGATTCCACTTCTGCTTTTGCACCCACCTCTCCAGCATACCTAAATAATAAAATCTTTCAAAAATTAGTTTTGAAAAAAAAAAAAAAAATCTGCAACATTTGTTGCTTAATAACATAAATAAATAAATAAACACTAACTTCCCTAATGTACAGTCATGGGAGAAAAAAGTAAACACCCCCTATTTACTCCTCAACAAATTACCGTAGGAGAAAGTTACTGGTACCGAACGATTGGAAATGAAGTCTACTTTTAAATGATGTATATAAAATTTGCTACATATTAAAAAGGAACAATAACTTTGTTTTTTTCAATAGCAGTACACAATTCTTACAGCATAAATGAATTCTACACCATTTATTTAGCCTAAAAACAAATTTTTATGCAATTCGTACTATAAGTTTCCGAGAAATTTATTATTTTAAAATAAGCTTATTTTAAGGGATGTATCAAAATTGAAGTTCGGTATTCGATTGTTAACCGAGAGAGCCCCCTTCTTGATCAAGGCACATTAAGCGTCACTCAAGCAGTCAATGAAGTCTGCTAGATTACAGGACAGCGTAAGACATTTCAAAACATCTAGTCACTTCTATCATAGACGGCCCCTTAAACCATCATTTTGCCTTTTTTTTAAGCACAATTTGAAAACCATTTGGAAGAAAAATGTGAAATTTTAGATTTCCATAAAGCAGGACTTAATATATCTAAATCCATCAAAAAAATTGTAGGTTACAATTCATAATTTTTTCGAATATTAATTTCATAATTCATTACATAAAATTATAAAAAAAATTGCAAATTCAACGTATTTATGTTTGGGTATATGAGTATTACTGCTATACAAAAAATTAGCACATTAGGGGCATAATTTCAGGAGATATGAATAAAAATATGAAAATGTAATTTAACAATAGAAGCACTCAATTTTGAATGTTTATAATTCAAAAACTTATTATTCAAATGACTTGAAATTTGGTGCCTAGGCATAGTTTGAACCGAAGATTTGAAATATCTCGTTAAAATTGGGTATTGCCATTGAAAAAAAATTAAGTTTGGATTTGTTTTAATATGTAGATGGCCCCTTAAGCAAATTTTATATACATCATTTAAAAATAGACTTTATTTCCAATCGTTCGGTACCAATAACATTCGCCTACGATAATAATTTGTTAAGAAGTTAGTAGAAGTTAGTAGAGGGTGTTTACTTTTTTTTTTCCACGACTGTACATTTCACCTCTTCTCCCTCCACCTACTCCCCAGCATTAAAAATTTTAAATCTTTATTTTTATACAGAAAATTGTTCTATATAAATTATCCTCCTATTCCTCAAAATTACCACTTTCCCACTCCAGCCTAGAGATTTCAATCTTTAAAGCTTTTTAGAAAAACGGATCTGCAAAGTCTGTTGCTTAATAATAAAATAAAATATATAATCATGTACACTTTTAATTATTTTCCACACAATCAATTGATGTCACGATAATAGTTGTTCTGAGCGAATATTGTGTTGGCTGGGATGTCCTACAGATAGCTCAATCGGAAGAGTACTGGCAATTAAAGCCAAGGGTTATTAAAGTTCACTGTAATTCAAGATGTTTAACCCCTTCGTGACAAGAGCCCTTTGGTGAATTTTTAACCTTTTAGTACAGGTTTTTAAAAACAGAAAATTTTCTGTAATTGAATCGCAGAAATGCTCCGATTAAAGAAGGTAAACTTTACAATTAACAATAAGTGGTGAGAATAATGAAGGATTCTGAACACCTTAAGTGGCCAAGTATACCGGTCGCTAATCCCCAAGGGCTTAAAGATGCTTTTTTGCTATTATAGCCTTTAGGATTTACAATATAAAAAAATCTTAATCGCTTCTGAGGTAAATAAAGACAGTGGGAAAAATTCAAGATGGCAATGTTTTGATTGGCAAATTCTAAGCTGAGTAATTTGTGCTACAGAATGAAAAAAAATATAAAGTTGTAATAATGTCCTCTTACAGATACTAAATCTTTAAGGTTTTTGATGTGTGAACTACATATGAATACAGTGGAAGATCTTTATAATGCACACCTTGGTTTGAGAAGTTGTGCGTATTATAGAATTTTGCATTATTTAGATCATATTTTATACATCATTAAATTTACTTCGTATACATGCTTTGAATTACATTCCTTGAAACCAGAAATTGTGCAAATTATAAAATTTTACATAATAGGTATAGATCATACACTATTAAATTACCTTAAAGTATAATCCAGATATGCCTGGGCAAAATAATTATAAACAGTGGTAGCTCATTTCTGACAGTTTTGGGGATACTAAATGCATTGTTGGCAAATTTATTCCTTTTTCACTATTTTTAATAATAATGAAATCTTTGCCTTATTTTTGGCAGAACTTTCTTCCATTAAATAATGCAAAAATTTAGTAAAAAAAAAAAAAAAAACTTTTGGAAGGCATGCATTTTACTGCTGCAAGAAAAACCTGTTATGAGCTACTACTGATTATAACACCATTTACAAAAAAATGTAATATAATAATGTTTTCATTACTCCAAAATAATGTGTTAAAGACGATAATGCATCAAATTTAGTGTTCCAAGAAATAGCAATATTTGTGAAATGCATGTGCTTCTTAACTGCAAAATTCATTGTTTATATATGAGAAATACATTACATTTTCTGAATTAAAATGTTTAAGTGGCAGGCTTTTGTGATTGAACAAGAACTGCTTGCAGAGTGCTTATAATGATTTTAGAATATAAAATTATGGTTCTTAAACTACTATTAATCCAATACAGTATAGGGATAAAAAAATCATTAAATAGTTCATTAAAAAAAAAAATGTATTTTCATCAGATATACCGATTATTACTACCATATGTTATATGTAACATATTTATTAGAAAAGTTACAACTATTTTGATGAAGTTTTGGATTCCCCCTCCCCCCACCTCCCCGACATACTGTCAAATTTCGCGAGGGTTTTTTTTTCTTGTGATGTTCCTCCCCCGACCGAGAATGGAGCGGGTTTTTTACAATCAACTGATTAATTTTGTTTTTCTTTTATTGCTACTTTTTTATGTTAGTGTGGTAATCTTTCAAATGCTATTGCACAGCGAGGCGATAAACACGCTACTCTGTAAGTGGCACGGCAACCCTCCAGTGTACAGGTGGAATTGATAAAAAAAGTTTTTTGTAGTCGGAATATGCGGAATGTTAAAGAATAGTAAATGGTTTAATGAAAGCAGAATAAAAACTTAATATTTAATTTAAGATGCGAGGCAGATTAATATATTAATTGAAATGGTTACTGGGTAATCACTTTATTAGTTTATACAAAGTCTAATTATCATGACAGCTACAATGCAGCTGCTAATGAAATTTTGTGAAACCAATCTTTTCTAAATAGTAACATGTTCTGAATTGTTCTTATTTACAATAATACATCATTACCACAAAAACCATATAAGGGAGCTGGCTACTTTTATATTTTTTTAAAGAAAATTATTTAAAGCTTTCTTTTAAGCATATTAACTTTAAAATTAAATAAAAACAAGTATCTTACTTTTGCAAAAAAGCTGTTTTATCTTATTTATCTATAAACTTTAATTACTAAATAAGGAAAAGTATCATGATGAAAATTTTTACTTTTAGGAACTCAAAACAACCAGTCAGGATAAAATGGTTCATTTTGAGCCAATCGTAATAATTTAAATATATAAAGTAGAATTTACTATCAGTCAAAAATATGTCCAAGACTGAAGGTCTTGCACCAATGGCTGTAATCAACTAGCCTAAAAGAAATGCTTCAGGGTGTTTATTTTTTTGTTTTTTATTTTCTTCTGTTTTTCTTTTGTTACAGAGATAAACGGCAATAAGTTTTTTTTTTTTTCCCTTTAGGTTTAATTTTATAAAAATAAAATACTTCGATGCTTTAATTTTTGAAGCTGAAAAGAGTTATATAAAAAAAAATAATAAATAAATGAAAGATACTCATATTTCGAAAAAGATGTCATTTTAAGTCAATTTTCGTTTATAATGTTATTAGAAACGATTCGCAAATGAATAATCTTATAAACGGGATTGGAAATCTTAATTTTGATTTCGTCATACCTTTTATTTAAATTGTGCGTTCTTTAAAAATGAAAGATTTTGTTTAATTTCTTTAAAAGAAAACTCAAAACACAAAATTAAATTAGTAATCTATCTGTATTACATTCACATATTACAAGAAATACCTATGCCACACATGAACGTTATTTTGTAAGGAAAACAGTTATAAGTATTGTTGAAAATAAAAACAATTCAGAACATTATACTAATTAAAAAGGATCGGTTGCAAAGAATGCTGCCTGGATAATTAGAAATTGTACTCACTTTCTACCCTTGGAATACCTTTTCAAGATCTTTGATATTTCTTTCAGTCAACTTCGCGTATCGCGTAGTGATACATGGCGAAGTCTTATGGCGAACGCGATGAATTTTCATTTCGATACGAGAATTTTCGATAACTATCGATTTTCGATACCAGATTTTTTTTTTTTTTTTTTTTTTTTTTTTTTTTTTTTTTTTTTTTTTATGTGAAATATTTTCTCCTTAAAAAATGTTTACTTACTATGAATAACAATGAAATAAAATACATATAATTACAAAATACTGCTCCATTTTAAAATAACAGTCTAAGTATTTTAAAGCACATAATAAACTGTTTTTCTAGTTTAAAAAAAGATTTATTGCCAATATTCAGATTTTTAACTGTGACCTAAACCGCGCAAAACCGATGTGCAACATTCTGTCTGCTAGCCCATAGAATAACATGTAATCCGCGATCCTAAGAAGTCCAATTTTTCATGCGGATTATATAAAAATTAAGAGTTTTCCTAGATACTAGGTTAGTCTTATCCAGTTCGTCAAAAACAAATTCATTTTATATATTAATGTTTTTAAAAAAATCTAGACCGTTTCGGAGAAAAAAAAAAGACAAACTTACACCATCGAAATTGCTTTCAAAATGGGTTTACAGATCTGAAAATATACTGCATGTAGAATTTTAAAAAATTCAGAATTGGATTAGACTGCAGATATAAGACTGTTTTACAAAAATCAGAACAATAGGACCTATATTTGTTGAGTTATTAAGAGTCGGCTTTTCGCATTTTCTTTGATGTCGAGTTAGCTGTATATATGAGTTCCGCCATCTACAAATTCTACGATACGATACGATACGATTTTAGGCTTAAGGCTGCGCCACTCTGAATACTACCGTCTTCCATGATACTGTTTTCTCATTTGACGCCAATCATGGCTAACGGCCCGATTACGGAAAGTTATCCATTTTACCCCTGCGAAGAACCGGTGTAAGATAATAAATGTTTAATTGAGCATACCACGTACTATTTGTAAAAATTTTATATTTTATTTCAATTTTTGAAGTTTCTTCTATACTTTGCATGCTTTCTGCAATGTTATTCACCTGTGCGAAGTGCAGGTATCCCATGAAAACTATTTTTCCCGGATATGACACAATGACCGACATATTTCTAGATTTAAAAAAAAAAAAAGTAATTTGTCGATTTTAGGAATTTTTTTAAAGCTGTTGTCTAAAATTCTCAAAATATTTAAAACTATAAATAATCAATTATTGCTTGTTTAATAGTACAAGAATTACTGCTTGCATTTTAAATTAAAGTGGATCCTAATGTAAAATTAAATGAGTTTTAAATGGAATGAATGAAATTCTTCTATTTTAAATATTATAAATCAAATTCAATCAAGAGAATATTTGGCAATTTATCGCCTGCGCCCAGTAAATAAAAAATATGCCTTAAAATTAATTGAATAATTTATACTTAAACTCTAAGCGTAATAAAACGTTTAATTCTCATTGGAAATACACATGTTTATGTAATTTTTATAACTTTATCTCATCAGGAATTGAATTAAAAACGCTGCTGTAAAATTCTATCTTAACATACATTAACTAATTTTTATATGGCCTTGTTCATTGCATTAGAAAAATATAATTCAAATAGAACGTATTAAAATCACTGACATTTAATAATATATATTAAATAATATTTTAACTTTTTTATAAATTATAATAAAACACAAAACTAACCTGTTTTCTCTTTTGGGAAGCGAAAACAATGAGTTCTCTCAGATAGAGAGTTATTTTTGTAGTTTTGAAAACTGCAATGATTAAAATGCCAACGTGGCATTTTCCCAAATAATATAAGTTCTTAAAAGAACTGATTTTGTTTAAATAACTAACTTCAATTAATAAATTAAATAATGGCGAATAAATAAATCGAATTATATCTGTACTTCCAACAATTAAGTACTGCAGACGACAAACGAATAAAATCACGGCTGTGCGTGCGCATAGTTATTTCATAGATATCGAACTTATAGATCATCCACAAAGGGAAAAAAAGTTAATAATCCTCTTGTAGTTCACTCCGTCCGCTGGGTGGCGTATGACCTTGATTGACGTGACCTCGCCTTTAATCTTGCGGTTACGTCTCCTATTTAAGATAAGACGCTTACTTATATCGCTTTGTGTTAAAGCGTATTAGAGTTACTCCATTTTTAAGAAAATCTCCACCAGGTGGTAGAGGTTTGTTTTGTAGTCAAAAACCGTAAAGATCTCTGAGCTCCAAGGCAGTGCAGTCTGGATTTATAGTAGCAAATCGTCCCAGGTTATGATGACTTTGCTTTTAGAAGTTCGAAAGAAGTTCAACAAAGGGGAGGTAAGGGGGGTGTCCTTCCTCGCTATTCGTTGAAAACGATGAGGGAGGCTGGAAATACATCACGTAATATCAGAACACTTTATCTATAGCGGAACATTTAAAAGGTGAAAAAATGGACTCGGGCATCCTTCTCAAAGAAGCTGGGATCGAAGAATACTTTAATAAATAAAAAAATGGTATTAAGAAACATTCTAAAGAAATAAAAAATTAATGTCGCAAACATGAAGGAATAAAGTATATAAGTGGGAATTTACGAAGAGTGTTGCTTTTAACAGATAAAGGTTTTTGGAATAAGAAATAAAAGAATTCGCTGAATTAATGACATGGAATTAAAATATAATTGATATTTAAGATATTATTAAAAGACATTGGAAAAGGTAGATGTTGTAAGAATTTGACATAATTTCATTAAGGTAAAAATGGCGAAATTTTTTATGTATTTTGATGTGTATGAGAGGGAATCTCGTTTAAGGCTGAAATATTTTAAGGTCTCTGAGAACGATTTTCAGTGATGCGAAACTTTTCTAAAAGGAATACTACTTACTGCAAAAATATAAACAGTTATGCAATCCAAAATAATAATTTTCATATTTATTAAATCATTAACAGTATTAATAAACAGATTAAATTTGTGATCCGTTTACTTAAGATATTGTAAATTACATAGAATAGTTATGAAACTAAGAAAATGTATCATTATCACTTATAATGAATCAAACAAAGCTAAACATTTCTAATAGTGATAAAATGCCTTTATTTAGCTCAACATACGTTTCATCGTACAATCGGCGACATTTTCAACGCCATTCTTATTACTCCCTCTCTCTTTTAACTAGACCTTGGAAAATTTCCAAATTTTAGGTTATTCAAGGGCTATTGAATCATTGCAAATATTCTCACTGCGAAAAAATATCTCTATTTATTCCCGGATAATGGATGATATATAAAATCTTGACGAATAAATTACTTTTCTATTTTCAAAATCAATCTGTAAATGTTCTTTGCCGCGTAATCTGGCCAAAGCTCCAGTTTTCATGTATTTAATGCCAGCTGTATGACCTTTGATTCTTGTTTAAAGATTTCTCCTTGTCACACCTATATAAAACTCCATTGCTCCATCTTCTTTGGTGAAAGGTAGCTCATATACTCTTGATAATTGTTTTGATTCAGTAGGATCCTTTTTCTTATATACTAGACTTTTAACTAAGGATATATTGAATTTATTGAGTTTGAATTTTCGTCTATCGAAGAACCCAGGAAAATCTGTAAAGTGGATGACTGGAATTTTGTGATAAACAATATAACATACATATAACTACTTAAAAGGTGACTCAAACATATACAAATATTATTTATTGCAATACGAGATCTTTCGAACACACACGCGTTCATTTTCAAAGGGAAAAAGATGACTGAATAGAAATACATTTTAAAAACAAAAACAAAATAGTACGCATGCGCAAGCGAAGTCCAATCCATTTCTCTGCAGAGGGGTGAAAAGATCAGTTCATATTATCAGGAGGGCTTGAAATACTTAGAATATTGTACCAAATTGCGGGAATATTATAGGAAAGGACATCGTTACAAACATTATGACTTCTAAGTAAAATTTCAATGGATTCACGGATTATGGAAGAGTAATGGTTAGACGTTGAAATGATCATTTTAGCTTGGTCGAAGTTGATCTTAATATATTTTTTTGATACAAACTGGATTAAGCTGTACTTGGTTTATTAAACTTAATATCAGAAATGTGCTCTTTTAATCTTTCTTTAAATTTTCAAGATGTCATACCAATATAAAATAAAGTCTTATGTTGTTCTGTGCTGAATGGGATGATGTAAACTCCTGCTTTTTCATAATCGGGAATGGGATCAATTTCACTGTGAATCAATTCTTTCATTTTTGTTGGAGATTTAGCTATTAAATTAATATTATATTTTAGTAAAGCATATTTCAATCTCTCATAAAGCTGTGGGATATAATCAAATGTGCAATAAACAGACTTGCTCAAACTTAATTCATTCTTTAAGTAGTTTATGTAGTTGTTTTTAAGTAGTTATATGTATGTTATATTGTTTATTAATAACAATGTGAAAATTTCCTTCATAACACTGGTGTTTGATACAGTGTTTTGACTCTATGATATTTTGTGGATTTGATTTTCTGTTCTTCTTATTCTAGATGTATGTTGATCTATATAAGGGTATTTTTAGCTCTATTACAAATTTTTAACTTAGTTTAATTTATGAAAGTATAAATTTTAGCCATAAGACAGCCGACTACTTTTATAGATTTTAGGATTGCTCGAATCGAATAAAACTTTTATGTTTGATATTATGGATTTTAAGATTTCTCAAATTGAATGAACTTTTGTATTTAATATTATGGATTTTAGGATTGTTCAAGTTCAATGAAACTTTTATATTTAATATTATGGATTTTACGATTGATCGAATTGAATGAAACTTTTACGTTTGATAATTTAAATATAGCAGCATCAAACTATAAATACAGAGTGTCTACAAATTAGTTGGGCAATTTCGAAAGCTAAGAACTTCCGAAATATTAATTGAAAACTAGTTGAAAGTCAGACTAGTAGTAATATTACCGAAGTCTATATTCATAAATGGCCCTAGGTTACATAACTGACGCTATCGCTTAGCCAGCGGTAATCATTCTTGATCGGTATTACGATAATGGAGACGTACACTAGTACTGAAAAAGGGAAATACTGTCTTTGGTTTCATGAAACTCCTTGAAAGCTGCGCTAGTAAGACGAAATAATGGTGATAATGGTAAACTTGAACGATTTTCTATCTTACAACAATATTTACTTTAATTCTTTCCTGTAAATTCCATTCAATGTAATTCTTTTTACTGAACTAATTTGAAGATATTCTGTATAATAGATTAACTATAGAAGATTGTCAAAATATAAAAATTGATAAAAATTTTAATTTCATTATCGGCATATAAATTAAGAAAAAATTGGTGAAAAAGTATTCACGGAAAATTCTTTTTTATAAAAATGATTAATTCAAACAATTTCAGTCTTCGCTATCCCTGTAATAGCCTTGCAGTTAAAGTTATCAATTTAGAGAAAAATCACAAAGTCTTTTGGGCAAACTCACTTTTTTAATTTTATTAAAGAACCTTATTTTTTTATATAATGTATTAAAAAGATATTGTATATTTAACAATCTAAAAATGAAAACGAAATATTAATATTTAAAAATATACGAAATGCGGAATTTTTTGGTACGCTCTGGTTATTTATTTAAAAAAAAATATTTTCGACATCATGACAAATACCATAACATATGAAGTTTAAGTCATAAAAATATCGGTATTTCCTGGTCAGTTTCACTAACAAGGTACGGGAAATCGTATTTCACTAAAAAATAGCACTTGATTTTGTTTCATTTTTCAGCCGATCGATTTCCCAAATAAATACGAAGTATTTTTTATGAAACTTTTATTACAGTACTTAAAATATATTTTTATTCTTCAGTATAGCATATATAAACTATCATTAAGAAGTCTGTTTTGGAGTTTTACAAAAATAACAACTTACAGTTTTCGGTGTAAGTTTTTAAAAAAGTTTAAAATAAAATAGGTTTTATTCTTTATAACATGTACATTGTCGAAAAAAAAATTGGTTATTAATAAACATTGGCACACTTGTGAAATAATTCATTTAAAAGGGTCATTTTTCGGTTTTTATGACTATTTTAGCTTTTAAATATTTTTAGATTATCTGTTGCTTGAGAATTTTTTGTATAAAATTTGTTCTTTAAGTATCCCTACAGAAAAAGTCTGGGATGCCCAGATCACGGAATAGAGGTGGCCAAAGATTTTATGAGATAAGTCGATCGCCATCCATCTCTGCACTTTCGTACGATTTACATTCAAATTAAGTTTCTGGCACTCTGATTCTCTGAATGCGTGATAAACTCATTTCACTATGAAGAACAAAATAACATATAAATTTATTCTGGCACCAATTGGGCGTGAAAAGAAACAAACGATAAAAACTCAAGAATTGATGTATTGATAAGCAGACAATAAAATTTAATATAAAAAAAATCACGGACAACGAGATCTTTGTGTAAAACACACTGTATAATGTATGTATTGATGTAACACCGGTCACGAGTAATGTCGATTTCAATAACGAAAATTAATCATAGAACATAACCCCTCCCCCCTAATATATATATATATATTCTTAAACTAATCCCAAATTTCATTACATGTCAGGTATTTAAAGATGAAGAAGAAAATGGTCAAAAAATCTTCAAAGTACGTTAAACATCGTTAAGTAAATATTTATAAACATTTCTTAAAGATTACTTGACAGTCTTGCTTGACATTCAGTGGCTTAATAAAATGTGCTTTTCTCAAGAGAGCACATTCCTTTAAATAAACTTATTTATAATTTTAAAACACTGAATACAAAATTACATCACCTTACAGTTTAATAAAAATGTTAAACATAAAATGTTTCAAAATATTTTCATAATACGATAAAAATAATTCAAACATTGTCTGTAAATATTTTCTTAAAATTAAAATTCTTTCATATATATGGAGCATTTTAAAGAAAAGGTGTCATATAGTATAAGATACATTTCTAAAATGTACATATTTTTTAAGTTCAAGTTTATAAATATCACAATGGAAGAATTTCGCATTTAAAAAGTTAATTTCATACAGGAATATAATTAAAATACATTCCACTTTCAAAACTACAAATACATAACATGCTTTCTGACATACAAATCATGACAGTACAAAATCTCAAAAATAATACGTCTTTTCAACTGAAATTTGCAACTCAGTGAATAAATTTCGCTAACCCAGATGCTTAATAAAGTGTACTTTCAGTCACAGAAGCTGATCTTTTAAATAAATTTGTTTATATTTTGAAACCATTAAATTTCAAAATTACAATACCTGCCACGTTTTGAAAATGTATAATAAATTGTATCAAAAATCTTCAGAATACTTAAACAAAATTCAGTAAATTTTTTTACACACCTCGTCAAAATATCAACAATTGAAATTTCCATATATTCCAAAATTTTAGAGTAAAATTTGATACCTTATTATTAACATATATTAAAATATATCTATTTTTATATCCAATTTATAATAATGACGAATGAAAATTTTCGTATTTGAAAATATAATATCATACAACCGTATAATTAAAATATTGCATTTTGAAAGTAGAAAAGAAAAAAGGTTTTCTTACAAGCAATTTATAACATACAGGTTGTTTTCGATACAATTTTATTTTTGTTAGGATATAAATATTTTTTTATTTATATTTAGCATGGCAGTATAGTTAACATGATGAGCTATTTGAAAATTAGTTTAATGTAGTTTTTTAACGAATACCATAATCAAAAGTAACGAATTTTTTATGGTACTCTAAAAATATTGTTATAAAGTTTATTAAACATATCTAATTCAATATCGAAGAATGATGATGACAGATATTTGAGATGGCACAATTGTAGCTATTAAAATTTAAATGAAGATTGTGATTGCCAGCAATGTTCTAAATTTTTAACAATATTTATTTTTACATCATGTTGATAAAATAAAAGTTTTACTATCCCATACATAGAGTAGTTCTGTTCAATAATCCTTTGATTTTTTTTTTTACATTGTTTATTTTTTTCAATTTAGAAAATTGCAGGAAAGTTACTTCATAAATAATAGGTGTTCCTCATCATAATCAGTTTGGAGTTGTTTTTCCGCATAAACAATACTTTTCTTTAATATATGTCACCTTTATTAGTATGTATCTTTGTACAGCTAATAAAATGCTTTCATGAGGAATATTTTAAACGAAATATGATGCCTTTAATGCCATACACGAGTTATTTAAAAAAATATATTACTTGGTTACATAAATTCCTATTTCAACTTTCATTTTGCTTTTAATTTTGCGTTACATTTGTGTCACATATTTGTTGCATTCTGGTTTATCTCTATTTTTAACTCTTAACGTAGTGGATATTAATAATATGGAAAAAAATGTTTTATTGTCCCGTAAATTTACTTATTCTGTTCAACATGCTTTTTTAAAAATCTTTTTATTATTTTTAGGAAATTATTTATTCTTGAAAATCGCAGACACGGTATCTTATAAGTGATATACTTCGTCTCTTAATCAGTTTGCCATTATTTGTTCGCTTGAACATTTTTTTTTTCGAGCTAGGTTGTAAGAATATAAAAGGGAAATAACATGCATTGATGGACAATGTTTTAGAGAAAATCAGACGCCCATAATATCTTAAATGTCATATTACAACTCTATAGTTTGTTTTAAGCATTATATACTCAACTATTTCAATTTTCATTTTGCCTAAATTATTCCTTATTTATATAAATTTTTAATCAATGTGACTAATCGCTATTTTTAATACTTAGTTTAGAGGAACTAATTTCTGTTCATTATAAATCTTGGAATCGAATAGATGATGATAAAAAATACTTTTTATAGATGAAATATCAGAATCATAGGAAGTCATGTGTAATGTGCATTTCTTTTTTTGGCATAATCTCTTGTGTAAATTACCTATTAATTTGCCCTCACTGGAATATACAACTAGTATAGTAAACAGTTTGACATTAATTGAGTTGCTGTCAATTTTTAAGAATGGTTATTACTACTAGAAACCGAATATGATATTATAAAATAATTCTTTTGTTTCATACCACCAAGTTCTGTTTAGTAATAAAAATGCATATCTTCTCTTATAACGTAAATATTAAAAGGGAACTTAGTATTTTTTAACTATTACTACAAAAAAAAAAAAAAAAAAAAAAAAAAAAAAAAAAAATTAGAAAATTCGCGTACGAGTATTTCGACAATATCATTTTCTTCACTGAAATAAATAAAATGTTGTCATTTGTTCCTTACATAAAGATTAAATAAAAATAATCTAAATTATTCATAATGATTTGCATTATAAACGCCACCACTAGTACTTTCAGGTAAACTAAAAAGCCAAAACAAACTAGTCGGATGTACCAATCCCAAAACTTTCTTCTATCTCATACATGTTAATACTTCAAAATTCGCTATCACACTGACAAAATTAAATGGCAATCTATGCATCTCATCAGGATTCTAAAGATATGAAATTCCGTGCATTAGTTCTTGAGATATGACTATCGCTGAAATCGTCTAAATACAGCAAAATGATGCCTAGCAGCGCCACCTATTGGGTGATTTATACCAAATCCTAATCAGCAACAATTTATGTCAACGTCTGACGGAATCTGGAGTTTGGAGAAAATCCGTGCATTAGTTTTTGAGGTAGAGCTATAGCGAAAATCACGAAAATTCCTGCATAGCAGCGCCACCTATTGAGTGATTAATACCAAAACCTAATTAACAACAACTTGTGTCAGCATACAACTAAATCTGAAGTTAGATGAAAATTCGTCCATTAGTTCTATAGATAGAGCTATTGAGGCAATCGTGGAAAAGGCAGCACACAAGCGCCATCTGTTGGGCGATTTACACCAACACATAATCAGTAGCAAGTCATATCAAGTACTAACTGAATCTGAAGTTTGATAAAAATCCGTGCGTTAGTTCTTAAGATAGAGCTATTGGGGAAATCGTGTAAATCCTACAAAATTCATCATAACATCGCCACTTGTTGTGCGATTTACACCAAAACGTAATCAGCATCAATTCATATAAAGAACTAACTAAATCTGAAGTTTGATCAAAATCCGTGCATTAGTTCGTGAGATACAGTTATTGCGAAAATCGTGAAAAATGCAGCTTAGCAGAGCCACCTGTTGAGCGATTTAAACCAAAATCTAATCAGCATCAATTTGTATTAGGGACTCACTGAATATAAATTTTTATTAAATTCCGTGCATTAGTTCTTGAGATAGAGCGCCCACAAAATTTGTGTCACATACACACAGACAGACAGACAGACAGGCAGACAGACTCACAGAGTCACAGACAGACATTTTGTAAAAACATGTTTTTTGGAATCTCTGACCCCTAAAACTTGTAAATCCGTCGAAAACCAGAATTCGAAAATTTTCATGAATCCAATACTTTCTTCTTGTAAAGATAGAAGAAAGTAAAAAGGGCCTTAAATATATTTAAATATATACATATGTATGTGTGTGTGTTACTTTTTTTTTATTTTATAATATGCTTTATTTCTGAAATGTTTCAGTGATAAACTCATACATATTATACTAAAGCTATCATAGTTCGATTCAGGGATAAAAATACCTTTTAATATTGCCTTTTTTTTTACTTTCTTCTATCTTTACAAGAAGAAAGTATTGGATTCGTAAAAATTTTCGACTTCCGGTTTTCGACGGATTTACACGTTTTAGAGGTCAGAGATTCCAAAAAACATGTTTTTACAAAATGTCTGTCTGTGACTCTGTGAGTCTGTCTGTCTGTCTGTCTGTCTGTCTGTGTGTATGTGACACAAATTTTGTGGGCGCTCTACCTCAAGAACTAATGCACAAAATTTAATAAAAATTTATATTCAAATAGTCCCTAATATAAATTGGTGCTGATTAGTTTTTGGTGTAAATCGCTCAACAGGTGGCGCTGCTATGCTGCATTTTTCGCGATTTCTGCACTAGCTCTATCTCAAGAACTAATGCACGGCTTTTCATAAAACTTCAGATTCAATTAATCCTTGATATGAATTAGTGCTGGTAATGTTTTGGTGCAAATCGCCCAACAGATGGCGCTGCTATGCTGCATTTTGCAGCATTTACACGATTTTCGTAATAGCCCTATCTCAAGAAATAATGCACGGATTTTCATCAAACTTCAGATTCTGTTAGTGCTTGACATGATTTGACGTTTTGCACCTTTTGGTGTAAATCGCTCAACAGGTGGCGCTGCTATGCTGCATTTTTTGTGATTTCCGCAGTAGCTCTATCTCAAGAACTAATGCTTGGGTTTTCAACAAACTTCAGATTCAGGTATACCTGGATATGAATTACTGCTGTTTATGTTTTGCTGTAAATCGCTCAACAGGTGGCGCTGCTATGCAGAATTTTTCTCGATTTCCACAATAGCTCAATGTCCAGAACTAATGCACGGATTTTTATCAAACCTCAGATTCAGTTAGTCCTTGACATGAATTGATGTTTTGCTCCTTTTGGTATAAATCGCTCAACAGGTGGCGCTGCTGTGCTGCATTTTTTGTGATTTCCACAGTAGCTCTAGCTCCAGAACTAATACACGGATTTTCATCAAACTTCAGATTCCGGTATACCTTAATATGAATTAGTGCTGTTTGTGTTTTGGTGCAAATCGCTCAACAGATGGCGCTGCTATGCTGCATTTTTTATAATTTCCCCTACAGCTCTATCTCAATAACTAATGCACGAATTTTCATCAAACTTCAAATTCAGGTATACTTTTATATGAATAAATTGATATAATTTCTTTTACTATTTAAATGATTTAATTGACGTGATTTATATAGAAGAAAGTTTTGTGATGGCCACAACATACTAGTTTTATATTTGTTATATGCTTTTCCATTTAATTCATATTTCATATCATATAAATAATGTTTTAATTGAGATTGTTTGAAAAGTTACACTTTTTTGAATATTTTATTGTTTAATATGTGTTAAGTAACGAAATAAAATATTTAAAAAAGTATATTAGGCGTTCAATAGTAGTTATTTTTAAAAACTAATATGAAATTAAAGCGAAATTTTTCTGAGTTGTGAATCTTTATGTTTATTGAATATTTATTGCATTTGTTCATTCCGCACAATTTTCTGTAATATTACAACGACAAGAGCACTACAATTATTTTAAATTTTCACGGCATTTGGTTTGAAATATACGATCTAACGACAATAAATAACAAGTATAAACTCATTACCATAACCGAAATTGCAATATTCTATCTTATAATAGATTTCTAAATCATTTTTACATTTCGTACAACGTAAATGTATTTTCATGCAATGTACTTGTTTCTTCTAAATGGGTGAAAACTTTTGGTCTATGACTCTAGTAAAACAATTACGAAATCAGTAACATACATTATCCTTTTAGACAGATTGAAATATGCTTCTATTTTTATTTGTACGAGAGCATTAACAAAATGAGAATTAGAAATATTTTCTAAACTCACTATTATCCATTTTATTAAATAAAATAATTTGTCTGTTTGCCTTTAATTTTTCATTATAAAAACATATATATAGTTTTATCGGAAACAGGAAATTATTTTTTACAAAAAAATTTTCATAAATATGATAAAAACTTGAATATCAATCAGTGACACTATAAGTGATTAAAAAAGATAAAAAAAATAAAAAATAATAACAGTGATATATTAATAAAGTAAAGTTCCATTTGATTTTAAAACATTTAAACGCAATTTGAAAGCATGTTTTACGCTTGAGATATAATGTATTTTTTTAAATAAAAATTATAATTATAATTAGTCTGTTTAGAGTTGCTGTTTAAACATGAAAAAATAAATATGTAAATTAGCTAGGGGCGCAAGGACCTTTGAATTTGTCTAAAGAATATAGGAATTTCTGAATTTTCTTACTATCCATCATATAAATGTAGTTTCAGGTCGATTTCGATGTTTTAAACTTCAAAAATTCCGTTGCTAATACTTTCCGTCATAGTTGAATGAGTTTATGAATTCAGTTTGTCTGTTTGTTTGTCTGTCTGTCTGCTTCCCATTCCATACTCCAACTCGCTTAAATATCGCTACCCGCTTAAATTCACTGAGGTTATCATGTAATTTATATATGTTATTGAAGTTTACAGTAACATGTTCCGAATAAAAATATAAGTCTATAGCTTTTACAGTTCGCTTACAGGGCCCTCAAAAGAATCCCATTACGTTATTGTCTATTAGTCCGAGTGCTACGGTTGAGAAAACTGCAAATCTTTAGAAGAATATACCGATTGGTGAGTATCTACTTTATATTACTACAATGCATTTCAGAGGGGGAGGCATCGCGTAAAGTCGTGGGTATTCAAGATGGCGGCTGTTATTCGAAATAGCGTCATTTTCTGAATTGTCTTACTATCCATCATATAAATGTGTCTTTCAAGTCGATTTCGATGTTTTTAACCTCAAAAATTTCGTCTCTCATACTTTTCGTCATAGTTGAATGAGTTTATGAATTAAGTTTGTCTGTTTGTTTTTCTGTCTGTCTGCTTGACATCCCATGCTCCAACACGCTTAAATATATATGCTCGCTTAAATTTACTCAGATTATCAAGTAATTTATATATGTTATTGAAGTTTAGAATAACATGTTCTGAATAAAAATTGAAGTGTGTAGCTTTTACAGTTCGTTTACAGGGCCCCCAAAAGAATCCCATTACGTTATTGTATATTAGTCCGAGCGCTACGGTTGATAAAACTACAAATCGTGAGAAGAATATACCAATTGGTGAGTATCTACTTTACATTAATACAATCCATATAAGAGGGGGAGGCATCACTTAAAGTCGTAGGAATTCTAGATGGTGGCTGTTATTCAAAATGGCGTCATTTTCTAGAATTCTGTCAATTTTGATACCGTAGAAATGTGCACAGTAGAAAAGTGTGTTTGATGTGAAATTCTATGCTTTTAAGGTTAAAAATGTCATTTTTTAACACTTTCAAACATTGTTGAAAATTATTTATGAATCCTGTTTATGTGGCCGTCTGTCTGGCCGTGCTCTAATTCGCTTAAATATACCCGGATATCCATGTAATTTAAATATTTTATTTATATATGTAATTTAAATATATGGTATACAGCAAAAATTTCTATATTGAAAATGAAGTTTGTAGCATTTATGGGTCGTTTACAGGCCCACTCAAAAGAATTCCATTACATTATGATCTATGGGAGAAAATCATTTTTAATGTGTTTTAACACTGTTAAACTCTTTGAAACATATTGAAATTGATATACATCAGTGAGGTGCAGTACAATATACTTGCTGTAAAATATGATGCACATAGCATTTGACGTTCTTTTACAGGGGCGCAAAAAAGAAAACGGTTACAGTGCTGTTTATAACGCCATTTTGAATAACTGCCACCATCTTGAATTTCTACGATTTTACGGGATCCCCCCCCCCCTCTTATATGAATTATATTAATATAAAGAAGGTGCTCATCAATCGGTATATTCTTCTCACGATTTGCAGTTTTCTCAACAGTAGCACACGGACTAATACACAATAACGTAGTGGAATTCTTTTGAGGGCCCTGTAAATGGACTCTAAAAGCTATGCACTTCATTTTTTATTGGGAACATGTTATTGTAAACTTCAATAATCTATATAAATTACATGACAATCTGAGTGAATTTAAGCTAGTAGCGATGTTTAAGCGAGTTAGAGCATGGAATGGCAAGAAGGCAGACAGACCAACAAACAGACCAACTGAATTCATAAACTCATTCAACTATGACGTAAAGTATTAGCAACGGAATTTTTGAAGTTTAAAACATCGAAATCGACCTGAAACTACATTTATATGATGGATAGTAAGAAAATTCAGAAATTGGCGCCCTTTTGAATAACTTCCACCATTTTGAATTCCTGAAACTTTACGCGATGCCTCCCCCTCTTATATGGATTGTATTAATATAAAGTAGATACTTACCAAACGGTATATTCTTCTCACGATTTGCAGTTTTTTCAACCGTAGCACTCGGACTATTAGACAATAACGTAATGGAATTCTTTTGAGGGCCCTATAAATGGACTATAAAAGCTATACGCTTCTAGTTTTATTCGGAACATGTTATTGTAAACTTCAATAACATATATAAATTACACGGAAGAATATTTAAGCAAGTAGCGATATTTAAGCCAGTTAGAGCTTGTAATGGTAAGCAGACAGACAGACAAAGAAACAGACAAACTGAATTCTTAAACTCATTCAGCAGTGACGAAAAGAATTAAAAACGAATTTTTTGACATTAGAAACATCGAAATCGACCTGAAACACACATTTATATGATGGATAGTCAGAAAATTCAGAAAATGACGCCATGTTGAATAACAGCCGCCATCTTGAATTCCCACGACTTTATGCGATGCCCCCCCCCCCTGAAATGCATTGTAATAATATAAAGTAGATACTCACTAATCGGTATATTCTTATCGCGATTTGCAGCTTTCTCAACCGTAGCACCCGGACTACGAGGGTTTTTCGAAAAGTAAAGATACAATGCCGCATACACACTAAAAAAATCTTATTTGATAAAATGTTTATTACGAATTATTTGCAGCTATAAACCTTATTTTTCAACATAATTGCCGTTGTTGTCCAAGCATTTGTTTAGTCTGTGTACAGGCTTCTGTATCCCATTCTCAGAGAAGTTTGCCGCCTGTTGCCGAAAACACATTTCAACTTCAATTTTGATTTCATCATCGTCGTGGAAGTTTTGCTCTGCAAGGTGTTTCTTCAGGTAAATGAATAAGTGGAAGTCACTGGGTGCAAGGTCTGGACTGTATGGCAAATGGATAAAACTTCCCACTTGGATTTCATCACTTGATTTTGCATAGCGCGTGAGGAAGTCGAGTGCGTTGACCATCCTCTTCTTTTTGTGTTCTTCCGTTGACATTTTCGGAACCCAGCTTGCACACAATTTACGGTATCATAAAGTCACAGTCACAGCTTCATAAAGAGTTGTCATAGACACTTCATGAATGATTTTATGCAACTCTTTAATTGTGAGACGCCTATTTACTCGAATCGTTTCCTCTGGCCTTTGAAGAAGTGTATCAGAGATCACAGATGCTCTACCTGTTTTGGGTTCTTCATAAACATTGGTCCTACCACTAGAGAAGGCACAACACCATTTCGTTAAATTTTTTCGATTCATAGTGTTCCTATGGCCAGAAACAATTTCTTTGTTAATTTCTGCTGGACGCTTCCATTTTGCAAGAAGAAAACGTATGGCGGATCGAACTTCACATTTGTCGGGATTTTTAATTGACGCAGACTTTCTAAGTATTTGCTACACAAAGTTGGATCACCATAGAATTAACGAATGGCTGCGAGGGAAAAGTTAAAGGTTCAAGGTTACAATCTGTGTTTCCAACGCGCTCATTAAAACTTTTTTTCTCCTATCGTCTGCGTTGTATCTTTACTTTTCGAAAAACCCTCGTATTAAGGCGAGTGCTTCCCATAGCATTTGAGAAAAAAAAAAGACATTTTTTTTTAATTTGACATTTAAAATATTATAATTCTTGAAAATGGCACATGTATATATATATAATCTACTTCTAATCTTAATATAATATTTCATTATATTCGCATTTTTTCGTACCTTTTGAAATCTCTATTTCTATCAAAATTAAATAAAAACGCCCATCATTTAAAAAGAAAGAAATGCCTTAATTTAGCCAAATTATTTCTAAATCTTATTCTAAATAGATATACAGGGCTGCCGCAGGCGACTATTTTCCTATGCCATCCGCACCACTATTTAAAAATGAAAAAAAATGTGTTGTCTATTTCTTATGCGAAAGTTGTCAAGCTGTATTTCAAAGATCTTTGTTTTAAGAAAATGGTGCGATGTAGAATTAAAAAACAATCAGCTGTGGAAGCCTTTATACAGTACTTAATAAATGCTATTGTTCTTACATGTCCTCTTAATAACGTATAAAATATCCTCTTAGTAAACATATAGTTCTAAGTAATTACTTTTCATTAAATTATTACATATCTTAAAATAACAAAATATTCAATATTTTTGTAAGTTATTTTATACATTTTTGCTTCACTTTACACTTATTTGGTATCTGATTTAACTTTTTATTAATGATACAAGGTAATTTTTAAAACACCCGAGAGTCTTGCAAAAGGGTAAAATTGTATTGTTGTTTTCCTTGCACTTTGTTTTAAATGCTGGGGAAATATGATTATTTCAACATCATAAAAAAACCTAATTACGAATATGAATGTAATCTTTCAGAGTATTAATCATTTTTCAATGTATTTAAAATTTATTAAATCTATAGAAAGTCCTTTATATTATCTTAGATATTGCTTGTATTGCTGTGAAACCTGGAGCTTAGTGAACGGAATATTACACCCCAAACACTTAGAGGGTTAAAATTTCAAGTCCTCAAGTAGAAATTTATCCTAAAATACATTAACATATTTATTTTATTATAACACTTAAAAATAACATTGTAATAATTTTTATTTATAATTAGTTCCCTTCAAAATACAAATTATTTTATTACAAATTTAAAAGTTTTTACTACAGAGGGTGTTTACACAATTATGTAACGGTTTTCATTTCTGAATGATTTAAATTTAAATAGAAAAAAAACCTATATGGCATCAATTCGGAATATGATTTAATTATCGTCTGAATGATTAAAAATATTCTTTGTTTTAAAATATTACTGAAAAATAAATATTGACTTTGAATTTGCGCTTTACGAGAATATGTACTTTTATTCGATTACATTAACAAAGGTTTAAAACATGGTTTTAACATTTCTAGACGAAGAGCAAGAAAGATACATAATTAATGAGAAGTGAAAGAAACGTCAAAATTTGCATTTGACTGTCGGAAAGGTTAAAAAAAAATGCATACTCCAAAAAGATACTTCCAACGACTATTTTATTTAAACTCACATCTAATGTCTTAACATAATATCCAATTACTTAAACTGCTATAGCAAAATCTTTATGAATGTCTTTTAGAATGCGCAAATTGTTATATGAAAATTATTTGGCAGGTATAATAGGAAATATATAACTATAACAGAATATTATCGGATATATTTATCTGATTGAAAAAAAGGGAAACATAAACATCCAAAAAAAGCAGAAAAGATTTAAACTTTTGGTTCAGAGGAAACAAAGAAGATTTTACTAAACATTTTATTGTTATTAAAGGATAATCTTGTAATGGAGAACTTAAAAAGAAGAAAAGGGAAAAATGCGAAAATAAATTAGGATTACTATAAAAAATAATTTAAATACCTGTTTGTAAAGATGACATTCAATCACTTTAACTAAAGAATTTTCATTTTGTTCATCACAATTACGTTTCCCCTTTCAGGGGAAAAGCACTTCCATTGCTAAAATGTTGAAATGAATGAATGACACCGGAATTTACATACATATTTATTTGGAAATACACTGTAAAAAAAATGTTAACGTTCCATGTAAAATCCAGGAACGTTTCGCCTTTTCTCAGGTTTTCAGAATAATTTAGCTCTTTCCTGTGAAATTCTGGTTTTCTTATCTGAAACGTTCCTGAACCAAAAGTTGGAAACAGCAAAACGCTGCGGCCGCCATTTATTATTTTTTTGCTGTAATCCGTTGCTCGCGCGCGAGTGTCGAAAAAGAATTCCTTAAATGAATGTAAAAAAATCAATATGGAATGCAAATAAATCAATAGACGACATAATCCTTTACGTCTCTATTGTCAAGAAATTCATATGAAAATACAATACCTCCGTGACATCGCTAAGAGATTATATCTCGTACTTGTCTGTGGAATGTTTAAGGAGCAGACCGTGTAAAAAAAATACACCTATTATTTGGATCTCCATTAACCAGGGGACCATCAAACATTATTATCACCGATTTTGATTAATTTAAAGTATGTTTTAGAGTTCTTATCTCTAATTATTCTTGTGAAAGGATTTCTTCAAGGGGGACTTAGATATTCAGAAATTAGATGCCGAGGTTTAGCATACGTTTCAAATACCCATTAGTTTGCAGCTTTCAACGTGTCTTTCGTGGTGTGGACGCAGAAAGCTCGCACGCCACCCGTACGGCCCGAGTTCGATCCGACCTCTGGACTTTTTTTTTCTTTTTTAATTAATTTTATATTTTAACACTTTATTACAATTTGATTTAAATTTGATATATATTTGACACTTTGAATTGCTGCAAATTTGATTTTTTTTTTATTTTCGGAAAAATTATACAATTACGTTTAGGTTTTTTTTTTTTCATGAAAATTTATATGTATTTTATCTAACTTGTAAACTAACATAATTACTAACGAAAATCCAAAATATTTTATGTCTAGATTTTTTTTCTAATTATTATTTACATTTATATATTTTTATATTTTAAGCAAAGTTCAGAAACTATACAGGGTGATTCAGCTCGTCGGTGACAAACTTTAAGGATCGATAGAGCACACCTAGACGAACATTTTTGAATAGGGAATGTAGGGTCCCTGACGCGATGGTAAGGCGCTAGGCGCTTTCGAAAATTTGGGTGCCGAAATTCGAAACGTCATAAAAACTAGGGAAATGGTTAGATTTTCTTGCTTGCTGCGTCGAAATGATTCTGTTTGTTTAGACTTTCTTCAGTACCAATTTGATAAGCGTATCTCTTAAAACATGGATAGGGGGCGCTGCAGACTTTGGAGAGCTAGACAACAACTTTAAGCCCGTTATTTTGATAATTTAACACATGCTCGCCAAAGTTTATACTCTAACTTAAAGTTTGAACCCAAAAGTAGAGCCCTGCAAAAAGCGTAAGAGCCGGAATAAAATGTCAAAGTACAGGGTGGTCGAAACTCGAAGGCTCCTAGGAGATAAACAAACAGATTTCTTGACTTATGGCATGCATTTTCATGATTCTGTTTGCTGGGGCTCTCTGAAACTCAGTTGAACGGTACAAAAAGAAACATCGATAGGGGGCGCTTTGGGCAAAAAACATAATTCGTTGACATTTCGGACGCTAACTGGAAACGGGGCGCTACGATCAGTTAGAAACAAAACAAGAGAGTAATTTACTTATCATAAGAAGCTATTAAAACTGCAGTTTGTTTGTTTTTTTTAACAAACATAGCTGGTTTCAATCATGCACAATGCGCGCAATAAAATTTACATAAGGTGCTTTTTGCTGATTTATGCAAAAGATATCGTACCATATCGATATGCAAAAGATACGTAATGCGTAGACGACAACGCGAGATGACGTAGTTGTATGCGCAGACACGTCTTTTGAACGTGCGGTACCTACTTAAGCTTCGGGTTACTTGTCTGCAGATCGGTAGTAGGATGGAACGGTACACAAACTCTGAATTGGCTGACATGCATTTGGCGTATGGCGCTGCTGGTTGTAATGGACGAGCCGCTCAGCGGTTGTACGCCGAGCGTTACCCCAACAGGCAAATCCCCTGCCATGCCTTCTTCGCTCGAGTACACCAGAGGTTGTCCACAACGGGATCTTTCGACGGAGGCAGGCCTGAACGGGAGCGATCAGTGAGCACCCCCGACAACGAAGAGGCTGTGCTTAACCTGGTTGAGGACAACCCAGGTCTTAGCACGAGAGATATCGCCAGACATGTTGGCATTTCGCAAGCAACTGCGTGGCGCATCTTACGTTCCCGGAATCTGCACCCCTACCACATCCAGCGGGTGCAGTTGCTCAGAGAGCAGGATTTTGGCCCTCGAGTGGAATTCTCAAGATGGTACTTGGCGATGAGATCCAGGGATCCCCGTTTTGTAAACAGCATTTTGTTTACGGACGAGTCCACCTTCAGCCGGGAGGGAATGTGGAACGCCCACAACAGTCATGTGTGGTGTGATGAAAATCCACATGAAACCAGAAGCCGAGCAGCCCAGGAGCGTTTCTCAGTAAATGTGTGGGCCGGCATTCTGGGGGATTGCCTCATTGGCCCTTATTTGTTACCTGAACGGCTGACAGGTGGAAATTACCTGATTTTCCTGGATCAAGTGCTGCCGCAGCTTCTGGATGAGGCGCACGTACCCGAAGGTTCGCGTCGCCAGATGTGGTTCCAGCACGATGGAGCTCCGGCCCATTACACGAACGACGTGCGTCTCCATCTAAACGCAAGGTATGGCCAGCGGTGGATCGGGCGTGGGGGTCCAGTTCACTGGCCTGCCCGATCACCAGACCTCACCTGCTTGGATTTCTTCCTTTGGGGTTACCTGAAGGCCGAGGTATACCATACACCTGTCAGCAGTGCTGAAGAACTTGTGGCGCGCATTGTGGCAGCTGCAGGGCAGATCAGAGATACTCCTGGCATTGTTGGAAACACACACTCCTCAATGCGACGGAGGTGCGAAGCCTGCATCATGGCCCAAGGTCGAAATTTCGAGCATCTTCTGTAGTGTTATTTTTTGTAAATAAATTTCCAGTATCATTGATGTTTTTGGTCTAAATTTATTCAGAAGTGTTGAGCAGAGGTAGAAAATGTGTTTTCATTATTACTAACTGATCGTAGCGCCCCGTTTCCAGTTAGCGCCCGAAATGTCAACGAATTATGTTTTTTGCCCAAAGCGCCCCCTATCGATGTTTCTTTTTGTACCGTTCAACTGAGTTTCAGAGAGCCCCAGCAAACAGAATCATGAAAATGCATGCCATAAGTCAAGAAATCTGTTTGTTTATCTCTTAGGAGCCTTCGAGTTTCGACCACCCTGTACTTTGACATTTTATTCCGGCTCTTACGCTTTTTGCAGGGCTCTACTTTTGGGTTCAAACTTTAAGTTAGAGTATAAACTTTGGCGAGCATGTGTTAAATTATCAAAATAACGGGCTTAAAGTTGTTGTCTAGCTCTCCAAAGTCTGCAGCGCCCCCTATCCATGTTTTAAGAGATACGCTTATCAAATTGGTACTGAAGAAAGTCTAAACAAACAGAATCATTTCGACGCAACAAGCAAGAAAATCTAACCATTTCCCTAGTTTTTATGACGTTTCGAATTTCGGCACCCAAATTTTCGAAAGCGCCTAGCGCCTTACCATCGCGTCAGGGACCCTACATTCCCTATTCAAAAATGTTCGTCTAGGTGTGCTCTATCGATCCTTAAAGTTTGTCACCGACGAGCTGAATCACCCTGTATATCATATATATATTTACTTTATTGAATTTTAACTGAAAATTTATTTTTTCGTGTAAATTATAAATAATAATTTTGATGTCAATTTCAAAATATTTTTTCATTCTAACAAATAATGATAATAAAGCGAAAATTGTCAACTGGAAATGTAAAAATCGTCTGCGGATCCCGCATGCTGTGAAATGGCAGTAATGTTTTGCTGTCAACAGAAATATTCCTGGTATTTCGCAGGAAACTTACTGGCATTTCTGTAGAAAGTTTTTAACATATACAGTAAAATTCCAGTCATTTTCAAGAAATGTTTCTTGGAAATAATGGGCAACTCAGCTGCCCATTTTTTCCCAGGAACGTTGCGGAATTTTTTTTACAGTGTAAGAGAAAAAGCTATATTATAAAAACATAATTAGAGGAAAATTTTCGTCCCGAAATTGCCAAAGTGGCATTTGGGAATTAAAATTAAGTTGCTCCATAAGCGTACCACCGCCCTTGAAATGATTAAGAGTCATCAGGATAAAAATTATTCTACCAGTCATACCTGTAAATAAGCTGCTATAACTTAAGAAAAACTGAGAAATGAGACCACATTTTAGGCTATTCCATTTTAAAGTATCACTCCAATTTAAGTCCCCAGATAAACTCCCCGTCTTGTGGGGAAGCCGAAAAAATTTCCGAGGGTAAATCCCCCTTTTGCAGATAATGACTGAGGAATGTTAACCACAGGGGGGCTTAACCCACCCTTCAGTTTTCATATTTACAATAATTTCAGAGTTTTGACAATAGGTGAAAACAAAAGCTCATGAAATGCTCAAACGGTAAAATTTGTTTCATGGAGATAATTGAGACACGTGTGGAAAAATCAATTGTGAAGTGTTATCAACTTAAAAAGTGTATTTTTTATAAGCATTTTGTAAGATTTTCTCGCATAAAATATATCATAGAAATTTGAGTAAGTAGGTTTTAAGTAATGCCGAAATATAGAGCTTTCATTCCAGCCATAAAGACTGTACAGTAAGTTAGGCTTAACGTAACAATGTTGTATTATTTAGAAAATGTGTATGTAGGGAGGCTTGATCCAGTCCAAAATACCCCGAACAAAACCCCAGGAATTAATGTAAATATAACCAAGTGCTATACTTTAAAAAGGGACTATTTGGGGAGGGTTGACCAGATGGCCAGAGCTTGCTTAATTAAGTGGTTTTGGAAATATTTTTATTATGTACTGCACATAATGAAGGGTTAATAGTTACATTTCTAAAACAATTTAAAATATCTGTAAATATACAGTAAAATGGAGTGATAGGAAAATGTTTAAAATTTATTAAAGGAAGATGTGAAAAATTGCTTAGAAGCAAGAACCAAATTAACGAAATATAAATTGGAAAATTGATAGGAACTTTTATTTAATTTAAATAGTACCCCTAGTAGGTAAATAAAAAGAATGGAAAAGACTAGAAAGGATGAAAGCAGCAGCCTTAAGAAATGTTAAGTGTCCATACCTCTGTAAAAAACATAACATTCATTACAACAGTTTAGGAAGGAATGAGGACAGATTTCACCAAGATGAACACAATGAGATAAAGACAAATTATGTGGCAACTGGAATTGCCAGAGTGAGTGTCATAAAATTAAAGTGTATAAACCTGAATTTTTCTCCTCTTCTTTGAATTCCGTCTAAGCAGGTATTTCACGCATCGCATTTTCCCAAATAATGTTTAATAATAATTAAACCATGCAGCATAAAATTATTTTTTCTTTTTTAAAACTTATTTTATTTCCCTTAATAAATATTTCAATATAAAATAAAGTGGGTCGAATCTCCAACATGTGGGGAGTCTTGACCAATTATTTTCTTATGAATAAAATCTATCATTTTACAAGTTTCTTATATATTGCACTTATGTCGCAATTTGATCTTGATAACTGATTGTATAACGAATAAAATGATATTTGAAACTTTATTCTAGGTTCAATATTTAAAAAAATTAAACATTATTTTGTAAAAATGTGTCATGCTTCCCCAGTCTCCCCTACTGTGTGTATGTGATTTCTGGAACAAGCTCTTTATAGACGTCGCTCAGAAATATTGAATTGACTCTGGGAAATTGTGGAAGAAGAGTGGAACAAATCAAATTTTATATTTTAATATAAGCTCCTCTATCTTGGAAATTTAGATGTGATAGAATAGTTTTACAAAAGGGCTATGAGACTGAAAATATTAGAAAATAAAATTTTTATCTTTGTTTCGTATATTTATATACGGGTAGTTTTTAAAAGATAAATGAAAAAATATTTGGTAAAAAATATCTGTATATTTGGATTAGAATATTTAAAGGTTCTAAAATGTGTTTGTTTTTTTCAAAAAAATGTATAGGTTACAATACATAGTTTCCTAAAATTAATTTAAATTTATATATTATTTGAAATTAATATTTGTAACAGAAGTCAAATTGCAGAAGCTCCAAGTTATGCGAATAAAAAATTACGGATCAATCGACGAGGTAGGTCTTTAATAATGCTTAAAAAGCTACGCGCATTAAAGTGTGTTTTGCAAACACGAAAAATGATTTGAACATTAGAAAGTTCAAAACTATAAATTTTTATATCTTCCAAACTACTTAACTAAAGGAATCTTTTTTGGAAATTTAAAGATAAATTTTTCTGCCAATTCCAGTAAAATTTTAGTATTGAAAATTTTAATTTATAAATCTCTTGGATTTTCAAAACGTGTGCTACCCAAAAAGCATAATTAAAGAAAAGTATAATTTAGTACACGTAATTGCTTATCCGTTTTTGCCCGTCACGTTTTCTTAAGAGGATTAGCAGAGCAGTTTGTAGGGAGGGGTATTCTTGTGTTACACGATTTTACAAATTATTTTTTTTAAATATTTGATTCTGATTTATATTTAAAAATAAAGCAATAATATAATAGTTTTTAATTGTAAAAATAAAATCAAGTTTTTTGAAAACTATTTAAAATTTTCTAAATATATAAATATACAAAAATAAAATGAATATGTATGTCATTTTTTCTAGTGCGTTTAAATGTTCTATCTTGGAATTAAAAAAAAATAAGACGAATAAATAGATCTTACTATTTTCTTTAAAGATTATCGGCTTTTTTCTACCTGCAGCAGTTACTTTTTCTATACTGACAGAACATTGCAATCAGACTTTTCTTCTAATCCACAAAAGACTTTTCAGACTAACAAAAGGAATATATCAATACCGTTATTTTTCTCTATTCTTATACAATATATGTTCTGATATATTTACAGTTATATAAATATATATTTTTTGTTTGCTAAACGAATAATTTATTTTTTATATACAAATAATATTTCATCTATGTTTCATTCAGTGCAAAATTCAGAAGCATTTCCAAATTAATTACAAGTACACTATATTTTTATTATGTTTATTGTTTGCATTTAAAAGTGTATTTCAGCTTAATGTTTGAATCATAAATCCATTATAAAACAGATATGACACATTGCTCTTCTGAAAGTATTTGATAGATGATTATTATTATCATAGCGTTCTGTATATGTCATTTTTTTTTATAAACTATCAAAAGTCCCTTTTTATGAAATGTCCATGTATGGATTATTTATTAAAAACAAAATTTTCTTTAAATGCAATAAAAATTACTTGCCTAATGATATTAATACAAATTTAACATGAATATTTAGAGTAAATTTCTATAATTATGAATTCATTCGGTTATCTTTAACTAGAAGGAAACACCGATAAATGATTGACAAAGGCCTCCCTCATTTGTTGTAATCTCTTTAAGGGGACAGTATACTTTTAAAATGGTAAAAAAATCGATTTTTTTTTTATTTTTACATCTTTAGAAATGATATTATATTCTATTTACGTTGATTTCAATCTCTTAACTGTGGGATAATTATTTACTGAAATATAAGGGAAAATGCAGTCATCATTCCTTCGTTTTCGATGTAAATTCTCTGCGACAACTGTCATTGCGGCTTGTTTACAGTTGGTTTTCGCGCTTTCACATTATAACAACATTGAAAATACGCTAAAATGTGTCAGTTGTTTTAGTTAAATACCTTAAATAATAATAAGAAAGGTTTAAAATAATAACTTCGACTTCCAAATTCGGCAAATTTGTTTACTTTTTGCGTTTTGCTATGAAACGTGATCGCAAAATTCTTTAGCGGTTTAGCTATTAAATGCTTAATTTAAAACAAAACTGTTTTCTTTTCCTAGAGCAAAAATTTCCTGATTTTATAATAGTATTCTACTTTTTAGTATTTATTATCATTCATAATGGATGATAATGTGAAGTGTGCTTCAGAAGAGCATCGAAGAATGAGTCAGTTCAATGGTAATCTCTATACAAAATGCGATGATAGAAATATATCCTAAGGTGCTACCTTTTTAGAAAACAAAAAAGTAACGAGTTTGACTGTGATTTTAATTTAAATGATAGTTTAGAATACATATTTATTGATATTAATATATTTTTTTAGTAAACTATCAGGATTTGTATGCCGCAAATTACTATGTTGAATATTTTCTAAAATATTTTCTAGAATACAACAAAAATAAAATTTTATTGATATTATTTAATTAATATTTAATTGATTGGACGAAATCATTTTATGTTTCAGTCTGGTACAGTTCAATTTGTTTTCTTTATTTTTAACTCTCTATATATGATATTTAAAGAAATTTCATCGGTATTATTTTATTGAGTACTGTGTTGAATATTTTCTAAAATATTTTCTAGAATATAGCAAAAACAAAATTTAATTGATATTATTTAATGAATATTTAATTGATTGGACGAAGTCATTTTATGTGTCAGCCTGATACAGTACAATTTGTTTTCTTTATTTATTAACTCTCTATATATGATATTTAAAGATATTTCATCGGTATTATTTTATTAAGTACTGTGTTGAATATTCTCTAAAATATTTTCTAGAATATTACAAAAACAAAATTTTATTGATATTATTTTATTGACATTTAAGTGATACTATGTTTTTTTATATTTCACAATATTATATTCTTGATAATGTGTGATTATACATTACATTTTAAAATATATACATTTATGTTCTTATGAATGTAGAAATTAAAGAGCAGATTATCCAAAAGTAAAAACTCAACAGTGTTAAATGTAAAAAAAAAAAAAAATGTAGATTAATGGGTTATTTCAGAAAAATGCATCGGGAATCATAGGATGTGTATAAAAATATTATGCTACAGTAGTTAATTATATTTGTCCCGAAAAATTAGCTTCTTTGCAGTATCAGAGATGATAACGTCTGCTGTATAATCAAACATCTATACAATGAAATACAGATAGAAACTCTTTGAAGTGCATACTAGATTGAGAAATGACAAATAGCCATTCGCATAAATGACAGCCTTTATATTCAACATTTCTAACATTAGCTACACATCAAATTTCGCTACGCAGCTGTAAAAATGTAAAAAACTGTTCAATTGCCATCCGTACATGGAAAATAAAAATATTCTGCTATCGAAAATTTCCTCTTAAAAAATATTCCGATGTATTTTTCTGCATCTTCGTATGAAAAAAAAAAGAATGCTATCGTTTATATTTTTGTAAATATGTAATCATTACTTTTTCGTGTTCTTTTGTATATCCTGGTATTTTATGTCATAACCAGGGCTCGGATCATTCGTAAAAATTTTCCCCATTTACTACTACTATTTCAAAACGATATATTTATTGTATGTATCGATTGTAGATTTTAATAGAAAATACTCTGAAGAATTTTTAATTTAAAATAGTGGTAGGAAATGCAGAAAAATTTAGGAAGGTTACGAACCTTGCATAACTTAGTCAACTGTATTATTAATATTATAAGTCTATCAAATAACAAAAATTCCGTATATTGATATTTTTTTCTTTTTCTTTAAAAAATAATTGAATTTTACATTATATTAATGAAATAGTGTCAAACATTTGTGATTTTTATATATGTTTTAAATCAAAACTTAGACACTTTAATTTAAAGTCTACAAATAATTACTAGACTTACATTTTTTTTAATATACCTAATAATAAATTACTGTTTAAAAAAGAAAGTAATTTTTACCAAAAATAATATTATACAATTCACTTCAAGAGAGAAAAATGTTTAGCTTTTTGTACTATTGCCAAAAGTTAAATCATTTATTTCTCTACGAAACTTCCTCTGAAACTAAAGCATATAATTAAAAGAACATATAGAAAGTGTTTAATTTCTTTTTTTTCTTATTTTTCGTTCTTCATTTTTTGGGGTGCTAACGTAATTAACGTAATTAACGTATCGTGAAATTCTTATTGCAAATTGCATTTCATGTTTTATATAGGTATTTATATTTTTAAGATATTTATGACGGGAAATTGGATTAGACATTAACTGTTGGAAATGCACACAAAATGCATTTTTTTATAGATTTTTTAGAGTGCACAACTTAAAAAGTATGTAAAAAAAAAAAAAAAAAAAAAAAAAAAAAAAAAGATCAGTTACCTTCATAAATATAGAGCCGTAGTTAAAATGTCTGACATTAATAAAGTAAAATAAAGTACGAATAATATTAATAAGAAATGCAATTTCAAAAGCATTTACCCAATTGGGAACACTTGTCTCTAAATGCACTGTTAGTTCTAACTGAGTTGAAGAAAAATAATTACAAATATGTTGCTTTTAATGGTATAGAAATAAAGCAAAAAAAAATCATGAAATTCATCAAACAGTATATATTCATTTAAATTTGCAAATTTTTAACTTAAACCATGTATGTGCTTTAACTTAAAATTAAAATAGCCCGAATATTTTACTAACTTACATAATTTTTAATATTACATATTATACCATATTATAATACTTTATTCAATTCGAAAGCTGTACCGAACAAAAAAATTCATTTTCCAACACTTGGAAGATACAGCATGTGGTTGTATTATTGTATTTCAATGTCGATTTCGGGCCATATCTTCTTGACTCGCAATGTCTCTCGTCCAAATAGATTGGTGACTTTGGAGATTAGTGCATGTTTTCTAGAATAAGACAATGGTCACTCAAATGCCTACTGCTCTAATTTGGAAGTATTTTTGGTTTAAATAATTTTATATGGTTATCGTGTTACAATATGTTATGCTGGCGTGTTCTTAGTAAATAGTGTAAAATGATTTTTACTGTCTTGTTACTTATGTTTTATCTATAGGAACTGGATCTGACAGATCCAACATGACTTTCATTGTAAATCGATAAGAAAAGAGATACTTTTTTAAACATTATAAAGCAATGATTTCTCTCTTATACAAATCTACGCATATTTGTTACATATATTCATAAAAAAAACCCACTATACATAAAACTATTTTTATGATGTATTTTATGCCTTTTTTAGTACAAAAATTTTAAACAAAATTTTCATACAATCCTATTACTACATTTAATTTAAATGCCTTTTCACGATTTAAATTTCTATATGTCTTTTATGAAGCACATTAGAGATGTGTGGATTTTTGAAATTTGTGTTTCTCTTTTTATTTTATGAGAATTACTTATTGTGTATTAACTTTTCAAAAATATTACCGGTTTCACTGGTTTGCTAACATATAAAGACATTTCTAGTTGTTTTATTTAAAAAAGAGTTTCCTTTTATATTTTAAATACTAAATCAAGTTTTTTAAATTGCAAACATCCATTCTTAGTATATATTTACAAAAGCCTTTAACTATTGTATGTGAATACTGTGCGTAACTTTAGGAATGAAGACGATTAGGTTTCTTTTTCACATTTTTTATAACACACAGCACACAAATGTTACAAACAATTACGAACACTGAAGAACATAGAATGATGAAGTGACGTTGAGGTAATAACCCGCTGATAGAAGAAGTGACGTTCATAAAACATATTTTTGGGGAATACTCCCTCTATAAGAAACAGAATAATTGGGGAAAAGAGCCGCTATAACAGAACGTGCCACAATGGCAGCTCAAGAACAACTTACTCTATACTTGGGGATAAGACCCGCTAGAATACACAACGTGCCGCAATGGCAGCTGAAGAACAACTGAACTGGGTCACATGACCGCAAAGCTGCGGAGCTCGTTCGGCATGCGCACAAGGTACGAACATGCCGCCCCGCGTTGCAATGTGCGTAGCACATTCAAAATATTAAAAATACACTATAAATACAAGAACTAAATAAAATACCAATACCATAAAATAATATTACAATACAAATACAATAATAATAAGTTGCAACAACAAGGACTATACAATACAATAAAATTAAATTCTTTGTTAGAAAATTAAGCTATTTTCTAAAAATAGTTCGGTGTATTCTTAAGAAAAGTTGAATGTAAAATAACATGTAAATCTTAGGTGCACTTTAAAATAAGTAGACAATGAGAAAAGGTATGTACATTAGGTTTCATTAATGGGCAAGACACACAATCTAGATATGGATCTAAGAAAGATATTTGAGGCTGTTTTAACCTTTGCAACCCTAACATTACCATCATTTCCTGGTATAACCTCTAAGATTCGTCCTAGCATCCACTTACAGGGAGGTAAATTGTCCTCCTTTATGACTACCATCGCCCCTGGTTTGATGTTTTTCCCCTTTACCTGCCATTTTGAACGATTTTGGAGATGACTCAAGTAATTTAATTGCCAATTTCTCCAAATTAATTGGACGAATTTAGTGATTCTCTGCCACCTAGATATCTCGATTCTGTGATATCAATCAACTGAGGTTCTGGAATGGCATCGATAGGCCGACCAATTAGGAAATGGCCTGGTGTCAATGCATTAAAATCATTTATATCGGTCGATAACGGAGTTAAGGGACGCGAATTTAGTACCCCTTCGATTTGGGTGGTGACTGTTTGGAATTCTTCCATAGTCAATCTAGCACCCTTTAATGTTCGTTTAAGATAATACTTGAAAGATTTTACACCAGCCTCCCATAAACCACCGAAGTTGGGCGATCTAGGAGGAATGAACTTCCATTCAATAGCTTCTGAAGTAAGGTAATTAGCTAATTTTTCATCCGGTCTACGAACTAACTCATGAAGTTTGTGCAATTCTGATTTAGCACCCCTAAAATTCGTAGCATTGTCTGTCATAATAGAAGCGCATTTTCCTCGCCTTGAAACAAAGCGTTTAAGTGCGGCGATAAACGCATCAGAAGTTAGATCCGTTACTATTTCTAAATGAATAGCCTTTGTTACTAAGCAAACGAAAATCGCGACATAAACCTTATGAAAAATCCCTTTTCTTTTATTTTTATATTTAATCTCAAAAGGGCTGCAAAAATCGGCTCCTGTATGGTTAAACGTAAAATTTGGAGTTACTCTTTCCGATTGGAGGTCACCCATGATTTGTTTAGCAGTAACTGGGTTGTTCCTAAAACAGACAACGCAATCATGCACTACTTTTCGCGCTAAATTTTTTCCACTTACGGGCCAAAACCGCATTCGTACGTAATGGATTAAAGTTTGGGGACCAATATGAAAATACTTCCTGTGAAAATGCTCAAATATGAGCTTTGTGAGCTTATGGCCTTTCGGCAAAATGATTTGATGCTTCTTATCAAAGTTTAAATCTGAATTTTCCAACCTACCGCCAACTCTTAAGATATTATCTTGATCCAAAAAGGGGGATAAACATTTAATTTTACTGGAAGGGGGAACCCTTGATTCCCGTTTTAAACCCTTAATCTCTTCCTGAAATTCTGCATTTTGTACTAATCTAATTAGAGAAACTTCTGATTTTTTTATTTCTGGGGTTGTGAGGCTGCCTCTGCGCCGGTCTGCTAACTTACATTTGCAATTGTGAAAAAACCTATAAACATATGCCAGTATGCGAAGAATACTATAGTATTTACCACTTATGTTGAGAAAAAAATTCACTTCTTCAGGATTCCTGAAAAGAGAAAGAGAAATATTAGAATTGAAATCATTACAGTTATTTTTATATCTTGATTTAGTCTCGGGAAAGTAATCTGTTTCTGGCACAGAAATAGTTTCTTGCTCAGTCACTAAGTCATCAGCTGCTAGGAATTTTGGTCCCCTAAACCACATTGGATTCTCTACAAGGGAATTAACACTCGCACCTCTGGTCAAGAGATCGGCAGGATTGTCCTTGCTAGAGCAGTGATACCAAGAGTTCGAATCTGAAAGTGCATTAATCTCTATGACACGGTTAGCCACAAACTGCTTCCATCGCTTTGATGATCCTTTGATCCAGAATAAGGTTATTTTGGAATCCGTCCAATAGTACACTTTCGATGTGATTTTTTGATCTAGGATGGGTTTTACTTTATTGGTCAGTCTTGCACTTAGTAAGGCTCCGAGAAGTTCTAGCCGAGGCAGAGTTATCTCCTTTATCGGTGCAACACGACTCTTTGAAGTCACGAGATTGACTTCCACACCACTCTCTCTTTTTATTCTCAGATAAATTGCAGATCCGTACGCTATTTTACTAGCATCAGAAAAGGCATGTATGTCTACAGCTATTACTTGATTCAAGCTACCAAGAATTTTCCTCGGAATTTTTAATTCTGCTAAATTTGGAAGTTCTTCGAGCCACTTTAACCATTTTTCGTGCACATTAGTTGGTAACTGTTCATCCCATGCTGTCTTCTTTAGCCATAGTTCTTGGAACAGGCATTTTATTCTAATGGTGAATGGCGTCAGCATGCCTAACGGATCGAAGATTTTACCAACTGCTTGCAATAGTAGACGCTTTGATCTTTTTTGCGATGACAAGAATTCTATTAAACTTTTGACTTCGAATGTCAGACAATCTTCTTCTGTTTTCCAGGACATTCCTAATACCTTGCTTAGATTGCTTCCTAGGCTTATTGCAGCATGTTCTGTTTGAATATTTTAAACCTTCCTTTTGCCAGCACTTCAGTAACGCTTCATCATTGGTTATCCATTTTCAAAGAATCATTTCTGCTTCAGACATTATTTTGTTAGCATTCAGGGAAACATCAAGAGCTTCTTGCAGCGTATCTTCGCCAGATATAAAATCGTCCACATAAATATATTTATTGAGTAGGTGAACAGTTCTTGGGTGTAGGTTCGTAAACCGCTTGATGTGCTCCTTTATGGTAGCAGATAGGGGGAATGGAGAGGCATTGACTCCAAAAATAACACGTTTGAATCTGAAGACCTTGAAAGATTTTAAACCATCATCATACCACAGAAAACGGACAGAATCCCGATCTTTTTCAGCTAGTGAGATTTGAAGGAACGCCTTCTCGATATCAGAAGAAAAGGCAATTTCGTATAATCTGAAGTGGATTAAAATATCAAATAGAAGTGGATTTAAGTTGGTGCCGGGCCATAAACAATCATTAAGGGACAAATCATTGTTACCATGAGAGCTGGCATCGAAGACGATTCGGACCTTTGTAGTAAGTTTATCTTCTTTACAGACCGCATGATGGGGCAAATAATAAACTGCCCTGTCTAAAACAGGTTCATTTTCTTGCACCTGCTCTATAATTCCTTGCTTTAAATATTCCGTGATTATTTCAGAATATTGTCGAAAAAGCTCTGGGTTTCGATAAAATTTTCTTTTTAGACCTTCCAAACGCTGTTTCGCAACATTAAAATTATCATTTAAATCCTTCCAGTCCTTTTTCCACGGTAACTGAAATTCATAACGATCGCCTACAAATTTGACAGTTTTATCGAATATTTGTTGTGCTTGATCAGTTTCCGATATTTTCGGATCATCATGTTTAATGCCTATAGACTCAAGCTCCCAAAATTGTTTTAAATTATCATTTATTTCATCGAAATCTCTAACGAAATTGCACATAGTAATATTGTTTGTTTGCGTGTTCTCCTCTAGCGCCCCAGTTGGGATCCATCCAAAAACAGTGTCTTGCAGAAAAAGTTTATCATTTATCTTCACTGAATTATGCTTTAAAATTCTATAAAATAATTCAGCGCCAACCAATGCGTGAATTTTTCCCGGTTTGAAACATGTGGGATCTGCCAATTCCACAATATTCGGTAAATTAATGTCCGATACATTTAATTGCCTTGATGGAATTACATCCGTGATTTTGGGAACAATTAAGAAATCTATATTCTCCCTGAAAGAGCCATCTTCGTTTGTAATTACACTCAAAATTTTATTTTTTACATTATAAGTATAACCGTTTAATCCTGTAACGGGTACATTAATTATCCTTTTTTAAAATTTCAGCATGTCAGCGCAATCCTTAGTTAAAATATTAACATTGCTAGCATTATCCAAAATTACTCTAAACTTTCGTTTATTTCCGATATTATCTTCTATAAAAACAAAGCATGTAATCAATAAAATTGATTTTCTTTCTTTACTTATATTATTCAAGGTCTTTAAAGATTCATTATTTATCGAAATGTTTTCCGTTTCTCTATTTACCGCACCTGCAAGAGGGGAGGAAATTTGGGGGGAAGCCAATTCATTTTTGGATTTATTTTTTTTATCTCGATGAAGCGATGAGCTGTGTCGCAATCCACAGGTAATACAATTATATTTTGAAATGCAAGAATTTACGAAATGAGAATTATTCAAACAATTGATACACAGTTTATTTTTCTTCACAAAATCGTATCGTTCAGAAACATTCATTTTTAGAAACTGAGAACATTTGTTCAAATTATGAAAAGCCAATTTACACAGAATACATGTTTTCCATTAGATTTATCATTCGAATTTAGCATGAAATTTTTTTGTTTGTTCGAAAGAGGAATGTTTTTGTTTAAGGGTTTTGAAGCAGAGTATCTATTTACGCTTTCTAACGTAGAACTGCGGTTTTCCAAAAATGACATTAATTCATTAAATTGCAGATATTCTGATTTTTTAATCGAATATTCAAATAATTTTCGAGATTCCTTATCTACCTTTTGCAATATAATATTGATAAGGATAGCATCAGACAGATTGTTTTGTTCATATTTTAATACTTTTAAGGCTCTCAAATTTTTATTTACACAATCAATAAAGGATCTCAATTCTTTAGAAGACTCGTAATGTATTTTTTCATAATTAATTATGACTGATAAATGAGTGTCAATGAGCAAACGTTGATTTTCGAATCTTTCAGTAAGTGCTGTAAACAATGACTCAAAGGAATCGTCTGGACTCTCTAGCTGTTTTGCTTCATTTTTTAGCGATGCTCGCAAATAAAACAGCTTCTGAGCGTCATTTAACTGGGCATTATTGATAATTAAATTTGTAAATTGTACTTTAAAGATTGACCACTCTTCATATTTACCATTGAATGTTGGTAGTGGGATTTCAGGTAACTTAACTTTAATATTATTCAAACTTATAGATTCAATACTATCAGCATGCACATTTATTTCAGAAACTTTAAGATTTTTAAGAAATATGTTGAGACTTACCTCAAGTTTCTCGAGACGATCTTCGAGTTCATCTAACTCGTTTTCGATTTCTGGCAAGTCCTTAATCTCAGGGATATCATAATATTTATCCCGTATTTCCGATACTTTTGCTGGAAGCTCAGGTAATTTTCGAATCTTTATTTCGAGCTCGGTACTCGAGTAATTAATTTCGTCTGTATTATCTTTTACGAAATTTTCTAATTTCGTTATAGCACCTTTTAGAGTACCTTTTGTTCTATTTAATTTTTCCATAGCAGCTATTTCGCTGCGAAATCGACGGACCACAAAAATGTATGTGAATACTGTGCGTAACTTTAGGAATGAAGACGGTTAGGTTTCTTTTTCACATTTTTTTATAACACACAGCACACAAATGTTACAAACAATCACGAACACTGAAGAACATAGAATGATGAAGTGACGTTGGGGTAATAACCCGCTGATAGAACAAGTGACGTTCATAAAACATATTTTTGGGGAATACTCCCTCTATAAGAAACAGAATAATTGGGGATAAGACCCGCTATAACAGAACGTGCCACAATGGCAGCTCAAGAACAACTTACTCTATACTTGGGGATAAGACCCGCTAGAATACACAACGTGCCGCAATGGCAGCTAAAGAACAACTGAACTGGGTCACATGACCGCAAAGCTGCGGAGCTCGTTCGGCATGCGCACAAGGTCCGAACAACTATTAGAATGGGCAGAAATTTTATAAAATGTTTGCAATTAATTAGCAAATAGTCAATAAGAAAGTATTCTGAAAATTACAATGTAAGATCCAAGTTCGTTAAAAGAAAATACATATGCGTATCACATAAGCGTTGCAATGAGATAATAAAATAAGATGAAATAAATGAAATAAGAAAATAATGCGCGTTTTTTTTTAATGAAATTTATATTTTTTGAACTGAAATATGATGTGTTTCTTAAATAAACATATTTTAAAAAGCATATAATCGTATATTATATTTACATTTAATCTCGCTCATACAATGTGAAATGTCTCAGTACTTTTGTTGAATAAATCAATTTTGTAAGGTGTGCCTTACAGATACAAATCAACCTTTTGTGTCACTCTAAATACAGATACCATAAGAGTATTTAATCGATCTGAGTAATTTTTCATCGTATTATCATTCGGAGTACCCCTTCTTCTATGAAAAATAAAATACAAGTCAGAAACGGTGAGTCTATGATACCAAATACGTTTTAAATCAAAACTAATATCGCCCTTTCATTATCGTGAAAAAAAAAAAAATGTCAAGTCTTCAATCTATAATCTTTATATTATCCATTTTTGTGAAAATATGTAAACACATTTCTTTTTAAAAATTTCGATATATATTATACCAATCTCATATTCGACGAGGAAATATTTTTACATATTGATGATATTTTTTTCCTTAAAAAAGATTAGAGCATATTTTTGTTAAAGCTCAGTTTCATTTTAATCCATAATAACAAATGACTTTTAAAATGAAAAATCACTGTCCTTATTGGATTTATACAATGTTCTCATTGTACTTTTGATGAGTAAATCGATTCTGTGAGATGTATGTTACAGATACAAATCGAGCTTTTTTGTCATGCTAAGCGTAGATATCGCAAGAGTATTATTTAATCGATCTGAGTAACATTTCAAAATGCATATTATCATGCGGGAGGACTCCTTCACCTTCAAAAAATAAAATAAATAATCTAAACAAAGAGCCTATGATAACAAATACTCTTGAATTCAAAACCAATATCATTCGTAGATCATCGTTTAAAAAAAAAAATGCCCTCACTTTAATTTGTTATCTTTACATTATCCCTTTCTCTAAATATATAAAAACACATTTCATTTTAAAAATTCGATATATATTCTACCAATGTCATATTCGACCAGACAATATACTTACATATTGATGATATTTTATTACTTAAAAAAGATTAAAGCATACTTTATTGAAAGTTCAGCTTCATTAATCCATGTACCGAATAAAAAAATGACTTTTAAAATGAAATATCTCAGTACTTACTCTAAATCTTAATAAGATAGTACTTCTTGTGAAATAAGGAAAATTGTTTAAAAGTCTAGAATATCCTATTACACTAAGAAATAAGTCAAAAAAGTCCGATTATTGTAAAATTAAAACTGACCGAGTAATTTCCGTTTAAATTTGAAGCATCTTTTTTTCTGAGACATAGGTTATACACAAATTTACTAGAAATAAAAATAACCGTCTAATATAAAAAATTAATAGTTGAGATTAAAATTAACATTACATTGTAAATTTGAAATCTATATTAATTTTGACATATTAAAGCAAAATATACAAATTGTACTAAAAATATAAGTCAAGAAAAATAAAATAATTTTCGTTAAATGAGATAATGAAAAGTAACAGTCTCAGTTCGTTACAATATGAAACATTTTTAAAATGCTAAAATTATCTAATCTAAAACTCAATTAATAAAAGGTAAAATTATCTCAAAACTTGTTTGAAGTAACTTCCTTTGGTTGCAATGCTGAAATATACGCGTGCAATATATCCTTCATTTAATTTAAGGGGTCCGAGGCTCAAAATTCTATTTGTTTTATTTATATAGATTTTGTTGTGAATTTTTTTCTTTTTTTTATTTTATTTTAATATAACAAAAATATCAAATGTAAAAAAAAAATCTGAAAAATTTTAAATAAAAAATTAAATTTTTAAATTGTAAACGTATTTAATTTTGATATAACTCTGGAAGTAATTACTCGATTTACAAAATTTGTATACTTTAGTGTACAGAAAATGTGTCAATTTAATCTGTCTTCAGGATTTCTTAAATATTGATTATGCATTTTTTAAAAAATTAAGTAAGAAATTAAGTTTTTTTGTATGAGTGAGTTTTGCATTAATTAGCATATTTTCACAATTATCATTGAAAATTAAAATTCCTGAAGACAATTTGTTGGAAATATAGCATAAAAGCCCTCTTAAAAATTTCATACACATATCTTGCAAGGAACTTTAGATATAAAGGATATCCTTTTAAAGTTGGCAAATCGTGAAAAAATTCGTTCTGAGATAAAGGAAGTTAAAGTCGGGGACGAGGGACTTTAAAAAACATTTTTTTTTATTTTTCGTAAATTTCATTTTATATATTATTCAAGGGTACATTATATGCATTATAGCATGCATTTATCACAAAAAAAAAGGAATTTTACGCGTTATCTTAGAAATTTTCAAAATGCCCCCTGCGCTTTCCATATCAATGAAAAGCACCAATATTTTTTATAAAAGTTTGGTTTATATATATAAATAAAACTGTGCATCGAATTTTATATATTTAAATATAAAGGAAAAAAATTAAGAAAAAAAATTCGAAAAAATTCCAATTTTTTTTAACCTTTATATTCAAACTAGGGGCTCTGCCCCCTGCAAGATACGCTTGTCAACCCCCGTTCAGACACCACAGAATCTAAAAACACGCTAATCTGATCGGTTTTAAAAATATTATAGAAAATTGAATTATTCTGAAAAAAGCTGTGCATATCTCCCTGTAAATGGGTTTCCATTCAATTTCCTTTGATGTCAAAAATTTAAAACCGAATCAGTTGCTATTAAGACATCCAATGGTTGTTTTCGTGTTTGATTAAAGAGGATCAGTTATACATTTGAAAAAAAGATAAAATAAAATGAATTAAGTGTACAGAGTCTTTGTCTCCCGGTATTTTAAAACAATCTCTATAACAATAGCCTAAGTCATGTGACTATCATCAACAGTTTCGGGCGAACCACTTCGCTTTTTATATTCCTGGTGCCATTTTGGTACTTTAATGTTAGCCAGGTACAGGTGATCGCCAAATATTATTCTATCTAAGTCGCCAAATAGTATTCTATCGCCATCATTTCATCTATATTATAATAGTCCAACTCATGTAACTGCCATAAATAAATACACTCTGTACCCTTCGCTTTTTATATGAAAGTTTGGCCCAGATATCATATACGGCCGCATATTGGCGCGATTTTTTTCCGACGATAATTTGGGGAAAACATCGACAGCAAAAACAACAACATCCGGCTTACCAAATCAAGCAAAATAACGATACTATGACGCCAGTTAAGTACCCGTTGCGTATATCACATTGGCGTCAGAAAAATATCGCCCCAATATGGGTCCGTATATGACATTTGTGCCGAAAGTTTTCCCTTTTGATTAAAAAATCAAATTTCTTTTTCGAATAAAACTACATAAAAATTTGAAATGGTCGCAAAGAATTATTTGTACTATTACGCTAGCCGGGTGCAAATCTCGTCAATATCTATTTTTCAACTCGCAAGTTAGCCTTTTTTTATTTTTTCAAGTGGTAAATTAAAACATTGCTTTGAAGTTGAATTTAAATGTCATTGTATGTTACATCATTTAATATTTCGCCTGATGGATTTACGCACCCGATTTGGCGTCATTTTTTTAACGAAAATTTGGCGAAAACCTCATTTTCGAATACCAGTTACATATGTATTTTTGGTACTACTTAGTTATACCGTCGACCAAAAATCTATCACCAAACTATAAGATAAAATGCCAATAATGGTTGATCGTAAATGTCACATTCACTTGACTTTAAGGAAGTTACACGTCCTTACGTCATCAAGTAATTTTTATTTCGACGTCTTATTTTGTATATTTATTAATGATATACTATTTTCTTTGTTCTTTCGTTATTTAAAATAAAAATTATGTCAATTTGTATAATTTGTCGGGTGGTTTGGCGATTTATATAATTTGGCGAAATGGGTTTACAGAATAACTAAGTAGTACAGTATTTTTTTAATTATTTTCTATTATTTTTAAAGGAAAATAACCAAAAAATAATTAACTATAGAACAAAACAATTTATGTATTTATTTATTTATTTATTTATTGTACAACAAACATACGACTTGTGTACGCACACAAGAAAATAATTAAATAATAATAAAAAAAGTAAATAAAATAAATAAACATTTATTATTAAATAAACAACAATAGCCGGGTTACCATGTCAACCAAAATAAATGCCATTTTGGTGCCAGTTAGGTACCCCGGTGCGTATATGACATCTGTGCCTAATATTTTTCTTTTCATTTCGTTAAAAAAAAAATAAATAAATGAAAGCCATTTATTTAAATGTTTCAGTTTGTATTAAATAAATCATAATGAAATACAAATTGAATTATGAAGAAAAGTAACATGATACATTTCTTAGCATATATTTAAGGGAGGCCAAACTTCTCGCCAAATTAGTTTAAAATAGTAACCTTCTCTAAAATCTGAAAAAAAAATATATCTGTTTGATTAAAATTTGAGTTGCCATCATTAGAAAAATGTATGTAAAATTAGAAAAAAATAATATTTCGAAAACTAATTCGAATTTAAAAATTATAATACCAGTTTTGAAATCTGCGGATCAATATTGATTTTGGTGTTAATTTCATCTCAAAGTATTCCATATTTTAGGAGAAATCCCCGTGAAACATAATCAGTTGTTTAATCAGTCGATTCATACTTCCGTTTCATACTTCCGTTTCATAAATTTGTTTCATTAGGATTTTATATATATATAGGGTAGATATATAAAATGCGATGCACAGTTTTATTTATATACTAGAAAGGTAGCCCGTCAAAAATGACGGAAATTTAGATATAAAGATATATACAACTCATGTGCAAGAATATGAGTTTTCTCGCTTGTTCCGCAGTGATAGATGAAAATAACACATTTTAAGAACGAAATACATTTATGAAAATCTGTGTAGAGTAATCTGCACAGTTTGGTTCCAAGTGTTATGCAGATTTGAGGCTTTTTGCGGTCATGTCTATTCAATCTTTGTTTACATTTTTTTAAATTCATATATTGGACAATTTAGATTGTTGAGCCTTAAAAATAAATAAATAACACACTTGAAGTAAGGTTAAAAACTATTAAATTATCGTATACGATTTCATGAAATGGTATTATATGGTATTATATGCGTGTGCTTCACGATCTTGGTTACAACGTTGGCGAAATTGGCTGCAACTTGTCATAACCCTAATATTGTGGGCCGCTATAACAAAAAAGTAACCAGTTTTTAGTAAAATTTCTGATATAAAGTAGCTTTCAAAAACTTGTGTAAAATTGCAGGCCGTTCTCGTGTTATGTCAGTCCTAGGAATAATATTTCTAACACTGAAGATTTTCCATGTATATATGGAATTTAGAAAAGCTTCTCCAAAAGAAAGGTCCTGAAATGAAATTGTAATTCCTCTAACTTCAAAGTTTAATCGGGCCCTGATGTTGAGTACTGAAATCTAATAAATACAGTTATTTGTTATTTTTTAGTATTAAGAAAGAAAATTATTTAAAATTTTCAAATCATGCGTTTATGATTTTTTCCGTCTTTAATAACTAAATAATGAAAAAAAGGCTTTTGTTCTGAGCTCATAAATATGAGAATAAAATAATTTAACTAAGAGACATTGCAAAATTAAATCTTTGTGATTACAAACCATAAACAAACGATACCGCCACCATTTTACCTACTATGACGTCATTAGAATATTGCCCATTGATTGTTGGAGAACTTACTTTGTGAATGATTACCTCCATGATTTAATATTTTTGACGTATCACGATGAATGAATCACTTGTGTTTGTTTAGGTTTATGGAATGAGATATTAAGCTGTGAAACTAATTTCAGTTGAAGTTATGCAAGAATATATGTATTTTTAATCGAAATTAAAAACAATGCTTTGATCTCGAATTAAAAAAAGTTTTAGTTTGTATAATTTGTTACTTCTGTTAATTATTTATTTAAGTACTTTTCCATTATAGCGCATTTTTGAAAAAAGCTTGGCGCGATTCGGGCATCAGAAAGTGAGATATGTTGCGAAAATATATAAACAGCTATGAAAACAAATCTAATGAACTTTTATCTTTGTTTATATATGCACTTATATGCATAAAAAAACGTTTTTAAATATATATAATTTTTTTTTATATACAAATTACGGCACAGATTTCAGATATGAACCGGGATACCTAACTGGCGCCAAAATGGTGTTATTTCGCCTGCTATGGTAACCCGGCTATTGTTTTTTATTTATTAATAACTTTTTTATTTACTTTTATTTTCTGTTTTTTAATTATATAAACTGCTTTGTTCTATAGTTCTTATTCAAACTTTTATTTGTTTATAGTTTAATACCTTTATATAGTTATACCTTTCAAAATTATAGCAAATAATTGAAAAATATATAAGTAACTGGTATTCGAAAGCGAGATTTCTGCCAAATTGGCGTCATAGAAAAATCACGCCAACCCCCATGCGTGTATGACATCTGTGCAAACATTACCTCTGTTTCTTTATAAAATGGGTAAATAGCTTTTTTTATATTAAATTGTCGGCACAGATGTCATATACACCCATATTGGCGCGATTTTTTTTGACGCCGATGTCATATACGCACCGGGTACTTAACTGGCGCCAAAGTGTCGTTATTTTGCTTGTAATGGTAACCCGAATGTTGTTTATGCTGTTGATGTTTTCGCCAAATTGGCGTCGGAAAAAAATCGCGCCAATATTTTTATGACATCTAGTATATGACATCTGTGCCAAATTGTATACATATGGAAAAAATTGCTTGTGAGTATGAAGCAGTTACTAGGTTGCCAGAAAATACGTTGGCAAACTTCTTTCTCGCCAAGAAACTTTTCTCCGAAATATTGTGCATAAGCAATGATTGCTAGAAATGCATTTTTAATTATGATATACGCTTTTATGTTTCACTACATTTATGCATACTATACTGTTTGTATAAATGCTACAGTTCATATGCAGGGCTACACAAAAGAATTCGTAAGGGTTACTGAGTATGAGAGGAAATTGCTTAAAGGTGGTTTTTAAAGGAGTTATGCATTTTTACGCTGAACTGCATTTAGTTTCCTAAGAAATGTTTGTGGAATATAGATAAAATGATATACATGATCACGCAAAGAATTGGATACATAACCGTCTATGGATGATAATATCTGGAAATGTGATTTCAGTAGTTTTAGAAGTACAGTAAACTCTATCTAAGGCGGAATCGGTCGGGACCGAGAAAATTTTCCGTGGTAGACAATATTCCGGCTTATGCAAAAGATCGTGATTTATTGGAATGAAGCATACGTCAGTCGAATAGCGTTTTATGTTTTCGATAAAAAGATTGGATCTTGAGTTATAATGAATTGCTCGGGATCTTTTATCACGATCTTTCATTGATTGTCTTGGCTCAAAAATATGTCGAAAACTGAAATTCTGAAGATCCTTTGTCTTTATAAATAAATGAGAAATGCTATTTGATTTCTTAGTACCGCTGTAATACCTACAAATTTGAAGTTTACACAAAATAATAATAATAATAATAACTTCGGGAATGAGACATCAAAAAAGCCATCACTTTGAATTTGAGTACAACCTTAAAGCACTTATATTGTACACAATACATATTTTCATAAATGTGCACTCAACTAATAATAATAACTTTTAAATGCATATTTATATAGGAAAAAATGGCATAAGCAAGAATTCATTAAAATTTAAACAGTTTCTGTTACTTTGAATTAACTTTTTAAAAGTATTACGGAATTTAATTTTTATGCTCGACATTGAGTATTTGACGTATATATATCAGTTTTAAAGTTTCATAAACGAAATGCCTTTCATTTTTAAAATATCCTATTTTCCGCCTTATGCAAAGTTTTGTTTTCGGAGGGACCTTAAAACTCTTTCCGTTTCCGCGTTAGGCAGATTCCGGCATATGCAGCAATAATTAATGTTATTTTCTATGGGTTCGCCGGGACTTTAAAAATTTTCCGTGGTAGACAGATTTCCGGCTTACATAGAGTCCGCCTTAGACAGAATTTACTGTAGTTTAAATTAAATTTTAGCTAAATAGTGGCATGTAATAACGGCACTATTGGCTATGGACGGTAACTGCTGAAATCAATTTTTAAATTTTTTATGCGTTTTCTAAAATGTTTACGGCACAGATGTCATATTCGCTCCATATTGGCGCTATTTTTTTCGGTTGCCAATTTGGCGAAAACATCAACAGCATAAACAACATAATCCGGGTTACCACATCAAGCAAAATAACGACACTTTGGCGCAAGTTAAGTACCCGTTGCCTATATGATATTGGCGTCAGAAAAAAAATCGCGCCAATATGGGGCGAATATGACATATGTGTCATGTTTACTTAGTTATCTTGGTACTTCTTAGTTATCCCGTCGACCAAATTACTGTCGCCAAATTGTAAGATTAATTGCCAATAATGGTTACCATTAATTAATTAAATGCCAATAATGGCCAATAAAACCATTAATTCGACGTTTTATTTGTATTTTTATTAATGTTTTACTATTGATTTGGCGATTTATATAATTTGGCGAAATTGGTCGACGGGATATCTAAGAAGTAACGTTATCTTATTTACCTTATTTCCCTAAATAACGAAGTTTTTTTAAAGCATTCAGGATGTGTTGGAAAGTGTTTCATATTCTATGCTTAACGATGATTTTTCTTTCTTATTTAGTCTTATTTTGCATTTATTTTATTCTTAATTATATTGCTTGTACTGCTTTATAGAAACTTTGGCACAGTTGTCATATACGCCAATTTGGCGAAAACATCAACAACATAAACAACAATATCCGGGTTACCATATCAAGCAAAATAACGACACTTTGCCGCCAGTTAAGTACCCGTTGTGTATATGACATTGGCGTTAGAGAAAAATCGCGCCAATATGGGGCGGGTATGACATCTTTGCCGAAACTATAATATCTAATGTTTAAACTCTTCGCTCCACTCCCCTTGCATATAATACAAACTATAACACGGATAGCGCAAAATAATAGACAGTTTGGTACTTTTCCACTGTAGGGGCTTTGGCATTTAAAAAAAAAAAAGCTTGGTGTAATCTGGGCATCAGAAAGTGAGATTTGGGTACTTTTCCGTTATGCGGACGCCATTGTCGCCAAGCGTAATAGTTGACGCAAAATCGTGAATTGAAGCATTTGAAAAATAAAAGAAAAACCATTGTCGATACTAAAGTGAGCATTTAAAAAATATAACATTTGAAAATTCCAGACTTTTACGAACTATTTCATCAAATCACAAATACATACTTAAAATAAGTGAACAAATAATTGCTATAAAATAAAGCAATAAAATAAAACTCATATTAAACTGCTGGCATAAAATTACAAATATCTTTTAACATTTTGAAATAATTGGCGCATTAGCATACATTTTGGCATGGTGTCCGTATAACGGAAAAATATCGAGATTTGTTGTCAAATCATATAAACAGCTATGAAAACAAATTTGATGAGCGTTTTTGTTTGTTTTATATGTATATTATTGATGTTTTTATGTACAAATTACATCTGTTTCTGTATAAAATTAGAGAAACGGCTTTTTTATGTTAAATAAATCGTATAAATATCGAAAAAAATGCGTGTGTATATAAAATGAAACAGTGAATAGGTTCCCGGAAAATATGTTACCAAATTCCCTTTTTCGCCAAGGCACCTATGCTGGAAAAGTACCTGAAGCACATTAAAATCGCACAGTTAGGAGCTCACACAGTACACCGTTGTCTGTTGGCGGTTATTTTATTAGTAGCATCGGGAGGAAGATGTAAAGATGTACTTTAAATTCTCACCCATAGATTTCGAAAAAATATCTTAAAAGAGTGGAGTTTAAATTAAATTTCGGTGACCCTTATTATGAAAGATTAATGGTTTTAAATGGGAATTTCGCCAAATTAGCCAGCTATCGCCAAGTTGGCTAACATTTGGCGCTACTGTGGTAACCCTGCATTAATATTTTACAATAATTACTCATTTCAATGAGGCGGTCCTACCGGAATAGTGAGGGACACACAGAGACTTGGATTTTATATAAATAGATATAAGCCAAACATTTATAAAAAATATTGGGGATTTTCATTGATATGGAAAGCGCAGGGGGCATTTTGAAAATTTCTTAGATAACGTGTAAAATTCCTTTTATAACGCGTAAAATCTATATATATATTACGCTATCGTGCGTGGCACAGAAATCGCGATTATTTGTTAATTGTGTAATGGCAACGCTCGAATAAAACGCTTCTCATTGGTTATTGTGTGAAAGACCTTTGGCAGGATTTAGGCGGAAGTAAATCCTCTTTGTTTACGTTTCCCTTCCCTATTTCGCTGGAACTTCACAATATCGTAGTGAAAGATCTCGGCGAATGCTTGAATGTGAAGAAGGGAAAATCGAAATATGATCGAAAACGCCGTCAATCACAGAGCATAAGCGATTGCCAAAATAGGCTTAATAACTATCGCATGGCCGAACGCGTTGTTTCTGAAATCCAAATTGCTGATTTAAACGTTCCGGAGCATAACTGTGGGGGGCATAAACACCAACGCGAAAAAAAAAAAAAAAAAAAAAAAAAAAAAAAATAAGATTTACGCTCCGATACGGAACCTTCATTTACTAAGTTGTTCGTAGCATTTGTGGCGTAGACGTGTAACGCCTTAGTTTTCTGCACGAACATACTCTGGTTCGAAACTCTACAGGGCCAAGTTGAAATTTGAGTTAGTATATTTTTGCTATTTTAAGGATTTCATTCTTCTTTTAAGGATATGTAAAGTAAAAAATGTGGCAATAAGTAAATAAATACACACAGCAAATATTGTTAATTTTAAAACAATTGAATTATTAAAAGAAAAAAAAACTGCAAAGTAATGAATCGAATTATAAAAAAAAATTACTACATTTTATAAATATTATTGTTCAACGTATTTAATTAAAAGAAATTTTGTAAATTTTTTTTTATTATTTTAAGGGTTTTCAATTATTTTTAATTGTGAATCAGTTGAATTATTTGAGAAAAAAATTGCATATAAATTTATCGAATAATTAAAAAAAACTACATATTACATTGTCCAATAGATTCAATTAAAATAATTTTGTTATATATATATATATATATATATATTGCAATTTTAATGTGCTTTTTTTAAAATCTATACCAATAAAAACATTTCTTTCACTTATAAAAACCCTCGCTAATGGCGCCAAAAAATAAAAACTGTCTAAAGATATAAAATGATACAAACTTGACCGTACAAAGGGTGTGTCCGTTCCGGTAATGATTCCAATACAGGGCCCCCATCAGAATTAAAATTCAATAAAACCTTCTTAGACGGAATGACAACGACCAGTGATAAAGTCCGTTTTATGCAGGCTCTTTAAATTGAACAAAGAATCGTTGCATTTTTTTTTGGGGGGAAAGGGAGGGGAGGGGAGCTGAAACCTGTTTTTTTTTTTTTTTTTTTAGTTTATTGAAAGACTCCGTTATAAACAGGCTTTACTCTGTAAGAAAATAAATTTGCTGGATAGTATCTTTTTTTTTAAATCTATATAGTTGTATTTCCTTGCAATTTTATAATTTCTATTTCAGTATTACAGTTTATGATGCATTTGTAATTACTTTTTCCTCCACAAATTTTAAATAAAATTTTAAAATATTGAAATCATAATTAAATTTTAATTGAATTCACCAATTATTTTTGAATAAAAGAGTTAAAAGTGTGAGACAAATAAAAATTCAAAACCTTAACCACTGACTTTTTACAAATTTCCAACTGAACAAGAGTCGGGCCCTGGTAATTTGAACCATCTCTACCCCCCCCCCCCCCCACACACACACCCCCCTCTGTACCGACCTGCGATACAAATTTCAGGCTTATTTAAGAATATTATTACAGGGCGGGGCAGCTAGTTCCTTTTATTTTCTCAAAAAAAGTGATAAATGAATGCCATAATGTATATAATGTACCCTTGAGAAAAAAAAAAATCCATTTTTAGAAAAATTTTTAGCCCCGGACCCACTTAAGCAACTTACTAAAAATTAGAGATCTGCATGCCATACAAATACTATTCCACAAATCTGCTCGACTTCTGGATTCTCTTTCAAATACTTAATTCTTCAGAAAATCCTTAAGAAATAAATCAAAAGTATTCAAATCTATAGATTTGGGTGGGAAGGGGCACTCAATAGGACCTCAATATCCAATAAAATTAATTCCAAAAGCATCGGTTAAGACAGTGCGTGGCTTAAGTGAACATTGGGCTAGTGCCCCATCATGCTGAAACCTCACATTTAACAAATCTTGCAATGAAATATATTTTTCTAAACAATCAATACTGAACCACATAAAATATTCGCATATATATGTATATATATATTTATGTTAAAGTGCCATCGAAGATGAATGGCCCAATTAAAGATGTCTTCCACACCAAATATATCTGGACCAATGTACTGAAAATTTATTTGGACTAATAAAGTGCGAATTGTCCAGGGAAAAACATTTTGAGTATTTATCATCCCCTGTCTTATAAATTCACATTCATCAGTCCACATAATATGAATGGACAGAATGAAAGGACATTCATATTTTTTTTTATTGTTGTTTAAAATAAAATAAATTACAAAAAATAAAACGACGCTCTTTGTAGCCTTATGTTGATTTTTGTCCTAGTCGACATGGATGTAAGCCATATTTGTTTAAAATTTTTACATACTTGACTTTTTCAGATTTTCGACCCTCGACTAATAGCTCGTTCCCTAAATTCACGTTGAGCAAGTGCCTGTCCTAGAAAATCCTCCTGAGGTACCGTTGAACCAGTGAACCGACTTAATCAAGGATGCTACCTGATTAAGTCTACTGATCGGGTAAAGTTACATATTTCTCTTAAGAAGAACGTGGAACTTTATTTGCGCTAAAATTGATCGTAAAAATCGAAAGTTCTTTTTGTGAGTATTATTATTTTCCAATTTGTACTGAGCCATTTGTGAAAGACCGCATGCAGATGCGATGATTTTTCATAAAGTTACAAATGTTTCAATTTTGTACAGAAACATTATTTTGGCCCTTTTGTATACTTTAAATATGTTTTTCTTAAAATTGATTTTTCAACGTTTTTAGATTTTTGAAATGTTCCATGCGTCTTAATTTTTGATCAAAATTCATGAAATTGATAAGAAAGAATCATGATTTTACTTCCAAAGTAACTTTATATGCATTATAAAATTCGACTTCCTTAAGTTAATTAAATTTGATTTTGAACTTATTATAAGGCAAAATTTTGATGAATATATCGATATGAAATTCAGAAAAAAATAACTATTCAAGGGATTTAAAAATCGATACACAGATTTTTTATAGTAGAGTTTTAAGTGATTCAAATGTAAAATCTAGGAATTATAAAAACATGTATAATAATCACTTATAAACAAATTAAGTTAAATAATGCTATAAAAAGTGATAGAATATCTTTATTAAGACTTACGATCGTTTCATCGCACAATCGGCGACATTTTCAAAATCAATCATAATAGAAAATATTTTCACATAACTTAAAAACAATAATATAGTAAACAATGTCACGAGACATGAAGCATAACGAAAATATTGCAACCATAAAATAAAATAAAAATTAAATTAGCTATTTGCGAGCGTGGATTAATTTTCACATAATTTAAAAACAACATGGAAAACAATGTCACGAGACATCAAGCATACTGAAAAACATTGCAAAACATAAAATAAAATTAAATTAAAATTAACTTGGCTATTTGCGAGGGTGGATTAATTTTTACTATTGTTTCTACAATTACTTAGTATCTCTTTCCAAATTTTAGTTAAATCAAGGGACACAGAATCATTGCAAATATTCTCGTTGCGTAAAAATATTTCTATTGATTCTCGGACTATGGATGGTAAATAAAATCTTTATGGATAAATTAACTTGCTATTTTTAAATTCAATCTGTAAAGGTTCTTCGCTGCATAATCTGTCCAAAGCTGTTGTTCTTCTATTGTATTTGATGTCTGCTATATGTTCTTTGATTCTAGTTTTAAGTTTTCTGCTTGTCATACCTATATAAAACTACTTTGTTCCATCTTCCATGTTGTTTTTAAATTATGTGAAAATTAATCCACGCTCGCAAATAGCTAATTTAATTTTTATTTTATTTTATGGTTGCAATATTTTCATTATGCTTCATGTCTCGTGACATTGTTTACTATATTATTGTTTTTAAGTTATGTGAAAATGTTTTCTATTATGATTGATTTTGAAAATGTCACCGATTGTGCGATGAAACGATCGTAAGTCTTAATAAAGATATTCTATCACTTTTTATAGCATTATTTAACTTAATCTAGGAATTATCTCAAAAATTAAGACGCATGGAGCATTTAAAATTTTAGAAAAATTTAAAAATCTTAATATTATTATAAGATTGGAAATTTCTTTTAAGGTGTTCTATATATTAAGGGTGAAATGTATATTTGCGCAAACTTTCATATCTCCATGATGAAAATTAAAAGAAAAATTAACATCCGACGACCCCTTAAACGCTTAACAATTTTATCTATAGTGTTTGAATGTGGTTGGTTTTCATCTGGAAATTTCAGAGCATGCAGATTTGCAGGCTGTCGTTTATTCCGATTGCTCTATCGGTAAAATATTACCATTTCACAGCACTGCTTGTAGATAAATATATTTTGTTCTAACGTCATACATTAACAAATGCCTGCAAACTGATAAGAGCACAGAATTAAATAAGTGAATGTTTGTGTTTGCCCACAGTCAACACACAAATTGTTTTGCATAAATTGACAGTGCAAAATATTTGTAATCCTAGGAAATTTTCGCATAGTAATTGGATTGTTAAAAAAAATAGTCAAAATATTATTACGATGTTGTAGGTATTTTAACCCGAGAGTCTTCTTTCAGTGCGATAATAGTCGCTCTCGGTCCTTTTGCCGCCGACCTCCCGCATACAGAAAATGTAAAATAAGAAACATTTTTTACTTAATATTCGAATATTACATTTCAATGAAACTATAAACTTGCATTTTACTTAAATTATACATTTTATTCAGGAGATTTGGAGTAATGGGGAAAAGAAAATTAACTGACATTAGTGATCGTTGTATATACACTTGTCCACCAATTTTAATTTTGCTTGTAAAAATGTACCTAAAGGAAAAATAGAGATGTCTTGTTACTCCACTACGGTTGTGGAGAAACATTTAAAGTCAGCTACATGGTAGTTCTCCGTTGCATTTGCAACGGGATATGAGTTAGGAGAAGATTATGTATATGGGCGGCAAAAAGACCGACACGCGAATACTGCCAGGTTAAATCTAAGTAAATAATTAAAATTTGTGTGTACATGATTTGATAGCTCAATTGTTTTAACACGCGATTGTGTTAATGCAAATCATGTTGTTTACGTGATTTTCCTTACCCAATAGCGAAAATGTTCACTCCATTTAATATTCGTTTTCAAAAAAGCATAATTTCATTAAATGTATTTTAAACAATATCTGCTCATATACCATAATATGTCTGATTTATTTTGTGTGGCCCTGTGTGTATAAATGCAACTTATTTTCTATTGGAAAAACAATCTATTGTGCATCTCAGTACCGTCTGTAAATTTTACGTACTTTGATTTAAATTTTTTCCTTGTAGGCGGTAATGTATCCGAATTTTTCCTGTGATCCTGTAAAAGAAATATAAATCGTACGCACCAAAAATCATAGTAATATTTCATTGGCTTCGGATTTACATATGTATTCTAAATTTAACTTAGTATGGGCTGATGAAGGGATATATGAAATGAGGCAAGACACACAAAACAGATATACACAAGAAAGTTGGATCTTAAAAACGTATAAAAATAACATTTTTTTTTAAGTTATCATGAACAAAAAAAAACGCCTCTGTTCTTACAAAATAAAACATAAGTTAAATACAATTATTTTAGCCAATCTGAAACGTTATTAATAAACATTAACACTATCGTAATACTTGTATGATGTGATTACTTTCAGTTAAAGTGGAGACACACGAAAAATAAATTATTCCAATACGTCAAGCACCCTGCGTACGATCCCTACAAGCATAGCTGAACTCATCTGTTCTCAAAGTCCAATAACTCGGTCAGTTTTAGTGTTAGATGAGTGGGAATGTTTTGGTCTTACTTGTTAGTGTAAGAGGCATTTTTACTAAATATCACTTATAGGACCGGTGACCGTATAAAAAGATTAAATTTCGTAAATTATAAGAAATGTTTTTTTTTATATTATTTGTAATAGTATTATATTCTTTTAACCTGATTTAAAACATTTTTTTAATTGGTACAATATGTCTATGACTAACACTTTAGGAATTAGCATTGGACACTAATGAGTGTGGACACCCTGAATTTCAAAAACATTTAACAAAATAACTACTTAAAATTTGTAGAGTACCATATTTATTTTATTAATGAATTGACGTACGTCCTGATAAAGTTAAATTTATGGAATGTAAATAATTTAATAAAACCGTAAGAGACAGTCTGAATCTTTCGATAGAATACAAGTTAGTATATTTTAAATAATTTTATTTTTTTGCCCGTAATTTCGACCGTCATGATAATATATTTCATACTGATTTAAAATGATCAAATACATAAAAACTCTTTATAATTGAATATTTTATTATAGCAGAATAAAGAAATACCAAATATTGTCCATAAAGTTTTTAGATATTTTTACAATCAATTATCAAATATCCTGCATGTATTTATTTATTATTTCACTATGACAAGATATTAACGGTAATACATATAATATTAAAAGTAATTCTTGCCTGATAATTTGATATAGAGGGTTTATGTGTGCATTTAAAGTAATTATGTCTGATGAGTTGTGATTGTATGTGTGATTGGTTGAAATGAAACCACAGAATAACTTCACAAACCATATATTATATTATACAGTGTGATTAAAAAACGTTTACAAAATGGCATGAAAAATCAGGCATACTGCACGGATAAAAAACACATAGGAACATAGGGTGGCAAAGCACTTATTTAGTCGCAAATACAGGATGCTTCATCTTAACTGAAACCAGGTTGGCGGTAATAATTTCGAAAAAAAAAATAATGAAAATACAACGATATGTAACTTGGTTTGTATGAAATGTGATAGCATTACAAAAATATCTGGAAAAACATGTTGCTCAAGCAATCTAACGGTATCATATGAATTCATATATGTATTCATAATATGTATTCATACGGTATCGTATGAATAGATAATCTCAGTCCAAAATGAGGGGCGTCAAGTGCATATTGCTGGAGCGTATAATGAAAACTTCTACCACTTTTGTTTGGTGTTATCACATTTACAACAAAGGTGAGAATGCCCGTTAAATGTTTTATTATAATATACTTCAGACTTCCGAATTTTATTACCGTACACCCAAATTGAGTTAGGATTAAACACGCTGTATTTGTGACTCAATAATTGGTTTGCGACCCTATGTTCCTATGTGTTTTTTCATCCTTGTTGTATGCCTGATTTACCAGGTCATTTTGTGAAAGTTTTTTTAATCACCTTGCATACAAGAGTGTCATTAATCTGTGGTAATAGAGTGCATCTTGATTAGAATGAAATATAATAACAGTGCTTGAATCCACTGGTGAGGTTGAGTAAAGTAAACCCATCACGTAAAACGTTGTTGCGTGCGTGCAGTCCAAGAAAAATCTCAAGAGCGCCTCATGCGACTGCAATAAAATGAATGTTACAGTCTCAAAGGCTGGAAATTAACACTGAGTGTATAAATAACCGCTACAACTGGAGCATATGGTCAAAGAACATCTTTTTTTATATATTCGTTAACCGAAGGAAAATATGCTCGAACAGTTAACGATTTTAGGATGAGAAAAAGATTCGTTTTTGATTTATTTTATTAACGGCTTTGGGAGAACATGGGAAAACTTAAATAACTGAAAACTAAAGCGCAAAAGAGAAGAAGAAATAGATATATTCTTTTTAGAAAGGAGAGGAACTTTTGATTTAGTTTATAATTATGAAAGGAGAAATTAAATTTTAAAATGGGGAAATTAACTTTACAAAGGAGATAAATAATGGTATGTGATGATATGTTATTTTCAACATCACCGTCATAGAGTTCTAAAAGTAGTTGGGAAATTTAAACTTTTTACTCGAATACAAATTAGAAAAAAATATTAATTAAAAATGTATCTGAAAAACCATTACTTACCTATATGATTCTTTAAAGTATTTTTATTTGCAAGTGTCGTCTAATTAACTTCACTGATTGAGTTTATTAATTTTTAAATTGTATGAATTTATTGGGCTTGATTTTAAAATGAAAATGATGAATTCTTAAAAAAACAAGAAATTTTCTTTTCAGTAAACCCATTTCTTTTTTAATTTTTAAACACCCTTATATTTTCATTTAACATCTTTAAATTATTACGTATATTTTAATAGTGTAAAAATAAAAACTAAATATTCATATTTTAAAACATATAAAATGCAGGATTTTTCAAATACTCTGATTATTTATCTTCAAAATATTTCAATCCTCATGCTAAGTATTATGACATATGCAATTTAAGGCTTAAAAATATTGGAATTCCTTTGTCCATTTTAGTAACAAGTTAAGGTAAAATCGTATTTCACTAACAAAGAGCCTTTCGTTTTGATTTCCTTTCATTTCCAAGCAGATCAATTTCTCGAATAAAGCAGCAATATTTTGTATGGAAATTTTATCACAGTACGTGAAATATATTTTAATTTTTAAATATAGCATACGTTAACAATTGTTCAGAAATCCGTTTTAGAATTCAATAGAAATAATATCTCAAAGTCTTCTTTGAAAGTTTAGGGAAAGTTTAATCTGAAAAAGGTTTCATTCTTTAAAGCTTGTTTATTTAGAAATAAAATTAAGTTATAAAGATACATTAATACACCTTTGCAATAATGGTTAAAAACAAATGTGATTTTCCAGTTTGGACATTTCTTTTACCATTTAAAGCTTGCTTTTCACGTTTTGCACGTTAAGGTATTTTTTACGAACTACTTTTTTAGTTCGTCGTTTAAATACTGTGAAAGATTTAACAATAATAATATTCCTAATAACAAATTTTATTAGAAATTTTGTTTACATATTATAATTACAAAAAGTAATATAAATATCAGGAAAGAAAAAAATATTTACATTGGATTATGATGCATTAAATGTAAATATTTACTTATGTGTTACGATATACAAAATTTTGGAATTTAACTTCAACATTACAAATGGGAGGCAGTAAATCATTAAGTTATACAAAAGCATAAGACTGTATAAATCTGCGAGTCATGGATTTATTTTTGAAAAGTTAATAGAACTTCTTATAAAAAAACAAATGCTAAAAATATCAAAAAATAATTTGTTTCTCTACATCTGTTTTAGTATTTTCCGTTTAAATCAGTTAGGGCCTGCAGTTCCCAACCCTTCCCGCTTTTCGGTGTGTTTAATTTGTGTAATTTTTCTTTTAAATTTGTCCGGTTTCAATTTTTGATTTTTTTTTCAACCTGGCTTTCGCCAGAGAGTCTTTCACTCGGGACGTGGCTGGGGATCTACGTATCTTGCTTCCGCAAAAGAGTCGGACTACAGTAGAAGAATAAAAGACTGCGGACGAAGATGGGCCGCTCGTCGCCGCGGTCATAATATAATGCTGAAATTGATATTTCAGTAAATCGATTTTAAGCTATATGGCTGGAAAATTGTAATATTTTATTTATTTATTTATTTTTTTAAATACTGAAAATATTAAAGTATTCTAACAAGATATAAAACATCATTATGTAGAAAAGTGTCCAATGCTAATAACCAATATTTTAAAGAAGGCAAAATGCGTAAAATTATATAAATTTAAAAAATTGAAAACTGTAACACAGTGAACTATTAGCATAGTGAACTCTAGCATGGTGAACTATTTATCTCAAGCTGAGCATCCATAGGATTACTAAAACTTACTTCTAGCCAGAAAACCTACTTATTTAAATATATTCATTTATATTCTTAATCCTCTGATTCTAAACTTCCATTAACTGTCACGCTTTTGAAAATGAAATAAAGACTAAAATGTGTCAAAAATTCTTTAGAATACCTTAAACATAATTCAGTAAATATTTGTAAACATTTCATCTAAATGTAATGGATTTTCACATATTTCCAAAATGTTAAAGCAGAATTTGGTATTCTATTAAATATATTTATTATAAAGTGCATATTATTTTCAATTTTTTAAGTGTAGGAAATCCATAATATTTTTTTTATTATATTATTTTACCGAAGTCTATACTAATAAAAGAACAAATCGCTCTGTTTGTCTGCGTGTCTGTCTGTGTGCGATGGCTAGTGAAAACTACTGCACGTAGAAGTATGAAAACTTAGATGTGAATAGTCGAAGACAGGTCTCGATGCACCTGAGGATCAGATATTTATTTTTTAAGGACCGGAGCCCCTGGGCTCTTTTAAATTTGCATGCACTAAACTGTTAATACTTGCCTCCTTTTATTCCCATCTTCTTCCTTTTGGGGGACCTATCTCTATTTAGTGATTATCGCCTTTCTACTTTTCATTTAAGACCCGGGCCACTTTGGGCCCGATACAGGGCTCCTTGAAGTTTTTGTGCAAATAAATTTTGAATAAATTGCTTCCTTTTAATTCGATCTTTATTTTTGGTATCCCTTTTCCATTTAGTTATTCTCATATTTCTACGTTCCAGTTAAGAACCAGGGCCCCTTGGGCTTTTTATGTGCCAATCACTTTTATTCTCCTATTTTTCTCATCTCCTCAGTGCATAATTTAAAAGTTCAGTCTTTGAATCTCCTCCCCAGGCCAACGCCCTCATATTTTTATTGGGGCCCTAGTGCTCTTTTTTAAACACTTACCCCCTTTTTGTGCATCTCTTTAAAATATGATTTTAACGAATAATTCATACTATTTATTCTCTATGCTTAATTTTGACTAATTCAAGATATAAAAACTTAAGTACTAAGACATTTTAACTTGTTTTCATATTAGGGCTCTGTTTTTAACTATCAGTGAGCCCCTTTTGGGTTCCCTATTATAGCTCCCTTAAAAAAGGGCCGATTCAAAAGATTCTTTTTTCAAACAAATTCTTAGGCCCTCCAACTACTACATGAGCGACAAAAAACATTTATCAGTCTTCAGCTACCACCAATTTTGAATATTAATTGCCTTCTTCGGGCTCTTGGTGCAGCTTCTTTAAAAAATTATCCGAATTGCTGGCAATTTTCTTAAAAATAGTTCTAGTGTCTTCCGATTAATTTAATTTTGATTACTAGAAGATCTAAAATGCTAACTACTAAAACATTTTGACATGCTTCATGTTAAGGCAATGCTCTCAACTATCAGCTAACCCATTTTGGGCCCCCTATTATAACTCCCTTATTATAACTCCCCGATTCACTAGCTTTTCCCCCCTAATAACGTCTTAGGTTCTCTAGAAACTACACGAACGATAAAAAATATTAATAGTAATAAAAATCAGACTTCAGGTGCCACCATTTTTTATTATTAATCGCCTTCAAAGAGGCCCTTGGTTCAGCTTCTTTAAAAATGATCGGAATTGCTTGCAATTTCCTTTAACATAGTTGTAGCGTCCTCCGATTACTTTAAAAGCTACTAAAAATATGTTTATGCCCAACTACATGCCAGTTATGTCCCTGACCCCTTGAAATATTTGCACCATAAATTGTTAATAAATTGCTGCCTCTTAATCCTATCTCCGTTTCTACATTCCAATTAAAACCATGAGGTCCCGTATGGTCCGGTCCAGGTCCCTTGAACTTTTTGTGCACCATGCATTTTTCACTCCCTAATTTTCTCATCTCATCAGTGCATGATTTTAAAGTTGAGTCATGGACTTTTCTTCCAGGACCAACACCTTTATAAATTTATTGGGTCCCAAGGGCGTTTTCTGAAGCATTTACCCATTTTTGTGTATTTGTTTAAAATATTATTCTAATGAAAAATGCATACCCTATGCTTAGTTTTGACTAATTATAGATCTAAATCGTTAAGTACTAAGACATTGTAACATGTTTCCATGTTAGGGCCCTGTTTTTAACTATCAGTTGGTTCCTGTTGGGCCCCATACTATAGCACCCTTAAAATGGCCCGATTCAGAAGCTTTTTTTTTATAACAACTTCTTAAGTCCGCCAGCTACTACATAAAAAAAATCAGACTTTAGCCACCACTTATTTTTTATATTAATCGCTTTCTTGGGGTTATTAATATGGGGCTGCAACTATGCATGTATACTTGGTGCAGCTTCTTTAAAAATGATCGGAATTGCTTGCAATTTTCTTTTTAGCATTATTACATTAACACATTTTTAGCATACTCTGACTAGTTTAAAACTACGAAAAAGTATCTTTATATGACCTACATGCCGCTTAAGCCCGAGGTACCTTGTTTAAAGTTTTTGAAAATAAATTACTTTCTCTTAATCTGATTTTCATTTTTGGAAACTTTTTTTCATTTAGTTATTCTGCCGTTTCTTTATTCCAGTTAAAATCTTGGGGCATCCTAGGATTCCATAGGGCTCGATCCGGAGCCCCTTGAATGTTCTGTGCGGCATACATTTTTCACCACCTAAATTTCTTGCATTATCAATGTAAAAATTTAAAATTGAGTCTTGCACTCTTCTCCCTGGACCAACACCCTCTTATTTTTACTGGACCCTAGGCCCTGTTTTAAGCATTCCCCTCCTACTTTTTTGCGCATTTCTTTAACATTTTATTCTAATGATTAATTCATACCCTATGCTTAATTTTGACTAATTGAAGATCTAAATTGCTAGAACTTAGACCTTTTAACAGGTTTTCATGTTAGGGCCCTGCTCTTTACTATCAGTCGGTCCTCTTTTGGCCTTTTGTTATAAGTCCATTAAAAATGGTCCGATTCACTAGCTTTTTTTTTACAACTTCTTAAGTCCTCCTGCTACTACATGAATGATAAAAAAATTACACAATCAGACTTCAGCTACAATCAATTTTGAATATTTGTTGCAGCTTCTTTAAAAACTATCCGATTCTATTACATTTTTTGTTTAACATAGTTTCAGCGCCCTCCAGCTAATTTGAAACTACTAAAAATTTTCCGTATACCCAACTTTATTCCATTTAAGATCCTGGCTCCAAGGGCCGGACTTTCTTTATACCTCAACTACCACTTTTTTCGAACACTAATCTCCTTAATCTCCTTTTTCAGCATCAATATATGTTTGCTAACAACAGTTGTAAATTAAAAATCGCGTTAATTTAAAGGTAACTTTAGATAATGGATTTCATCAGTTTATTAAATATTGTGTTAATGTTAAAAGTAATTCATTAAATTTACAAGGGGACAGGTCATCTTTCACCGCTTAGGGGCGCATTATTTTCCCCGATTCTAAGGACCTAAGGACCTAAATTCAACGGGATTTGGTTAATGCAACATAGATTACAACTATACCTACTTTCTGTATTATGAAATTTTATCTTAGACTTCAGTTAACAACATTTTCTAACATTAATGATGCATTCTTTTTTTGGATTCTGCGGGCTTGATTACTACGAGGTTTGGCTCACTCAACTTGGTTTTCGATTGTCTCCGGCACTTGCGGATCACTTCCGGTTACAAGTTCGTTCGGAAAGAAGTTTGTTGGGAACACATTAGACTCTGTGGAAGGCAATGGGTGCCTCCGAAATTATGTTCATTTAAAATAATTTCAAAAGATATAAAATCCTACAAATTTGAGTTTTCTCTAACATTATTATTTACTGACCCCGGGCAACGCAAGGCGGGTCTGATGGTATAAAAATAAAGCACATTCCACTTCCAAAGTAAAAAATAATAACTATTAGTTTTCTTACACATAACGGCAGTATGTGAAACTATATGTATTTACAACTGTGAAATTATATAATTTCAAATAATGCATTCATTCAAGTGAAATCATCTGCAGTTGAGTGAATGCGTAAATTCGAATCGGACAGACGCATTATAAATCTAGATTTCAGTCAGAAAACATATTCCTTAAAAAACTTTAACATTTTATATATTCAGCCTATTAAAGCAATTTTTCTTTTACTTTTGAATGCTTTTATTAATTGATTATAATTGAATTTATTGTAATGTATATATTTAAATTATAAATGTTTTAATATGACATTTGAAAAAAATCATATTTAAATGTGCAATTTTATCCAAATATATAATTAAAACATATTCGACTTTAAATGTTAAAAAAAATAAATAATAATAATGAATATTCTTTACATACAATTCATGACAATGCGTAGTCTATAAAATTGTATTAATTAACTTAATTCTTTCATTGATGTGCAACCTGCAACTAAGTGAACTCGAACTGGACAGATAAAGAATTAATAGAACTCGCTTTCGGTCAGAAAACATACACTGTACTAGCCATTAATGATAGGACATTTTCCAAATATTTAAAGATATATTTGTCGGATTTTTCTGGAACTTCAGGATTGTGAAGAATATGTTCTACTTCATGTTTATAAATGAAGATTTGATCAGAAAGACAATTAGGGGACCAACAAAAAATCAAAGAATACTAATAATGTTTGAGATAACCCTGTAAAATGAAATGCGAAAAATGATCTATCGCTATAGCTTACGAATATATAGATTACAATACATGTATTCATTTGTGTAAGAATAAAACTTATACTCATGGAGATATATCGATTTTTTTAAGTTTAAAAAAAATCATATTTTTTGTTTATATCATGCAGGGTTTTTTACCAAATTTAACGCCAGTTTCAGAAAATTTGGCAAAATGTAGTAGAAATAATATGGTGTAATTAAAATGTAAATATATTAAATATTTGAGGAAATATGAGCAGTTGAATGAAATATTTTTTATCTGGGCATGCGCGCACGATAATTTTTTTTTTTCATGATTTGATAGTGAATTCTATGGACCAATACATAAAGAAAAAAAGGCCAGTCAAATATCGTGAAATTTTATCGTGAAAATTGTGAAAAAAGGGGCGCATGCGCAGATAAAAAATATTTCATTCAACTGCTCACGTTTCATCAAATATTTGATATATTTATATTCCAATTACTCCATATTATTTCTACTACAGTTTGTCATTTTTACTTTCTTCTATCTTCAATAGAAGAAAGTATTGTAATCGAAATTTTTTTCGACTTCCGGTTTTCGACGGATTTACACGTTTTAGGGGTCAGAGATCCCAAAAAACATGTTTATATAAAATGTCTGTCTGTCTGTGTGTCCGTCCGTCCGTCTGTCCGTCCGTCCGTCTGTCCGTCTGTCCGTCTGTCTGTCGCCATTGTACCCTCAAAAAGTGTATGAAGTTATGCATAGAATTGAACCAAATTTTTATGTTAAGTTTTTGGCTATGGCAAGCAGATCCTCCCTGAATTTGGAAAAAGTTCGCCGGTAGGGGGCGCTATAATATCAATTTTTGTGCGATTTTGAATATTGTACCATCCAAAAGTGTATGAAGTTATGCATCGAATTGAACCAAATTTTTATATTAAGTTTTCGGATATGGCAAGTAGGTCCTCCCTGCATTTGGGAAAAATTCGCCGGTAGGAGGCGCTGTAACAGCGATTTTTGTGCGATTTTGAATATTGTACCATTCAAAAGTGTATGAAGTTATGCATCGAATTGAACCAAATTTTTATTTTAAGTTTTCGGATATGGCAAGTAGGTTCTTCCTGCATTTGGAAAAAATTCGCCGGTAGGGAGCGCTGTAACAGTGATTTTTGTGCGATTTTGAATATTGTACCACCCAAAAGTGCATGAAGTTATGCATAGAATTGAACCAAATTTTTATTTTAAGTTTTCGGATATGGCAAGCAGATCCTCCCTGAATTTGGGGAAAATTCGCCGGTAGGGGGCGCTGTAATAGTGATTTTTGTGCGATTTTGAATATTGTACCATCCAAAAGTGTATGAAGTTATGCATAGAATTGAACCAAATTTTTACTCTAAGTTCTTGGCTATGGCAAGTAGGTCCTTCCTTAATTTGGAAAAAAATCGCCGGTAGTGGGCGCTGTAATAGCGATTTTTGTGTCATTTTGAATATTGTATCATCGAAAAGTGTATGAAGTTATGCATAGAATTGAGCTAAATTTTTTGTGTTTGTTCTTGGTCATGGCACGAAGGTCCTCCCTGAATTTGGAAAAATTCCGCCTAAAGAGGGCGCTATAATTGCGATGTCTGTACCATTTTCATTACTGTACCATCGAAAAGTGTATGGAGTTATGTATATAATTGAACCAAATTTTTTGTGTATGTTTCTGGCTATGGCAAGCAAGTCATCCCTGAACTTAAAAAAATTCCGCCCGAAGGGGGCGCTATAATTGCGATCTCTGTGCATTTTCATTATTGTACAATCGAAAAGTGTATGAAGTTATGCATACAATTGAACCTAATTTTTTGTGCATGTTTTTGGCTTTGGACAACAGGTTCTCCTTCAATTTGGAAATGTTGCACAGTAAAGGGGTTCTGTGATAGCAATTTTTGTATACTTTTCTTGATTTTTTGTAGTTCTGTTGTCCATCGGCGGCTCGTGCAAAGGCGGGAACTCGCTTCCTGCTAAGCCGGCTATTCGCAAACATCTGATAACAACAGAATAAGCAAAAACTATTAATTTTAGCAAATATCATGATATAGATTAACTCGTTTTTAGTTCGTTTAATTGACTGAAGCAGAAATTTAGGATGAAAATCAAAGTTGGTATGATATTGAACTAATAATATTGAAATATTATCATGTGTAACTAGTTTTTGAAATATTAAGATGTATAAGATAGAAGAAAGTTTTGGGATTGGCACATCCAACTAGTTTCTTTTTTAATCTGGCGTAAAATTTGGTAAAAGATCGTGCATGATATAAACAAAAAACATGCAATTCATTTAAAAACTTTTTAAAAAAATAGGTATATCTCCATGAATGTACGTTCTGTTCTTCCACAAATTAACACATGTATTGTACAATATCCGTAAGCTATAGCGATAGATTTTTTTGTGCATCTAGACACAGTGTGTCAGCCAAGTTTGCCTGACATAGCCGTGTGTTATTTACACAAACCATTTCGAGCTGTTTTCGTCAAATTTCAATGGTCTACTACTGAAAATCTATGAGACCTACGTACTTGTTATACGAAATGTGTTGCAAGGCCATCCTAATTACCTAAAATCCAAAATTTTATAAATAACGCTTAATTAGTTTCCGAGATAATGACATTTGAAAATGTCTGATAATCGATAATTTTACCACTGACTGACTGACTGACTGACTGACTGACTGACTCACTCATCAAAAAGATCTCGTATATCTACAGCAGCTACAGACTTCAAATTTGGTGCGAAGTTTGTTTACACTATAAAACTAAGGAAAAAAATAAAAAAAAATTGAAAATCGATGAATTACCCACCTGGAGGTGTCCGTTTTTACTTTAACATTACGGCTATTAGGCGAAATTTTAATTTGCCGTAGGAGGGGACTCTGTTCTGTCGCCAAATACCGCCAAGTTTCTCGCCAACATGGCGATATATCGCCAAATTTGGCGACCAAAATAAGTCGCCAAAAATGACGCCACCTTGGCGATATCTCTAATATTTCGCCAAATTCCCATAGACTTCCATTGTAAACCTATGTACTTACTGGGGGTTTATCTGGGTTTACTTGCTTACAGAAAATCAACAAATTGAGATATTCTGTCCGTCACAGAGCCCGTTCTCAGAAACTATAGATGTTGGAGACTTAAAATTTTTCATACTTATAGCTGAACACCGCACATCATACGACAAATCATAAAATTTTGAAAAAGTCGTACATTTAACCCTTTGGCTCCCACATGTGTATTTTAAACAATTCTTTCTAAGTGAGCACCTAATTAGGTTGGAGGCGTGAAATTTTACAGACTTATAGCTGAACACCTCAAATCAAACAACAAATCATAAAATTTTGAAAAAGTCGTACATTTAACCCATTGGGCTAAATTAACCTACATGTGTATTTAAAAAAAATACTTTCTAAGTGAGCCCTAATTAGGTTGGAGGCATGAAATTTTGCATACTTATAGCTGAACACCTCTCATCAAATGACAAACCATAAAAGTTTGAAAAAGTCGTACATTTAACTCTTTGGACTCCCACATATGTATTTTAAACAATTCTTTCTATGTGAGCCTCTAACAAGGCTGGAGGCGTGAAATTTTGCATACTTATAGCTGATCACCTCACATCAAATGACAAATCGTAAAATTTTGAAAAAGTTGTAAATTTAACCCTTTGGGGTCTCACATGTGTATTTTAAACAATCCTTTCTAAGTGAGCCCTAATTAGGTTGGAGGCGTGAAATTTCGCATACTTATAGCTGAACACTTCACATCAAATGACAAGCTATAAAATTTTGAAAAAAGTCGTACATTTAACTCTTTGGGCTCCCACATGTGTACTTTAAACAATTATTTCTGAGTGAGCCCTAATTAGGTTGGAGGCGTGAAATTTTGCATACTTATAGCTGAACACCGCACATCATACGACAAATCATAAAATTTTGAAAAAGTCGTACATTTAACCCTTTGGCTCCCACATGTGTATTTTAAACAATATTTTCTAAGTGAGCCCCTAATTATGTTGGAGGCGTGAAAATTTGCATACTTATAGCTGAACACACATCAAATGACAAATCATAAAATTTTGAAAAAGTCGTATATTTAACCCTTTGGGCTTCCACATGAATATTTTAAGCAATTCTGTCTAACTGAGCCCCTTATTAAATTTCAGATTTTAAATTTTGCATACTTATTACAGAAAACCTAAGGCCAGGCGACAAATCATAAAATCCTGAAAAAGTCTTACGCTTAACCCTCTGAGCTACCACATATATATTTTAAGCAATTCTTTCTAAGAGAGCCCCTAATTAAGTTGGAGACATGACTTTTTGCATACGTATAGCTGAATACCTCAGACCACACGACAAATCATAAAATTTTCAAAAAGTCTTATATTATTTACTGCTCCGGGCTCTAACTTGTGTATTTTAAGCAATTTTTCTAACCTCCGCTCTTTTCACTCGGGGAGCACTTTTTCAACTTTTGCCGACACCCCTTTGACCATTCTTTCATATTATGCACCATAGCCTTACATATTTTAGTTCCACTTTTTACCACCAGGGGCGCCTACTTATCTCGGATGTTATGGACTCAATCCCCTCGACCAATATATCTACGCATAGTATGTAAAACGGAGTTTCGTTCGGATAGAGGTTTGTTTAGAATAGAGTGCGCCCCTGGTTGCGAAATGTGGAACTAACAGATTTTTCAAAAGGATAAAGTGTTTTGAAAGGAATATTAAACGAAACCCTCTGTGCGACCTGTGATCCCACTTACCCACTTGTTATTTTCAAAATCATCAGAGAAAAGGATATTTAGTTAATTAAATTTGAAAATCCAGGTAGAGGCAATGTCCTTCCTCTTCACTGCCTCTTTACCGGCAACCATGGATGAATGATACATAGTGATGCATAAGCACATAACTTTATTTTTCACTTTCAGTACAAAAAAGCAGGCCCAGCTATAGGATATTTAATTGGAAAATTTAATAGGAGAATTTAACATAGGAATTTAATAGCAATTGTTGTTTCAGAAACAATAAAAATTTCGAATTAATACATTTCGTTCCAAAACATGCATTCAATGTAGCAGTATTAAAATATAGATTTCTGCCGCAAATTGACAGCCAAATAGTTTGTTGTAGAAAATTTAAATTTAAATTGAATGTTGCTTAGTGAATAAAATACTCACATATAAACACATTAAAAAGCATTAAGTAAAGTGTCTAAGTATATTGTAACTTTACAAAAAGTAATGATATCTAACAAAAACATAGCTGTGAAAAAAGGGAGCCAAGTTCTGTAAAGACAATGGCAAGAAAAGAAGTTATATCTAAGTGGGTGCCAAGTTCAACTTACCTACTGAAGTATTATAGCATTTTTTAAATTGTTTAGAAATAAAAAATATTGATAGCATATTAATAATAAATCTTGAACTTGGCAAGTTTTTGATAAATGTTATGCCTATCAATTTCATGTCTTAATAAAATGATTATGTTAATATTAACAACAATGTCATTATAAAAATATTAATATAGTTATTATTATAAACAAATGACTCATGTTAAAGATTTGATAAACCAATAAATACACAAATACACTCCCGCTCGTTTTTGGTTATCACTCTAGCACCCACCCTTCGGAAACCTCAATGCAAGCAGACTAAAAGGCCTGAGCAAGACACAGATACCCTTACGCTTGTTCTTGGTCATCTCTCTAGAGACTGCACCCCTTTAACCCTTCAGGGGCAAAGAGCTTTTATTCGTGAGATGCTGAAATGATTGAATCAAACCAGAATTTAAAAACAAATTTATTTCAAAATAGGTAAAAGCCTCTTTTCACGTATTTAATAAAATTAAACTTTTTAGTCCTGAATTCTAGTGTCAATGTGGCATTTTGCAGTTAAAATTAGGTGGTATATATTTTATCCCACAACCCTTCAAGGGGAAGAACTCACTCAAATGAAGGCTTCCAAACATGAAATAACAAGTTTTGATATAATAATGTCATTAATAAAAATAAATGACTCGTAGGTAAAAACTTGCCAAGTTCTAGATTTATTATTAATATGCTATCAATAATTTTTATTTCTAAACAATTTAAAAAATGCTATAATACTTCAGTAGGTAAGTTTGAGTGAATTTTATTTGAACTTGGCACCCACTTAGATATCACTTCTTTTCTTGCCATTGTCTTTACAGAACTTGGCTCCCTTTTTTCACAGCTATGTTTTTGTTAGATTTTATTTTACAGGGTGATCCCAAACATTATTCTTTTTCTTTGATTTTTTGTTGGTCCCCTAATTGTCCTTCTGATCAAACCGCCATTGATAAATATGAAGTGGAACATAGTCTTCATAATGCTGAAGATCCAGAAAAAACCGACAAACATATCTTTAAATATTCGACAAACTGTCTAAAATTGAAAGGGTCCGATCACCAATGGCCATATAGGGTATTATTTGAGAGAAATTTATTTATATCCGTATTACCTTTCACCTCTTTGAAATTCAAGAATAAAATATGTTCAAAAATCCGAAGTATACTTTAAACATCATTCGGTAAATGTTTGTAAACATATCATCAAATTGTTAAAGATCCTAGCGTATTTCCACAATATAAAGGAAAAAAAAATTGATAGACTATTAGATACATTGTGTTGTACATTAGACTATTAGATACATTTTGTTTATCCAGTACATTAATATGATAATTTAAAAATTTGACTTTTGGGAATGCAATTTCATCGAAGAGCATGATTAAACATATATTTTACATTAAAAGTTGAAAATAATAAGGAGTTTTTTTACATCCAAATAATGGCATGCAGGTTGTTTTTCGATGTTATATTTATATATTTTTATATTTAAAATACTTGTGTTTATAGTTTGCTTGGTACAGAAAAAAAAACCAAGCATAATATTGCTTTATTAAAAACCATTATTCTTTAAACATGCATTCCAGATTCCATTATGCATAATTCAATGTCGAAAAATACATTTAAGAATACACAAATGTTGCTATTAAATTTGAATGAAGATGGTGATTTGCTTATATATTCTTATTTTTAATAATAGTTAATATTTACGTCAAGATGATGAAAATATTTTTCATTGTGTCATTAAGTGAGTTTTTATGTTTAGTAAACCTTCTTTTTTTACTAACACTTTCCAACAAAGTTGAAAAGTGTTTATGCATTTGGTTTGTCCGTCCATATGGCCGTCTGTCCGTATGGCCGTCTTTCCGTACTGTAACTCCCGTAAATATACTCGGATTTTCTTGCAATTGATAATCCATATTTACACTGTTAAAAATTTTGCAGCATTCTGGCAGGTCATTCGACCGTTTTTTGAAAAAACGGTTACACAACCATAATTTAACTATATTCTGACCATAAAATGGCCAATAATATGGTCAGAATAGTGTTAAATTACAGTTGTTTTAACCGTTTTTTCCAAAAACGGTCGAATGACCTGCCAGAATGCTGCAAATTTTTAACAGTGTAGGGTCACCTATCCATGTTTGGTATTGCATATGAAGTATGTGGGATTAATATTTGATTTACAGGGCTACCCAAAAGAATTCCATTCCATTTTGGATTATGGGGGAAAAATCGTTTGCAGAGTATTTTAATGACATTACGGTGCTTCGAATGTATTGAAACTGATATAAATAACTGAATTTTACTAAAAGATGATTACGACAGAATGGGGTATTCGTAGCATTTGTCGTTCATTTACAGGGACACACAAAAGAAATCGGTTACAATATTGCCTTTGAGTAATAATTGCGAAAGTGCGTTTTCAATTTCGTCTTATGCTTTTAAACTTAACTGTTTAATCACATACCGTGCTGTTTAAAGATCCGATTGTAGATCGGACAAGCTGAAATTGGGTTTTTAAATGTGTCATGCGCTTTCATATGGTTGAATTAGACATGATATTTTAATTCATTAAAATTTGAAATTTTGTTACATTATTCTGAATGTGTTGGGAAGTTTTAGGTAGATTTCGTATCAAATACTACCTATTACATTCTCCCCTATGTTGGAATTTCTGAAAAAAATTTGCAGATCTTCACCGATCCTGACTCATAGAACCCAAAACCACCCTCAGTAAAAAACTTTATACATATATATATATATATAATTTTTCTATGTACACGATAACTTCCGTAATTCTGCACAAATATCTTCCAAACTTATACATAAAATTAAGGGGCATATAAAATCTAGGTCAAGTTCGTTAATGGGAAAAATCTGACCATGGGGATGGAAATAGAGAGGGGTTATGTGAAAACCGAAAAAGCCCCATAACTTCTTAATTTTTGTACACATCAAATCAGTTTAAAATTTTTATTAGTTCTAAAATTAAAGCCAAAAATGCATGTATCACAGACTTTTGATAAAATTAAAAATGGACTCAAGGGGAGCAAAAAATAGGGTTTTTGGAAGAAACAAATTCATAACTTCGTCAGTTCTCAAGATATCAAATCCAATTAATTTTATTATAAATCTCTTTAATATTATCTACAACTTTTATATTGACATGTTTTTCATAGGACCAATTCGTACAGCAAAAAAATTAAAAACGAAACCAAAAAGGGGGAGGGGATTGGTTGAAGAAGAAAAAAATCCATAACTTCGCCATTTCACAAGATATAAAATCCCCATGAATTTCTTATATATCTTCTTAATATTATCTACAACATTTATATTGACAATTTTTGGTACGACCAATTCTTACAGCAAAAACAAATTAAAAATTCATAACGGTTGAAGAAATAAAATTATCGTATCAAGGACGTATTCAAATCTAAACTGCTTATTTTCTGACTCATTTTTAAATTCATTTTTGCTCTCAAAAGCAGCCAACTAGTAGATTCTCTTATTCATAAGCTGTATTCATTATTCATAAGCTGTGGAAGGCAATGGGTGCCTTCCTGGGTGCCGTAATGGTCGACTTTTTGATAGTGGCAGAATATATTAGAAAAAATGGACTGGACATTTTGAACCGAATTTCCCGAAACGATTGTGTTGGAAATGAAAAACATTGTCCTACTGAGAAAATAATTGTTTATAAATCAAGTTTTAATTAATTGAACAAAAAATAAAAACACTGGTCGCTTATAAATCTCTTCAAAAATCACGTCAGCAAGTTTCTTTTTTTTTTTCTTTTAAAAATGAATCTGAAAATGTGCCAAAAAATTTCGAGTTCTTGAGCATGGAAATGTATTTTTTTTAATACCGCCTTAACATGATTCTGATAAATACATTTCTTATATAAAAAGGAAATAAAAACTCGTCAAAAGCGGCCAAATGAAATTGTTAAAGTGTCTCTAGTGTCTCTAAAATTGTTAAAGTGTAAATCTCTAATTATGATTTACTTTTTCTTGTTGAAATCAGCACTTAACTTCGAAATCTACCTGCGACTGTAGATTTTTATCATAATCTTTGTTTGACGCATGAGTTTTCTTTCTTGTTTACGATATTTTTATTTAGGAAATTATTTCTTATAAGAACAAGCCATTATTTATTATAGGAAAATGCCATTTTTTAGATTTACACAAACGAATTCGTTATCTTTTCCCCAAATGCAATGTTTAAATGAGAATATTCTAAATTAGTCACAACTATCTATGTTATAAACATAATCGTTAGTAATTTAATGTAAATTGAAAAGTCCGGAAGGAAAAGTGACTTGCATATAAATGAAATCCAACATTTCTTATATTTTAAATATATTGACACGTTTTCTTATTGAAATTTGTTTTGATTTGCAAAAATTGTTAACTACATTAATTTTAATTGTTTAATCAACAAAAAAAATTATTTTTTTATAGTAACATTGTGTTAAAACTTTAAATATTTCAGAAGTTAACTCATTTCTATATCAAAATTATCCTAGTTCATTTGCAGAATGCAAATAATAATAATAATAATAATAATAATAAAATAAAATAAAATAAAATAAAATAAAATAACATAAAATAAAATAAAATAAATAAATAAATATAAATTTCCATTTCACTCTTTACATACAATGCCAGCAAAAAAAAAAAAAAAAAAAAAAAAAAAAATCTTGATAGTTATTGAAAAAAAAAAAAAAAAAAAAAAAAAAAAAAACACTCTCTTCAAACCACTACCCTAACTATAAAAATAAAGTTGAACGTTGAGCCATCTTAAGCTGCGAAGTCCACCACTCCTCGTGACCAACGCGCGATAGGAACTCTCGTCTACCTCTTCTATTTAAAGCAGGAAAAGTAAAATAAAACTTAACATTCAGATTGCGGCTTTCGTGTCAAGATTATTTTTGCTAGCACTGCACTATGTGTTTTGTTCTTCTGCTTTCAAATCCATTTCCACATCAAATATCTTTAATTTCTTTTGAGATTGTTTGAAATGTTTAATATTTTTCTATTTTTATTTTAATTGTTCATTCGGGATATGACAACATTAAAAAGAAGATATTTGTTGTTCAGTGGTGGATATTTCTTTAAACTTATCTCAGAGTAAAGCGAAATTTATAAATAATGCTTTTGTGAGTTGTGAAATTTTAACTTTAATGTGTATAAACTGTCTTTTTTCGTTTCAAACATTTTAAAATCATCCTCTAATCCTACTAATACTACAAAGTCAATACTATAAAAACATTAGCATTGTAATTATTTCAATATTTCGTGACTGTTGGAATGAAATATTCAATTTAAAGACGATAAATAACTTATACTCACTCAAATAACCGAACTCTAACTTTAACTTCTATTATAAATTTGCTAAATCATTCTTGCAACCCGCACAACATAAATGCATTTTCATACAATGGCATTGTTTCAGCTAAATGGGTGATAAATTTATACTTGCACATTAGTAAGATAATTATGTAATTCAGTAATAACAGCTACCCATTCAGTTCAATCGAAATATGGTTTTGTTTCGATTTGCTCAAGCACATTAGCAAAAGGAGAATTAGAAATATTTTTGGAGAGTCATTTCCCCAAGTAATATCTCTATTATAAAATTGCGTGATCACTTCGTGTTTAGCGTTTAATTCTAAAAACAAAGATTTATAAGAAATTTTAAAAAGAAAATTGCATTTTTTTTCTCACTCTGGGAAAATATTGAATATGCGTCAAAACAATTTATAATGATACAATAAGAATAAAAACAACACAATAAAACCAATATATTATAAAACGAAATTTTCTTGGATTCATAAACATCTTAACCAAAATTTTAATTTTTTTTTGTATGCATGTAAAAATAGATATTTCTCCTATGGGAATTTATAACCATGAAATAATAGTGATCTGCTTTATCAAACTATGTGTAAATACCATGCAATTATGCCCCCAAATATACAAAAACTGTTTTGTTGATAAGAATTTTTAATATGGATGTGATAAGACCAGTCTTGTACACACTTTAAACTTATTTAAGTAAACTTTATTAAATAGGGTTGTTTACAAGATAGGTCGGGTTTAAACAGACCGTCTTGCCATCGCACGACCGGATTCATCTAGACAAGTGCTGAAGTCTGATAACACAAAACAATTGCACCAGTATTTAAGCAAAAATAATTGTTGCTGAGTACGTTACATTACAACAAGGAAATTGTGCAGAATAGCTAATTTTCCTGTATGACAATAAGTGCTGAATTCGCTCCATTTTCATTACAGGGAACTTTTGGTATGTGTTAACTGTTTTCTCGATTTTGTTACGCATCACTACCGTCGGTTCGTGACCAGTGTTGTCAGTGGGCTACTTTTTTTTAATTCACATTTCTTGATTGGCAACACTTTTATGAAACGGTAAAATTCACTTTGTTTTCTCCTTAATTAATATGTAATTAAATAAGGCAAATTTTACCATTTAAAAAAGTGGTGCCAATCAAGAATCTGATTTTAAAAAAGTAGCCCATCTGGCAACACTGTTCGTGACCTCACCTCTACTGACATATATGGCTGAACACTATTCATTTAAAATATATTTTTTTAATCATACTATCACATCAAATGGGTGAAACTTGATTTTCATGAGACATTCTTTGAGTCAGAAATATTATTTAATAATGAAAGTCGATCTGAAATGTTTACTTCATATAAATATGATACATGGTATAAAAATATTTATTAATTTAATAAATAATTGATAAGACGCTCATAAATACGAGATTATTTTCTTATGCGGCTGCAATGCATTAAATTATATAATAACTTAAAGAACGAAAATTTCTGAGTTAAAATATCCTTTATTTTGTTATAATCACTTTTTTATTTAATTAAGAATAGGATTAATTTCTGTACTAAAACTTGTGTCGTGAAGGAATTTTTACCTAATTCAATTAATTTGTTTCCTTCTAATCCAATCACACGCGTGCGTTCGAAAGATCTCATGGTTATACTAACTAATATCTTTATATGTTTTAAGCACATTTTATGCATGTTTTAATGTTTATAATAATAGCTTAACATGAGCGATTAAATAAACACTTTAAGGTATGTGATTCTCAAATTAACTTGAAAATAAATAAAATAAGTGTTAAAACTGTGTTTACAATGTAGTTAATCTATTTATATGTATGACACGTTTATTTTTAATCTATTTCATAACTCATTAATGCACCATTTCGTTATTGCCATTTTTTAACATTTTTTTCTGCATTCATTATTCGCAATTTAGTTTTCTAAGTAAATAATAACCATCTTCAATTAAAGTATGAATTCATCCAAATTACAACAGTTTGAAAAATTTGGGTTGTGTCATGTTTTTTAACTTTTGATAATTTGTATCTTTTATTAATAATTTATAACTTATATTTTTTAACTTTTGATAATTTTGATTCGATGTATTTTGTAGCGCTGAAGCCGGAAATAACCTGCATTTTAAATATCACGTCATTTGTTTTCCCAAATCGTAAATTCCAAAGTTAAGAAGTAAAAAAATATTGAAAATCTGATGCTATAAAAAAGATGTGATGGTTGTTTTTTTTTTAGCTTTTGATAAGGGATTTCCGTGTATTTTGTAGCGTTGAATCCTAAAATGACTTTAAGTTTTACCGTCACGTTAGGAATTTTCGCAAATCTCGGATATTTAAATTTTTAAAAAGTCGAAATATTGCGTTAAACTGATATTATAAAAAGACGGACATCATTTTTTTTTAAATCATTTATTCATCTTTTGGCTTACATTATGTTTTTTGACAGCTAAACATGTGAAATATTGTGTATATAAAACCTTATAATTTTATTCTATGTGAGATGTGTCTTTGAACTGACTCCCGCTTTTCCTTCTTAATTCTCTATTAAGTTCATCTCCGTGACCACTTTCATTATGGCGGTTTATAAGGCTGGAAACTTGTTGGAGATACATTTAAAACGTTTGGCTTCTTTTGGTAGGGCTTTGACAGATTTACGCTATTTTTTGTCTTCCTGTCTTTGAAATTTACGATTTTAGAAAAATCCTGACGTAATGGTTAAAAATGAAGGTCATCTTGGGACTCAGCGCTAGAAAATACATAAAAAAAGATTATCAAAATTTCAAACAATCAATCATCACATTTATTTTATAGCATCATATTTTAGCTATATTTTTACTTTATATCTTTGAAATGTACGATTTTCAAAAAACTGTTCACGTGAGGGGGGAGGGGGGCAGGGAAAGTGAAATCCGAACCGTTGCTCCAAGCTATAATCGTGATGGAGTGTTTTCCTATCGACGGCTGAAACCCACTTGCTAGTCCATCCTTTTGACAACAGTTTTTAAAAGATTGGTCAATGTTTATAAGTATGGTATAGTAACTCAAACAACTATAAGATTCTCAGTCTAGCTGCCTGGTTCATAATATGACGATTTGTAATAAATACAAAATATTAGTAACAAAACCACTACTAGTAATTACTATAATACCAATATTAATTATAATAATTAATTAATATATATGAAAACTACTTGCAATGGAAATAAATATGATGACCAAAGAAAAAAGAAATGATAAATTATCGTCTGAAGAAGAATCCTTGAGGTATGGATAATTATTTCTAAAAATGACTTCATTTCTCTCTATACATCTCATTAATGTTATTATTCTGTTCGTGAGATCATGACTTTCACTAATATAATTATCTAATCCGGAATCGCCATACTTCTGTTTTTTTTTAACGCGGTAATATGTTGTCAGAGAACAATCCAGTACGTAATGCAGCAAGGTGGAGGGGTGACCTCATACACAAAGATGGACATCACGTTTACATATGTCGTAAATATATTTCTGGAAAGGCAGTGGCTCGTGAAGAAATGAAAAAGGTAGCGAATATTAACGGTGAAATGAATGGCAATATTTCGTAATAAGTTATGTGTAGCGGCCTGTGTCTTCATTGTCCCATCTTTTGTGCCATCCATTTTTTAACCCTTTCCAACAAAGTTAAAAAATGTTTATGACTTCGGTTTGTCTGGCCGTCTGTCCGCACTCTAAATCTCCTAAATATACTCGGATTGTTCTGGATCCATTTATGAAGTCCACTAAAATATACATTCTATAGAATATGTGGTGCAAAGAATAGTTATTATTCATTTACAGGGCCACACAAAAGAATTCATAATGGTATAGAAAACATAAAACTTAATGGTATTGGGGCAAATTGTTTGCGGCGTATTTGAATTATGTTAAACTAATTATATAATGAAACTGATATACGTCGCAGAGCTTTAGTATAAGTTATTTCATGTATAATACGAAGGGCATAGCATTTACAGGGACACACAAAAGATTTAAGATACTATATTGTATCCGAATTACTGTATATTAGCAATGATTGCTTGAGATGCATTTTTAATTATGATATGCGATTTTAAGTTGCACTATATTTATGTATACTATATAGTGTGTACAAATGCTACAGTTCATATACAGGGCTACAGAAAAGAATTCGTAAGTGTTACTGAGTATGAACGTAAATTGCTTAAAGGTGGGTTTTAAATGAGTTATGCATTTTTACGCTGAGCTGAATTTTGTTTACTAAGAAATGTTTGTACAATATAGATAAAATGATATACAGGGCTATACAAAGGATTCGATACATGCCTGTGTATGGATGATAATTTCTGGAAATGTGATTTCAGTAGCTTTAAGTGTCTTTTAGTTTGAGTTAAATTTAAGCGAAATGGTGGCGTGTAATAAAGTTATCAGGTAAACTACAGGGCTGTACAAAAGTATTCAAGTATGTTTCGATCTATTAGTATAAATTGGTGAAAGAGAAATTTCACCCTGTTATGCGTTTTCTTGCTAAACTAAATTTTCCCATTCTATAGTATAGGTCAACCTACATATCATATACAGAGCTGTTGAAAAGTATTGGAATACATATTTGGCTATGGACGGTAACTGCTGAAATCAGTTTTTTAAATGTTTTATTCGTTTTATAAAATGTTTACTTAGTTACCTTATTTCCCTAAATAACGAAGTTTTGTTAAAGCATTCAGGAAGTGTTGGAAAGTGTTTCATAATCTATGCTTAAAGCATGATTTTTCTTTTTGGTTACTTTCTGCTTTAATTTATATTTTAAATGCGAAGCTGGATGTGGAAGGAAGTATTGCGTGAATTAATGTCCTCTACTGCCTTTTTTGCCGTGATATCAGCTAACCCATTCCCGGTGACTCCTGAGTGTCCTTTAACCCATTTAAAGTGGAAAGTTTTGCAGGATTTGTGTATAACTTAGAATACCTGAAATAATACAGTAAGCTTTATCAGTATTTCGCATAGCCATTAAAAAGCCTAACCATCACATGCTTGTTCGTGTCGCTACAGGAACTTTGTGCCGTAAAACACCTATAAACCAGCCTTTTATTATTTCGAAATGATATTTGAATGGGAATATACATAAATAATTATATATTACTTGAATATCGCTAGAAAAAGATTTATTAAAGAGACTGAAGTAATTATTTTTGATTATATTGCTACATTCTTGAAATAGTCACTGTTTAATTATTTTAACAGTGTTTAATTAATTTAACAGAGGTGCTTTTTTAATATCTATTTCAATTGGCATTTGTTATTTTCTGATATATTTAAATCTCATCAGCACATCGTACCGCACATTCATATCGTTAAATATATATCTGTGCAGTATATGTGATCATAATAATTAAGTAGCATTTTAGTTTATATTTTCCTATAAATTCGACATATTTTTATTGCACGTTGAAAAGTTTTAAATATAATAAATGGTTAACTAAACTAATTAACCACCTTACCATCTCTGTCGCAATCTGTACATATAAAGGTGACTGGAAGCTACAATAGTAATAATGTTATACCTAAATTAAAGTTCAAAAATTTTTAATAATTAAAATTGTAGAAAAAAAAATTAGAAATGCATCAAAATTTTCACGCAATGCTGATTTAGTTAAATGGGTAAATTTTACTTTTGGATTCGACACGAAAAGTCATGAATTCAAATATTTTACGAAATATGCAAATTTAAAGTTTTAAACACCTAATAACACACTCACACTTTAAATTGTTGAAAACGAACTTTTATGTCGATAATTCAGTTGTTGTAATGATATGTAATGATATGATTGAAATGATATGTACATTTTGCTTCGAATATTTGAAACTTCTAAAAAGTCTGTTTTGTTAAAATATTCAGAGGCCATAAATCATATTTTTCGACGATTAATTTCAAAATGTATATTATTGGAAATTAATATTTAAAAAAGGACCAGTTTATAGTAGCTGGGAGTATGTGAATCCAAAATTACAGCTCAATTTACGAGTAGTTTATGAAGAATGAATAAAATAATTGTTTTGCAACAGTTAAAATGAATTTAACATTAAGACCTTGCAAGTTTACTGCTGGACAGATAATTACACCTGTTTATTTTTTATTAAATATATTCAAAATTGTTAATTGGTCCAAATCATCCAAGCAACCTCATAGCAAATGGTATATAGTTTTATATACCTTAGATAAATTTAAATAATATAAGTGATCGTATTTACCTACATTCTAGTAGAAGAGCAACGCGAAGCATTAATAGAATTAAATTATAATTCGCGTCAAAAAGTAATTATTAAATTTGAATAATTACGAATAAAATTAAGAGTTTGCGTTGTGAATTATTTAGACGAACTCTTCCACTTATGAATTAAACTAAAATTTAAGCTGTAAAAAAAAGAATTGACACACTTTAAATATTATTAATTAAATAATTACAGAAACTTTTTAAAACTTGATTAAATATTTTATTTACATTGAACATATCTATATACAGAAAAACATAATATTAATTCAAAAAATAGAAAGCAACACTTTTGTTTGCTTCTCATTATTTTAAGTATGTTTAATCTTTTTAAAAAAAAAGACAATATTTTCACGTACTCTAATTATTATAATTGTTTCTTTTTGCTAAAAGAAATACTCTCTTTCATTTTTAAAATTACCTTAATCTTATTTAATTATTGGTTTGGTCGGATCTCAGATAACTCTCTACCATAAATAACAGAAAAGTATTTTTTAAGATTTTTCATATGATCTTAAGTGGTAAAAGAAAATGTTTAAAATAGTACCTTCTTTTAATATACGGGATGGTGGCCTTTATTCGTCAAATTCCGAGTTGTTGCGTTGCTTAGGATCATGGCAATGTGTCATCAGGAACGCATCCTCAATTTGGCTTGATTAGGATCACTCCGATATGTACATCAGGAAGACATCCTCAATTTGGCTTGATTAGGCTCACTCCGATAGGTACCTCAGGAAGACAACCTCAATTAGGCTTGATTAGGCTGGATTAGGCTCGCTCCAACATGTCCATCTCGCCTGGGCTTTACTAGGGCTTACGGGACTCATTGCACGGGCTTTCAGGAGAGCTCCCCCGTCCTCTACATCTTTTTTCAGACTATCCTTTTTCAAAACTTATTCTTCTTGCACACCAGCTCCTGCAGTGGGAGGAACTATTTTTGTCTAGTCCACTGTTATTGGATGTGAGAAGATTTTTTATTATACTTCGATAGGCCTATTAGCTAGCAGTCTGCAAATGGCCCCTTACATATACTTTAATATTATTATCTGCCTTAAAGTTTGGGTGGTCTGAAAAGTCATAAATTTATCCCAACACTTTTATTGAGGCCATAAATTGATTCCAACGTTTTTATGATTTTACGACTTCTAATTATACACCACGTTCCATTGGCTTGTCATAAGACGACACCATGGCGTCTGGCTAGTTGTTGTCTGAGATCCGAACTCAATTCAATATTATACATTCATTTTACAATACAACAATTTTTTAAAAATATATATTTACTATTTAAAATCAACTTAATAATTTTTGTATGAACTTACACTCTTATTTTACTTAAATATATAAACATTATAATTTTACACTCATAATTATATTTTATAAAAAATATATATACAAACAGAAATAACAAATTACGCAATTTTACTTTGATTTGACCAACATGGTGCGGGAACATATCATAGTTATATGTTGCCCAGCATCTCTCCCGGTATCGGAAAAAAAAAATAAAAACTGATTGCTGGTTTTATTTTTTTTGTAAAGCTTGAAGGAATGTACGTGTCCATATGACTGTGTATCTACACAGTTTTTGAGCGAAGACTGTAAAGTTCAATTATCAATGGTTCTGGTATATTTTATAAGAAGTTCTTCTATTGTTTCATAACAGAAAGTTCAACACATGATAGCATAGTTGTCTGTTGACATTCACATTTATAGAAGACCTCTGTACTGACAATCAGACGTCTTTCTCGAAGCCTTTTTTCTTTACCACACACATGTTTACTAATTTTGTAACTTTACAGTTTAAGTGCCCAAAATACATTCAAAGCTATAATTTTGTCTGAAATTAATATGCCGAAATAAACCTCATTATAAGAAAAATAATGGCATACGCATTTGACATATTATTTCATCACATACAACCTTATGACACAGTGTTTTATCTAAAACACATTTTATACTGAATAAAAGTAAATACAATGCTTGTAATATGACATGTTATATTTTCACATAATTAATCTGATGTATTCAAATTATAATCAGAAAAAATATTGTATACAAACTTGTTACATTATTTTATTTATTTGTTACTTCTAACATGTATGATCTGTCAAAATGTACAAGCTAATTCATCTCCTTTAATATATCATTACGCAATGCTTTCCAACTTTACCCGATACGAGAAAGAGAGAAAAAAAAAAAAGAAGAAGGAGGATTGAATAAAACCAGTTTTGAACGTCCCCGATTCTTTCGAAACGAGGGGTTGGTCAAGCTACTAATCGCTTTCTGTGAGGTGAATTGTGCTGTGACAAAATTTTACGACTTCCCAAAGGTATGTATTTAAAACCATTTCATGCTTGTAATTACCTTATTAATTAGTATAATTTCTTGATATACTTTCTTCTTAACTCACTGTGCATGCCTGTATGTAATTTTAAACATAATCTATGCATAAACAGTGTATGTATTTGTATCGTATCTAATGTAAACCTTCTGCTTTTTTTTTATTATTTTGCAGGGGAAAAATGGCGATTCTAGCATCTGCATTCTCCTGCCTCATACTGGAACTGAAGCGAGGGTGGCTTTTTATGCATTCAGGTTTAAATCTAAACCAAATTGCCTTTCAGGATTAAAAAAAAATGCATATAATTTTCTTTAACTGATTACATTGTATATTTTTAGACCTTTCTAACAAACACAAATTTTGATTCATGATATTGTGTACTATTAAAATGTAAACAACACGGAAAAATGACTTCTACGGCCTCTCCAAAATGCAAAATATGCATTACGCTGACCTTAAAAATGCACCTTCATTTAATACTATTAAATAGTGTTGTCAGAAAATGCCATTGACGGAGAAGAGAACAATTTTTTTGTCTTAAATTATTATTTATTTAGCCAACAATTCTATCTTAAAAGATTGTTAAATTTTCATATTTATTTATTTACTGAATGAAATAAAAATTTATTTATTCAAAATTTTATTTATCATTAACATTCCGTATGTGAATTCTACTGTCTAAACTTTAATGATATGTTTAAAAAGTAAAAGATACTAGATTATTATTATTAATCCAACATTAATAATTATTATTTAATTATAAAAAAAATGTACTTAATACACTTGTATAATTAAAAAAAAAACAAAAGTAAATGATAATTACTACGTAACATCGTATGCAGCCCTCTATGAGTACCCGGCCGGACCAAAGAACTTCTGCCAGCAGAAAAAATCTTTGTATACTCACAAACAACCACATCCAATTTTTTTTATAGATCAAGTTTTTAAAATAATTACTGTACGTACTATAAAAAAAATTAAGTAAATTAATTTATTAAGCCATACTACATATTTTAATAAAATTAAGGCCAATATATATAAATATATTTATTTATTTATTTTGTTTTCTTATGTTAAATTGGCCAAATTATATAAAAAAAAATTTATGAACTCACACACTCAAATTTATGAATACTATGTATATTTATGTGTTAAATTTAGAATTGCATTTAATTCTAAGGGAAAGTAAAGAGAAAAAAAAAATGCTTAAATTCTAAACTAACATAAATTTATAAAATATTTCATTAAAAAAAAAAAATCTAATTTCTAGCTGATTTCAGCAAGATGTCATTTAATATTTATATTAAATAATTTTGCTAATACATTTTATTAATTGTTAAATTTGCATATTTTTATATATACAATAAAAATATAATAGTCTTACATAAAATTTTACACTACAACAATGTTATTAATTAATTTAACTTGAATTTAAGCCTACTTTAATTCTAATTGAATACCGTTAATAAAAGTAAATTAGCTTATCAAGTTAAATATAATATAAACTATGTTTGTCTAATGTTAATTTTGCTGAAAATTCCATAAATTTTAACTGTAAATGCTAATTGCTATACCTTTTGTTATTTATTTTGAAAACAACACAAACTTATATTTTTATTTATTATTTTTTAAATTAAATCTAGGAACTATACACTGAGCTAGACACTCCATAAATGTGTAAAACCTAAAAATCAAAAGTTTTCCTAAAGAAAACTCAAAATGCTGCTTTTTACAATATCATATTACTAATTTTATTGTTTGAGCATAACATCTAGTAATTATACCATACTTAATTTTTTCTTCGATTCCTTTTTCAGCCAAGAATCCTGAAATTTATGCCTAGGTGATGACTATATTGATGTATCTGTGAATAATTTTTCTACAAATATTTTGTTGGTGTTGGTGCATACCCAGCCGTAGGCCAAAATTGCACCCTATACAGAAAGCCTTTGGTGAGAAAATTTTAATTTTACTTCAATTATTTATTTATGTATATATATATATATATATATATATTTTTTTTTTTTTTTTTTTTTTTTACTATAATTTTTGTGTGCAATCATGTTGAAATAACTTGCCTTGTCCATTGTTATACATATATATGTTTTTTTAAAAAAACAATGTGCTACACCAAAATCCTTTTTTTTTTAAATTTTTCTGATAACACTTTTGTTCATAAAACTTATCCCTGCTGTCTAAATTCTAGACTTTAGCATATAAGTTGTACTTGAACTACCGGAATAAATCTTAGCACTTTTTGTATATTTTATTATATTTAGGCTTATAGTTGACCGCTATCCTAATATAGAGTGCACTAATAATTTATTCCTTGTCAACCATATATTTATATAAAAAAAATATATATATGAGTATGCTATAAAGCTGTTCTAACTACCCTGAACCTATAGCTTACACCTACTCATTTTAAAGAGTAATTCTGAAATTTTGTCATCTAAATTGTAAGGCTATTAGCAAAGGCTACCCTTATAGAAGACAGAAAAAAATTCTCTCTCTCTCTTTTTTTTTTTTTTTTTTTTTTTTTTTTGAAAATTACTCCAACATTATTTACTATTAAATTAATTAAGTTTTAATGTTATTTGGCTTTGTTAAGAATTTATACTTTCTAATTCATATTCGAAAAGAACAAAAAAAATATATATATAACTTTTGCCTGGAGAGAAATATTTCACTGCTCCATTGAAGTTTTGTGAAGCACATTACATAATTTTATAAGTATGTTTTCGGGTGCGCCCTGCACATTTCCTCAATATTGTAACCCTGAGACAAATTGGCGTTCCCATGTTCCTATCCTTTCTTATTATTATTTTGAATTTTAAAAAGGCAAGTTATTAATTTTGTTTCAATTTTTTTTTACCTAAAAGAAAAAAAATTATTTTTAAATTTTGAAAATTTTTAAATTTTGAAATTCGATTAATTATGCATTTTGATTTATTTTTAATACCAATTCATATCCCTTACTTGTCCCTTTGATCATCAGTTTTACCCTTATTTTTATACTTTTTTGGATACTTTTGAGCATTGTCTTTTAAATTCTCATTTTTATCCTCATTTGGATAATAACTGGCATGACTCTGAGGTTGACTATTCCTATATGGCACATGCTGAGGGAAGTAATTTGGTGGGGGTGGGGGATATGGAGAATATCCATAGTAACCACCTGTGGGTGCATAAGATTGAAAATGCCACTGCTGGTTTGGGTTAACAAATCTAGGATTAAAATTCGCTCTCGGTTGATACTGTCCATTATAAGAGTACCTTTTATTAAAATGCCGACCTGCGAAATCTCTGCTATCCTTATAAGTATTTTTATTATCATTTTTGTACCAGCACGTTTCTAAAGTATGCGAATTTTTTTTACATAATTCGCACCATCTGCTTGATGCAGTGTCTTTTGTTTTAATTTTCAAATTGTTTATTTCGGAAGTCAAAATTTTAATTTGCTCCGCGCTTTCCATATTTAATTTTAACAATTTGTCCAAATTTTCCTCAGTGGAGGTTTTTGTAATCGAATTAATTTCCTTTGATGCAACTTGATTGTATGCATCTTCCATTTGTTTCGCAAATTTACATGCGTCGTTGAAATTTTTCGGCGCCATTCTTCGAATGTCCAAACTTAAATCTGCCCTAACTGATTCTAAAAATCTTGTAAACTACCATTACCGTTGTCAATATTTTGGCCACTTTTATCTAGGTAAAGTTTTGCAGCCGCATTGAATTCACTGATAAAATCAGCGATAGCCTGCGCAGGTTTTTGCCTAAGAGAAAAAAAATTGCTTTGAGCCGCAGAAAAACTTGTTTTAGTAGAAAAAGTATCGATTAATTTTTCTTTAAATTGACCATAGTCCTTTTCTGTATTAAGATTTTCTTCGTTAGCTAATTTATCTCTAGCACTACCGACTAATTTCGTTTTCAAGAGCGCTAGTTTCGAAACATTCTCTAATTCCGTTTGTTTAATTAGATTATCGAATTCGTTCAAAAAAAATTTAATATTCGACTCTTTCTTTCCGTCAAAGACGGGGATACAATTCAACAGCGTATCAACACTAGGTTGAGTCATTGTATTCTTTTTAGTTTTTTGTAGCGAATAATTTAGAGAAATAATTTTATTTTTCTGTCCTCTGGTTTTAACTCCAGAAGTATTTAAATCTACACTTCTCCTTTTAAATTTTCGCTTATCGTTGGGCATAACCTTTTAACAGAATGTTTCTGTTTATCATACTTTTTTTTTTCTATATTACCACATATGTATGAAAATATTTTAAATTGCATAAATACATAAAAACAACAACACTAAAATTAAAAAAAAAATTTCTTAGGAGATGAAGTTGTTTTGTAGATTATTCTTTTACACACATAAATACCCCTAAAATATTTATAATACACGTATATATAAAAAACAACATAATTTCATTTAACAGAAAAATATCTGTCTTTTTCTACAGAAAAAACAATCTTATTTTTTTTTTTTTTTTTTGTAAATATTGTACTACTACTTCGTAGTACGACTCATAAATTTTCTTTTGTATCAAGGTGATACAATTTCAAAAATCGTGATCTATTGACATTTCAATCATTTTTATATCAGACATATTATAAAATTTTACTCATTATTCTTATTATTATTATTATTTATACATTATATAAAAAAAATTATTTTTACAAATGTGTCATCTGTGATGTGAATGCCATTATTTTTCAATGGTAACTGAGATCCAACCACAAGAGAAAAGAGAGAAAAAAAAAACAAAATTGTAATTCCTAAATTTACCTATTATAAATCCCAGAATTATTTTTCTCATTTCCTTTTTTTTTTTTACTAACATATATTATTCATTTTATTTATATAAAATTATTATATGTGTGTCAGTATTGTTACAATAATAAAATTAATTTTAATAAAATTTTAATCAATTAAACTTACATACCTACAATATCTTTAAAATTGTGACATTAAAATAATACTTAAATTTATTTTCCTTTATTATTATTATTATTATTATTATTATTATTATTTCTAATGACCTCAGATGAACGTTCCTGAGTCATAGCACCATTTTACTATCTAATGACCTCACATGATCGTTCCTGAGTCAGAGCACCATTTACCTATCTAATGACCTCAGATGATCGTTCCTGAGTCAGAGCACCATTTTACTAAATGAAGGGGGGATGCTGGACAGATAATTACACCTGTTTATTTTTTATTAAATATATTCAAAATTGTTAATTGGTCCAAATCATCCAAGCAACCTCATAGCAAATTGGTATATAGTTTTATATACCTTAGATAAATTTAAATAATATAAGTGATCGTATTTACCTACATTCTAGTAGAAGAGCAACGCGAAGCATTAATAGAATTAAATTATAATTCGCGTCAAAAAGTAATTATTAAATTTGAATAATTACGAATAAAATTAAGAGTTTGCGTTGTGAATTATTTAGACGAACTCTTCCACTTATGAATTAAACTAAAATTTAAGCTGTAAAAAAAAGAATTGACACACTTTAAATATTATTAATTAAATAATTACAGAAACTTTTTAAAACTTGATTAAATATTTTATTTACATTGAACATATCTATATACAGAAAAACATAATATTAATTCAAAAAATAGAAAGCAACACTTTTGTTTGCTTCTCATTATTTTAAGTATGTTTAATCTTTTTAAAAAAAAAGACAATATTTTCACGTACTCTAATTATTATAATTGTTTCTTTTTGCTAAAAGAAATACTCTCTTTCATTTTTAAAATTACCTTAATCTTATTTAATTATTGGTTTGGTCGGATCTCAGATAACTCTCTACCATAAATAACAGAAAAGTATTTTTTAAGATTTTTCATATGATCTTAAGTGGTAAAAGAAAATGTTTAAAATAGTACCTTCTTTTAATATACGGGATGGTGGCCTTTATTCGTCAAATTCCGAGTTGTTGCGTTGCTTAGGATCATGGCAATGTGTCATCAGGAACGCATCCTCAATTTGGCTTGATTAGGATCACTCCGATATGTACATCAGGAAGACATCCTCAATTTGGCTTGATTAGGCTCACTCCGATAGGTACCTCAGGAAGACAACCTCAATTAGGCTTGATTAGGCTGGATTAGGCTCGCTCCAACATGTCCATCTCGCCTGGGCTTTACTAGGGCTTACGGGACTCATTGCACGGGCTTTCAGGAGAGCTCCCCCGTCCTCTACATCTTTTTTCAGACTATCCTTTTTCAAAACTTATTCTTCTTGCACACCAGCTCCTGCAGTGGGAGGAACTATTTTTGTCTAGTCCACTGTTATTGGATGTGAGAAGATTTTTTATTATACTTCGATAGGCCTATTAGCTAGCAGTCTGCAAATGGCCCCTTACATATACTTTAATATTATTATCTGCCTTAAAGTTTGGGTGGTCTGAAAAGTCATAAATTTATCCCAACACTTTTATTGAGGCCATAAATTGATTCCAAAGTTTTTATGATTTTACGACTTCTAATTATACACCACGTTCCATTGGCTTGTCATAAGACGACACCATGGCGTCTGGCTAGTTGTTGTCTGAGATCCGAACTCAATTCAATATTATACATTCATTTTACAATACAACAATTTTTTAAAAATATATATTTACTATTTAAAATCAACTTAATAATTTTTGTATGAACTTACACTCTTATTTTACTTAAATATATAAACATTATAATTTTACACTCATAATTATATTTTATAAAAAATATATATACAAACAGAAATAACAAATTACGCAATTTTACTTTGATTTAACCAACATGGTGCGGGAACATATCATAGTTATATGTTGCCCAGCATTTACAAATGTATAATTCCTAAACTTGTTCGCTAAATGACTTTTTATATGGTTATCCAAAGGTAAAATTATCTGGGGGATAAAATAATGCTTTCAAAATTAAATGTTATCATATAAAATTTTATTTTGTAAGATTCTTATAGTTTTAAAAACACAGACAACTTTCGAGAAATAATTAAATCATAGTATTAATTAGTAGATTTTATTACATATCAGTTGGTAAATATCTTATTTTTATACGAAGATTCACAGCGAATTATTCTTTAGGGTCGTTTATCCTCCTTTTTCAACAGCTATGCAAATTATTCAATTAAGCATTCAGTTTCAAACTTGATTAAAACTTTAAGCACTAATAAAATCATTTTTAATAAAAAATAATAATAAAATAATACTTTTGAAAACAAATATAAATGATTTAAATATATAAACATAAAAAAATGAACAGTATTTTTCCTCTTACGTATACCTATGCCCCACTTTTGAATAAAAAAAATGTATAATAAATAGACCTTACTATTTTCTTTAAAGATTAGCAGCTGGTACTACCTCAAGCGGTTACTTTTTCTAAAGTGACAGAACATTGCAATCTGACCTTTCTTCTAATACACAAAAGATTATCTGGGAAAACAAAAGAATATATCTATCACAATAACTTCTATCTTTTCCTTTCCTTCTTAAATAATATATGTTCGGATATTTTTACTGTTAGTTCTTTTGTTGAGGAAATAAATTATTTCTTATATAAAAATGATAATTGATCTATTTTTTAAGTATTTTTATTTCTTTATGGCTTACACCATAAAGACAGCTATACTATAATTTTCGTATGCATAATAAATACATATAATATTGTAATTATAATTTTAAATGTTATTTATTCTATAGTTAGAATTCTATTACAGAGCTGATATGTAAATTGTTTCCATAAAATCAGTTGAGGTATATTTTCTCTTACCCCAAGATTTTCCTAAAATTTTTATTTAAGTTTCATATAGATTTTTATTAATAGTTTATTTTTGCCTTAAGTTTAAAAAAAAAATTAACTGTAAAAGATGGCTTGCCTAATATTAAAACAAATTTTAAATGAAATATTTATTACAAAACTGTATAAATAAATTGTGAATTCACTCTCTTATCAACAATTATACGGAAAACACTAATATGTCCGAGAAACATAATTACACGTTTGATGTATTTTAATATTACACGTACGCATTGGTATGATAAGTTTGGTATGTCAGTTTTAGAAGAACTTATATTTTTCCGAGTATGGAAAATTTAAATCTTCACATGCAACAGCGTAGCACTAAACGAGCAGCCAAAGATATTTAATGTTTCAATAACATTGTATATAAAACTTTTTAAAATATTATATAAATATATATGTGAAATATTGGTTATCTTTTAACTGAAATTATTTTAGTAAACAATGTCTATTTTAAATTTTAACTGAATATTTTATTTATTATTTTATTGATATTTTATATTACTTTTTGATTATCAATAAAACAATTTGATAATATTTGACTACAATTTAAAATTTGTAACCCATGATTTAAGTACTTATCACTACATACTCTAGCGACAGGTTTATCCGAAAAATTAAACGGAAACGTAAAATTAAATGTGGTGTTTTGCAGAAATACATTGAAAAGCTCTCTTATGTATCTATGCTATCTATGCTATCTATGTTTTGTATCTTAAAATAAAACATTTTAATGCCAGAGTAGTTAGCAATGATTTTCACCAAAAATAAGCTTTTTAACACATACTTGTAGATATTTTAATGCCAGATAGCAATTTGCATTAATTACACCGTAAGAATTGTAACAGCAACTGAGGTGCAAAATGTGCTATTTAATGTAAAAGCAATTGAGACTTCTAAAGCGCAATATTTTCATGAGTATAATAGTACATTTCTAATTTCCTTATCATTGAAATTATTCATGCTGTATTTCTAATATGCAAAATGTTTGTGATTATTTCAAATGAAAATCAAATTTCAAAGTAATTGCTTAAGAGGAGCAAAGGCCAACATAGTGAAAAAGATTCCATGTCGGGACTCGAACCTGGGTCACCAGTATAGTGCACTGACATTTTACCGACTAACGCACATGGAACGATACCCAGTCTGGAAGATTTCTCACTATTATATGTTGGCAAGGCTACAAAGGCAGCACAAGATGTAACGAGCATGGAATCTTTTTCACTATGTTGCCCTTTGCGCCTCTTAAGCAATTACTTTGAAATTTGATTTTCATTTGAAATATTGTATGCAAGGCGAATGTTTCTCTCTAGAATAATTTCCATGTATTAATATAGTTTGTGATTATCTATTTATTTTTCATTTATTACATATATCTGACAATTAAAACACCAAAACATAAAAATAAAACGACAGTTTTTCTTGAAACACTAACATCTTGTATTTATAATTATATGCTTTGAAGTTTTAAATTATAGTACTGTATAGAGTACTATTTAGAAAAAATGCACTTTTTCTGAAAAATAAAAATTTATTAAAAAAAAAAAAAAGTAAAATCTATTGTAATGTTCTGCCAAAAGTCGCATCATTTATGCTGTCTGAAAATTTTCTCTAAAATGAAAGAATATAATTAAAAGAATTTACAGAAGTTTCTATTTCTTATTGAATGAGTTCTTGATTTTTTTTTTTTTTTGGCACGGTTATTAAGGTACAGTCTGTTTTTATTTTTTAAATTTTAGTTCGCCGTTTATATAGTTTATTGATTGTAAGGGGGTAGGATACCTTTGAAAGTAAAAAATAAAAAAAGTAAAAAGTAAAAAATATCACTATGTTCCAAGCTTCAAAACTTATGTAAAAAGTCAAATATAAGAATCGAATTTCGTTTAAATATAAAGATCATATTTAAATTTATATTTAAAAATATTTATATACAGGTAAATTCATAAATAAATATTCAAATGATAAGTTTAAAAATATATGATAATAAGAAAAAAAAATTGCGCGCATGATAAAATCTAAAAATATGCATTTAAACACGAAAGTTTGGTTAAAATAAATACATAATAGAGTTTACCCTTTATACTAAAGAGAGACACCTTTATACTAAAACCAGAATATTTGAAAAAAATATTGACTAAATTAAAAAATTAATAGAAAATTAAAAATTTTCTTTTCTTTTTTTAAATATTTTCAAAGTAAAAAAACAAAAAACAAAAAAATTAAATTTTTCGGTTTTTAATTTGTAGATAATACAGAAATAGATATGTTTTGAAAACTGCTCTTGATTGCCATGCATAGTTTTTTAGTAACACTGCGCGCAGTTATGAAAATTCATCATTTTGAGTAAACGCAAGGCAAAGTTTAATTATCCTATGTAGTCTTAATGTATAGTCTTAATAAAACTGTCATACTTAGTAAACTAATGGGAATTTTTTAACGTGTTTTTTTTTTTTTTTTTTTTTTTTTTTTTTTTTTTTTTTTTGTTTAAAAATGATCACGGAATCAAAATATGTATAAAAAAATTTCTAAAATTTTGTAGGTTTAAAGGTATCCTATCCCCTTAAGCTATTTAATACAAATAATTTGAATAAGCATGGATTATTGGATATATACACTCAGTGATCTTGTCTGACATTTTTCACAAAGTTATATTAAATTGAAAACAGATCTATTACTACTATAAAACGGTGGGCGTATTTAAAAAGTCTCACATAAATATAAAATAATAATACTATTAATAAATAAATGGTCAAATGACAGTATTACTCGCGCTCAGAGAGTTCCGCACTATAAATATATGGATTATTAACTGTATTATTTTAAAAAAAATCATTGCTAAAAGAATAATAAATCAAATATACCTATTCTCTATAACTCTTTTTTTAATCTTATGCTAATCTGCTAATGGTGGACATAATTCGGTACTGACAATAAAAGTAGTGATATTTAAACTTTATTTTGCCTTTCATAAAACTAAATTCAGCTTAGTAATAATCTTTCACACTACAGTGTAGCTAAAATTAAACTCTTGTTCAAAGATTAAACTTGGCAATGTGCAAAGGGCGCTTCGAAAGGAGGTCGCAAAATTACAACGACGCCTTGGTCCATGCCGCGTTTTCCCAAATACGTTTTTAATTAATGCTTAAAGACACGGGAGGCGTATTGATATATCCACTTACTGCAAACTAGTCGCGAATCCCACATTATTTGTGTGATTAATTCTACTTAAATTAGTATGTTTTTAACAAATTGACATTTTAACAACTCGTATAAGGAATAACAAATGACTTTTAAAACGAGAAATCATTGTGCTGCTCATATAACCAGATAACATACTACTTGTTATGGACTATGAAAATGTCCTTAAAATGGATAGGAAATGATAATATTAATTTCGCATTACTGTATTGAATATTCAAGGGCGGAAGGTCTGATTTAAAAAGGGTATGACTTTGTTCTTGTTTTAATCTTTTTTTGATTATACATCTTGATTTTAAAAAAATGAACTAAAAACTAAAAATGTCCATTTCGAAGTTTCGCACAGATATGTCAAAGACCAATAGTGAAACATCATTTTCGATTTTCATTAATTAAATTTTGAGTTCATTCTTAAATAAACTTTAACGTAAAACAAATATAAGGAATCAAAAAATAATAAATGAATAATAATAGTGTTACATTATTTACGATTTCAACACATTGTTAAGAATTAATTGAAAATTCTTAACAAAGTATTAACTTATGAAACGAAACAATAAATGAAGAAAAAATAATTTTAAAGGTTAAGATCAATGTACGGTTTATTTCGAATTTTACAGGAATACACGTTATAATTTTTTTTTTTCGAAATGTAATAATATATGTCAAATGTATTAATAACTATTTTATTCATAATACATTAAATACGCGTTCATGGATAAGATTTTCTGATGCATACAGAAAATATTTTAATTAATTATTATAACAAAGGTGTTTATTAGGCCGAATATTTTAGTGTGGCATATTTATTTAAATAAGAAACGATATATTACAATTAAATCTCTCAAATATATTTCTACATAAAAAGTATGTTCTTTTTCATTATGTGTATATTGTTTGAAAAATATATACTACTTATTTTTAACTAACATGAGATTTGAACAGAATAGTTATGGAACTCGATTTAAATAAACTTATTCGGAAAACTTTTTATAGTTAAAACCTTTACACCGAGAACTTCGGAGTTTTGACTATTAAACAAACATGATTGTTGAATTTTTACTTCATGATTGTTGAAATTTTATCTTGATCCCTTCATTGGCACTGGTTTATGTTTTGACTGTTTAATTTCAGCCCCTAAATGCCATATTGGTATTTAGGATGAACATTTACCTTTTATTATTTATTATTTTTACTGTGCATATATATGATAATGGTTTTGAGAAAGTGTTACTTTCTGATATTCATTAAATTAAGCATGTGACCGTGTTATTTGGCATTAATGGAGCTGCGGTCTCGCTGATTGTAGGAGAGAAGCATTGCACTGGTGGATTTAGCCGTAAACCTACTGTTTAGATTTCTATATGGATAGTAGGGCGGAGTGAAAAAAAACGAAAATCGGAAAATCAAAATGTAATACCTCGTAAAAGTTGTGTATGGTCTTCAGTAATAAAGCTGCGCAGTTTTTTCGAAATCAAATTTTATCTTCCGGTGCCCCCGGGACCCCAAAATTTTGCCAAACTTGTCAAAAACACCTTGAAGAAGTTATAAATAAAAATAAAAATAAAGCTGGAAAACAAAAATGTCATACCGAGGAAAAGTCGTGTATGGTACGTAGTAATGTGCTTGCACAGTTTTTTCGAAATTAAATTTTATCTTCCGGTGGTTCGGGTCACCCTCAATTTTTGCAAAATTCATCAAAAGCCTTGTACATCTTATAAATCGAAATAACCAAAACGTTGGAAAATAAAAAGGTCAGACCGCGGAAAAGTTGCGCATGGTTTGTAGTAATATGCCTGGACAGTTTTTTCGAAATCACATAATATATTTCAGGGACACGGTCAATAGAAATTTTGAAAACATTGCCATAAATTCATTTTTATCTGTTGTACATGTATAATAGAATGCTTCACACAAGAAGCAAGAGTGCAATAAAAAGATTTTACCTGTGAAAAGTACCCAAACAATTAAAGTTCAAGAATGAAAAACAAACATTTAAATCTGTTAAAAGTCGTAAGAGTGTTCAAAAAATTTAAAGTTCAATTGAATCAGTTCGCGCTCTTCAAAACAAAAATCTAAATATTCGAAATGTTTCGCCTTAGTGATTATTGTTGGTCCTGTTGGATTTTTGTAACCTTAAAATCTGACTTAGACTCAAATTATGGCATAATGGATCTTATGAATCCATCCATTTTGCGTGCACCACAAACTGTCGCGGCATCAGTGACCACTCTGACACACTTTACTACACTTTGAGCGTTGCATGGAAACTCAGCAAACGAAATGATATTTCACGATCACGTTTGTCAATGTACATGTTTAAATCATCGCATGAGAGATTAGCAAAAATAGTTTATTCTGTGCCTTCTAACTTATCTCGCTGTATCACATCAATATAATCTGCTGCGTTAAAATTGATTGCAGGAACATGGAACAGCCTAACTTCCCCACTTGTGATCGCGCTGGATTCTACGAAATTCTAGTTCGCGGATGTGTTTCCTATCATCAGTTACCATTCCATGCCACTCAGAAGGTTTTCCGGATTGGAAAAAAAGGCATTGGGCTGGATAACAGGGCCAATTATAACTTTAACTGCCTGGGCCATATTCATGGAAAAATAAATAATTTCACAAAGATGGCTTGCACTTAATTGCAAACCGTAACGTGCGTACAATTTGACTACAAGCTCCGTCAATATCTGCAGATTTAACGTCGTATCCGGAGTTCCCACATAGAGTCTCAAAATTCTGTTGGCGATGATAACCCATCTGCTATGTAAAAGTCTACTGGGAAACCTATTTGCAAGGTTTTTGGAACAACTTCCTTTTTTAATAGATAGGATTACTTTCTTCAGGTATTTTTTATCTTTTCTGAGATCTTCAATAACTGTTTCGAGGTTATAATTAATCTCGAATAGTCTGTAAAGAATCTATGTGAAAGGATTCATACCTGTCCAATATTTTCCTAATCGGCCCACTATAACTGTATGGTCCCCTGCTGCATCCGTCTAGCACGAACTGATTTTATGGAACTTTAAATTTTTTGAACACTTTTAAAAGATTTAAATGTTTGTTTTCAGTCTTGAACTTTAATTGTTTGTATACTTTTTACAGATAAAATGTTTGTAATGCACTCTTGCTTCTTCTGTGACGCATTCTATTATACATGTAAAAAATATTAAAGGGAATTTAAGGCAATTTTTTTAAATTTCGAATGACCGGATCCCTGGAAGATATTATGCGATTTCGAAGAAACTGCGCAGGCGTATTACTGCGTATCATACGCAACTTTTCCGTGGTATGACATTTTTATTTTCCAACGTTATAGTTATTTCGATTTAGAAGATGTACAAGATATTTTTGGAGAATTTTGCAAAAATTGGAGGGACCCGGCCACCGGAAGATAAAACTCTATTTCGAAAAAACTGTGCAGGCATATTATTACGTACCATACACAACTTTTCCGCAGTATGACATTTTTTGTTTTCCAAATTTATCTTTATTTTAATTTATAACTTCTATGAGGGGTTTTTGACGAGTTTGATGAAAATTGGTGGGCTCGGGGGCACCGGAAGATACAATTTGATTTCGAAAAATCTGCGCAGTTTTATTACTGAGGACCATACACAACTTTTGCATGGTATTACATATTGATTTTCCGATATTCGGATTTTTAACTCCACCCTAATGGATAGGAGAATTTTTAAAATAACATTTCAAAACATGAAGCAATAACCATGAAAAAATAATTAGAATATGAAATCATAACATAAGGTTATTACAATACATAAACATAATGGAAATAAACTAGTGAAATTTCTTAATGGAATTGCTTTACATTTTAATTTCTCGTTATAAATTAATTTAACGCAATGACGTATAAATCACATTTCTGATTAACATGTTATTTTAATTTTGCATGACATTTAATAGAGAATGAACAGAACACGCAAGCATATAGGAAGTGCAATTTAATACAGTGATGCTTGTATTATCGTGATGCTTGCATTAAAACGTTTGTCCTCAGGTGGAATGGTGTAACCATTCAAAATAAATGTATTTTCTCATTCTCGAGATGGAACTTTGATACGATTGGATCTTTTGGATATAAGTTTTTGTAGTCGGGTTTTCGAATAAAAGTTCATTAACGTTTCTCTTATAAAACAAAATCATGTAAATTATTCACTCAATAATTTTCCTTAATTATCAGATTGGAGATAAGAGATCGAATAAACAGATTTTTTTATGATCATCATCGTTTGGATAATTCCATAAAATCCATGCACTTATTATTGGGGATATTTTACTACAGCATATTTTCATTTTAGAAAACATCCACGGCAGAAAATGCTTTTAATCTGAACGACAATTCTTCATTATTATATTTATAGCATATTTTTTAAGAATTTAAGACGTTTATAAGGAGTTTTTCTCGCTATATAAATGATTTTATTTTGGTATTTCAACACATTTACATACAGAAAGATTGAAATAGGTATAAAATCGTTTTTAAGGTGTTTCTCATTTTAATTTACAATTATTTTCTGGTGTTTCATATTCAGTACTTCTAAAATCCACAATAATGGGAAAAACTAATAAACAACATAATATAAAAAAAAAATATTTTTTTTTAAGCTTTATGTTACAAAACTATGAATACAATAATATAATTTTATGTAATCCTTAGAAATGAAAACAAGTCCCATCGTATCCGACTTCTCAAAAACACCTATTACCTATGGTACTTCGAAGTGGCGAAATAATACTATGTTTCCCAGAGAAATCTCCTTTTAGCGATTTTCTGAACAAAAATTAGAACCAAATGAGAACATTTCTCGTTTATGGGTATTTGATGTGGAATAAGAGAAATTTATTTTTGTATTTAGAAACAGTGTTTCGGTGTTGTTCATTTTATCACGATTAAAGGAATAATTGTTATGTCTGAACGAGACTAAGTAAGCAGATTTTTCTAAGCATAATTTTAAACATTGCTAGGTAGCTGTTTTTAGTGTTTTAACGTTTTACTATAAATAGTACAAAAAATGAGGTAATTGATGCAGTCTTTATAAGGTTAAAGATGTCAAATAAGAAATTCAATTGAGATTTTAATAGATAATTGGAAATATTTTATTTAATATTTAAAATCTATTTAAGTGCATTTGTATACACATAGAAACGTACTACTCTAATATAAAAGGGGAGAGTAGCCAAATTTGGACCACTTCACTTATTTTCAGGTGTAACTCACTTGATTTTTGTAATATCTGCAAAAGATCATTACACAGGGTCAATCTATTTATCTATTAACTAAATAAATATTTATAGCAATTTCTTTTTGAGAATCTTAAATTTTACTTTAATTTGAAAAAATTGTCAAAAGTGGTCCAAATTCAGCAACTGGTTGCCTATGTTGGAGCCCCAGTCTCCTAAATTGGACCAAATAATATCAGGTTGTTTTAATGACTAGGTAATATAACTGATTTTATTAAAAGCAAAGTTTGCTATTAATGAAACACTCAGACAAAATAACAGCAATGAAATATAATGAAATCAAATATCTGAAAATAAGAGTAATTGTTTTAAATCAAAATGTATTCAAAATATAAATCAAAGTTATCAGTACTTAAGAATAGAATATATGGAACTAATTGTCAGTTACTTGAATATCATGTAAGGAGTGATGCAAAGCTTATACATTAATTTTGTTTATTGTTTTTGTTTTCCAGCGCACACAGAATGGAACCATATATGGCTACCTGAATACTGAATCATTTCTGCTATTTTATTTTTCTTACAAATTAGGCAAAACCAATCATCACTGTCTAGATTTTTCTTTTTTGATTCTGAATTATCAGACTTTTTTTTTTTTTTTTGCAACAAAAGTTTTCTTTACATTATATTTGTAGTTCTTCTCTTCCATCATTTTCTTACTAATTGCATTATGCCTATTTTCTAAAACTCGATGTTCCAATTGCTTTTGTGCTTTTGTGCTGTGAAAACTTCATTTTTGTCTTTTTTGTAGGTTTAGTTTATATGGTGATGATGTTAACACAACAGTTTGTTGTCTCCCTCTGTACTTTGATTTAACTCAATTTAGCAAGGAAAATAATGTTTCTAATGATTTTTTTTTTTTTTTTTTTTTTTTTTTTTTTTTTTTTTTTTTTTTTGCTTTTGGGTAGCATTTGTAGCTGCAGCCTTGTTGCAGGTCAATTTCTTTGCAACTGTCTGCTTTTTCTTTCCTATATCTTTAGCAGCTTTTTCTGTTACGGGTGTTTTCCTTCCAGACAGTTTGTCTACGTCTTTTCAAACATTTTCATCATTGTTTGAGATTTTATGCGTTTTAATGGCAAATAAGTATAATTCCACCCTCCAGAACTGTAAAAAGTCTTCCATCACGAATATCCTGCAGGAGGGAAATGTTTGAAATCAAATCAGTAAATCAAATATGCCGTAGGAATAAAGAATTCAAAGAAAATAAATACAATTACATACAAGATAAAAGACATTGCAAACAAAATTTATTGCATAGACATGTAAAAATATTTTTATGTTTATATAGGCCTAAATTGTATAAAAAAAAACTTGCATGGAGATAGTAATCCAATATAAAATATAACAAAAAATAGTGTACAAAGCATACCGTCAACGAAATGCATTACTTAATTTTCAAATTTATGATCGCATATCTGGTCTAATTTAAACAACTTAAATTGACCCAATTACGGCAACTGCACCATTTTTTAAAAAAAAAGTTAATTTCAAGACTAAGAACAAAAACGAAATCAAACAAATCCGCGTGAAAAATATGCGCAATAAACAGATGAATTCATATATGTATATGAAAACATAACAACTTACCTTAGTTTTAAAATTTTCACTTACGTTTTGTAGGAAAAAAATAGATCAAAACAGCTAACTTTACGTATTTTAAAATTGTCTGAAAACAGCACGTGGTAGTCGGCTGCTTCTTCTAATCATGAGTGACGTCGTTCTAATGAGTAGGATTTCAGCGGTAGATGGAGTCTCTTCCTGTAATTAACGGTAGAATGGCAACGGTCCAAATATGGCTACTCTCACCTATATATATATCTATTCTTGCCTCACCAATTTTGTTGAAAAATATAGGTTTTTTTCATTAAAATCTCTTCTAACTGTGACACACAAAATTATGATGGTGGCCTGGTTGTGAATAAACAAATTAATCGTAGTTAATCAGTCATCGTTCAACATAAACTGACAAAGAAGCCTACACCCTGTTAAATTTTACCGTAAACTTACAAGATTAGCCATAATATAGACGAACGTTTTTTATTTCAATTATACATTAATATGTTACACGCTACTTACTGCATTGCAAGAAGCTGCAAAAATCCAAGCGATCTTATATATTTAAAAAAATAAATGATTTAAATTCATGCAATTCATTACACTCTTCTCACTCTTCTTCTGACACTGAGAAAGCTGTTAAAGCAGCCGACATTCCATAATTTCTGGGCTCCGAGCTAATGTCAGAGTTCTTAATGAGAACGCAGAAAGTTTTAATTCCATAACCAGTAAAGCATGTAAAAGGTTCTGAAGCAATGAAAAGCCCGCCTTTAAAACTATTTTAAAAGATTTTTAAAACTCAGCAAAGCGGTTGTAAGTAAGGATAGGTTTAGAACTCTCTCAAAATAACTCGGCAAAAAAAAAAAAAAAAAAAAAAAAAAACTGTTTTAAAAAAATATATTAAAATTTAAAAAAAAAAAAAAAAAAAAAAAAAAAAAAAAAAAAAAAAAAAAATACAGGACCCCGAGTAAAAATTTGCAATAAAAAATGTATGTTAGTTTTGAAAAATAAAACACAACAAAAATATTTTAAGACGAAATATCGCAAAATTAAATTAAAAAATGTCTATAATAATACAATAAAGATATTTCTTTGTGAGCGATTATTACAAAATTTTGCCACGTGTGTTGGTCCTAAAATTTGGAAGAAGAAAGTACAAGGCAGGTCTAATGCACTTAAGGCTTTCGCTTTTCACAATCAACGGAAATATTATGTAATAAAAAAGAAAAGTGCCCAGCTAAACCGATGGCATTGAGCTCACAGGCTATTCACACTAATTGAATATTATACTCTTATTTTAAAGAATAATGCCCCTCAAAAAAATAAGTGAAGGGGAATTAGCCCCTGTTTCCCCCTTTATACTTAACCAGTGAACCTCCAAATCTAATCAGCGAAGCTCCTTATCATAATAAACCGGTATATCAAATTTCGAGCAAATCGAATAATCCTGCAAAAAAAACCATTTATCTAAATTAAGGGGGTGGACTAGCCTCCCTTTATCCTTAACCAATGAATCCCCAAAACGAATCAGGGAAGCTCCTTAACATAATAAACCGGTATGCCAAATTTTGAGCAAAGCGAATAATTCTGCATGAAAAACCCGTTTATATAAATTAAGGGGGGTGGACTAGCCCCCTTCCCCCTTTATCCTTAACCAATAAACCCCAAAAACTAATCAGGGAAGTTCCTTAACATAATAAACCGGTATACCAACTTCGGAGCAAATCGAATCATTCTGCATGAAATACGCATTTATCTAAATTACGAGGGGCGGGCTAACCTCCCTTTTCCCCCTTTATCCTTAACCAGTGAACCCCCAAAACTAATCAGGGAAGTTCCTTAACATAATAAACCGGTATCCCAAATTCGGAGCAAATCGAATCATTCTGCATGAAAAACTCATTTATCTGAATTAAAAGGGGTGGACTAACCATCCTTTCCCCCCTTTATCCTTAACCAATGAACTCCCAAAACTAATCAGGGAAGCACCTTATCACAATGAACCTAGAAAAAAATTTTGAAGCAAATCGGATGTTTCTATCAAGCGTTATCGCGTTACGTACATACATACATACGTACATACATACAGAACGGTCGGGCACATTAACTCTCAGGCTTTGATAGCCTGTGAGCTAAAAACCCATTTATCTAATTTAAGAGGGGCGGTCTAACCTCCCTTTTCCCCCTTTATCCTTAACCAATGAACTCCCAAAACTAATCAGGGAAGACCCTTAACATAATAAACCGGTATACCAAATTCGGGGCAAATCGAATGATTCTGCATGAAAAACCCAATTATCTGAATTAAGGGGGTGGACTAACCCCCCTTTTCCCCCTTTATCCTTAACCAATGAACCTCCAAAACTAATCAGGGAAGTTCCTTAACATAATAAACCGGTATACCAAATTCGGAGAAAATCGAATCATTCTGCATGAAAAACCCATTTATCTGAATTAAGGGGTTGGACTAACCCTGTTTTTCCCCCTTTATCCTTAACCAATGAACTCCCAAAACTAATCAGGGAAGCGCCTTATCACAATGAACCTAGGAAAAATTTTTGAAGCAAATCGGATGTTTCTATCAAGAGTTATCGCGTTACGCACATACATACGTACGTACGTACATACATACATACATACATAGATACAGAGCGGCCGGGCACATTAGTTCTCAGGCTTTGATAGCCTGTGAGCTAAAAACCGCAATAAAAAGCAGTTGCCATCAAAAGCGTTTCAAGTGGCGTTCGAAAACTCGTATGCCAAAGCATGAATAAAATATTTCTTCATGTCTTTCATAGATCAATCGGCGCTCAAAAAAAAGAAAATTCTTCTAGTTATTGACATTTGGTAAGCTCATTCACCAGGTACGTTGTCTTTGAAAAAATAAATGTCAGTTTTCCCAGCTAATTGTACATATGTCGTACAACCTCTTAATGCCGGGATAAATAACTATTTTAAGCTAGTTTACAGAATAAAGCTATTGAAAAGATCTTTATGTTTCATGGAACAAGCAAAAGAACCTACTCCAAAAATAGACCTTCCGCAGGTTATTCATTTTGTACATTCAGAATGGTACGGAGTACGAAGTAACCTCTTCAGCCATCCAGAATTATTTCGTGAAATGCGGTTTTGTACGAAATATTGATGAAGAATGCTCAACGGAAGGGAAGGAAATAATGATGATGGGGACGATAATGCAGATGAAGTGTGAGCGTATAGCAGAGGATGTATCTGGTGTGAAATTTAGAGATTATATTTTCATTTATCAAGATGTTGCGACGTGTTCTAAATACAGGAAAAACGTGTTGAACACAACAAAAATATTTTAAGACGAAATATCGCAAAATTAAATTAAAAAATGTCTATAATAATACAATAAAGATATTTCTTTGTGAGCGATTATTACAAAATTTTGCCACGTGTGTTGGTCCTAAAATTTGGAAGAAGAAAGTACAAGGCAGGTCTAATGCACTTAAGGCTTTCGCTTTTCACAATCAACGGAAATATTATGTAATAAAAAAGAAAAGTGCCCAGCTAAACTGATGGCATTGAGCTCACAGGCTATTCACACTAATTGAATATTATACTCTTATTTTAAAGAATAATGCCCCTCAAAAAAATAAGTGAAGGGGAATTAGCCCCTGTTTCCCCCTTTATACTTAACCAGTGAACCTCCAAATCTAATCAGGGAAGCTCCTTATCATAATAAACCGGTATATCAAATTTCGAGCAAATCGAATAATCCTGCAAAAAAAACCATTTATCTAAATTAAGGGGGTGGACTAGCCTCCCTTTATCCTTAACCAATGAATCCCCAAAACGAATCAGGGAAGCTCCTTAACATAATAAACCGGTATGCCAAATTTTGAGCAAAGCGAATAATTCTGCATGAAAAACCCGTTTATATAAGTTAAGGGGGGTGGACTAGCCCCCTTCCCGCTTTATCCTTAAACAATAAACCCCCAAAACTAATCAGGGAAGTTCCTTAACATAATAAACCGGTATACCAACTTCGGAGCAAATCGAATAATTCTGCATGAAATACGCATTTATCTAAATTACGAGGGGCGGGCTAACCTCCCTTTTCCCCCTTTATCCTTAACCAGTGAACCCCCAAAACTAATCAGGGAAGTTCCTTAACATAATAAACCGGTATCCCAAATTCGGAGCAAATCGAATCTTTCTGCATGAAAAACGCATTTATCTGAATTAAAAGGGGTGGACTAACCATCCTTTTCCCCCTTTATCCTTAACCAATGAACCCCCAAAACTAATCGGGGAAGTTCCTTAACATAATAAACCGGTATACCAAATTCGGAGCAAATCGAATGATTCTGCATGAAAAAACCATTTATCTAATTTAAGGGGTTGAACTAACCCCGTTTTTCCCCCTTTATCCTTAACCAATGAACTCCCAAAACTAATCAGGGAAGCACCTTATCACAATGAACCTAGAAAAAAATTTTGAAGCAAATCGGATGTTTCTATCAAGAGTTATCGCGTTACGTACATACATACGTACGTACGTACATACATACATACATAGATACAGAGCGGCCGGGCACATTAGTTCTCAGGCTTTGATAGCCTGTGAGCTAAAAACCGCAATAAAAAGCAGTTGCCATCAAAAGCATTTCAAGTCGCGTTCGAAAACTCGTATGCCAAAGCATGAATAAAATATTTCTTCATGTCTTTCATAGATCAATCGGCGGTCAAAAAAAAGAAAATTCTTCTAGTTATTGACATTTGGTAAGCTCATTCACCAGGTACGTTGTCTTTGAAAAAATAAAAGTCAGTTTTCCCAGCTAATTGTACATATGTCGTACAACCTCTTAATGCCGGGATAAATAACTATTTTAAGCTAGTTTACAGAATAAAGCTATTGAAAAGATCTTTATGTTTCATGGAACAAGCAAAAGAACCTACTCCAAAAATAGACCTTCCGCAGGTTATTCATTTTGTACATTCAGAATGGCACGAAGTAACCTCTTCAGCCATCCAGAAGTGTTTCGTGAAATGCGGTTTTGTACGAAATATTGATGAAGAATGCTCAACGGAAGGGAAGGAAATAATGATGATGGGGACGATAATGCAGATGAAGTGTGAGCGTATAGCAGAGGATGTATCTGGTGTGAAATTTAGAGATTATATTTTCATTTATCAAGATGTTGCGACGTGTTCTAAATACAGGAAAAACGTGTGATGAGGCAAAAAAGAAAATAATGGCAAAGTAGCAGAGGATAATGTTCATGCCTATGTAGCTGAGCCTACACCAGTGCCAAATCTGTCTGTGCAATTGCATCATTTGAAGCTGTACAAAGCTTATATATGCACATGAAATCACAGAAAATTTTAAAAAAGTGTTGTACATCTCGAAAATTAGTTGTTTAATTTAAAAAATGACCGAAAAGTCCAACATAAAATTACTGATATTTAAAAAAGATTTCTACAACTTCGATTTATTTCTTTTACAGTTTGGAAAGTAAGGAATTAGTATTTATTAGTATACTGTATACATTGCATGTATTAGTAATGCATAAACATTGTTTTTTTCGTATTTTGACTTTAACCCGCATTTATCATTTTCCCACATTCATCGTTCTGTTTCACGCACTACTTGAAAAACGATGGATCGATGTTCTACTGTATATGTATACATTTTATGTGTAAATGTATTTTATGCTAGTCGATGAAAAGAAACATTAGAATAATGCTTTTTGTAAACCATTTTTGCCCATTATTTTCGTTTAAAAATATAAAATCATTCAACGCATATTTTAGGTATATTTAAGGCTATTATCATGGGTTCGAGTGACATCTTCTTACATTTGAATAAAAATGATTATCTAAAAAATGAAAAGAACCTTAAATTCGATCCATAAAAAGTATTGTAGCAGCATCTTTGAAGGGTCACATGTTAAAGTTGCTTAAGTGTACACATTTCTTCAATAAACAAGCTAATAAACAAAAATCTAATACGAGCCATTATTATTTATGAAGGGTTACAATATCCGAATACTAGGAAGTTAGCAAGTACTTTAAATAATTCTTAACAGTTTATTGCCTAGATGTAAATGTAGATATAGATTGCGTTAACTACAATACCTGATGTAGGACTGAAATAGTACACATTTCCAAAATGCATCCTTATAATTCCCTGATAAATTTAAATTAGTTCATGAAGACTAAGATAAGGGTAGCTTAACTCAACAGTTTTTTTTAAGCAGTCAAAAACTACATTTTAATAGTTCAATAAATTTAATTCTATTAAAACAGTTATAAATATTATTTTTAACATTATAACTGTATCGTTGACGACAAGAACATTTGGACACTTGGACATGGACATGGTTACTTGGTGTTAATAAAACATGTTAACAGTGCAACTCTATAAAAGCAGTTCAACTCTATAAAATCATATTGATTTAATTTGAAAGTTTGCCATCAGTTTGTGAAGTAAATGCTAAAAAGCAGTTTATTAGCGATTTGTTTCTTATCTTGGAAACACACAAATGATGTTTCGGCATTTGTCACAATTGTTTTAATCCACTCCACTGTATATTTTCAACCTAACTGCACGCACCTTTCGTTTCCATTCTATATGCAAACTAATCTGACTTTTAAATAGCCATTTCCTGCAATAAATATCTGTGGGGTTCGAGCAGATTATGTTTAATCTCTGGAAACCAATTGCTTTGTTAGCTATTCACAGAAAATGCAGCTGCTTTTGCTATCAATTACTTATAGTACCAATTCTTATGAGATATCGCCATATATATGTATTTATGTACGTACGCATATACAAGAGTACAAACACACTTATATATATATATATATATATGTGTGTGTGTGTGTGTGTGTGTGTGTTTAAGTGACATAGACACAGTTCACATTCTCAGTTTAAGTTTACACAAAACTGTTTATCAAAATTATTTCAAACTGTATTACAAAATTATTACTACAGAATATGGTTGTTCACCCTAGACGAGTTCAATTAGACATGTTAACAAAAAATAGCTTGTCTGTGATTACACGAACTTGAAATTGCTTGGCGATACCTTCTATGCCAAAATCAGTTGAACCAATTAAATTTAAATTCTGTATATTGCCATCCTTATACAGAGGCATTCTTGTACTGCAATAATTATATGCAGCAAAATTTCAACTTACATTTGTACTATATTTGTCACGCATCTATTATATATATTACATATATAATTATGTGTGTGTGTGCTTGAATGTGTATACCTACATATATATATATATATAACGGGTGTTTCAGAAGTTCGGTGCGAAAGTATAATTCTATACAAAATGATCTACGGGTCGGAGAGACATGCGGTTTGCAGTTAAATATTCAGCGTGGTACGGGAGTATGTGTGACAACAACAAAAACTCAGTTCACAATCTCGACAATATAGGGCGCTACTGCAGATAATTTGATGGAGTAATTCCATATTACTCACACAACACGAGATTTGGATACAAAATAATTAGAGAATATTGCATGAACACACTTGTTTGTATCCAAATCTTGTGTTGTGTGAGATAGATGAATTATTCCATGGAATTATCTGCAATAGCGCTCTCTATTGTGAAGATTTTGAAGTAATCTTTTTGATGGTGTCATACAAAATCCCGTACCGCGCTGAATATTTATCTGAAACCCACATGTCCCTCCGACCCATAGACCTTTTTTTTCAGTTTTACTTTTGAAATAGCAGGTATATACAACATGTACTAATGCATTTATGTAAATATGTATTGCATATTTATTTAGAAAATATATGCTAAAAGGAAATAAAAAAAATATTCATACCATTAATTTTTGTAGAAGACACTTTTAAAGTAGTTAAAGTATGAATGCATGTCTCTTAAAATTTATATTTTCTCTTAAAACACATTTTTGGATAAACGACATTGCATATACTTAATTTAATTTCAAGAAAAATAGCTTTGACGAAATCGATTTTGAACCCCTCTTATTTTTCAGAATGAGGTCTTTAAATGCCACCGAGCAAACACGTAATAACCTCATTAATTTCTTTATGTTTCTTATTGGAATTTTCTATTCATGACGAAAAAATAAATATATTGCAATTGAAAAGTCTAAATAATTTAATATTTTCTAATTTATCACACTAAAGTAAATTGAATAAAACGGAAATTGTCAATATTAAAAATTGCTGAATGGCATCAAGAAGAATTTTGCAAGAGTCGAATTTTGATGACCTACATTAAAAAAAGTGTGGCTTAAGGAAATGGGTACTTTTTATTTAGTTTGACATTTTGTATAAAGTGATAAGCATTGGATGCTCTTTTTAAACCGAATTTCAGGTTTAAATGAATTTTCTTCAAAAGTGACAAAAAAGGTTCTAGCAATTATGTTTAATTATTTTCATATCTGAGCCTCGATAATCCGTTGTAATAATGACACTCATATTTTCGGATAAATAGAAGTTAGGATTATTCGAAATTACAGAAAGAAAAAATAAAAACGAAAAAAAAAGAACAAGTTAGAAAGTTGAGAGAGAGTTTCAAACCCAAAAACTCACAAAAAAAAATTACGGAAGAAATTTTACCGTTTCATACTTGCAGATAACTCTGTTGTTCATGAGCTTGATGCACCATATATTGTTTTTGTATCACTTTCTGATGCTGAAGATCTATGACGTACCTCTATAGTGACAATAACTGTTTTATAACAGAAATGTTTTTAAATGTCCATTACTCTATCATTTAAACTTTTTTCAATTTGCTATTTTTATGAACAAATTTATCTCCATCTTAAAATAAAATAAACATTAAAAAAATCTAGAATAACTGAATTTATCATTGTGAACTGAATTTATCATTATTTTTTAAGTGTACATTTAAATGTATTAATTAACAATTTTTATGAGTAGTAATAAAATAGAAAGCTGCTAAGCAGAACTCGTATGGTTGGGTATATTTACATTCGGAAAAACTATTACGGTTCCCGTGCACTTGAATATTATATGGTGCATGAGTATATTATTTGTGCATGATAAATTATGCAAAATTTCCACATAAATGCCGATTAACTTTAACGCGTTTTGCTCATTTTTGCTTCAGTTTTTTTCCATATTCCTTAGATTATACTACATAAAACTGTGCATGGATTTTTAGATGTATGGGATATTACATTTGATATCAATCTTTTTCTCTTTTGTATAGTAAAAAATCAAGGGAAAATAATTGAAATTATTAAAAAAAATAACTATAACCTGGAATGTTAAATCCATGCACAATTTTATGTAGTATGTTTTTAGGATTACGAAAAAAAAATTGAAGCAAAAATATTCATGTTTAAAAAAGTAGTAGGGATTTAAAAAATAATTTTAATTTTTTTTAAATTTAAATTTTAGTTAAATAGGCTGTTCTACAAGATTTTTTTTTTGAAATTATATGAAATTATATTTGCTTTATAGTATTAAATATAATGTCACTACAGATATTACAGTATATTACAGTATTATTCAAAATTGAAAAAGTGGTTTAAAAGGTACTGTGTCCCCTTAACAATAAAGTTTGTGAACTGTTGTTCCAAATCACTTTACAGACAATAAGCGAAAGTGTTTTATCAGTTATAAAAAGTTTTTTTTCACTCCTCCTACAGCAAATTCAAAGAAATCTGCTACTAAACAAAAGAATCCGTACTATGAATAAACAGTGGTAATTTGAAGGATTTGAAGAAACATTGTGCAAATCTAAAGAAATGACAGAATGTATGTTTAAAATGTCGAATATGTGTGTTTTCATTTATGTGTATAATTTCAAATTTTACATATCTTAGCTGTGAAAAATACATGAAAGGTGAAATGGGTGTATGCGTAAACATGATTTCGCACAGTCCGATTTGAAAACCATTCCCTAGTTTTACTATTAGGCATAAACAAGACATTTTGTTTTTTAATAATTTTATTTAATTCTCTTTTAGGTACACTAATTCAGATTTATATTAAAGGAAATGTAGCTTTGTGAGAGATGATTATTTTTTTTTCCAACTGAAGTCAAATGGTTATACTTTTCACAGCATTCGGGACGATAGCGAATTAATGAAATTATTTTTTTCCCCAATTTAAAAAAAATGAAAATGAATGTTTTTTGCCAAATTATAATTCATATTTCAAATTGTCTCAACATACAACATTGTGTTGATTCTGGGACTTTTTGTAATAATAGCAAATTTTTGTAATAATAACAAATTTTTGTAATAATATTATTTTATCCAAAGTGAAAAACACACGAATTATTTAGTTAAGAAAACAATTTAAATATACAAGGAAGTATGAAAAATCGATCCCGGAAAGCATTTACTAAGTAAAGCCATAAACGTGTAAGAACACAATAAAATTATGAAATGCGCAAGGCCATTCGGAAGAACATTGTCATTCTTCCTCAGTCGCAAAGAAGACATGCAACCATTTTAAAGGGAAAAGTAAGACGTCCTATCAAAGTTTTGCGTCTGTTTCTTTCGAAAGGCCTTCAGAATTTCATAATTTTAGACTGATCTTAAAAAGATGTTTGTTGTTATTGCTGCATCACAGCAGATTTAGTACAATTTTAATGTACTGTTTATGAAATAATATATGATGTGAAACCAACTTAAACTAGTCGGATGCTCCAATCCATAAACTAGCTTCTATCTCATAGATATAGATGCTCCGAAATTATCTTTCGCACTGCCAAAAATATATGACAATCTATGCCCATCAAAAGGATTCTACCAGTATAGCTTCTTTTAATTGTGTACATTTAAAAGGGAATATAAGCATCGCATCTTTCAAACAAATCTTGAAATTCCGGACCCACACTCTTAGCAAATCGCATGACAACGGCAAATTTCGGGCAGTGTACATACAAGCATATTAGCGATATATTTATGTTAAAGTGTAAAGTAACCGAATATGAAGTTTCAATAAATTACGTATATTTATTTTTGAGTTGTAGCTATCGTAAAAATCTAGAAAAAAAAAGATTGCAGCTTCACCTGCGGGTGATTTACACCAAAAGCTAATCAGCACAAACTTACTTCAAGGGCTAACAAAATATGAAGTTTGACGAAATTCCGTTTATTAGATTTTTAGATAGAGCTATTGAAGAAATCGTGAAACATGCAGCATAGCAGCACCATTTGTAAGGGGATTTACTGCAAAATCTAATCAGCAGCAATGTACATCAAGTTTTAACTGAATCTCAAGTTCAATGAAAATAAAATTTATAGCCATTTCTTTCAATTCAATTAAAATAATCCCTTAAATTATCTTAGATTTCCCTTAATTTCAGAATTTTTTTAGACTAAATGATAATTTTCCGAAATGTTATAATTCAATTCCTATTTGTTTCCTAATCAGAATTATTCAACAGTTTGAAATGATAATAACGGATAATTCCATGAAAAAACTAAGACTAATGTAATTGGATTTGCTGAAAATAAAAATCTCGTAAAATTCCTCTACGTAAATAGATCAGCTTGAAACGTAAATTGTCACATCAAAGAATTGAATGAAACTAAACATTGCATTGTTTAATTAAGTGCTTTAAATTAAAGAAAAAATAAAATTATTACTGAAATTGCCAATACAAGTAACTTAACTTTGTTATATCAAATGGCGAAATTGAAATGCGTCTTACAAATTGCATTTAAATCCAAATAAGTTTTTTCTAAAGTTTTAGGCAAAAAAGAATGCGATTTTTTTCAGTTAGATTTCAATATGTGTAAGTAGAAGTAATATTTTTTTAAAATTCAGAACATTTTTAATCAACATTTTTTTCCTCTTTTTTCCGTTCAGTTAGTTTGAAATGTACAAATAAATTTCAATTTTGTATTAGGATATCGATATACATTAGACACATTTATATTTAAGTTCCATCCGCGGTAAAATACCACTATTTCCAAAAAAATGTTTTCTACTACCCCATTATTATAATATTATATTATATATTGTCGTTATTATTGTTATACAAAGTCTCGTTACTGACATTTTTAAATTACCTATAACAACATAAACTTTTTAAAATAAGTTTATCTTTAAAAAATGCACTTTCAAAATTGTTTTATGGTCACTCTCATAACTCGGAAAAAAGTATGTTTCATTTAATTACACTTTTTAATTTCAATAAATAACTAATTGTAAATAAATACATAGTAAATATTTTTTAAAATAATAAATTATAAATAATAATAATAAATTAGTTTTTTTTTTTTTTAAATAAAAGAACTTTATAAACATCCCTCTTCAAATAATGCAATGTTTGAGAATATATCCGAGCGAATTAATCATAGATATATCGTCATTTGAATGAAATATGTGCCATTTACTTTTAAGAAACATCCATGAGCACTATTTATTCGACTTTAAAAGCGTATCTAAGAGATTTGTAAAACATATGTTTTTACTAAAAAAGCCTTTGTTATTCCAATAAGAGAATTTCATGACTTTACACTGTAAAAAAAAAAAAAAAAAAAAAAAAAAAAAAAAAAAAAACACTGTAAATTTGCCAGTACAACTTGATCACAGTTGAATGTACTATATCTTTCATTGGTTTCCTGACTATTTAAACATGAAAAATACAGTAGTTGCGTAAAATTAACAGTACAATGTACTGGCAATTTTGGACGCATTTGGACCACAGCACAAACTACTGGTGTCCAAATTGCCAGTACATTGTGCTGTTAATTTTACGCTACTACTGTATTTTCTATGTTTAAATAGTCAGGAAACCAAAGAAAGATACAGTACATTCAACTTTGATCGAGTTTGTGCGCGAGATGAACAGTACTTTGTACTGTAAAAATGTCGTTTTTTCAGTGTAGTTAAATCACAAAATCAGAGAATTAAAAGAGAATTAATTAAGATGAAAATAAGATAAACTTTGTTAAAAAACTGTAGTAATAAAAATAAAACTATTTTAAATAATACATAAGATTATCCAGAATTAGTATTTCTGAACGAAAAATTTGACTTTTAAAAGTATACAAACTTGAGCGCACGGAATGAAAAATATTCAACATCCATCCTACAAAACAGATTATTTCCATTTAGGGTTTTCAGGTGAATATATAAAAATACAAAGCAAAATCAGGTCTTATGCAGAGTTTTTGATACTATTCTCATCAATAAAATAATACGGACTAAAATTATTTTTTTTTGTGTTGTGGAAAAAGTATATTTGTATCCACAGTTACTCGGGCATGTAATTTATTTGTCAGTTATTCATTGACATTTTTCGGCACACACGTTAGAAATTGTCTGTATCACAAAATTTGTTAGATGTTTCCCTCCAAGTGGATAGTATATTTAATAATCTATGATTAATAAATTTGAATTTTTTCAAATATCCTTTCTCGTAAAATATGATTTTTTTCATATTTTATACTTAAATATACCGTCCTCTATATGGAATTAAATCATACGGTCAAGAGATTTGAAGGGATATAATAGGGTGTTTGTTGAATAGAGACTTCCTTTATGTACATTATAGAGGCTAGATTGCCTCAATCGTAAATTAAAAATAGAACATAGAATTTAAATTAAAGAATATCATTTTATGATTATATTTTTCATATATGAATTATATATGCTTCGAATATTAGAAGAATAGTCATGTTAGATGTAGACGATTTTAAACTTCACAATTTAAATTTTTCAAGAAGTACGAATAAAAAGTATGTTTAACACATTAAAGATTGACCTTACCTTATCACAACATTATATTTGTGATTTTTAATTTTTATTTTTTAATGCCAGTGAAAGTGAAAAGTAAAAATTGTTTTATTTAATTAACACATTTCAGTGATTCATAAAGTAAATGCAAGTGTTTAAAATGACGTCGTGTGAACTGTATAAAATTCCTGTAAAGCATGCTGATCCTTAATGGATTAATTTGAAAATGAACACAGATGCTGAAATTTCTTTATGTTATTAAAAACACATTACATGCAACAGATTTAAAAATACTGATTCATTTAAAAACATTTATTGATAAATTGTTTATTTTAAATATTTTTCAGAACATTTATAGTTATATTTCACTAATTTGTGATTTTTCGAAAATACATTTTACATGGCAAATTTATTTTTTATTTTGTAAACGTCTGTGTATATTTAATTAATATAATATAATTTTCAGGTATGTTTTGTCAGTGGCGATTTGCTTATTTATATTATTTTCCGAAAAACCTTGCAAAAATTACGAAAATAGCATTTCTAAAATTGAAAGAAACTATAGTTAAACACTTATTGTAATTTTGATGAAATTCTATATTTTTTTTCGCGTCTGTTATAAAATAAGAATTATATCAACATTTGAAAATGTCTGATTAAGATTTAATTGAATCAGGAGCATTGACAATTCCGCAGTAATGCTAGACCGGGAGTCGGCAGCACATTTTGTTTTCCTGCTCCTAGTCCTCCATGTTTTCATACTTTTGGGTGCAGGAAAACGCGATGGTAAACCTACGAGTCAATCGCTAAAATCGGATTTTCAGGTGTTTTCTAACAAGATATGACTTGGCTGACCGATTGCGTTTTAATATGCGAATCAAGATTTAACTAATCCTAGAATTTCTTCCTTGAACTCGATGAGGTGATTGTCTGTACTGCCGGCTACCGGTCAATGACTATTAAATTCGTTTTCTGAATAATTGTCGAACCAAATTTACATATTATTATATATTACCGAATTTATATAAGTGGCTATATATAGCTATGTATGTAGATTACAAGATGAATTCAGGTACGTTTCATATACGTAAGGAAAGGTTGTAACAAAAAACGGTAATATAAAATGCATTAAAATTGGGGAAATTGACTTCACAATTATTATAAAAATTATAAGATATTTTCCCTTTGAATGAAATGTGAAATAAAATGTAAATCAAACCTCCTTTAATATTTTCTTATATTTAATTTTATTATAGTGTTAGGTCATTGAAGTAAAGCAAAATATTCCTAAAATTGTCTTTCTGGAAAATAAAAAACAAAAGAACCCTTTCAGAAATTAAATATACTGTATAATTCCCTGAACGCAATTTATACAAAAAAAAAAAAAAAAAAAAAAAAAATTATAACTGTACATTGGTAATTAAGATTCTGCATTAAATTTGTATGTTTGTTTGACATAACACACTGTAAAAAAAAGTAGTAGCTATAACTTTCCTCTGTCCAGCCCTAATCAGCTCCTTGTATTAGAGGGATTTTTTTATTCATATTTTCTGTCGATTTAAAACAGTTTAAAAATATAAATAATGGGTAACATTTTCATAATGTATCTTCATTCAAATACTAAAATTATTCGTAACACGTTAAAAGAATCACCATTTTGGTAACATCGTTAACAGTATACAGCTAAAACAACGTTGCAATTATGCGATTTTTCAGTTCAGTGTGAGGGCTAATGTCCATAGAAAACTGTTATTCATTTATTAAATTCAGCCAAATGGTAGTTCTTTTGTGCAAAAACACACATTTAAATAGATGTAGCAATAATTTTTTTTTTTTTTTTTTTTTTTTTGCATTTTATTTAATCTTTTAATCCTTTCAGGGTGGTGGTATGACTATGTAAACACTTAATTTTAGTTCTCAAATGCGGCAATGGCACCAGGATTTTTGTATTATTTTATTCCATTTATTATACTTGTGAAAAATAGCTTTTTCTTATTTGAACACAAATTTTGTACGTGAATTCCGCTGCTAATCATTCATTTCAAAATTTTAGTAATGAAAGTGCTTTGCAACTGAAAAGGTTAATCAATAATAAGAAATACACACACACACACACACACATATATATATATATATAAAACCATTAATTAAACATTACCGACCCCCAACGAAAATTGTGATAGTATGAATGAACATATATATTTTTTAATTTAAAATAATATTTCAATAATAAAAAAAAAATGACGACTGCGTGCAAACTGTGCTTCCATATGTTGATTTCAGGTGCATGTAACATACAATAGAAATGTTCTTTTACTGCTAATACAATATAAATTTGAATTTAAATGTCTGTCATTATATTTCTCTCAAATCATTTTATTAATGCAATAATCTACTCAAAGAAATAAAAATCGTTGATATTTGTTTTTTTTTTTCTCTTTTTACCCGGAATTTCGATAAAACAAGATTAAAAGGCTAAATAAAAACATTTTGTAGAAGAAATAATGAAGAATTTCAATTGAACCGTAGTTTAATCAGGAGAAAATTCATTTTATATTACATTATAATATATGAAACATTTCTGCAAATCCAAATATACATAAAATAAAAGTAATGTGCTATAAAATAAAATTATCAATAAAGACACGCAATACCAATTCATATATAGAGTAATAATAAAAAAGAAAAGTGCCCAGCTAAACTGATGGCATTGAGCTCACAGACTATTCACACTAATTGTATATTATACTCTTATTTTAAAGAATAATGCCACTCAAAAAAATAAGTGAAGGGGAATTAGCCCTCGTTTCCCCCTTTATACTTAACCAGTGAACCTCCAAATCTAATCAGGGAAGCTCCTTATCATAATAAACCGGTATACCAAATTTGGAGCAAATCGAATAATCTTGCAAAAAAAAAAACATTTATCTAAATTAAGGGGGTGGACTAACCCCCCTTTATCCTTAACCAATTAATCGCCAAAACGAATCAGGGAAGTTCCTTAACATAATAAACCGGTATACCAACTTCGGAGCAAATCGAATCATTCTGCATGAAAAACCCATTTATCTAAATTAAGAGGGACGGGCTAACCTCCCTTTTCCCCCTTTATCCTTAACCAATGAACCCCAAAACTAATCAGGGAAGTTCCTTAACATAATAAACCGGTATACCAAATTCGGAGCAAATCGAATCATTCTGCATGAAAAACACATTTATCTGAATTAAGGGGGGTGGACTAACCCCGTTTTTCTTCCTTTATCCTTAACCAATGAACCCCCAAAACTAATCAGGGAAGTTCCTTAACATAATAAACCGGTATACCAAATTCGGAGCAAATCGAATCATTCTGCATGAAAAACACATTTATCTGAATTAAGGGGCGTGGACTAACCCCGTTTTTCCCCTTTATCCTTAACCAATGAACTCCCAAAACTAATCAGGGAAGTTCCTTAACATAATAAACCGGTATACCAAATTCGGAGCAAATCGAATCATTCTGCATGAAAAACCCATTTATCTGAATTAAGGGGAGGGGGGTGGACTAACCCCGTTTTTCCCCCTTTATCCTTAACCAATGAACTCCCAAAACTAATCAGGGAAGTTCCTTAACATAATATACCGGTATACCAAATTCGGATCAAATCGAATGATTCTGCATGAAAAACCCATTTATCTGAATTAAGGGGGTGGACTAACCCCCCTTTTCCCCCTTTATCCTTAACCAATGAACCCCCAAAACTAATCAGGAAAGTTTCTTAACATAATAAACCGGTATACCAAATTCGGAGCAAATTGAATGATTCTGCATGAAAAACCCATTTATCTGAATTAAGGGGGGTGGACTAACCCCGTTTTTCCCCCTTTACCCTTAACCAATGAACCCCCAAAACTAATCAGGGAAGTTCCTTAACATAATAAACCGGTATATCAAATTCGGAGCAAATCGAATCATTCTGCATGAAAAACCCATTTATCTGAATTAAGGGGGGGGGGGACTAACCCCGTTTCCCCCCTTTATCCTTAACCAATGAACTCCAAAAACTAATCAGGGAAGCGCCTTATCACAGTGAACCTAGGAAAAAATTTTGAAGCAAATCGGATGTTTCTATCAAGAGTTATCGCGTTACGTACATACGTACGTACGTACATACATACATACATACATACATACATACATACAGAACGGGCGGGCACATTAGCTCTCAGGCTTTGATAGCCTGTGAGCTAAAAAGCGTACAAGAAAATGTAGTATAACAGCAACAATATTAACATAAGTAGAAAACAGACATTTATTTCTTTGCCAAAACGAAAAAAATAATCCACAGGTCTCCAGTGTAGATTGCATCGTGCTGTTTATAAACAAATGCGAAAAGTTTTCTCAAAAGAAATAAAAAGATATAGACAAAGCACAAACATCGGGAAACGAACTTATGTTTCAAGAGAAAAGCTATTTATTTTAAATTCTAAAATAGGAAAAACATTTGAAGTCAAAACACTCTTTAAAGAAAAGTAACATAGTTGAGTTGAAATATTTTTATGCGTTATAAAAGCGAGATATTTTTATATGTTTTACTCTTACAAATATCATAGGGAACCAGAGTACCTGATACCAGATTTAATTTGGAAATAAAAATTATTAAATTAATCATGCCATTATAATAAACGGTGTAAAATTTTTCCCATTTATATTATTGAAATATTTTCCCATATCCCATACTTTAAATGTCTTTTAAAGTGAGTCTTATTAAACATATTCATCAGTTAATTGGTTAATTGCTTTGAAGTATATAATTCCCTATAATAGTATTTAACATTCACACGCAATTTTATGTCATTTCCCATATTCCCAATTTGAAATAGTATTTAAAGTAAGACTTATTAAACTTATTCATCAGTTAATTGGTTAATTGCTTTGAAGTATATAATTCACTATAATCGTACTTAACATTCACACGCAATTTTATGTCATTTCCCATATTCCCAATTTGAAATAGTATTTAAAGTAAGACTTATTAAACTTATTCATCAGTTAATTGGTTAATTGCTTTGAAGTATATAATTCACTATAATAGTATTTAACATTCATACGCAATTTTATGTCATTTCCCATATTCCCAATTTGAAATAGTTTTTAAAGTAAGACTTATTAAATTTATTCATCAGTTAATTGGTTAATTGCTTTGAAGTAGGATCATTCAATGTAATAAAAATTGACATTCATATGATATAAAATTACGTATGAAAGTCAAATATTATTACAGTGAATGATATAGAAATTAACCAATCAACTGATTAATAAGTTAATAAATCTTACTTTAAAAGCAATTTTAGATACAGAATATGGGTTGGGTTGCATTGATATTTGACGGCCAATTATCTACTCGAGGGATATAGGCCCAGGGAGGAGTGCCCTTCGTGGGGGTCTTTCTAAGGGATCCTAACCCGTATATACGCATTTAAATTCATGGTTTGAAGAAAACCACGAAAACTCCTAGCGATTAGGCCGACGGGTACGATTGGGTTCGAACCCAGAACCTCCTGTCTACCAGCAAAACCTCTCGGCCACTGTTGGGGTCAGAATATGGGATAATTTTTTCATTGTATTAATAGGAATCATCTTGCAGCGTTTTTTATGACGGCCCGATTAATTGAATAATTGTTATTTTCAAATAAACCTGGCATTTCTCTTTAGGATTATCTTGTGAAGGGACCTTCAGGATATATTCAATATTATTTTGGAAAATATGTATTTAAATGTTTTCTGTCGTCATTGTCTTTTCCGGTGATCTTCGATACTGGGTGCTGGTCGATAATGTCATTTTATCAACTCTGTCTATTCTAAAAAAATTTCGTTGAAAGTTCAATTTGTGTTAGTATCTTCTATGAAATTTATAGATTTTACTAAAAATAATAATATCTTTATAATAAACACAAAGTTGCACGTTTGTGTGCTAGCCCGTTAATACTGTTAAGTACATAAAAAATGAAAAATTGTATACACACGTAATGTGTCATATTCTTTATTTATTTTAATATCATAATTAAAGCAAGAAAAATATATCATATCATTGCAATTATTATGCTGGGACGCGAGTGTTATCAAAACCTAAAACGGCGTATGTTTACGAATGAATACTTTAATATCGATACTTTCGGTAGTAAATAAGCATAAAGAAAAGTTTATCATTTTATAATTTGAAAACAAATTACTAAATGCTCAGCGACAATTGATTTTTCAATTTTTCTATGGTAAAAACTTCAAAACATTTATTTCAAAAACATTGTTTTCTATGTATATTACAAAATACTATATTTGTATAAAGAATTTGTGAATAATTAATAAAATTTAAACTATCTTATCATAAAAAAATATTTCCTGTATTTTCGAATCAATCACAACTATTTTTTTCATATCGAAGGAAAAACGATTTATTCTGCAAAAATAACTTTCGTTAAATAATTCACATTTACAGATGGGTGACAAAATAATACGAACACCCATGAAAAATGTATGGTCCATTTCAAAGGACCAGAACGCGCATGTCACTTTACACTCAATTCTGCCACCTAGTGGTTATGAAAGGTAAGGTATCAGTCGCTCAACATCAGTCATAAGTGTTGCATGCACTTACTATATGCTCTGAAAAACTCAGTATTGACTGACATATCAGAGTTCGAAAAAGGAATGATTGTTGGAATGCGGTGCGCTGGTTTCTCCGTGACGGAAACAGCCAATTATTTGGTGCGTGCAAGGAGTACTGTGTCAACCGTTATGACAGCGTACACGAAATGCTGTAAATTGACGTTTGCGGAGTACAACAGTGGATGGAAAAGAAAGCTTTCAGAAAGGGATAAAAGGGGGTTGACCCCCATAGCGGTCAGAAGGCGCAGGCAATCTTTATCCCAGATAGCGTCCTATATAAATAGTCATCTCCAGAATCCATTTCAGCAAGAACTGTCCAAAGAGAACTTAATGTTTCGAACATTTACGGAAGAGTTGCAATTCGTACGCCATTGGTGTCATTGGTGTTGGTATTATTTTGTCACCCATCTCTAAATAATCGTTTTTCCTCAACTGACAGGAAAACAATTGAAAATTTTAAATGTCATGAGTATTTTTATTATTTTAGATTTTATAATGAATTACCTTATAGCTAATTTTATAAACTGTGTTTTAAAAGACACGAATGATAATATTAAACATTCTTATTTGATATATATGTTTTTGTCTGAAGTTTAATAATAACAAGAAAAGCTCAAGTATTTATGTTGTTACAGACTGCATTTATGTGCAATACTGATTTTTGAAATTCAACTTGGAAGAAATATTTTTGCGTGATAATTTTGATGTTAATTTAGTGCAGAATATTTTTGTACAAAACACTTTTCTAATAAAAATTTCAATGATTATTAATAAGTTATAAAGTTGGATATTCATCCAACTTTATTGCAACAATGGTATTGAAAATCTTAAATTAAAATGTTTTGTTACCAAGCATTCCTGACAGATTTCAGTATGTTGTTTTGGTTTATAGAATAAAAAAATATTTACTGAAAGTTACTGAAAGAAATTTTAACTTCCTGGCCCGAGAACACTTAAATGTATAGCACAAAATTAGCACTCGCCACTCGCCAGGCGTCGAGTAACTCTTAAAACGTGGCGATTAACTTTATTGCCCTCATTCGCCAAACTCAATGGGCACCACTCGCCAAACGCGATGGTTGAAAGATCGATGCCATGGAGGAAAGCGGTGAAATGCGTTCGGAATTTATAGCGCCCAAATCGGCGATTCTCCCGAACGTAAGAAAAAAAAGTACCTGGGGGTGATTCTGTCTAAAATTTTCCGAAAATTTAAGGCATTCGGTTCTGAAAAAAAAAAAAAAAAAAAAAAAAAAAAAACAGTCATCAGCCCGAAAATTCGGACATAAAAATATCGCTAATTTCGATATGGTCGACGAAAAAAATCAATTTCGTCAATCGTTCGTAGAAAAAAAATTACAAATTTCGTCAAAGAATCATGAAAAAACGTGAATTTCGCCCAAGGACCACGCAAAAAACACGAATTACGTCAAAGCATCGCGGAAAAAACGCAAATTTCGTGACAAGATCGCGAAAAAAATGCAAAATTCGTGAAAAGATCGCGAAAAAAACGCAAAATTCGTGAAAAGATCGCGAAAACGCAAAATTCGTGAAAAGATCGCGAAAAACGCAAAATTCGTGAAAAGATCGCGAAAAAAAAGCAAAATTCGTGAAAAGATCGCGAAAAAAAACGCAAAATTCGTCAAAAGATCGTGGAAAAACACAAATTTCGAGAAAAGATCGCGGAAAAAACGCAAAATTCGTGAAAAGATCGCGGATAAACCGCAAATTTCGTGAAAAGATCGCGGGAAAACGCAAATTTCGACAGAGAATCTCGAAAAAAATCACAAAATTCTTTAAAGTATCGCGGGAAAACACAAATTTCGACAGAGAACCCCGAAAAAATCACTAAATTCGTGAAAAGATCACGGAAAAAACGCAAAATTCGTGAAAAGATCGCGGAAAAAACACTACTTTCGTGAAAAGATCGCGGAAAAAACACTACTTTCGTGAAAAGATCGCGGAGTAAACGCAAATTTCGTGAAAAGATCGCGGAGTAAACGCAAATTTCGTGAAAAGATCGCGGAGTAAACGCAAATTTCGTGAAAAGATCGCGGAAAAAAATACAAATTTCGTCAAAAGATCACGGAAAAAACACAAATTTCGAAAAAGATCGCGGAAAAAAATACAAATTTCGTCAAAAGATCACGGAAAAACACAAATTTTCTAGAAAAGATCGCGAAAAAACGCAAATTTCATGAAAAGATCGCGGAAAAATGTAAATTTCGTGAAAAGTTCACGGAGTAAACGCAACTTTCGTCAAAAGATCGTGAAAAATGCAAATTTCACGAAAAGATTGCGGAAAAAACGCAAATTTCATCAAAAGATCGCGGAAAAAACGAATTTCGTCAAAAAATCTTGAAAAAAATGCAAATATTTTCAAAGAATGGCGAAAAAACCCCCCACGAATTTCGTTAAAAGATTGCAAGAAAAACGCAACTTCGTCAAAAGATCGCGAAAAAACGTGAAATTCGTTAAATGGTAGCAGAAAAATGCATATTACTTAGTGCCGAGGGGGGGGGGTCCCCTCTGCTGTAACCTTTCTGAAAATTTCCTGTGAATTTATTTCATTGCAATTAATAGTAAAAATAAAATTTTTCAGTTGAGTGTAATCATATCGAATAGTAAGTAATATATATTAGTAAATTACAATGTTGATAGTTAGAAAAAACAAAATTTTGTTTGGAGCGTATATAACTTTGTCACTGGCCAGTGGTTAAAAAAAAAAACTGGCCAGTGAAAAAATTCAGTGTACTGGCCAGTGGCCAGTGGGTAAAAATGTTAATTTTGACCTATACTTAAATAAAGAGGTTTTAATACACTATGGGTTAGAAAAATGAATGCTTCCGATTTTTTTTAATTATTTAAAATCATTAATTAATGACAAAGGAAATGTGTGGAAAGTTGGCTGTTTATTATGTGTGAAAACTAGTAGAAATAAGATGTCAAATATTCCTGCGTAAGATATTTACTATTAAAAATCATGCTATTAGAATTCTGAAAAAATAAAAAAAAATTCTTAATTTTAGAATTATCTTGGGTCAACGAAAAAATGATAAATACATAAATATTTGAAAGTAGTATAGTGCAATACTCATTACAATTTATTTAAAATAATACTCACATTTATTTAAATCTTTATCTTTTATTTTTATCTTTCTAAATAAATGGGAATATCGATTCACATTCCTTGTTACAAGCGTCTGTGAAAGAAAACTCTGTGGAATTTGACAGAGAAATGAGTACAGTAGAGCGCCGTTTATCCAGCCGCCAATTAACGGGATTGTAAAATTAACCGAATCGATCCAGGGCCATATTTTTTTCCGACATTCTCCAAAATTTTTTAAGTGAAACTTCTTTAAGCGCGGTAGGGTAAATTTGGCTGGATGTCAAGAAATTTAACATTTAAATAATCATTTTCCAATGCTGAAATACTAAAATCGCCAACAAATGCAAATACAGCCACGCATAAAATGAACTGCTCTCAGAACACAAGTAATTTCACTTCTAATGCGCGAGAGTCCCACCCAGAAGAAATAATGATCTCTATGAAGCAGAAGACTATCGATAATTTATTTTCCCTATCACAATGATTTTTTAAAATGTATGTACTGTACAGTCGTGGTAAAAAAAAGTAAATCTCAGTTTTGAATCGCAGTACACAATTCTGACAGCATAAATGAACTCTACACTCTTCAATTAGCTTAAAAACAAATTTTTATGCAGTTCGAACCATAAGTTTCCAAGAAATTAAGTATTTTAAAACGACCATATTTTAAGGGCTGTATCCAAATTGAAGTTCCGTACACGACTGTTAACCGAGGGAGTCCCCTTCTTGATCAAGGCACCTGAAGAGCCATTCCAGGAGTGAATCATCACTTAAACCATCGTTTTGCCTTTTTTAAGAATAATTTTAAAAGTACTTGGAAGAAAAATGAGAAATTTTGGATTTCCATAAAGCAGGACTTAATAAATCTAAATCCAGCTGAAAAATTGTAGGTGGCAATTCATATTTTTTTCGAATATTGATTTCATAATTCATAATTCATATCATAAAATTATAAAAATTGCAAATTCAGCGTATTTATGCTTGGGTATATTAGTATTATTGCTACACAAAAATTAGCACATTAGGAGCATACTTTCAGGAGATTTAAATAAAAATATGAAAGTGTAATTTAACATTAGAAGCGCTAAAATTTGAATGTTTATAATTCAAAAACTTATCATTCAAATGACTTGAAATTTGGTGTCTAGGCATAGTTTGAACCAAAGTTTTGAAATCACTTGTTAAAACTGGGTCTTGCCATTGAAAATAATGAAGTTTGTATTCGTTTTAATATGTAGATGCCCCCCCTAAGAAAATTTTATATACATAATTTAAAAGTAGACTTTATTTCCAATCGTTCGGTACCAGTAACTTTCGTCTATGATAAAATGTTGAAGAGTTAGTAGGGAGTGTTTACTTTTTTCCACGACTGTACATGTACAGTGTATGTATACATACCTGTAATAATTTTTATGTGCACTTCTATGTATAACTTTGTAACAGTTTTGTAGAAAATACACTGGCCTCCAAAAGTTAAGGTACAGGGACTGGATGCTTTGGATTGCACACGTTTTGTCGAATATCTACAAAAATTATTGGCGAATTGTTCTTGAACTTCTGGGATGAAAGAACATGTTTGATTTCATATTTCTTGGTGAAGCTTTAGTCGGGCCGACAATTAAGGGGCTAATAATAAATTTAATAATAAAATAATATTTGCGATCAGCTGTGCAACAGAAAATGCTGGAAATGGTTTGTCACTGCGTTAAATGATTATTTAGGTCCTGTTCAACGTTTGTGTGCATTTGTGTAAGCATAGCCCTCATATTCGTGAAGATGTTATTGTGTCTGTGAAAAATTCAAAAGTTTTTTGCTTATAGCCCACAGAGTTTTCAACCGAATTTAACACAACGTTCCGAAAACTTGCCAAAGAATAGTAGCAATAGTATACTGCAATTAAAACATGCATATATTGAATATTTGATGAGATATGGGCATTTTTATGAGATAATTTTTAACTGCGCATGCGCGGAAGATTTCAATACTTTTATTTCATAATTTGGTGGTCAGTATTTTGGGGCAACTTCTATAAAAAGTCCAGTCAAATGTTGCGAAAACTTAGAAAGATATAGTGAGCTGATTGAAAAGTTGTGGAAAATCCCTTATAATAAAGCTATTTTTAGGAAGCAACTCACTATATCGACCCTACCTTTGTGAATTTTCGCGATATTTGACTGGACTTTCTATATAAATTGCCCCAAAATACTGACTACCAAATTATGAAATAAAAATTTTGAAATCTTCCGCGCATGCGCAGTTAAAAATTATCTCATAAAAATGCCCATATCTCATCAAATATCCAATATATTCATGTTTTAATTGCAGCATACTGTTGCTACTATTCTTTGGCAAGTTTTCGGAAAGTTGTGTTAAATTTGGTTGAAAACTCTGTATGCTATAAGCAAAAATCTTTTGAATTTTTCACAGACACAATAACATCTTCACGAATATGAGTGCTATGCTTATACAAATGCATACAAACGTTGAACAGGGTCCAAATTAGCCTTACCACACCCTTTTCCTATTTCCAGCCTTTTCTGTTACATAGGTGATCGCAAATATTATTTTATTATTAAATTTATTATTAGCCCCCTAATTGTCGGCCCGACTAAATCTTCACCAAGACATATGAAATCAAACATGTTCTTTCCATCCCAGAAGTTCAAGAACAAATCGCCAATAATTTTTGTAGATATTCGACAAAACGTGTGCAATCGAAAGCATCCAGTCCCTGTACCTTAACTTTTGGAGGCCAGTGTAACATAAAAAAGTAATAAATAATAATTTCTAAACACGTCATTTGTAATATGCTAAAATGTGCACTACCACAATTGCCAGTCCTAAGTCTGGAAAGAGTCTGAAGAGAAGTTACCTAAAGGAAATGCCGTAGACGTTTTTTAAAGTTGTCCAGTTATCCGGATTTTTCATTAACCGGATCAGCCTAGGTACCGACCTGCCCCGGATAATCGTCTCTTTACTGAAAATTTTAAATTATGTATTAATTTTGAAATATTTCTACCGGTATAACCCGGTTTTGACATAATCATATATTTTTTTAAGCCAAAATGTTACTTATGAGACTTTCCATAATTGGTAGCGCGTTTGATGCTAATATCAATTAATTAGTGTTTGTACAGCTTGTTATTCAAAATCGTGTCTTTATTTAATTTAAAAATTTCAGTCTTTCGATTTTCTTTGCATTTCTGATTTTGTGTAATAAGTGTGATTAATATATAATCTCCAAATTTTCTGCCTTTATATTATCAATCTTAAGTGCTGAATTTAATGCAAACAGTATTAATCGTATCTGATTAATGATTTTTAATGTTATTAATATTTCTAGACACATAGTTTACTGAGTTTAGCTCACCTTCTCTGTGTTTTACTTGATAGAAATTCTTTGGTAAATAAAAACTTTTAAAATTGTGGATTTTGTTCCAAGTAGCATGTTTCTGAATCGGGAGGCCACAACTTCATGAATTGCTAAAAATTGAAATTTCAGAGTCGGTTATGCTTCTCTGATCCTATAAGTTTTTATCCAGAAATGCAGTAGGGAATTAAAAACCATCTTTTTGTTGTGCTAAGGTAGCATAATTCGTTTTTGTTTTATCCATGTGTTATTCACAAACTCCTTATTAAAATTTGGTTTTCTAAGGGTAGGACAGTGTAATATGGCCTCTTGTATAGATCGAAACACTTGACTCACTGTTTTGTTTCACTGGAACTCTTTGGTGAGCTCAATTAACGTATTAACTATTTCTGCATAATTATATATAAGAGACATAAAATAGTTATCCAAGCTCAAATTAATTTCACTCACTTTTTGTTTTTCGAGTGAACTGAAAATCATTTGTTTCCACATTCTCAATAGACTGTGCATAGCTATATTTGTTGAGTTTAAATTCAAGAAATATATTTCTTATTTCTATATTTGCAATGTGGATAGTTCAATCGCTAAATTATATTTTATTCATTCTTGTAATTCTTATTACAACACTTGTAGCATTTCCTCATTCGTGTCTGGAAGTAGAATGACCTCAACGATGAAATTGGATTCTTTACTCTTATTGAGGTGGCCCAGTATCTCATCTATGAACTTGGCAAAATGTTTGTGGTAATTTTTGAACATAAATAAATATTATCTTGTGGGCAATATTTACCACATTTTATGATAAAAGCTATCGTATGCCTAACTTATCAAGCATTAAATTTATTTCAAAAAAGAATCTCTGAAGATCTAACACAATATAAAAGTTTTTGCGACTCAATGTCTGTATATTTTTTTAATATCTGATAAGGGTTAAGGATATGTGGATACTCTGTATTTATTTTTTTTATTTATCTTTTAATTATGCTTTTTATAAAACAAATTACAGAAAAAGCATAATTACAGTCTGATTCCTCTACTTTTTTGGCCTCTAACATTTTTTTAAATATTATCTTGCAGATACTGTATGTCATTATGTGGTTTCTTGCATTTTTGAATTTTTGAATGACTATAGACAACTTAATTTTTGAGTACATTTAGTAAGATTAAGTTGATTAAATATATTATAAATAGTATTTTGTTGAAATGAAAATATATGTAAAAAAGTTGCACGTTCCCATAAAGTGTAATTTTCACATTTTTAATAAGGGAACTTTGTAATAAGTGATTGTATCAACTTCCGAGTTGTGTCATTCAATTCAGAATAATAATTTTAAAAAAAATGTAGTTGCAATACCCTATTAAACGCAGATGAAAACGTTGAATTTTCAGACAAATCCCAAAACTACAAAAAAAAAAAAAAACGCATACTAAAAATACGCTTAATTTGGGGACTCGACTCACATTGTAGAGAAATCCGACCAGTTTTCCTGTAGGAATCGGAAAAATAGTTGCCCTTATCGTACCGGAAAATTTTCCCACCCAGCTCGGAATAAAATACGTAAAAAAAGGAAATAGTCAATAAAAGGGTATTTTACGGATTTTATTCAGAGTTGGGTCGGAGATTTTTTTTTTCGGTATGATAAGGGCAACTAATTTTCCGATTCCTACAGGAAAACTGGTCTATTTTTTTTACAGTGCATCTTCAACAGCGTTATTCGCGAATTTTATTTATTACTGATTGTACACGAGTTGTCAAAGTTAAACTTGAACTATTTCTCTGGCAATAGTATATCAGTATTTTTCCGGAATATTTTATTGAAATATATTATCATATTTTCTAAATGATATTTTTTATTTGAGAAAAAACTGTTTGATATTCTTACATAATTTATTTTTAGATACTTTTTTTTATTTATTATAATATAATATTAAATGGATTATTATTTTTTCATTATTAATGGATCTGTAAAACATTTGTAGCTTATAATATAACACAACCTTCAAAAATGGAACCCTGTCGAATGAAAAATTATTTAATTTAAAATATTGTGTTTTTCTCAATTATTTTTATCTCCTCTTTCAAATTTCTATAATGTGCACATTAATTTAAAGAAAACCTTTAAAATTATAAAAATGCATTACCGAAATATTTCATCTTGTGTTAATATTTTTAAATGGCTTTTGATACGGCGAGCGTTTAAAAAATGGAACATTGAAAATCGATTTACGCAAAGTAGCTTTTATCTTTAGTCATTAACATGATATTTTGAAGGTGTTTTTACAGGAAGGAAATTGATGACATTTTTAAAAACCACTATATTGTTGGGAAAAAAGAAGTTTGACGTAAGAACTATAATTTAAATGAAAAATTTCATAATTTATGTATAAAATAATATTTTAACCGTCATAAATGACGGTGTTTAAGTGAAAGATATGGTGTATATTTGGTTTATCGGTGCATTCTGTAATATTTAGGGTAGGATATTATTGGATGTAAATGTAATATGATAATTTTAACCGCTACCTCTATGCTTGGCCGTACTTAATTTCTAATGCAGTTGAACAGTACATTTAGATCCACAGGGTCCGATAATGCTCCCCACTAAAATAATCTTAAGATTATTTGAAGAAATCTCCCCTTTCTCCAGACATTCTGCAGAAATCTGAAGAAATTTTGCAGATTACCTTAAAAATATCTACAGAATTTTTATAGATATTTTTCAAAATATCTGCAAAAATGGGCCAATTACCTACAGAATTTTAGGCCAATTGCCTACAGATTTTCTACAGATTTTTTTTAGTAGGGTACTGAGAAGTCTCCGAGAAATATATTGTTCTCAACTATAACTACATGATCACCAGGCAGTTAGGCTGTCTAAAAATATACATATAACTTTTTTCTGCATATGTGCTGCGAATTTTGGATCCAGCAGCAGACAAATATATCACTTCGGAGGATACTTAGCCCTTAAATGCCGAGTGTTGCTTTTCGGCAACATACCCAATTTAGGCTCTAAAATACTATTAGAATAATATTGAAGCTTTAATGCCTAATGTTGCCAATAAAATACATTCTGAAAATATTATTAAATCGATTTTTAACATGTAGATGGCAACACTTGAGCTTTTTAAGAATAAAGATAGATTTATTTTTTTTCAATTATTGCTACTTGTTCTTTTCGTTTTGTTCGAAAGCTTGCGAAATACCCTGATTTGTTCTGCAGTGAGCATGTAAAATTTACTTCTTATTATAGTTCCTAAAATTCTTGTGTATTTATTATTATAGAATTTTATCAAGGAAAATTATTTTTTCAATTAAACACTGATATTGCCGATTAGAAACAAATTGTTTTTAGCCGTAAACCGTACTTAAAACAAAATATTAGTTTTTAAAGTATTTTCCCTACGATTTACTTAAAAAATGAAAGCCGAAAAACATTATTACAATGATTTTTGAAAAATCAGGCCTTTAAGGGTTAAAATGCGAAGCGTAAAATGTATTTTCCCACCGTAAACAACCCAAAATTCCAAGATTTTCTTAGTTAAAAAAAATCCTGAAAATTGCGTTTGCAGTCTGCAAACGGCGCCCCTGAAAGGGTTAAGGGTTAAGAGTTATTGTTAGAGAGGTTTTGACAGATATCTTGGCCGATACGTACAGAACTTTCCGAGAAGTACTTCCTGTTGATCTGACGACAGAAAAAGAGACAGTTCCGTAAACCTAAGTAAATTTCATAACCCATTAACCTCCGGAACACCCTGGGTACCAGGGTAAGGTACCATCCAGGGTAAGGTAAATACCATCCAGGGTAATTACCTCCAGGGTAAGGTAAGGAATCTGAACCGCTTTGCTGAAAATCTTTTGCAACTAAAAATTTTGAAAGATAATCTTCGCTTTGTTTAATGGTCAAAGTATCTGCTATTAAATAAGGCAATTTATTTAATTAAAATATAGTGGTAGCTTGATAGTTAATTTAAGCATGCGCATTTATTTTTACCGTTAGGTGAATGCAACACCAATTGGTTACATTTAGTTTGAATTTGAAGTTATGAAGTAAGAAATGATGTGATGACAAATAAAGTTACCAGGGTAAATTTAACATTGAACACCAGATTTTAAAGTTAAAAAAAGAACTTCTGAATTTAATTTCAAATTTCAATTGCACTATATTTTATTTTATTATACTATCATATAACTCTATGAATTATTTCAACGTACGTACTTATATTTTAATACGTGAAGTAATTACCGTAAATTGTGGAATTACTTCATAAAAGTTAAGAAAGTTACTCTGAATACAATTCTCAATAAAAAAATAAACGATGAAGTTAATATGCAATGATGAATATAATTTTATTAAATAACGTTGAAAGAATCATTAGATGAATTTCATTATTTTTAAATTAATCGCGTCAATTTTACAATTTTATAAGGTATAACATCTTTTATCATGAATTTAAAAAGCTGGTATGTTTCTTTTAAAAGAAATGACAAAGTAGTTTCTTATCTTCTTATTTTATATTATTTATAATTAATCCTCATTAAATTAGCTTCCATATTTATAAACGTTTCTCTTGGTTCATTCTCAAGAAAATGTGTTTTTTACGGTCGCAGAAAAATAAATGTTTATAAATGTAGCAATCTTACCAATTTTTTTAACACATATACGAGGGAAAGTCAATAAGTAGATCACAAATCGATATGAGAAATTGCAAATTAGTAGTAATTTTTTTTCAAACTATGCCAATATGTGACAGCACTGTCCAACTGTAAGATTTGACTTTCGAATTTATGCAATAACAGTTGTTTAAGTTGAACAGGGGGGTTCAAAAGTTGTTGACGAAGAACGAAGTGGTCGTCCTGTGGAGATTGTGATAGAAAAAAAAACAGTCCGTAGGTTGGGAAAATGCTTAGAGCTGACAGGCGAGTCACAATAGACGGCATTAGCAACTGCATCAGGGTGTTCACATTATTTAGCCTACTGCCGACTGATACAGACGTTGAATGTGATCTACACAGATGGCTGAGAGTGTAGCCCAAAGTCTTTTATGCAGCAGGTATTAGAAAACTCATAAAGAGATGTGACAAATGTATCAATGTAAATTACGATTATATAGAGAAATAAACATGCCTTTTAAGTATGTATCTTGATTTCCATTTTTCTATCAGATTTTGTGATCTACTTACTGACTTGCCCTCGTATATATTTATGTTATAAGTACTGTATGAAATATATTTACGACGAAATCATTTTAATATTGAATGTGGCGCTCGGACTTCTTGCCACCAACCTTTGCACACATGAAATGTAAAATAAGAGACATTTTTAATTTAATATTCGAATACTAAATTTCACGGTTATAAATTTGTATTTTACTTAAATTATAAATTTTATTCTTGGGATTTTGAATAATGGGAAAAAAGTAACAATGAACTGACTTTAGTAATCGTTGAGTACACTTTTCCACCAATTTTAAATATGCATGTTAAAACGTACCTGAAGGAAAAACAGAAATGTCTTGTTAATTCACTATGATGATGGAGAAACATTTAACCCTTTCAGTGCGGAATTTTTTTTGGGTGGAGTTAATGCCCTCTACTACGCAGGCGTAATAACTGCTAAGCCCATGACGCACTACAATGAGCACAATACACGCCGTGAACACCTAGGCGACTTTTGTTGAAGCTTACTGTAGTCTACAGCACCCAACTCCTAGATGTCGACATTAGTCGACTCCCGCACTTGGACCCTTATGTCGACTTCTGTCGACTCCCGCACTAAAAGGGTTAAAGTCAGATACATTGTAGTTCTTCATTGTATTTGTAAGGTGATATGAGTTAAGAGAAGAATATTTTTATGGACGGCATAAAGAGCGACACGCGACTACTGCCGGGTTAATACACCGCGTCCCAAAAGTTTAGATAATGAATTTTAGACAATAAAATTTGCATTAACATAAAAAGTAATAAAGTACAATTAAAATTCGTGAGATAGGTAACAAAGAAAATAAATTTTGCTGATATACACATATAAATTATGATCAAAGGTTTGAAATTATAAAATATACATAAAATTATATACAAATGTGCTGTCCCAAAAGTATAGACAATTGTAATTTTGTTTGGTTTTACATTTTTTTTAAAATAACTAAAAACTTGCTTTTATTATTTAATTGTGTTGCCACGACAATTTATAACATCAAATACACGTTGTTACATATAATTAACTAAGCATTGAATTACAGAAGGAGATATTTCATACCACGCTTTGTCAATTGCAATTTTTAAGTCATTTACACATGTATATTGCTTTCCATTTTCATATATTTTACGAGATAAGATACCCCATATGTTCTCCATGGGATTCAAATTTGGTCTAAGTGCTGGCCAGTCAAATAGTGTGATACTGTTTTGCCTAAATCATATTTTCGATAATGTCGAGGTATGGATCTTGTTGCAAAACACAGTCCGGTTCTGCTGGCAAATACATAATTGGCAGTAAATTGGTATGTAAAGTATCCTGATAATCCTCTGATTTCATTTTTCTGTCCATAAATCATAGATATATTTGGCTTTTGAAAGAAAACTCTCCCCAGATCATTACGGATCATCCGCTTTGTTGATTGCTGAAACAGTTCTTGAGTTCTTTTCTTAGGTAATTCCAGTAAAATTTATGACCATCAGGGCCGTCTAAATTCCATTTCTTTTCATCACAGAAGAAGACAGAAATCCATTTTTCACCGTATGACATCTGCTTTCTAGACCACTTTAGACATGCGTCTTTAAGACTTCTCTGCTTTAAGCAAGCTTTTACTTTCATTCTTCTGTAAACAATATTTGTTGAAGCTTTCATTCTTCTGTGTACAGTACTTTTTGAAATTCTGGAAATTGATGCAATTTCACGCAGAGATAAATTATCAACTGAACCAATTTTTAATAACATTCTATCATCACGTAATTTGGATTTTCTAGCAGGACCGGACTGTGTTTTCCAACAAGATGGAGCATACATCCATATACCTACACATCATCGAAAACATTCAAACTTATACACACTGGAGAAAAATACTGGAGAGGATAAATAAATAGTTGCTTATCTTATTCTTTCCTCTAAATTGTGATAATAACCACGAGTATATTTTCGAAAACAATATATTTGCTGCCGTCATTATCAGATTATAGAGAGTACTTGGCCCAACAATAACATAGTGTATGAGAGATTTTTTATTCAGGGGTATAAATATTCAAATGAATGAGGAATTTTTATTTCATTTGAATGAATTCAAATGAATTACCCCTCCCCCCCTCCTCCCTTCCTTTGAAATAGACTCGTCCACTGATACTTAAGCAGAGATTTTTCCATAAACTTTCACTCCTCTGATTTTCCCCTGATGACAACTGTTGCAGTGCAGTTGAAAGCGCTCGGGTGTTTTTAAGATCTTTGACGGCTTTCATGTTGTGAAAACCTGTTATGTATTTTTAGCACCTTTTTAAGTAAATTTTATCAGAATGTAACATCGTATTTTATATGTTTTTCAAGGTGAATTTGACGTTCAACAATTATAGTTTGAACTATATTTTATGTTATTAATTATCGATACTGGATCAAAATGGAACGCAATATTTTAAAGAGGAAGTACAGATGTGAAAGAATGAAGTTAGATAGAGAAATTATTAATGTTAGATTCTTACAGTTGTGTAAACATCATGGTGTTATACCAAACTTTCTGAAATGTAATAATCGGTTTATTGATGAAGAATTGCCAACAATCAAGCGTAAATTTGAATTTGACAGCCTCAGAACTTATATCAGGATAAAATTTAAGAGATAAAACGACCAAATTCTTAAAGTGTATCATTTATATTGCGAATTAGCAAGAATCATGGATGACAGTGAATTTGACGATTTCCAGAGAATAATTAACTTTTATAGAACTAGACAGAGGATATCAAAGGAAAGGACCATTTACTCTAAGATAAACAAGGTACGTGATACCAAATTAAAACATAATTTGCCACGCAATACTCCAGTCCCTTACGTAAACCTCACGGGTAAAGTTATTGACCACAAACTTCATAAAGTCTTGAAACTTGGTCCAAAACACATATTTAAACATTCAACAAACTTAAAATCAGTCATAACTAATTGCGAGGTTATTGTACAGTCAACACCTAGTGAAAAGAGGGAGGAAATAAGAAGTATTCTACATAACAATGTAAATTCATACCTAAAGAAACAGACCCAAAATAACAGTAAAGATTTAAATGTTATTAAGCAGCTCAAAATTAACTCTGAAATTATAGTAATCCAAACTGACAAGTCTAACAAATTAGCAATAATGAATACTCAAGATTATATCTCAAAAATGGAGGAATGTATTGAAGAAATGAACTGCAGAGAATTGAACAAGGACCCTAATCCCACAATCGACCGTAAAGCACAAGATTTAATTAAACATGGCACATGGCCTACTCAAATGAAAGTTAAACTCAAAATTAATAAAACTGCTGTCACTCCCAGGTTAATTGGACGTTTAAAAGATCACAAGGACAACTACCCTCTTAGACCTATAGTTTCCAAGTGTTTAGCACCAACATATACCATAGAAAATGTTTTCGTACCGCTACTTAAAGAAATGTTACCTCCAACCAATCTTGTAGTCAACTCAACCAGAGAGTTTATTGAGAAAATAAAGAACGAGAATATATATGATAACAGTATAATTGCAAGTATGGACATCAAATCCCTGTACCCTTCAATAAATGTAAAAGAAATAGAAATCCTTATAAAGCAATTTATAAATAGTAACCCGGCATATAACGATGAAATAAGAACAACTTTAAATTCAAGCATTAACTTGATTACAAATAACAATGTCTTTCAATTTAATAGGAAATTTTATAAACAAACTGAGGGTGCTCCAATGGGCTCACCCATTTCAGGATTATTAGCGGAACTAAAACTTAGACCACTTGAGAAAGATATTATATGTAAATCAAATATAAAACCTCAACTATGGCTGCGTTACGTCGATGACATATTTTTAATTTGGAACCATGGTATCCCCGCTTTGAATGACTTTTTATATACAGCTAATAACCTAGATTCAAATATACAATTCACATTGGAAGTCGAAGAAAAAGGATCCTTACCATTCTTAGACGTAGAATTAATAAGAAATAATACAACATACAATATTGATAGGAAAATTTATAGGAAACCATGCAATTCAAATAGTACAATATCCTACAATAGTAATGTCCCATTTAAATACAAAACTGCAGCTTATAAATTTTATATAAATAGAGCCATTGAATATTGTACAAGAGAATACCTACAACCAGAGTTACTCACCATCAAGAAGATTGCAATAGAAAATGGTTCCCCCCCACTGTATCAATAAATTAATCTTTGATATTCAGCATAGAGAATCAACCAGAAATAGCATTAAAAATAATCTCAAGTTTTATAGTTTTAATTATATACCCAAGTTATTTGAAAGGATTAGTTATGCATTAAAGAAATATAATATATACGTAATCGCAAAACCATCTGCTATATTAAAAGATCTTGTACACCGGAAAATAGACCCAATCCCTAACGATGAAACTTCTGGCATATATGTAATACCTTTCACAAACAAAGTTAATCAGAAAGAACTCAAATACATAGGAATGACTACTAGAAAATTTAAAGACAGACGAAAAGAACATATTACAGACATAAAGTATAACAAACCCTCTACTGCTCTATCCAGATTAAACCAAAAACAAGATATTCACATTGATTTCAGTAAAGCAAGAGTCATAGCCCATACTTCAAATTACTACACATCAATAATCAGAGAATCAATAGAAATTTTAACTCAAAAGGAAGAATACTTGCAACGATACTTTATCCTACAACATATCTAAGATCTGGTATAGCATACTAGATATTTCTAGCGATTTTGAAACATAATCATTTTCATTTTTACCCCTTCCCCCCTCCTCCCTTCCTTTGAAATAGACTCGTCCACTGATACTTAAGCAGACATTTTTCCATGAACTTTCACTCCTCTGATTTTCCCCTGATGACAACTGTTGCAGTGCAGTTGAAAGCGCTCGGGTGTTTTTAAGATCTTTGACGGTTTTCATGTTGTGAAAACCTGTTATGTATTTTTAGCACCTTTTTAAGTAAATTTTATCAGAATGTAACATCGTATTTTATATGTTTATCAAGGTGAATTTAACGTTCAACAATTATAGTTTGAACTATATTTTATAATTCAGTTTTATTTCGTTTATTTTGCATTTATACTTCTAAGATTACGTAATATATTTTCCATTTGTGTGTTATGTACAAATAAACCTAAATAAAGAAAAAAAATCATTCGATGTATTAATGTCTAAACGTTTTCACTCATGAATCATTTTAATTCACATGGCATTTATTTACTTTCATTGTAAGCGAAGACAACTAGTATAAAAAGAGTTGACAATAGTATATAAAATATTCAACTATTATAATTGCATTTATTTTGTTTATTATTTTTTTATATAAATCCAATGCGTCTTAATAAAAATAAATAAATAATATCATATCTACACAAATGAAATAAAACTGTACAACGATTAACTTGATTTTATGAATTTAATAAAAAAATAAATGGTATTTCTATAACGCATATGTGATCGCGTTCTATAAGTTTAAAACTATTTTAATTGAATAAGTTTAAAACTAATCAAAATGGAAATAAAAACTAAAATTAATAACAAATTAACTAAAAGTATATAAGATGACGAAGATTTAAGCGAAAAGAAAATATTTGTATATACACTGCAAAAAAACCACTGTAAATTTGCCAGCACAAACTCGATCACAGTTGAATGTACTGTATCTTTCTTTGGTTTCCTGACTATTTAAACATGGAAAATACAATAGTTGCGTAAAATTAACAGTACAATGTACTGGTAATATGGACGCATTTGGACGACAGCACAAACTACTGGCGTCCAAATTGCCAGTACATTGTTCTGTTAATTTTACGCAACTACTGTATTTTCCATGTTTAAGTAGTCAGGAAACCAAAGAAAGATACAGTACATTCAACTGTGACCGAGTTTGTGCGCGAGATGAACAATACAAAGTACTGTAAAAATGTCGTTTTTTTTACAGTGTATATAATTCCTTCACTGAATAGATTCTTTTAATTTCAAATACATTGGAGTGATTTTTGCAATGATCTATGAAAAAAGTGTAGGCGTTAGGTAGTTGATGCCATAATTAATAAAATATTATAGTTATAATTATTCTTTCAAATTACATAATAAATGGGATCAATAGTTAGCTTTAGCACTTTCTTAAAATGTTATTGAATTATGTGAAGTTTCTATAGAAAATATTATTTTTTTAGTAGATTGATTAAAATAAGACCATGCGTATTTTTATTTCTATACATAATTTCTTCATGGAATAGATTCTTCTAATTTCAAATAAATTGCAGTGATTTTTGCAATAGTCTATGAAACGAGTGTAGACCTTAGGTAGTCCATGCCATAATTATTGAAATATTATAGTTATAATTATTCAATTATTCTTTCAAATTACATAATAAATGCGATCAAAATTAACTTTTGCACTTTCTTAAAATTAAATTGATATAAGTGAAGTTTCTATAAAAATATGTTGTTTTTTTTAGGATATTGATTAACCCTACAATGCTACCCATTCGTCTCCTGGACGAAGCCCATAACAAATAACATTGACCTGCCTCCCCTAAAACAGGAAAGAGGTCGTACCACTCAGTACCTTTATTCGACCTTGGCTACTGCACTTACGGATAATCCTTCTTTCCGAAATATTTGTGCACGTGGCGTTTTCAGAACAATATTCGTCTCATTGGCGAATGGTTAGCAATAACGTTTGCCTTTCAGAATGTGACTTAAATTTATCCTGTGCTTCTGTGACATGTCAAAACGTGTTTTCTGAGAAAATTTTTGGGGTGACATTAGAATATTCGGGAACGAACTATTAAAAGAGCTGATGAGGAGGAGGAGGATGAGGATGAGGATGAAGAAATGAAGAAAATTTTATTTCTGTGGATAAAACAGAAAATGAAGATTGTATTGAAGTTGAAAATGAAGAAATCGTAGATAGCGATAGGGATGAAAATGATGAATTATCCTTTGACAATAAAGATGAAGAAAAGACAGTGCTTGAAAAACAGACCCAGGAGGATGAAAATATAAAGTCAAATTTTGAAGCTAAAACTGAAAACCGCAGTGTATCAAATAACAGTGAATGGTTTGGAAAAACTCCGAAATATTATTATATTATACAAAACCAAATAAGTGTGTTACTTTTATATCTACTTTCCACGAAAATACAAACGTTAATCACGAAAATAGAACACTGGAAATGATATAATTTTATAATTTCACAAAAGAAGCCGTAGACAGATTGGATAAGATGTGTAATAACATGCCATGCAGTCGAAAAATACACCGATGGCCTCTTTATGTGTTTTGTAAAATGATAAATATCCGTTCAGTGAATTCACATGTTATAGTCCATAACCTGGCACAAAAATACGAAAAAGCATTATCTAGAAAAAAATTTGCGATAAAGTGAAGTGAAAATCTTCTTGCTCCATAGATGAAGAAGGGTTTGAAAGAATCAACTTTGATTCGATCGACAAGAAGAATTACCAGTGTCTTTTTGAAATTGAATATGAACATTCAACAACCCGGATAATCTGAATATAAAAAAAATGTGTATTTTGTCCATTCAATTTGCACAGAATGACGTGCAAATTTTGTCTAACGGTTTCCAAGGCAATGTGTAGTGAACATCACGCTAACATGTGTAAAGATTGCTTTGAAAATAAATAAATCATGCTTCTTGCTTACTAATGTACTTTTACTCAAATTAGCTTTAAAATTGATTTTAAGTAAGCCTAACCACATTTCGTCTGGGAGACGAACGGTTATCGTTCCCGTAAATATTTTAAAGGGTAGCATTCTAGGGTTAAAATAAGACCATGCGTATTTTTATTTATATGCATAATTTCTTCATTGAATAGATTCTTCTAATTTCAAATACATTGGAGTGATTTTTGCAATAATCTATTTAAAAAGTGTAGACGTTAGGTAGTCCATGCCATAATTAATAAAATATTATAGTTATAATTATTCTTTCAAATTACATAATAAATGGGATCAAAAGTTAGCTTTTGCACTTTCTTAAAATGTTATTGAAATATGTGAAGTTTCTATAGAAAATATTATTTTTTTAGGAGATTGGTTAAAATAAGACCATGCGTATTTTTATTTCTATACATAATTTCTTCATTGAATAGATTCTTCTAATTTCAAATAAATTGCAGTGATTTTTGCAATAGTCTATGAAACGAGTGTAGACCTTAGGTAGTCCATGCCATAATTATTCAAATATTATAGTTATAATTATTCAATCATTCTTTCAAATTACATAATAAATGCGATCAAAATTAACTTTTGCACTTTCTTAAAATTAAATTGAAATATGTAAAGTTTCTATAAAAAATATTGTTTTTTTTTTTTTTTTTTTTTTTTTTTTTTTTTTTTTTTTTTTTTTAGGGGATTGATTAAAATAAGACCATGAGTATTTTTATTTATATACATAATTTCTTAATTGAATAGATTCTTCTAATTTCAAATACATAGCAGTGATTTTTGAAATGATCTATGAAAAGAGTGTAGGCGTTAGATAGTTCGTGCCATAATTAATAAAATATTATAATTTTTTTTTTCAAGTTGCATAATAAATGCGATCAAAACCTAACTTTTGCACATTTTTTTTTTATTTTTTTTATTGAAACATATAAATTTCTATAGAAAATATAATCTTTTTAAGAGATTAATTAAAGTAAGACTATGCGTATTTTTATTTCTTTAAAATTGCGTAATATTTTGCTATATTTTTTAGTCGCATAAAACATTTTAAATTAGAAAAAAAACCTGAAATAAAATGATAGCAATAACAAAACTTTGAACATATCTATTATTAAACTAGTTGGATGTGCCAATCCCAAAACTTTCTTCTATCTTATACATCTTAATATTTCAAAACCTAGTTACACATGTTAATACTTCAATATTATTAGTTCAATACTATACCAACTTTGATTTTCATCTTAAATTTCTGCTCAAGTCAATTAAACGGACTAAAAACGAGTTAATCTATATCATGATATTTGTTAAAATTATTAATTTTTCATTATTCTGTCGTTATCAGCTGTTTGCGAATAGCCGGCATATCAGGAAGCGAGTTCCCGCCGCTGCATGAGCCGCCGATGCACAGTAGAACTACGAAAAATCAAGAAAAGTATACAAAAATCGCTAGCACGGAGCCCCTTTACCGCGCAATATTTCCAAATTCAAGGAGAACCTGTTGGCCAAAGCCAAAAACAAGCACAAATATTTTGGTTCAATTGTATGCATAATTTTATACGCTGTTCGATGGTACAATAATGAAAACGGCACAGAGGTCGGAATTATAGCGCCCCCTTCTTTCGGAATTTTTTCAAGTTCAGGGAGTTTGCCATAGCCAGAAACATGCACAAAAAAATTGGTTCAATTATATATATAACTTCATACACTTTTCGATGGTACAATAATGAAAATGGTACAGACATCGCAATTATAGTGCCCCCTTCCGGCAGAATTATTCCAAATTCAGGGAGGACCTTCGTGACATGACCAAAAATAAACACATAAAATTTGGTTCAATTCTATGCATAACTTCATACACTTTTCGGCGGTACAATATTCAAAATGGCACAAAAATTGTACAAAAATCGCTATTACAGCGCCCTCTACGAGCGATTTTTTTACAAATTAAGGGAGGACCTCCTTGCCATAGCCAAGAACTTAATTTTTTTTTTTTTGGTTCAATTCTATGCATAACTTCATACACTTTTCGATGGTGTAATATTCAAAATCGCACAAAAATCGCTATTACAGCGACCCCTACCGGCGAATTTTTTCCAAATTCAGGGAGGACCTGCTTGCCATAGCCAAAAACTTAAAATAAAAATTTGGTTTAATTCTATGCATAACTTCATACACTTTTGGATGGTACAATATTCAAAATCGCACAAAAATCGCTATTACAGCGCCCCCTACCGGCGAATTTTTTCCAAATTCAGGGAGGACCTGCTTGCCATAGCCAAAAACTTAAAATAAAAATTTGGTTCAATTCTATGCATAATTTCATACACTTTTCGATGGTACAATATTCAAAATCGCACAAAAAACGCATTTACAGCGCCCCCTATCAGCGAATTTTTTCTAAATTCAGGGAGGACTTGCTTGTTATATCCAAAAACTTAAACTAAAAATTTGGTTCAATTCTATGCATAACTCCATACACTTTTGGATGGTACAATATTCAAAATCGCACAAAAATTGTTATATCAGCGCCCCCTACCGGCGAATTTTTTCCAAATTCCGGGAGGACCTGCTTGCCATAGCTAAAAACTTATAATAAAATTTTGGTTTAATTCTATACATAACTTCATACACTTTTTGATGGTACAATGGCGACAGACAGACGGACCGACGGACAGACGGACAGACGGACGGACGGACAGACGGACACACAGACAGACAGACATTTTCTATAAACATGTTTTTTGGAATCTCTGACCCCTAAAACATGCAAATCCGTCGAAAACCGGAAGTCGAAAAAAAATTCGATTACAATACTTTCTTCTATTGAATATAGAAGAAAGTAAAAAAAGTATTCATATATTATATTTTATGATAAAAAAAAATATTAAAAACATCGTAGTTTAATTAAATTTTCTAGAATGTAACGAAACAGGTACATTTTGAAGAAATCTATTCAGCTAAAAAATACCCGGCACAGATTTCTTCTACTTCAATGACAGCATTATTAGCTACATACAAGTCGCAAAAAAAAACAAAAAAACAATTGATATTTAAAAAGCTTATTAAAATTGCATTCTCATGTTGAAAACAATTTATATATATGGCAAAACGAGATTTTTTCTTTAAATAGGCTGCAGGTTCCTTCCATGAAATTTCTTTAATACCGTAAATTTAATGCCATAATTTTTCTGATTTTCTATAACGATCCGAAAAATAAATTTTTTCGTAGTATGTTTTTGACAGAATTATTTTCATAAGTACTATTGAAAAGATTTTTTTATGGAAAACCTAAAACGTGATATTTTATTATTTTATTTTTTATAAAGGAAACATTGCTTATATTAGATGTTGTTTTTCTCTGTATTAAATACGTTAACCAAGTATTTATTTATTAAATTTATTTTCATTGTTTACTTTGACATTTAAGACTGTTATAAGCTATGACAAGGTTACTAAAAATATGAAGGGTTTAACAAAAGGATTCTGTTTTTTTTCGGTTGTATATACCTCAATTATATTTAGGAAGAAATTTAATAAAGAGTTGAAATAAACTACTTTTGTTTTACTGCATGCAGTTTATAAGTAGAAAACGTATTGAAATTTTGTCTTCTTTTTAATGTGATCTTATTTAAAGTATTACGTTCTTCCAAAAAACTTATGGTAGAGTACAATAAAATAAGTAGTAGTGTAAAATAAGTAATTTTTAGAAAACTTATGTGTTGACCATATATTGTGATTTAAAAAAAAAAGGTTTTAAGTATTTAAAATGTTTTATTGACAATTGAAGACATTTTTTATATTGAGTAAGGCTGTTTGCAATTCGAATCTTGAAACATGCACAATTTTAGGAATGTGTATATTTCCTATTATTATCCTAGTAACTTCTATAAAACTCATAGTTTCCTTTGTTCTTGATATTATTTATCTTTTATTCGTATATAAGATATCCGGAAATACAGTTTGGGAAAAACAGTAAAGAAATATTTTACATATATTTCTTGTTCGATGAGTGTTATTATTGAGATTGTGTACAATGGGTATTAATTTCTAATTAAAATGGATTCGAAGTTTTAAAAATATTAATGAATAAAAATAATTCTAAATAGAACTTTAGTGCAAAATGTTTGATATTTATATGTTTAAAAGGGATGTTATTTTATTTTACTACTTTGAATATACAATAATGTTTTAAGTTGAATTTAGACGTTACCATTTTTAAGTGGAACTTACAGCTGAGGAAGCTAAATGTCTCTTTGGCAAAAAAAATAAACAGATTTCAATAGAGTTCGGAATAAATACAATTGTATTTTTACCACTACCCACTTTATCGTACCTACAAAAGTGTGAAAATAATTAGAAAAATTGTGAAATTTACATGAAATCTTGTTATATTAAAAACTAATACTCTATTTCAAAAATATTGACACATTTAACATTCAGTGTGCATCCTCTTGTTTTTTATTAAAGATTCGATACGACTTGGCACACTTTGTATGAGTTTTTGGCAATTAATTTGTATTTCGTGGTTATGTGCCAAATATGGATGAGTCTTTCTATCATAACATTCTTTTTTGTGATGTTGCATTTAGTTAATTTTTCGTTAAAATGACCAAAAGATTCTCTATGAGGTTCTTATCTGGACTATTTCACGGCCATGGAGGAGTTTTTTTTAATAAAAATTTAAAGAAATGCAACATCACAAACAAGAATGGTCGGATAGAAAGACTCATCGAAATGTGGCATCATGACAACGAAATACAAATTAATTGCCAAAAACAAAAACTCATGCAAAGTATACCAAAACGTATCAAATCTTTATTAAAAAACAAGGGATGGTCACTATATAGTAAATGTATCAATGTTTTTAACATAAAGTTTATTTATTTTATGGGAACGTCCATTCGTTACTCTTGTGATAATTAGAGCAAATCTATATATATAAAAGCCGTTCTCTGTGTGTATGTCCTTTATACAAATCTTTAATTTTTGACCGATTTGCACGAAACTTGCTGTACATAGGTTTCAGAACGTGGAATAGATCCCTGCCACCTTTAAAAAATCATCAGAGCAATATTTATCCCTTTTTTCTATCATCTTTCATAATTTAACGTTATAGAAATATCTCATTTTAAATTTTCAAATTCAATAGCTTCTTTCCTGTTGCCACACATCTAAAAAACTGCTCAATAATTTTAAAAAATGATAACTCGAGTACTTTGTTTTATTAGCCAATGAAAATTCAGACTCGACTGCTATATTTTTACATTTTTGAAATCGACGTCATTCTAATCAGAAAATGCACATTTTTCATATATTTATGTAAAAACTTTAACTAAGCATGTTTTAAAATGACCTTAGAAATACTTTAGTTGAATGTTAAAAAATCTATTTTAATGAAGTCGTTTCAATATCAAGAATCAAATAAGGAAAATGATAATAGTAAAAACAAATCGTTTGCTAGATATGACGTCAATGTCATCAATATAATTTCAAACTGGATCTAAAAACTGGATGCTACAATCTATTCCCTATTTCTTTGTAATCTTTAATTATATCATTTAGATAAATGTTTTAATACCTGAAATGCAGTGATAACATTCTACGATTTATATCGAATACGGTTATATAAAATACGATTTTTTATACGATTTATATTAAATAGAAATTATAGCTACTATTTTTTAGGGTAAGCTTTTTTTCTTTTTTAAACAAAATTTCATGACTGACAGACTTTTTTGTTAGACGTTGAAATAATGGGATGCATGATGTTTAGAGATCAAATTGCAGTAAAAGCGTAATTTATGGCACGGTTAGGTTGTTGCCACCAACAATATGGTGCTAGGCGTTACTCATAGATATGTCTTTTCTTCATAATATTGCATTAATAGCAAACGGATATATCTTTCTGAATTGGGTTACAGGTATATTTAAAAATATATCCATGATTGAAAATTAATTTAAAATGGATAAACAATCCGTAAATTGAAATAAGCTTTTCAAAAAAAAAAAAATATATACTGAAAGTACTTTTTGTATTCTATTAGATTTTGGAATAATCAATTGTGCGATATTTAAAGGTCAAATTGCAGTAAAAGTTAAATTTATGGTTGGGTTAGGTTATTGCCACCAGCAATATGATGCTAGAGTTACTCATAGTTCATCAGTGTCTTTACTTTATAATATTGCATTAAGAGCAAACAGGTATATCTTTCGTAATTGGGCTGCATGTAGGGATGAGATTTCCACGTTTTTGCACACCGGTATATTCTTAAAGAAAATGTTGTTCTGTTAAATCAAGAAATATCATTTACTCTAACAAAATACTGGTGTGAAAAAATGCGGAAATCTTATCCCTGGCTGCATGCAAATCAAAAATATCCATGATTGAAAATTACTTTAAAATCCATTCACATGAAAAAATTGAGATACAATTTTCAAATAAATTTCATCTAACAGAAGCTTTTATCTATTCAACAGTGTGAAAAACGAAATTGTATGATGTTCATAAGTTAAAAAAATTTTAGTAAAGGCAAAATTTATGGGTTAGGTCATTGCTATCATCAGTATAATGTCACAATTGGCATTGTGTTTGTAGTTTTTTTTTTAATATATATATTCTGAAGATGACTCAATGAAAGAGTCAAAACATGTAAATTTTTTATATTTTTAATGTTTTTTATTATTTAAATGACGCTTTTTAAGCAAATAATTGTACTTTAATATATGTTATGACATTTGTTTGGAATATACATTATTATGGTATAGTTAATAGTAGACGCAATTAAAACTATTTTACTTATATTTCTTATCGGTCTTTTAACGATTCTTGGACGGTTATGCACCAATCTCAGTTATTGTCACTGCCGTATTATTTCATTTTAATGTATTTTACCCGGGTGGACCATTATTATTGACACGAGCGAAGCCGGGTAGATCTGCTAGTTTTCATATATAATTCCAATTATTTTATTACAAAATATAAGTAAGATAAAAATTGATGTAACCAGCTAAATACCACTGTGTTGCACACACAAACATATATCTAATTTATAACAAAACAAAATTACCTATGTATATATTAAATGACTCTTGTGACACTCTGGTCACAAGAGTAACAAAATTATGATTGATTATATAGACAAGGGAAATGCTTTTTGTTACAAATTAGATATATATTAAATGAGTGGAGCACAATAGTATTTTACTGGTTATATCACTTTTTATATTAATCATATTTTATAGTAAAATAATTGCAAGTATTTGTAAAAAAACGCACGAATGGTCACAAGAGTAACAGTGGACGTTCCCTTATATAACAAGTTTTTAATGAAAATTTCACAATGTATTTCTCTGTTTAAAAATACGAGAGAGTATCCTAAAATTTCAATTACAAGTTCATATTTTTTAAGGCTACCTCACACCACTTTTTCAAAACAAAAATCTTTTACATGCACTTTGAGAACATTTGCAAGAGCAAATTACAATGAAATGATTTTTTTTTTAAATAGTGCTGTGAATTCATCTGTAATTGAAACGTTACGATGCCCCTCGTATATTTGAAAATTCTTGAATTATTAAAAAAATGATCACATTGCGTAAACATATATTTTTTATGTGTTTAATATTATTTTTTTATTTAAAATTAATAAAGATTTGAAAAACATTAGTTCTTTACACATTTTAACCCACTTTACTACATATAACTAACTTTAATTTATGTTTAAAATTCTATGTTTATATTAGCTAAATATTCTTGCTTTTCTAGTTGTAACGCAAATACTTAATATTAATGTATTAGGCTACGGTTCACTACAATTTATTTGCCTCTTAATCTACACTGTAAAAAGAACACAATTAATTCTTAACAAATAGTTCTTATATCATAATCACAAATATTTTAAAGAAACTACTATAATCGCAAATGAAAATATACAATAACCACTTTTGATTTACCCGCGATTCTGAAGAGGTTTTTTTATAGTTGGAAACCTCAGAAACTAATGTATTTTTAAAAGTTAAAGAATCATGTATAAAAACAAAAAAATCTATTACTGACATTGATTTTCACAAACGGTTCCCAGTAGTTTTCTCATCCTGGAATATACATTGATCGAAAACTATGAATTCTCAAGTACATCGTTTTATGTTCAACTGACATAATTTAGAAAAAAAAAACATCATAAATTAACAATATTAATAGTAATATTAAAATTAACATTATTTTGTTACTTTTACATGTATAAGATATGTTACGCAACTGAAAAAGTTTTTTTGAGAATTTCTAGCTTCTTAAGAATATATATTTTGGTTTTACAAAACTCATTAATACTCTAATTAATAATACTCTCATTAATACTTGGAAATGTTTCGATAAGGAGTTGCAGCATATAAAAAGAAATCTGTTTTTATAAATGTTTCTTTACATCTTAAAATATATTATTTTGGTCTGTTTATAACCTCTTCAGTTCTGAAGCTAAAACAATAATACAAATGCTTATTCATTGGTTTTTTCCAAGCAAAATGACATCGTAAATGACAGAAAATTATTTTTTTTCTGAAATTCATCCTTTAGGCGCTTAGTAATTTAGGCTCAAAAATATGGATGTAAAACTGCAAACCCCCTTAAAACATCAATTTAAAAACCATTAACCTAAATCAACGCAAACACAAATTTAGAGCCTTAAACAAGTAGATAATATACAAAACCTCACACTTTTTTAACCTTACACTATTGAAAAAGAGTTAAGTTAAATACTTAGTTAAATACTTTTCTGGTCATATTGTCCTTTGGGCAATTTTGGGCAAAACTCTTTTTTGCAAACTCAGATGAAAATAACATTTATTTTTTGTGGAAATCAGCGTAGATGCTGCCATTTATTCGTTTGATTTGAACAGAAATAACATTCTGCTATTAAGAAATGATGTGTAAATGTAAAAAGACGGACATTTTAGTTTTTATAAGGAAAAGAACAGAGGTCCGCGTTTGGGGCCCGAGGGACCGAAGAAGTTGATGATATAAACGTTTCTGGAATCGTGGACAACTAGAAAGTGGTCATTGTATATTTTCGTACTTTATTATTTCACACTTTCGTTGATTATGAAATATTAATTTTTATTAACAGTGTGCAATTTTCAAAGAAAATATGAACGTCCAAAAGAGCGATCTCTACAGAAAAGAAATCATAACACGGGCTTTCAATATTGTTATTACGTCAATAGCCACGTGCGTCTGAGATCGCTATCTCCTTAAGAAAGAATACATAATACTCATTATTAAAAATTACTAGTAAGCTGAATTATAGATTGACTGAAATCTGTGTCCAGTGGAATGAAATTTTTTACAGAGGTGCTGGGGAATTTTTACTTACACTGAAACAGTTCTGTGAAATAACGGATAACACAACTGGAAACAATTTTAATAAATAACCCACTGAAGAATGTAACGTCTCGGAAATAGCTAGATTAATTAACAAAAATAAGTAATTAACAACAATAATGTTAATCAACCCCGTGAAGGGCGGTGATGCAGTTATGGCATCACCTAATTGTATATAATAAATATACTTTCACTTATTTTAACACAACGATTTACACAACGATTTATTTTAACACAATGTAAATAAATCATATGAGATGTAAATTTCTAACTGGAAGAAAGATGTCCGAACCAGAACTCGAAACAGGTATCTCTTCGCTGAATCCGACATCGCTCTACCATCTGAACTATGCCGGACGAATCTGGTAGATCTAATGTTTCGCCGCCCAATTGAAAAAAGTTGCTTCACATATGATTTATTTACCAATTAGAATAATTGCGTTAAATTTAGTCTGGTGTAATTACGTACTTTTAAGTACAATACAATACTTTTACTTGTTTACTAATAAATTTTCGTGTAAATGCTGGTGTCATTCAATTATTTGAAAATTTTGCAAGTACGAATGCAAGTACGTTGCCCCTGAAATGGTTAAAAGAACTGGAGACTCTTCTAAAGACTTTTTTTTGTAACTTATGGGGCATTCATTACAAAGAAAAAAAAACAAAAAAAAACAATTTTTATATTCAGAAATAGATACATAATTCTTATTTCGTTTAACTTTTTGTAATTTCGTAACGAAAGAAATTAGATTTTATGTTTTTTTTTTCTTTTTTACCTTCACACATTTGGCGAGCAGAAAACTAGAATCGTAGGTTTTGCACTTATTTCAAAAGAGTTTCTGCAAATTTCTTTTATACAAAATGGTTTGTATAAAATTATACTTAAGGTTCTTGCGTTTAAACTTATCCTAAAAATGTATTTATTTATAACATTTTTATGATCTAAAACATATCTTGCTTTTATAAAATTTACCAAATTTTAGTTGCATAGCACCAAGAAAATATTTTGTTTACCCAAAAAGTTAAAAAAATAGGAATTTTTCGTTACTCTATAGATCCTTAAAATTGTACGAACACATATCAAAAAATACCTTGCGCACAATGCCGCAAAATCACATTTTGGGAAACACTTCTTTACAATTCTCACTTTGAATATATTCCATATTTAACAAATATTATAACGATCATAAAATCATTGCTAAATTAATTACTATCATGCTTAAAAAATTAGTATTAATAGTTATTAAATATATCAAAGTAGAAATTATAAAAAAGTACTCTAGTTAATATCCAAAAGCGGAAATTATTAGGTTGAACAAAAAGCACTGGGAGATTTATAATCTAACAGTTACCAAAAAATTTATCGCATATGATTGTCGTGCCATCAATGTATCGCATCTACGACAAATTGGTGCAGAAGCATCCAAGATTGGTTTGCAGAAAGCGTATTTTGTTTCAGCAGGACAATGCCAAACCGGACCAAGGGCAAGTTTGAACAGTTGTGCAGCGTGGAAACTCTCCCACACCCCACTTACAGTCCAGACGTGACTCCATCCTATTATGTCCTCTTTCGATCAATGCAACACTTTTTCAAGAGCCGACAATTTGAATCTTATAACGAAGTTTAAGAAGCATGTCAAGAGTTTTCCGATTCCAAGGAACCGCCATGGTACTTCCAGCAAATTCTGAATCTGATAGAACGGTGGCAAAAAGTCGTATACTATGATGGTCTCTACTTTGAAGAATAGTCCTTGTTGCTTTTTTTGTTAATTTGCGCATAACAACGCAACTTTCACAAATTTCCCAGAAGTTTTTACTCAACCTAGTATTTGAAGAATTCTTCTCTAACAAAAAAAAATATATGTATTAAATGCAAAATATCGATCAGAATATTTGGAAGGAAGATGATTCTGCTATGCAAAACTGTATTTAAACAGTATCAATTTCATGTGAGGCTAATGTGAGAAATCAGTAAAAAGAAATATGCACGTCTCTCTTTTTTTATCCATTAATATCATTTTTGATGTTAGTAGAATTTATAGGTATAATGTTTCTCATTAGCATACATTGAAACTTAAGCAGAGATATTTAAAAAAGAATAAACTGAAATTGGATAAATAAAAAGGAAAAAATCCGAAACCTGAAATTATTAAAATATTATAAATGACAACAATTGCATTTGTATTTCCAAAAACTGTCAGAATGAATTTTCTATTCATTTCTGATCAGTAATACGTATTTGCTATCCAAATCTATTGTCTCTTTTATGAAAAGTTGTATTATTTCCATAATCAAACAGTAGAATGAAATACTGAAATAAACAATACTTTCTAAACCTACATCTGGGAAATCATTACGTAACCGATTCGTTTTTCTTATTTCGATATTTTCAGCAAGTTGTAATAGATTTTACATATTTATGCATCTTATTGTTCTCATTGTTTAGGTGGTTGCAAGCATCTTACTTAGCTTTCATGATTTTGAGAAACATAATCTACATGTGAGACCCTATGAATAAATAAGGCTTATTAAGATCTGATATTGAGTTTATTCTCAGGGAAATATTTGACAAAGCTTTAAAGTTATAAATATTAATTATAACTCGATAATTTATTGATAAAAGGATAATTTTATAATCATGTTAGTTACGATTTCCCATCTAGTGCAAAACATTATTTAAAATAAATTGTTAGAAATGTGAATTTCTTATAAGCTCGAGAATAATTCTTTAATAAAAAAATTTAAACAAATTTCTTATCTTAACTTATATCAGCAGCCATATTTTCAGTTTTCTAAAATGACATATGTAGTCTATTTTAGGACACAATTGGGGGAAGGTGGCCTAAAATGATCCAAGCGGGATAAGAGGTCCACATATGTTTTCTTCCAGACAGGTCGCGCTATCTACCGGGTAACACATAAACTTGTTGTACCAAGTAAAGTAGAAGCAATAGCGGTATTTAAGCGATCGCATTATTACGTGCCTGAATAGTATTCTTTGAAAAATTGGGTTTTATAACATATGGTATAAAGTAAGCACTAACTTTCATATTTATTTAAATATGCAGTCTTTCATTTACAGAAATATGACTTGGTTTACTTAATGGAGTGTGTTTCCATATGGGAAGTACACTTACTAAGTTCTTCATATTTCTTGGCATGATCCAGTAATATTACCTAAAACGGGCGGCCATGTTGCGAGGTAAAAAATTTTCTATGATTGTGACGACACTTTCCACATTTCCATGTGCTCCTGTGTGATTGGTGTTTACCTTACAGCTAGCGCCACTTTTGTACTTTTAATAAACTGTCCTCTTTCCCCTCTCTGTTAATTTGTGACCTTATCCCCTTACGGACTGTTTTACTTTCCATCTCGAAACGCGTCCTGTGAATTGCTTTAATTTTATGGTGATTTATACAAAATTTTAATATTTTACTTGTAATTTACCGCTAGTTTTTGATGCTGCTTCAATTAATGATAATTTTACCCTTTCGTGAGGATAAAATGATCCTTTAAACACTTTTTCAAAAATCTTTTATTTTCATTACTCAATTTGGAATTAAAATATTATTAAAATGTATTTACAATGCAAAATATCGTGTAAAACATACTAGAATATGTTCAAAGTTTTATTGAAAGAGTTATGTTATTTTACACAAGTTTTCCACTTAAGAGGGATCATTTTAGGTCCCTTCCCCTACACTGTAAAAAAAAACCACTGTAAATTTTCCAGAACAAACTCGATCACAGTGAATGTGCTGTATCTTTCTTTGGATTCCTGACTATATTAACATGGAAAATACAGTAGTTGCGTAAAATTAACAGCACAATATGCTGACAATTTGGACGCATTTTTTTTTACAGCACAAACTGCTGGCGTCCAAATTGCCAGCACATTGTGCTGTTAATTTTACGCAACTGCTGTATTTTCCATTTTAATATAGTCAGGAAACCAAAGAAAGATACAGCATATTCACTGTGATCGAGTTTGTGCGCGAGATGAACAGTACTTTGTACTGTAAAAATGTTGTTTTTTTTACAGTGTACTTATTACTTTATCAACATGTAATCTGACTTTTTATAATGTTTCATATCAGTTTTATTTGGACTTTTAAATTAAATATAAGCTTTTTTAAAACATTTGCCGAAATCGCTGAAATTGTTGAATAAGGTCTGTCTGCCCGTCTAGTCTGTTCCGTCTGTCTGCCCCAATTCTAACTCTCTTAAATTTACTTGGATTGCCATATCTCTTTTTTTATTTGAAATTTACTGTAGAATGTTTTGTACTGAAAAGGAAATAGGTATCATTTACAGTCCCATTCCAGGGACACCCAAAATAATTCTGCTGCATTACGGTAAATCATTTGAGGTGCATTTAATTTATGTTGTGATGTCTCAAGCATAATGTCACTGATATACATCACTGAGACGGAAAAAAAAACATGCTATCTCAAGAGTAGATACTCCATATCATTTATAGTTCGTTTACACGGACACACACTTGATCCCATTATATTATGATCTAAATGAGCAAAAACATTGGATTTTTCTACATATTTGATTGGATGTAAGTCATCTTTCATGTGCAGAAACCAATAAAAAATTCGAATAAAGACTGATTAATATCAGCAATTTCTGGAAGTGCGTTTATCCTTGTGGTATGCATTTTTAAACTATTCTAATTTTGACTGTATTTGGTGATGTGTATAAATTCTACAGATAATATACAGAGTTACACGAAAGACTTCGCAAACGTTACCGGATATGGACAACAGGTAATGAAAATGAATTCTTAGACAGTTATATGACTTTGTAAGTTACTTATCTCGATATCTCATTTCATTTAAAAAAAGGAACTAATGGTGCCCTGTTATTGTTTGACATTGTTTCATAATCTATGTTTTATGGATAAATTTTAGTTATTTTTAAAATAAAGAACGAAACACTTTTATGCTCATTTACTTCTTCTTGATTTTTTAAATCTCAATTCTCCAAATCGTTCAATTTCTTTTGTGTCCGAGATGTCTTTAATTTTTTTTTCGAATTTAAAAGTAAACTATTTGTATAGAATTACCAACTTTTCCCCTTTAAACCTTTAGGAATCTTTAGTAAAATAAACTTATCTCCTAGAGTTTGTCTACTTATATCTCTCTATTTTTATCGTACATTTATACTGAATACAATTTGCAATACACGCCTTTAAAAGCATTTTAATTGGAAAGGTTGTTTATCTTAATGCCACATTGAAATTTTGCTAATTTCTTTTGTAAAACAAATTTTGACTTGATAAAAGAATTAAGTAGGAGTTCTTGAAATGGCTTTCTTTTTGATAACTTTTATCAATACACTATATTTCAGATCACACTTTTGAGTAATTTTTAGTGTGACTTTTTAACCGTGTCTCAACCTCATCGAAGGATCATGGACATAGGTTTTGAAGTAGATTTTAACAATAACAACAGATTCAGTGCTAGCAATATGTGGGTAATTTTAGAGTGAGTAGAGTTAACTTAGATTGCCTGAAACTAAGCTAAAATAACTAAGGGAGGGATTTAATCCCAAGTTGTTATATAAAAAAGAACATAACTCTGCTCTCAATGGTCTTACTATTTATTTTACTAGAACATAAAAATTACATTTAGACAATAATTTTAAACTCTAAACTGTATCTAGTGGCCCAAATATTTTTATTGGAAGTATCGAATGTTCACCTTACAAAATTGATGAAATTCTCAGCCACTGTCACTAAACTGTAAAAAAAATGTGAAGTTACTAAAACTTTTCTAGGAAACTGGGATTCCTAGAACTTTTTATGTAACGGCAGCAACAAAAGTCATGATACATTTTATCGCCATAAATCAAAAAATCTTTAAGGTTACTAATTTTTTTAGGAAACTAGCATACCTATAATTTTTTATGTAACCGCGACCCGGGTTACAGAAAAATGTTTTTTTAGATCACTGTAATTTTCGTAGATTATGTTATAAAGGTACAAATTCCCCTGTAGCGTTACAAAAACTAGGTTTGTAGATGTGCATCTTTTTTGTACAGTGTACAGATAAAATGTTAGTAAACATACAGATTTCTGTAGCTTTACATCTGTAAAAATACATATTTTGTTTACAGTGTAACTGAAACGGGAAATCGGAATCTGCACTTAATACCACTCATTATTCGTGCACAGCACAAAGCAATTTGATTACCGTTAGCTAGTTCAGTTTTAAATTCCCTGAATCCAAGTAATATCTTACTATATATATTCACTACATAAACACAATTACCTACTGAAGCTTTTGTTACAGGCTCTTTCACGAACACATCTTGATATAAACTGCCACAGACTGTCGATACATTCTTAAATTAGTGGCTTTATTTCTTTTATTTACTAACATTTTCTAATTTCATTTTCCTTTCATTAATTTTATTAATTGCAGTAGACTGTCAATTGACGAAGATCAACAAACGAAAGAAATGGGACGAAACCCATAGTTAACTTTTCGCATTATAACTAAGTGTATTCGGCATTCTTTTTTGTATTATATACGTTAATATACTTTTATCCACATTTTTATGTAATAATACATTGTAGGAGCTGAAATTGTACCTAAGACTAACCCAAACTGCGATATCAAATTTTGATTTTTTTGTTGGATTTAATCTTTAGATATAAGATGGAAAAAACATTCGGAGAAGCAGTTTAAAATATATGCAGGTTTAAACTTGTAAACTCTTCATTTAAAATCAATTTTAATTGTTGCAAAACAAATTGAGCATATCTTAAACATATGAGAATATCTCAAGCATATCTTAAACCAGAACGAATAATCATGCATCCAGCATGGATTTTTAACAATTTCAACACATTTAAAATACTATAATTATGTTAAATAAACAATTTGAAAAACGCATAACGGATTTGAAAAAACAACTTCTGCTATCACTATCAATAGTTATAAAATATCCGATTTTTTGTGAGCCGTGTATATGACTTATAGAATTGTATGTATACTACATAGTATGATAAATGGTAGTTCAGTTCAATAGCACAATTGAAAATCGCCATCCAGAAACATTCGTGAATAAACGAAAATGCGCTCGGGATTTTTGTGGAGCACTGTATATAATCTAGAAAATTTACACACCATGTAAAAAAAAAATCTATTTAAAAACACTATTCCAAAACCCAATTTCTGCTAGTACGAAGCTATTATGAGCTTTAACAGTACGGGGCCGATGATGTGAAGACCTAGCTATGTAACCGGACCTCTTTCGGCATTGATTTGCGTTCTATCGAAGCATCCGTATTCGGTGATAATGCACCGTTTGCTCATAAGTGCGGAGCACTCCTGTGTATATCTCCCCCATCATGGAATTTCAGTACCGCCAGGGTCAATTAAGAATAACTTACAACAGGTAACCTCTGCGATTCCAACCAGGGGACAAAACAACACAGAAACACAAAATAATAAACTCTTTCTCTATCTCAAGTGGTCCAGGCACTGGTTGCTCTACCATTTTTTAAAAATCTGATTTTTTTTTGTACAACAACCCTAAAATGATGGAAGTTCAAAAGGACTATTATTTTAATTTTATTAATTTTTGTTTGTGCATGGCGGCCATCTTCGTTTCATCGTCTGCAGCAATTTTCTCACATGAAGGGTTTACGGAATTGTAAATAATGCATCGTTTATTTCTCCAATTCAAGTGCGGACTAAAACAATTTGTACAGCCTACATTGGGATAAAAAATTGGTAATAGAGTAGTTTCCGAAACTAACTGCTCTTTGGTGAAATTTAAGCATAAAGTTTCAGTTTTTTTTTCAAAATTTGTCCGTTTACAAGAGGACATTTTTCTAGCAAGGAAAACTGACAACATAATTTTTTTTTGACAAATAATCCGATAGTACTTGTATTCACACGCCATGTTCCAGATCTGGGACTTGCTTTCTCTTCGCTAAAAAAAAATCCCATTTTTTTCTAAAAAGTCAAAAGTCGCACATTTGAGGCTTTGATATCTCTAGTGGGGCACGAGATTAAAATCTAAAGGTCTGATTTCTGAGAGTATTGTATGGTAGTGTTATGCACAAGAAATTTTAGGATGGAGATTTGACTACAAGCTGAGATGTGGCAAGGGCAACATGTCAAAACAATACTGCCAAACTATTGTTTTGTTGTATTCACAGGTAAATTGTATCTCAGAGTGTCATTTAAATTTCTTTTTTTTATTATCTTTAAATAATAGTAACAGAAAATAAAGCATTTTGCAAAGCTTAGGAATTAATTTTAAAATAATTATGCCTAAGGAGTACATTTTGTATGGTTTCAGTAATTGTTGTTGTAATTTTAGTAACTAAAAGATACCTCAGCACTTTTACATAAAGAAAAAAAATACTTTTATACAAGACCTGAGACAAAAACCGAATAGGGAAAGAGAAAAGCTGTTAATGTTGGCATACTTGTTCAGACATGATCAAACGTGTCAAAACACATTCCTGATTGTTGGTTTAAAAAGCACAATTTTAATACTGCTTGCAATTCCGGGAACTTGTTCAGTCCATAAGTATGTTCCTGTAAATGAAACATTATACGATGTTACCATGCATCAGCCTCAAGTAATTTTCAGAAAATAAAGATATCCAAAGCCCTTTCAAAATTTATACCGGAGAAAAATGACGGTTTTGCATAAGAACTAAGCTAGGGATTATGAATGAACTTAGACTTGCACATAGTGATTTCAAAGTTTATTTCTATGAACCAGCAGGGTCAGAACCACCAGGTTTCTTGAGCCAGCAGGGTCAAGATCTTCAATCAACTTATCAAGAGATGAAAAGACTTGGTTCCTACAAATAAAATTTTGAGAAAGATAAAAATTGTGGTTTTTAAACCAACAAGTAAGAGTGTGTTTTGACACGTTTGATCCTGTCTCAACAAGTACGACAACATTAACAGCTTTCCTCTTTCCCTATTCTGTTTTTGTCTCAGGTCTTGTATACATATTTTTTTCTATCTGTAAAATTGCTGAGGTATCTTTTAGTTACTAAAATTACTTACAACAAAAATTACTGAAACCATACAAAATGTATGGACTTAGGCATAATTTTTTTATAAATTAATTGCTAAGCTTTGCAAAGGGCTTTATTTTCTGTTACTATTATGTAAAGATAATAATCAAAAACATAAATTTAAGTGACACTCTGAGATAAATACTGTGACTACAACAAAACAATATTTTGACAGTATTGTTTTGACATGTTGTCCTTGCCATACCTCAGCTTGTAGTTAAATATCCATCCAGAAATTTCTTGTGCATAACACTACCATACAATACTGTCAGAAACCAGAATTTCAGATTTTTATCTCGTACCCCACCAGAGATATCAAAGCCTCAAAAGTGCGATTTTTGACATATTTAAAAAAATGGGATTTTTTTTAGCGAAGAGAAAGCAAGTCCCAGATCTGGAACAAGTACTTTTGGCTTATTTGTAAAAAAATTATGTCAAGTTCACAGTTTTCCTTGATAGAAAAATTTCCTTTTGTAAACGGTCAAATTTTGGAAAAAAACTTAAACTTTATGCTTAAATTTCCCCAATAAGGATTTATTTTCCGAAACTACTCTATTACCAAATTTTTAGCCCAATGTTTTCTGTACAAATTGCTTTAATCCGCACTTGAATTGGAGAAATAACCGATGAATTATTTACAATTCCGTAAACCCTTCTTGTGCGAAAATTGCTGCAGACAATGAAACAAAGATGGCCGTCATGCATAAACAAAATTAATAAAATTAAATTAATAGTCATTTTGAACTTCCATCATATTTGGGTTGTTGTACAAAAAATTTCAGATTTTTTAAAAATGGTCAGGCAACGAATAAATCATTTTCTGGACCACTTCAAATGGATTGACCCAGTAAAATAAATTAATACTAGAGCAAAGAAATAGGAAACTTATTGCACATTAAGTTCTTTAGTCAAGTTTTAAGACATCTTCTCTTCTTTAGCTCCCTAAGTTTTAAATATACAGCTTTTTCTACTCAGCACCTAAAGCTGGCATCAACCAGTAAGTACAAGAAATGCCGAAACTGTTCAAATATTCAATTGACACTTACTTATACGACTAAAAAAGGGTATAAAATGTACCTCTTACTTATAAGTTTTTAGAAATTGACAGTCAAACAATATACAGTACCATCACTTACTTTAAATGTACTACTTAAAAAATATATTTTTATGCATAAGTTTTCATACTTATTATAATTTTCAACACCAATTAAAACATTTCAGAGAATGATGTTTTTGACAACGCATAAAATTTTAAATTATAAATGTTCTTTCCACATATATAAAATGCTTTAATCGTCGTTACTAAAAATGTTCCTTTAATTTCAATTTAAAAATTGTAACATTATAGTTAAGTCAGTATTTTAAATACTGAATGTTTTTTTATTTTTTTTTTTCAACTCAATTAAAATAAATAAATCATTTAAAATGTATTTTAGAATTGTCTTATATTTTCAAGCTCGTTCTTTTATTCTAATTGAGAAGTTACGAAATTTTATGCATCGATTTTCACTTGCTTCCAAATCAGAATAACAATTCAACAATATATAAAAAAAAAATTGATTGCTATGAAATAATGAAATTAAAAGAACTTAGATTTGTAGAAAAATCATCTCTTAAAATAAAATTAATCAAAGTAAATGAGTATGCTTAAAACGTGATTGTCCACTTCAAAGAATTGAATGAAATTTAAAAACATATTCATTTAGTGAGTGCTTTAAATTAAAGAAAATGGTTCATTACAGCTGAAATTGCCGATAAAAGAAACTTGATTTCTTATCCTAAATAGCGTGATTTGAATTTATCTTATTGAAAATTTAAATTCCAAATAGTAACTTTGAGAATCTAAGATGAAACGTAACTCTAAGATGAAACGTAAACAGGAATGCCTTTTTTATAGTAAGATATGAGAAATAAATTTAAATATCATATTTGCATAGAATTTTTTTTTTTTTCTGAATTTCAGAAATTTTAAAAGCAACATTTTTCCCTTTAATTCTTTTATTTCCCTTTCAGTTAATTTTAAATACACAAATATGTTTCAATTTTTAAATTAAAACAGTGATGATTATTAAGAAATTTAGTAATTATTAAGATGATAATATTATGCATATCTGTTTCTCCCGTAATAATGTACCAGGTTTTCAAGAAAATGTATAATCTTAATTTATTTTTTTACTTAATCTTATGAACTTATTATAATAATAATACATTATTTATTTTCTTCTTATCATTATAAAAAAAAATCATTACTGAATTCTTTAATACTACTACTGTATTACTTACAATTTACGAAAACGTTTTACAGAGATTATCCTTAAAAATATGTTCTTTTTCGATCCTGTATATTTCTAAAAATACGTTTTGTGCAAATTAGAGTTTTGAATTTCAAAATAATAATGGAAAAAAATGAATTCGTACAAGAAATGAATTCGTACATCATATTTATACGATTATTATTAAACAAAGAATGTTATAATCCTCGTGAATCACTTAAACAATTCAAAAAATATTATCAGTATATATCTAAACATAAATGTAGCATATATCTAAAAAAAAATAAATGTAGATATATACTCCTATTTACATTTTACAAAATTTAATTTCATTAATTTTAAAGATGAACTTTTTAAAATTAATTTAAAGATTTTCATATTTCATTAACAAAATTATCCCCGTTACTTAAATAAGAGAAAATAACGACTTTAGTTAACATAACAATTCAGAGAAATAAAAGAGAATTATTTGATATGAAAATAATTGTAACATTTTTGAAAATATTTTGATAAAAAGTAGAAAATAAAAGAAAAAAGATATTTTATATTTGGAAATTTATATGATTATCCAGAATTTTTTAAAAGGGAAAAAATGTAACCACATTTACAAACATACGACCACGTACTCACGCTCTCAGCACACAAAGTATTCGGAATATTATTCACCCTATAAAACGAAATTAGTTCCATATGCGGTTATCTGATAAAAAAAAAATAGATTAAAATGATGCATTATGCAAATTTTAATAATCTTAACCTTTAAATTAATATTGTTACACAGGAGTTACACGATTTTTTTGTCATTTGGCGCTTTCTATTGATTAATCTCTATTTAGGTGAACTATTAAGTCTTACGTATGATAACATGCATTTAAAGTCGTTAAGTCTGTTTGTGTAAGACTAAGAATGTAGTAAATGTGTCTGTATACATATATATGTTGCATTCTAGCAACATTGGATTGGCTTTATCGTTGAAAATGCCGTACTGGCTGTCACGATAGTAGCTGTGGATCACATGCAGCGATAATGGCTTAAAAGAAGTGGTCAGAACAGATAATTCGAATCTGTTATGTTAGTAGAACCAATTACTGAAATGCAGTTGTCGAGTGAAAACAATGGGATGCATCGTTCCGTGAAGTTTCCCCAGAAGAAATTGAAACAACTCATAATATCAGCTAAGCACTTTATTAGAATATCTTGCAAAAAGTGCAGTTTCCACCAAGATAATTAGTCATCGCTCCGTAGTAGTAATTAGGTTTAAACAAAGTTCCAGATAATGGAATAACAGGATGGTGACCAGGGGATGGATGAAAACTGGAAATACGACTCAAATCTTCTGAAACACAGCGAGTATCAAATTTTTGTTCCTCACGTGTAAGGATACAAATATGACGTAGATCGCGCTCTCAACCAATGACTAATTAAGAATGTCACGTCATATAAAGAGTGCGAACAGAACTAGCGGGTGAATTTGGAGGAAAAAAGGATAACATCAGAAATGCGCGGGAAAATAGAAATGGAAGCTAAAAGAATAATCTCGAAAGAAAAAAGCGCGGGAATGGAACATTTAATTTAAGAATACTAAAAGCGTAATATTTAAGCGATTAAGACAAGTGAGACATTAAATTAAAGGAAATTTAACAGAGTTAGCGATAGAGATTATTTAAGGATAAGGATTTAGTGAATGTAAAGTATTAATTTAGAATAAGATAAGGAAATCGCGGAATTAGATCTAATAATGTAACATATATATGTATAATTAACTTTTTGTTATCCAGTAATAATAATAATAAAATCTAATGCTTTGTACGTACGTTACTTTCGGACATAACAAAATACAGAAAAATGCTTTATAGAAAAGTCCTTCTATCTTCAAAAAGGCAATAAATCAGCCTGCCATCTCTTAACGAAATTATCAAAAAATCATCCGTTTCCTTTATGCATACGTTGTTTACCATTAGAACCACCTGGAAAAAAGTTAATACTCATTTTCTTGGTGGTACATTGGAGCAGTTAACGTTATGAATGTCCGGAATTGGCCTCTTTAGCATAAAATAATAAAATTTTAAGATATTTATACAAAGCATTTACAATAAATTATGTCATTTTCTATCTCTGAATAGAATTAAAAAGTCGGTGTAAAAAAAATAATAATAAAGTCAATGATAATTAAAGTTATGTTTGAAAGGCTTAAAGTTATGACTTGTGTCCAGTGCCCACCTTTTGAGAATCGCCCATATATTCTAAATGAATGTCAATAAATAAATTTTACACTAGAAAAGTATGTATAATTGTTTTCATAATAGATGTAAAAGAAGAAAAATGTTATTCTAATAAAATATTATTCTTTCACCTTAACCGTATTCATTAAGCAAATTACTAAAGTAATATTGAAAAATGCTGTACAGAAAAAAATGGCTAAATGGATGGAAAGTTAAGTAATCTCATACTTGAAAACATTCCAAACCAGCATTAGTAGAAAAAATCCTCAATATTAATTTAAAAAATATATATTTGCATAAGAAAATTACAGATAATGTGAAAAAAAAAATCCCGTACGCAGAATTTAAAGATAAAGATTGAAGGCATTCAAAATAGCTCATTTAGTGCTTCAAGAATGTTTTTGAAATGACGGAAAAATGTCATTCGTTATTATTATATTCATAATGTTTCAACGTTTAATACGTTCGCTGCCAACTACGAGTATATTCGCAGCTTTAATAATATTGGTGGCACTAATTTATTAATTAATTTGTCACCATTATTTTAGAATTTAAAAAAAATGTCTTATTTATTGGCAGAAATTTCGCTGTATTAGTAAAGCGTAATTTACCTGTCTGATTTTTTGGTGGCAAACGACTTTCAAGAAGAAATGTGAAAATTCTTACTTTATAGTTTTGGCAGCGAACGTGTTAAGAATGCTGTTCAATTGATCCGATAGGAGAGGTAATAACAAATAAGGTCGTAAGAGTTGTAAATGCTTCTACACACGATAGTGAAAAAACTAATGATATAGAGCAATTAGATCACTAGTTATATCAAAAATTTAATTTATAATTTAATTTAGAAAAATCAAAAATTTCAAATCATTTTTATCGTGAATGTAACCTTTATAGAAAAACATTCCAGGAAAAAAATTCTTTAAAGCCACTATTTAAAATATAATATCTTGACCCACAAATTATTACCAGTAATGGTAATCTACACAACGTGAAAATATTATTTAAAAAATATAAACTTCTACATGTTCAAACGTTCCTTCTGAGCACTTTTTTTTTTATATTTTTCATTTCTAAGTTTTCGATCTTTTCAGTGGTGAATGAATTGTTAGAATGTTATAGTTGAACGATTTGTTACGAAGTAAATTCGAACCCGCGTGATCATGACTATTTGAACATCGTGTGATAACCTTTACGATAACTGCGTTTTCCATATGTTTTTTAACCGTGTTTTATTTTGTTTCCATTGAGCATTATAAACTGCAGTAAACCTCTGAGGATAAAGTATGATACAGTCACATTTCATCTAACAAGAAATGGAATGTCATTATTCGTCCCCTACCTCGAATTTCATAATACGTCTTTTAAAAAAAAAGAATAGGGTCTTTTTAATAATCTTTGATTTTTTTTCTAAATTGTTCCAATTATTAAAACTGCCAAACTCTTAAACATGGCCTCACTTTTTCACTTTTCAAATGTAAATGACACTTTATTTATAAATGTCTCACTACCAGTAACTTGGCATGAATCTCTGTTAATGTGAAATCATTTATTGAAATGTATTTTCACATGTAATAAATAAAGCTCTTTAATTTTAATTTATCCACAATGTTTAAAACGTTATATTTAATTTGATTTTAAACGTTTTTTCATTATTCTTTTTGTAATTAACATTCAATTGAGCTATTAATGTAGCTATAAAGTATTTGTTGTGCATACTGAAACCGCACTAAAAAAAATGAAACAACTCAAGAAAAAAAAGATTTAAATTAATTTTTTTTCACAACTGCGTTCATCCCATCTTTAAAATTAATATAATATGCAGATAAATATAACGAAAACATTTAAAATTATGAAAATATGTAAGGAAAAATATGCCATCCTGCGTTCAAATTTTGAAATGGTTTTTGATACGACGTTTAGGAAAATTAAAAATGAAAACATATTTATGCAAAATAGATTTTATCTTTAGTCACTAGCATACCATTTTAAAGCGGTTCCTTTACAAGAAACAAATTGGTGAATTTTTAGAATAAAAATTTAAAACTTATAAATTACTATTTTTAAGTAATATATATATGCGTGTGTAGGATATTTTGTGAATACATACATTAATGAATGTGTCAAGATGTTAAATATTTTTCAGATTAAGATACTGTACATAATTTTTAACTTAATTTGATTAGAGTTATTACAAATAAAACCTTTTCAATAAATTAAGCTAATATGCATTGATTAGGGTTGTTATTTCAAATAATGTTTAAGAAATAGATTAGATTGTGTCTGATAATTTTTAATTCACTTACACTTTAATTTACTGGTTTGCAAAAAGTAATCTCATTTATCAGAATTACACGAATTTACAAAACTGACCCGTTTTTTCTAAAAACAATAAAGATGTAGCTTGTTATATAAATATATATATAATATATATATAAAAAGCCACTTTGGTACCTTCAGAAAAACTCTTTTATCTTGGAAATCGAGCTGTAATATGATAGTTAAACAAAAGGGCTATCAGACTGAACATGTTCGAAAATAAATTAATCATCTTTGTTTATAGTTCAAAAAGTCTCCAAAATTGTAGCATATAACAAAAGGCATGAAATTATTGTTTAAAAGTTATTGAATCTCTTTCAAAGACATTCATCGAAACATGTCTTGAAGTCATTTTTATGAAACCCCTATAGTGTTCATAGAAAATTTTATTTTATCGAATGAATGGATACAAAACAGTTACCACGAAGAGATTATTACAACCGAAGAAATAATAAAATTATATAAGGTGCCATATCATCGGAATTCGGAGCTTTTGGAGCAGTTTTAGTTAAATGTTTGATTGAAATTCGCGAGTAATGATTGCACTGAGTGAAGGAATGTTATCGCGCCACAAAACCCATGAGTTTTTCACGCCACATTCCAAGTCGACTTCGACGAATCGCTTTACGTGAACGACACGAAGGAGTAAAACAATAATTTGTATTGACTGTCTAGTTAGTTGGTAAGAATTCATAAAAGCACAACACCACGACACTCAAACAAAACTGTCAACATTACCTTGATTTTTCATCGACTTTGACGTCATCGACTTTGGTCTTTTCGGTTTTGCTTCAACTTTCAAGGGCCATTCACTTGATTGTTCGGCTGTTTCTGCACCAAAAGCATTTGATCAAGCTGCAACACCGGTAATAATGCATTTTTAGAAAGAAATCGCTTCCAAAAAGGACCAACCGCCTTCAGAAATGATGTCTCGGTCCACTTAAGCACATTGTTGTGCTTCTAACAAACTCTAAGTCCATGGAACAATTGATAAAACGACGTGTCGCAAAAATAAACAAGCTTTTAAAGTTACTTGAGAGAAATCAAATGATATACAAACTTGATATACAATAATGTCTCTTACTGTCCAACGACGATCACCAAGCATGAATTACATAAACTTATCGATACCTTGATCATTAATCGAATTGGGTGGTTTCCAACATCGCGTATCATCTACGACGTATTCTCTACTATCTTTAAACATTTTATAACAATCAAATATTATTGTTTTTCATACAAAAATCGTTTTTAACAGCATTTAAAATGTTTTTGTAGCAGAAATTATATTACGAAAATAAAATTTAACGCACGTTCTTTGCTCAATAACATTCGTCATCTCGGAAAATGAACATAATACAATAGATGTATCTAATGAAGCTTTGCGGATACTTTTCGTTTTATGAAACTCATTAGAGAAAAATATAAACCATATCTGTATTTTGTTTTTAAATAAATTAATTTCTAATATATGTTTTATGACATAAAAAAAGTTATATTTAATAAAAGTACATTGAAATGAAATTATAGCAATAACACAATATTGAACATTTTCATTACTTTAAAAACAAAAGTAAGTATATATTATCGCTTATTATACAAAATAGACCAAGTTAAAAAATATCATATCTTTAATTAAAATTCTTCAAAGCTACCGAAGAAAATATGTTTTGAAAAAATCTGTTCAATAAAAAAACTGCCCGACGCAGATTTCTGCAACTTCAAAGAATGCATTATTAGCTATTTTCTTTTAGTATGTAAAAAAAAAAAAAAAAAAAAAAAAAAAAAAAACGATAAAACTCTTCTGATATTTAAGTAGCTTATTTAATGTGGAATCTAATGTTTGAAAGCACTTTATAAATGTATCGAAACGCGATTTTTTTCTTTTAATAGCCTGAGGGTGCTTTTTATAAAGTTTCTTTAACTTTTTTTTAATTTAATGCCATAATTTTACTGATATTCTATAACGATCAGAAAAAATGCGTTTTTTTTTCGTAGTATGTTTTTGACAATATTGTTTTAATAAACAGAATTTCTTTGATGTATATTCAAGGGAAAATATATCTGTTTATGCAAACAGCTGTATTTTTTTTTATTCTCATTTTTTTAAGAAATGTAACTATGCCACTAATTACAAGTTAAATCTGCGTTGTTTTTCTCTGAGTTAGATATGTCTAAGCAATTATTTATTTAATTAATTAATTTTCAATGTTTTCTACTATGATTAAGATTACTATATGATGAAAAAACACTATTTAAAAACGTTACGTGTTTCATGCAATAAAGCTTAATTTTTGTTCAATATATATCTCAACTATTATTTGTACAAAATTTATTACATGTTTACAATTGATTAGAAAATTGTCAGTTTATATCTTCTTATCCAACATGTTATGTTATTCGGCAAAAAATATAATTTTAATTTAGATTATATATTACCTTTGAAAACTATCTTATTTTATTAACTAACAATGCAATGTTTTATTCTCATTATATAATTCATAAGCTTATCCCGATGAAACCCCGAAAGCAAAAACAACAAATTTAATTACTTTATTCGCGACATGAATTTTTGTTTATAATTATTTATATATTTAGAAAAGTACAGTAATATCTACAGCAAGTTTTCAATTGTAAGTCTTTATATTTTATTTTTCACATATTGTCACCGTTTTCAGGATTCAATAATGCATATTTAAAAAGAAATTTTCGTTTTAAAACTACGTTTTTCGAAACATTAACCTATTGAACATTTTCACGATTTTTCATTACGGTTAATGTTGGCATGTGCCGTTGAGTATATAATGTGTAAAATGTCATCTTAAAAGACACATGAAAATAAACACATTTTACAGAACATAGAGAGTATTCGGAATATATGATACTATTTGTTTCTGGTTTTCTCTGGTTAACGAAAATTTTTAAATGGAACATATTTTGCTACCGTAAGATACAATTTATTTGACTCCAAATCTACAGTTTTTCAAGTAAACAATCGGTGTAAAAATCGTCAAATTTCTATGTTAATCGTCATGATAGTTCAAAACAGCGGCATTACATAAGAATACGTAATGCAAAATGTCAATTTCGTCGGATTGCTCAATCAATCAATACATGCACCTAACGGTGCCGTATTTGCGAAATAATGCATGCTAATATATATTTTTTAATATCAGTAAATATGATTCTAGAGTGACTGAATGCTTGTCCAGGATAAAAAATATTATTTTGATATCCTTCGCTAACACCAAGATTTTATCTTAAAAAACCTTTTCAACAGTTATTAAATACTTTTTGTGTTAATATAAACATAGGACACATTAACAGAAATAAGAAAAATAATCATCGTTGGTTACGATCCAAGAGAATAAACTCTTTATAAAAAATTCTCTTACGCAAAACAAAACGAAACAAAACAAAACAAATTCGAATTTGACATATGAAATATTCGAAAGATGATGGTTCTGCTCTCTGTTAATATATTTCACATGCGTTATTGAAGTTCATATGAAGTTTATATATGAAAAATGAGTTAAAATAAAATGTGCACAGATCTATCAAGGCGATTTTCAATAAAACTGTCTGTGAGATTAGCGTGCTTCAGAGGAGTAATTGTTTTCATTACTATAAACTTGAACTTAAACAGAGATATTTAAAAAATTATAATACACTGTAATAGAGTAAAAAAAAAGGAAAATGAAGTAACAATTTAAGCTTACATTATTAAAATCTTATAAATGCCAATAGACAGATTAGTATTTCCAGAAAGTGTCAGAACGATTTTGCCTACTATTGTGAAAGAAAATAGTATATTATTCAAATCTATAGTCTCTTTTATGAAAATATAGTACTATTACCATATCTTAACAGTGATATGAATTATTCAAATAAACAGCTGTTTGTAAATGTACGCAAGGGAATTTATTATTTAATCAATGCGTGTATCTTCGCTTAATGTTTTCCGCAGGACGTGGTAGTATTAACATCTTTATCAGTAGACTTGTTCTGAAAGTTTTAATGTTTGCAAGTAACTTGTTTCGGTTCGTTGATTTTACGAGACCGACTGCTCGTGTGAGATTTTGTGAATTCCTAAGTGTATTAATTTTTGACATATCATTTATTCTAAAGTAAATATTTCCCAAAAACGTTTAACTTATAATTTCTCAGATGGATTATATATTTTATATTGTCAAACATGCTATTTTAATATGATAATTTTATGACAAAGTAACAGGTCTGTTAGTTTATTAATACAGTTATAATAAAAAAACATGATATTTAACAATATTTCTGAGAATATCTTGTGATTTTTACAAGTTTCTGTAAAATTTGTCAATAAGAGTGATTGTTGCAAGAAGTTTATCTAAACAGTTTTTAATCTTTTATCTGCATTAATATTTCTATCTTTATAAAAATATATATGTTCTGAATTAGAGGATTTTATGCAAATTTAAACTGCATTTTTATAACATTTTATATTAGCAGTCTTCAGAAGTTTCTAGTTGAATATATACTCGTTTTTAACTTTAGAGGTATAAACATTTTATGCGTATTTAGCATTTTTGCACAATTTAATTGTCAAGTATCAAAAATGTTAAAATCTTTTTACTGCGCAAAAGCAATGCTATGATATTTATTTCGAATTCAACACAAAACATATGACATATATTTACTCAATTTTCGCCTTTCAACATCTTGATTTTTTCAGAAAAATAAATTTATGTTCTGTAATTTGAATACTTCTGTCTTACAAAAATTCACACAGAGTCCGAAATGCAATGAACGTCTTCTAAAATATATTTTAAACGGAAAGAAATATTTTTTTTTTTTATTTACACTTTTCAAATGTCCTGATTACTTTCGTATACAGATATTGTTGCTAGAAAAAGAACCAGTAGATGATCTTAAAATAGTTTTCTTTTATTTCTTTATTGGTACAGTATCTAAACGATCACATATTTAAGTTTCTTTTTTTGTTGTATTTTTAATTTTGTTTATCTATCTGACAACACTTTAAAAATTTTCAGCATGGAAATAGAACGTAACATTGATTTTAGCAAGCACAGAAGAAATAGTGTCAACGGTAAGCAGGGAATGTTGCCAGTGCAGCGGTTAGAGTACTCGAAACGAAACTATAGAAAAAACAAACAAAGAGGAGTGAATGTTTTCCTGCCTTTTAAATTATGAAGGACACAGCTGTGCTCACAATTCCCTACACATTATCTTTAATAGAACTTAAAAATTACAAATAGACAATAACTATCAAATGTAGCTGGATTAGCATGTGGTTCCGGTTCTTACTTATTCGAAGTATAGTAGGAATAACCTTACAAAATAGTCCGCTGTTCTTATATCGGGTTGTGCCCTCATATCTGAATATCATTACCCCACTTTAAATCAATCTTCACGTAGAGTAGATATCACGAGAGATCTATATTAGCGTTAGGTAATTTCCGTTCCAAAACCTGTGTCAAAAACACCTCACTGTATTATCACAGTTGTCTAATCAAGATTTTCACATCGTTTCCTACAAGCATAGATGTTAAAGCGTCATCACATATTCAGTCACAGCTCCTGAGTAAAATTTAACATATCATTGCTAAATGACGATGACAACTAGATTCTAGACAGGCGTGAGCTCTCCCTGAAACTTACAGAGAGATAGAATAGATTTCACATACCATTCAGATTAGAGTGCGTCCATTAGAGCGCACTCTAATTGAATCCTGCGTCCATTAGAGCGCACTCTAATTGAATCCATTCCGGGCGTGAGTACATTGAACGATTTTAATATTTTAAAGTAGTTGTTTTTTCCAAATGGAAATATTTCTGTAAATAAACTGAAAAAAATATAAAAAATATTTCTGTAAATAAACTGAAAAATAATATAAAAAATATTTCTGTAAATAAACCAAACAAATTGTGTTTAGATCAGCAAAAAATGTTATTAAAATTATTGGTAGGGGAAACAAAGGATATATATTTTTTAAATACTGACTGGTAACAATCTATTGGTAATAATGTCTGCTAACGAAAACTATACCTATTGAGATATCGTGAATTGATATTTTTTAAATATGCTACGTTCGGATATCAACATGTGAGTCAATAGAAAAGTAGTTGTAGAATTAATGAGGTTTGTAATTTGGAACTGTTAGTTTTGAAACCATTTTTCGCGCATTCGAAAATAGTTGAAAAGTATTTATAGATTCGGTTAATGTATCCACTGTCTGTCTGTGCTTTAACTCGCATAAATACACTAGAATTACCATGTAAAAGATCATGTTAATGAAGTTGATCGTAACATGTTTGATATTGAAATTGAATAGGGGAGCATTCCAATTTCGTTTACAAGGGCATTCAAAATTTTTTGATGCTTTATGGCTTATGGGGAAAATGCGTTTGCAGTGTGCTTTAATGATGCCACTCTATTTTTAAAATGTTGAAGTTGTTATTTGTAATATCATTAAGGTGCAAGATACTTAGATACAAGATATGTTTGTATAGCACATACCGTTCATTTAAATGAACACAAAAAATAATAAAGATACATTGCATGCAGGTAGCAATAACTGTTAGAAGTGCGTTTTGGATGTCAATTAATTTTTCATATACCTTGGCGTGCATAAATGCCATTGACTCTTAGTTACAGAAATGGATTTGGGTATATTTCCGCTTTCTAATAAAACTCAAGAAGTGGAATTTTCAGCTTGTGGTGTTTTTTCGACCTCAACTAGATTTTTGCATACTATGCTGTACTATATATACAAATCTATTCTACATCATATCAGGGCGATTCGATAAAAGAAATCGGATATTTTTCTAACTATGTCTGGTAATTTGGAAAATTTAGTTTCTTAGAGTGTTACGCGTTTCTAAAAAGTTTTGATACAATGATCTCAATGTGTTGGAAGGTACTTCATAGTATACGCTTTTCGCTTGATTTTTCTTTCATTATTAATTGTTGCAAAACAGGTTGTAATGTAGGTATTTGTTTTATTCATAACCCAAAAAGTACATTCTAGAATAAGATGTAGTTTTCCACTCGTATTTATGTCAAGATTTTAGAAATCTATTTATATAATTAAATCATATGTTAAAATTGGTTGATATTCTTTCTTAAAATTAATTTATGATGATATGTGATAAAATGAATATATGTATATTTTGATATGAACTATCAAAAATATAATTAGGACATGTAATCTGTAATATATTTTAACATGTATCTATTTCTTTGAACTTCAATTCCTCAAATCCAAATTTAGACATTAAAATGCCAAACTCTTTTTGATTTACACTTAAAAACTCTACGGTTATTGTTATGTAATTTGAAATAATTAAAACTAAATTTTACATTAGGAGTTAAAGTACTTAGAAAGAATCTTTTGCTATTACAAATACGATTGTATTGATCTAAGGCTTGATTGTAAATATCAAGAGCACATCCAAATAGCTATCTTTTCATTTAAATTAATAAAATATTGGTTGTGTTTATGTTACATTATTTGTTTCCAGTTTTTGTAGGAAAGAATGCTGTTGAGATTATATTTACTCTTAAATAACTATGAACAGCATAAAAGTTAAAGCAGAATATTTTTCTTATTCAGTACCACATAAAAATGAAGTACAATTTTTGAAGACCAATTTGCTACCAGTTTTAAAAATTGTAGACATTTTTTACAGTGCATATAAATAATAAAATGTGTCAGCTTTAGAAAATCCACAATTAACAATTAAAACTACACCATGACAAGTTAATTAAAAGAATAAAAATAACACTAAAATTTATTATCTAACTTAAAAAATTATGAATAAATTTATTACTGTATTTCATGATTTAATAAGTACATTATCTTCAAATTAAAAACATAATAAGAGAAAAGCTGCCAGAAAATACATAATATTACTTTAAGAAAAATCATTAAGAATAATGCTTAGCATTGTTATTGCATAATGAAAATTTGCAAATATTTTAAACATAAAAAAACCTATTCGGAAAAATACACATACTATTTTGAATTAAAATAATATTTATCTACTCATTATTCATCCTTCTTTATATTTCTATTCTGTCCATACAATTAAATGAAATTTTAAATAAATAATTTATCAAAATAACACTTTATTGAAAAGTTTCATTTTTTCAGCAATTAACTAAGATTATTAGATACTTTTTTCATGTTTTAAATTAGTCAAATATGTTAATCCTTTTTTCCATGCTTAGCACTCCTAACTTTAGACTATGATTTCATTTTTACATATAAATGATTTACACACATCTTCAAAACGTATATGCTGTGCATTCTTCTTTGCTTTATCTAATGACAAAATGTTGACAAAATCTTTGTTAACTACATGTGTTTTATTAACTCAATGTTGCATATGTTTTGGTGTAGAGCAATAAATTTACATAGCAAGATGAATTAAAATATAAAAATAATGTATTGTGTTTGAAAAGGATTTGGATTAGAAGTTTATTTTTTAGGGAAAGGGATCTACGATTGGTTTATGCCAAATATCACTAACAGTTGGCATTACTGTTTCAATACGCAAAATAACTTTAGCAGTTACTCACTATTTTTTTTTTTATTTGAATAGCGAAACGAAAATATATGTTTAAAGCTCATTGAATTTTGTACCAACTTTATACATTATATTAAGCATTTTAATATGTTGAGATAGTGCAATGCTATAGCTGTATTTAGAAATAGAAAGAAGAAATCTGACTAAAATAATTCCGGATAACATATAAGTAATCTCTTGCGTATAATTACTCAAACAGCTGTGGTATTTGGTATTGAATTTACTTGTTATTAAATTTGTAAAACATTCTTTCTATTTCAAGCCACACTGTATTTCAATAAAATATAATCATAAAAATGCATTTATTTTCTTAACAATTTTCTACATATATTTTCTAAACAATTTCTCTGTTAGCACATATTTCTAACACAGCATTATATATATATTTTTTTTTCTTTTATTATGTTAGATATTTACTGAATTTTGTTTCAGAACAAATTTATGTCACATTTCAACAAAAGTATTTGATCATTACATGTTTCTGTTTTATCTATATGTTTGATATAGATTGTGGTAGTTTTTGGAAAGAATTTCTTTTTTTTAATGGGATGTTCTAAACCCTTTAATTGAGAGCTTACAAAAAAAAGGTGTGATGTGATCATTCTTCAATCAAGCGAGAAGTTTGTTGTTTCTGAGAACATTTCTTTCTGTCGGTTAATGATGAAAGATTATTTCACGTTTGGGTTGTTCAGAAATTACAAGAAAGTGATCGAGCTATTTTTTGAAATTCACTACTTCTTTATACAGTTACTTTACTTAATCAGTTATATACAGGTGTTATCTATCGCCGACCTTTAATTTCTCAACCGTTGGTCGTAGACATATAGTTCCATTTACAAAAACGTTTCAAATGAGGTAAATATTCATGATGTGACCTTATTTATAATAAAAAATCAATTTTATAAAAAATACGAAATCCAACTTTTTATACGGCCCCTCTGTCCCTATAGTTATATTTAGTAAAAATTTACACATTTTATAACAGATACAGCACAAAAAATTTGACATATGTACTACAAAAATTGAAACAGTTATTAAATTTCAAAGTTTGAGATCTTTGCACATGATTTTGTCTTTCATTGAGAGATCAGTTAAAAGATGAATTAAAGTAATTCGAGATCAAAATCAGAGTGCAATGTCCTTTTTACGGCGAAACTACATTTAGCCGGTATCGCGAAATCGGGGAATTACTAAAGAGGGTTATTTTATCAAACAAATTGATCTAACTTTTAGGAGTTGTATACAAAGCGAAGAATACAATATTGAAATTAAACAGAAAAATAAGTAACAATTTATTATAATATCAGAAAACCGTCTACTAAAAAAATGAATACATCATACGCCAAAACCTACTAGCGATACTCCTCAGAGTGTTCTCCATTGGTGGCAATGCATAACTGAATGCGTGACAGTACTAGTCCTGGACACGTTAGAGCATAGCAGGTGTACAAACTGTGCAACAATTAAGGATATTTTTTCTACTTCAGATAAACCACAAAAGTGGTGACAGTCACATAGACCTATGCCTTCATGTAACCCCAGAGGCAGAAATCCATAGGAACCAAGTCCTGCGTACACGGTGGCGACTCTACCGCATCACCATATCCAAGAATCTGTTAACGATTTCAGTGGCCAGATACTCCCGGACGGTTAATGATTTATACGGAGAGGGACCCATCATGTTGAAACCACACTCCCCATGCATGTCGAAGAGGCAGCTATTTATACCAGTCACCTACCGTGTTTTGTAATAGCTGTAGGTAACGATCGCCCATTAAGGTCCCATCGTAGACGATGGGTCCAACAATCTGAGTTCTCCGTATACCGTACCACACGTGTCGTACTATGCGGGTGATGTAGAGGTTTTCAAGAGACTAGTAATGCATATCGTGCATTTTCACAATACCACCCCGTGTAAACATTGATTCATCTGCCCACAGAATGTCACAAAGGAACGACGGATTTTCCTCTAAAGTATTGAGCATGAAATTACAATAATAAATTCGTTGTGAGTTGTCACCCAGTATCACTGCTTGCACCAGTGTCGGATGGTATGGATGCGCATTATGTCCATGTAACAAATGCCAGACATGCTGACCACATGCCTCGCTAATTTCCGCGTGCTCAGTTGTGGAATTTAAAGGGCGAATGCCAGGACCTCCTCCTGTATCACTAGAACATTACACCTTGCCCGTTTACTTGTTCTGGATCTTGGTGAAGTAGAACCGTTCCCTCTATGATGGTGCAATACATCAGATATAGTTTCATGCGTTGGATACAGATCCTCAGGGAAATGTTCTGAGTAAACACTCACAGCCTCTCTGGCATGCCATTGAAATTCACCAGAAATAAGTATCACTTTGTCATATTGTATGTATGCGTAGCTTGACGTAATGATTTCAGCGCTGACTAGCCTGTCCACTGCTAGATGGATCGTGTTTTATCACGAACGTGTGGCGCTGCGTACTATTGTAATTTGCAAAATCCCAATTTCCATGCTCGTTATATCTCGGCAGGTCGTTTGCATTCGCTGCCATTTATCTAGTCCTTGGTGAGTATGTTTTATTTTCCGGTTGTCGATTCTACCTATTTTGACTTTTAAACGTTGTTCGACACATAAAAGTTAGCTCAGATTTTTAGATGAAATAACCTTCTTTGGTGATTCCCCGATTTGGCGATTAGGGTGGGTCCTAAAAAAGAAATATTTATTTTCGAAACGCTTTAGTGAGGAAAAGTTTCCTATTATAATAAGAACAAAAACGGCATAAAATAAAATAAAATCGGTTAAAATCTTCCATTCGCGCATCGTACATAAAGTTATTGGAAATTTTCAAAAATCTCGCCTTTTTTTAATTGTTTTAATTAATTAAAACTTTAAAATTAAACACGCTTTAGTTTTTATGCTTGTTTACGGTCTAAAGAACATGAATAAATAAATTCTACCAATAATATATTTATTTTTCCGTTCGTGCAACGTCTTAGAATAAACAGAAAATTTGCAATATTTCGAAATTTTCAATAGGGAACTCCTTGTTCGTTTTGCTGCAGGAAAACGAGACAGAACTCCCTTCAACTAGATTCAACTATTAAGAATCACGTTTCGTGTTTCTACAAAAGAATTATAATTTCGGAAAAATCGGATCGTCTGACAAAACAATTACTAAAAAGTTAAATATGAAGGCAGAGCGGAAAGTTCGCGATCATTAGCGAGCACTTAGTGGCAAAGAAGTTTCTAAAATAGGAGAGTACTCGGAAATGGATGAACACAAACACAGTTCTATTAAAGTCTTGGAGCATGAGGAAGATGAATACAAACTAAGTACATCCACTGAAAAGCCTAAATAGCAGATCAGAATACAACTTATCGCGACAGCGCTAAACAGTGATCGGTTCGGAGTTTCTCATTGGGCAACAGCTGTCATAGTTTCAAGTGTTCTACGAGACATTGGGATGATAACCTTTGCAGATTCTACTTATATGGTTGATAAGTATAAAATAAAATAAGACAATAGTCGTGTAAGGACGGAGTTGAAAATTCAATTCACACCTCCTGGGGAAAGTTGGGTTCTTTTCTTTGACAGACGAAAAGATACTTTGTTCGTCGAAAAATTGAATACCAAGCAATTTCGAAGGGAACTGAAAGAAGAACACTATTCTCTTATCCAGGAACATGAATCAACTTATATTGGACATGTATATCCTTTTTCGAGTTCAACAAATGATATAACTCAAAGCATTATTTCTATTTTTCTGAACTATCAATATCACTAGGAAAATTAGAAGTAGTAGTGGGTGATGGCACTGTAACTAATACTGCATGGAAGAACGGTGTCCACGATCGATTGGAAAAACATGTAGGACGCCCGCTACAGTGGAGCATATGCTTCCTGCATTTTAATGAGCTTCCTTTTCAACACATTTTCGAGCATATTGACGGTCAAACTGCTGGACCTAAATCTTTTAGTGGACTAATCGGGCAACAGCTCAGTTGCTGTGAAAAACTCCCTGTGGTCGATTTTGAACAAATAGATTGTTCAATTCCTGATATAGACAGAAATGTGTTTTGCAATGACCAACTGTATTTGTTGGACATTTCAAATGCAATCATATTTGTACATTGTCCAGAAAGTTTGGCAAATCGGGATGATGGTCCTTTGTCCAATACCAGATGGTAAACTGCGGCCAATCGAGTCCTTCGGTTGCATATAAGTTCATCCGATCCATCCGAAAACCTAAAAGAAATTGTTGGTTTCATCTTAATATTATACATGTCTGTGTGGTTGGCCATAAAAAAGAGCAAATATTTTACTGACGGACAAAAACATGTCTTTCAAGCAATCCAAATATCACGCTGTTTATCCGACGAATTACTTCAAGTTGTCGATCCAGTTATAGAAAGAAATGCGTAGTTTGCGCACCCAGAGAATGTTCTGTTGGCAATGATTTTCAATGAAAGAGAACATATTCGGAAGCTCGGTTACAGAAGGATCTTAAAAACAAAACAATCAATCTCAAAGAAGAATTTTGTACCAACAAAGATAAACTTTCAAGCTTCCGATTACATTGAAATCATTAATTGGAATTCGTGTGTGGTGTATCCTCCTCCAATGCCGCGGGACTTAAGTAAAGATGATATTAAATCACTCATCAATTGTGACACTACGCTTATCAGAGAAATACAAAAGTTTCCCTGTCACACCCAGGCTGTGGAGAGGTGCGTCAAAATTGTGACAGAGGCCTCGAATAAAGTACGTGAACTTGATGCTAAAGATAGGTATATGCGAGCAAAGTCTTGATCGGTTATGCCTCACTTTTCCAAAAAATTAGATTTTAAACGTGTAGTAGATATAAAAAAAAAGTAAGCCAAATAATCCTACTCTATGGAAAATCTTTGTAAATAGTTGTAAATATAATGTAAATACCACACCGAACAATTTGGATGGCTGGTTGGGTACTACTATGTGGGTGGAACTAAATGTACAACCACTTCTACGTGGTGACTTCTGGATCATTTTGTTCTACCAAAACGAGCGAAGATTTGCACATTGAAAATTGCGAAAAATTGGAAAAAAATATGTTTTTTCTAAGATGTTGCGTGAAGAAAATAAAATAGATTATTTATTATAATTTAATTTATTTAGATTATCTGAACCAAGAAACAAGCAGGAAAAACAAAAGCGTGTTTATTTTTAAAGTTTTAATTTATTTAAAAAAAAATACAAAAAGGCGCGATTTTTGAAATTTTTCATTAACTTTAAGTACGATGCGAGAATGGAAGATGTTAACTGATTTTATTTTATTTTATGCCATTTTTCTTCTTATCACAATAGGCAAATTTTCCGCACTAAAGCGTTTGGAAAATAAAGAATTTCTTTTTTTTCGACCCACCCTATTGTCTATACCGGCTATAGGTGATTTCGCCGTAAAAAGGACATTGCAGTCTGATCTTGATCTCGAATTACTTTAATTTATCTTTTAACTGATCCCTCAATGAAAGACAAAATCATGTGCAAAAATCTCAAACTGTGAAATTTAACAACTATGTCAATTTTTGTGGTACAGATGTCAAACTTTTTTTGTTATATCTGTTATGATATGTGTAAACTTTTACTAAATATAGGGACTGGAGGATCGTATAAAAAGTTAGATTTCGTATTTTTTATAAATTTGATTTTTTACTTTAAATAATGCCATACCTTGAATATTTACCTCATTTAAAACGTTGTTGATATTGGAACTATATGTCTACGACCAACGGTGGAGATATTAAAGGTCGGCGATAAATAACGTTATGCACACTGTAGATAAATATTTTAGAAAATATTTTTGCCCATCTTTAATTTCAGATAAGATATAAATCCTTCTATATTTTCTCCCTATCTATTTCTTAAATTAACATTACTGAATTTTAATCAAAATATATATGGTTTGAAATCTAGAAAATACGTTAGATTTAGAAGTATATATAGGTCATTAATATTGTTTTGGGATTATCAGATGTACTTTTTGCCTAAAATTAAAATATATTTTTAAGACGCTTTGAACTGATTTTAAAGTATAAAACAAACATTTCTCATATGCAGTAGTTGTCAATATAATGATTGGTTTTAGTGTGAAAATAATAACGTTTTTTCTAGATTTAATTTACGATAAAATCCCGGCTTCGCCAGTGTCATGCCCCTTCCATGTAAAATAATAAATTAAAATAAAATACTATAGTAATCAAAATAACTGAGATTTGTGCATTCTCGTCCACAAATCATTAAAAAAACAATTAGAAAACATACGTTATTGTCTCGCCTCCATAATAAAATGTGTGAGCTTTAATATCACAATGCCCGTTTTCTTCGGCGGGTGTAACAGAAAAATTCGTAATTTTCTGACAATACGAAAAACAAATCCACCAAATGGTATATCATATAGTGAAATTCTCGTTCGTAAGGCGTATATCTACATTATAAAGTAAAATATGTCAGTGAGTAACGCTGACATCATACTGCTAATGGCAACGATCTAACAGACAAAATGTTCCTTTACAACAATTTTTCTTAACTTCTAAACAGCACACAATTTAATTTTTTAAGCTATCGAATAGAACAAAAAGAGATAAATAAAAGAGAGATTTCTATAACGTTAAATTAGGGAAGGTGGTAGAAAAAAGGTATAAATTGTGGTCTGATGGTTTTTTAAAGTAGCGATCTTTTCCACGTTCTAAAACGTATATACATCAAGTTTCGTGCAAATCGGTAAAAATTGAAGATTTGTATAAAGGTCATACATACAGAGAACGGCTTATATATATATATATATATAGATAGATTTGCAAAAAATATCAACATTTTTAACCATTTGGAAAAATGGTTACTGTTCTCGTCAGGGTAGGAAATGAAAGCATTTCTGAAGGTTTTTATTGGTTTAATCCGCATTTTATTCGTTTTGTGATTGGTCTATACAGTAACCTGTATTTCCCTTTAGTTTCAACAGAGATGGACAACAGAGTGTTGCCACTATGACAAAAAAGTAATAAAAACTACAAAAAAAATTAATAACTCAGAAATAAATTGAGATACAGCTTTCAAACAAATTGCATTTAAAAGTACATTTTTTTTCTCTACACGACGATGTAAAAAGTAATATTGTGGGATGTTTAGAAGTTTAAGAATGAAATTTCATTTAAAATGTGTCATGAGGTTTCTTGGAAATCTGACGACGGAAAAGCCTTTTCCCGAACAGCCAATGAAATGCTTGGATAATACGCAAGTTTCAGGTGGATAACAACTAATGAAAATGAGAGAAAATGAATAACAGTTTCTATCAAAGAGTCAATTTTAATTTGTAAGATTTTCACGTGCAAAAGAAAAATGGAATAAGTCAATTAAAAATAACAAGAAAGATAAATAGGACAGGAATGAATACATATAAATATTTCACACCAAATGCGAGTCGCGGGCGATTTCTGGCCCTTGGAATTTTTACGTGTAATAACACTATTAAGGTGTTATTACACGAGGGGTTAAAGACGCTTCAGATTCCAGGCGTCTCCATGTTAGTCCTATGGCTGCAGGGGAGTCGCTTGGAGAGCGAGCAACTTTTTTCTGTCGGAGCGTATTTGACGACCGAAACGAGGCGAGTCGCCAATAACAGCCAATCAAATGCTTGGAAATCTGACGATGGAAATGCCTTTTCCCGAACAACCAATGAAATGTTCGGAAAACGTAAAATGTAGCTTTCAAAATTGAGTCACAGGACATGGAGACGCCTGGAATCTCAAGCGTCTTTGACCCCTCGTGTATTAATGTTTAATTCATGGCGTACGTAATGTATGATCAACTCCGTGCGAATTTTTTAGGTCTTAAATTTTAGTCTTTGAAAAAATCATTTTCCAAATGGTCGTTGTAATTTGTTAAATTGTTTTTTTTTTTGTTTTTTTTTTTTTTTGTTTTTGTTTTTTTTTTTGCGTATGTTCTGAAAACTCGGAGAGGCATAATTTAGTGTGACACCATAAAATAAAGTAACCTCATAAAAACCTGATTTAATTGAAAATTTTAAACAAAAATATTTGTATGGTACTTTATATTTGAATTGCAGATTTAAGGCGTGGTTTTGCGTTGCGTTGCACCTCAGTAACTTTTGCTGCAATTTTATGCATCTGTTTGCGCAATGTAACAGTTTAAGACGATGCGACACTCCTGTCGGCGATATTTGGAAGTGATACAAGAAATTCAAGTATGGAAATTTTTGGATCACCTAAAAAATCAACTTCGCGATCTGTGACAGCTTGTTTCTTATTTAGTTTCCAGAATATTTATTTTGTTTCAAGTCACCATTTGTTTAAAAAATTGTATTCACCCAAATCAATCATTTATTTTTTTCTTTATATTGCATATATTTATTTGAATTAATTTATCTGATAACACACAATTCTGAAACTGTATTAAATATATATATCTTTAGTGTTTTTATGAAGATAGACATTTGTTGGATTTTATTAACTTTTGTTTCTTTCAAAAAATATTGTCACATCCGAACAAATATATTTGATCATTACATGTTTTGTTTTTATCTATATTGTCGATGACTATTAGTGTACTTTTTTGAAACCACGTTTTTCTATTTCAATTTTATAGGATTTTCTAGGCACTTTAATTGAGAGGTTACAGTAAAACGTGTGATGTGAACTTTTTTCAATCAAGCGAAAATATTGTTATTACTGAGAAATTCTATATCATTCCGTCACTTATAGGTGAAAGAAATTTTTATGGATTGTTTTTCTCTCAAAGTTTTAGAGGGTGATCGAGTTATCGGTTTAAGGAAAGATCTTTTTTATACACATGTATTAATCTTTTTTTTTAATCAATTATATCGGTAATTTTTTAAAACTATGTTTGACCATGTGTAAGTTATTTTTTTTTATTATTAATTTCTTCCAAAATTTCCCAAAATACTTTCTTTAAAGGAATATCATTGATTTTTTATAAAAATGACTAATGGCATTCTTGAAAATATTTTGTACTAAGAAGTAGGTGTTGGTTAATAATATTGTTTTGACATTCTGGTAATATCATATTTATTCTTAGATTAAAATAAATATTTTTTTTGCGAATTCTTTGAAATTATTATAAAATATATATGAAAATCTTTCCCGTTTAGTACTTCATCCTGTATATTCTTAGTATGATAATAATAAATATGATATCGGGTTAAAAAAGTCTACAATTTGGGAAAATATTTTTCTTATTTAAAAATATTTAAACTATATACTTTTATTAGTTATTCTTTGTCATATGTTAACTGTATATATAGGCTTAAAGATTTGTACACAGTATGAATAAAACTGATATTCGAGATAATCTAAGATGAGTGAACTTAAAAAGAGTTTTTACATATGAAATAAAAATATTAGAAGCATGATTATATTAATTTATTTAGAATATAACAGAAAAAATGATAAGGGCATATGAAACATTTTGCAATAATCCGGATGGTCTTTTTAAGAGAGTTCCTGTAAAGGCCTTTTACTATTCAATACCCTTCTATATAGAAACATCTTAAAAGTCAATATTTCCAATTCATTAGCAAATAAATGTAAAACTTGACACGGGGTCTCGGACAGTATCTGACTGGCTTTAACATCTATTCTTGAACATGTGGTATCCAAGCCCGCGTGTAAAGGTTAAAGCTAGTAGAACGAAAGGAAGAAATGTATAGTTATATACATTAAATACATTATTTTTATTAACCTTTACACGGTAGTTCTGATAGCATCAGTCTGAAAATACATGATAAAGAAGGACAGATGCGTTCGAGTGCACGTATAAAGTTTATATGATCTACAATCGTCTTATTAAGAAAATCTGTCTTAACCATTCAGCGGTCGCGTTAAAATGCATTGCAAAAGGGGAACGCTTCATACGTTATCTACACAAGAGTTTCATTTAGTTACGCTGTTATATACAAAACACAAGTTTTTTCATATTATTAAAATAACAGATACGTTTGACAAACAGTTATACATAATAATATATAAAATTATCTTTTAACACTTTTTGAAGACGAAATAATTAATTCCAGTACCTTGTATTTTGAATATGGCTGTTACAAATAAATAACCCCAACATTTGTGTTTTATTCTTTATGGTCGGATAAAAGAGGAGCATAATAATAGTTTAGTAATTAATTATAATTCATCTTACATTAGTATCTAGAATAGAAAATGAAGATAGGCAAGAAATAAAAGCATGAAGTATGTAAAATTGATTTTATTAAATAAACCAGAAGACGAAAGAAAAATCGTTCTACTGATGATCACTAACACCACAATTAAAACTCTCAGAAAGGCATAATTTGTTTGATTAAATTTCTGTAAATATAGTTGAAATCTTAAAATTGACTGTCAAGCTCATTTACATCTCAATAATTAAAAACTGCCTAACAACGGTATCATCACAAAGAAAAGGAATTTGTAAACAAAACCATTTAAAAACAAGTAGAAAACGGAATGTAAAGCAAGCTCAGTTCCGAAGGCTCGCGTCATAACGTGTATTCCGCTGTTTTTCACACCATTAACAAATTAAAATTTCTAATTTCATTATGAAAGGAATCAGGTTATATACCTCAAAAAGGGAAATTTGCAAAGTACCTGAACGGTACATTCAAAAAGATTAATTTATTAAATAAAGATAAAATTTTAAGAAAACAAGTCAGAAAACAGTAATTAAAAGGTAATATCTGAGACGAGAAACTGAAAGATAAAAACAACCTTCGACCGAGTGTGCGCCGACAAGCCGACAACACAATACGTAGCCACTCCATATAGAACATGCGCATTTGTAAAGGAGAAAGGAGGTGTTTGGAAGACCTAGCAATGCACGGACGCCGCACAGCGGATCAAAGTATAGGCGATGTCGAACATGGGATTATCACGATTGTATAAGCCTACATGTATGATGTTTTTTGTTATATTTAAGTTTAAATGAGTAAAATAAATGATACTGGAGGTATCTGCATAGCTTTTACGAACAATTCCGTGCTTTTTTTTTTTGCAAACAGTAAGTTTAGGGAGATGATGAATAACTAAAATAAACTGGAAAAACAAAGCATGCGGTTTTTATTTATATTTAAATGACATTTGTCGAATATTTAAAGCATCTGCGTAATTTTTAATAGGCAACGTATACATAACTCTTTAAAATTGTTCTACAAAACTGCAACATTCTACTGCAACATTTTAGAACTTATTTAGAACTTATTATTTACTTACATTTAGAACATATATTTGTTATTATTGGGTTTGAGTTTTTTTAAATTATTTTGTAGTATATTAATTTTAGCATATTTCTTTTTTAGTTGAAACAAGAATATTTCATTTTGTCTTTTTTCTTATAATGTTTTGAAATATGATAACAAACAGAGATTTGTTTTTTTTTTCTGAAAAATTTAAATAATGGTTTTAGTTATGGAAAATCAATGCTTAGTTTTGTAAGTGAACAGTGTGGACTAATTGCCTCAGAAATTGATGGAGAAAATTTAAAGGCGCGTTTACGTATATTTTGTGTAAATACAAAAGATAACTGGCTGAAATCTGAACGAAAATTAGATCGTTTCAATAATAAAAACTATTCTTTACTTCAGTGTTCCTTTAAAGTTGGTAATGAGCTTCATTTGCTGTTGAAAATTTGCAGAAATCAACATCTCAAAAATGTTTTTCAGACGTAACCAAAACTCATGAAAGAAAATTAACTCAAAGTTTCAGAGAGGATATTTCTGGAGAAGTTAAATTAAGAAGAATCAAACAGTAAAATTAAACGCGAATTCAGAAAATAATTATGTTTGCTAATTGATATTGAACCAGGATATGGATTGACACATGATGGAAACACTGCAAGGGCATTTTTTGCTGAGTTTGAAAAGACAGCTGAGATCATTGGATTGGATAAAGAACTTATTAAACCTTTTGCAATTATAATGGTGATCGTCTGTGGCGAAGTAATTAAGGCCGAAAAAATTGGCAATTTCACACACGGAACAGCTAAACAATGTGCCTCAAAGTACGGTTGGTATTATATGCCAGCTTCTGTACATAATTACTAACTCATGAAAAGGATATGATTACAAATTTTGCTGTTCCAATTGGATAATTATCGGAAGAAGTTAGCGAAGCTCGAAATAAAGAGTTTCGAAGTTACCGGGAGTCTCATAAGATTAAAAATAAGTCGAAGATCATGTAATGAAGACTTATTGCACCATTTGCTGAAAACATCTGACGGTTTGATTTCCAGTATTAGACACAAAATAAAAAATATTCAAAACAACAAAAAATTTCTAGAAGCATTGGGACTTTTACTTTAAAATATACCACTTTATCACTGACATAGCACCCCATCCATTTATTGGAGTACATTTAACCCTCTGAGAGCCTTTGTGCTTTTCAGCATTTTCATGTAAAAGTTTATATAACCCAAGATACGAGTATATTAAATTTAATTTCGCAATTTAATGTTAAATTAGTTTTTTACATCATTTCATCCTAGAAATGTCTTACAGTATAATTTTCTTAAAACATATTTCTGTGTACAGCCAATTTAACATGTTTTCTAGGAACGGAAAATTACGTAATAGCCGCTTTAAGGCCATTTATTTCGAAAACGCGCAGGTTTGCGCAAAAAATCCTCTATACCACATTAAAATATACGCTTTCAGGAATACCAGCATGTGTTTGAAATTTCAAACAACTTTAAACAATTTAAGTTACGTAATTTTGAAGATTTTGAATCCGTTAATTCTATATGTGTTGTTCATAATGTGGAATGAATAATGTAGAATTAATAATGATATTTTAAATGAGTTATTAGTATAGTTTAATTAGGTTTTATTTCTGAGCACAGGAAAATGTCAGTAAAATTTCCAAAAAAATTCCTCTGCTGAAAGGTGTATATTACGAGCTATGCAAATACGATATAATTTTGTATAATTTAAAAAATAAACATATATTCTTATTTTGTAGATATTCTTTTAAAATATTTCATTGCAAATAAATAGTTATTTAATGATTATTTTTGGCTCTATGTTCGCATTTTCTTAAGGATTGATCCACTGTGTGCCGTGAGAGTTGCACCGCGTGCGCACCAAACATACTAGAAAAAAATACAGTGCCCAAAAAATAAAAGCAATACGAGAATTTTTCCACATTTCCCAAGCTTGCTAATCGCTATCAGGGACAAAAACTGCTGTTTCTGAAATATTGAAACAATGGAATGTCACCAGAATTTACGAAAATTTGCTTTGACAAATTATATATATATATTTCAGAAAAAACATTATAAAAGCAAAAGTTTATTAAAAATATCTTTACGCCGTTTGGCTACGTGGAATTAAAATGAAGCTTTATACATAAGGTATTCCCATTGTTTAAAATATTATACACGGGAAACTTTCAAAATGTTCATTTTTTGCGTCTGGATCTTAGCATATTCTATTCCAAGTAAAAATTCAGCAAGAAAAAAAAAACTTTTACACCCAGATAAACTGCAGGTATCTCGGGCACAAATTACTGTTTGACTCCCTCTATTGTCACTGTACGTAAAAAAAAAAAAAAAAAAAAAAAAAAATGCATTTTACCTTTAACGATAAAACTGGCGTAATCATGCAATGACACTGGAAAGTTAGTGCTAAACCAATGGCTGAATTTTTTGTACATAAATTGTAAAAAAGTAAAATTTTACCTGCGAAATCTCTTAATTTTAGCTTACATTGTTTTCAATTTTTGGTAACGACAAGTAATGTTATCAATTTTTTTCTTTTTTTTTGGTGGAGGGAGAGAGGTGGAAGTTACGTCAATTTGCATTTTTATTTTTACAAATGTAATTTTTTTTATTATTTAACTGTTTTTTTCATTAACTATATATTGAATATATTCTCATTTTCAAGATTTAAAGTCCCAATTTCAAACGCTATGCTTAATAAAGTTCGGTTTCTTTTGTAAAAAAAAATGCATAAGAATATCACACTATAAAAAAATATTTCTTATGCTTTAAAAAAATATATAACCAAGGAAAACTTGTGACCATCACAAAACTTTCTTCTGTCTCACACATGTCAATACTTCAAAATTCACTATCTCAGTGCCAAAGTAAATGGCAATCTGTGTTCATCATGAGAATTTAAAAATATGAAATCCCGTGCATTAGTTCTCAATGTATGACTGTCACTGAAATTGTGTAAATCCAGCGAAATGCAGCATAGCAGCGGCACCTATTGGGTTATTTACACCAGAACCTAATTATCACCAACTTATGTCAACGTCTAACTGAATATGAAGTTTGAGGAGAATCAGTTCTTGAGATAGAGGTATTACGAAAATCATGACAAATGCAGCGTAGAAGTGTCACCTGTTGAGCAATTTGCAACGACACATAATCAGCAGCAATATTAATCAAGTTATACAATTCTAATCTAATCGACCACCCTGGGGACCTGCTTGTGGCTGATGGTTGGGTCAAGCCCCTAGCCCAGGGCGGGATGTTCCTACCACCTTTGCGGCACCGCAATTCAGGGAACGTTAGTTAGTATGAATTTCCGGTTTGAAAAATAAAAGTTATATTCAATACCACCATTTTTTTAAGATTAATTTATAGAATATTAATTAGAGAATAATGAAATATATGAAACTGTGCAACAAAAAATAAAAATAATAGTTAAATGGAATAAAATTACATTAGAGTTAAGAACGAGAAACTTATATTAGATATTTTTTTTTTTTTTTTTTTTTTTTTTTTTTTTTTTTTTTTTTTTTTTAGAAAAACCGTGCAGCAAATGAAACAAACCGTCCAAAAGAAAGTTAGAGTTAATTTGAAAACAGCTATAAAACAAAATGCTTAAAATTAAAATTTAAACTTGATAAAGGGACGTTTGTTCATATACTCATATTCCAAAACTTACAATGAGAATGAAAGATAATCAATTATGTTACACAGTGCATTAAGAAATCCCCCATCAAACCCTGACCTGAGAAAGGAGATAAATTTAGAGAAAAGAATTAGTTAATTTGAAAAGGTAAAAGATAATCCAAAATTAAAATAATAGATATTATAAGCTGCATCCAATGGGGGCGAAAATAAATTCTAAAATATTTGACATAACAACACCAAAACTGTTTACATAAATGTGGGTATACAGGTAGCCCCACAACTTTAAATGATAAGATATTAATATGCTTAAATGATAATAAAATATGTTAACAGATGAAATTTTTTTACTGACGACACCTAAAGCACAACAAGCAAGAAAAAATGTTTAACTATTATCAAGTTATTAGTTTTTGAGTTCTTTGAAATCGAACCTCCTTCCCTCATCCAACTGAGATCGGACCACCGGGCATAATGATGAGTCAGCTGTGTGCTGTTTATAATTTCCATATCGAAACAATTTGTGCAACGATGTTGAGATTTTCTTTATATGGACAGTTTGATGTTGAGTGTCCTCTTGAACATTTTGCACATATTGTGTATCTTCTACAGGATATATTAATCAGTTTCCTCAAACCGTAATATTGGATTTTATGAAGTTCTTAATTGTCAGCTAAACATTTTCAGCTGCGACGATTTCTCTAGATCGAATATAAGTGTTTTGAATGCAACAAAATCAGACTAACAAACTTAGTTGCTTGGTTGATGTGTGAGGTACACATAGGCTCAACATGAGTCTCTTCCTTATGCGATACACGTAATACCTGACGGTTTCATCCCAGTCTTGGAAATTTTCGGCAAATGACTACACGTTTGACTGCCGTCCTCCTTTATGGGTGCCTTCAGGGTTTCATCATCCAAGGCCGATCGGCAATCGTCTCAGAGCCACAGGCCTCCCAGTCTAAACTTCCAGAACAAATACCTAATGAGCCGTTTATTAACAGCAATATCTCTAAATGCTTTAAGTATCTGAAGGCTTGATTCGCCCAGTTTAAGGGTATACAGACAACCCGGCAGAGCTTTTAGATGACTCAATTTATTTTCAACACTGCTAAAGCTAAGTATGTTATGAGCGTTCGACGTGTATGTCTTGGTCATGACAACTCTCATCCCTGTCTGCTTTTACTACACGTACTGGCTTCACATCATATATGTACTTATCTAAGATCGCTTTGTTTCATACCACATCAAAAAAGTAAAAATATTTTTGGTTACTTTCTGTAATAGTATGTGTTAATCTGTAGTCTATCAAATAAAAACAAATATTGTTTCTTTTCCTAATATCATAATGAGGCAGTGAAATAAAGAATGTTTTTATAACTTTTACTGGATAGCCGATTACATAATAAAACCCATATTTCTTATTCTAATACATTTAGCACTCCACGCTGAAATTAACATAAAATTGTTCTACGACATGTTAACGTTTGCCAGATACTTATTTATCTTCGCTGATTTTGCGAAAGGAAAGGCTTATGTAACACCTTTGACGGAGTTGTTCCAGCATAGTCTAAAACTTAATGGTTAAAAATTAATAAATAACGTCTTTATTTTATAGTACTTAACAATTTAATTTAATCTAACATGTTAATAATAAAACAAACTGAAAACATGATGTCACTGCTTTATTAAGAAACGTATATCCCTTTAAGACCCGGAACATTTTCATATTTAAATATTACATTCTTCTGGTTTTTAACTCTATACTGACTCTAATGACACTTAAAAAAATAATTAAAAAAAATTTTCGTCACCACCTCGAGCGTGGAGTGTACCCGCACGAACGTGCGGGTTGGGCTTTTTCTGAGAAAGCCACACCCGCACGATCGTACGGGTTGAGCCTTTCCTGTGAAAGCATTACTTATAAGATGATTTGGGAAGTATTGGCTGAAATACTGCAATGGAAATCCTTACTGGCTCTAAAACCTTAAAAAAGAAGAAAAAAAGGTAATATTCGAGATATACTTATCGACTTCAAAAAATTCATATTTTAATTAATTTAAAAATGTTTGCCATATTTCTAACCTTTAACCGGAAACGTGAAAATTCCGTGCACAGACAGAAACAGTCTGTGAGACTTGAAAATTTAAAAAATTGTTGTTAAAATTTTAAAATATAATAGCTCTTAATAATTTATCAAATAGTAACTTAGACACTCAATCTTTAATAGTAATGCATTAACAGGACCAATTTTTTAATATAACAATATAAAATGAGTTTTGAATGTTGGACCCAGAAAATATTTTTAAATTACACATTATTCATAAAAATACTACATTTTCGACATAATAATTAAATAAATGCTAATATTTTTATATATTTGGGTACAACAAGAATCAGAAAAAGATATTTAACAGTAAAATTAACAAAACATTTCATAGTCAATATTGCGGCATGTTCTAAATATCTGCATTTTTTACACATTTTCTGACAATACTGAGTCACTTTCGTGTTCAGAATTTATATATTCATCATCTGAAATACTTTCAACATCGGTTATGTCACTTCCTACTTCATCAAACCTTCGCAAAAAAAGTTTCTTCTAAGTATTTATCACCATAGCGTACACGCTTTGACGGCCCGTCTATTTCAAATTCCCATAGCAAAAAATTACATAAACGGAAACGTACAGTCTCACAGACTGCGTTGAATGTAAAATAATTTTTATGTCAATAACTAAAAAAGCGCAGGTGTTGTAAATGGGTGGGGGAGGCAGAGGATCAATATCATAAAGATTAGATTGCGTGGCAAGATTCTGAATGCGTTCATTTTTATGTAAATGGTAGATATGTAGACGCAACCGTCTCACAGACGGTGCGTTTCCGGTTAAGGGTTAAAGCTTTTTTATAATATCGATTTTATTTTTTTCTATAAGTCTATAACTTTTTAAAATTAAAATTTAAGAAATGAAAGACATACCTGCGATTGCGTGAAATCTAGGATGAGGTACAGAAATGAACTTCTTATCTTCCTACTCGTATTGTTTTTTATTTTTATTTTTTCATTCTATTTGGCTTGAAAGTAGAACTTTGCGGAATGAGTTCAGAAGACTTTGATGAGGAAGAATGATCAAAAATTCTCATTTCTTTAAAAATATTTGTAAATTTTTCTTCATCGAGCTCATCTGAACTTAACTATCATTCTAATAAATCTGTTACAAATGTTTTATCCGCAACCTCGTCATCATCTGAGCGATCACTAAATTCAGAGTCTGATTTATTCATCAATTGCAATATTTCTTCTTGTGTGAAAATTCTTTTCTGTTTAGACATCTGAAAAAGTGTTCTATTTTGCTTTGTTAAAAGTTAACAAAGTATTCCATAAAAAATAATAAAATGTATTAGAAAATTTTATTAATTGAAAAGAAAAAAAAGTGCAAATCAATTGAAAAACAAAAAAGAAAAAATAATTCATCCATGACAACACCCAAAAAATAATATGGCATTAATTATATAATAACATACTTCATTTTTACTCTGGCTGTCAGCAAAATTACTGAAACAGAAATCAAGATAAACGTACAGAAAGCTCATACCTTTGCTGTAGCACTGACTAACGTAACGCCCAAGTCGCACGATCGTGCGGGTAACGAAATATTGAGTCCTACGAGCAACATAAATAGTGTATAACTAATGTTTTTTATTATATTACACTTATTTAGACATTAAAGCAAAAATATTTATCCAAGCAGGGATGACAGGGATGACCGCCCCGGAAACCCAGCTTTCGGTTTAGAGTATAAGTGCAATCCCGGGGGGAGACTCAAATCCACTGCATATGGTAAGATACATTAACAATGACAATATTTTTAAAACAGTTATTAACATACAGAAAAATAAATTAAGTGTCATCAGTACATACATTGGCAGCAATTGCACTATGTTGTATACATGGATAAACAATTACAAGACATGTTTTTTGAATATTAGAGCTGAAAAACTTTAAGTGAAATGCATATATTTACAGTAGTTCAAGTGAAAATATGTTATGTAATTTTCTTTTATTGTCGAGTTTTCTTTTTAAAAGTACCATAATATACTGGCACAGTGTCAATAAACCAGATATAGTGCTTTTATTAATTTAATCTTTTTATGGCATCTGTTGGCTTTTGTTTTCTCCAATATTATCTTCATTTTCGAACAAATGTATCTAACCATTATCTATTTCGCTTTTCACTTTGTCTATATAACATATTTTTATTGCTTATAGTGAAAAGTTTATTTTATGTTAAACTAAAATTGCTTTGTACACACCTTAATAGAATGTTTCCACTTCAAAGATGTGCCGTCAGAATAGTTTTAACTAAGCAAAAAGTTATTTCTGAATTCATATTTTTGGCTTTCCATTATTTGATAAGAAATACAAGTTCCAATTTTTATTCAAGTGCTATGATATTAATCTGATTATTATAAAAGATCTAGTTATTTCTTAATAATCTTCAATTTTTATGATGATTAAGTTTTTGTTTTATTATTTTGGTTCATACCGAATTTCTTATCTGTTTTTAATGTTTACAAATTAACAAAAATATTGCTGATATGTTAATATTTTTTTTTTAACAATAACTAAGTTTTAGGTTTTAGAAATTGCATAAGTTCCTTCGCTTTATAACAAGTTAGATACTATTTTGCGTAACTTAAAAAAAAATAAAAGTTTTATACATAATGTAAAATTCGTAATATTATGAAGATAAAAAAAATAAAACAATAATTTTCAAAAAATGTCTTAAGCCCAATTTTTCGCTTTAGTAATAATATTTCTACTCTTTAGGTATAAAAACTTATTTTAAAACATTAAAAATTGACAACATTCTTTGGCTTTAAAATATTTCACAGTTTTAAAGCACGCATTTGAGACAAAATTTCAAAACGATATTTTTATATGGTTTAAATTCATGTTTAATAAATTATTTTAATTTTAAACAGTATACATGTTTGTTTGTTCTACTGCTGTGATATCCTGTCTCAATCTAGTTTTTTAAATTGTTTTTGAGCAAAACATAAATGATTTAAACGGTTTACAACTATTTATTGTTTATATAAATAATTTTTATTTGTTAGAATTAATATGTGTAATAATATCAGCAACGTCTCGACATTTTATAAAATTTCTTTACGCCAGATAAATATATGTATATTCACACTTATTAAATTTTCTTTTTTTTTTGCATAATGCGAAATACGGAATTTTAGAGAAAGTTTTAAATATTATGAATTTAAAATTCGAGTCTTTTAGATGTTGGTGAAGTTGAACGATAAATTTAAAACAAAACAAAAATACAATTTTTTCTTCTGTTATAATGTGTTTTTAAAATACAGAATATCAGTAGTTTGCCATACAGTTAGCATAAAGTGTATTGTTATTATTCTTATAGGCAAGTAATGAAAGCAACATAATGCAGTATAAATGCATTGTGCAACAAATGCATAAATCTAGAGATCTTTAAAATGTTCCATGCGTTTTAACAATTATTCCAAATTCTCAATATTGCTAAATATCTATCCGGATACATATTATAAGAACATGTGCTGATAATTTAATCCGAAAACCCATTTTCACAAGCAATGTCTTTAATTTTAATCAATTCATCACTTAGATAAATTCGATGGGTTTTCGAATAAATTTATCAACAAATTAATTTATGAATATAAAAATAGTAATAAAAAATCTACAAATGTTCGCTAAGATAAAGAAAGACCTACTAAATTTTACAGTATTGAATATATTCCACATATTTTTGAGCGAATTAGGCATGCTTTGAAGAAATATAATGTAATTGTTATCGCTAAACTACCGACGAAGTTAAAGTATATGGTACTCAGAATGATGGATACTACAGATAAATATGACAAATCTGGAGTTTATATTATCCCTTTTAAAGTTAATAGCAGTTCAAAAACGGATACACATGTAGGCATGACCACTCGCCAATTACTAGAAAGGATTATAGAATATATGACAGAAATCAAAAAGGATAAATTATCTACAGCTCTATCCCGAATAAATCAAGATACATATATTGATATCCTATTTAAAGAAGTCAAAGTTTTTGCACATACGTCACATTATAATATTTCTATAATCAGAGAATCTTTGGAAATTTTGACAAGAGGCAAGTGTACCTGTAATGACGTTCTGTCCTGTAATATACCAAGGATATGGTTTAACATACTAGGTGTAACTGGTGAATTTGGTTTTGTATAAACCTTCCCTTCTCCCCCTCTCTCCCCCCTTTTTCAGGTTTATATATCTACTCCTCTATTTTCCTTCCCACCCTCCTATTTGTGTTTTTGGTTTCGCCCTCTGTATTTAACCAGCTGTTGTCTTTTAAACGGCAGTAGTTTTCCCCTGATGACGACTAATGTTTTAGTCGAAAGCACTTCGGTTTTAACATCGTCTGAGTGCAATGTTTTACCACCTTGATTGTTTTAAATGTTTTAACATTTATGCATATTATGCCTATTTAGTAATAATATATAATGTGAATTAAATATTCATATTGCTTATTTAAAAGTGTAGTTGCAATTAAAAATAAAAATTCGAACGTTTTAAGTTTCCAGATTGTTATTTAATTTAACATTTGCCATATAAAAACTAAAAAATGAGATACCAGGTACATTTTTTTTTTCAAACAAATAAAAAACAAACTGTGTTGAAATTCTTTAAGTATCTAGAAATGATTTACGTATTTGGGAATACTCTGTAGTATACTATTGAAGTTATTACATTAATAAATCATCGGAATATATGTTCCAATGTAAAAAAGGGATTATTCTGAATAAATATATAAATATATTACATGATGAAAATAAAATATAAGATTAAAGTTCAAATCATTACTGTCTCAAAATTATTTTTAAATCGTTTTAATTACAAAATATTTTAAAGACTTTTCAAAAATATTCCCAAATCCAACTTTAATAACAAAATAACAGTTTTCTAAAAGCATTAAATTTTGATTAATTAAAGTATATATGTTTATGTGTCTTTTTTCTTCCGTATTAAATTCATTAAAAACGTTTTAGGAAATATCCAAAGTTTGCACTTTAATAACATTTAATGTGTATCAATTTTATTTTATGTTGAAATAAAAGTCAAAATGTAAGCGGAATTCCATAATACCCGAACTTACTCTACATATATTTCTTTTTTACAAGGATACATAAAATATTTTAATGTATTTCCGTCTACCGCTGTGTGTCCCAACCTGTGTGGTGTCGTATCAACAATACTACAGCAATACTTTTCTATTTATCATGTGCTGTTTTTCTTGCTCACTACTTTCCCCGCAGTGCTGAATTCAGGGGGTGTCCCGGGGGTGAAGCATTTCCCTTGGAGCAATAAGATCGCCCGCATGGAAGATTAGAGATTTTGTGTTTTCAATAGTCAAAATGTGCAATCCCCCCCCCCCCCCAACCGGAACCACTGAAATCCCTCCCGTAAAAAAAAGGTGTCTGAACACTGTTTGCCCATATTAACGTTTAAAGGCCCTTATCGTAAAATAGGAAAAAATCGTGAATGAGTAGAGTATCTTTTCTCCAAAGAGCTGATGAGCACGACGACAGGACATATGTCTGCTTGTAAAAGAAAATGTTTCAAGCTTATGTTTGCTCTGGAAAAACAGCGTTGGTGTTTCCATAGAAGAATGTACATCAGTGTTGAGAAACGAAAATGGATTTATCACACTTGTGTGAAATGGCGCATCTTGTCCCTTAAGGGATTTTGCGCCATAAAAATTTATCCAACCAACCGCAATTGTGTACCAAGAAAATCCAAATACTATTATAAGCATACATTGTGTGATTCCCAGATAATCTCTTGTTTAAATTTCTTTAACTCCAGATGTGCTGATTGTTTTAAACCAAGTCAATCAAGTGGTCAATTTCATAAAGAGTCGACCTATTAACACTAGAACTGCCGTAGCGGTCATTTTGACCGCTACCAAATAAAAATATTTTTATTATCACCAGAAATTTCTTTCTAAAATAAGTTTAAAATGTACCTCGGAACAATGGAACAATGGAACAATGTGAGCAGCTGAATGGATTGCCTAGTTGCGTTGCAACTTTACATCCAGTGGATAGGTGATTGTGTTTCAAGGGCATTAGGGAGCCTTAAAAAAAATAATGTTTAGACGTGGCTGGTAGCCACAAAATTAAATTTACTTTTAAGAAAAAGAAAAGACTAACAAAAAATGACAAAGTACATAAGTACTAGTATAACATATGTTGAAAAGTAAAAAAACAATGAAAAGAAAAAAATAACAAAAAAAGAAAGAAAAATTCCATTAGTTCCAAAAAATAAGCAGGAAAAGACGAAAAAGCTACCGGGGAGTGCCCCATAAAAAAAAGACTCTTTTCAGAGACCATACATTAGTTTAAATATAAAATGCTAAAAAACTAGCAGAAAAACATTTTTTTAATACTAAATACAGGACAGAACAAACAGAAAGGTTAAGTATAGCAGAAGGTGAGAGAAACTCAGTCTTCATCGTTAAGCAAAAGCGAGTATTTAGGGTGTTTTCTGTTAGTGGGGTCGGATACCTCGTAGTCGGGAAGTTCCGCTATAATTTGGTTAGGGAGGCTGTATACAGATTTATAAAAAAATTTTAGCAAGTTTATTAATGCGCTGTTTTAAGGAAGTGGTTTTCAAATCCCTGCGGATAGTGGTATTACGAAGAAAACGGTGACCATTACGGATGTAGCGTAAGTTTTTGTTATGAGCACCGTAAAGATACTCCATACTGGTTTTGAAAGCGAATCCCCAGATCGGACAAGCATAGGTTAAGATTGATCTATTACATGCATTATACAGGATTAGTTTATTATGAATAGAAAGAGTATTGCTTTTGAGAAGAGGAGAGAGGGCCTGGGAGATACCAGCAACTTTGCCACGGATATTAATAAAATGTTTTTTCCAGGTAAGTCTTCTATCAAGGGTAACCCACAGATACCTGGTGTCATTAGTCCAAGGAATAGTAGTGTTATTGATAGTAATGCGATTAGGAAATGTTAATTTTTTAGAGAAATAGACAGCAGCTGTTTTCTGCTCGTTGAGCTTAACACGCCACAGGGTACACCAGTTAAGGAATTTATCTATGTGTTTCTGGAGAATTTTGTATAATGTGAATGGGTGTTGTGCAGAGGCGTACATTGCCGTGTCGTCCGCGTACAGGGTAAGATAAGTCCTCTGTGCTCTTGGGATATCGTTGAAGAAAATGTTAAATAATGTAGGGCCGAGGACCGACCCTTGAAAAATACCAGAGAGAATAAGGTATAAAGTGGAAAGTATTTTGTTAAGGCGGACGCGAAAGGTGCGGTCGCTAAGGTAAGAATGTATGAGAAAGATAAGTCTAGCATTAATTCCAAGCTTAATTAGTTTGTATATAAGGCCAATATGCCAAACCTTATCAAAAGCCTTGGCGACATCGAGGAAAATAGCCGCAGCTGGTGTGTTCGTGTTTAGTTTCTCACTCAAGAACTTTACAACACGAAGGAGTTGATGTAATGCGGAATGTTTAGCTCTGAAGCCAAATTGCTCAGGAATGAGTATGTTTTGTGCGTCTAGAATGCCATGTAACTGGGACCTGATGACTCGCTCAACAACTTTGCTGATAGAGGGTAATAGAGAGATGGGACGGTAGTTAGTCGGATCTTGCAGATTACACTGAGGTTTAGGAATAGGTGCAATAATAGAAGTCTTCCATGCTTTAGGGAAGTAGTAGAATTGAAGAATAGCATTAGTTAGTTTAGTAAGATAAATAATACAGTTGCAAAGAAGATTTTTAAGAGCATAATTAGTTATGTTATCGTATCCAGGGGCTTTTCTGTTTTTAAGATTTTTGATAATATTAGAAATAACAATTGGTTGAATTTCCGGGAGTGGGTCCGTGGGAGGGGTAGCTAAAAAATTTTGAACAGTTTCATTTACTTCAAAATAATGATTAGGCCTGACAAGATAAGGGTTAGGGGAAAACTGCTCGGCATAGGACCTGGCGAGTATTTCCGCCTTGTCTTTGTCCGTATATGCCGTGGTATTAAAGGCAGTTAAGGGGGGGGGGGGGATTGTAGAGTAAATATTATTAAGTTCTTTCTTTATTTTCCAAAGAGAGTTATCTTGAGGAGAGGGGGAGTTAAGAAAATTGCTCCAGCTTTTTTGTTTTTCCTTAGAAATGAGGTTTTTAATTTTATTATTAAGCCGATTAATCACAGGCTTTAAAGTAGGATCTCTAGTATTTTGAAACAGCCGTCGGATGTCATTACGTTGCTTACAAAGATTATGAATGTAGTTCGGCATAGTAAAAGAGTTATTATTTTTAGTATATTGGTAAGTAGCTTGTTTTTGAGCATTAATAATAATATTTTGAAAGTTATCAACAGCTTTGTCAATATCATCAGTGTTAGTAATATTAGGGAAAGTTAGGTCAGAATTTGAAAGAATAGTTTTAAATTTACTCCAGTCCACAGCCACAACACAGTCAACACAGTCAATTTTGAAAACAACAGGAAGATGATCTGAACTTAAGTCATTAATAACTGTAGAACTAATAGGAAAAACCAAATTTTTTGAAATTGCAAAGTCAATAATGGAGGGGCGACCTCTACCAAGCCCAATACGTGTAGGGGTGCTGGGTGCATGTAAACTAAGTCCTTGGTGAGTGATTAGGTTGTGTAGTGCACTGCCACGACGGGTGGTTGAATGACAGTTCCATCGCCGGTTGTGCGCATTATAATCACCTGCGATGAAACAGTGCGTATTTTGTGAAAAAAAGCTGTGTTAGATCATTGACTGGGAATAAAGGTGAGTGTCTAACATATAAAGAAACAAAATTAATATTAACTCGTGGCAATTGTACAACAATTCCCGTGTAGTCAAGACCTGTGTATGTAGAGGGTTGAGTAGGATAGTGTGGTATGTGGTGTTTGATGTATATGGCAGTTCCACCCTGAACGGATCCAGGACGGGGGGTATGGTAGAGCCTATAACCAGAAATTTTTATACTTTTATTAGGTTTATGCACTTCTTGAAGAAGAATTATATCAATATTCGGGTGGTTAGAGACAAAAATACGAAGCTCGTCAATTCTGTTATTTAAAGTAGAGCAGTTCCAGGATAACACAATAAGAGATTTAAGATGAAGACTAGATATGGTTGGGGGAGGAGAAATCATTAGCTAATTTGTCGAACTCTTGGATAAAAACAATAATTTTTTTTCCATGGGATTGTTATATTTTTTTGCTTGAGTAGAAATATTTTTTATATATTTAATGAATTTGGATATTTGCAAAATCTCTTTTATGTCTTGGAAAGTACTAAATATTTCCTGTATATCATTACTGTAGCTGGAAGGAATTCTGGTTGACTGGGATGGAGTATTATTAGTTTTTTCAGAATTAGCAGAGTTAGTATTTTCAGGAGATTCTGAAGAGGAAGCAACCTCAACTGGGGATTCAACATTATTTGAAGCAGAGTTATTTGAGTCCGAGTTAGTTTTTTTCTGCGATTTAGTTTTAGTATAATTGAAATCTTTGAACTCTTCTGCCAGTTGTTGGGCCTGCTGAGAAACCTTACTAATAGTATATCTAGCTGAGTTGCCTTTATTTTTACTGTTCTGATTGTTATTTTCCCGCCTATAAGGGTTTTTGATGCAACCGCGGTACGTGGCTGGATGCGCCAGCCCGCAGTTCGCACACTTAGGCGTAATGCGTCCTTTATGAGTACATTTGGGGGTAAGATGTTGTTCGCCGCACTTGCAACATTTCTCAGTAAATCCACAGACCTCTCTGGCGTGACCATAGCCCTGGCAGCGGTAACATTGTTTTACCTGATTATGGCTCCTAAAGGCCTCAATAGTAACTGATATATACGAGATTTCCTTAATCTTATAAATTTCTTCAAAGTTTTTAGTTGGGAGTACATTAACCATATATAATGGCATTGGATTGCCTGTTTTTCTGTTCTTGAGCATTGCAGCCCTAGTTACAGTATACCCGTATTCTTTAAGACTATCAACTATAACACTATTTTCAGTATAACATGGTAATTCTCTGATACAAATTTTCTTTGGACGCTGGTCCTTTGGGTGCAGGGTAGTATATTTTTGGCGTGTTGGTCGAGAAAACTTTGGGTTTTCCGGAAATCACTATCATTCTTACAAAGCACCATCAGGCGCTCACCCTTAAGCGCAATGTTAGGTTTTTCCTGATTTATATCAGCTATTTCTTTAGCCAAAATAGTCCAATTACCTTCCAATTCTATATAGAACGGAATTATCCTACTTTTGGAACTTCCCGACGCGTTATCGGGAACGTCAGTGGTCACCGGATCATTTTCATCCATTACCTTCCTTAGCTAGGTTAGAATATTTGTTTTGTAAGGGGAGTTGTGAGTTTTCCTCGTCTAATACACGTTTCGTACCTTTTTTAGGTAGAGTAATGTCGTTAAGACCAAATCCTGATAAAATTTTATTTGCCGAACATCTATACTTTGAAAAGCAAAAAATACCAAAATAAGTTGAATTAAGTAAGTTATTGTATGAGATAGGCTCCCTAATTAAAGAAAAAGCCTCTTGGCAAACAACACTCACCTCCTGATGATCAGAGGAAGATGTTCCATAATCCATCCTACTTCTGGTTGAGTGGATGTAGTCATCAAGATAGGCGAAGAATTCAAGCATACACTGACTAACTTTTTCTTCATACTGAGAACTAAGATCTTCAAATTCTTTAGCAAAGTTCGGATCAGCAGTATTGTCCACTATACTTTGTATAATATCATTTATTGTCTGGGTACTTTCCACAGACGCCATTTTAAACCAAATCAAAAATCACCACCACACTATTTATTGGACGACAGTACCACGAAAAAGTCTATTCTAACAAGAACTTTACTCCTCCGCCGCACCGCATTCCGCAAAAAATCAAAAAGGTCGAGCGTGAGCAGGAGCGCCCATTCACCGCACAAACGAGAGCAACAAGATACACGTCTGAACAGCTCAGAAGCTAGAGTGAAACGGGAAAAAAAATGTACCTCGGAGAAATAAGTTAAATAAATATGTTAAGTAGTTTCAACTAAAATTTACAGTGTAAAATATTTTAATAACACTCCAGTAAAATTCCCGGTGGTTCTAGTGTTAAATATCATATTTTCTCTCAGCAGTGCGAAATGGATTCCGACTACAAAACTCTTTTATAACACATAAAAAGCTTTGTCTTTCGAAGGGGAAGATTTTGAAACGACTCATACACCTGAAAGCAGAGGTGACTTTGTTTTTTCAGGTCGAAAAAGAGATTTGAATTTTCTCTTCATGATGAGATTTGGTGGTTAAAAGTTCAATTTCTCTTGTACTTGTTTGAAAAGCTGAAATATCTCAATTGAAATCTTCAAGGTCCATCCTAGAATATCGTCACATCAACATCAAAATCGAAGTCATTTGAAGAAACATTAATAGTCTGGAAATCTGAAATATCAAAAGGGAATTTTGACTACTTTTCGTGTGTCAATGAAACTCAGTCGAAAATCATATTGTAGTCAAAATTATAAGCACAATTGATGAACTTCAAAAGTTACTTTCCTTCGCTGTCAGTTGAAGAATAAGAATGGTTAATGAACCCATTCGTAATTTATACGAAATGAAATTTGGCAACACCTAAAAAACCACTCACAGATTTGCAAAGTTTTACCGTTCCACTTTATTCTAGAAAAAATTAGATGAGTTTTAGTTTTTTTGTCAAAAGTTTGCACCACGAAATCAATTAGCTTAAAAGACATTAAAATTCTTCTGCCTTTTGCATCTTCATGGTTCTGTGAATTTGGATTTCCAGCTTTGAGAGAAATCAAGTCCAAAAAGCGAGAAAGACTTTTGAAAGTTGATGATGAAATGCGAACTTGTCTGTTGACCTCGGAACCTCGTTTTGATTTAATTTGTTCGTGAAAATAGGTTACGCCCTCATTAGATGAATTTTCTATATATATATATATATATCATTCAACTTTTATATACATATGGTTTTTTTATATTCTGATGTGCCGCAAATAATTCCACATATTTTTTGTGTGTGTGTGTGTGTCGTCAATCTAAAGAGGTTGGGAAACTCTGGTCTATAGTATGTGAAAAAAAAAGTGATATTGTGAACAGAAAATATTTAAAATGAATCTGCATCTTTCATGCATGAATCTGCTCTTTCATCATTTCGGATAACCCGATTTGATCCGAGACCGGCTCGAACTGCAAAGTGTGTCGCGTGTGTTTGTCAAAATTTTTTGAAAGTGCAGCTGATTCTGATAGTTTCGGGCTCGGAGTGGGTTTTTGCCTGGCGAAAATCGGGCGGTAAATCGTTTTTTCAAGAGTAACTACAATAATGTTTAAAATGTAAATTTACATTATCAAATATATAGAAGTGTATATAAATAGGATTTCTTTTTTAAGAGTATTGTTAAAAATTGCAGATAAATGCCAGACATTGGATCATTTTTATAGAAAACGGTTGCATTGCAGTAATCTAACTCTATTCTAACATAATTTGGTCAAATAACCATTACTTTTAAAAACGGTCGAATGACTGGAGAGTGGAAATGTTAAAGTTGAATTTAAATTAGTAATATATTTACTGAATAATATTGTATATATGCTGTCAAATCTGTGGTTGTAGTATCACGGTTTCGGGTCAGGTTTCTGGTTGTCTTAAAATAGAATTTTCTGAGATTTTACGGTTTGAACCAAGTTTCAAAACTGTCCCTTTATGCTAGTTTAACATTTTGGTAAACAATATTGTTAAAGAGTGAAAGATGTGTAAATTCAATTTTATTTGTTCGTAACAATACTTATATATATATATATATATATATATATAATAGTTTTTCATGAATGCATACAATATTTCATAAATTAATCGTCGGAACATTCAGATGATGTAGGGCACATCAAGATCTGTATGAATCAAAAGGGGTCAATCGAGCGGCAGAGAGTAATTTCTTTTTGTGTAAAGGTGATCAATAATATAAGACCTTATTACAAATTATTGTTTACAGTTTTTTTTTAACAAATACGTATGTCTTAAATTGACATAAATAAGAAAGAACAGAATTTTTTACCAATGAAATCTTTGTACAAGATTTGTTATATTATTTATGAGGCAATATGACCCAACATTTCAAAACACAATTTTAATATATAAGTATTCGATATAATTCTTATTTCAAACTAGTTATATTCAACATACAGAGCAAAATTTCCAATATATTTTTTTTCTTCACGAACGACGTTAAGATTAATGCAATTGCAGTCAATAATCAAATTTCGTATTTGTTCGCAATAACTATATTAATTGTACGCAATAATTATAAGTATTTAGGACGGTGTTTTAAATTTGTTAAATACCTAATCTCTTCATATCGTTCTCTAAATAATTATCATATATTTAAATATTTCTTTTAATATATTTAACAATTCCTATAACAAATTAAATTAAATTACATTCTCATACATTTTAATTAAAAAAATCTAAAAATATCTATAGCTTAAGATTAAAAAAAAAAAAAAAAAAAAAAAAAACTATATTTTTTCTTTAAAAAGAAAATGTTATGATTTCTTCATACAATTTTAATGAAATTTTATTAAAAAATCAAACAATTCTTTTGAACAAAAATATTCAAATTAATTTAAAAGAAAATATCCACCGTAGACATTAAAAATATTAAATATGATCTTTATATAACCTAAGTAAAAATGAAAATAAAATATAAAAAGTTTTCTTAATACATTTCAGTAACTTCATGTTTGATCCAATTAATAAAAATAATATAAAAAGATATGAGTATTTTGTTAAATTAGCCGCCTGTGTCACATTTAAGAATTTTCCATATTATTATAAAATGTCATGTGGTTACTGATTAATTGATGCACTGTCTGTGGAAAGTTTTTGACTATTTTTTAATTTTGTAGAATGCATTAAAAATTATTTTGATGGAAAAAAATAGTCATAAGGTAAATAAAATAGGTAAAATACGTGTTTTTTGCATTTTTTAAAATTTCATAATAGTTGTACTTAATTTAAAGAAATGGTAAAATTATAAAATAAGACTGTCAGTGACATATAAATACATTTTTGTATTTATGTTTATAAAATGTTTCTTTATATAAATTCTATATGTCACTTACCAGATGTAATAAAAAACAGAGAAACAGCAGTTAACTTGTAACCTTCATTACAATAAACTAAACGGATTTATCTACGAAATAAATGAAAATGTTCTGTGTACACACGTATGGCTTGTAGTGTCTCAGTTGACATAAACGAACGTGGCATCATGCTCTTACATTATTGGCGTCAAATTACATTGTTTGCCGAAAGAAGTTTGTTTATACTAAATGGTCAGTGGTAATGAAACCTTCATTTGTTTAAAAAATGATTGAATATTTATATAGATTACGCTGCATTTCAATAACTTTTTGTGATTTTTACTATACTTATAACATTTGATCTTCTTGGCCATTGACATTATGTCTTCAATATCTTACTGATTGACTAAGGATAACAATTGGTTATTATATAAATTTTGGTCAATTTCATATGGTTTAAATGGTTTATTTGTGCAGAAATTTTATATATAAAGCTTCCGTAATGAAATTCTGAATTTTCGCAATCATTAATGGATAGTATTATTTTTTATTTTTTATTTTAACTAATAAAGTGTGTTAATGTTGCTGTCGTTTAGATATTCATCTAATAATAGCCCAGATTTTAAAATAATTTGTAATTTTATAATTATTGAGTACATTATTTTACTGCTGCATATGCGCATAATTTGATGCATTTTTTTATTTCTTTAACATCTTTATACTATGCTGCATTTCAATAACTTTTTGTGATTTTTACTATTTTTGTATCATTTTATCGTTTTGGCCATTGACATTATGTCTTCATTAACTTACTGATTGGCATCTGGATAACTGGTTATTGCATAAATTTTGGACAATTTCATATGTTTAAATGGTTTAGTTGTGCAGAAAGTTTATATATATATATATATATATATATATATATATATATATATCATCATCATCATCAACCGTTTTTAATCCACTGCTGGATGTAGGTCTCCCCCAGATTTTTCCAATGTTTCCTGTCTAGTGCTTTAGTCATCCAATTTACACCGGCTACTTTTCTGATTTCATCACTCCATTTTACTTCAGGTCGTCTTCTTGGCCGTTTTACATCTCTGGGATACCACTGTAGAGTGTTTGTGCTCCATCTATTGTCTTGTCTTCTTGCAATGTGCCCAGCCCATTTCCATTTTAGCCGTTTAATTCTTTCAATGATGTCAAAAACTTTCGTCTGACTTCTTATCCAGGTTATTCTTTTTCTGTCTCTTCTAGTTATACCTAGCATACATCTTTCCATACTTCTCTGTGTTGTTTGTAATCTTTGTACCATCCGTTTTGTTAGCGTCCATGTTTCTCCTCCATAAGTTAGGACAGGCAAAACACATTGGTTAAATACCTTTCTTTTCAAACACAGGGGCATGCTACTCTTCAGAATAATATTGTTCTTCCCAAAAGCACTCCATCCATTTCTTATTCTTTTATTGATTTCATTCATGATACTATTATCAGATGATATTTCTTGCCCAAGGTACACATAACTTTGCACTTCTTTAATTTCAGTGTTGTTGTAGACGATTTTCTTTTTTGATGCAAATGAATTGAACATCACCTCAGTCTTTCCCAAGTTTATTTTTAATCCCACATTATATATATATATATATATATATATATATATACATATATTTCACCATTTAAAAGTATATGATAATTATTTCACATATAGGCGTTTAAAGCAGCAGTTAAAAAATGCAATACACTATAATCATCAAAAAGTTAAATAAATATGAAATCAATAAAATTTAAGAGCAGGTGTATGTAAATTATATATGTTTTTAAGATCAATTACAGAAAAAAAATCCAAATAATATCAACAACAACAAAAATAAATCAATGTCAAATGATCTGTCTTTATTCATCAGTGGGTGGAAAGGCGCTGAAAACTCCATCCCCTATTTTAAAAAAATAAGTAAAATCATAATAAGCTATCGGCAGGTTTTGTAAGGCGATACCCATTTACATTAATCCCAAACTATTAGAAAATAAAATGTTTAACTATAAGAATAGGCCATGATGCATTACAAAGCAAACAAAATTAAACTGTTAGAAGTAAAATATATCCATCCAAACAAATGCTAAAATATATTAAAGAATTTTTTTAAAGAAATTTTCTTTCAAAGGTAAAATGCAAGCTATATCTCGTCTCCATCCATGTCAGCCATGAGAGTACAATGTTAAAAATTTTCTCACTGCTTGAGTCCTGGCTTCATATCACCCACTCGGAACATGGCAACGCTGTAGAAAAAAAAAAAAAAACCACTGTAGATTTGCCAGAACAAACTCGATTACAGTGAATGTGCTGTATCTTTCTTTGGTTTCCTGACTATATTAACATGGAAAATACAGTAGTTGCGTAAAATTAACAGCAAAATTCGCTGGCATTTTGGACGTATATTTTTACAGCACAAACTGCTGGCGTCCAAATTGCCAGCACATTTTGCTGTTAATTTTACGCTGTATCCAACGACTGTATTTCCATGTTAATATAGTCAGGAAACCAAAGAAAGATACAGCGCATTCACTGTGATCGAGTTTGTGCGCGAGATGAACAGTACTTTGTACTGTAAAAATGTCGTTTTTATTACAGCTAAGAACATCAAAACCTCATTACTTTTGTTTCCATTGTTCCAAGAACATCCCAATTCATTTCCTTATCAGCAATTTTCTTCCTGTTGTTTTAACATCCACAACCACCAGTTCTATAAGTAGTTCTAATAGGATATTGAGAAGTTAAAAATGGAATGAATTGTATGCCAGTAAGGGGAATATTAGCGAGGAGAATTTGATAGCTGACAGGCCTTACACACTTCATGGATGAGTTGCGAGTGACTGATGAATTTCTTTTAAATATTTCGTTTATGTAGGGTAACTCTAGTATAGATGGCCATGAAGGAGATATGGCTAGTCTAAATATCTCCAAAACTTGATCATAGATTGCAACATAAACTTTGTTCGTATGAAATAGTTCAATGAGTTTATTTATTGCGACGTACAGTTGCGTTTTTCGATTATAAAAAGTAAGTGTAATTTTAATGTATATTTAATTAGGTAATTGAATAATTTTGACTTAGGTATCTGAATGTTTTACATTACGTACGCTGCATACATTTTGTACTATATGGACATTTAAGGCACGTATATAATCTAATCTTTACTTCTAAGACAAAAACAAATAAACTATATGGCCAAAAGTGACCGATCACTTTCGAATTTAGACGTTCTGTTAAATAGCTAGAAAAATTCACGAGGAATTAACCTGAAACTGCAGTTGTGTAAACAGTACAGTATAGGTCATATATTTCCGCGAAGACTTTTTCCTGAAACCCCATAAGGGACCATCAACAAATTGAAAAATAACGAATATCTTTTGAATAACCCTGTAAAAACTAATTTCGTAAAAGCTTTCAAACAAGAGATTATTAATAAGTAGCTAAATGTAATATACTGTGTTCAATTTTTATGAGGATAGCATGTATACTCGTAGAAAAATTAAGGTTTTTATAAAAACAGCCCCAAATTTCGCCAATTTTTTTGCTTATAATTTGCAGAGTTCTTAATATAAAAAAAAGTTATTTTCAGAAAATACGACAAACAATATTGTACATAATACCCCGTAATCAGAATTAAAAAAATAATAAAAATTGGATGAAAAATAAGCAGGTTTACTAAAGTATGTTTCATTGCGCATGCGCGAGTGCACAATTCTATATACTTAGCTAATATATTATGCATATTATATTTTGATTGCATTCGCGCATGCGCAGTGAAACATTTTTTAGTATACCTGATCATTTTTCATCCAATTTATATTATTTTGTAATTCTGATTGCAAAGTATTGTGTAAAATATTGTTTGTCATATTTCTGAAAAGAACTTTTTTTATATATCAAGAACTCTGCAAATTATAAGCAAAAAAATTTGGCGAAATTTGGGGCTGTTTTTAAACAACCTTAATTTCTCTATGAGTATGCATGCTATCCTCATAAAAATGAACACAGTATATTACAATAAGCGACTTTTTAATATTCTCGTGTTTGAACTCTTTTGCTACATTAGTTTTTACGGGGTTATCCAAAAGATATTCGTTTTTTTCAATTTATTGACGGTCCCCTATGGGGTTTCAGGAAAAAAATCTTCATGGAAATATATGACCTATACTATTTTGTTTACACACTTGCAGTTTCAGGTTAATTCCTCATGCATTTTTCTAGATATTTAACAAAACGTCTAAAATCGCAAGTGATCGGTCACCTTTGGCCTATATAGTGTACATACAATGGCTATTGATGCTTTAAATTGGGCGATCATCAGTCCTTCAATTTCAGGAGAGATGGCCACATGAAATCGAGGAGAGATGGCCACATTTAATCAATTCTTCAAAATTATACGGATTGATGATTTTAACTAAATGTAATTAAATTTAAAATAAATATATAACGTTTACGTTTATAAATATATTAACTGATATAATTATTTAAATTTTAACTAATATAAATATTTTAATAATAATGATAAAATAATAAGACCTAGCGATTTATTTGTTTCAGAAAATACTGAAAAACGTCGGAAACCTTCATAACATAAACTGATAAAGTTGATAAATAAACTAAATTAACATAATAAATCTACAATTAACGCGAGAAAAAAAAACAAAAAACACGACACTTCCAGTAGCGAAGAAAACGAGATACATTTAAATTATCAGATTCTACAGATTCCGAGTGAATAGAATTGGATTAGGATCCCTCTGTTGGTTGTGCAAAGCAATATAATATCCCATACAAAAAGAATGTCTGGATACAATGCATAATGTACCCGAAGTAGTCCCATGAAACGTGTACAAATTATCAAGACATATGCCAAGCATGTGGTAAGGTTTTACGAAAAGTGAAGTATTGAAATTATACTTCACATTTTGTTTTTTCGAGTTTTCTTCACTTCTTTTCCATCATATAACTGCATCTTTACAAATTGCTATAAGTTTCGCATGATTAACTATATGAAATGTGTTATTATTATTATTATTATTTTGCTATTTAAATTAACTTTTTCTTTCTTGTATTGGTCGGCCATCTCTCCTCCGCCTAAAAGGGAGATGGCCATCTGCCATTTTAATTTTAATTTTGTGTAACACTTCTTGTTTTCAATATTAAATATTTTTGCATAAAATATGATGAGTATATGTATCAGAACTTTAAATATTCATGAATATTTCTTGTAATTGCATTCTAAGAATCTTTGCATTTCAATCTTTAAAAACTATGGCCATCTATCCCAGAGTTATCCTATAAATGTTAAAGGCCTTGATTTAGAAAACTTGTTATGTAAGTCAAATATTTTCTTTATATTTTGTCTGTTTGCAATAGTTGAGCAGCGACTTGGTAGTCAGGCATATAATAATGCGCTATGAACAGCGCTTTTGGATGGAAAAACAGCTTCCTTCTGCCTTCAATTACTCGAACACTATGTCATTGGCTAGATGCTTCAACTGTTTGCAATCATTTCTTATACGTTCTAGCTACTGCATAAATTAAATTACTGACTGATCTTGCATTTTCAAAAATGCTTTTAGACAGCATTATTTCCATACCAACTTGACATTTGAGAGTGTAAAGAATATCTTTATATTTACCTGTGTTGGAGTGATATGAATTCCTGATCGACAGATCGAGAATCACGCTGTATCAGTTCAGAATCTATTTTTCCATTTGACTGGTAATGCAGTGAAGTCTAACTACAAAAACACAAGTCATTTTTAATGTTTGCATAATCGGTTAACTATATTATCAAATCATTTTCCTATGTTAAATTTAGCTATTTAAACTCAATATAAAAATTATTTTTTTATTGTTATATATTTAATCAAGTTTTGAAATGAAATTTTTTTTCTTTTTCTTTTCTTTTACCTTTGGTAAATCTATAACCCGGAAATGTAATGAAATTTTATGTATTTTCTATTTTTTTCAAACATTTTCCTCGGAATCCAAGACAAAAAAAAATCAATTCTAAATTAGATTTCATTCGTTTCAGAAGAAATACGGTGTTCTGCTTTTCTATCTATATATTTTTTTCAGAAATACACAAAACAAATGATTTTTCCTTAGCAAAGGAGAGAAAGTAATCAACATGTCTTCGATGCAGATTGAATCATGATATTTGTAAACAAATTCGGAAGACACCCTGAGGAAAAACAAATAATAATAAAAAATAAACATAAGAAAGTATCATTGGAAAAAGGATTATGTTCGAAGAGATAAATATTTATTGTCGGAGGTTATACAAATGTTTTTATGTAATGTATAGGAAATAAATATAGCAATATGTGAAAGAATAGTTTCATTTATGCTACTATTTTCTAGCACATAAAACATTAAAAAAAATCTGATACAGCGCTATAAAGTGACTTCTTGCAACTATATTGTTTTATTTCTATAAAAAAGTGTTAAAAAGAATCCGACATTACTTTTGAAAACATTCGAAACTATTATTAATGGTATGAACGTGAATTACTTTCACGTAAATACGTTAATACTACCTCAAATATATACAGGGTGATGAAAAAAAAACGTTTAAAAATGACATGGCAAATAAGGCATACAAGGATAAAAGATCACATAAGGAACATAGGGTCGCAAACCACTTATTTATTCGCAAATTCAGGATGTTTCATTTTAGCTGAACCCGCGTTGACGGTAATAATTTCGAGAAGAATAGAAACATTGAAAGGAAAATGCAACGATATGTACTTTCCTTTGTGTGAAATGTAATAACATCACGAAAAGATCTGTACATACATGTTGCTCGAGCAATCGATGATACCGTATGAATTCATAATCATAGTTCAAATTGAGGAGGGTGTTCATGTACATACTGCTGACCCGTATAATAAAAACTTCTACCACTCTTTTGGTGTTATCCCATTTACAACGAATGTGAGAATGTCTGTTAAATGTTTTATTATAATATGCTTCAGTTTTCTGAAAGTTATTACAATCAACACAAATTAAGTTATGACGAAACACCCAATATCTATGCCTAAATAACTGGTTTGCGACCCTATGTTCCTATGTGATTTTTCATCCTTGTTGTATGCCTGATTTGTCATGTAATTTTGTAAACGTTTTTTCTTAATCACCCTGTATATATCTTTAGTAATAAAGAGAAATTATATATGTGTGTGTGTGCGTCTTATAATATGCACATCGAAGCCCATTTTTTACTTTCTCCTATCTTTACAAGAAGAAAGTATTGGATTCATGAAATTTTCGTATTCCGGTTTTCGACGGATTTACACGTTTTAGGGTTCAGAGAACCCGAAAAACATGTTTTTACAAAATGTCTGTCTGTCTGTCTGTTTGTGTGTCTGTGTGTGACACAAATTTTGTGGGCGCTCTAACTCAAGAACTAATGCACGTAATTTAATAAAAATTTATATCTAGTTAGTCCCTGATACAAATTGATGCTGATTAGTTTTTGGTGCAAATCGCTTTACAGGTGACGCTGCTATGCTGCATTTTTTTACGATTCAGCAATGGCTCTATCTCAGGAACTAATGCACGGATTTTCATGAAACTTCAGATTAAGTTAGTCCTTGATATGCCTTGATGCTGATTACCGTATTAGAGAAAATCGCTCAACAGGTGGCGCTGCTGTGCTGCATTTTGCACTATTCCCGCAATGACTTTATCTCAAGAACTAATGCACGGATTTTCATGAAACTTCAGTTTCATTTAGTCCTTGATAATACTTGATGCTGATTACGTGTTGTTGCAAATCGCTCAACAGGTGGCGCTGCTATACTGTATTTTTACGATTTCCGCAATGGCTCTGTCTCAAGACCTAATGCACGGATTTTCATGAAACTTCAGATTCAGTTAGTACTTGATATGAATTGATGCTGATTACGTGTTGGTGTAAATCGCTCAACAGGTGGCGTTGCTGTGCTGCATTTTGCACGATTCCCGCACTAGCTCTATCTCAAAAACTAATGCACGAATTTTCATCTAATTTCAGATCTAGTTAGATGTTAACACAATTTGTTACTAATTAGGTTTTGGTGTTAATCGTCTAATAGGTGGCGATGTTATGCTGCAATTTTCATGATTTTCGCAATAACTCTATCTCAAAAACTAATGCACGGATTTTCCCCAAACTTCAGATTCAGTTAGACTTTGACATAAGTGGTTGCTTGGTGGTTTTGATGTAACATAGGTTTTGGTGTAAAGCACCCAATAGGTTAATAATAACTACTAGGCTGAATTTTGCTAGATTTACTCGATTTCAGATATAGCCATATCTCAAGAACTAATGCACGGAATTTCATATCTTTTGAATCCACATGATGGGCATAGATTATCGTTTAATTTTGGCAGTGTGATAGCAAATTTTCAAGTACAGTTAAACATGGATATTTCGAAGTTGAAGTGATAAGGGAAAAGTTCGAAATATCCAGAAATTCGAATTATATATATTTTCTTAAAAAGAAGCGATAAATAAAAAAGATTAACAACACGATGAAAAATTTAACGCGCAAACTTTATCTAAGAATGCTGCTACGTTTTTTCCCCATTAAATCAAAAATTTTTACTAGCTTAATTATTCATTACTTTTAAGGGAAAAAACAGATAATTTTGATTGCTTCTTTGAATGCAATCTTTGAGTCATAACATATGATTCCAACCTATCCAATGAAATAAAAATAGAATCTTATACATTAAACTAACCTTTAAAAAAGCATCGTTCTGGAGAACTAAAAGGGCTTCTCTTGTATTTCCTTTTTCTCTTCACCCCCAGATAGTCCGTCCTCAGCTTGGTTGTTCCCAATCAGTTGAGGAATATTGTCTGCATCAGTTGTCTCGCCACACAGAGCCACATTTTTGTTCACGTTGACATAGTCCTCACATAAGAGTGGTGAATTATATTTTAAATCTTTCCAATTATCGACAGCCAGCTCAGGATCAATTTCATTAAAGTTTTCCAAGAAGTTTCAAAAGAAGGGGTGTGATCAAGTCTTAGTCGTTTGCTAAGCAGGATTTTGCTTGGGACAGAAAATTCCTTAGAAACCCCCACATAGTGACATTCCAAACCATCGCCTTTCTTTTTCTTAGAAAGGTGGCTAAAATAAACTGTTAGAATATTTTGCACATTAGCTGAAAAAAGTTCCAGGAATAATTTTTACCGCAAAATTTTAAGCGCAATCGTACGAAAAATTCAAATTATCCAAAATAAAATTCGAAATATCCACGATTTTTTTACATTATTTTAATACAGAATTTTAGGGACCGAACAAAAAATTCGAATTATCCAGAATTTCGAATTAAACAAGTTCGAATTATCCAAGTTTCACTGTATTAACATGTATGACGTAGAAGAAAGTTTTGGGATTGGTACATCCGGCTAGTTTTGAATTATTATCAAATTTTTTCTATTAAAAGTTTTAAGTGATTTTTGCCGAGTTGTCGCTTTTCGCGTTAAATTTTCTGCATCAGAAATCCAGTTTCAATCTCTGTGCCCAATGTAGTAAATTTGTCATCTTTTCAATAAAACATATTGGAAAATTGACCTTCAATTATGGAATTTGTCACAAAATGTATGCGTGCTTAGCGTTTTTTTTTTTTTTTTTTTTTATATATATATATTTGCTTTCATTTTTAGGCGTTCGTAAAAATAATACTATTTGAATCTTTTGGCAAAATATATTAAACTTTGCCCTTTTTACGTAATTTTAAGATTTTTTTATTCATATTTGTAAAAAGAATCCACTTTCAATCTTTCAGCATATTACATTTTTCCTTTTCCCCAGTTTTCTGTGCAATGTTTAGCGGGTTTTTTTTTTTTTTTTTTTTTTTTTGTGTGTGTGTGTGTGTGTGTGTTTCAAGGTGGCTTTTTCCACAAGTTGATTTCGGAAAAGGAAAAAATTAACACAGAAATTTTGCTATTGCTGTGAGTAAGTTTAATATTGAAAAATGTCATCGGTTTCTGTAGTAACGTGAAAGATGAACATCACAATCTGAATTAAATCTGATTTCAAAATAAAAACAGTTAAACTAATCCATCGTTCATTTGAGTCACGATAAGTGCGCCCGCGTGCAGCAGTGAGTTTTCAAACTTAGGATTGTTTCATTCTGGGTTCGTTTTACGAAAAACTGACTACGATACTCTCCTATCTACGTTGAGATATATATATATGTATATATATATACTAGGGAGCTCTGCCCCCTGCATGCCACGCTCGCCAACCCCCGTTCAGACACCGCAGAATCTAAAAACATGCTAATCTGATGGGTTTTAAAAATATAAGAGAGGATTGAATTATACTGAAAAGAGCTGTGCAGATCTCCCTGTAAATCGGTTTCCATCCAATTCCCTTTTATTGCAAAAATGTAAGGGCGAATCAGTCGCTGTTAAGACATCCAATGGATATTTTCGTTTTTGATTAAAGCGGATCAGATAAACAATTGAAAAGTAGCTAAAATAAAATGAATTAAGTATAAGAGTCTTTGTCTCCCGGTATTTTAAAACAATCTCTATAACAATAGCCTAAGTCATGTGACTGTAATCAATAGTTCCAGGCGAACCACTTCGCTTTTTATACTCTAGGTGCCATTTTAGTACTTTAATATTAGCTTTGCACAGGTGATAAGTCTCCAAATATTATTCTATCACCATCTTTTCATCTATATTATAATAGTTCAAGTCATCAACTGTCATAAACAAATACGGTCTGATGCCTTCGCCTTTCATATGAAAGTTCGGCACAGATGTCATTTACGATATTGGAACGATTTTTTTCTGACGCCAATTAGGGGAATGCATGAACAGCATAAACAACAACATCCGACTTACCATATCAAGCAAAATAACGATACTTTGGCGTCAGTTAAGCACCCGTTGCGTATATGACATTGACGTCAAAAAAAAAAAAAAATCACGCCAATATGGTGCCGTATATAACATATGTGCCGAAAGTTTTCATTTTGATTAAAAAATAAAAAAAAAATGAATAAAACTATATAAAAGTTGTCATGGTCGCAAAGAATTCTTGAGACTGTTACGCTAGCCGGATGCAAATCTCGCCAATAGCTTTTTTTCAAATTGCCAGTTAGCATTTTCTTTATTTTTCGAGTGGTAAATTAAAACATTGATTTGAAGCTGAAATTAAATGTCATGGTTTGTTGCATTATTGGGAAGAGTTCCATATTGTGTGCTGGTTGGGGTGACTGGCGAAGGAATCCAAAATGGCGCCAAAAAGCCATTTTATCATCTTATAAAATTTTTCAGGATGGCGGAAACAAATGGTCTTTAAATATTTGTAAACATACATATGTCACATGTTAAAAAAAAATACGAAGTTTATGCAGATAGTTTTATGTATATGACGTATAGAGATATACCTTATACATACATAATATATATACACCTATAAATAAATATTATGTATTTATATATAATTTTGTGTATTTATTATATTTATTATACATGTCAAATTAAATCAAAAGTTATATATTTTTCAGAAAAATATAGGCTAAATGCAAAAAATTACGCAAAAACATTTGAATAAAGTCCGTTCCAAAAAAAAGCAACCCCAAAGGCTGAAGATCGCAACCACATCGATTCATTTAATGCCAAAAAAGAAAAAAAAAACAATATGGAACTTTTCCCGCACTATTTCACATTTGGCAAGATGCAGGACCGCACCGCAGGTTTGGCGTGATTTTTTTTACGAAAATTTGGCGATAACCTTGTTTTCGAATACCAGTTACATATGCATTTTTTGTATTACTCAGTTATCCCGTCGACCAAAAATCTATCGCCAAACTATAAGATTAAATGTCAATAATGGTTGATCGTAAATGTCACATTCACTTGACTTTAAGTGAGTTTCACATTAGGGTGGGTCGGAAAAAACGAATTTTTTATTTTAGAAACGCTTTAGTGCGGAAAATTTGCCTATTGTAATAAGAAGAAAAACGGTATAATTTTTTTTAAATCGGTTAATATCTTCCATTCGCGCATCGTACTTAAAGCTAATGAAAAATTGCAAAAATTGCGCCTTTTTTGTATTTTTTTAAATTAATTAAAACTTTAAAAATAAACACGACTTAGTTTTTTATGCTTGTTTTATGCTCTAAATAACTTGAATAAATAAATTCCAATCAATAATATTTTTTTTGTCTGTTCACGCAACGTCTAAGAAAAAAACAGAAATTTTCCAATATTTCGATTTTTTTTTTTATCGAATGCCTTGTTTCTTTTGCTAGAAGAAAACGAGACAGAACTTCCCTTTACTAGATTCAACTGGTTTGATCTAGATTGAACTGGCATGGTTCTTCCCAACTCTGCCGCACCCCCTCCCTCCCAGCCAATCGGATTTCTTTTCTCGACCCCGCCTTTCAGTTTAGTCTGTCGCTCTCTGTTACAACAGATGCATTGTTTTGCGCTGTCTGTTACAAGTGTTCCAATATTTTGAGTTATGATTTTTTAATGTTTATTCAAACAACATTAGCTAATAATGAATGAGTCACAATCTATACTCACTAGGAGTGTCATTGTTGACGCTAGACATGAGTTTTATTGCCCTATATTTGGTGAACCATGAAGTTTCCTCCAAAATAAACTGCCAACATATGAATGTGTTCTTAGATGCTGTTTTGAAGAACGATATAATTTGTCACGCGTGATAAACAGAACAAATGTAAGTTTTTCTGAAGTAGCTGCAACGGTAGCGAAACAAATAAAATGTTTGTATGATAAAGCATCCATTCCTTCCCTGTCTCACTGCCGAATTGTAAAGCTTATCAATGTGTATCACGATTCCTATGTTAAGATAAGGAAGTCACATAAACGTGATAAAGATAATCCTTTATTTAAAGCTAGGATAGAAGACTTTAAACTTAAAGCTAGATCGCTTTTTGATGTCGCTGTTTGTAAATGCACGATGACGGTGAAATGTACCTGCCAGAAAACATCTGATAGATGTCAATGTGCAATTCTAATTAAATGCTTATGTGAAAAAACAAAGAAAATTCCTATCCTCGAATTAAGGTTCATGTTTCTTCAAAGGAATTACAATTTGGGGAAAAGTGGATCCATTGACATAAGAATTACTAAAAAGTTAAATGTGAAGGCAGAGCGGAAAGCTCGTGATCTTCAGCGAGGACTTAGTGGCAAAGAAGTCCCTAAAATAGGAGAGTACTCGGAAATGGATGAACACAAACACAGTTCTATTAAAGTCTCGGACTATAAGGAAGATGAATACAAACCAAGTACATCAACTGGAAAGCGTAAATGGCAGATGAGAATACAACTTAACACAACAGCGCTAAACAGTGATCGGTTCGGAGTTTCTGAAAGGGCAACAGTTGTCATAGCGTCAAGTGATCTGTGAGACGTTGGGATGATAACCGATACAGATTCTACTTATATGGTTGATAAGTGTAAAGTAAAAAGCGACAAGAGTCGTGTAAGGACGGATTTGAAATGTCAATTCATACCTCCTGAGGAAAGTTGGGGTCTTTTCTTTGACGGACGAAAATATGATACTTTGTTCGTCGAAATATTCAATGCCAAGCACTTCCGAAGGAATCTATTCACTGATCCAGGAGCCTGGATCAATTTATATTGGACATGTATCTCCTACTTCGAGTTCATCAAATGATATAACTCAAAGCATTATTTCTCTAAGCATTGTCTGAACTCTCAATATCACTAGAAAAACTAGAAGTAGTAGGGTGTGATGGCACTGTAACTAATACTGGATGGAAGAATGGTGTCATCCACCGATTAGAGAATTATGTAGGACGCCCGCTACAGTGGAGCATATGCCTCCTGCATTTTAATGAGCTTCCTTTTCAACACATTTTCGAGCATATTGACGGTCAAACTGCTGGACCTAAATCTTTTAGTGGACTAATCGGACAACAGCTCAGTTGCTGTGAAAAACTTCCTGTGGTCGATTTTGAACAAATAGATTGTTCGATTCCTGATATAGACAGAAATTTGTTGAGCAAAGACCAACAGTATTTGTTGGGCATTTCAAATGCAATCACCTTTGGATATTGTCCAGAAGACTTGGCAGTTCGGGATCCTGGTCGTTTGTCCAATTCCAGATGGCTGACTGCAGCCAATCGAGTCCTTAGGTTGTTTATAAGTTCATCCGATTCATCAGAAAACCTAAAAGAAATTGTTGGCTTCATCTTAAAATCATACATGCCTGTGTGGTTTGCCATAAAAAAGAGCAAATATTTTACTGACGGACCAAAACTTGTCTTTCAAGCAATCCAAACAACACGCTATTTATCCGACGAATTACTTGAAGTTGTCGATCCAGTAATAGCAAGAAATGCTTACTTTGCGCACCCAGAGAATGTTCTGTTGGTAATGATTGTCGATGAAAGAGACCATATTCGGGAGCTCGGTTACAGAAAGATCTTAAAAGCAAGACAATCAGTCCCAAAGAAGAAGACTGTTAGAAATTTTGTACCACCGAAGATAAACTTTCAAGCTTCCGATTACATTGAAATTATTAATTGGAATTCTTGTGTGGTGTATCCTCCTCCAATGCTGCGGGACCTAAGTGAAGATAATATTAAATCACTCATCAATTCTGACACTACGCTCATCAGAGAAATATAAAAGTTTCCCTGTCACACTCAGGCTGTGGAGAGATGCGTCAAACTTGTGACAGAGGCCTCAAATAAAGTACGTGAACATGATGCTAAAGATAGGGTATATGCGAGCAAAGTCTTGATCGGTTATGCCTCATTTCTCAAAAAATTAGACTTTAAATGTGTAGTAGATATAAAAAAGGAAAAGTAAAAAACCCAGTAAGCCAAAGAATCCTATTCTGTGGAAAATCTTTGTAAATAATTGTAAATAAAATGTAAATACCACTCCCAAAAATTTGGATGGCTGGTTGGGTAGGGTGGGGTGGAACTCAACGTGCATCCACTTCCATGTGGTGAGTTCTGGGTCGTTTTGTTCTAGCAAAACGAGCGAAGAGTTGCACAGTGAAAATTGCGAAAAATTGCAAAAAATATGTTTTTTCTAAGATGTTGCACGAACGAAAAATATTATATTATTGATTAGAATTTAATTTATTTAGGTTTTTTAAACTTGAAAACAAGCATAAAAAACTAAAGCGTGTTTATTTTTAAAGTTTTAATTAATTAAAAAAAAAATTACAAAAAGGCGCGATTTTTTGAAATTTTTCATAAATTTTAAGTACGATGCGCGAATGGAAGATATTAACCGATTTAAAAAAAAAAATTATGCTGTTTTTCTTCTTATTACAATAGGCAACTTTTCCGCACTAAAGCGTTCCTTAAATAAAAAAAAATATTCGTTTTTTTCGACCCTCCCTATTACACATGTTTACGTCATCAAGTGATTTTTATTTCGACGTTTTACTTGTATATTTATTAATGCTATACTAATTTATTTGTTCTTTCGTTATTTAAAATAAAAATTATGTCAATTTGTATAATTTGGCGAAATTGGTAGACGGAATAACTAAGTAGTACCGTATTTTTAAATTATTTTCTATTATTTTCAAAAGGAAATAACAAAACAAATAATTAATAACTACAGAACTAAATAATTTATAAATTTAAAAAAAGAAATAAAAGTAAATAAACATCTATTATTAAATAAACAACAATAGTCGGGTTACCATGTCAATCGAAATAATGCAAATTTGGCGCCAATCAGAATCTTTCGATTTGGCGAAAGACTGTTCAAGTAAATTGAATTATGAATAAAAGTACCATGATACATTTCTTAGCATAAATTTAAGGGAGGCCAAACTGGTCGCCAAATGAGTTTAAAATAATAACATTTTCTTATGAAAAAAATAATATCTGTTCTGATTAAAATTTGAGTTGCCATCATTAGAATAATGCAATTTAAAGTTAGAAAAAAAATTAATATTTCGAAAACTAATTCGAATTTAAAAATTCTAACACCAGTTTTGAGATCTGCAGATCAATACGGATATTTGGTGTTAATTTTATCACAAAATATTTTATTAGAAATCGCCGTGAAACATAATCGGTTGTTTAATCAGTTGTTTCAAAGATTCGTTTCATAAATTCGTTTCATTAGGATTTTCTATACATAGGGTATATATATATATATAAATATATATATATATATATATATATATATATATGTGTGTGTGTGTGTGTGTGTGTGTGTGTGTGTGTGTGTGTGTGTGTAGCATTTTGCTACCGACTTTCAGATATTTAGGCGACACCAGTACACCTCGACATAAAATACAGTAGAGCAATCAAAACCATCCATCCGTTATATTGAAAATACCGGATTGCAGTCAGGGTGGCGAGAAAAAACAGGCTCGAAAAACATTGGGATAATTTCCCTTGCGTAATGAATATAGAGAGTCATCGTCACTTTTTAAACTGGTTTTATTGACAAAAAACATAGTAAAACACTTTCAGTAGTTATTCTATCCACTCTCAAAAATCGATCATCGCTTCATAAAACGTTAGATGTTATAAGAATAGTATATACACATTAGAACGTTCACTCCAAGCGACGCAAATTAATTAAACAACCAGAAAAACGTAAAATCTTCTCTCCATCGCCCATGTAACGATATTTGTACTCCGAACAACAACGCGCTGACGGTTACACACAAGTAACAGACCAATGCTAGAAGAGAGGTGGGGGAGGATGGGACATAGAACAAATTAATATTCGATGCGAAAGGATGACGTCGATAAAGAACTCTTTATACGGCGTCAGAATAAAAGCGCAAATAGCGCTGGCGGACGCATGGAATTGTGGGTATAGAACACGAAAGAATAAATGATATTAAAGCATTCGAAAGAAAGAGAATTTAGTTTTAGAATTAAATGAAAAAGTAATTTAATGGGTTTTATAAGATTAGGCGAATGGATTAAGGTTTTTTAGAATAATAAAAGAATACGCAACTTTAAATGCATAAAATAAAAGACAAAATATATTAAGGTATTATTAAAGATAGATAAAAAGGGAAAAATATTAAGAATTTGGAATAGTTTTACTAAGAAAAAGAGGCGAAAATTTTTATTATTACATATATATATATGTGTGTGCGTGTGTGTGTGTGTTTTAGGCTAATTGCGAAATATGGCTGTTTACAAAGAGCATGGCTAATTTGAGAATCATCTTTCTTTTTCCAATCAGCCTGATATTTTTCACGTTTAGTGCAAAGTGCCTAAGTAGATTTAAGCTAATTGGAGAATGCTTATTTGCTTCTCAATCAGCCTGATATTTTTCAGACCAGAGGCTGTTGTGAGTGAGACTAACGGAAATTATCTATTTATTTGTGAAACAGCCTGATTTTAATTTCAGAGTCATTGCAATCAACATATGCAGTTTTAGTCTAATTAAAAACTGACCACTGATGACCACCTGTTGGCCCAAACAGCCTAGTTTAATTCAGTGTAATTCCAGTTTTTCGAAGAGTAAATGTTTAAGCATATTTTTGCATAAATAATATGAGGGGAACTTAAGATTCTTATAAATATGTACAAGAAATCTGTCTTATTGACGCGATTCGTTAACGCGATTGCTTGTCTAAGGATAGTGAATACTTCATTTTTATATGAAATCTGTGAATAAACAGGTTTTTAATATTTTCCCAGCGTTACGAAAAAGATGATTGCTGAATGGAAATAATTCTAAAACATATGTAAGAAAACTTTTGCAAAAATGAAATCTGCAAATCAGGCATATTGTAATATTTTACCAGCATTTCGTAGAGAAAAATAAACTTAATGAACTTAATGAACTGAATAAAACTTTTTACAACAGTTTTATAACATTGAACATTTTTATAAAACCTATGTAAGAAAATTCTGGTAAGACTAGAGAGCAGGGGATAATGATTCCGATTTTACAAGTTTTAATTGGTGTACATAGTGAAAATAACTTGCTAAATAAGATGTAAGATAAATAATTATTGCTGTATGAATAAAATCTGCAATGAAGCAAATTTTTAGTATTTTTTTTTAAGCATTACGAAGAGAAAATGACGCTCCTGCTTGAGTGATATTAGTAAGTACTTTAATTTAACTTTAAGTTTTTAGTGCACTTAAAATAAAAATAAACTCGCAATATACCCAAACAGTACATTATTTCCACGTAATTCTAAGAAAAAAAAACGTTCTGTCTTGCCAGCTGATTTTTTTTTTTTTTTTTTTTTTTTTTTTTTTTTTTTTTTTTTTTTTTTTTTATCTTTACAGGTGGAGAGTTAAATTTACCTATAGAAAATCATGAACTTGATCATCAACGAGGTCTGAAAATCAAATTTGTTAATAAAGGAATTTTCTTCTTCTTCTTCTTCTTTTGTAGTCCTTTTCATTCAGTACACAATTTTCTCCACATAATGCTGGAAATATTATTAATCTGCCTCACTTGCAAATTACTTTATTATTGAAATTTTCTGTTATACTTTTTATAATTGGTTTCACGTATCAAACACTTTTCTCTACGTAAAGCTGGGGAATGCATAATTCTCTATGATCAACGGATTGCAATACAACGAAAATTACAGATTTCAATAATATAGAAATTTGCATATATATTTTTATAAGCAATTTCTTTTGGCGATCACCTTCAATACTCTATTGTAGGAAACGCATTAAGAATCTGCCTCATCCGAAAATTTCATTACTTCAGAAATTTTCTTATATATTTTTTATAATTATTTTTATAAGCAAACAAAAGTCTCTTCTTAAAGTTTGGAAAACATTAAAAATCTGTAACGTTTGTTACAAATGTAACAATGATTCATTAAACTGTTTAGACAATGGACCGATTTAAATGAAACGATGGCATAGCAGTAATTTAACTTTATTATGCCAAGTAATTAAGCATATTATGGCCAAGTAATCGTTATCTTTAAAAACAGTCGAATTACTGGAGAGTTTAATGCACATTTTTAATAGTGCATTGATAAGTCATACTGGGAAAACATGAAAAATTCGCCTCAACTGCAGATTTTATTAATTATTCTGCACGGATGTTTGCGAAATAGATTCCCTTAAAATAAAATAAAGTACCGTAATTTATGACGTATCAACTCTTTTCCAAACCAGAAAATAAATAAATAAATATGGATAAGACTTAATAAATTAAGTCAAGTAAGTACAAATTACTAGAAATAAATCTTCTGGCGCGAAACAAAATTATTTGAGCGATGGTTTATACGCCGCAACTTACGGTATTGACTAACCTTGAACAGTTACTCGTGTTAATGAAAACTTTCAATGACAGTTTTCTTATACACATTTATAAGCATTTTAAATTCCTGGTACATTTTAAATTAAAAGTCTGCACAAACTTTCACTAACTTGGACAATTTGGAGTAAACCTGGACGAAACTTGCCTGTTTGGGCAACTAGGTGGTCATTTTCTAATTAACGTGAAACTGCATAGGCTCATTGCAATGAGTCTGAAAAAAAATTAAGTTGATGCAGATAAAAAAAAGACAAAATTAGGCATCAAGCATAGATTATGCAACACTTCCAAAATACATTAACAATATTTCACTGTTTAACAAGTTGAATAAGATACCCAAGTAATTGTTTTAGAAAGCGTATAACATATTTGAAAAACAGGATTTAGCAAATACCGTGCATACCGTAAACGAACTTCACTTATTTTGCGCATCACTGCATCTTCATTTCATCTATACATTCATTTGTACTCTACAAAGTATGTTAAAATTTAGTTTAGTAACAAAATGCATAATAGGTCATAAATTTATATATATATATGCATGTACGCATAGTAGTTATCTATACAAATTCTTAAAATTTTTGTTTTAAATATTTATTATGTAAATCTAATTTTATCGTTTATATTTAAAATTTAGTTATATTCTACTTATTCTTATTTGATAAAAATATTCCTAAATTGTTTAACTTTTTCTAAAAAATTGCTCTGTTCCTTTTTTTTTTTTTTTTTTTTTTTTTTTTTTTTTTTTTTTTTTTTTTTTGCTAATAAAGAAAAAAAATGTTTCTGGATTAGATTTTTTTTTTTTTTAGATGAAACACAGTATTTTCTTTTTTTTCCTGCAACATACAGAGCAACATTTTCTCTTATCAAACTGGAGAATGTAATCAAAATGTATACAATGCAGATGGAATTACCATAATAATTACAGCCTGACAGGTTATATCAAGGAAATGTGTCGAAACGAAAAATATTACAATAAAACTTATACTGCAGCAAGATAAATTCTTTTTATTTTATGAGGTTATTGAAACATTTTTATTATTCGATACTCAGAATATCAAAATAGAAATGATTTAAAATATCTTTAATATAGTTAAATTTAAGTTAAATGAAACATATAGTATAACACAAATGTGAGTATAAAAGCAGAATCATTAAAGAAACCTTTTTACATAAAAAAATAAGTAAAGAAAACAAAACAAAAATAAGTAAATTACATATACACAAAAAAGTAAAGTTTGGATAAATTAAATAAAGTTTTCTAAAAGTTGCTTAGAGCAAAATATTAATAAAAATATTTTTAATTATGAATGTTAAAGTTCTTGAAAGAATTTATTATTAAAAAAGAAAATTTTCCCGCACAAATGAGAAAAAAATTATGATAATGTTTTTTATTTTAATTGTACAAGAAGATTTTATGAAAAATAATATTGATAAAAAGTGTTTTTTATGAATTAATAAATTACTGTTTATTGAAAAACTTTCCAAACATTTCATGATTTTGCATGTCATATCCAGATTTTTTTTTTTTTTTTTTTTAAGAAAAAAAGTGATCATAAGGTTATTTAATTTTTATGAAGTATTTGCTTAAAAGTATGTGGTGCATGAGGCAAAAATATGATAGATCAAAGAATGTTTTATAATTGAAAAGGAATTACACAGCAAAAAATACATATTAAAATGCTGAATTAAATTTCTAAGAAAAATGTTTTTTTTTTCTATGATCGAATAAAATACAGCCTAATTTCATTTGAAATTTTACATTTTTTGTGTATAACTTCTATAATTCTCATAAATTTTAATAAAAAATGTTTAACATTATTAATAATTTATCCACTATTTTTTTTTTTTTTTTTTTTTTTTTTTTTTTTTACTTTGAATCGAACTGATACTAATATATTACCCTTGTGGAAGAGTAGAAATTAAGAAATATAAATCTAATATGTTTTATGATTTTTAACTTGAAGTAGGTACTGAAAAATACTAAATAAAACATTTATAATTTCATGAAGTATTATCAAGAATTTACAGAAAATTTAAAGGAATATAAAAAGAAATATAGATAGTATAATGCGTATATGAAAAAAGGCTAGAAGCTTATTTGTATTAAAAATTTTACCATGCAGAATTACGTCGAAATTACCAATATAGTTTTTTTTTAGTCTACGGTGTCCTAAATGCAGGAGGGGGGAAATATATGCGAAAGAATGAAAACCGATTTGATTTTTGACACAAAACAGCCAGTTTTTCGTTCCAAATTAAATATTTAGTTAATTATAATTTAATTAAACTGTTTGAAATTTATAAAAATAGAATGTCTTCTTCCGTACAGATTTTAAGAACAAACATTTATCCTCTAAAAAGAATATAAATTAAATAGATTTTATCTTATTTTTCGTTTTTAGAATGTTTGATGATTGAGAAATTGCGTCAGGAATATATTTTAAAGGGAAAAAAATGAATCAAACAAAAATTTTATTTCGCTTGACGTTAAGACTGTCTCTAGAAATGAATGAAGTTTTTCATTTCCATTATGAAAGATTGCAATTGTTTCGTTATAACACTACATATCTTATAAAAATTATAGAGAAACGAAGATTTAATAATAGATTTAGATCAAAGTTTCATATGGGATCAAAGATGTTATTTTAATATATAGGGTGTTTATAAAGTCCCGGACCCATTTTGATGTTTAATAACTCATAAAATAATAAAGATAGAATAAATTAATAATATAAATGGTTAGATAGGCTCAAAAAAATTCATGACCCTTGTCAATGAACTTCCACGTGTGCCCCCTTCATCGCACGGAGAATATCAAGTCGATAGTCAATTTCACGCAGGTAGCGGCAAGCATGTCGGCATCCACAGAGGCTATTGCGGTTGTAATTCTGGCTTTTAAGTCATCAATGTTCGACACTCTACTCCTGTAGACATGTTGGAAAACTTCGTATTTCCACAACTAGAAGAGCTTCAGCCACATGTTATTTTGCAACAAGATGGTGTCAAATTCCTTGGCCACCCAGATCACCTGATATAACGCTTCTGGACTTTTACCTTTGAGGATTATCACGTGAGGTGTAATAAGGTGTGCCCCTCCGTGCGGCGAAGGAGCACATGTGGAAGTTCATTGACAAGGGTCATGAAACTTTTTGAGTCTATCTAACAATTTATGTTATTAATTTTAATCTATCTTTATTATTTTATGAGTTATTAAACATCAAAATGGGTCCGGGACTTTATAAACACCCATATATTCTATTTTTTTTCTATTCAGCAGTTATTAAAGGGCAAAGACATATTTAACGTGCAGAACTGAAAGAAATTTTTTTTTTTGTCTCAATTGAAATTCTCTTGTTGAATCTGCTTTTCCCTATCCGCGATCGATTGACAATTTCGCGTGATAACTTGGAATATTAATTTCTAGCATACGAACACTTGAACAAATATATTTTTTTATACAAATGAAGTTAAAAAATTTATAACAAAATAAAGATCTTTAACAAAAATATTTACATGCGTTAAATAAATAAAGGGGCTCGTAAATATAGTAGACCAAGGCTATTTTGGAAAAAAGTGAGATAGTCTATTTAGAAGGTGCATAAAATCTGCACTGTACAAAAAAAAACTTTAAAGTTACTAAAGTTTTTCTATGAAACTTTGTTTCCCAGAACTTTTTACCTAACGGCAACAGCAAATATTCATGTAACAGACACACTTTTGCGCCGAAAAAAAAAAAAAAAACTGTAAGGTTACTAAGAATTTTTTAGGAAACTGGGATGCCTAGAACTTTTCATGTAACTACAACCAGGGTTACAGGTAAAATTTTAGTAAGATTACTGTACAAAAACGTGTATAATAATCACTTATAAACAGATTAGGTTAAATAATGCTATAAAAAGTGATATAATATCATTATTAAGATTGACGATCGTTTCGTCGCACAAACGGCAACATTTTCAAAATCATTCACGATAGAAAATATTTTCACATAATTTAAAAACAATAAACATAGTAAACAATGTCACGAAACATGATGCATAATGAAAAACAGTGTAAACATAAAATTAAATTAAAATTAAATTAGCTACTTGCGAGCGTGGATTAATTTTAAAAAACAATAACATGGTAAACAATGTCACGAGACAACATGCATAATGAAAAGAATTGCAAAATATAAAATAATTATAAAATTACCTTGGCTATTTGCGAGCGTGGATTAATTTTTACTTTTGTTACTAAAGTTACATAGCATCTCTTTCCAAATTTTAGGTAATTTAAGGGACACTGAGTCATTGCAAATATTCTTTTGCGTAAAAATATCTCTATTGATTATCAGATTATGCATGGTAAATAAAATCTTGATGTGTAAATTAACTTGCTATTTTTAAATTCGATCTGCAAAGGTTCCTCGCTGCAAATACAACAGAAGAACCACAGTTTTGGCCAGATTATGCAGCGAAGAACCTTTTCAGATCGAATTTAAAAATAGGTTATGGACAAAACATTTGAAGCAGATATATTAGAAGGGTAGTCAAGTTCAAATGATCTCGATGAACAAAAAATTACAAATATTTTTAAAGAAATGACAATTTTATATCATTCTTCCTCATCAAAGTCTCCTGAATTGAAAAATTATAGACTTATAGAAAAAAATAAAATCGATAATCATAAAAAATTCTTTAAAATATGCATACATTTTTGAATGAATTAAAATATGATTTGTTTTAAGTCGATAAGTACATATCCAATATTAATTTTTTCTTCTTCTTTTTTTGGCTTTAGAGCCAGTAAGTATTCTATTGCAGTATTTCAGCCAATACTTCCCAAATCCTCTTATAAGTAACGATTTTACAGGAAAAGCCCAACCCGTACGATCGTGTGGGTGTGGGTTTCACAGAAAAAGTCATATCCGCACGTTCATTTGGGTACCCTCCACTTTCCTTTTATTTTTTTAAGTATCATTCGGGTCAGTATAGAGTTAATAGCTACAAGAATGTAATATTTAAATGAGAAAATGTTTCGGGTCTTAAAGGGATATATGGACTTAGTCAACTATGGTTGTGAGTTCCACATGTATAATATTATAAAAGAAGATTATTTAAATTTGTGCTTTTCTTTAATATATAATCAAGAAATGCAGATTAAAAATAAAAGTCAAAAGGTATAATTTAGAGATAACTTGTAAATTCAAAAAGATAGTACAGGAGAAGTAATCATAAAATGTTTATAATTTCGTTAAAATTTAAAACATTTTCATGTGTTTTGAAAAAGGAAACGTATTTTCGTCAGAGAAAAAGTAACAGTGAGCAATTTCAAGCATCCTGCTTCAGCTGTACTTTGATGAATAACCTCCCCTAGGATATAACATTTGAGGCGCAGGAACCTTATATTCACTACCTGAAAAATAAAACTTTATTCCTATTTGTGTATATATTATTGATATTTTACAATTATGTTAGCTTATAAATTTTCTATATATATATATGCAATTGAATCGGTGATTGTTGAAAGAATTTTGTCCTAGGTTTGAAATTTTCCCTTTGCCTTAGAATATTCAACTTGTAAGTTCCTTTCCCCAATGATGTACAGTAGCCAGACTGAGTGCTTTCTTCACGAAATGGTCAAAAAACTTAAAAAAAACTCAGAATCGGAAATATATTTTCGTTCAGAAAAAATGTAACTGTGAAATATTTAAAGCATCTTGCTTTAGCTGTATTTTGATGTATAATCTCCCCCCACTCCTTGGATACAATACTTGAGGCGCAGGAACCCTATATTCAACACATGAAAAATAAAGAATTATTCCTCTTTATACATCCAAATTGGATGTCTTACTATTATGTTCGTTTATAACTGCAGTTGTGTATATAAATATACAACTGAATCGATGATTTTAGAAATAACTCAGTCCCACAATGGTATATCGGTTATATGCAAATTGTCCGGCAGCAGAGATTCTAGTCATACCCCGCAAAATCAAAAAAAAAAAAAAAAAAAGAAAAAAAAAACAATCCGTGCCTATCATTTTTTGTCAATGTGTACACACTAGCGGAGTAAAATGTATGGGGTCTTACCGTATTTGAAGGTTTTTGATTTTACAGTTGACGTAAGAGATGGGCTAGAAGAGCAAGAATATGTGGATTGCCTTTAATTTTCTAAGTATCTAAAATATTCCTGTATAATTACGGGCCGGCAGCATTACTTCCAGTCATAACCCGTAAAAAAAATTCCATTTTGTGCAGCCCGTAATTATACGGTGCAAAGATATAATGCACTTCAAAACACAATAAAACTTTACTTACTGTTCCGTAGCACGTAGCAAGTTAGATAAACATCACAGAATCGTTTTTTTTTTGGTTGGTTAAAAATATGCTACGGTCGCGGGTAACTGAGATTATTTTTCGAAACACGACTAAAACAAAGGGATAAACAATGGCGGAAGAAGAGATATGGGATAGTACCGTATTGTTTTATTGGATCAGACCGTTTTTCATCAAATAAGACTGTTGCTCGTGAAACTTGAACAGAAAAGTCTCATAATTTTACATTTTTTTCTGACAGTACAGTTTTGAAAAGTCCCCAGTCATGGACTTTGCTTTAACATACTCAACTTTCAAATTCCTCCCTCCCAAACGAGCATATAGGCAGTACCCGGACAGAGTCCTTTCTTTACAAACCGGTCAATAAACATAAAAATACCACTCAAACGGAAATATATTTTCGTTCAGGAGAAAAGTAACAGTGAAATATTTCAAGCATCCTGCTTCAGCTATATTTGGATGAATAACCTCTCCCAGGATGAAACATTTGAGGCGCAAGAACTTTATTTTCGCTACATGAAAAATAAAGAAATATTCCTGTTTACATATCCAATACGAATATCTTCCTACTGTGTTAGTTTATAACTGCAGTTTTATATATAAATATGCATTCAATAAGTGGTTTTTAAAAGAAACTCAGTACTAGTTTTGAAATTTCATAAATCATAGTGCATTTCGATACTCATCTTTTAAAATCCTCCTACACAAATAGGTAACACTAGGACGGAGTTCTTTGTTTACGAAATGGTTAAAAAACATACAAGAACATGAAACCATCTTAACGTAAGAAATATCAAAAAGTAAGAATTTCCTTACACCTGTCATCGACTCATTTGAAATCATTAAAGTGAAATTCGTTTGAATCTTTAAAATTATATTACAAAAACTAATTTTTTACTGTTAAAATATTTTTTTAAGAGGAAGTAACTATTTAATAACTATTATCTGGAAATTTACGCTCCATATTATTTTCAAGTGTAAAAAATCACCACAGAAAATATCTATGTATTAAGCTGAATCTTATCTTCTCTTCTTAACTTTACAAAGAGGTTTGATTTCAGAAGTGCTTTAGAATAAATCCCCTTGAGTTAGTAACTACAATGCTTCTTTCTAATCTAATTTTTTGCTTTGTTTTTCTTTATTTTAAGTGCTCTTCGGGATATATTATTCTTTGAAGTTAACTGATAATTTACAATGTATTGTTTATATTGTTTTTTTCTATTTATAATAGTAATAAACATAGTAAGACTAGAAAAACATGTATAATAATCACTTATAAACAGATTAAGTTAAATAATGCTATAAAAAGTGATAAAATATCTTTATTAAGATTGACGATCGTTTCGTCGCACATACGGCAACATTTTCAGAATCATTCATGATTTGATCATTATAAATTTAATTAAGAAACATGTCAAAAATATATTTAATTATTCAAACTGTTTTTAAAATATTACTAAATTGATTTAGTCCTTGAGGGTGGTCATAGTTTATGACTTCTGTAAGATCAAGTTAATAAATCATATCAAATCAATCATGATTTTGAAAATGTCACCGTTTGTGCGAAGAAAGTATCGTCAATCTTAATAAAGATATTTTATCACTTTTTATAGCATTACTTAACTTAATAGTAAGACTAATTTGAAAACCAAGCCGTTTTAAGTAATAGTGATACTTATTAATTCTGTTTCATTACGGAGTAATTAAAATTTTCTTTTTAATTTTTAATAACTCAAGAGAAAAAAAAAATCTTTATTATGTATTTTGTCACACCTTTGCGTATTGACTTTGTTTCTTACACACACAGAATATCTGTAATTCTTAATTTTTAGTATATAAATGTCCTATTTTATAAAAAAGGAATAATTTTCTTCTTTGTTAAAATTTAGTTGTAACTGGCGTGTATAAATTCAGTCAAGTGAGTATATTACGAATGTTAATAAGTGTTTGAAGAAGAGTGAATTTTTATTTTAAATGACTACATTTTCCTGATTGCTCCAGATAATGCTATTTTAATTACATAAAACAAATTTAAAGACTCTAAGCTGGTCTTTGAAATATTGCATTATTCACCATAAAAGACAAATCTTTACGGGAAAATCATGTTAAATATATATATATATATATATATTCATAGTTTATTATATTACATACTGGTTTCCTGTGTTCATTTCTAAATCATATTTAGACTTTTACCAATTTCTTCATACATTTTTGATTTCAAATTTATTATATATATATATATATATATTCATACATAGACATATAGCATTATATAAAATATATAAGATGAGGGGTTCATCTTCCGGTCCCAGGCCCTTTTCAGGCCCATTTGTCTACGCAAGGAACCACCCGTGAAGCAAGCCCCGCGGCGCGTCCCGAGGGTCGCCGCCAGACAAGCTCCAACAGAGCGGAACCCCACGCAAACTCCGGTCAGGTCGACGCACTGCCCAGCGCACGTCACGCCGACTATTCCCAAGTTGGTGAACAATTGCTACGATAGCCCTCACCACCCAGCTAGAAAAAACAAGTGGTCCCTAAACTTGGTTACTCGAGCCGGTAGACCCCGCAAGCCATCGCAGGATCCAGACGCCTATAAAGACGCTGGGCCCACGGACTGAACCGAGGCTTCCCGACCCGAATTTAATTTACGGAAGGCCCCCAAGATCATATACCATTTTCCGGCAGAGACATTTTTGTGGGCCAGCCGATAGGAAAGTTATTGAAGAGCCCCTGACTTGAAAACCAGGTAGGACGGGGAAAATCCCCCCGGCCGTAAAGCGACCCAGCTCCTGGCTTTTCGCCCAAGCCACCCGGCTCAACCGACGGAACCCCTCGTGGATCACGCCGGGAACCAGTTGGCCCAGACTAGGTGCCGTTAGAGACCCCATGCGGGCACGGAAAGCTCCACCTAGACGGAATAGACTCCGCCTCGCTAGGGGGTCGGACGGAACGGAGTCCCACCAGCCCAATCCGACTCGACCCCATCCTAGGACAGAGAAGCCAGTGGAGGCCGACAGAAGCCCGCCCGCCACTACCTTACCTCACGGCCGTCGAGGGTACCCAGGCCCGAAGGCCCCTGACTTCGTGCAGTGACCGACCGCTACCTTTGTTAGTGCGTTCGAAAATTAGGTGGAGACACCTCTAGGTCCTCATCACCAGGCGAGGAAAACTCCGGTACCGCATAGACACGGAGGACCTGGATCGGACCAAGAGTTCACCTGAGGCACGATGAGCCGCCGCGTTACCGGCGAGCCTCCGGCCCGTTTCCCTGCGGGAATAGTGTTTGATGGTGGACCTGCCGGCCGACACCCTCCCATGTGTCACGGCACGACATGGAGCAACCAGAACCATACTGGCCTCCCCACGCGACCGCTCCTTGGTCAACGGGGGCACCGCCAAACCCTACCACCCTTAGGGTCGGCTCCCAACTGCTCCAGCTGAGGTCCTCGGAGGGATGAGCCACCCAAGTCATAAAGTTACCTGGGCGCTGTCCGAAACCCTCGCCCTTCGGTTGCTCCGGGAGTCCCTGCATGGCGTTCTCGCGAGCCCCGTCGTCACTAGCGAGCACCGAGGACTTTCCACTACAAAGCCCTCACTCATACTTCAGGCTCCCTCTTAGTCAATTGGTGGATGGGGTCCTATCGCCTTAGCTAGTCTTTGCCCGGCGACACCGTCCGGCCCTTAGACCGGCACCGGGATCTACCTATGGAGCGTCGCTATCCGGCTTGGCCAGAGAAATCGGCTGCCGTGGGATGCGTGTAGGTCGAACCCGAAGGTCCCCGCACCCCATGCACAACGTCCGTTAACCGTGGCCACCGTGCTCAACGCCTGTCGGAGATGAGCCTCTCGAGGAGGTGGCGAATCGTCCCCATCCGGCCCCCTCGCATTCGTACACAACGAACTCTGCCGAGCTTCCGGTCACCTCCCCCACTCAAGGGGTCGGGTCGGAACCACCCGGAGGGGCGGCCACATATAAAATATATAAAGCATATGCATATAAAGCATTAAACAATTAATATTTGATGCATTAAATCATGGTTTTTCTAAGAAATTCATGTATTCCATAACCTACAATTAATTTATGATCTAAACAATGTATAGTAGGGATATTTCTTGCATGTCACTATTAACATTTTGCGTATCAAAAAAATATGAAAAAAATACAAAAAACTAAAAATAAACAAAAAAAAATTAAAAAGACAAAAAAAAATAGGTTGACTGGGTGGGTAGATGTTAAATTATGGAGGAGGGCGGTGTTGTCTGGATAATTTATACGCCAATGTTGATTTAATATAAATTTATTATAATAAAAATAAAATAAAATAAAAGGGACGTGTATGCTGAATTTACGAGTTTCTATGTTTATTTTGGTCCTTATGAGGTTGCTGTCCTTAGTACTGTATAATTTTTTTTAAATAAAATTAATTTACTTCAATTAAAATATTTATATTAAATTAATTTACTTTAAGTCTTTTCTATAGATTTACTTCAATATATTTCCCTAGGTAATGATGGACGCTAATACAAGTTATGATATATGTATTCATATGTTTGTAGAAATGTTGTTATCTGTAGATATATACTTCTCCCCCCCCCCAAACAGCAAAGAAACATTAATTATACTAAGTGATTAATATAAACAAACTTTTAAATTATTATTATAATAAATTATTTGAAATTATTATTAATTTACTTAATTTTACGTAAATAATAAAACATAAAAAATAATTATAACACATTATACTAAAGAAGTTAAATGGTTATTATCTATATTAAGTTGTGCTTATTTAGAATGATCTTGTTGTGCTGTCTGAAAGTAATTTTATAGGTTCAGGTATTAGCAATATTTTAAATAAGTATTTTTCTACATTTTTTCTACCTCTATATTTGGTAACATACAATAGATGGCAGCACTATATAATATAACTACTGATTTTGACGTGAATTTATTCATATACAGACATTCTTAATTTTTAATTTTATGTAGTAACGCTAGATGGCAGTATTAAGTAATTATTTATTTAGTTCTAATATGATATTGTTGCCATCATCTATGCTATTAGATAATATATCTTAATTATTAATTGTTTAAGTTTAAAAAATAAGTCTTAATGTATTTTTAGTTATAATTTAAACCAGGATAATTAAAATAGCAAGTAATGATAATTATTATATGGACTAAATTTATTAATTATAATTGTTATATTTCAAGAATGTGAATATATTAAGCGGCAACCGTGAGGCTTCGTTTTTGGCTATGTCAGTTATTGAGTGGGATTTTTGTTGCGATAAAATTGGTTAAATTTTTCAGCCATGATCAATATGGTCATGCAGTTCTCTCGATGGGTATATCTTTGATTTAAATTGTTTCATTTTTTAATGTTGTTCATTGATGCGGATATTGCATTAATTAATAATTTTTCTTAATTCAATTTATTTGGCATGGTGGTTTTATAGTAACTGGTGTATAGTTGGTGTATAGTCGATGTGTCCACATTATAATAGTAGAATATTTGAATTAAGTGCAATTTTTTTTTGAAAAGGCTAGTTTTTAAAAAGAAATGTAGTTTTATCATTTAATATTAAATCAATTATTACTCATCTTCTACATATTATGTACTATTTAGCAATAATGTGTAACATGCCCGTTAGTTATTGCATGTGATATCGCAAACGAGGCATTGTAGCAAATTTAGTTGATTGTAACAAATAATTTAATAAATTTTATTAAAATAGTTAAAAGAAACAGTAATGGAACTGCTATCTCGCATTAACGATTTATTTTAATTCAACCAACTCAAAAAAGAGGTAAAACTTACACTTTGAAATTTAACACAATTTTACTAACCCGGACCAAACACACCAAATTTTTGGATAGCAAAATTAATTACTTATATTACTGATCTTACAGAAGTCATAAACTATGACCGCCCTTAAAGACTAAATCTATTTACTAATATTTCTAAAAACAGTTTTGAATAATGAAATATATTTTTGACATATTTCTTAATTAAATTTTAAAGAATTCGTGTTATTCTTATGTATTATTTAACAAACATTTTTCAAAGTAAAACATGCAACATAGTGACAGTTATTTCATTGTGGTGTATCATCCAGACTTGATATTAATGAGTTGATACTCTATGCATACAGAATTTATTATTACTTACCTCAATTAAAAATGTTTGAAAATAACCTCTTATTCTATGTTAGAATAACACCTTTAAATACCATATGACTCCATCGTTATTTATGCTATAAAATTTGCATTGATGACCATTATCAGATGGAAGCGTTTTCAATTTAAAATTTTCGTGAAAATTAACATAATATTATCATTGAGGTATCTATAATGAATTTTTGATACAACATTATATAATACACATCCAAAAATGCATTATACTACTTGAATATTAATAAATATTGTAGAAATTTTATGAAATTATTCACCAAAATTTTCTGAAACATTACGTTAACTTTCATTACAGAATTCAAAAGCTGAAGGATGCATTATTCTCTAAAGATTACTCACCTGTAGAAGAATAATTAAACTGAAGCATTTATGATCTTTAAATGTATTCTTTAGAGACCATTGATCAAAGAGACCAATGATCAAATGAAAAATGTGTACGCCAATGCAGAAACAATCTGATTAGAATTAAATTTTCAATAGTTTCAGAATGCACCAGCAGTATAAAGGTTGTGAAACACTTCAGAACGGCTATATTAATACAGTCGACGCTCGATTTTACGAACTCGTAGGGAACACTAAAATAGTTCGTAAAATAGAAAGTTCGTAAAATAGAAAAACAACAAACATGATGTGAATACGTTCATTATTTTTGTCTATTTTTCTCAAACTGCCCCTTCTTCATAGATGAAGCGGTACTTCAAGATTATTTATTATTTAATAAAGTTATGCATGTATTTTTAAAAATACAAGAAATAACAGGGTTCGTACGGGTGCTTCAATTTCCCGATTAAGAAATTATTCGGTACCAGTATTTTTCTATGGAAAATCTCTCCTGAAATAAGGGGAAATTTCGTCCGTTTAAACTAGATTTATTTTTGTATAAAAAAATTCTGATATTTGGCTTTGAAAGTAACGGTACCCGTACACTGTAAAAAAATTTCGGAACGTTTCAGGAAATTATCCTGAAACATTTCGCATATTTTACCGGAATTTCGAATTTCTTTATGTCCCAACTCAATTATGGCAATAATTCGTGTAATATTTTTGAGAGGTTTCAACATTTCCGTAAACTATTTTCTGCGCATGCGTACTTTATGTTTTATCTCCCATTAGCGATTTTGATAAATAAAGAAGAATAAAAAACAGCTGCCTAGGTACTTAGAGACAAATGTATTCTGAACAGATGCCATTCTTTGTTTGGATATCAACAAATAAAGTAAGTAGCTAGTTTAAACCTTTTTGAACTACATTGATTATTTTTTATGATGTCTGATTATGAAATAATTATTCTTTGTAATAAAAACTGAATGTATCTCCCAATTGAGAATTTTGTTTTTAAATTAAAATGTATAGATAAGTAATATTTTTCAATTTCCTTTTGAAATAAGCTTCCTATATTTAATACGAGTAATGCATTCATAAGTTTAAAACATTATGAAATTAATTTTTTAAGATAAACCATCATATTTTATTAAAAAACTTTCACAGAAATGCAGTATAATTAAATTCCATTATGCTGTTAAAAATTAATATTTTTAATAATTTATGAAATAAAGCATATTTAAATCTTCCACAAACGGTTTTTGTAATGTTTGTATTGCTTCATGAAATTTAGCTTTTTTAACCGTTTAAGGGGCTATGCATATATAACGTTATCATTTTAGGGGGGAGAGGGGGTCTGGCACATGATATCGTAAGATATCTCTATGGGGAGGGGGAGTTTGTGTTTTGATATCGTTATCATTTTTGATCCAACCAAAATTTTCTTTTCTTATTTGTAACTTGTTCTTTACATAAAAATAGTATGCTATCTTTCTTAGTATGTTATCTATTTTTATGAAAATACAAAGTTATTATTAAAATCTTTAAATGATTACAAAATTATTCAATTCCAAATAATGGAATACCTCAATGTTTGGCTTTCCTATTCTTCTGTCATACGTGTATGCATATACAATCTGCTGTTCGGCAAACCATATGCGAAGTATATTTGAAGTGATACTTGTGTTTAAGAAGTAAATAAAAGAGAATGTTGTCCACCTGTTTTGTTGATAAGAAGTTCTGTCTGCCCCACCCCATGCGGGGCAAAAAGACATTATTACTGTTGAATGCATTATGTAACAAAAAGCTATTATTAAATACTTTTAAAACAATAACTGTTTCTTTTAAGTGTTATTTGAGATACTGTTATTTCATATATAAAATGATACTTTATTGGCTTCTCTTTGAATCATTAAAGTATGGGAAAAATAAATGTAACCATATTTGTATATCACTCCAAACATAAGAAAAAAAATCCAAAAATCTAAAGAATTTTTACACATTGATAACGATATCATTACCGGGGGGAGGGGGGGGGGTTCAAGGGATGATAACGTATGATATCGTAAGGGGGGGAGGGGGTCCAAAATTACCAAAAAGTTGATAACGTTATATATGCACAGCCCCTAACGGGTGCCGTTTGCACGGCGCAAACACCAAACATTTATAGTAAAATACTGGTTGTAAAACATCGTAATTTTGACATATATCAGTGCATTTCAAAGAATTAATGCATGGAATCATAAGAGCAGATGCTACAAGTGTTTTTATTTATTTATGTGTTTTTTAAATGAGTAATAAAATCAAGTCCATGTTCATCTTTTGTTATCTTTCAAAAAATTATATATTTTATTAATCAGCTTTTGTACTTTTTTTTTATTTATAAATTAAATAAAATGTCCTTTAAATACATCACTAAGCCTATGTTATATGTAAATTGTGTTCCAAAAATCTTATCCGTTGATAGAACAATATATTGTCCTTTTTTTCGTTTAGTTAATTATAAACAAAATTATTTTAATAAATTTGTACCGTAAGGGCAGTTGAAATAATTTTAGAATTTTTAATGTACTGCCTTTCCTATTTATAAAATATGATATATGTAAAATAAGTGTAATAACTATTTCTCTCATTTTATTATGTAAAATTTGGAAAACAAATTAACACATAAAAGTAGTTTTTGCACGTTTTATACTCATCTTTTGTATTGCTTATCGAAACTTCTAGCAAGGATGTAAATTATTCAACCAGAAAAAAAATGATCAAAAGGAAATTTTATATTTTCTAAAAACTTATGATTTTAATACAGGAATAAAAGTAATGTTTGCATTTTTTAAAAATATAATTAACAGTTTTACACTTTATTTACTCTCATAATTAACGGTTTTACACTTTATTTACTCGCGCAAGTCCGAGCTCGGAACTCATTTTTAGCAAATACTCGTACTTCTTAAAAGCAGCAGAGCTAATGTGCCCGCAGGTTCTGTATGTACCTATGTATGTATGTATGTACGTAACGCGATAACTCTTGATAGAAATATCCGATTTGCTTCATTTTTTTCTAGGAGCATTCTGATAAGGTGCTTTCCTGATTAGTTTTGGGGGTTCATTGGTTAAGTATAAAGATGGGGTAAGGGGGGCTAATCCCCCCTTAACTTAGATAAATGGGTTTTTCATGCAGAATTATCAGATTTGCCTCAACTTTGGTATACCGGTTAATTCTGATAAGGTACTTCCTTGCCTATATTTGGAGGTTCATGTTTAAGTATAACCAGGGAAATGGGGGGCAAATTCCCCTTAATTTAGATAAATGTGTGTTTCTATCCGATTAGCTTCAAATTTGGTATACCGGTTTATACTGATAAGGCGCTTCCCTGATGAGATTTGGAGGCTCATTGGCTAAGTATAAAGATGTGAAACAGAGGGGGGTAATCCCCTTAATTTAATTTTTGAGGGGCATTATTTTTTGAAATAAGAGTATAATGTACAATTAGTGTGAATAGCCTGTGAACTCAATGCCATCACTTTAACTGAACACTTTTTTAATTATATGTTTAGTCATGAGTTTCGATTAATATATTTTTATTGTACAGATTCGATTTTGTTACCTGATAAATAAAAAATAATAGTTTCAGAATTAATGCGCTTTCATCTTGATTCTAGTGTTACATTTTAAAACTAACACTAAAGTTTAATTTTGTACGATGTATGAGAAATACATCAAACAAAATATGTTAAAACTATATAAAGCGAAAACTATTACTTCAGAAAGGCAACCAATAAAGCTAATAGTAAAATATATAAAGCTAATAGTAAATAAAGCTAATAGTAGCTAATGTAAAAACTGAATTATTGATATTAATTAGCTATAGTGATAAGCAGTTTTAGAAATTTTAGAATCACGCTGTCTCGCGCCGCCGACGACGAGGAATTTTACCCGGCGTACACCAGTTGTTGCTGCCCACATAGCAAAGCTGCAAATCAAAGGCAGAAAAAATAAATTCTTATTTTTTTATGTTTCCCTGAGATTGAAAAAAATAATAGTTTATCAATATCAAATTAAAAAAAACAAGTTGAAATTGCACGTCAAACTTGGCAAATGACGTGCTTTTGTACTCTAACAAGTTTTATAAATATTTTGGCACCGCATATTGTACTGAATGTATATTTTAGTGCACTTCAAAAGTGCATATCCGTTTCATTCTGTTCGAAAAGCTGTAACATCATTAAAATGCACTTGAAATAATTTTTTCCCATTGGCCGTCATGTAACGGAAAACTTTTGACTGTCCCTGTAATTAAATTATGCATCCGATTTTCATAAAATTCGAAATGACTCGACAAAATTTTGCAACAATTATATATTTAAAATTTAAGACTATTCGGTTGGGTAGTTTTTGCTCTGTTATATGCGGACGGACGTACAGGCAGACAGACGGACCGAACGATGATTATAGGTGCTATGTATTTATATAATTACAAAAGCTCCTAAAAAGGTATTTGAAAGTATTTGGCATATTTAATGTTGAGAAAAGCGATAGATCTGAAAATAGTGTTTCCTTTTATTTATTCACATTTTTTATGTAATATTTTAACGTTTCATAACATGATTTTTTTTTTTTTTAATGAAAAAAATCTTTTTTTCCTCCAAGCGTGCATTTATGAACTAATATAATACTCTTATATTGTTTGTTAACCTTGACTGTAAAAAAAAAAAATCCGGAAGGTTCCGGACAAAAGTGGTGGCATTTAGATGCCACGGCTTTTTGCTGTTACGTTTCACAACAAAGTAGTGAAACATTCCAATTTTTCGGAAACATTCCGTAATATATACTCCGAAACCTTTCATAACTGTTATGAAAGGTTTCGGAGGAATTACGGAATGTTTCACTACTTTGTTATGGAAGGTTTCGGAGTATATATTACGGAATGTTTCTGAAAAATTGGAATGTTTCACTACTTTGTTGTGAAACGTAACAGCAAAAAGCCGTGGCATCTAAATGCCACCACTTTTTTCCGGAACCTTCCGGAAAATTGTTTACAGTGTACGAACCCTGAAAAAATGCAAATTTATGCACAAAAAATAATTTTACAGAGAAACGTACGTTACTATGCCTTAAAAACATTACATATAAAAACACAGACTGGATTAGCACTTAGTAGGTAAAAATATATAGATAAAATATAGATAAAAATTAGAAATGAAAATAATCACTTATCTAATAATAAAAAATCACATTTTGGAAAATATATGTTTCCATTTTTCGATGCTTGAAATCCTATCAAAAAAGTGTCTTAGTCCTGACAACCACTACTTGAAATTGTTGCTATGCCCCCTCCCTCCGGAAGATATTGAGAAAAACAACACATTCTTGGAATGCACCCGATGTCTCATTGCACCTGTTGAGAGTTTAATTGACGTGACACTGCGTTCCGATAGAAAAAAAATGCAGAAATATGAAAACTCGCTTCGCAAAAAAGAGATTTTCATAAACCGTAGTTCGTAAATGGGAGCGAAAAATTACATTGCTTCTATGGAAGAGTATTCGGGACAACTCTATAGTTCGTAAAATCGCAAGTGTTCGTGAAAAAGAGGTTCGTAAAAAAGAGCGTCTACTGTAGTAAAATTATAATGATAAAAACATTTTTCTTTCAAACATTTGAAAAAGAATATTAATAATATTGAATTTATGTTATTCATAATGAATTTCATTAGAATATATATATATATGTAGGATTTGAATTTAAACATACTTTATTTTCTTTATGACGTACATGATGAACAAATTAACTGATGCTCTGGTATTTTTATTATCCATAATTTGAAAGCACGAGTAATGAAAATTCACGATCACGAGATCAAGGTTTGGACATATTAAAAAATTAGAAAAGAGTCAGTCTAAAAAATAATCTTGTGCATGAAGCAGCGGCTTATGAGATGCCAAGGAAGGTATTGTTAAGCCTAATCAAATTATTCGTAAGAAATATGTTGTAAGTTTTAAGTAAGAAAGGTGCTGTATTTAGAAAAGTATCAACGAAGTGATGTAAAGTTACCCTTATAGAATTGTATTAAAGTGTACGTGTTGTGATTCAAACGTCTACTTATTCAAATCATCTATATATTAACATTTTACAAACAATAACTTCTACAAATTTGGGGGCTCGATGCCGGGATATTAAACATCTAGTAGTGAAATAGGTAGTCAAATACTAATCGAAGAAAAATTGTTGTCCATCGCCAGTGTCAAAAGATGCATTGTGAATGAACAAGGCAAGTATAAAAACGTAATCATATTTATTTAAGTACAACTTTGAAAAACATGCGATCATTGAATAAAGCTAAAAGAATTGATCTAATAAATCTTTGCGATGAATGCGGAATTGAACCACCAGAAAAATCGACAATCCCTGTCCTAATAAAGCTGATTAAAAGCTGGGAGGATTACGATGAAGATTTTATAAAGGATCGCCTAGAAGTAACTATGTCAGCTAGAACAGATAAAGCAGAAGAGGAAGAGAAAAAACAAAAAGCACAAGCGCAATCGGAACTAGAAGAAAAGAAGTTGCAAGCGCAATCGGAACTAGAAGAAAAGAAATTGCAAACGCAATCAGAACTTGAAGAAAAGAAATTAAGAGCAGAGATCGAAGAAAAGAAATTAAGAGCAGAGATCGAAGAAAAGGAACTGAAAATGGAAATGGAAGAGAGAAATTGGAGAATAGAATCGGAAGAAAAAGATCGCGAAAGAGAGTTTGAGATTAAGAAAATACAACTACAAGAAAATTCAAGACAGCACACCAATGTGGACACAAGGACAAATCCAGGTAAGCAATATGAATTGCTTAGAATATTAACAAAATATGATAATACAAATGATATTAGTTTATACTTGGCTATGTATGAAAGGCAAATGGCGCAAACGGGCATTGATAAAAAAGAATGGGTCAACTATTTAATTAACCTAATGCCATTAGATGTGATTAATATAATAACCAGGGACAGTGAACCCGAAATGGAAGATTATGATTACGTAAAAAGTATTCTTTTAAAACGGTACAAACTTTCGCCAGAAGAGTTTAGGCTGAAATTTTTCTCGCTCAAAAAAGAGACATCGGCTAATTGGCGCGATTTCGCTTATGAGATTAAAGTGTATTTCAAACAATGGATTAACGGTCTTGAAATAGATAACTTTGAGGAATTATCAGAATTAATTGTAGTTAATCAAATTAGGCATACTTTACCTGCGGAAACAAAGACACATTTCGCAGAGGAATTGTTAGTAATAAAAAAGATAGACGACTTAGTAAACAAATTAGATATTTACGAAACGGAACGAAGGGTTTGCAATAAACAATCTATAAGGAATACAAGTGGGAATTTTGAGGATAAACGATCGAGAGTGGCTGACTACGCCAATTCGAAAAGGCGCCAAGTTGACAATAGGTACAATGTAAACCATGGAAGTAACGAGGCACATATAATATGTTATAATTGTGGCAGACCTGATCACGTGAGTAAGAATTGTACCATGGGAAGTAAAACACAACAAAATTATTCAAATTATAACCCGCAACATAATCAAAATTGGCGAGAAACGAAAAAACAAGATTGGAGCCAAAACACGCAAAGAAAAGTAGTTAATACGGGCACGTTAAATGGTAAGAAAGGAAGAATCCTGGATATTCAAGGAATAAAAACAAACATAATAATCGATACAGGGAGTGCTATTTCAATCGCCAATTCAAGATATCATACTGCAATAAACGCGCCAAAGTTAACCAGTGACAATATATCTATATCGGGCTTAGGTGGAGAAGAGATTAAACCAACGGGTTATTTCTTGCATAAAGTTTATGTAGATGATACAGAAATACAGGATATATTTTACGTGGTACAAGAAACTGACTATGATTTAATAATATTTAGAAAAGCAGTCGAAGGCTTGACATTAAAAGTAGTTGAAGATGTTGTTAAAATAATAAACGACAATTCAGTTCGAGTAGGATACATTAAAATTAATGATGTCCCTTCCAAAATAGATGAAGTAGCCACATCGAATATAGATAACGATAATCGAGGTTGGGAAGATATGGTTAATATCAACTACGTAAATGCCGAAGTGGATTTGAATCATATTACAAATTTAACTAACAGAGAAAAAATAAGAGAATTAATAGAATCATACAAACCAAATAAAACAAAGGACACTGGGTTAAAGATGAAATTATTATTGGCGGATGAAAAACCTATCTGTGAACGACCAAGGGGGTTACCTCTAGTTGAGCAGGAAATAATCAGTAAACAAATACAACAATGGTTCGTAGATGAGATCATTAGACGAAGTTACTCAGATTTTGCGGCCCCAGTAGTCATGAGTAAAAAAAAAGATGAATCACACAGGTATTGTGTAGATTTTCGGAAAATAAATCGAAAAATATTAAAAGATCGCTATCCACTACCGTTAATTGAGGATGTAATCGATAAATTGCAGAAAACAAAAGTATTTACGACTTTAGATCTCAAAAACGGCTTTTTCCACGTCGAAATTGATGAAAACAGTCGTAAATATACAGCTTTTGTAACAGATGAAGGAGAATACGAATTTTTACGTTGCCCATTCAGATTGTGCATATCAGGTAATCAATTTCAAAGATATGTAAACACAGTATTCCAAGATTTACTACGAGGAGGCACTATCATTGTATATATCGATGACTTTGTCATTCCCACAGATGATGAAGAAGATGGGATAAAGAAGCTGAAACGAGTATTAGAAGTAGCATCAGCGTATGGTTTAGAAATTAACTTCAAAAAGTGCCAATTCCTTAAAAAGAAAATAGAGTTCTTGGGTTATATAATTGAAAATGGGGCCATAAAACCGTCTGAAGCGAAAACAAAAGCTGTGCTAAATTTCCCTAAACCAACTACAACAAAACAATTACAATCCTTTTTTAGGTTTAACAGGATACTTCAGAAAGTTTATCCAGAATTACGCCAAAATCGCCAAGCCTCTAAGTCATTTATTAAGAAAAACAAATTGTTTCAAATTTGATAGAGAGCAGCTCGAAGCTTTTAATGAGTTAAAGATAATATTATCAACAAAACCAGTTCTTCAGTTATATAAACAAGGATCCACACTAGAACTCCATACTGACGCAAGCAGCCAAGGATTTGGCGCAGTTTTATTACAAAAAGGAGATGATGGAAAATTTCATCCATTACAATACATGAGCAAGAAAACTTCACCACAACAGGAGAAATATTCAAGTTATGAACTTGAAGTATTAGCCATAATAGAAGCTCTTAAGAAATTCAGAAATTACCTAATGGAAAATAAATTCAAGATAGTAACGGACTGCGCTGCGTTCCAGAAAACATTAAACAAAAGAGATTTAGCACCTAAAGTAGCAAGATGGGCATTGCTCATCGAGGAATACGACTACGAGATAGAACGTAGAGCAGCAACAAGAATGAAACATGTAGATGCATTAAGCCGAAACATCCCGACAACACAATCAGTATTAGTGATAACTAGATCGCAAGGAGAAATAACGAAAAGAATCGCAATAGCGCAAAGGCTAGATGAATCTATACAATGCATCAAGTCGCTTATTAAAAATGGACCGTCCGATAATTACTTAGTAAAAGATGATGTATTATACAGATTCGAGAATGGAAAAGAAGTATTGGTGGTGCCGGAAGAGATGCAACGAGAAATTATACGAAAAATTCATGAAAGAGGACACTTTGCTATATCAAAAACGGAAGATCTAGTGAAGCAAGAATTTTGCATAGCTGGATTAAGGAAGAAAGTAGAAATAATAATCGAGAGCTGTGTTGATTGTATCTTATATAATAGAAAACAGGGAAAAGCTGAAGGTTTTCTAAACCCTATACCAAAAGGAGACAAACCATTGGAAACCTATCACATCAATCACATAGGTCCATTACCTCTCACAAATAAAAAATATCAATATATTTTCACCGTAGTAGATGCATTTACGAAGTTCGCATGGTTTAACCCAGTGAAATCAAAGTCGGCCAAAGAAGTAATAGAAAAATTGGAACTACAACAAACAACTTTCGGGAACCCAGCTAGAATTATAACCGATAAAGGAAAAGCTTTTACTGAAAGCGATTTCAAGGAATATTGTACAAAGGAAAGAATTGAACCACTAGAGATAACAACTGGGATGCCAAGAGGAAATGGACAGGTGGAAAGAATACACAGAGTGATGATATCCGTTTTGTCAAAATTATCAAATGATGATGAATCCAAGTGGTATAATTATGTACCAAAATTACAAAGAATTATCAATAGCACAGTAACACGAAACACCAAGTATAGCCCTTTTGAATTAATGACAGGAGTTAGAATGAAGGACAGTGACATGCAGAACATCAAGAAAATTTTGGAAGAAGAATTTACCGAATGTATGATGGAAGAACGCGAAGGCATGAGTGAAGAAGCAAAGAAAAATATACTCAAAATACAAGAAGAAAACAAGGTGCAGTTTGATAAGAAAAGAAAACAGCCACAAAAATACAAAATAGGAGATATCGTCGCCATAAAGAGGACGCAATTTGGCAATACTATCAAACTTGAAGAAAAATATTTGGGGCCATATGAGATAACTGCAGCCAAGAATCATGATCGGTATGAAGTAAAGAAGTATGAGATCATGAAGGTCCAGGGAAGACGTCAACCGGGGCCGAATACATGAAGCGGTAGTCTATGGGTTAAACTCCTGGACAAGTCGTATAGATTAAGTATACGTGTATGTGTATTGAACCAATAATCAAAATATTACGTGAAAGAAAAATAATAAGCCAAGATGATGATGTCGGGACGCCATCATGTCAGGATGACCGATTTGTAGGATTTGAATTTAAACATACTTTATTTTATTTATGACGTACATGATCAACAAATTAACTGATGCTCTGGTATTTTTATTATCCATAATTTGAAAGCACGAGTAATGAAAATTCACGATCAAGAGATCAAGGTTTGGACATATTAAAAAATTAGAAAAGAGTCAGTCTAAAAAATAATGTTGTGCATGAAGCAGCGGCTTATGAGATGCCAAGGAAGGTATTGTTAAGCCTAATCAAATTATTCGTAAGAAATATGTTGTAAGTTTTAAGTAAGAAAGGTGCTGTATTTAGAAAAGTATCAACGAAGTGATATAAAGTTACCCTTATAGAATTGTATTAAAGTGTACGTCTTGTGATTCAAACGTCTACTTATTCAAATCATCTATATATTAACATATTAACATTTTACAAACAATAACTTCTACATATATATATATATATATTGCATTTTGTCACATAATGGAGGATGTACTAAAGTTGACTGAAAGTTTTAAAAATTCAGTAATAAATAAACGTTTACAGACACTAAAGTCACTGTTTCATGGGAGTACATTATGACTATGGCCGAGTATTTCTTTACCACGTTTTCTTGTTATATCTGAATATAACTGGTAGATGACGCTGTGTTATGTCAAAAAAAATGACCAAACTTATTTGCACATATGTCTTAAACATCTATCAGATTTCATCCCTGGTTCTTTTCAACTGAAAAACTGTAAAGAATATTTTAGCATAATTACAGATTTACACAACATAGCGCTGTCTATTGTTAATTTTTAGAACTAAAATTAAAAAGCATATTAATGAAATGCTAAAATACCTTCCTGCAAAAATTACTTTAAAAGCTCCCAGTCTTCCATTGTTATAAAATATTTAAAACATTTAAACAGTTTTAGGTAACAAGTCTCAAGTAGATTTTTTAACTGTATTTAAAAAAACGTTTTTAAATTACTTTATTATTCCTTTAAAAACGACTGCAGTGCAAGTAACTATAAAGATCACACACTAATTAAAAGCATACTGCTTTAAACGAGTTAAAACGGGTTGCTACTCGCAGATGCTTGCAGCGCCTGCCTACTGGGCTCAGCCGGACAAAAGAGTGGTCAGGTGATTTACTGGTCGCTCCGATTTGTTTCTCGGCATGAAAATAGGGGTCTTCCACTTTTTTGGCAGAGTGCCAAACCCAGTCTGTCTGGATATTGCATTGAGCAAGCAGTAAACTGTTATGCATAAAAGTACCAATATGTGTAAAAATTTCCAAAATTCGATGCCTATGAGGCGGCAGAAGGTATTGCCTTACACATAATTCTAAAAAAAAAATTGTCGTTGTTATTCAATCATAGACCTTTTAAGCACTAACCCAAACTGATCAACGAAATCTGTGATCATTTATTAATTTTTGTATTTTAGTCATTTTTAGTCAAATTTTCGGAACTTTCGGTGCACTGAGGCAACAGAAGATATCCACCCACTGTTTTAAGATTCCGCAAACTTTTTAATGAAGAGAGTTCACAAATTTTCCGCACTACCGCTAAAGGTTTTGAGAAATTTCGATATGCCCTATTACACATGTATTTGATTCACGGACCAGAAATGGTGTCACCCCCCTTCCCAAAAAGCTTCGGCATTTTCTTTATTTGATTAATAGAGCTCTCTTAATTTGTTCAGATAATAATTCACTTATTACAGAATTAAATTACAGGCTCATTAGAGGCTCAATTACATGCTAATTAAATCTGTGGCTATTCATCGAGGTTTTAGTTTATCTTATATCAATAATTTAATTTTTCATAGTCTTAATAAATGTGTTAGTAATCTTGATTCTCCTGTTACTGCCGTTTCCATTTCTAACCTCGTCATTTTACCATTTTATAATACCATTAGCTTTAAGATGGCTAATATCTTAAGACATTATGATTTTAATGTGGTTTTTAAACCAATTAATAAATTAACTTTTTCGCAACTTAAGGTTCAAATTCCTCCTCATAATTATTGGGGCGTTTACAACATCCAGTGCCAATGTGTTTTGTCCTACATTGCACAAGCTAAACGAAAACTTCGTTACAGAGTCAATGAACACAGAAACTATGTAAAGAAAAAAGAATTGCAGAAGTCCTCTATCGCCTCTCATTGCTGGGGGGAGGGACATAATTTTAATTTTGACTCAGCTACCATTATCAAGAAATGCATTACTCCTCTGGATTTAGACTTTTCGCAGGCTGTTCATATCCATAAATTTAAAGGCTCCTTGGTTAATGATTCATCTAGTACACCATACATCTCAACTTTCTGGGTGTATTTGTTGTGTCACGACACTTCACTTCCGCATTAATTCCATTGGCTTTTGGAACTTGATGGTCTTTTGGTATTATGTTTTGACATTTGGGTTTTCACCGTACATGTAGTTGGGGGGATATCGTTTTTTTTTTTTTAATTTTTTTTTTACACTGATGATATGAGTGCTAGTACTCACGAAACGTATACGTCTGATCAAATCAACTCATTTTATTGTGTGTTTAAACGTTGTTTTTTTTTTAATAATTTATATTTCCACACAAGTTCTGTACTTACAGAAATGGTGAGTTCGGCTCTGTTGCCCATAGGACATATGACTGTGGAAGGACAAAAAGACAGGAATAAAGACTTTAAAAGATACAGAGACTACTACTCGAGAAAGTGCAGCGGATAAAAAACTAATAGAGATATTTTCAATTTTTTACTTCCAAGTTCGGGTCCAGTGATCAATAGCATAGAATGAAAAGAAAGAAAAAGTTAGAACATCTGCAACGAGAAGCCCTACATTTGTTAAAAATTCCATCTCTAAATGTATCTGGTGATCAAGATAGTGACAGTGATGATGACTCAGATGATAGTTTGGATTAAATATTCTAAAACTTTTAAAACACGCTATAAAATTAATACTAATGACGTGTTTCGATGGACTGAACGCTTCTTCCTGAGACAAAAAGTATGTGCTACTACTAAGACAGCAGAAACAGTTTTGCTTCTGCTGTCTTGATAATATTACATACATTTTGCCTGAGAATGGGGAATTCAATCCTTCAAAACGAGTCGCTGATGTCGCCTTTTCCGAGAAAGGAAAATTTTCCGAGTAGTTTTAATAGTGTATCAATCAGTTTCTGATCCCTATATATAGATTTTATTAAACCCTTTCATATTCAAAAAACATTTTTTACAGACAGATACCATAAATTAACAGCGCAAAGATTAAAAGTAAAATCATATTATTTTGTTACACTCGCATGTATAAACTCAGTTACACCGTTAAAATACTCAAATTCAGAATTGATAATATAAGAAAATGCGGTATTCTGATTTGGAAAAGCTGGTTAATACGCTAAAAAAACTACTGGGTTTCCAAAAATCTATGACAGAAAAAATAAAAATAAAACAAAACCTTTTTTATGAATGCTTTTTTAAATCTCGAAATTATATAGGTTTCTGAAGATAGAAAATCTTTTTCAGAATCATGCGTAACTGCAATGAGGTTATTATATATTTTAGTTTGTTATTGTATTAAATTTTTCATTCTAAATTTGCCCCTTTTTACATTGTCGACAGGTGTCTATTTTCCCGAGTCCATCAAAACGCCATCATTATAGAACAAATATGTAGCCAAACTGTGCGACTTATTGCCAATAATGGATACCTCTGACATACGTATAATACAGTAAACTTCCGATTATTTGCCACTCTATGTACCGCCACCCCTCATTTCCTACCTTTTTTCAGAAAAAGAAAACATTCTTGTAACGTTGTTGATAGCACACAGGATGCTGAAATACATAGTGATGATTTGGAGATATTGAAATTTGTGTCAAACGTTCCATGTTTAAAAAATATTTCTGCGGATGAAAGCACAGACAGACTTGATTGTGACAAGAATGATATTGGTAATCAAAAAGTAAAAGATGACGAAATTATTCAAAATGTTTTGAAAGAGAAACCTGAAGTGGATGAATGTGATGAATCGGTGAATGATGATCCAGGAGTCAGTCATGCAGACTATGCTCTCTATGTGCATTAATTGGTTTGAGATGCAAGTGGAAACCGATGCAATTAACCTCAAATTTATAATCTTTCTGCAGTAAAATCCCAATCAAAAGTATATAATAGATTACTTTGGATGAAAATATTTTCTGCAATATTCTAAATTTGGGACCGTAACCCTTTATATATTGAATTATGAATTATTGAAAATTTTATCTTCTAAAGCATTTTTTGTAAACTACATTAGAATATTTACATAAACTTTTAATAAATTTTAGAACGATTTTAGAAAGGTTGAATGATTTAGAAGAATTAATTAAATTTGAATTTATAGGGATTTTGTGCATTATTTCTAACCCAACTGAAATCTTTTATTTTAAAAACTTTTCTTAGTATTTTGTAGAATTAGTATAAGTACAAATGTAATGTTCTTACAATAGAAATATAGAAATATTTCCGAATGGAAACATCCCCCTCCCCTAACGCCAAGAAAGCTGAAAAGATGCAAAGCAAAAGAAATTATCCTTTTAAAATTATATTTGTTTTGTCTAAACAATAATGATTTTGGAACAAGATATAGTAATGCATCTATAACTCATTCTAAACTATGTATTAAATGAATTTTATAACAAGTTATATTAATGTACTTATAAGGACATTTTAGAAGGATTGAAGGATTTAGAAGGATTAATTAAATTTGAATTTATAGGGATTTTGTGCAATATTTATAACCCCACTCAAATATTTTATTTTAAATGTTTTTCTTAGTATTTTATAAAATTAGGAAATTTACAAATATAATGTTCTTACAATAGAAATATAGAAATATTTCCAAATTGAAAAATTCCTTCCACCCACCACAACGCCAAGAAAGCTGAAAAGAAGCAAAGGCAAAAGAAAGCATTTTTTTAAAAATACTTTTGATTTATGTAACCAATAATGCTTTTAGAACAAGATAAAATAATGCATCTATAACTCATTTCAAACTGTATTACTACTAATCAATACATAAAAGGAATTTTATAATGAGTTATTTTAATGGTACCGATAAGTACCGTCAGTAGATAAAGGGTAAATTGATTTTTTTATATATATAAATTATGCTTTTACTAAAAAAAGTAGAAAAACTTATAAAAAAGTATCTGAATACTCTTTTGTATAAACTGACAAATTGAAATGTAATTTTGAAAGGGTCTTCTGCAGTCTTTCGATTATCGGTCTATATCGATTATCTGCTATATCGTCTGTTCAGAGATTGTCGGATAATAGGAAGTTTACTGTAGTATTTTTCTTTAGTTTTATGTAAACAAGATTTTTATTTTCATTTTTTCATTTAATAGTTTTTAAAACTCTTTTAATAGTTGTAATTGAAATCAGAGAAATAGCAGATAAGTTATTTTATTCTCTACAAAAATTAATCTTACTTGTCAGCAAAATAAAAATGGGATATCACGTATGACATGTAGCGTCGCAATTGATATAAAAGAACGTGACATTGCGCTTATGCCTTATTAGCCTAAGTTAAACTGTTTTGCAAGAGAACCTATTTACATTAAATGGTGGACAGGTAACTGGCCTAATACTAAGATGTCTTGATTGATTTTAAACAATGACTATGCATATAGATGTGTGTTTTGTTAGAAATTTAACATTTTCTATAGATAGTAATCATATGCATTTTTCAGTTTTATAAATTTATATTTTGCAGGAAATATATGTGCATATTTCAACGATTCTTTAGTATTTGCTTTTCTTAAAAATGCGAAGTTTATTAAAGAAGAGATTTGATCTTCAAAAATGCTGGGAATAAAATTTTATAAAGTTTGTTTCTGAACAAATTGTTACAAAAATTCAGGGATGATACGCATAGAAATAAATGCACTGAAAATTAGAGTCGAAATTCACTTACTGAATAACTAAATATCCAATCCTTTATCCTTATTAATAATACATAATATTTATTTAATTTTTAAAATACAGGGGGATGCTTCCAAAGCAAAAACTCAATTTCATTCATAATGTGAACAATAATGAAGATAATTTACAGTGCTAGAAAAAAATCTTGACAGTAATTGGAATTTTTTTAAAAAAGCCCTCATTTCAGACCACTACCAGAACTAAAAAAAAAAAAAATGGATAATGCTGAGTCATCTCAAGCTGCAAAGGCCACCAATTTACGTGACCAACGCGCGATAGAAACTGTTGCCCAACTCTTCTATTTAAAGCAGGAAAAAGTAAAATAAACATCTGAAGATTGCTATTGTGGCTTAAGGGTTCAAGATATTTTTGCTGGCACTGGTCTAAAAATATCAGTAGAAATTATTTTCTTTGTATAATAGTTCAAAAATATAAGAAAATAAAGGTTCGACTTCGTGTGAGGCACCCTAAATATGGAAATGAGAGTAAGTTTAGTTGCCTAAAAATTATTTTTCTTGCCTTAACGCTATACGTTACATTTATTTGTTTTTCCATGTATTGTCACCGATGAATGAACTCTCAAACACACTGTAATGCGCATAATGGGAGTATTTGAGGCTATCAAAATGACTTAGTGGAGTTCAAAATATATTCTTTCTAAATAAGAAAGTGATAAAATTAACGTTTTGAACCCTTAATAAGATTTTGTGTCAAATAGGTATCATTACTATTTTTTTAGAATTATTTCTTTGTTAGACTGCAGTAAATAGATTAAATTTCTTGTCCTATTGTTGAAGAATTTTTAATCTCGTTAATGATCTTTGCTTTCACTTATAACTTGACAGTAGCTATCAAGAGAAGAAATGCATTTGTGTACGTGTATTTTAAGTATTTTTGTTTTTTTCTGCTATGTTGGTATTTATGCAAAAATAAGGTGATTCTCAATTTAAAATATTACAACTTTCATTCTAAATGTCAGAATTAATTCCAATGTATGAAATATAAACTTTGTATTTAAATTTGGAAATCTTAATTAAATGCACTGATTTTCTAGTAGAATTTTCATTATTATGTGTTATTTCTTTCGTGAAAAGTACATTCCTTAAAATTTGACATCTAAAAGTCATTTACTTCAACATTTTAGTTATGAAAACAGTTTTAAGTTGCTATTCTTTGAAAAATTTAACGATACATCAAATTGTAAATAATTAATTATGTTTTACTCTTAGCATTTAAATCGTTGTAAATATATCCACTTTGCTACTATATGTTTGAAAATAAATATATGTTGATATTAAACGCACCAACATTCAAATATATTCTAAGTTTGAAGGGATGCTTCAGATAATGTCTAAGAAGGAAGATAATTATAGATTTGCTAAATAAAGCATTAATTAAGAGAGTGTGAAGTTCATTTCAGAGTTTCAGAAATTGTTGCATCTTTTTAAAAATATATTTTAATATAAACATTATCCTTTTCATTTGTTATTGTAAATAATAGCAAAAATAAAAGCAATCTGTTACAAAACATGTGACAATATATTAAATGTATTTCCCCATTGGTGTAGAATTTTAATATCGCTAAAATACTTTACTGTCAGGTAAAACGTGACAGTGGATATCAAGGGGACAAAGGCATTTGTGTACGTATATTTAAAGTATTTTTTTCTCTGTAATACATTTTTTTTTTTGAAAATAAAAGTGATTTTCCTTTTTAAATATTACAATTTTCATTAGAAATGTCAAAGTTACATCAAATGTACTGAATACAAACCTTATTTTAAATATTAATTAGACACAATTACTGGGCAATAATATTTTCATTGCAGTTATTTTTCTTTTATGAAAATTAAATTCTTAAGATTTCTTAAGTCATATTAAAGTTATTTAGCTTTACTTTTGAGTTTTAAAAAACAGATTTAAGCTGCTATTATTTGTAAAATTTAACGATATATGAAATTGTAAATGATGGAAATCATAATATCCTTATCATGTAAAACGTTATAAATATATCCAATTTGATACTATAGTCCAGTCATTTGGTAGAAAATAGGGGAAGGTTTTGGTGTAATTTTGATATTTGGTGTCTTTATGTTTTTGGGGTCGCTGAACATGAATCTGAAGTTTGCCAACAAAATTTACCCCGGGAAATACATTTTTTTGGCAAAAAACGGGAAAAAACGGGATTTTCTTTGTTTTTTTCCAAATAACTTCAAAATTTTACATTTTACGTAAAAGTGTTCAATACATCAATTAAAGAGGATAAAATTTCCTGCATTTTATTTATTAAAAGTTTTTTCTCTGATCAATGGTTTAGCCGTGACAAATCCGCAAAAATGGGTATGAAAATCAAAAAATTCTGAAAAAGACCCCGGAATTACGGCAGTCTACGTAATTTCACATGAAAACTGACCATTTTACGCAAACTTTGACGATTAATGATACTAAATATAATATTACTGACTACATTTTATGGATCTGAGGTTAATTGTTTCCTTCATAACTAAAAAAAAAAGTGAGCATACCTGTGATCAAAATCTTCATTTGCTATTACAAAAAATAATAATACAGCATTTCATAATTTGACTTTTAAAAAACAAAAATCAAATAATTAAAACAGACTTTCGCTGATAAAAGTTGATACGGATCTAGTTCATAAAGTTTCACTTTTAGCCTAAACAGATCATTGGGGTGGGGAGGAGGGAATCTCATCATTTGACACAGAGGAAAGTTGCACGGGATGACATCGATGGTACCAAGATGTACGAATGGTTACTGCAGCATTTCCCTTTCCCTGAAAACCGTGATTTATACTCAGTAAGCGCTGACATTTTGCTGATGGACGAATTAACTGTTATAAGTTTTGGGAATCAGGCATTACACAAATCTACACTCTACAAGACATTCAAAACCTTTTTCCAACAAGCGGTTGGTTCAGTGGCAAGATTAAATTGCTCATTGATGCAGTTTTTTTATTACATAGAGTTGTTTGGCCTAAGAATAAGTCTTTTTCTTCAATCTACGACAAATATGTTCAGTATGTGCAGTCAAAATATCAACCAAAGGTAATAGTTGTCTTTGATGGCTACCCTGATGATGTACAAGGTGGCACAAAAACTGCTGAGCGTTTGAGACGATCAAGAAATCATGCTTCAATTGACATATTGTTTGACGAAACAATGATACCATTTACAAAGAAAAGTTTTTTATTAACCCAAAAAACAAATGTCGGTTAATATCTATGATGGTTGTCAAATTCTCATCATCAAATATTACCCGCAAGCAAGCAAAAGAAGACGCAGACACCTTGATTATAAAAACTGATTTGTCCTTGGCTCCATCAAATGAGACGGTAATTGTAGTCGAGGGGGGTGCAAATCTTTTGGTCATTTTGATAGGAATCTGCACGGATGAAAAAATTTTCTTTTTAAAACCAGGGAAAGGCACCATTTCTCCAGTGACATTTTCTCCAGCTAATGCTGTGAGTACAACTGTTGCGAAAAACATCCTCTTCGTACATGCTATGAATGACTGCGATACAACGTCAGCACTGATTATGCAAGGGCAAATAAAGTTCCTCAAAACTCTTGTGAAGAATCCACATCTTGCTGACATTGTTAAAGTATTTCTACGACTAGAACGCTACTCAGGAGATGATTGCAGCTGCTGGTGAATGTTTCCTTGTCTCACTGTATAGTTATAGTGGGACAAATGTGCCTTCGCTAAATCACCTAAGATATATTTCGTACAAGAATGTGCCTTTAGATACAATTCGAACATTGCTACATTCGCACCATCTGCAGCTGCAGCACAACAGCACTCTTTAAGTGTATATCGCCAGGTACAGCAATGGCTGAGGATTGAAAAAGGTGCTGAAGGGTGGAGATAGAAGGGAACAAATACTGGGCCTGAGCTTGTGTTCACTGTACTACTTTATTGAAGCTTGTATCCTGTAAGTGTAGAAAAACCTGCCAACGAAATTGTGGGTGCAAGAAGGCAGGCCTTTTTTGCTCCAACATTTGCCTCAACTGCGGGGGGAATTGCAACAACATCGCAGTGGTGTGTCAAGACGAGGAGGAGGAGCTCTTTAAATCCGAGCTGGAAATAGATTGCCCACACAATGAACCCGTGAACCCAATAGAAGAGGAAACAGTCATGCCACCAGGAATCAAATGCAGTGAAACCTCTCTCTAAGGGCCACCTGCCGTTCCATTGAAAATTGGCCCTTATGAGGGATGACCCTTGACTAGGGGTGGCAAAAAAACGACAACTAAAATAAGAAAATCAAAATCAATACGGGTGAAAAATCTGTTTATTAACATTTTCAAACTCTATACATGATTGAAAAAATTTTCTGTTGAAGTTTGCTTACTTTTCATAATTTTTTCACAGGCAATTTTGGTTTCTGATAATGATTCTTTTACTTTTGGAACAAATTACTTAAATTTGCATTATTTATTAGTGCCTTAAAATTAGATATTAGTTTATTTATTTCTGTTAGCGTTACCAGGCAGGTGTAAAAATTGTGCTTCAATATGCTTTCACAGTTTTAATAAAGGTGGAATCAGCTTTCTAGATAACCTGTTATCTTTTGTGTGCCCACAACAAAGAGTCAAATTTCCCATTCAAAACAACCCCTACAAGTTGAAAGGTCAAACAAAGTGTGAGAAGCTCCTGTTTGTCTCACTTGCGGAAGTGTTTGTGGTCTTTCATTGTGTTGCTAAATCCTCCGCATCCGTCTGACTTCTTTGTTGCAAGCGCAGTTGTTTGCTGAACTCTTATCTTTTGGTTGAGGAATTCAATACACTTGTTTAGGATGTAAGGCACATGTGAAAAATGGCCTTTTTGAGGGGTAGGTGCGGCCCCTAATAGAAGTAAATTTAACATTGTGTCTATCGGAAAATTTTTCGTTCTAAAAATATGACCCTTATTAGAGGTGGCCTTTAAAAGAAGTTTCACTGTATTTGTTATTAAAAAAATATTTATTTTATACTACTGGTGGTAATAAAAACACCCACTAATTCCATATGTCTATTTTCTATGCTGTAGACATCGGTGAAAAGCAGACACCTTCAAGTAAAAGAAAGTTAAGTAAATGTACTTACATATTTATTTATAACTAAATAATGATTCATAATGTTTCGTCGTATTTATCATCAGCAATTTCATTGTAAAATGTAGTCAATCATATAATCTTAAGTATCATTCATAGTCAATGCTTGTGTAAAATGCATAGTTTTCATGTTAAATCTATCTTCATTGCCGTAATTCCTGTTTTTTTCAGAATTTTTTGATTTTCATACCCATTTTTGCGGCGTTGTCACGGATAAACCATTGATCAGAGAAAAAACTTTTAATACATAAAATGTAGAAAATTTTATCCTCTTTAGTTTATGTACTGAGGACTTTTACGTAAAATGTATAATTTTGAAGTTATTTGGAAAAAACAAAGAAAATCCCGTTTTTTGCAAAGAAACGTATTTCCCGGCATAAATTTTGTTGGCAAACTTCAGATTCCTGTTCAGCGACCCAAAAAACATAAAGACAGCAAATATCAAAACTACACCGAAACTTTCCCCTATTTTTCCTTTTTTCAGCACATAATGCCTGCACTACTTTATATAAACTTTAAAACATAATTACTTAAAATGTGTCACAAACTTAAAAAAAAAAAATATTATTTATTATAATCCTGAGATCTTTCAAACGCACACGCGTTTATTTTCAACGGGAAAAGATGAATGACTATAACAACTATAACAAATTAAAAAAAAATACTACGCATGCGCAGGCGAGGTTCAGTTCATTGCTCCACAGAGGGATGAAAAAATCAGTTCATATCCTCTGAATAGAAATGGACGGAAATTCGCTTGCGCATGCGTAGTATTTTGTTTTATTTTTAAATTTGTTGTCTATTATAATCAGTCATATTTTCCCTTTGAAAATGAACACGTTTGAGTTTGAAAGATCTCAGGATTATAATGAATAATATTGTTATATGTTTGGGTCACCTTTTAAGTAATTATAATTAATATAATTAACAGATATAACATTACAAAAACATAATATAATTAATATAATTAAATATAATTATAATCGTATTCAATCGCTGATATATGATACCAACATACAACTATTTTCCATTTATAATGCAAATATAAGATAATGCCAGTTTAGATTTGCTAAATTAGGCAAGAATTAAGAACATGAGGATTTCATTTTAGTGTTTTTGAAATTGTAGCATCCTTAAAAAATATCTGAAAGAAATATACCATATCATATGCTTTTCATGAATAAATACTTTACAAGGTAGTTTTAAATTTATAAAAATTAATAGAAGAAAAGGATATAATTTAATTTTTATACATTTTGATAAGTTATCTCATGTTATTTATGTCTAATAAAAATTAATGGAACATTTATGTCTACTGTTTACTCACTCTAATATAAATATTAAAAGTTTTCACTTGTCATTTTCCTCTAAATTTTAAAACAATCTCTTATAAAACATATAGGCAATTTAAAGAAAATACGAGTTATTGTCTCATAACACATATCTAAGTATAATAATTTAATAAACACTATATCCAATTTTATATCAGAGGTGTATTTCGATAATCAAAGCTTGACACAACTTCTCATCAATCCCGTTGGGAAACACAGAGTTAACAACAATCTCCTCTCTTCAAAGTTTTAATATTTGTAAAACATTTATTCAATTCCACTGACATTACAACAAACACAACTGATTTTGAAACTTCGTATATTCTGAAGGGGATTAAAGTTTCGTTTTGCACATGCTTCTCGCAAATATATGTCAATATGTTATAATTAAATAGACTGTATTTTGTTTATTTAAGTGTTTGTATCACAAGAATTAATGTTTGAATCATTACATAACAGCAACAGTATCAATGAAATTAATGTTTTAAACTTACATTTAAATAACTTTCAGCGATTTTTTTTAAAATAGCTATTGAGATAATGTTTAAAAAAAACAAACATTATAAGTAAATCGGCTATAAGCAATTTTTTAAACTTCAATAATATATTTAAGATAAATTAATGTAATTTGTCTTGACCATATAAAATTTTAATAAACATTAAAAAACTGTTGAAAAACATGTTTTTGGAACGGTATAGGTTTTTTTTCAATACGCGGAAAATATGTCTAATATTTAGATAAACTATGGTTACACTACATCAAACGAAATCGGCATGCCGCAGCTCTTGCATCCATCTAGGCTACCATGTTATGAAGATAGTCTGAAAATCAGTTGACCGAATGTCTGAAAACAGCGTATCTCGACCTTAAGAAATCCGAGATTGAAGGAAATGCCGTGTATTATCGTTTAGTGTAGTGATTTGCATTACAAATATTTATATATTTATATATTCATTATGCTTCATATTTTCATGAATTTCTTAATCCGATAAGTACGCACGGTACTATTTAGAACTAGATATAATGTTTTAAATATCTATTTTTTGCCCTATCGACATCGTAAGGTTTCCGTCATTGACAGTAAATTTGCGCTCTAACAGAAAATGATTACAAAAATATAGATTTTTTTTTCAATTTGTAAAAGAATCAGAGTTCTTATAAGAGCATGGGCATAATGTATATTTTCTTCCTAGATCTCAGCAGAACGTCTTCAATGTTAAGTGCAATTTTTGTCTGTGCTTTGTTGTTTACAGTCATAGGATATAACAAATATTATAAGTAAATCGGCTATAAACAACTTTTTAAACTTAAATAATATATTTAAGATAACTTAGTATAATTTGTCTTGACCATATAAAATTTTAATAAACTTTAAAAAACTGTTGAAAAACATGTTTTTGGAATGATATAGGTTTTTTTTTTTTTTCAATACGCGGAAAATATGTCTAATATTTAGTAAATTATGGTTACACTACATCAAACGAAATCATCAAACGACATCAAAGGAACCTTTTAAGTAATATAGGAATATTGAACTTTCATTTCAGGCATAAATATTGTACAGTAAATAAGGTTAAACATAACCATGTGCTATAATTTGAAAAGTGACTATGTGGGAAGACTTGACCCAATCAATGTGGGGAGTGTTGACTAGATAATCAAATATCCTTAATTAGGTGTTTTTAAAAGTATTTTTATTAAACCCGTTACATTATTAAGGGTTAATGGATATATTCCTAAAATAATGTACATTAATTCTGTAAAGTTACAGTAAAATTGGGTGATAGAAATGAAAATGTTTAAAACTTATTAAATGAAGATTGGAAAAATTGCAATTGAAACTGGAAAACATTTAATGAAATATAAATTGGAAAGTTGATAGGAACTTTTATTTCCTTTAAATAGAGCCAATAGTAGGTAAATATAAAGAATGGAAAAGACTAAAAAGAATGAAAGCAGCAGCCTTAAGAAATGTTAGGCATTCATTCCTCTGCAAAAGAACATAATATTGATCAAAACATTTTAGGAAGGTATGTAGACAAGTTTCACTAACAAGGAGAGGGCCAACCTTGTTAATCACAGATTTTGATTATTTTAATATATGTTGTAGGGTAGTGATCCCTTAGTGTCAGGTTCAACGGATTTTATCCAACGCTCCCTAGTTCTTGAGAAACCGGGGGGGGGGGGGGGTCTAATAATAGTACACAACTTAAATACTTACATTGCAACCACAATGATAGGTTAGTCGTAGCTCAGTTGGTACGTCCTTCGCTGGCTGATCTGCGGGCCCGGTTCCGATACCCGAACGCGCTACATTTGTTTTTCTCATTTTTTGTTTTATAAATATACTTATAATTATAATTTAATAATTTCAATTACAAATTTTAATATCATACGTTTAATTATAATGTTAACAAACTTAAATTTATCATTTTTTTATTTTTAAACTATTATTTCTCATCCTTTAAAGAGCTTTAAAAAGAAATTGGATCTATTATTCAATGATAAAAATTCCAAAACCGTGACAAATCTGTTGTGGTGCCATCTAGTTACGATAAAATAAAAGAATATTCAAATAAAATAAAAACAAAAGCAGACAAAATATAATGGTGAAAGCAAAATAATTGAAAGCGCAAGCATACGTATTACAAATTTAAAAATCTTTTATAAGCAAAAAATCGGTTGTAATTTAATTCTGATGCTAATTTTTAATATAATTACGCTTGTTACTTTAAAAACAAAATAATAGTATTATCGCATTGAATTCCTTTGTTAAAGCAATGCGTAAATGATGTTTCTTTAAAATCACGAAATGACACAATTGCTCAATATCATTTCATCGATAAAAAATATATGAAATACATTTTAAAAGTGATTTTTAAAAAATTAACAGTTTTATGATGTTTTATACAACTATTTAGTTATAAGTAAAAAATTAAATAGGTTAAAATTATAATTCATATACAATATTATAAATTTTAATTGACAATGAAATTATTAATTATACTTATATGTATATTTATAAAACAAAAAATGAGAAAAACAAATGTAGCGGATTCAGGTATCGAACTCGGGCCTGCGGATCAGCCGGCAAACGCCATACCAACTGAACTACGACCAACCTGTCACTGTGGTTGCAAAGTAAGTATTTAAGTTCTGTACTATTATTAGACCCCCGGGTTTCCCAAGAACTAAGGAGCGTTGGATAAAATCCTTTGAACCTGACACTAAGGGGTCTCTACCCTACAACATATATTAAAATAATCAAAATCTGTGATTAACAAGGTTGTCCCTCTCCTTGTAAGATGAACAAGACGGGATGTAGCCAAACTATGTGGCAACTAGCGTCGCCTGGTGGAGTTTTAAAAAAGTGTGTGTTTAAAAAGTAATTTTCCTCCTGTGCATTGAATTCCGTCTAAGGAGATTTGTTTACGCATGACATTTTCTCAAATATTTTTAATAATAATTAAACCTTGTAACATAAAGTTATTCTACATTTTTAAAACTGATTTTATTTTTCCTTAACAAATATATTAATATAATACAATGTGGTTCAATCCTCCCATATGTGAGGAGATTTGATCCATCATTTTCTCATGTTTAAAATGAATCATTTTTGCTAGTTTCTTATATAATGTCCAAATATCTTATGTCACAATTTTATTTTGATAACGGATTGTATAACGAATAAAGGGATATATGAAACTTTATTCTAGGTTAAATATTTAAAAATTAAAAATTCATTTTGTAAAAAAATGGGTCAACCTTAATCGAGTTTCCCCTATATGGTTCCATATTTATTTTATGTGAATACAGAAACCATATGCAGCGATTTGAAAGCACATACTTGATGTTCCGTTGGAATTTGAATGTCAGTGGTATCGAGGAAGCCTTTTAAAGTGTGCTGCAATCTCACTTTCAAATTGTGTTAATTTAACTGATTTTATAAAAGGAATACATTGTTGCTAAATTCAATTAAAAATCAAAATATGATATTTGGTTGGATAAAAAATGTCTTTGATAATATATGTGATGTCAGGTTATTTTTATAGCTCTTTACTTAATTTATATTCAAACATAGCCTGTATTTGATGTATAATTTTTTTTCTCTAATATAATTTTGATTACCCGATCTTATTATTTTTAATTTATTTTTTTTCTGTTGTTGCGTTATTACTTTGGTCTCAAGTTTACTTATGTGCTTGAATACATTATAATTAATGTGGGTAGCATTTCATGTATGGTAATATATTTAAAATTAAACAAAACACTTTAAATTTGAATCATATTTTATCACAACTAGTATACAGTGTGATGAAGCTCATTTTTGATGTGTTACATCAGTAGTTTCTCAATCTGGTATATGCTGTTATTTAGTAGGGATTTACAGAGTATGTTTATCAAGGACTACATTAAAGAAAGTGTAAAATGATCCAAAAACTCTTAGATTAAATGATTTTTATACGTAGCTGCTATGTTGTTTTAACGTAAGTAAAGTGTCAACAACCTAAAAGCTGTTATGACTGAAACACACAAAAGCATATTGATTTAATCTATAATGCATGCTTTTTATTATAGAATATTTAGAATTGCCATGCTACACAGTTATTTATTATATTACAGTGTATCAGGATTCTATTTTGCACAGTGTACAATATAGGTTTGCTCAGAAGAACAGCTACGTACTTCTTCAATTTGCTTTGCTAAAGTTAACTTCTTGTAATAAGTGGAGAAACAGTGCTGGAAATGTATGGTTTCCGAATTGGAACACTCTACAAAACTAGACTAGAAATATACGATTAGGCATAAAATATATGATCTCTGTTAATTTTCCAGAAAATTAGTTTCTGCACGAAACTTCGAAATATCTCATCATCCAAACTTAAAATGTGGTCGACGAACACTCAAACAAAAGATCAACATAAAAACATCACAGCAGTCTGTATAAATATAAACTTATTTTTAATTGTTTTGAAATGAACTTCTGTTTTTACGAGTAATTTTTATAAATTACAGCAAATTTTTATAGTGTTATTAGTTATCAGTATGGAACTTTTGGTTAAGATATCTTCAATGGTTCTTCAGATAATCAAAATGTGAATTTTTGAAATTCTGATAATTAGCATTCTTCAAATTGTACCATTCGCATTCAATTTTTAGATACAAGTTCAACATTTTTCCACAAGAATCATTTAATACTAAATAATGAAGTTACAAAACATCTTCAGTTTATTTCACAGATAAATATTTTAAAAATAAAATTAATTTAAACTGTACAGATTTTATTTAAAAAATTGTTAAAATTGTTTATTCATTTAATTTATATTTTTATATTTACCTTTAAATAATATTAAATGCGCAAGGAATTTGTATTGCATTGATATGTACAAATATATGTTGGCATATTTAAAGGTTGACATTTGCTTCACGTGTTCGTAATTTAATATTCGTATAGCTGGTCTGTTAGATGGGAATAAATGGAAAATATATTCAATTACATATGTTTAAAAAATTTTGTAGTTTTTGTTCAATTTGCTAACTGAATGTGAAGTTTGGTGATATCAGTCGTGCATTAGTTTTTGAGATAGGGCTATTGCGATAATCATGAATAATGCCGCATAGCGTCGCCACCTGTTGGACGATTTACACTAAAACTTAATCAGTACCAATTTATATGAGGGACTAACAGAATCTTAAGTTTTATGAAAATCTGTGCAGTAGTTCTTGAGATATAGCTATTGTGGAAATCGTGAAAAATGCAGCATAGCAGTGCCACCTTTTGGGCGATTTACACAAAAAGTAATCAGCACCAGTTTATATCAGGAACTTACCGAATCTAAAGTTTTATTAAATTCCGTTCATTAGTTCTTGATATAGTGTGCCCACAAAATTTGTGTCACACACAGACTCACAGACTCACAAGCATACATTTTGTAAAAACATGTTTTTCGTATTCTCTGACCTCTAAAACGTGTAAATCCGTCGAAATCCGGAATTCGAAAATGTTCATGAATCCAACACATTTTTCTTGTAAAGATAGATGAAAGTAATAACTAGTCGGGTGTGGCAATCCCAAAACTTTCTTCTATCTCATACATGTTAATATTTCCTAAAAATTAAAGCATATAGTGCCACCGGTTAGGTGATTCACACCAAAATCTAATCACCAAAAATTATGTCAACTTGCTGCTGAATCTGAAGTTTGATGAAAATCCGTGCATTAGTTTTGAGGTAGAAGGATTTCGGAAATCGTAAAAAAAATCTACATAGCAGCGCAATTCAGCACACTTGATTTCATCGGCTAGATATCTCAATTACTTTCAAGTATTTCTGAAACATACTAACTACTGTATAGAACTAACCATAGGTTAGCCTTACTTTAAAGTATCTTAAAATGCTTCAAATATCAATCTGTCTACTTTCAAATTCCAATAAAGCATTATATTTACTTTTGTTGCAGGGATACAAACTAATGATCATGAAGACACTTTTATATAATAACTAAAATCTTGAACCTTATCTACTAGAGAAACTAAATTTTATCTGCATAATGAAGAAGTCTTTCTAAAGTTTAGGCTCAACGGTATACATTACCCATTCACGTTAATATGTCAATTTAATTTTATCTCATCGACACTGCACTATAACTCTAAACCATAAGATGGGTTCCAGTGGGGGCCATCTTTATCCCCATACCTGTCAATTTAATTTCAGAAATTCCATTCGCATATTCTATTGGTTTGTAACATATTTTATTCAATGTTGATCTGAAAATATTTTTATTTATCTCATTTTATTTTCCTTTGGTAAAACTATATCCGTAATATAAAATAAAATTTTATTTTATATGTTTTTTCTTTTCTCAAATATCTTTTTCGACATTCGAGACAAAAAAAATCAATTCTACATTAGTTTTTATGCGTTTCAGGAAAACAAGGTAGTTTACATTTTATATTTATTTTTATTCAGAGATACACAAAACAAATTATTTTTCCTTAGCAAAGCAGAGAAAGTAATCAACATGTCTTCGATGCAGATTGAATAATGATATTTATAAACAAATTCGGAAGACACCCTGAAGAAAAATAAATAAAAAGAATACATAAAAAAGTGTCATTGGAAAAAAGGATTATGCTTCTAGAATAAGTTTTTATTTTCATTTATTTATTTATATAATGTTTTTATGGAAAACATAAATGACAAATAAATGAAAAATTGAAAGAAAAGTTTTCTTTTTAGCTAATATATTATACCATATAAAACATTAAATAATATCATACACTAGTATATAAAAAAACTACTGGTACATGTGTAGCTACATTTCTATAAATATATATTGTAAAATAAATGCATATACTATTTAATGCATATAATATGTGTAACATACATATATACAGTATATTGTAAAATAAATTGGTGCTGATTACTTTTTGGTGTAAATCGCGCAGCATGTGGTGCTGCTATGCTGCATTATTCATGATTTCCACAATAGCTATATCCGAAGAACTAAATAACGGATTTTCAGAAAAATTCAGATTCAGTTAGTGCTTGGTATAATTTGGTGCTGTTTAGATATTGGCGTAAATCGTCCAATAGATGGCGCTACTATGCTGCATTTTTCACGATTTCCGCAATAGCTGTATCTCTAAAACTAATGCATGAATTTTCATCAAGCTTTAGATTTTGTTAGTCCCTGATATAACTGGATCCTGCTAATTGTTTTCTGTAAATTGCTCAACAGGTGTCACTGCTACGCACAACTTTTCACGATTTTCGCAATAGCTCTATATCAAAAACTAATGTATGGATTTTCATCAAACTTCAACTTCAATTAGAAATTGACATAAGTTGTTGCTGATTAGATTTTGGTGTAAATCATCTAACCGGTGGCGCTGCTATGCTGCATTTTTCATGAAATATTAACATGTATGAGAGAGAAGAGAGTTTTAGGATAACCACAAGTTGGGATTACCACTCGTTTCTATTTAAATTTTATACAATTATTAGCGTGTTTTCGAGTTTTGTGACGATTTGCCATAATAGAAAAAGTAATACTTTCTGAATTTTGTATTTTCTCTTCTTTTAATAAAGCATATTAGAAATTCCTAAGGCAAGTTTTGGATTTTTCGCAAAATTTATCCAATCTTTAGCTATTTTGAGCTGTTCTGCGATTTTTTTAATATGTAAAAGTGACCAGGTTTCAAACTTTCAGCTCAATAATTTAAATTTTGTTCTCCGCAATTTTTATATTTTCCTGAATTTCCAATGCGATTTTTAATTTTTAATTTTTTTTTTGTATTTTCTGGTGAATTTTTTTGCAAATTGCTTTGGAAAACTAAAAATTTAGTAAATTTTAAATAAAATTTTCAAGAATGTCAAATCGGTACTTATAGCAACGTGAACGACGATGCTAAAATTTTCAGTTAATCTGGCTGTAGAAATAATAAAAATTCATATTATTTTAAGTATCACTTTTGATAATTTTAAAATTCTAATATTAATCTTTAGATTTCCGGCGAATGCTTTATTTATCTGTAAAATTGTTTGATAAGTAAAATCGTATAAAAGTTCATCCACAACAAACAAACAAACAAAAATAACGACTGGATTTAAATGCATACAATCATTTAATGGTGCATACATTTTTTTATGGGTGATACTTTTAAAGAATTTTCGTTCACATATTTCATAAAACGGTTTTTCAAGTGTCTTAGGTTTTCTTTTGTATGCTAGACTGTCGTTATTATTTTGAGGCAAAATATTTATGGTAAAGACGATTTTAAATTATAATGATAGTATATAACACCTTATTAAGCCGATTTTTTGCATTCCTTTCGCGAACTTCATTTCATGTATAACGTTAATGCGAAAAATATTTATTACATTTAAATACAGTAGCGCTTAAAGTATTTTGACAACATTATATTTGCTCATAATTTGTTTAATATTCTTGGGTTTCACGTTATTTTCTAACAAATCGTAGTTAACTTGCTAAAATTCCGTAAAATATTGAATAAAGCTAAATAAAATAAATGATTGATTTTTGTATTTTAATATTGTTTTCATTTAAGTCAATTACTATCTTTGTCAAAATACATTTGAGCACTACTGTATATTACTTACAAAGACAAGGTTGGTTTCATAATGTATCATTCTCTCGGTAATCTTTTGGACTAGTATCTAATTTATTTGTAAATTCTAGAAAACGAAAATTAACATTGATAAACACTATAATATGTGTTGCAAATTATATATACTGTAAAATAATATAAAATATTATGAAATTAATGAAACAATTGAATACACGATATTGCAAACGGATAATTCTTAACATGTTTTTTATACATACACCATGTATATTTGTGTGTATATTACTAGATATGCATATGTTATTGCACAGAATGTTTAAACAAGATTGATTTTTTTTTCTTGAAAATTTATACTGACACTGTGGGTCATATAATTTATTACATTTTAATTTTTTCCCGTGTTCTACTAGAGTAACAGCAAAAATTGCATTAATCTACTACCAAAACACACCAAATTATGGTACTTCCAATTTTGTGACATTTTGGAGCCTTCCTGAACATGCAGTTGTTTACTCAGTAACTGAAAGCTCCGACAGTTATTAAAAGTGAAAAAAAATCAAAACGAGGTGAGATTTGGTTCTAAACAAACTTATAATTCTCAGAATACCGAAAAATTATTATGTAAATACCACTTAAGTGACCACGAAGACGTATAGAAATTATGAAAATGCAATTTTTAAAAAATTATGACAGGTTATTTCATCCATGAAATCTTAAATACTACGCCCTTTTTTGAACACTTTTGCCATTTGGATCCCGTATACCAAATATGTAAACAATTAAAGCAGGTTCCTGACTTTCAGCATAAAGTTTTAGAAACTTTAGCATTAACCCCCCCCCCCACCCCCCACCCCACCCACCCCTTCAACTCACCTGAATAACATATACGATTACATATACACTATGTTGAAAAAAGTCAACGGCCATTTTCAATTTTAGACGTTTTATGAGATATATAGAGATATATTGTAAAAATTCTTCTTGTATTTCATTTATATAAAGAGCTTGTTCTACACCAAGCTCTTTATATAAATGATATAATGTTTTTCAGTTAATGTTTAAATTTGACTTTAATCAATGGAACAACTGGAAATTAAAAAAAAAATGTTTGCAATTTTCCTATGAAATAATCATTTTGAAGAAAAAAATAAAATAAAATAAAAACTGTTACTGTAGAATTTGCTATATAGATCTTCCATAACATTTTTGTTCATTTGTGTAAGAATGGCATACATATTCATAAAGATAAGCGTAGTTTGTTAAAACTTCAATATTTATTACATGTAGAATTTGTAATCAAATTCAACTATACTTTTAGGAAACTTTATGGAGTGCAATAGAAATAAGATACTGTAGATAAACAAAAAATAATTATATTTGATAAAATATACGTATTTTAATGAAATATTTATTAACTACACATGCGAATAGGATAATGGAAGTTCTTTAACATAATATATTAGTCATTTATATAGGACTAATCATAAAAAAAAACTGTGAAATATCGTAAAAAACCTGGAACATATCAGCGATGTAGAGAGCTGTATTTCAGCTGGATGAGAAAGTATTTTAACATATAGTTTTCTTTTTGCTAACTGAATTCCGACAAAATAGTATTTAACGTATGTCCTTTAGTAGCAATTGATTTAATTTTTCATGTTATATCTCTTTTCTTTGGAATAGAGTCTTTCTGATGAAACTTTGAACAAAAAATAAAATAAAAATTGGCAATTTATCGAACGTGCTGAATTATACAAGATTGATTTAATTTTTTATGTTATATACATTTTGTTTGGAATAGAGTCTTTCTGATATGTCTTTGAACAAGAACTAAGAAAAAAACTGGCAATTTGTCGAACATGATTAATTATGCATAAACCTTTATAAAGAAACCGTAATTTAGCTCTCTATATTGCTTACATTATTTTGATTTTAAAAGACGTTAAACAGTCATTTTTATTTGAGTTGACTATAATTTACTTCTAAATAACGCCGCCAAAATTGCTGTCGTTAGTGTATACGACCGCAAACTTATTATAAAAAATGCTCATTTTTATCAAACATTTAAAATTTTTGTATTTTAATTATAGTATGTTTTGTCTACTCTTACTTGTGAAGTTTCCAGAAAGTGGCTTGAATTTAGTTGAAAACCTTAACTTTTATAAACCAAAACACATGTTAAATGGTCATGATATTTTAAAAGAAACCATTGGGGGAGAGTAGACAAATTTTGACTACTTCTCTTACTTTCAGGTGTAACTCACTTAATTTTTAGAATATCTGCAAAACTTCACTACACGGGGTCAATCTATTCATCTACTATCTAAATAAATCTTTATATCAATTTCTTTTTGTAAAATCTTAAGTTTTACTTTAATTTGAAAAATTTGTCAGAAGCGGTCCTAATTCAGCAAGTGGCGGTCTAAGATGATCCCCCAGTAGCCTAAATTGGACCAAACAATATCACGATTGCGTTAATGACTAGGGAATGTAATTAATTTTATTTAAAACAAATTTTGCGGTTAATGAAGCAATCAAACAAAGTAACAGCAACGAAATATAATGAAATCAAATATCTGAATACACTATGACGCAAAAGTTTAGACAATGAAGAAATTCTTACATACTTTGAAAAATATTTATTCAATTTTCAAATCACTGCTTGAAATTAATGTGCTGTACATATAAACAATATTTATAACAAAGAAAAGTGGAATTGTGCATATTGCAATAAATTAAATGGTAACAAAAATAAACTGCTGTCTCAAAAGTTTAGACACAAATTAAATAAAATCGAAATAAACAATTTTTAAAACCTGGTTGCGCATCCATGCTTATGTATTACGTCATATACACGAGATTGCATGGAAGAAACTAAATCTTGCATAGTTTGTGGATCGATATCGTACCATGCATTCTCAATAGATGTCTTAAGTTCCTTTTCAGAAGAGTATTGTCTAGCGTTGCTATAAACTTTGCGGCACATGATGCTCCAGAGGTTTTCTATAGGGTTAAGATTTGGACTACATGCTGGCCAGTCGAGAACTCTTATATTATGGGAATTAAACCAAGATTTTGAATGTTTTGCAGTGTGAATTGAAGCATTGTCTTGCTGAAATTCCCACTGAGGACCCCCTAGAAGCTCAGCAAATGGCAGTAGGTTTTCTTCTAATGTCTGTGTATAATGCTGTGAAGTTTGACGACCACTGGTGAAGGTCAGAGATACTTGTCCATTATAGCAAAAGGCTGCCCAAACCATCACCGAGCCCCCTCCTTGTCTGCGACTAAAAAAACGTCGAGGTTCCTTCCGCAAGTCATGCCAATACGATAAACAACCATCTGGACCATCCAGATTCCACTTTTTTTCATCGCTAAATATGACTGACTGCCATTTCTCTCCATATGACATATGCTTTCGAGCCCACATAAGTCTTTGTAACTTATGATGTGGTTTCAGAGCTGGTTTCTTCTGCATTTTGCTATAAACGATTGTTCCTTTTTCCAAAATTCGTCTACGAATCGTATCCTTTGATACAGAGAGTCCCGATGAGCTTTGAACTCCACGTACGCTCATTTGTTGAGTACTCGCTAGTCTTTGTATCAGGCGATCCTCTCGTACATTTGTCACACGTGGCCTCCCAGACCGACATTTTGCTTTATATTCGGAACCACTCGATAAAACTCGATAAATAGATTTTTTTGACCTATTAATAATAGCAGAAATTTCAGAAACGCTCTTCCCTTCACCTTTCAACTGCCAAATCCTTGAAACCTCATTCACTTGAATTTCTTTAGCTCTGGGCATGTCGACTATGAAGCGCAATCGTTTGCAGAACTTAAGTACTCCAAATTTGTGACATCATCGATTCTAAATTTGCATATGCCAGCGAATATTCAAAGAAATTTAGAATAGTGTCTAAACTTTTGCGACAAGCACATTTGAATTTTTATGAAAAAAATTAGTATTATAGCAAATAAACGACTGTCTTTTGTACATAGCATTTTAAATCAGTTTTTGAATATATTTACAGGTTTTTGTAATTCTGACGTCATAATTCTACATTTTAAAGCTGAATGACGTCATTGTCTAAACTTTTGCGTCATAGTGTATAAGAGTAATTGTTCAAAATATAAATCAGATTTATCAGTAATTGAGAATAAAAATTATGGAACTACTTGCCAGGTACTTGAACATCATGTAAAACAAAATGCAAAGCTTACACGTGAATTTCGTTTATTCATTTTTTATTCCAGCGCACATAACATGGAACCGTATTTGGCAATCTGAACACTGAATCATTTCTGCTATTTTATTTTTCTTACAAATTATGCAAAACCAACCATCACTGTCTAGATTTTTCGTTTTAGTTTCTGAAACATTAACTTTTTTTTGCAACAGAAGTTCCTTTATCTTATGTTTGTAGCTCTTCCCTTCCATCATTTTCTTTCCAATTACATTACGCGTATTTTTAAAACTTGATATTCCAATTGCTTCTGTTTTGCGAGAGCTTCCTTTTTGTCGTTTTTTACTAATTTTGTTTTCTTTTCAAGATTTAATTTATATTGAGAAGATGTTACAACAGTTGTTTTTTGGCTCCCTCTGTACTTCGATTTAACTGATTTTATAAAGGAAAAACATATTACAAACGATTCTTTTTTTTTTTTTTTTTTTTTTTTTTGAAAAATTTGTAGTTGCAGCTTTCTTGCAGGTCAATTTCTTCATAACTTACTCTCTCCTATTCGTTTCCTATATCTTTAAAAGCTTTTCCTGTCAAGGGTGTTTCTCTTCCAGACGGTTTGTCTGCGTCGTTTTCAACACTTTTCAATTATATTAAAAAAGTGTTTAAAAAATGTGCAATATTGAAAACAAAATACATTACTATTAATCAAACGCAAAGTATTATACAGGGTGTCCGGTCTCAACGGTGTCTAATGGCTAATTCCTAAACCGTTAGTCATAGACATATAGTTCCAATTACAAAAATGTTTTGAATCAGGTAAAGAAATATTTTAAAAGCGATTTGGGTCAATAAAAACATTTCTTAAAAAATTACGAAATTTAAATTTTTATACGGTCCCCCGGTCCTATAAGTTATATTTAGTGAAATTTTCCATTTACACTGACAAGTAATAAAAAAAAAAGTCCCGTTATTTTCGATTAAAATTGACCGAGTAATAGCTGTTTAAAGTTGGAGCATATTTTTTGCTGCAAATTGGGGGTCATTCACAAATTTAGTCGAAATATAATTTCGTCCGATATAAAAAATGTTTGGGAGTAAAATTAACATTGCAATATAAATTTGAAATCTTTAATAATTCTGGCATATTAATGGAAAATATACAATTTGTAATAAACATTTAAGAAGAAAGAGAAAAACAGAATTTTTATTAAATAAAATGATTCTAAATTAACAGCCTCAATTCTTTACAAAATGATATGTATTTTAAAATATTATTAGATTGCACAAGCCTGCAAAAGTTGGGTTATGTCATGTTTTTAGCTTTTGATAATTGATTCTGATATACTCTGTACCGCTGAATCCAAAATTGACCTTCATTTTTAACTATCATATCAGGATTTTTCGCAAATTGCAAATTTCAAAGTTAAGAAGTTCAATGTTAAAATTGAATTTCCTCTCCCGTCTCATCGGAGCACTTAGCTGTAAAAATCCCAGGATAAGCAAAAATATCGACTAATTTTTTTAATAAAATAAAATAAAATAAAAAAATGTTACAGTAGGAAATTTTCGCTATATTTTAACTTACACATATGCGATTTGCAAAAAAATTCTGACGTGATGGTTAAAAATGAAGGTCATTTTCAGATTCAGTGCTAAAAAGTGCGTAAAAATCAAGTATCAAAAGTTAAAAAACACAACCATCTCCTCTACTTTATAGTATTCGATTTTTGTTATTCTTTAAATTTGAAAATTTGTGATTTGCGAAATATCCTGACATGATGGTTAAAAATTAAGGTAATTTTCTGACTCAGTGCTAAAAAGTACATAAAAGTTAAAAAACCCAACAATCGCAGTCTTGTATTATCTAATCTAAAACTTTTTCTTAAACTCCTTGGCAGAAATCTATCCGAAATTTTTTGTGTTATTATGTAAAATAAGTATAAATGGTAACCACCGAAAGTCTTAATAATATTAGATTGTTATCGGATTTGCGACAGTATGTAAAATGCAATCTCGATCAGATATTTAAAAGTGGGTTAAAGTTCGAGTACAAATTTTGAACTGGAAAAACATACATACGATTGTTGAAGTAACATAAAAGCGTATAAAAAAAACATAATTTTTGTTAAAAGAAATCATAAGAGAAACAGTCTCAAATCCTGACAAAATAAAACATATGTTATTTTAGCTAATTTGAGACTTAATCATAATACTTGTTGGATTTTTTTTTCAAAGCGCAGATACACATGAAGTAAGATCTTCGAATACTTTAAACACTTGGTATATGATCCCTCAAAGCCAAGCCGAACTCGTTTGTTTTCAGAGTAGAAAAGTGGCATAAGTCATGCATTTTTAAAGTTTCATAACTCGCTCAATTTTAGCGTTATATGAATGGGACTTTTTTTGTCTTACTTGTCAGTGTAATAGGAAAAAAATTACTAAATATAACTTATAGGACCGGGGGACCGTATAAAAATTTAAATTTCGTAATTTTTTAAGAAATGTTTTTATTGAAACAAATCGCTTTTTAAATGTTTCTTTACCTCATTTAAAACATTTTTGTAACTGGTACTATATGTCTATGACTAACGATTTAGGAATTAGCCATTGGACACCGTTGAGACCGGACACCCTGTATATTCAAACAGTGTTGACTTCAGGAGACCCTCCCCCCCCCCCCCTCCCCGAAACTTTCAAATAACCACTCCACCCGGAAATTTTAAGATTTTATGCGTTTTAATGGCAATTCCATCAAATAAGGCAATTAATAGCAATTCCAAATAAGTGTTATTCCACCCTCCGGAACTGTAAAAATATGCCTCCCCCATATAACAGAACCGCAAATATCCTACAGGGGGAAAATGTTTGAATTCAACTCTGTAAATAAAATAGGCTGCAGGAATAAAAAATTCAAAGAAAATAAATACAAATACATAAAAGATAAAAGAAATTGCATTTTTTTTTCATAAACATGTAAAAATATTTCATTTTTATATAAGCCTAAACTGTATAAGGAAATAGGCCTAAACTGTATAATATTGATATATATACAAAAGAAAAAAATATATTCAAAAACTTCCATGGTATAAATTATTTAAAAAGACAAAAAAATAGTCTACAAAGTGTACATCCCTCGAAATTCATTAAATACTTTTTCAATTCCTACTATTAATTAACACTCTCCCCATATATACCTTGTTCAAATTTTCAATCGTTAATAAAATACTTATTATTCATCCACTCAAGTTCTAATATTTTTTTTTTTTTTTTTTTTTTTTTTTTTTACAAACTTGTAGTGGATGACACTTGATGTTAATACAGTTTTTGAAATATTAATTCATTAATTTAATTTTAATTAATTAATTTTAGTTTTATATGGGAGGAAAAATGGCAGCCATTGGTTATTGAACAGCATTTAATGCATGTTCATACCTATAAGGGGGTTACCATAGTGGGAACTCCTGTTCTCTCGTCAAATACCGCAAAGTTTATTGCCAACTTGGAGATATAGTGCCAATTTTGGCGACTAAAATGAGTCGCCAAATGTGACGCTAACTTGGCGATATCTCTAATATTTCGCCAAATTCTCATAGACTTCCATTGTAAACCAGTAGGGCTTACTTGCTTATAGAAAATCAACAAATTGAGATATTTTAATGCAACAAAAGCTAATATTAGCTTAAGGGGTTATATTAAATTTTTCTTTCATGACATAAGTAGGAATTGACATTACAAAAATATATGTTACTTGTTAAAATTATGATCGTATATCTGGTCCAATTTAAGCTACTAAAGTTGGCCCAATTAAGGCAACTGCACCATTTTTAAAAACAGATAATCTCAAGACTAAGCACAAACACGAAATAAAACAAATCCGCGTGTAAAATATGCGCAATAAACAGATGAATTTAGATATGTATATGAATAACATAACAACTTAACTTAATTTTAAAGTATTCACTTGTGTTTAGTAGGAAATAGTTTTATCAAAATAACTAATTTTCTGTCTTTTTTAATTGTCTGAAAACAGCACGTGGTAGGAAGGTGCTTCTTTTAATCATAAATGACGTATTTCTGATGAGTAGGATTTCAGCGGTAGATGGCGTCTCTGTCTGTAATTAACAGCTGAATGGCAACGGTCCTTTTAAAGTGGCGGTCCAAATATGGCTACTCTCCCCTTTATCTCCATTAATGTACAGTCGTGGAAAAAAAAGTAAACACCCCCTACTAACTCATCAACAAATTATTGTAGAAGAAAGTTATTGGTACCGAACAATCGAAAATAAAGTGTACTTTTAAATGATGTATATAAAATTTGCTTAGGGGGCCATCTACATATTAAAACGAACCATAACGTCATTTTTTTTCAATAGCAATACCCCATTCTGACAGCATAAAGGAACTCTACACCCTTCAATTAGCTCAAAAACCAATTTTTATGCAATTCGTACCATAAGTTTCCGAGAAATTAATTATTTTAAAGCGAGCGTATTTTAAGGTCTGTATCCAGATTGAAGTTCGGCACTCGATTGTTAACCGAGAGAGCCCCCTTCTTGATCAAGGCACCTTAAGCTCCACTCAAGCAGTCAATGAAGCTTGTCAGATAACAGGATAGAAAATGAAATTTCGATATATCTACTCACATCTATCATAGACGGCCCCTTAAGCCATCATTTTGCCGTTTTTTAAGCACAATTTGAAAACTACTTGGAAGAAAAATGTGAAATTTTGGATTTCCATAAAGCAGGACTTAATAAATCTAAATCTATCAAAAAAATTGTAGGTTGCGAATTTTTTCGAATATTAATTTCATAATTCATATCATAAAATTATACAAATTGCAAATTCAGCTTATTTATGTTTCGGCACATTAGTGTTATTGCTACACAAAAAATTATCACATTAGGAGCATAATTTCAGGCGATATAAATAAAAATATGAAAATGTAATTTAACATTTGAAGCACTAAATTTTGAATGTTTTTAATTCAAAACCTTATCATTGAAATGACTTGAAATTTGGTGTCTGGGCATAGTTTGAACCGACGATTTGATATATCTCGTTAAAATTGGATATTGCCATTGAAAAAAATTAAGTTTGGGTTCAATTTAATATGTAGATGACCCCCTAAGCAAATTTCATATACATCATTTTAAAGTAGACTTTATTTCCAATCGTTCGGTACTAGTAACTTTCGTCTACGATACTTTGTGGAAGAGTTAGTAGGGGGTGTTTACTTTTTTTTCACGACTGTACATTAGGGTGGGCCGAAAAAAACTTTTTTTTTATTTTCGATGATAGGTAGTGCGGAAAAGTGGCCACTAGTGGCACCAAGTTCACACAAAAAATTTGAGATTTTTGGGACAATTCCTATATTTGCCGCTTTTGGCTTGAAGTTTTGCTAAAAGGCTGATTTTTTAACTTTTTTAGCAAAAATTTTAAAAATGTTAAATTAAACTTATTTTAATCGTATTTACTTGAAAAGGCGCATTTTATGTTCCAAATGTATAAATAAGCTTTGATAATGTATTATTTAATTGCTATGTGTATTTTAAATTAGACGATTTTTATAGCCTTTTCGCGTTTAAGTGAGCAAAAGTTGCATGTATTGTTTGAATCTTTCAACGGTTTCTCTCTTTTGTCTTGTTTATGTCTCTTGGTCTTCCTTATTTTTTTTCGATGCTTTAAGGGTCATATATTTGGGTGACGGACCGCAAAATCCCTCAGAAACAGATCTGGAAGGAGAGAAGGGGGTGAGGCGAGAACTTAAACGAACGCAGTGACTCATCGCGATGTTGGGGGAGTGAAGGAGGAAATGCAAGAGAGGAGAAAGTGCGATAAGGTATGCTTATTATTATCAGTGCTCCGTTTCCCTGAGACATGGCGGACGCTCTGTGAGACAGGAATATGCGTTTAGGAGTGTTTGGCTTTGAAGGGCCTGGTTCAAATTCAGATTCAGTCGAACTGCTTGCTTGAAAGCTCCCACTACTTGAATCTTCCAACAATATAACTGTCTTCCATCTGGATCTAACTCCACTCGTTGAAGGCTTTGTCGCAGAACCACTATTAATCGTTGAAATTGTATTCCTCTTCATTTTCCGCGATATTTTCTTTGCAAGAGTTTTGCTTGTTTTTAAATCAATATTTCCGATAAACATTTTTCGAACAGTTCTTTGATCCTTCAAGAAGTGCACCTCCCGATGTGGAACTTTACGTCTGATGTCGCAGCTACAATTGTTCAAGCCTCTACACTTACAAGCTGCAATGTCAAAGAGAGAGGTTTCCGCATTTCGTACGAAATCTTCGCAGATCGCCTTGCCTTTAACGCCGGTATGATTACAAGATTTCTCCAATGATCTATGTTCATTGTAATAGTTTTTAATCTTTCCGTTAATTGTTCGTTGGGAAACCACTGGTATGGAAGATTTTATCCAGATTTCGTAAACTTTTTCACCTACCATTTTAATAATATCATCCACTGGTTGAAGATAAATATCTAGATTTTCTTCTATATCGTATCGCAACCAATAGTCAACCAATCATCAATCATGATGTCAGCAATAGTTGGCAATTGCAAATCTTTCAATTTGCACGGTGCCCCAAAATGGCTACTTTTCACGCTATCACATGCCTTTACATGATCATGAACTTTCGCACTAGCCATTTCTAAACTCGTCGTAATAAAACGCACAAAACTCAGTAAAGGCATGTTAAACGATCCAAACAGCAATGTATTGCACGAGAAAAAGGTTTTACTTTTACACTGAACAAATGTCACAGGGAAACCGAGCACTGAAAAATAATAAGCATCCCTTATCGCACTTTCTCCCCTATTGTATTTCCTCCTTCATCGTGATGAGTTAATGCGTTCGCTTAAGTTCTCGCCTCACCCCCTTCTCTCCATCCAGATCTGTTTCTGAGGAATTCTGCTGTCCGTCACCCAAATATATGACCCTTAAAGCATCGAAAAAATAAAGAAGACCAAGGGACATAAACAAGACAAAGGAGAGAAACTGTTGAAAGATTCAAACAATACATGCAACTTTTGCTCACTTAAACACGAAAAGGCTATAAAAATCGTCTAATTTAAAATACACATAGCAATTAAATAATACATTATCAGAGCATATTTATACATTTGAAACATTAAATATGCCTTTTCAAGTAAATACGATTAAAATAACTTTAATTTAACATTTTTAAAATTTTTGCTAAAAAAGTTCAAAAATCAGCATTTTAGCAAAACTTCAAGCCAAAAGAGGCAAATATAGGAATTGTCCTAAAAATCTCAAATTTTTTGTGTGAACTTGGTGCCACTAGTGGCCACTTTTCCGCACTACCCATCATCGAAAATCAAAAAAAAGTTTTTTTCGGCCCACCCTACTGTACATGCTAGTTTGACACAAATGAACACAGGTTTTCTAAAAATAAATGCATAGTCATGTGCAACAGCGTCAGTGCATTAAAAAAACACTCCAGGAATATCACAAATATTATAATTTCATTCATTTGTTTTGGGTTACTTTTGCCCTCTTAATTACACGTTCGCTAGAGAATATGAGGTCAAACAATATTCCGCACCCCCTCAAGTTTAAAAAGAGTTTGTAAAATATTTCTCTAGATACAAAACTTCTAAAATGTAAATGTGGCCAATGACTTTTTTCCATGTATTATATATTACTAAAGCAAAAGGACAACAGAAACAAACCTTTAGTTATTATATTGGATGAAATTTTAAGTTCAGGCAAGCTATTCTTAATCTAAATTTTGCATCATCGCACTCTAATGTGAGAACGGCTATATTGAAATATAACTATATATTTAAGAAACTTTTTTAGTCATATAGAAAGCATATATCTATATCTTATTTTTTACGTAGCTTATTGTTGTAAAAAATTGATCGATAAAGGTTGCTAACGGAAGAGAAGAAAAAAGAATTCTTTTACATTATCAATGCTGAAATTTACAGTGATAAATCATTAGGCTTTTAGGAATATATTTAAAAAAAGACTTGTACATTTAGATGTCAAAAAAACAGATAGCATAAATTAAATTGTAACTGAAATAATTTTAAACGCTGCTTAAAAAACGTGCATTTAGATAAATAAAAAAAGAGAGCATAAATTAAATTGTAACTGACTGGACAGATCATGAATAAGAATGAAATTTTATGTTATGGCATGCATATGAGGAAATTCGTCATAAAATCAAAGAAGACAATAGTGTCAGTCAGATACATTTAAAAACAATTATTTGAAGATAGCAAAGTTCTAGCCAATAAACCTAGCGTCAAGTGGGTGACTTATTTCCGGAGAAACCTTCTGAACGCTTAGTTATTGGACATGCATGCATTAAATGACGGCAGCATAGAAATCTCTATTTAGCGTAACAGTTAACATACTCATATAGCACCACCAGGCTTTTAGATGTTCAGCTATGAAGTTGTCTATTAAAAGAGTAAATTATTAAGCGACGAGAAGACACTTATAATTTAGCATTGTCTAAACGCTTCTAGTCCGAATTGATGGCACTGAAGTACCCGTACATTTTCTCTATTTAACACTCTTCCTTTTTGTTGATTCTTTGGGATAGAACTCAACATCGCTGCATTTCTTTATAATCTCGATCTTATGGTATAAAAGACCCTCAAATTAATACTCTTCGTTTTGAATCATCGGGATAGAACGCAATACCACCAATCTTCTTGCTGTAAACATCATTTGTTGATATTGTCAAAATTTCTCTCAAATAACACTCTTTTCTTTCTCGATTCACTGGACTATAAATCAATATCGCTCAATATCATGCTGTAGTCTCTATTGAATGATATTGTTGCAATACTGCCCAATTAACACTTATCTGTTTTGCCGATTCACCACACTATATAAGTTAATATTGCTGCATTCCTTTCTGTAATTTTCATTTTAATATACTGTAGAAGTACTCACCAGTTAACACTCTTTTTTTTATTCATCGGACTAAAACTCAATATTGCTGGATTTCTTGCTGTAGGGGAGACCGGGGATAGTTGGCTACAGGGGTAAGTAGGCGCAGTCCTCATAAACTGCATGTTTGTGGATAGATTGCGCAAACAAGCACAGAGTGTTTTTCTTCTTGCTTTTTACAATGTTCATTGTAGTTTTGCAGCGTCACCTATGTGCAGTGGACATTTATTACGATTTTTCTCTTTTCGGCTCTCATAACTGATATTTTGTTGCTTCATTATTTTTCTAATTTCTAATAATTATCTTAATAATTGCGATTTAACTTGTGCAGTTTTTCCTAGTGTATGATTTACTGTACAAACCCCGTAACTGATATTTTGTTGCTTCATTATTTTTCTAATTTCTAATAATTATCTTAATAATTGCGATTTAACTTGTGCAGTTTTTCCTAGTGTATGATTTACTGTACAAACCCCGTATGTGATTTACTTGGATTATTTATGTTTAAAAGGGTACGTCTCCCTTTGTGAAGAAATTTATTATGGGGCTAATAGGCGCATTGAACACGGGGTAATTTGGCTCGGCGTCTGGTGTGTCCTGGTAGGTTGAAATACAAATAACACTGAAAAGTGGTTATAATGCAAGATTTTGGGCACATGGGCCTTGCCCAAACGGATACACTCGATTTTTTATTTGTGACAACTGTAACTCTGATGATGATATCGGGTAAAATAGAAGTTACTCGGTGTTAATGTTTTATTCATTATTTTTATGTCTGTATAATTTAGAATTTACACTGTACGACGATAACGCCTTTGTTTAAACTTACGAGTAATAAAGAAATTGATTTCTATTATCTGGGTCCCTTATTTGAGTTTCATTTAAATATTTATGAAGCGTATGCTAACTAGCCCCATAGGTCGAAGCAAGTTGCCCCGTGACGGGGTAGGGTGCACACAATTTTCTTTTTACTTTAAGCTTCCGCTAAATACAAACTGCAACAGCTACAAACTCAAAACTCCGGGTGTTTATAGCCAAATGTCAGTTCTTTAAAAATGCAGTTAAATTTTTTTTTTAAACTTAAATAAAAATTTTATAAAAATCAAAAACTAAAAACTCGCCTACTAACCCCGGTCTCCCCTATTCACTCTTTAATATTATTGAAATTCTGAGATTAAACTTCGTGGAATATTAACACTACGATTTCAAAATGCGCATTAAAAGATTGGTTAAAATTTGGTTAATTTGAACGGCTTGTATATACGGCAAATGTTGCAATTTCCGAAAGTTTCCATGCTACATTTCGGAAATTTTAATTTTTCTTTAGAAATATATCGTTAACCCTATTAAACATAGACGAAAATAAAAAGAGGCTTTAGTTAAACAACACAAAATGTAAACTAAGTTTATCTCTCACGTGAATAGTACATAACAATATTTGATTAGGTTTTAATCCATTTAAATACTCCACAAACTTTCTTTAATGTAAATACTGTCTTGCTATCTTGATTATTTGTATGGCGTAGCTCAATTCACAGCTTCTAAAAGTTTGATTTATGTTACTTACGCGGATTTGTTTATAGATTCCCAATTTTAATTTTACTCAGGGCTATTGTCCTTAAGGGTTTTTTTTTTTTTTTCTAATAATATTTTAAAATTGTCATCTTATCATGGAAATCTTGTTATTGACTCACGAGTTAGATATATTTGGAAAAAAAATGGATTTTTATGTGTTAAGTTTCCGAAAAAATCGTTTAATGATATCGATACTAAGTAGGTTCTTATATTTGAGTAATGTATGGTGTTTTAGGATGACATTGTAAATGACAATGTTACAATAATATCATGTGTGGAAAACATTTTCTACTATTCTAAAAAAAATAATTCTATATAGAGTTTTTAAACTGCTATGATGATGTTATATAAATTATCTACTTTTTGAAGTTTTATAAATTTGAAATATTTACTTATAGAAACAAGTTTTGATATACTCAGTTGCATTAAGTGTATCATTTAAACATTTTCAAAGAAATGTTGTTTAACTATTGACTTACATGATGTGATAAACGTTTACTATATATCTAGAATTAATTAAGAATTAATTTATTTATTAAAGTAAATAAATGATGTAAAATGTACGTATATAGAAAAAAGTAAAGTTTATAAAAATTGCGTTTTTCAAAAGGTGTTTAATGCAAAATATTAATATTTGGAGCTATTTGTATTAATATTGTATTGCTATTAATATTTGGAGCTAATATCTGGAGCTGCCGCAGCGACATGTGGTAAAATAGAATCTGAAAAAACAAAAAACAAAAACCAGTAACTGTTCTTAGGGGGAAAAGAGAAAAAAAATTAATCTGCACGACATAGTTGAAGTAGCGTAACATAATATGGGTTGACATATAAAATTGTTACAGATACATAAGAAGTAAAGATTTAATTTTTATTTAATTTTTTTTATTTTTATTTATTTTTTTTTTTAAGTTTCAGTTTTCGTCAGGCCAAGGTTTCATGTATTCAGCATAGGAGCTAGTATTTATCGGTCCTTCAGTTGATAAGATTTTCGCTATGTCGTATGTGTCGTTAGACTTCACTTTGATTACTTTATACGGACCTAATAATTTAGATTTCAACTTTAAACCTGGTCCTTGCTGGGTTCTCTTAATAGCTACAAGGTCGCCAAGATTGTACTTCAGGGGTTTCTTACGTCGTAAATTATAGTGCTTGCGATTTTCTTGTTGAATTTCCAGAATATTCTTCTTGGCTTCTTTACGGAGCTCTTCTCTGTCTTTCATGAATTGTTCTTCGACTGCACTGTTTAAGAGGTCAATAATTTGTACATGTTCTTTCTGTTTCATTTTTGTACCAAATAATATTTCAAACGGTGTTTTCTTAATGCTTCGTTGGTAAGTTGAATTAATGACTTGTTGAACTTTAGGAACATGTTTAAACCATTTGGTCGGTTCGTCTTTGGACATTTTAGAGATTACAGAAATTATGGTGGAATTAAGTCGCTCTACTTGAACATTGGCACGGGGAAGGCCAGTTGTAACTGTCTCGTGCTTTATATTTTCATCTTGACAAGAATCATCAAATGCTTTGCTTGTAAATGCAGGACCTTTATCGCTAATGATGGTGGAAGGATTGAAAAAAGTATGACTTTGTTGTAGTAGTTTTGATATAACTTCGGTAGCAGAAGTAGTTTTACAGGGATACAACCAGACGAATTTAGTAAATGCATCTATTAAAGACAAAATATGTTTATATTTTTTGTTGGTTGTTTCAAGAGGGCCTAAATGATCGATGTGGTAAGTTTGGAGAGGAGTCTCTTCTTCAGGTAAGGGATGTAATTCACCTTCTTGTTTTTCTCGTTTGCGATTATACAACAGGCATGTTACACAATTTGCTATAATTTTATCAATATTATTTGACATATTAGGGATGGGAAATTCTTCGTTAAGGATTTCTTCACAGCGTTTACGGCCAAAATGTCCTTTGTCATGAACGTGTTTAATGACATTTAGCTGCATTTCATCCGGCACAACTATCAGATCGATACCTTTATGAGTTTTATAGAACGATTTTTTTAAGAAAATAGTTGCCATATGGCTTTGTTTTCAAAATTTCTTTGATGGCTTGTATATGTTCGTCAGTGTTCTGTGATTGTATGATTTTGGAAGTAAAACTATCTTGAATGATCATACATATTGGATTTCTACTTAAAGCGTCGACATGGTGCATGCGTGTATCTTGTCTGTGTTCGATTGTATAGTTATAGTCAGCAAACATTAAAGCCCATCGAGCAATCTTGGTGCAAAGATCTTTTTTATTCATAGTAAGGGCGAATGCGTTGCAATCTGTGACTATCTTGAAAAGAATACCTAGAATGTAAACGCGAAATTTTTTAAGGGCTTCTATGACAGTTAAAACTTCTAATTCATAACTCGAATATTTACGTTTGGCATCTGTGGGTTTTTTTTTTATCATAAAGTAGACAGGGTGAAATTGATTGTCAATAGAAGACTTTTGAAGGAGGACTGCTCCGTAACCGTCAATAGATGCATCACAGTGAACTTCTGTTTCGTTAATAGGGTTATAAATGCTTAAAACAGGACCTGAAGAAAGGATGTGTTTCAGCTGATTAAATGCATTTCGTTGCTGGTCACCAAAGTGAAATTTAGTGTCCTTTCTAAGGAGATCTGTTAAAGGCTTAGCTATTAAAGAGTAATCTTGGATGAATTTACGAATATATGAAGTTAGTCCGACGAATGAATGTACATCTTTTATACTTTTAGGTTCTGGGAAATTAAGGACAGCTTTAGTTTTTAAGGGAGTTGGATGCAGTTGACCATTTTTAATGTGGTAACCCAGAAAATCAATTTCTCGCTGTAAAAAGTGGCATTTTTTAAGATTCAGTTCTAAACCATATTCGGATGCAGTTGTAAGGACGCGTTGTAATTTCTGGAGTCCTTCGACTTTGCTTTCAGCTGGTATTATGAAGTCATCCATATAGACAATAAGCACTTTTTCAATAACGAGGTCTCGAAAAACGATATAAATATATCTTTGAAACACTAAGGGTGCATCGCTAAGGCCATAATTCATATATAAGAATTCAAATTGACCAGAATGTGTTACGAAAGAAGTATATTTTCTACTATTTTCTTCTATTTCGACATGAAAAAAAGCATTTTTAAGGTCAAGAGTAGTAAATACTTTTGCAGAATGTATCTGATCAATAATGTTATCAATTACTGGGAGGCGAAAACGTTTGAAATGAATGAATTGAAAGCGAATGAATTGAAATTACGAATGAATGATATTCCCTTTTCAAGCCACTCAGAAATTTGTTTTTCGACGAAGTTTTTCTCTATTTGCGCCAAGCGTCTGGGAGGACTAGTGACAGGTTTTTCGTTTTCCAGATGAATTGATAATTTAACATCAGTTGTTTTTATGTTTTTAGGAGAACAATTTTGAATAAGTTCTGAAATTTTTGAACATATTGTTTCATCGGTAATATGAGATAAATCAAGATTAAGGTCGTCTAACACATGAGCAACATTAATCAAAAATTTATTGGGCGTATTGTCATTTTTGTCGATTTTTTGCATCGAAATATTACTTCCAGAAATTTTTAAAATAGTTTGTTGTATGATATCTGTACCAATAATAAGATCAAAAGATATGGAATAATCTGGGACTACATAAACATCAGTTGTATAATTAAAATCATCTATCATAATGTCCGTAGAGAAAAACCCAGGGGTTTGATTATAGTATTTCCTAATCCAGTTAATGTGATAGTTGAATGTTCAAGGTTCGAGACTGTAGGGAGTTTGCGGTAAATACTTCCCTTTAGCAAACTTCTTTCACTACCTGTGTCTACCAATGATGTAACATTTACAGACGAAAAAATGACTTGTTTGGTGAAGAAAGTGTTCGACATAACTGTGGAAACATTGGAGGGTTCTGACTTAACTGTAGGCCTCCTTGGTTGATCACATTGAGCCGATTTATGGCCAAAATTAAAACAACGAGGGCCTTTATCTTTTTGTCTACATTGGCTACTTTTATGATTTGACAAACCACAATTAAAGCAAAAAAGATCATATTTTGGTCGAAAGGATTTGTCTTTCGCTGGCATTTCAGGTTTGACTTTACGAAATTTACTGTTCTCAAAGTCATGTCGAATTTGTCATAAATTTTGAGCTTTTGCTTGAATTCTACAATGAATTGGCATCCATGTAACATTGATTTTCTGAAAACAGGGTCGAGTATACCGTTTATGATATATTGCATTAATGCGGAATCCTCGATTTTACCACGCGAGCATATTTGTTTCATGATGAGAAAATATTCTTCTATCGATTCGTTTTCTTGCAATTTTCGTTTATTTAATATATCATGTAACTCGGCAGAATTATAAGTGGTACTAAATTCTGATATTAAGAGTTGTTTAAGTTTGTCATATGAATTGATATGAAATTCTGTCTGTACTAATAACTGGGCTTTTCCTCGTAAGGATCTTTTACAAAATATGAATTTATGAAAGTCAGATAAGTTAAACATATTAGTGACATCGTCGAAATTATTTATCCAAACATTTATATCACTAAAAGAACTACCATCGAAAGGAGGTACGACGCTTTCAATATCAGTGAAATTAACAGACGATGGCACAAAACTTTGAACTGGAAATTGCTTCTGTTTGTCAAAATTTGATAATTCAGTATTGTTACTTAAAGCCATATTATTTGAAGGCAATTCGGTTTCCGAGTCAGTGCCACTTTCATTTTGTATAATATTATTTTGTAGTAAGGTCATGTCTGAAAGGTATGTAACTAATCGGGTTGCGAGATCGTTTAAAGATCCTTCATTATCAATACAAAGTAGATTGCACAGTAATCAGATCATTTAATGGAAATTCAGTTTGAACTTTAGTTATTTTATTTTTGAATTCGATGCTGTCGGTTTGAAAACCGAAACCAGTAAAATCACGCATTTTCTTTCTATTAGATCAATCACCGTCAGCATCAAATAGGAATTTATGTAATAATTTTATTTTATTTGTTCGTTCGTTTTTAAATGCAAGTTCCAGTTCTGGTACTTCAACTAACTTCATAATAAAATAATAATAATGAACCCACCGTTAGAATAATATCCGGCTTGAATCTGTATGATGAATAATTCTAATTAATAATATTGGTGGGTTAACTGGGACTTCTGACACCACTTTATGGGATGTGGCTCTATTTATAAATCATAACTCGCTTTTAGGACGAGCACTGACATTTATTGAGACGAACACACAAACAAAAATACAGATTAAAAAAACGCTCTTCTCGTTCTTTAATTAACTTAAAAGCTATAACTCAGGATTCATTTATTACGTCGTTAAATATTTCCAGCATTTCTACACGTCGTTTAAACCTTCCGTTTTGTAGCGTCGAAAGTATTCTGATTCTTTTACAAAATCAACATCGTCGAAATTTTTCCTCGTTCCATTACTTCTACTGCGTTTCTACTTCACACAGCTTCGTTAGTTTACGTTCCCTTTTTTAATCTCGAAGCAGAAACACGGAGTTGGGGACATTCGGTCTAATGCATGTGTTCCTACGAAATTCCCACAAGCTATATATCTGCCATAGTATTAATATGAGCGAGCGGGTGCTTAACGTAGCCTCTGAAGCACAAAAAAGCTCCTTTGATTACTTAAGGCTCCGCTGCACTGAAACTACCCGATCGCGAAATCCCATTTTAGGCTATGGGAAAATTTTGAAGCGCGATGACTCATTACCTAATATAGTTATTAAAATACCGTTTTTAGTTATTCAAGTACCATCATAAAGTAGACGTTAGATGCCGATGATATGCGTCTTTAAAAAGTGTCTACCTAAAGTTTAACTACTTTTAAGAACATGATAAAATTTAATCAAATGGAAATTTCAAAGTTTATAGGGGTTTTTATGTGTTTAAAATTTATGGAGATAATTTTTAAAAACGCACATCATTGGCATATGATGTCTACTTTCTGATGGTGAAAACGGTATTTAAATAACTATATTAGGTAATGAGTAATCGCGCTTCAAAGTTTTCCAATAGGCTAACATGGGATTTCGTAATTGGCGAATTTCAGTGCAGCGGAGGCTTAAGCATTGTGCCTACCTTAGGGGCACTTTTTTTTGAAAAATATGAAATTTATATCACATACATGTGTTTTTAGTTAAAACAGGGAATGAAACTATGAATTCGTATACATATTTAAAGGGATTGTTATTAAATTTTCAAATTTACGCATTATTTAGTCAGATTTTAGAAAAAAATGCAATTATGCAAAACCTTTTATAAAGAAATCTATTCAATATATTTTCTTTTTTTTCCAACAATATATTAGCAAAGTGCTTACCTGTGTTATGAAGCAAAATGTTTGCAAAAGCTCTTAAATTTACTAACTTATGCCAAATTTTGTATACAAAACATGATTTTCTTTCTAAAAAAATGTGTATTTTTCAATAAAAATAGCTCTTAAATTAATATAATATAAAATTACTAGCTATATTTTGCTTCATAAAATACCAACCGATGAGCAGAACATTGTTACAAAATTGTATTTCAATATCTTCAAAACTTTTTAAGAAATGATGTTTCTCGGAAACGTACACAGTGAAAAACGATGTTTTACAGAAAACAAATATTAAGATATTGATAAAGTACACAAAATTATGTATAAATTTTACAACTTTAAAATCCATCATATTTGTAGGTGTTTATGTATTTGTGTATATATTATATATTATATATTATATATTATATATTTGTGTATTAAAATGTATTGTGTATCTTTCTTTGACTCTTTAAACGGTCTCTTCCGGTTTCAGAAAGTTCATTTCTAGTTTGTATTTTGGGCTCTAACTTTGCTTCTAATTATCACTGAACAAAAAGTAAGCCATTTTTTGAATCCTAAATGTTTAAAATTTAATTTAAAATAATTAAATCTAGTCGGATATGCCAATCCCAAAACTTTCTTCTATCTCATACATGTTAATACTTCAAAATTCTCTAGTACAGAGCCAAAATTAAATCTATATCCATCATGAGGATTCTAAAGATATGAAATTATGTGCATTAGTTTTTTGAGATAGGACTATCGCAAAAGTCGTGTAAATCATGCAAAATGCAGCATATCAGCGGCACCAAATAGGTGGACTTACACCAAAATCTAATAATCAACAACTTATGTTAACGTCTAACTGAATCTGAAGTTTGGTGAAAATCCGTTCATTAATTTTTCAGATAGAGCTATTGCAGAAATCGTAAATAATTCCACATAGCAGCGCCACCAGTTGAGCGATTTAGGCCAAAAACATAATTAGCACCAGTTTATATTAGGGACTACCAGAATCTGAAGCATGATGAACATCTATGCAATTGTTCTTGAGATACAGCTATTGCGGAAATCGTGAAAAATGCAGCACAACAGCGCCACCTATTGGGCGATTCAGACCAAAAATTAAGCAGCATTAATTTATATCAGGGAGTATTCAAATCAAAAGTTTGATGAAAATTCGTGCATTTTTTCTTGAGTTAAAGCTATTGCGATAATCATTAATAATGCAACATAGCACCGCTACCTGCTGGGCGATTTTCACCAAAAACTAATCAAAAGCTTACTATATCCTGGAGTAACTGTATCTGAAGTTTTATAAAAATCCGTGCAGAAGTTCTTGCGATATAGCTATTGCTGAAATCGGGAAAAATGCCGCATAGCAGTGGCATCTATTGGGCGATTTCCACCAAAATCTAATCAGGACCAGTTTATATTAAGGTATAATTAGAAAGTTTTGTGAAATTCCGTACATTAGTTCTTGAGACAGAGCGCCTAGAAAACGTTTGTCACATACAGACTCACAGAGAGACAGAGTTACAGACAGAGTGACAGACAAACATTTTCTAAAAACCATCAAATCGTGTTCAGGACATTCTAAAACGTATAAATCCGTCGAAACCCGGGTGTCGAAAATTTTCACGAATCCAATACTTTCTTCTCGTAAAGATAGAAGAAAGTAAAAATCGAAATGTTTCGCAAAAACAGCGATTTGAGTGTAGGCGCATACCATAAAAGATTCGGTTGATTACTCAAAATGTAGTCAACCATAAACCGTAATAGGTTCGCCTTCGATCGTGTTACACTAGGTTAATTGACTTGAAGTCAATGGTGAACACGAGAGTTTGTTATCCTACCAACAAGTGAACCAAATATGGCATCTATAAAACACTATTTTTTTTTTTAATTGACCGTCAGTCTACCTTGAACATTAATAATAATAATAAAAAAAAAAAGTTAAAACTAAGTAAGGGAATAATGAAAAATGTGATTCTAAATCCCTTTTCATTTTTTTCGTTTTTCTGTTGTTTTTCACTTAATCCTGTATGCAAAAAATTGTAATTAATAATAAGTAATTACAATAAAATAATTCTAAACTTCCTTTCACAGAAAAAAACCCCAATATATGATGGTTGTTATACATTTTTGATGAATGTTTTTTATGAATATAAAGTAATTTATTGCCTTTTACATTTAAATTCGTTTCTAGATGTTAAAAATAAATTGTTCCAAATTTGGAATGTTAGATTTTTGTTCTGATAATTTATATATGAATATTATCCGTGTTTAATAATTATGTATAAAGTTTTTTAAGAGCGATATTTAAAAAATATATCAATTGCTTATGTTCATTCGCCTGTAAGAATAAATGTAATAATTTTATATTATTAATTTTGTTGGAAATATTATTTTTCGCTTATGAATTTTTATATTAAAGATATTATAGAATTCTAAATTAAAATAAAAAATAAAAACAATATATTATATATTTAAAAAATTACCTTTCAGAATTACATCGAAATAATTTAGAATAAAATGGTTTTTTTAATATACGTTGTCATAAATACAGGATTCTTTAAAAAACTTATAAAATGCTTAATTATATACAAAATAATATAAAGATCGTTTTTTAATATATTTCATTATTCGCACAAAATTAGTTTTTGGTTCAGATTTAAATATTTATTGAAATATAACTAAAAATATTTAGAAGTTGAAAATTCATGAAAACAGACGTCTTTATTCAGAACCGATTTAATAATTTTATTACCAAATTATTTTATTACTTACAGAAACGGAAATTAAATACATTTAAGTTTCTCGTTGTATTTTAGAATAGCTTTTGTTATTTCAAATGGGAATCAAATTTCCAATTAATTGCATAAAAGCGCAAAGGCCAACATCGTGAAAAACATTCCTCTCTGGAAGATCTCTCTGGAAAAATTTCCAAGTATTAATAACTTCTGCTCTTAGGAAAATCGCATTTTAAATATATTTTTGAGAAAAAAAAATAAACGAACAAATATCTCATTTATCTTGGCGTGCAGAATGTCTCTAGAAATGAATGAAGCTTTACATTTTCATTAAAACAGAATTTACTTGTTTTCCTATAATGCGATGTATTTTAGAAAAAATATAGAAAAAGAAAAAAAGCTACTCTTTGGTTAGCCTGGCACCAGTGTTATATGTACGCATATATGTATATATACATGTATGTATATTTGCATATATATGTACAGTTGTTCATATATATATATATATATATATATATATATATATATCATGCAAGACGATAGTATTCCGAGTGACGCAGCCTTAAGCCTAAAATCGTATCGTAGAATTCGTAGATGGCGGAACTCATATATACGGCTAACTCGACATCAAAGAAACCTCGAAAAGCCGCCATTTAATAGGTAGATATAGGTCCTATTGTTCTGATTTTTTTCTGTTGTAGTATTAGAATAGAACTCTATTTTAAAAGAAAATTTGTGATATTTGCAGATTATGCCTGGCAGGAAACGACCTATTGCTATAGTGCCAATCGGAAGACATGTGAATAATCTGTTCAGAGCACACGATTAGCTCAAAATGAATCATATTATCCCGACTGGTTGTTTTGAACTTCTAAAAGTTAAAATTTCATTCATGTTCTTTTTGTTTATTTAGTAATTAAAGTTATAGCTAAATAAGAGATATAACAGCTTTTTTGCAAATTTTGCACCATTTTTTGCACCATTACATTCATTTCTATTCTATTTTGCTTTTTCTTGTTACAATGTAAATGTAAGTATTTTGAATATAGCTGCGTCACTTGCAATAATTTTTTATACTTCTTTTACTTTTGTTGCATGCAATTTTGTCGCATTTCAATATTAATATTACAAATTATGGAATAAACTGTAGGGGATACATTGAACGTAACTAAGACATATATCTCTGAAAAACATAAATATAAATATTTATCTGACAAGAGTGCCATATATTTGTTAATTGTTTTTTGTTGTTATAATTATTACCATTTTCATTCAATTTGTGTTTCCTTATATGGAATGCTTAATGTCATTTTCAGTTATTTTCTACAATCAGTAATCATATTTGTAACTAGAGAATAAACTTATAAAATTAAGCTGTTGAAGGATATCTTATACATAAAACTGCGCAAAAAGTTTGAATTCATATTTCTCTATTTGTATTCTGATAACGTTAACAAAAAAGAAAATCTGCTATATAAATCCACAGCGACTTAACTTCGACAGGTTTCAAATCTTTTGGGAACGTTCAAATCCCTTCGAAGTTTTTTGTTGCAGTTATTTGCTTGTTATTTTATTCTGTTCATAACAAAAAAGAAAGGACTCGCTGATATATATTTACTGATACACATTTAAAAATTCATATTTAATTATTAAATAATATAATGATCTTGTTAAAAAAGACAATGATTTACATATTTATTTTAATATCAAACTGATTCCTTTTTAAATCACATCTATAATTGTAAAATTAACGAATTATTACCTTAAAATTAATTAAAAGGGTAGAATTATTTTTTTAAGCCATGCAACACAACAATGCTACTATACAGATATTAAAAAAAATGTAGAATGCAAGATCAGATAAATAACAACATAGATGTTTTCAGTCCTTAAAACCTTTATATATGACTTCTGTATTGTAAATAAAAATGCTATTAGAATATAATTAAAATTTTCCTTTTATGGCAGCCCTTATCAAAAAAAGAAAAAGACTGATTCTCATATGTGTTCAACAGATATGATGAGATTGACAATAAAACTTTTAGTAATTTCTGTTCACATGTGAAGACCCGTGCAATTATGAAATCGTTGCACAAAATTAAACTAGTTCAATGTGCCAATGCCAAAGCTTTCTTCAATATTTAATGCATCTTAATATTTCAAAATGTAGTTACAAATGTCCATACGTTAATATGTTTTGTTCACTACTATACCAACTTTAACTTTCATCTTAAATTTCCGCTTCAATCAATTAACAGAGTACAAACGAGTTAATCTCGATCATGATATTTAATAAAATCAATAGTTTTCCGTTATTCTCTTGTACATCAGCTGTTCGTGAATAGCTGGTTTATCATGATGCGAAGTTTCCGTCGCTTTATGAATGGGCGACAGTGTACAATAGAACTATTAAAAATCAAGAAAATTATACAAAATTAGCTATTACAGTGCTCCCTTTAGGCGGAATATTTCCAAATTCAAGAAGGAACTTCTTAGCATATCTAAAAACACACACAAAAAATTTGGTTCAGTTCTATGCATAACTTCATACTCTTGTCGCTGGTACAATAATGAAAATGGCACAAAAACTGCTATTACAGAAACCCCTTTCTTCAGAATTTTCCCAAATTAAATGAAGACCTTATTGCCATGGCCAAAAACATACAAAAAAATTTTCAATTCTATATATAACATCATACACTTTACGATGGTGCAATAATAAAAATAACTCAAATATCGTTATTACAGCGTCCCCTTCCCTCGGAATTTTTCCAAATTAAGAAAGGACCTGCTTGCTATAGCCAAAAACACAAACAAAATTTGGTTTAATTCTATGCCTAGCTTCATACACTTTTTGGTGGTACAATGGCGACATACGGACAGACAGACATTTTCTATAAACATGTTTTTAGGAATCTTGTAAATCCGTCAAAAACTGGAAGTCGTAAAAAACCTCTATTACAATTATATTAAAGATAGAAGAAAGGGAACAATAATTATAAAAAAGGAAGGTCGTCGAGCCCCGTCCGAAAATGGTGACAGGAGAAAACATACTAGAGGAAAACTACTGAAAAATAGAAAATGTAGTTACATAAAGACTGAACTTTTTCGACATTTTTTTTTTTTTTTTTTTTTGTAGATTGTGGTCGAAAACGCAGGTCTATTAACCCATTCGGGACCATGGGTCCATATAAGCACCTTCAAAAAGAGCATACAGAATTTGTTTCTGGCACCATCAAAAAACAAAAGTAATATTTGTGTCCTTTAATTAGAGCATTTTCATGATTATTTAACTAAAGGTAACTTCTTTTAAAAAAAGTGGTGCAACCGAATAAAATTTGTGCAAAAGCCTCCGGTCCCAAAAGGGTTAACAAATAAATTACGTAACCACAATTTTACTTTTAGTCCTTTCCCTCTCTAATACACTGATGTTAATTTGTTGCTGAAATAACAATTAAAATTTAAGGAAATTAATGATTTAAAAAATAAGTCGATCATTTTAACAGTAAAAGTAAACAAACAATTATTAATTTGAATCCACTAGTACGTTTCACTGTGCTCATTTAGTTTCATTTTGTTATTACATCGTTAATTATAGTCCAGATATGAATATATTTTGAATATTTTTATTTATAATTTCATTATGTTCTTATTACAAGCGCGGCATAACTACCGAACAAGTGCGACGTCTCAGCCTGAATGTACTACGGGTGACGCGCCGCAGTATAATGTTTTAGAAAAAAATTGTTAAAAAATAGAAAATATTTGTTTTGAATTTTTTTGTAGCAGTACCCGTGTTGTATAATTAACATTAAATAGCACAGCTTGATTTTTTTTTTAATTTTATTTCCACTATGGCACTTTATATACAAATTAAAAAAAAATATATGCGACATAATCCCGGACATATGTCATATGCAGGACGTATGGAATAATGTGTGAAATCCTAATTTTAAGACAAAAGAAATCAAATGCTTATTAATTGAAAAATTTGATTTAATATTCATTTAAGAAAGTTTCTACATTAATATGAAGAAACAGATAGTATACCAAAAGTGTGCTTGTTAAAATAAAACATTCATGAACAGAAATTGTATTAAAAAATGAACTAAATAATAAAAGAAAAGTATTAATGACAAAACCGGTTTTATTTTTTTGTGTTATATGTTTGAATGCATAGTTCTATACATCTTCATATTTATAAGAGCCTTTACTATTAGCACCAATTGTCACATAAATACATATCACTATTTTTTCATGGTTTTATGAAATTCCATCCCGATGTTTGGTCCATTTGATCTCAGGTTTTTTATTATTATTATTATTCTTATATAGAACTTTCAAAAATATGCATCATTAATTTATTTGTAATTTTTTTCTCGATAAAGCTTGCCCTCATAATTAAAACTACTCCATTTATCAAATTTTAGATATTCATTGTGAATTAAAATTGTTGAATTGTTTGATTCATTTTTTTTCGACCGGCACTTGTTGCGATAAACTATGTTCCTTTCCTTATGTTCAATGATAAGGGAAATTGATATTCCTTGTATTTTAGTCACATTTTAAAAATAACTATCCTTATGTACTCTTCCTATAATTTCCTATTTTCGAATGAAAAATATTTTCGTGCTCTGTTAAAGGAAGCATGCTAAGTCAAAAATATCGGTTGCAGATTTAACTGTGCATTCTTACTCGGTATCTTTTAGTACGCAATGTGTTTTTATTTTACCACCTACCCTATCAGCTGCTCCTTTTCCATGTGGACGATTTTCCTCGGTCCTTTTCTCTGAAAATGAGTTTTGCCATGGATTTATATTTAAACCCAAAAGTATACCCAATTCATCAGTACATATAATATATGTCTGTCGATACTTTTTGTCTAAGTGAAACTGTTCTTAATAAAGAAATTTGATAAAATCAAAAATAGTATTTTTGTCTCTATTTCTGGTAGTTAAACTGGGATAAATCTAATAGTTACAAATGAAACAAAGTCGCAGCAATGAATAAAAACTCACTTACCATCTAAAACAAAGCACATTTTACTTCATTATGACACTGAAAGAAAAATGACACTCCGAATTCAATGTGAAAAATTCCTATATGTTACTCTTCTTATCTTTTTCAAATGTCACAAATTGGGTTAATTCAATACTTAATCGATTCATCATTTTAGTTAGTTTTTCAATGATAGTTTCATAATTCTGGGTATGTAGCTTTTCTACCCATATTTTCCCATGTTTTTTACAAAACTAGTTTATTTGAATCACTAGGAATTGTAAATAGTTTCCTATCGTAATGTTTGTCACACAATAAATACACCTATTAAATAAACAAAAGAAAATTCTAATGAAATATATATTAATAACATTCATATTCATTATTTAGAAATATTTTTATTTGAAATGTCGCACACGCGTGAGACAAAATAAATTGTTGCATTATTAATTTATAAATTAATAATATTTAAAAATACAATTGAGAAATATTTATACTTAATAGGGTCCTTTATTAGCCACATCTATTTTAAAATATAATTATTGGTTCAGTACCAAATTAAAAAAAAATCCCTGCCGGCCCGGCCTACAGGCAGACGTAGATTTCGAAGTCAAATATACTAATTTCACAAACAAAAACTAAATCATGATTAGAGATAAATCCACTTTAACAATTTTATCTGGCCGCTCTTGACGAGTTTTTATTTCATTTTCATATAATAGCTGGTTTTATCAGAATCATGTTAGGGCGGCATTAAAAAAAATACTTTTCCATGCTCAACAACAAGAAATTTTCTGCCATAATTCCAGATTCATTTTTAATAAAAAAAAATATGAAACATGCTGACGTGATTTTTGAAGAGATTTATAAGCGGCCGGTTTTTTTTTTTTATTTTTTGTTCAATTAATTAAAACTTGATATATAAACAATTATTTTCTCAGAAGGACAATATTTTTCGTTACTAACACAATCGCTTCGGGAAATTCCGTTCAAAATGCCCACTTTGACATCATTTTTTGAAATATATTCTGCCTCTATCTAAAAATCGATTATTACGGTACATTATATAGTTTCTGAATAAGCGAATCTACCAATTAAATGCGTTTGAGAGCAAAAATGAATTTAAAAACCAGTCCGAAAATAAGCAGTTTGGATTTAAGCGCATCCTTAATACAATGATTTTTCCAACACAATCCGATTCGGTAAATTCGGTTGAAAATGCCCTTTTTAACAGCATTTAAAAAAATATATTCTGCCCCTATCAGAAAATTGACCATTACGGTACATTATACAGTTTCTGAGTAAGAAAACGTACCAATTGGAAGCCTTTGAGAGCAAAAATGAATTGTAAAATGAGTCAGAAAATAAGCAGTTTGGATTTGAATACACCCTTACTAAGATCATTTTTTTTCTTCAACCGGTATGTATTTTTAATTTGCTTTTGCTCTAAGAATTGGTCCTATCCAAAACTTGTCTATATAGATGTTGTAGACAATATTAAGAAGATATATGATAAATTCATGGGAATTTTATATCTTTTGAATTGACGGAGTTATGGATTTTTTTCTTTTTCAACCCCCCTTTTTGTTTTCGTTTTTAATTTTTTTTTTTTTTTTTTTGCAGTACGAATTGCTCCTATGAAAAAGTTGTGAATATAAAAGTTTTAGATAATGTTAAGGAGATTTATAATAAAATTAATTGAATTTTATATCTTGAGAATTGACGAAGTTAGGAATTTTTTTCTCCCCAAAACCCTATTTTTGGCGCCCCTTGAGCCCATTTTTAAATTTATCAAAAATCTGTGATACATAAATTTTTGGCCCTATTTTTAGAAGTAATAAAAACTTTAAACTGATTTGATATGTACAAAAATTAAGAAGTTATGGGGGGATTTCTGTGTTCACAAAACCCCTCCCTATTTCCCTCCACTTGGTCCGATTTTACCCATTAACGAACTTGGCCGAGATTTTATGCCATTGATTTTATGTATCAGTTTGGAAGAGATTGGTGCAGAATTACGAAAGTTATCGTGTCCAGAAGAAAGTGATATATATATATAGATAGATAGATAGATAGATAGATAGATAGATAAATTTTTTTACTGAGAGTGGTTTTGGGTTCTAGGGGTCATGATCGGTGTAGATCTGCAAAAACTTTTTAGAAATTCCAACATAGGAACGATCCCAATAGGTAGTATTTCATAGGAAATCTACCTAATACAACTGTTAATTCTGTCAGTGTGGGACATAATTTTACAGCATCTTTAATTTATAAGAACACAACTGATATTGCAGTAGAATTCACAAAACAATGCATAAAAATCGAAAAGTTACTTACATAGAATAAACTGTAGTAGCAGAAATCTCAACGTCAAAAGGAAACCAAAATTACATTTATTTGAAATCAATGCGTTTTAGCCGCATGGTATTCAGCTGACGGCGGCTGTATTTGAAGTATTGTTGCTACTCGTTATAAGTAAAATATTGAAAAATTATTGCTACATATTTAGACTTTGAAAAATAACTTCAGTAATTTATATAATTATTTTTACTGTATCTTTCTCTGACCAAAAAATATCTTGTTTTAAATGGAATGGTCCTATGATAACTTCTTTAAAACACAATAAAAATCTCTAAAAATAAATATTTACATGCATTTAAGACATAAATAATTTTATTGAACTAGATTATGTAATGTTTATTTTTGCTTAAAATCATAATAAAAAAAATACAGATTAAAACACAGAAAATAACTGAAATATTTTGTGTTTCACTTTGACCAAACTTATAAATTCCTAAAGATGTGATTCTTAATTTTAATCGATAATTATATTAGTTCAATTCATTTTTAATACATTGAACAATGGTTAATATTCAATGTTTAATATTAAGAACTACATTCATATTCGCATTTAAGTTTTTATATAATGTTGAATAATGTATTTTTTTTTCTCTTTTCGTATAAAAAAGAGAAAACAACATTATTTTTTTTCCTTTTGGAAGTCTGTCAGAGGGTCTTAAATGTAATATATTTTTATTTTGTGCCTGTATGCAACTATTTACCAGCATATGGACCATAGTTTGTAGACAAAAAATCAAAGAATGTTTATTTTCATGTATAGGTCAAAAAATATGAAATTATAATAAAGGAATTTATATGCACAATGAACGGAAAAATATAATTTCTGAAAGATCAATTTTAAATAAATTTTGTAAATAGTACAAAAGAAAAAGTTTCCGATATGCAAGTATAACCATTTAAACATGTTTAATACTTTAAAGGATTAAAAATGTTAATTGTGTATTGCGAATTTAATTAAACCTATTATAAACTAATATCCGAAAAAATATGTTTTAGAATTACGATTAAAAGATTTAATAAAAAATGTCTTATTGGAAAAATTATTAATGTCAATATGTTAATCATTATTTTATTCAGAGGCTCATGAGCATAAAAAATATGCTTTAAAACAAGTTTTGTGCATTTAAACGTAAGATTATTCATATTTCATAATTTAACTACTTTAAATATTTGAAAAAAGCGTACATCAATATAACCTCTTCGCTACATGGGTGCACGTATGTGGACCTCTCTATTCTTTTCCTCATAAAAATAAACTGTTTGATTTTATTTATTTTTATTTTTTATGTTTTGACTTCATTTCTTAATAGCTGACTGTTTTTTCGCTTTAACAGCGAACAAATAAACGGCAGCATCTATGCTGCTTTCCTGATAAAATATATGTTATTTTTATCTCAGTTTGTAAAATGCCATCAAGGCAATGTGGAAAAGAAATTGAGAAATTTTTATTATTACGAATTTTATTAAATCCTTTACAATAATATGTTTTGAGGATTTGTATATCATTCCCTTGTTTAAAGGCCTTAAATTTGTGATTGTGTGCATTTAGGTTAGTTATAATTAAATTGCTATTTTAAGGGGATTGTAATTTAAGATCACTATTTAAAAACCTAAATTACTAGTCTCCTAAAGTATCTATTTCCAAAAATTTCTTTTTTCTATCATCTATATCTTTTTGTTTGTTTAAAACCAATGACTGAGTATTTGTAGTATTATTTTAGCTTTGGAAACGAAGAGGATAATTGATTATCAATTATTTATTCATATTTTTGTTTTATTTTCTTATTTTAAATTGTACTAAACATTAAAATTAATATTTATTTCAGTTTCGTAGAAATTTTTATTTTTTGTCAAACAACTAACAGATCTTTTGTCGCTATACTAATTTAAAAGCTCAAAAAGACATTTTTAGCATAATAAAACTATTTCTAAATATTCTTGTTAGCATAGCTTAAAAGATTTATCATTTTGTGTTACCCATCAAGCCATATATATCATATTTCCTTTTCTTTTTATATTAATATATAATTATTAATGTATATTAATATAAAAAATGTATATTAATATATAAATATTAATATACAGGGTGTTTATAAAGTCCCGGATGTTGTCCCGGATGAAAGTCCATTTTGATGTTTAATAACTCATAAAAATAATAAAGATAAATTAAAATTAATAACATAAATGGTTAGATAGACTCAAAAAGTTTCATGGCCCTTGTCAATGAACTTCCACGTGTGTCCCCTTTGTCGCACGGAGAATATCAAGTCGATAGCCAATTTCACGCCAGGTAGCGGCAAGCGTACTTCTTTGAATGACCATTTTCCAGAAAGATGAATTGGGCGAGGAGGTCCAATTCCTTGGCCACCCAGATCACCTGATATAACGCCGCTGGACTTTTTCCTTTGGGGATTTGTAAAGGACAATGTTTACAGGAGAAAATTGTCGAACATTGATTACTTAAAAGCAAGAATTACAACCGGAATAGCCTCTGTGGATGCCGATACCTGGCGTGAAATTGACTATCGACTTGATATTCTCCGTGCGACGAAGGGGCACACGTGGAAGTTCATTGACAGGGGTCATGGAACTTTTTGAGTCTATCTAACCATTTATGTTATCAATTTTAATCTATCTTTATTATTTTATGAGTTATTAAATATCAAAATGGGTCCGGGACTTTATAAGCACCCTGTACATTTTATACCGGATACTTAAAATGCATTTTATGTAGATTCTTAGTAGAAATTTTAATCTTCTAATTTGTTCTTCTACCGGAAACTTTTATTGAAAAAAATGACTTAATACATACGTACTTTTTATTTTGATTTTTGTACAAATAAAATAATTAGCACTCAATTTTGAAAAATCGCCAGCATACAATGCGATAAAAGTATTTGAATTTAAAAAGTTACATTTCATATTGGCGACAAAGTAATTCAAATTTTTATATAAAATAAAATACATTTTTTATGGAACGAACTAGATTAAATCAGTAGCATGTTGTCCATTTATTTCACTGAAAATTTCACATTATTAAGGTAGCATTATAATTCGGTTTTCATAAAAATAAATAAAGGACATCATCAGAAATTTTGAGATTCTTTCTATTCAAGAAGTTTTTAAAAGTGTGTAGCAGTCAGCTATTTCTCTCTCTCGAGGAACAATTTTTATTCTCAGCGAATAGCGTGGTGGCGCATTTCTTTCTCTCGACGTTTCTCCGGACCGCTTTTGATTCACGTGGCACAGTAAAATTCGAATTTTCAGAGAGCCGCAGTTTATTCTTGCAGTGACGTATGCGAAATATTTGACTATGTGTTGTTTCAGTTTAATAAAGTATATTTTTCTACAAATAACTTTTGATCATTCGAGTCACCGAGATAGTTTATGATCTCTTAAATATCCTCTAAAATGGTGACCAGCGGAATTTGAACTATTCAACTACTTCATAGAACGTTTCGTGTACAGTAGAAAAATGGCAACTTCTGGCGTGTCTGCCGTAATTATTCCACCCCATATACCTGTAGACTCTACCTTGTGTTTTGATATGCTGGAAAGAACTTTTGAATTACTACTCCTAAAGCTATTACAGAAGTAAAAACGAAATATAATTATGTTGTAACGCATCTGTCGTCTGCTACTGCTACTGTGGTTCGAGATAAAATAATAAGTCCTGATGCAACTGATCCTGAACAGATTTTGAAATCCAGAGTTATCGATCGATGCGGAGAAAGCCGTACTCTAGAAATCCGGAAACTACTAGCTGCAAAAAGCCTAGGCGATAGATTTCCAACTGAATTACTTCGCTTAATGAAAAGACAGGCAGGTAGCCATAGTATCCGCGACGATCTTCTTTTAGAGCTTTTTACTAAACAAATGCCAACCACCGAACAAACAATCCTAGTTTCCATAGAAAAAAATACCCCTGATAAAACAGCGGAGATTGCTGATAGAATACTAGAATTAACGCCATCCAACACCAGTTCTGTTTCGGTTCAATCACCTACAACTGAATCTCAAACATCGCCAGCGGCAGATAGGCTCATAAAAGTAATCCAAGCCTTTACGGCAAGAAGTCGTTCAGCTTAGACGTTCAAGAAGTGTATCTAGAGGTGATATTCAGCCACGTAATCACTCCCAGTCCCACCATAGGGATGCTAAATTGTGTTGGTATCATTAAAAATTTCGGGGGAAAAAAAGTGCCCACCGCTGTTCATATTCGGAAAATCAGAAGCGGGAAAAGTAGCGGCGACGGATTTCTCCCCAGCACCTTCTCGTCGCCCTTTCGTTAGAGACAGGCATTCAGGTATGTGTATTCTAGGTAAGTCTGGATACGATGCTTCACTCGTGGCCGCGAATAAAAATGATAAAACTAACCTTATTCTCCTAAACTTTCGTGCTCCTAATGGAACCAAAATAAATATGTGTGGTCGTAAATGCATTAATATCAACTGAGGCCTACGCCGAAATTTTATTTATTCATTTTATATTTGTGAATTTCATGTGCTATTTTGGGAGCGGATTTTTTTGCATAGTTTCAATTAAAAACTTGATTTAATTAATCGCCGTCTTATTGATTCCACATTTAATTTAAAAGCTATATTAAGTGTTTGTAATATATTGTCTGTGTAAAACAATTTTGTAAATAATGTATATGGTAAATTATTATTTATATTGCCTGAAATCACAAAGTTACCGGATTCTAACCAACCGATTAAGCATAATACTGTGCATTATATAAACACTAAAGGCCCTCTAGTCACTGCTAAGCCTAGACGGCTTGCTCCAGATCTGTTAAAAAATGCCAAAGCTGAATTTCAGATCGTCCTACAGCTCGGTCATATGAGACCTTCTAAAAGTAATAACTCTTCGCCTTTGCACCTTATGCCGAAGACATGAACTGTAGATTGGAGATCTGTTGGTGATTATCGTCCTCTAAATGCACGAAGTGTTAAAGAAAAATATCTTATTCCTTGTATCGCAGATTTCACTGCTGAATAACATGGTAAAAATATTCCGTCACGTTGATCTTGTAAAAGCCTGTAATCAAATTCCCATCCATCCTGATGATGTACATAAAACTGCGATTTGCACTTCATTTGGACTTTTTGAAAGCACTCGCATGCAATTTGACCTTTGTAATGAATCGTCAAATTTTCAACGATTTATTGATGACGTAATTCGTGACTTATGATTTGTTTATGCATTTCTTGATAACTTGCTGATTGCATGAAATAATGAAACTGGACATTTAGAACATCCTGAGGTGTTCTTTTCTAGACTTAAAGTGCATTTATTTCTCCCCGCGTTTCTTCGGACGCTTTTAAGTCACGTGACACAGTAAAATTAGAGCTCTCCAGACGGCTGCAGTGTATTCTCGCAGTAAAGTATACGAAATATTTCACTATGTGTTTTTCAGTTTAATAAAGTTTATTTTTCTACAAATAACTTCTGATCATTCAAGTCACCAAGATATTTTAGGATCTCATAAATATTCTCTAAAAGTGAAATAAATGGTAATCTAACGAATGAAGTTCCTTAATATATCGTGATTGTGGTGACACATTCAACCAAGCCCCTGTAGTTTTTTCCCAGCGATTAAAGTTGATCGTTGCCTCTCAACGTTATTATATAACACAAACTGTCTTGCTATAAAATGCCGGTTGCTTTTCTACAATTGTATATTTCAGTGTTTTAATTGTGAATAATTCTTCTGTCAGCATTGGATATTTTTTCTGCCTGTTCATGTTGCTTTTATCATGAATTTGGTGCATTGATAATGCTATAATCAACCCATTTACGATATACAGTTACACAACATACTATCACTTTCGCTAGTCCCATGAGGAAATCGTAGGTATGAATGCGGGTTTTTTTTTATTAGAAACCGATAAACCGAGATCATTAAGTAGCAATGTGTTTTTAAATCTTTTTAAATCACGAATCAGATACATATGGCTCCTGTTTAATCTCACATCATCCACATCGGTTATTTACTTTATTTAGTCGATCTGCATGTCTGGTGGATAAGACAGTTGTTGCTCAACATTTTGTGTTAAATAAGCTGCTTGAAACTTCTGAATTTTGAAACTTTTTGTCACTGAATATCTATTAATGCTTTATATCCATACACAGGGGATAATTATTAGGCGTTTGAGCAGAGTTTTTCTTTTTCTTTGTAAAAACAAAAACCTATTACATGACGGAAATTATATAAAGTCATTTTTAAATCTATGCAAACGAACAACTGAACAACCGACCAATACAAGATTGTTACTGAATATTAAATACATTCCAAGCTATGAAAAAACAAAATACTTTTGAATGTTCAAATATAAAATGATAATATACTAAATACAAATGTACTAAAGGCAAAATTACAATATGCGAACGAAATCCGCAACTAAGCATTTACCAAAAAATATTATAAAAGTAGTATGTACGAAATTTTGCGATGTTTATGATAATAAGATTAACGAACTGCATATTTCGATCCCATTTTCGCATTTCAATGAGGGTGAGTCATGAGATGATCTTAAACAAATGATAAGATTATGAAAATCTAAATTACGTAACGGTGTACGTTTTTGTGAAATAAACTTTTACGTGTGTAAGTATAGACATATATATACAGACACAAACAAACACACGTTATACTGTCGAAAATTAAAGTTACTTAAAACATTATCGGAGAAATTATCGACTGAAATAAATTCATAAAAATAAAGGTAACTTTTTTCTAACTAGATATATTAAGAAAGATATATAATGTTGGTGAACGCCATTTTTACATGCACTTTTCATTTACAAATTGCTGTGCAACTATGTTGAATTGTTACACGATGTATTTATTTATAAATAACAATCACCGATTGAAAATGTATTTTTAAAAATATATACGTAGGTAAATTATCTATCATCCTAAATAAAATAGATTTTCTTTGTATGAGTAAATCGACTGAAATATTTTCTTAAAAACAGAAATGCTGTCTGCAAGTAAAAAGTTTTCTCTCAAGAGCAAGGTTACCTAGCATATTTAATTGCCAGTACTTGCTTAATGTTAAACTATTTTTAATTTTTTTCTTCAGATTAATTATGAGGTATAAGTAATGTTGATTTTTATTATTAACAGTTAGATCTCAGCAACAGTAATATATATTCGTATTCTGTTACATGTAAATGAGTTCTATCCAATATTCAGATCCCTGAGATAAATAATTGAATCTTTGAAAGATAGAGTAATTTTTTTATGCGTTTGAAAGCTTGAAAGCGTATAAATACAAAAATCAATTCCTTTTATAAATTTGTTTTTTTTTATATTTTGTATTGAAACGTATAAGTTTACAGAAATTCCCTTCATATTTATTGTATTAACATAATAAGTTGGAGGTGATTTATCTTTATATCTACTTACTATACAAAACTGTGACTTATAAATGCTAATAAACCTAGTTTTTTAAATATTTTATGTATCTACACAGTTTACAAAAAATTACACATAAATTAATGAAACACGAAAATTGAATTTCAAAATAATAAATATAAAAATATTTTAATTATGTTAAAAATGTTTACTACTTTTATTATTATAATTTGAAGTTTTCATATTTTTGTGTCTCAACTATTAAAATCTTCGTAATGCGTAATTATTTTTTGTGACTGCAGTTGAAGAAACTCTTTTGACTTTTAATTTTAATAAAAATGCTATTCCTTCTTTATTTTAAAATATTTTTTAAAAATAAGCCTAAAATAACAATATTAATTATTTATATAAGACAAATCTCATTGTAAAACGTTCCATCATAAAAATTAATAATTTTCAGGTAATCTTTCTAACATTCTTACTTATTAATTAGGCTTCCCAAAATAAAAGCAAGCAAAGACATATAAGAGAACTTTTAATAAAAAAAAATTCTCATCAGGTTTATTCAACATCAAAGGACGAATTATTATTTTCTTCAACTTTTTATCTAAAAAAATTGCTTATGAGTTATTTTCCGTATTTTATTTAAATTACAATCTCATATTTGGAAACTTTAATAAAGAGAACAGTTCTTTTTCTTCTGAAAATACCCTGAAGGATCTATATAAAATATTTCATTAATGCAATTTATTTTGTGTTACTGTTACTTGTTTTTTGAAAACTTTCACTTTAGTTCAGTATTTTTTACAGTAATATTTATTAAGAAGCAGTTTCTTTCATGTATACATTCAAGGGAAAAAATATGTTTCGCTTATGGTAACCTATTAACATTTTAATTTCATAAACACCATAGTTTACTGCTATTAATTCAATTAAAAGCTTTTCCTCTATTAAAAAGAAAATCTTTTTGCATTTATATTAAGAAACTATTTTGCTTATTATCAACATACGAGGGGGTATCACTAAGTTTTTGCCCAAACATAGAAATAATTGAGTAAAATTTATGAAATTGCCACATTTTGCTCCTTTTAAATATAGTCACCTTGCAAAGTAATTTCTGCAAAAGATATTCAACAAGAGGGGGGGGGGGAGGATGTATTCAGGAGTCACGATAGTAGACCCAAAAAGGGGCACTTTTCTTACATTTTCCGACACTCACATGTGACATAATTTTGGAATGGCCTGTGAACACTTATTCACGTTTTGCACCCACCCCCGAGCCCCTCTCCGAAAAGTTCCTCTCGTGGGGCATGAAGGATGTCGGCAAAATCTAGAAAATTGTCCCCCCCCCCCCGGAGTGCAAATTGGGGGGAGGGGCTCAGGATGTACATAACATGAATAAGTGGTAACAGGCCAATCCATCAATATGTCACATGTGGGGGCCGGTAAAAGTTAGAAAAATGCCCCCCTTTGTGCCTACTATCGCACTTCCTGGAACACATCCTCCCTTCTGTTTTTGAAATACCGTTTGCAGAAATGTGTTACTGATCATGGTGACTATATAGAAAAAGACTCATATAATAAAGCAATTTCGTAAATTTTACCCAATTATTTATATGTGAGGGCAAAAACATATTGATACACCCCCCCCCCCCCCCCGTATATAAGTATATTATACTGATAAATTATTCTTCATTAAATTTAAAACAGGGCAAAAGCAAATAACAATCCATAACTAAAATATCAAACAATGAAACAAAACATAACTAGATTGAAGATTGGCGGCATGGCCTGTCTGTTGCTAATGACATGCATTTTCTTCAGATATCATCTATTGATATATCATTTGAATCCAATAATTTTATTGTTTTATTTCGATAGCTGTTTTTCTTAATAAAGTTACGAGTTAAATATTTTAAAAACTTTATCGGTAATTCTGTCTTTTGGAGTATATATATATATGTACCGTATACTTCCGTGTAAGCCGAGAAGTTTTGGGCTATTTTGGCTCGAAAGAAGGGATGCCGGCTTACACACGAGACTAAGACAATTTCCAAATCTGATATTCTAAAATAAAAAGGACGGGAAATATAAGAAACATAAAAAATACCTACAATTGTCTAATCAAATTTTTCAAGAAACTACATATCCCTTTAAGACCCGAAAAATTTTCACATTTAAATACTACATTCTGCTGGTTATTAACTCTGTACGGACCCTAATGATACTTAAAAAAAGATAATTAAAATTTTTTCGTCACCCCCTGGAACGTGGAGAGTACCCGCACGAAGTTGCGTGTTGGGCTTTTTCTGTGAAAGCCACACCCGCACGATCATACGAGTTGGTCTTTTCCTGTGAAATCATTACTTATAAGATGATTTGGAAAGTATTGCCTGAAATACTGCAATGGAATCCTTACTGGCTCTAAAGCCTAAAAAAGAAGAAGAAAAAAAAATAATATTGGATATGTACTTATGGACTTCAAAAAATTCAAATTTTAACGAATTCAAAAATGTATGCATATCTTTAAAGTTTTTTTTATGGTATCGATTTTATTTTTTCTATAAATCTATAACTTTTTTAATTAAAATTTAAGAAATAAAAGACATACCTGCAATTGCGTGAAGTCTAAAGGTCCAGGATGAGGTACTGAAATGAACTTCTTAAACATCCTACTTGTATAGTTTTTTTTCTTTTTTCATTCTCTTAGCCTTTGCCGAAACTGACTTGAAGGTAGAACTTTGAGGAATGAGTTCAGGAGACTTTGATGAGGAAGAATGTTACAAAATTGTCATCTCTTTAGAAATATTTGCAATTTTTTTTCATCTAGATCATCTGAACTTGACTGTCCTTCTAATAAATCTGCTTCAAATGTTTTCTCCGCAACCTCGTCATCCCCCAAGAGATCACTGAATTCAAAGTCTGATTTATTCATCAATTACAAAATTTGTTCTTGTGTGTGGATTATTTTCCGTTTAGACGTCAGAAAAAGTATTTTATTTTGCTTTTTTAAAAGTTAACAAAGTATACCATAAAAATAATAAAATGTATTAGAAAATTTTATTAATTGAATTGAAAAAAAAGTAAAAATTGATTAAAAAAAGGAAAAAAAATATTCATCCATGGCAATAGCCAAGAAAATAATATGTCATTAATTATATAACAACATACATCGTTTTTATTCTGGCTGTCACCAAAATTATTGAAACAAAAAAAACAAAATGAACATCGAAAAAGATCTTACCTTTACAGTAGCACTGACTAACATAACGCCCACGTCGCACGATCGTGCGGGTAACGAAGTTTTGAGTCCAACGAGCCTCATAAATAGTATATAATTAATGTTTTTTATTATACTACACTTATTTAGACATTAAGGCAAAAATATTTATCCAAGCAATTAGAAATATACTGATAATAACCTTTTTACGATAGAAAAGATGATGAGATGAATCCGTTGCACTTGTAAACAAAGCTAGTCATGCCGGTTAAAAGTAAAACATGTACTACAACCGTCATTTGTTAATAAAAAATGATACTTTTGCACCATTTGAAAATCAGAACGATCGTTCGATTGTAATTTTTATAACATGGGACTGTTTCAGAAGCAAAAATTTATATGAATGTATAACCCGCACGATGGTGCGGGTTGGGTCTTAAAGGGTTAAAACTGATTTCTCTCATTGGTACATTAGAATGAATATCATCAGTATGTAGTTCATCATCATCACCATCTTCTTCCAAAAAGGCATCATTCTCACTTCCATCCATTGCATTAATGATGCAACATTTTTTGAAAGATCGGATGATCATTTCTTGTGGTAATTCAAGCCCAGCTTTTATCGCCCATTCAGAGATAGCAACGATTATATATTTTTTCAAAAATTACCGCTTTTTTTGGCAACAACATCCATTCAGTCCATTTTGAACTGATTCTGTCTTTAAATGAATCATTTAGAAAACGTCCGTGTGTTGAAGAATACAAGTAAGGCCACCAGGAATCTACCGAAACCTCTAGGAGATATCAATAATTTGCAGAGCGCATTTTCGTCTATTAGCAATGCAAAAAACAGTTTTCGTTCGCTGAAGTTTTCATCAACGCTTATTCAACATCGGCTTACATACTGGTTTCCGATTTTGGATGATTTTTCACTGAAAAGTCATATAGTCGGCTTATGCACGGAACTATACGGTACGTATATAAGCCTGCATTATAAATATAAGCTTGCAATAACAGTTATTTAAAATGATTTTTGGTATTAAGGCAATGTGTCATATTATTTACGAATATTTTCTTTTTATTGTGTTTGTACGCAGGGTGCTTTCACTCCGTTTCGCCTCAAATAACTGACATACCTAGTTAGATAGAGCAATGATCCTTGTGTTTAACTATACTAAATACAGTACGCATTTAGACGTGCAATGCAGCATGTTTTAGTGGCAAATTGCGGATTTAGCTTTGATATTTCAAAAGCGGCATGAGATACAGAAAAATAGTTAACTACGAATTCTTAGTTTATTTTTTATTTTGTACAAAATGATATCTTACTGTGAAAAAATACATTATTAATAGATGTATGATGTATTTATTTCATAATCTAATCACCAGGTTAAATAATTTGCTAATTAAACGGAAAAGTGGATGTAAATAAATATAATTTCAATATTCATATTATTCATGTAAAGTCATATTTACACGTAATTTGCCATTTCATACGAAATTGAGGTTGTTCTACAACTTTGTATTTGAGTTATCTTTAATACACAGTTTATTACTAAGGCTACTGGAATCTACCTGACTGTGTAAGAGCATACTCGTTTTAATGTGCCTAGTCCTTATATCCAATCACTATGTTAACTATTTTGCTAATTAAATGAAAAAATGTTTTCAAACAAATTTAAGTTCAATATTCATATTATTCCTATGAAATCATATTTACATGTAATTGACCATTTCATACTAAATGAAGGTCAAAATACCCAATTATTGCTATAAGTGATAAACATAAATTTAAAGAAAAATACAAAATATCTTTATTTATTTACATTTCGACATGTTTCATTGCATCAGACGACAACATTCTCAAGAAAATAAAATGATAAACCTATTTTCGCAAAAATTCAAATCGAAAAATCGAGTAAATTTTAATTGTTTACTAGTTTTTGATTTGAATTTTTTCGAAAAGATTTTTATCATTTTATTTTCCTGAGAATGTTGCCGTCTGATTCAATGAACCATGTCGAAATGTAAATAAATAAAAGTATTTTGCCTTTTTTAAAAATTTATGCTTCTCTCATAAAGCAGTATTTCGATATTTTGAAGTGATTTTTACATATAGTTTATAGATGAAGGTCGTCCTACGACTTTGTACTTGGCATTGCCATGTATCCCTAAATACACAGTTCGTTACTAGTGGCGCTGCAATGTACTTCACTATCTAAGAGCATACTCGTTTTAACCCTTTCGGATCTGATATTTTTTGAATTTTGAGAAAAATATTCCTCTTACGATCAACGAACATTTCATTGTCTGAAATCAAACGAATTTACAAGGGCAAATCAGTAAATAGGTCACAAAAGCTAATAAAAAAAGGAAACCAAGATACATACATAAAATGCATGCTTATTTCTCCATATATTCGTCATTAACATTGATACATTGTCCCATCTCTTTGCGAGTTTTCTAATACCTGCTGCATAAATGCCTTTGTACTGCACTCTCAGCCATCTGTGTACATCACCTTCGACGTCTGCATTTGTCGGATGTAGGCTAAACAATATGAACACAATGTTGAATTTTCTAATGCTGTCTATTGTTGTTAGCCTGTCAACTCTATTCATTTCAATATTAAATACGTGAATAATCACATTCTCAACAAGTCGTAAACCAACTTACTGAAAAATGCCCATGCCGGGAATCGAACCCGGTCCCCTGGAATAGATCTCCAGTGCTATACCACTAAGCCACAAGGACGATGCCCAGCTTGGTATCTCTCACTTATATAAGTCAGTAAGGCTGCAACCGCAGAACTAGAGATCTGGAGATATATTCCAGGGGCCCGGGTTCGATTCCCGGCTTGGACATTTTTCACTAAGTTGGTTTACGACTTGTTAGCAATGTGATTATTCACGTATTTACTATTCAGAAATTTCAAGCGTAATTTCACTGCTGAAAAGTAGTTGAAAAATTAATTAAAAATTCTATTCATTTTCTCAACATTCCGCATAGTCAAATTGGAGAAGTTGTTTTAGCTCTTCATCATTTGTCTGAGCAGTGGCAAACTCTTTAAAATCTAACACATTAGGAGAAATTGAATCTATCTCAATTCGAGATAATGCATCGGCCACAATGTTGTCAGAGCCTTTAGTATATCTAATATCAGTAGAAAACTGTGAAATATAGTCTAAATGTCTCAATTGACGTGGGCTACATTTATCAGGGTTTTGTTGAAATGCGAATGTAAGGGGTTTTTGGTCTGTATAAATAATGAAATTCCGACCTTCTTGCATGTGTCTGAATTTTTTTATAGAACAATAAATAGCAAATAATTCACGATCATAAGTAGACCAATTTCTTTGAGATTTATTTAATTTACAGGAATAAAATGCTATTGGTTCCCATTGGTTTTCGGAGAGTTGCATTAAAGATCCACCAATTGCGACATTGCTGGCATCGACCCATAAGCTTAGCTGGGCGCCAGGAATTGGATGTCGTAATAATGTAGCTCGAGCTATAGCTTCTTTTGAAGCAGTGAAGGAAAGAATGGCTTCATCGTTCCATTGCAATTGCTCAGTTTTGTTAGCATTGGAACGGGGATGTTTTTTCGTATTTTTGTGTCCTTCTAAGAATTTAACGAGTGGAGCTAAAATATCGGCAGCTTGGGGAATGCACCGTCGATAAAAATTGAAAAGACCTAAGTAGCGTCTTAGTTGAGTTAAGGTAGAGGGCTGGGGGAAATCTAGGATGCATTTTACACGATCAGGTAAGGGTTCAATTCCTTCAGCTGAAAGTTTGAATCCTAGAAAATCGATAGTGGGTTGGCCAAATTTACATTTATCAACATTAATACACAGACCATACTCTTTAAGTCTAGAAAACAACAACTCAAGGTGTTCTAAATGTTCAGTTTCATTATTTGATGCAATTAGAAAATCATCAAGAAATGCGTAAACAAATCCTAAGTCACGAATTACGTCATCAATAAATCGTTGAAAAGTTGAGGAAGCGTTACAAAGGCCGAATTGCATACGAGTGCTTTCGAAAAGTCCGAATGGAGTGCAAATCGCAGTTTTATGTACATCATCAGGATTTATGGGAATTTGATGGTAGGCTTTTACAAGATCAATGTGACTGAAGATTTGTTTACCATGTAATTCAACAGTGAAATCTGCGATACAAGGGATAGGATATTTCTCTTTAACAGTTTGTGCATTTAGAGCACGATAATCCCCAACAGGTCTCCAATCGACAGATCCTTTCTTCGGCACCAGGTGCAAAGGCGAAGAGTAATTACTTTTAGAAGGTCTCATATGACCGAGTTGTAGCATGTGCTGAAATTCAGCTTTGGCAATTTTTAACCGATCTGGAGCTAGCCATCTAGGCTTAGCAGCGACTGGAGGCCCCTTAGTGTTTATATAATGCACAGTATTATGCTTAACTGGTTGGTTAGGATCCGGTAATTTCGTGATTTCAGGAAATTTAAATAATAATTTACCATATATATCATTTACAACATTGGGTTTCACAGAAAATATATTACAAGTACTTAATATAGCAGGAGCTTTTAAATTAGTAGTGGAATCAATAAGACGACGATTCCGTAAATCAAGTTTTAAATTAAAATTATGCAAAAAATCAGCTCCTAAAATAGCACATGAAACATCACAAATATAAAAAGAATATGTAAAATTTCGGCGTAGGACTAAGTTGATATTAATACATTTACGACCATACACATTAATTTTTGTGCCGTTAGCAGCACGAAAGGTTTGGAGAAGAGGCTTAGTTTTGTCATTTTTATTCGCGGCCACAAGTGAGGCATCAGATCCAGAATCGACTAGAAAACACATACCTGTATTTCTGTCTCTAACCAAAAGGCGACGAGAAGGTGCTGGGAAGAAGTCCGTCGCCGCTACTCTTCCCGCTTCTGGTTTTCCGAATAAGAACAAGGCGCTAGGCACTTTTTTGGTTTTTCTTGATATTTTTGGTGATACCAACACAATGTTACACCCCGATGGCGGGACTGAGAACGATTACGCTGATGGTTATCACTTCTAGATACACTTCTTGAACGACGAAGATGAGCGACCTCTTGGCGTAATGCTTGGATTTCTTTTACGAGCATATCAATGGCTGGTGGTGTCTGAGATTCAGTTGTTGGTGTTCGAATCGAAACAGAACTAATGTTGGAAGGCGTTAATTCAATTATTCTATCAGCAATATCCGCCGCTTTATCAGGAGTAATTTGTTCTATGAAGGCTAGAATCGTTTGCACAGTGGTTGGCATTTGTTGAGTAAGCAGTTCTAGAAGAAGATCGTTACTAATATTATGGCTTTCAGCCCGTCTTTTCATTAATCGAAGTAATTCAGTTGGTTTTCTGTCACCCAGGCTTTCTCCAGCTAGCAGTTTCCGTATTTCTAAAGTACGACTTTCTCCGCAACGTTCGATAACTTTTGCTTTCAAAATCTGATAAGGATCAGTAGGATCAGGACTCATAATTATATCTCGAACCACAGTAGCAGTAGCAGGCGGTAGATGCGCTACAACATAATTATATTTTGTTTTCGACTCAGTGATAGCTTTAGGAGTCGCTAATTCGAATGTGTTTTCCAGCATATGAAACCATAATGTAGGGTCCACAGGGATATAGGGTGGAATGACTACGGCAGATGTTTCAGCAGTTGCCATTTTGCTAGTTAAACAAAACGTTCCATAAAACAGTTGAACAGTTCGACGTTCTATGAAATAGTTGAAGGTTCAAAAATCCGCGGTCACCATTTTAGAGAATGCATTGAAGGGAGATGATAAAATATATCTCGGTGACTCAAATAATCAGAAGGTTTTGTAGAAAAATAAACTTTATTAACATAACAACACATAGTCAAATATTCGCCATCGTCACTGACAGAATAATCTGCCGCTCTCTGCAGAGTTCGAATGTTACTGCGTCACGTGACTTCAAAAGCTCTCCGCAGAAAACGCGGGGGGAGGAAATGCGCCTCACTGCTATTGGCTGGCTCCTCGCGTGCGAGAGAGAGAGAAATAGCAGACGGCTACAGTTTCTTCTGTTGCAATCTCAACAGAACGATCACTTCGTTCTTCGTGAACAACTTTTGAACGCCTCAGATAGAACTGTTGTCTCATAGATTCGTAATTGTCATCCTGCAGTTGGACAGTGCTGCCACTTATTGGCATATTTGGAAACAATTTACTACCAATTTACTACCTCTCATATCGGTTTGTGACCTACTTACTTACTTTCCCACGTAGTTATTTTGCGCACTATTCATTTTATATTCATATGACAATAGACTAAGGAATAGTTTTTTGAGAAGTTTGGAAAATATCATATTGCAACAAAGAGTGACGTATGTATTTACAATTAAAGAATCGGAAATGATGCAAAGAGAATTAGGGAAACGTTTATTATTATTATTAAATACCAAAATAAAAATAAAGTTATAATAAGAAATAAATAGACGTATACTACAAAAACTGCATGCAGAGAATAACAGAAGTAATGGTTAAGAGAAAATAATACTCAAAATTTAGTCAAAATCGTTATAACTGTTTTTTAAAATAAAATTTACATAAACAAACACACACACACGCATACTATTTTTGCACTTATTACTTTAAAAAGGTCTGGTGTTTATTAAATAAGTAAAACTGATTAAAAATAGGTTGATGATATATATTTTGACGAAAATGATATCATTTACACAAAATAATTAATAATTCTGCATTATTAACACCTCTAAGTGTGTTTGTTCCTAATAGTGCTTTAATTGATCTTAAAGAAGTTATAAACTATAACCATGTGTAAAGCATAAACTCATATACTAATGCTTTTCAAACAGCATTCAACAATTAAATATATTTTATATTAAAAACTAATAGTAATAATTCCTAATTAAATTAACAGGAATTCATGTATTGTTTCAACAAAAAATTATTAACTTAGCGTATCCAAAAAAATTACAATGCTTTTCAAATAATACATCATCTCTTTTTCAAATTAATGTGTGCAAGTCGGTTTCAAATCGACTTCATTGCAAGGTGCGTCAATCAAACAAGTTGAAAATATGCTTTCAAAATACGATAGAATAATGTTTAAAATCCCATATGACTTTCAGCTTAATTTATACCTAAATATGCCATTATGACCATTACCATATAAAAGTGTCCTCGGAATATCATTTTCTTGCAAATTAACATTTAATACGTTAATTAAGTTGCCTATAACGAATTTTAGATGCAGCATTATATAATACACTTGCCAAATTGTATTACGCTATTTAACTGTTAATAAATATTCCAGAAAATTTATTAAATTATTCAATAAAATTTTCTAAACACTCCGTTAACTTTAATTACAAAACTCAAAATGATGAAGGTTACCGAATTCTCTAAAGATAACACACATAGAGAAGAATAATTATTCAGCATAATTTCTGTTTTTGAAACGGATCCTTTAGAGACCATTGATCAAAGAGAGCAATGATCAAATGCATAATGTGTGCGCTAAAGAGGAAACAATCTGATTAATTAAATTTTCCATAGTTTTATAATATTCCAGAAGAAGAAAGTTTGTGAAAAGCTTTTGATTGGATGTATTAATAGTACAATTTTAAAGATAACAGCATTTTTCATAAATATATTTAACGCTTAAATGTCGGGTGTTGCTTTTCGGCAACATACCCAATTTAGGCTCTAAAATACTATTAGAATAATATTGAAGCTATAATGCCTAATGTTGCCAATAAAATACATTCTGAAAATATTATTAAATAGATTTTCAACATGTAGAAGGCAACACTTGTGCTGTTTAAGAATAAAGATAGATTTATTATTTCAATTGTTGCTACTTGCTCGTTTTGTTTTGTTTGGAAGCTTGCGAAATACCTTATTTTGTTCGGCAGTAAGCAAGTAAAAATTATTTCTTATAATAGGTCTCAAAATTCTTGTATGTTTAACATTATAGAATTTTACGAAGGCAAATTATTTTTTCAATTAAACACCAGTATTTCCCATTAGTAACCAGCAGTTTTCTAGCCGTAAACCGTACTTAAAACAAAATATGATTTTTTAAAGTATTTTTCCCATGATTTATTTAAAAAATGAAAGCCGAAAAACATTATTACAATGATTTTTGAAAAATCAGGCATTTAAGAGTTAAAAAAATGCGTTGTAAGTTTCAATTTCTATTATCTAAAATATATATAATTTTTCCATTAAAAAATTATTGCATTTTACCACAGGATGCATGTTGAACTGTAATTCACTTATTATATGCTGCACAGCTTTATCTCTTAAAATTAATACAATGTTTGAACAATATGATATGAGATTTAAACAAACAATAGCGCTGTTATATGCTTGCAAGGTATAAATTAGCCATATTTTTGTAAATGAAGGTTAACAGGGTATCTTAAAATAGGAAGCAAAAGTTTTCAGTAGCAAGCAAAAGTCTCCTAAACTTATTTCCTTTCACACATAAAAAGAAAGAGTCTACAAATATTTTCCTAAATAAATTATATTTCGTGTACTACTATTTTTTCGAAAAAAAAAACGAACGTGTTACATTACATTTTTTCGTTTTCTATAGTAATCCATTATATGTTTTAATTGGTTTTCAAACATTTCCAAACATATTTCAAACTTTTCCAATTTAAGTTACAACAATATTGATATTTCAGATAACATATTTCTCAATTATTTTTAACTAGTTTTTTATAAATATGTTTCGTTTTTCTTATTCTTATAAAAACTTGCTTTCATATATGTGCTCTATATATCTTGAATTTCAAGCGATGTTACGCAAATACTGATTAGGAATCCACTTTTGACATTTAAAAGTATTTTTGTTGCTTTGCTTAGAATGTTTGTCAGGTAAACTTACGGATAAATAATTATATAATAATAAATAAACAATACGAATATAACTTCTAATATTAAAACAATTGTTTAAAAAGAAACAAATGAAAATTAGAAATATAATTCGGTTTTCAGACCTACTTACACTGAAAAATATAAAGTATGCATAAAATTATTATCCAACTATATAAACTGCCACAAAAATAATTCTGTCATATTTAACTTAAATAGAAAAACCATATATTTAGCTTCTGCATAATATGTTTTAGAAGATTTTTATTGACATTAACACAAAAAACATATTTTTGCGTGTTTTGTTTTAATATAGTATGTTTAATGATCCAGAATATTTAATCAATGGAATGATAATTCACTAAGATGCAATCTACTTCATGTACGTAAAATTACTACTAATATTACGCAATAATTTGTTTTTAGCTCCTAATTATCAAGCAAAAATTCAAAGTTAATGACATATTTAATAATGAAAACCAGGGTATTTACTACACTTTATATAAGTGCTATTGATATCCATAAAACTATAAATACTTCTTAATGACGTGAAAACTAATCTTGCATTCATTTGTATAATTAAGCAACATATTATTCATATGACGTCTTTTAAATTATATGTATCAAGATTGAAATATTAATGTTGTGCTTGGAATAGTTTGGAAACGTAAGATAATTTAATTCATCTCTTGGTAATATCTCATATTACTATTATTATTGTGTATTCGCAGGTTTCTGCATTTTAGGTAGCTTTCTTTACAAAAAACTACCTATTGCAGCCGTTCGGAGGAAAGCGATTTCAAATTTTGGTATATTTTCATCGATCATGACCCCCAGACCCCGAAACCACCCTCCGTTCAAAATTGATATATATGTATATATATATATATATATCTGACCTATGTCACACTGTAACTCTCGTATTTATGAACCGATTTGGATGTAATTCGGTGTGTACATAATACATACCAATGTCTCGACCGAGTTCGTTGGCCAGCTTCATCCGCCATTTTGTTTCAAAATGGCGGCCATTTAAAAATGTTTAAAAAATTTAAAATTTGAAATGTGGTACCAAAAAATTGAAAATGGAAAAATATTTTTTTCTTATGTATTTGACCTTTATACAAAGACTCCGTAGCAGTTTTTGTTTCGTCTATATCTTAAAAAAAAATCCCTGCCGGCCCGGCCTACAGGCAGAGGTAGATTTCGAAGTCAAATATACTAATTTCACAAACAAAAACTAAATCATGATTATAGATAAATCCACTTTAACAATTTTATCTGGCCGCTCTTGACGAGTTTTTATTTCATTTTCATATAATAGCTGGTTTTATCAGAATCATGTTAGGGCGGTATTCAAAAAAATACTTTTCCATGCTCAACAACTCGAAATTTTCTGGCATAATTCCAGATTCATTTTTAATTTTAAAAAAATATGAAACTTGCTGGCGTGATTTTTGAAGAGATTTATAAGCGATCTGTGTTTTTATTTTTTGTTCAATTAATTAAAACTTGATATATAAACAATTATTTTCTCAGAAGGACAATATTTTTCGTTTCTAACACAATCGCTTCGGGAAATTCCGTTCAAAATGCCCACTTTAACATCATTTTTTGAAATATATTCTGCCTCTATCTAAAAATCGATTATTACGGTACATTATATAGTTTCTGAATAAGCGAATCTACGAATTAAATGCGTTTGAGAGCAAAAATGAATTTAAAAACCAGTCAGAAAATAAGCAGTTTGGATTTAAGCGCATCCACAATAATTTTTCCAACACAATCCGCTTCGGTAAATTCGGTTCAAAATGCCCTTTTTAACAGCATTTAAAAAAATATATTCTGCCCCTATCAGAGAATCGACCATTACGGTACATTATATAGTTTCTGAGTAAGAAAACGTACCAATTGGAAGCCTTTGAGAGCAAAAATGAATTGTAAAATGAGTCAGAAAATAAGCAGTTTGGATTTGAATACACCCTTACTAAGATCATTTTTTACTTCAACCGGTATGTATTTTTAATTTGTTTTTGCTCTAAGAATTGGTACTATCCAAAACTTGTCTGTATAGATGTTGTAGACAATATTAAGAAGATATATGATAAATTCATGGGGATTTTATATCTTTTGAATTGACGGAGTTATGGATTTTTTTCTTCTTCAAACCCTCTTTTTGTTTTCGTTTTTAATTTTTTTTGCGGTACGAATTGGTCCTATCAAAAACTTGTGAATATAAAAGTTGTAGATAATGTTAAGGAGATTCATGATAAAATTAATCGGATTTGATATCTTGAGAATTGACGAAGTTATGGATTTTTTTCTTCTTCAAACGCCCTTTTTGTTTTCGTTTTTAATTTTTTTTGCGGTACGAATTGCTCCTATCAAAAACTTGTGAACATAAAAGTTTTAGATAATGTTAAGGAGATTTATAATAAAATTAATTGAATTTGATATCTTGAGAATTGACGAAGTTATGAATTTTTTTCTCCCAAAAACCCTATTTTTTGCGCCCCTTGAGCCCATTTTTAACTTTATCAAAAATCTGTGATACATAAATTTTTGGGCCTATTTTTAGAAGTAATAAAAACTTTAAACCGATTTGATATGTACAAAAATTAAGAAGTTATGGGGGGTTTTCTGTTTTCACAAAACCCCTCCCCATTTCCCTCCCCTTGGTCCAATTTTGCCCATTAACGAACTTGACCGAGATTTTATGCCCATTGATTTTATGTATCAGTTTGGAAGAGATTGGTGCAGAATTGCGAAAGTTATCGTGTCCAGAAGAAAGTTATATATATATATATATAGATAGATAGATAGATAGATAGATAGATAGATATATAAAGTTTTTTACTGAGGGTGGTTTTGGGTTCTAGGGGTCATGATCGGTGTAGATCTGCAAAAATTTTTCAGAAATTCCAACATAGAAACGATCCCAATAGGTAGTATTTCATACGAAATCTACCTAAAATGGCTGAGTTATAGCATTTTGAATTTCTAGCGAAGCTGACATTTTGAAACGTCCTGAATTTTGTCACGCGATAAAAGGCGTATTTCTGAACTGATATGGATGTAACTTCGTTTATACATAGTATAGACCAATGTCTCGACGAGTTCGTTAACCAGGTTCATCCGCCATTTTGTTTAAAAATGGCGCCCATTTAAAATTTTAAGAAAAATTTTAATTTGAAATGTGGTACCAAAAAATTTAAAATTGAAAAAATATTTTTTTCTTATGGGTTTGACCTTGATAAAAAGATTCGGGAGCAGTTTTTGTTTCGTCTATATCTTAAAAATGGCTGAGTTATAGCATTTTGAATTTCTAGCGTGGCTGAAATTTTTAAACGCCCTGATTTTTGCCACGTGATAACAGACGTATTTATGAACCGATTTGGATGTACCTTGGTATGTACATAGTACATACAAATAACTCAACCGAGTTCGTTGGCCAGCTTCATCCGCCATCTTGTTTCAAAATGGCGGCCATTTAAAAAAATTAAAAAAAAATTTAATTTAAAATGAGATACCAAAAAATTGGAAAATGAAAAAGTTTTTTTTTCGTATGTGTTTGACCTTAATACAAAGATTCCGGAACAGGTTTTGTTTTGTCTATATCTAAAAAAATGGCTGAGTTATAACATTTTGAATTTCTATTGTGGCTGAGATTTTAAAACGACCTAATTTTTGTCACGCGATAACAGGCGTATTTATGAACCGAATTGAATGTAACTTGGTCTGTACATAGTACATACCAATGTATCGACCGAGTTCGTTGGCCAGCTTCATTCGCCATTTTGTTTCAAAAGGGTTGCCATTTTTTTAAAATGTAATTTAAAATTTAAAATGAGGTATTAAAAAATTGGAAAATGAAAAAGGTTTTTTTTTTTTATGTGTTTGGCCTTGATACAAAGATTCTGGAGCAGTTTTTGTTTCTGAAAACTTGTTCTTTTGTTTATATCTTAAAAAGTGGTTGAATTATAGCACTTTGAATTTCTATCATGGCTAACACTTTGAAAAGATCTTGTATTCGTCACGCGATACCACACGTGTTCGCCTATTTCGATGGAAAAAGGCATGTTGATAGTATACATCAATATCTCGACCAAGTTCACTGGCCAGCTTCATCAGCCATCTTGTTTCAAAATGGCGGCCATTAAATTAAAAAAAATTGTATTTAAAGTGAGGTGCAAAAAATTAGAAATTGAAAAAGGTTTCTTTCTTAAGTATTTGACCTTGATATAAGGATTCAGGAGCATTTTTTTTTGTCTTTATCTTAAAAAATGGCTCAGATATAGCAGTTTCAATTTCTAATGTGGGTGACATTTTGAAAAATCTGATTTTTTGCCTGCGACAGCACTCGTATATATCAACCGATTCCGATGTAAGTGAGCATGTGCACAGCAATTACTAAGGTGTCGACCAAGTTCACTGGTTAGTCTCATCGACCATGTTGTCTTAAAATGGCAGGCACTTTAAGAAATCGCCGAATTTGGCAGCCAAATATAAGTTACTTTAAATAAAAGCAGCTTGGATAAAGCTGACAAATTTCGCGAAATTCTCATTCATAATGATTTAGTATTGATAAAAATTAGTATTGAATCTCCTACATTCGGTTTCTACTTAATTGAGCTTCGTGTGTTTGAATAATATAAGTTGGCTTTTTTAAAATAAGGAATATGAAAGCTACCTCTTCCTCCCGGCTCTGGCCGGAAGGACTTTTTATATTTGAAATTAATCATAAAAAAAAAAAAAAAATTAAAATTATCGTAAGATAGATAAGTGTGGCATCTTTAAAGACATTTAGCCTCTCTCATAACTTCGACAGTGTATAATACTGAAATTAAATATGATATCTAAGTAGCAAGTTACGTATGGTTATATATATATATATCGGGTAATTCCGGGATTTATGCCGCACATTTTTTTTGAAGTTCTGTATAAAGTCCCATGGTGGACATAAAAAAAATCATGCTGTGCTATTTAATGTTAAATATACAACGCGTGTACTGCGATAAAAAAATTTCAAAACAAATTATTAATATTTTTTAACAATTTTTTCTAAAACATATCACTGCGGCGCGTTACCCGTACATTCATGCTGAGACGCCGCACTTGAGGGGTAGTTATGCCGCGATTGTAATAAGAACAGAATGAAATTATAAATAAATTTATTCAACAAAATTATTCATATCCGGAGTATAATTAACGATGTAATAACAAAATGAAACTAAATGAGTACAATGAAACGTATTAGAAGATTCAAATTAATAATTGTTGCCTATTTTCACTATTAAAATTATCGACTTTTTATTTTTTTACATTAAATTTTAATTGTTATTTCAGCAACAACGGAGATCAATGTATTAGAAAGGGAAGAGAAAAAAGTAAAATTGTGTTTACATAATTTATTTGTTAATCCTTTCAGGACCGCTGGCTTTTACATAAATTTTATTCGGTTAGTACCACTTTTTTTATTAGCTCACGGGCTATCAAAGCCTGAGAGCTAATGTGCCCGCCCGTTCTGTATGTATGTATGTATGTATGTATGTATGTATGTATGTATGCATGCATGTATGTACGTACGTACGTATGTATGTATGTATGTACGTAACGCGATAACTCTTGATAGAAACATCCGATTTGCTTCAAATTTTTTTCCTAGGTTCATTGTGATAAGGCGCTTCCCTGATTAGTTTTGGGAGTTCATTGGATAAGGATAAAGGGGGGAAAGCGGGGTTAGTCCACCCCCCTTAATTCAGAAAAATGGGTTTTTCATGCAGAATCATTCGATTTGCTCCGAATTTGGTGTACCGGTTTATTATGTTAAGGAACTTGCCTGATTAGTTTTGGGAGTTCATTGGTTAAGGATAAAGGGTAAAAACGGGGTTAGTCCCCCCCCCCCTTAATTCAGATAAATGGGTTTTTCATGCAGAATCATTCGATTTGCTCCGAATTTGGTGTACCGGTTTATTATGTTAAGGAACTTGCCTGATTAGTTTTGGGAGTTCATTGGTTAAGGATAAAGGGGGGAAAGCGGGGTTAGTCCCCCCCCCCCCCTTAATTCAGATAAATGTGTTTTTCATGCAGAATGATTCGATTTGCTCCGAATTTGGTATACCGGGTTATTATGTTAAGGCACTTCCCTGATTAGTTTTGGGGGTTCATTGGTTAAGGATAAAGGGGGAAAACGGGGTTAGTCCACCCCCTTAATTCAGATAAATGTGTTTCTCATGCAGAATGATTCGATTTACTCCGAATCTGGTATACCGGTTTATTCAGGCTATCAAAGCCTGAGAGCTAATGTGCCCGCCCGTTCTGTATGTATGTATGTATGTACGTACGTACGTATGTATGTACGTACGTATGTATGTACGTACGTATGTATGTACGTACGTATGTATGTATGTATGTACGTAACGCGATAACTCTTAATAGAAACATTCGATTTGCTTCAAAATTTTTTCCTAGGTTCATTGTGATAAGGCGCTTCCCTGATTAGTTTTGGGAGTTCATTGGTTAAGGATAAAGGCGGAAAACGGGGTTAGTCCACCCCCCTTAATTCAGAAAAATGTGTTTTTCATGCAGAATCATTCGATTTGCTCCCAATTTGGTATACCGGTTTATTATGTTAAGGAACATCCCTGATTAGTTTTGGGGGTTCATTGGTTAAGGATAAAGGGGGAATTGGGGGGTTAGTCCACCCCCTTAATTCAGATAAATGGGTTTTTCATGCAGAATCATTAAATTTGCTCCGAATTTGGTATACCGGTTTATTATGTTAAGGAACTTCCCTGATTAGTTTTGGGGGTTCATTGGTTAATGATAAAGGGGGAAAAGAGGGGTTAGTCCACCCCCTTAATTCAGATAAACGGGTTTTTCATGCAGAATCATTCGATTTGCTCCGAATTTGGTATACCGGTTTATTATGTTAAGGAACTTCCCTGATTAGTTTTGGGGGCTCATTGGTTAAGGATAAAGGGGTGAAAACAGGGTTAGTCCACCCCCCTTAATTCAGATAAATGTGTTTTTCATGCAGAATGATTCGATTTGCTCCGAATTTGGTATACCGGTTTATTATGTTAAGGAACATCCCTGATTACTTTTGGGGGTTCATTGGTTAAGGGTAAAGGGGGGGAAAGGGAGGTTAACCAGCACATCTTAATTTAGATAAATGGGTTTTTCATGCAGAATGATTCGATTTGCTCCGAAGTTGGTATACCGATTTATTATGTTAAGGAGCTTCCCTGATTTGTTTTGGCGATTCATTGGCTAAGGATAAAGGGGGGGGGGGTAGTCTATCCCCTTAATTTAGATAAATGTTTTTTTTTTTTTTTTTTTTTTTTTTTTTTTTTTTTTTTTTTTTTTGCAAGATTATTCGATTTTTAACCAAATTTGGTATACCGGTTTATTATGATAAGGAGCTTCCTGATTAGATTTGGAGGTTCACTGGCTAAGTATAAAGGGAGAAACGGGGGCTAATTCCCCTTCACTTATTTTTTTCAGTGGCATTATTCTTTAAAATAAGAGTATAATATTTAATTAGTGTGAATAGTCTGTGAGCTCAATGCCATCAGTTTAGCTGTGCACTTTTCTTTTTTATTAAAAGAAGTTACCTTTACTTAAATAATCATGAAAATGCTCTAATCTAATTAAACAAAGCAATTAATACTTTTCTTTTTTTTACTGGTGCCAGAAACAAATTTTGTAAGCTCTTTATGAAGGTGCTTCTATGCACCTACGGTCCCGAATGGGTTAAGAGACCTATTTTTTCGACTACAATCTACAGAAAAAGTGTCGAAAAAGTACAGACTCTATGTAACTACATTTAAACACATGATGCAACGAAGTCAATTACAAGCGTCAATTAAAGCGTCAATTTAAGCGTAATCCAATTTTTCATTATTATCATCTTGAGTTGCATCTTTCTTACCTTCTAACTTTTTATTTTCCCCTTTTTCTCCTTTGGTTTTAGTAAACTTGATTACATACCTAACATGGTTAGTCTGTGCAAAAAGAAAAGGAAAAGTTAATAACACTTAATCATCCCGTACAAAAGAAACTGCGGCATGTATACCGGAATAGCAGTACGGCATGTATCCCATTTTGCATGGTGCAGACGCCGGCCACCACAGTTACCTGCCATCGCTAAGGGAAATGGCGTAACCATACACACAGTACTCTATACAAACGCTACACTTAGTTTTGACTTCGAAATCATGCATGCATTTAGTAATTAGTGTATGAAAAGTATTTAAACATAACGTGTTTAAAAGTTTGGACAGTGAAATCATGCACTTACGTCAAATTAAGGAATGTACTTCTACAAGTAAACATCGAAATGGGATTCACGGTATACACTGGTTAAAATAATCTCATTGCGCACCTATACTGTGCGTTTGACGATCATCTAACGATAATTACAAGAAATACAAGATTTGCGGCATGTATCCCGTATGCGGCGACTCTCCCGGAGTTACCCTATATATAACCATCATTATAAACCTATACAAATTTTGAACAACTAAAGGAATTTATTCAAATTAAAAATGATATACAAACCATTATAAAATACTTTTATACTGATCCTAAGAGCAACAAGGAATTGAAAATACAGTAAACATTTTAGAAATGGAAATGTTTGTGGAACCAAAGTGGAATCACGAGGTCCTAATTTCCTTGATTACCCCAGATAACATATACTCTTTCATCGTTGCTTTAGCCATAACAAGCTCAAGAATGTAAAAAAGGCCTACCAAACACAATGAATCTATAAAATATAAAGGCAGAAATAACTTAAGATAAAAATATATGTATATAGGTATTGAAATGGATTAAAAAAAGAAAAGCATATTACCAATTGAAGATCCAATCTGGGGTAAAATGATAAAGCAACAAAAATATTATAAGAAATTATTTGTTGATGTTGCCAAAATTTTCTTAAATAAATATGAGTAGGTCTAAGGATTAATAATAAAGAGTGAAAGCAGGTAGAAATATAAAATAAACATTACTTCTATTGGAAAATATATGGTTCTCTTATCTTTAGTACTCTTAAAAATGAATTCCAATGTACTAAACAATGAATCAAGAAAGTACTACCCTCTGTCGTTAACTGATACCCTTAAATTGATTACATAAGAATTTGTTATTCGAAAATTACATTGGTTTGAATAAAATCTAATAAATAATTAGAATAAATAGATTAATAAATGTTAATAAATAATATTGAATTATGGTTTAAAGTAGAAACTATACAGATATATTATAAATGATAATTAAAAATATGTAAATGTATACATAACAGTATATCAGAATAAATAAGTAAATTAATTAATAAATACAGTTGCCTCCCATTAATCCGGCCTAAACTGGACCGAGGGTTAGCCGGTTAAGAGAAAAAGCGGTTAAAGCGGAGAAGTAAAAAAAAAATATATATATATATATATATATATATAAGTACCTGCGTAATTTAATTAATTAAACCCGTACGATGCATTTAGTTTTTCAATTTGCGTAGTTTTAAAAAAGTATGAATTTTCTATATTTCTTAAAATGAATACTAGTTAGAATTACTGAATAGTAAAAAAAAAATTATCACTGATAACAAAGGAAAATTATTTAACACAAATTAAATTGTTGAAAATCGTGTCACACACCTTCAAGAAGTTGAAATTGTTCTACCTTATGTATATTTAAGTAGTCAACCATAAAGAAATCAATGACCTTCTTCTGTTGACAGCAAGATGCGCAACATTTTGCAGCATAATCTCTCCATCTCTTTAACATCATAAGTTTAACCGGGGAAAATGTTAGCCGCCTCACAACATAGCGTAGCGCCAACTCTAATGCTTTTACGCCTACCGTATGAGGAATTTTAGCAGTGTCAGCTTCAACTGGATCACCATGAGGATCGTCTTCGTATTGAACAATATCAGTTACAGTCCTAATTACATTTTCGTGAAATAATGTTTCATGCTTAAGATCTTTATCAGACTCAAACAACTCTTATACATCTTCTGCGGTAATAGTAATCTGTTCGCATACCTCAAGCTTTTTAAATGTTTGTACAAAACAGTTTGCAGATAGATCAGACATTATAGAGTTTCGGGGGGGTGGACTGTGGAGGGGTGAGATTGCACTTTTGACCATTAAAAACACAAAATCTCAAATCTTCCGGTGAGATATCTTATTGTATCACCCTGAATTCAACACTGCTGAAGGTCAACGCGCATCCATTTAGAACCGACGTTTTCCTCTCTGAATTTCGCCTCCTTCTCCTGGGGATTGCACTCAACTCGAAAGCGTCAGCTGAGTTTCCGAGGCCGTCATCCCTGAATTTTGCCTAATATTGCAAGAAAAAAGGCGACCGGTTAAAGCGGAGTTCCGGTTAAGAGGAGGCCGGTTAAGAGGGAGGCTACTGTAATTCTAAAAACTAATAGGGAATTAAGCGTATTTAAGTTAATATAATTAATGAAAAATAGTATATATATACATACCAAAATATAAAATTAAATAACTAAATAAGTCAAATGATAACATGGATGTTTCGTTAATTAATGCTTCATAAAAATAAATGTACAATAATAAAGCAGAGTAATATATTTAAATCTCTATCACAACAGTGCATAATCACTCAAATATATAATAAAAATAAATAATAATAATTTATGATGCTTATTACGTTTAAATTAACGTTTTAAATTTTGAAAATAATAAGTAACAATTAATGTCTCCACAAACGAGCGTAAAATGTAAAATACAGAATTATGGTTGGAAAGGATAGAACAAAGAATATATTTAATACATACAATTTTTATGCTATTGTAATAGAATTTACAATGTATGAGACATCTACATGATACTGTCAACATTGGGATAAAATTAAATAAAATTTAATATTGACATTATTAATTAATAAACAAAATATCTATAGATTTAATTTAAATAAATAAATAAATAAATAAATATATAAACATAATTATACATTTAGTAATGAATTGTGTCGAATCAACATCCATATTAAAATATATATTATTGCATCGTAATTAATAAACAAATGCCCTCAATTTCTTTTCATTTTAACCATTGCGTATATTATCCAGACAACACCGCCCACCTCTGTGCTCTAACACCTATCCATCCATCGAGCCTATTATTTTATTACTAGCCGCCTCTGGCGACCAGTTTGGCCTCCCTTAAATGTATGCTAAACATTGCATGATGTTACTTTCATTCTTAAACTAATTGACTTGCTCAATCCTTCCCGAGTCCAAAAATTCTGATAGGGAAATCAAGATTTCTTTGCGAACTTGACAACATTTCATACATTTTTGTTGTTATGCGTATTTTGTCTTTTTTGACAAATACCACTTAATATCCGTAGCCGTAAAAATGAGTGAAATTCCAAGTGTTTAAACTGAGATTTGTTCATAAATTATCTAAATTAAACTTATTTTACTTAAACATGCTATTACTTCAATGCTAATTTTTAGTATTAATAAATGTAATAAAATTTTGCAAATCATGCATTTATAATTTTCTTTCACTACTTAATAACTAAATAATGAATATATATACTTTTGCTTTTATAGATTTGATTTCTGAGTTCATAAATATGGCAATATAGTAACGTAACTAAGAGAAACAGGGAAATAAAACCATCGTGAATGCAAGCCGTTAACTAACGTTAGCGCCAAAAATTTACTTACTATGACGTCATAAGAATATTGTCTATTCATTGTTGGAAAATCTGCTTTGCGAATGATTATCACCATGGACTAATATTTTCTACTGCTTATGATGAATGAATATCTTGTGTTTGTTTACTTTATAAAGCGAAATAGAAATATATCAACTTAATTTCAATTAAAATTATCTTGGAATATATATTTATTTGAATGTAAATTAGAAACAATACTTTGATGTTGAAATGAAATATTTTAGTTTGTGTTATTATTATTACGATTAATTATTTATTTGGGTACTTTTCCATTACAGGGGCCTTGGAATTATATTTTTTAAAGCTTGGCGCAATTCGGGCTTCAGAACGTGAAATACGTTGATAAAATATATAAATAGCTTTGTAAACAAACCTGTTGAAGTTTTATTTTTATTTATATGTATTTATTTGCATATAAACATTTTATTTACACATATTATACAATATTTGGGTACTTTTCGGTTAGCCGGGCGCCAGTGTTATATATACATATTTATATACATACATATATGTAGATACATATACATATATTGTATATATACACATATATATATGTGCATGTATATATGTATACATACATACATGTATATATACATATATTTGTATATATAACACTGGCGCCCGGCTAACCGAAAAGTACCAATATTTGTTTACATAGAAATTACTTCTGTTTCTATATAAAAATAGATTATTGGCTTCTTTAGATTAAATAAATTGTATGCATATGAAAAAAATTGCTTATGTATATGAAATAGGACATAGATTGCCGGAAAATACGATGTCAATTCCTTTTTTCTCACTAAGAACCTATGCTGGAAAAAAATTTATTTATTTATTTATTGTATTTTAAAGGAGGTAAATGAAATACGTGTATTTTAAATAAAAGATTTATTCTAAATGAAATGAGTGATAGGTTTATATTTTTAATGAAATGATGGCGATGGAAGAATATTTGGCGATTTATCACCTGCGTCCGACTAATATAAAAGTACCGAAATGTCCGTTTGGCATATAAAAAGTGAAGCGGTCCGCCCGGAACTATTGATGACAGTCACATGACTTCGGCTTTTATTATATAGATTATTATTATTATTTAGCATTTTTAATTTTTAATTTTTATTGTTCTTTTATGTTTACTTTTTAAAGATATTTTTACGCAAAGTGTTAATTGTGTTGTAAGACCATTTATGTACAAATGTTGAATTTTTATTTTTATTTTCGTAACCATGGAGTAACTCCAGCCATATTTTTGGTGAATTAAATGATGCTGCATCGTTACATATTGCATTTTCACGTGTTATAATCTCTATTTTTCCTCTTATAATGGATGGATATTTCTTTATATCATCCACACTGTAAAAAAAATGGTAACGTTCCATGTAAAATCCAGGAACGTTTCGCCTTTTCTCAGGTTTTCAGAATAATTTAGCTCTTTCCTGTGAAATTCTGGTTTTCTTATCTGAAACGTTCCTGAACAAAAGTTGGAAACAGCAAAACGCTGCGGCCGCCATTTATTATTTTTTTGCTATAATCCGTTGCTCGCGCGCGAGTGTCGAAAACGAATTCCTTAAATGAATGTAAAAAAATCAATATGGAATGCAAATAAATCAATAGACGACATAATCCTTTACGTCTCTATTGTCAAGACAATTCAGATGAAAATACAATACCTCTGTGACATCGCTAAGAGATTATCTCTCATACTGCGGAATGTTTAACGAGCAGACCATGTAAAAAAAATACACCTATTATTTGGATCTCCATTAACCAGGGGACCATCAAACATGATTCTCACCGATTTTATTAATTTAAAGTATGTTTTAGAGTTCTTATCTCTAATTATTCTTGTGAAAGGATTTCTTCAAATGGGCCTTAGATTTTCAGAAATTAGATGCCGAGGTTTAGCATACGTTTCAAATACCCATTAGTTTGCAGCTCTCAACGTGTCTTTCGTGGTGTGGACGCAGAAAGCTCGCACGCCACCCGTACGTCCCGAGTCCGATGCTACCTCTTGACTTTTTTTTTCTTTTTTAATTAATTTTATATTTTAACACTTTATTACAATTTGATTTAAATTTGACACTTTGAATTGCTGCAAATTTGATTTTTTTTTTCGGAAAAAATATACAATTACGTTTAGTTTTTTTTTTCATGAAAATTTATATGTATTTTATCTAACTTGTAAACAAACATAATTACTGACGAAAATCCAAAATATTTTATGTCTAGATTTTTTTTCTAATTACTATTTACATTTATATATTTTTATATTTTAAACAAACTTCAGAAACAATATATCATACATATATATATATATATATACTTTATTGAATTTTAACTGAAAATTTATTTTTTCGTGTAAATTATAAATAATAATTTTGATGTCAATTTCAAAATATTTTTTCATCCTAACAAATAATGATAATAAAGCGAAAATTGTCAACTGGAAATGTAAAAATCGTCTGCGGATCCCGCATGCTGTGAAATGTCAGTAATGTTTTGCTGTCAACAGAAATATTCCTGGTATTTCGCAGGAAACTTACTGGCATTTCTGTAGAAAGTTTTTAACATATACAGTAAAGTTCCAGTCATTTTCAAGAAATGTTTCTTTGAAATAATGGGCAACTCAGCTCGCCATTTTTTTCCAGGAACGTTGCGGAATTTTGTTTACAGTGCAAGGATGGACATCCAAATAAGATATAAAAATAACGTGCATAAAATAAAAGAGTACGTGAAAAATTGAATGATGGCGTCATAGACCGTGCAAATTTAGAATATTTTTCTTTAATTCTTATGAAAATTACTCAGGTATAGTCGAAACATATAATCAGTTGAATAAATCAATTTTTACTATTTTTAAAGTTTTAATTTACACTTTTTAGCAATTAAAATTAGCATATTATTACAAGATGTTAATTTGTTAAATATTTATGTTTGCTTTTTAAATACGGTAAGACAGAAGGAATAGCAATGGGATTAGCACATTCGTTGTATCGGATTTAATAAAAATCTGAAATACAAACTATCCCATTTAGAAGAAATTAACTAAAAGCAATGCTCCATAAGAAACAAAATGATTGAAATATCCTTTAACATAGACGGGTTTAATAAAATAACTGTCACATCAGGTTAAAAAGAATTTAAATACATGTTGCAGGATGGTATTAAAAATAATCTAAACTATACTTGCTGCTCTACAATCCTTTAAGACACCATCCTACTGTGTCCAGTCTTGTTTTCTTTACCATAGTCTGTGCAGCATACGTTCTGGCCAAGTGATTAGCCTAAATCAAAGAACATAAAGGGTAAGAAGGGAAAGCTTTGGAAACCGTAACTAACCAAAACAGTGCAAACAGCTCTGCTAAGAAATTCACTCAAAGGGTAGATCCAATCATAAACTAGCTTCGTTGCATTCGTTTTTCTTTCTTTTTTTCTTTTTTTTTTCTACTTTTTTTTCTTTTTTTTTTCTCTAGTTTTTTTTTTTTTTTTGCTAAATCTTTTCGCGCAAACACCCACGCGAGAATTCAAAACGAGATTTCTTTGACAGTTCGTCTTAAAAATTAAACATTGTGGCAGGTTTTTTAATGTAATCTGTTTATGATCTGTTGCTATGACATATTTTCTGTATTGTAAGTAGATAACCGATGAATACGTACAGTATAAAAATCTACAGTGATGCAGGACTCGGTAAAATAATAAATTTTATGTATCGAAAGTTCCACTTTCACTCGAAAACTAACATAACACAACACATTCATCTAATCTTCTGCATTGATCTTTGACCTAACTCCCAGGAAAGAGTTTTGGTTTTTGACTTTCTCCACGAAAGGAGCTGGAGGTGGTGCGCACTGCTTTTGCGAAAATAACGGTGGCCACAGCATTACTCCTCATTTTCATAATTATGTCTACTGGCGCTCATGTCAAAGCGCGCCAAGTTACCTTGTTTTATCTTTCGCTTCTGTATGTTACTTCTACAGCTTAGCTGTTTGTACTGTTTCTCTGACATCGGGGATTTACATTACTTCTATGGAAGTTTCCCTTCTTCATACTTCATTTTCTTCATTTTTCTTCATGCTTCATTTTCAATAAAAGCATAGCCCTCGGTATTTAGTCACCAAGAAATCTTCTTGATTCCATTATCGACTGCGTAGGGATGGAAGTTTGGGTTAATCTCTCCAAATCCGTCTTTATAATATAATCTGCATTTAAAACAAGTGCCAGTTATAAAAAAAATGCGTTTATTTGAATTTTACTAACATGAAAGTGCATTAAATATGCGTAATTCAAAATATACTAGAGGTATTATTATGATTTTCAATTAAGTCAAATGTAACGCGCCGCAAGCAATACTATTGCTTTATTATTATTATTTTTTTTTTTACCATTGAACCCTCTCTTCTCACGCCTGTTCTATTTAATATTACTTATAGCAGTATTGCGGTTGCTTGCTTGATGATAAAAAAACTAAACATTCAAAATGCATTGAAGGTCTACTTTTTCAATTTTCTGTAAGTTATTATTTAAGGGGACAGTACAATTTAAAAATAGTCAGAAAATTGATTTTTGGATTTTTACACCTTTAGAAAAGTTTTTGTATTCTGAATAAATTGATACCAATCTCTTAACTCTGTAATAATTATTTACTGAGATATTAGGGGAAATGTAGGCAACACGCCCTTAATTTCCGATTTAAATTCCCCGCGACAACTGTAATGGCAGCATGTTTACATTTTGTTTTTGTACTTTCATATTATCGTAGCTTCGGAAATATGCTAAAATGCATCAATTGTTATTGGTTAAATATCTGAAATAATAATAGGAAACCTTTAAAATGTTAACTTCAACTTCCACTTTTGCCAAATTTGTTTACTTTCATGGTTTTGTTCTGAAACATGGTCGCAAAATTCCTTAGCTGTGTGAAGCTTTATTTGCTATTAAGTGCTTAATTTGAAACAAAACAGTTTTTTTTAACCTAGAGCAATACTTTGTAATAGTATACTACTCCTTAATGTTTATTAACATTTTTAAAGAAAAATAATGCAAAATGAGCTTCAGAACAGCATAGAAGAAGGAGTAAGTTCAATGGTAATCGCTATACAAAACACGATGATAGAAATATATCTTATGCTAATTCACATTATATAAAACTAAAAAGTAGTAAATTTGATATGATGTTGTATCAAATGACAGCTTAGAATACCGATTCATTGCGATTAATATATTTTTTGTAAACTATCCCGATTTTGGTGCAGCAAAGTATGTGAATCAGATATCGAAATATGAGAATCCCTATAAAATGGCCTATATTTTACATTAAATTATTTTGTTTCATAAAATGTGCATACTTCATTCTCTTTACAATCAAAGCGAAACAAGATTATAAATTATATGTTTAAAATCAATTTTTTTGCAATAGTAAATGGTACATTTTTACAAATAACGTCTCTAATTTTTTTACGCATGTTCCTACATTCTGCAGCATTTTAGAAACAATTTTATATATGTCATTTGAAACTAGCATCTAATTTTATTTTCAATACAGATTAATTTATATAATTAGTATTTTTGTTTCTTTCATTATATATTTTATATTTAAAAAATGCATTTTAATATTTAAACGACTTTTTCTCAAAATTTCATTTTTTACTGTTGCGCGCATGATATCTCCAAAACTGTTTGAAGTATAGCTTTGAAATTTTTGCGAACATAAATATTTATGTTATCATGAAAATGAACTAGAATTATAAAGCTGCGTTTAGGGTGAAAAAAATTATACGATTGAATGCACGTAAAAATTTGTAGTTTTTCTAATTTTTCTAACTAAAAGTTAATTAATCCTTATATAATTAGCCGATTACTAATGTCCCAGATCAAATTATAGACCAGAGTGTTATCTTTAATTTAAGATAAATTTTGTGCAAATACCATGGAATTAACATGAGATATCGTACGCGCGGTGAATGGTTATCCACTGTAAATATTATAAATAGCACATTCAATTTTACCCCATGATTTTTTTAAATATTGTAATATATCTAAATATAATAATTTTTAAACCATTGTTCAATATCACCTAAATATACTTTAAATTTTTGTGATTCTAGAGTGGTTGTCTTTTTTATAAAAAATTGCTAAACTCATGACAAATTTAACATGTTTTATGACTGTTAAAGGTGTACCGTCTCCTTTATTTTCACAGTATTATAAATATGTTATTAGAAATTAAAATAAAACGATTGCAAGTGGCTTTATATCTGACCAAAGATATAAAAAATATACATTTTTTGGCAGCAAGTTCTGGTCTCAATTCAGTCGAAAATTAAAAAAACAAAATGTAGTATTACACTGTACCCGCTATCTAAAATTTAAAATAGCTTTTTACTTTCATTTTTGTATATTTTCTGGGTGGCTTTTGTCACGTTTTTCATTTTTCAGCCTCAAAATGTCCAAAAAAATCTCTGAAGTTTTTACAAAAAGCATTTTTGTAACTGAAAATAGAAAATAGTATTCTTATACCGAAAATTTGTTCAACGTTTGCACAAAAGAAGAATACGTATTTGCGTATGCAAAGGATTAAAGTCTTATAACGTTTTCGATAAAAACTGCCTTACTGCATTAAAAAGTTGGTTTAACAAAAATACATTCGATTTTTCGTTGAAATTCGGATTGCTTCAAAAGGATGAGTTGATATGTTTCCTTCATTTTCCCAAACACGCCTTTTATGTTCATTGCATACTTAAGATGTTCTCCTGATACGTTATTCAAATATATAACAATAAAGAAGGGAAATCTTTCAATGTACACAATAAAATGTATTTGAAATGAAGAGTACGTGTAAGAAGAAGAGTGAGAACCCGCCTTCATTTACATATATTTTGCAATATCATAAGAAAGGTGTTTTTAGACCAGATATAACATTTTCTTTTAGAATATGCTTGTATTTTTTCCATAAGGTGTCTCTCTATATTAATAATCATACCAAAAATGTTTTTAAGAATGGTTACATCGATTTTCCACCTTTCCATATATCTTTTTGGATAAAATTTGCCCAAAAAGTATACTGTTTGTATTAAATCATGTTACAATTAGAAGGGTCAAAATTTAATCCCTTGAACGGCGGTGATATATTACATAACCTCTTAACTTTAATCGCAAACTGTCAAATGACACCAATATATATATATCTATATCTATACATATATATATATTTATATATTTATGTTTATAGGTTGCATGAATAAATTAATTAACTTACTTTCAAATAAAGATTTTCGTAAATACAGCTGACATTCAATCATTTAAGAATTGCATAAGAAAAACTACTTTTCTCAAAAATTTGTTAACATTACTAATATTAAATCTACGTGACTAACGTAACCATTTTTCCCAGATATTGAGACAAGTTATTATATTATTCTTTTCTACAAAACAGCCGCTAGATCTTATTTCAAGTATATACGTAATTTATAGGTAAGAAGGTGTTCAAATATTCAATTACAGCAATTTGTAATAGTTGAAATATGCATCATAATTCAAGACATATAATTACTTAAATATTCATTTACGCATGAATAAAATCGAAAATTATTTTTCATAGTTTGACGGATAGGTTATGAATGTTTATTTATAAGAACTCCATAACAGACAATAGTGTCTCTGTACACAAGAAAATGACAGTGACAAATTACGTCATTTTCACACTTTTCTAACACTTTTTTTAATATTATCATAAAATATAATTTTATGACGTTAATCTATGTTTAGGGAAGCATTCCGCAGTTGTAAAATCAGGCTGCCAGTCCTTCCAGTGACACGACTTTATAAAATGGGGTAATTTGTAAAAAAATTCCAACGTGATAGTTCTGAAATTTGTGTTATAATTTCTAAAAACACAAACGTTGCCACCTGAGAAAATAATATCTATCATGCTTAAAAATATACTTACTCTTAAAACTAAAACCCAAAAAGAAATTTGCATAGGTAGTGGGGGTGGGAGCGAGTTTTTTTGAGCCATTTTCTCTCTTTCTTGGTTCTTTTTTGACTCATTCATAAAACGATTTTCATTCGAAAATTCATAAATGTTCCTGAAATAGATAATATTTTGAAATTATTACCTTGATCTACATGTGCAATTTAATATTTCAGCTTGATTGCGTGGAATTTTAAAGTCTTAGGAATTGTTTATTTTGAGAAATTGGAATTTGCTTATATTTTAGGTAAGTCTTGTTTTCGGGGATTGGTATTATATTACGGTATATCGTCCAAAATCCAGTATGACTTTATTTTTGAGTCACTACGTTCATATTTTACATAGGAGGAATAAACATGCCAAAATCTTCATTTAAATTGGTTTCTGATGCACAACAAACTTCCCTATCTGAGTCTGAAATCCAATACGGCATCTTTTGTGAAGTAACATAACGGCCCAGCCATTAGACAAACATGTGGACCTTATTTTGGGGATTGGTCATATTTTAGGAGAATTGCAATTTATATATTGCCAGAAAAACAATCGTTCTATTGAAATGCATTATTTTAAAAGATACAATTATCTGATTCGAATATAATTTAGGAAATTATGTATTCAAAAACATATTTTATGTTATGAAAATTGTTTGTGTAAGTCGGGAATAGATTGGTCCCTTAATCCACGCACTAATTTTTCTTTTTTTATAGTAATGATTTTTGTAGTGCACATTTAACATATCTACTCCAAATTTTATACAGAAATTTATAATAAATATTACTGTAATAAAAATACCTGATGAAATGGGATTTTTATTTAAAAAAATATGAAATATTTAAGCCATTCATCCTGGACATCAAGGTTAGACGTCTCACTTGAGCGGAATAGTTGCTCCAGACAGTAGCTCAAACAGTAGAAAAAACTATGGCTGAAAATTATAAACTACCATATTATTCGATACCGATTTTAAGAACATTCATTAAATATTTCATGAAAAACCTATAATAAATACATTATATTTCACATGATCTCTATCTTATGACAACATACAAGAAAAACCAAACTTTCCTTTTTTGAAGAATATTATTTTTTAAAGAAGTAAATGGCTTTCACTTTGTCTAGTACGCTTTTTTTTAACGATTGAGAGTATAAGAACGTCACTAGCTACTTAACATGTACAATGGCTGAAAAATAGTGACAGGGGCAATAAACCCGATTGGGCATCCAACCCGGATTTCATTTATATTTAATATATTTTTCAATTGTGACCCACTTTATTTTTTGCATAAAAATAATAGACATCGTCAAAAATTATGGGTGCGCAAGTTCAAAGATCATCCAAATAATTATTTTTTGATATAAGCAGGATATCTACTTCTCGGCTGTTTAAAGTGACTATCTTCTTATTTTGGTACTACTAATTTCATGACTTTGGGCTTGTTCCATTGGAGAACTTAAATTAATGTTTCAAAATTTATCGATATAACCTTAGCACATTTCCTTTTTTTTATAATTGAATGGAGATTTAACAAAGAGTGTAAAAAACATTATTTAATACTTTTTGAATTAATATTCATATTTAATATTGGTATTTAAATATATTTATGGCGAGGCCATATATTTGTGTTATATTTTTATTAAAATTGATACTTATTCTAAATTTATTTCCCTTTCTCCTGTTTGACGATAGCATTCAAAAATGATTTACCCTGATTTCTAATTTAACCGCAATCTTTATACCTGTATATATATTCTTTTATTGATATTTTATTAGATAAACACCACTTCTGTCTTCTGTTAAAAACTATCATTAAAAAAAGATATATATTTATTTATAAACTAAGCGCAATCATTATCTCCGCAAACATATTCTTTTATTTATATTATTCTTTGATAAATCACGATCCTTTTATTTCGGTGAGAGTTATTTTTTTTTCTGGTTTACGCAATCTAAAAATCAAACAGATAATTTAAGCATATCGGAGAAACCTCGCCTCCAAGAAACAGTAAAAAACCATAAATTACAATTTACATCTGCCTGCAAATATATATTTGTCGTTAATTATGCGAGTCGTTAGGTTTTCTGCAAGCAAAGATAGGTTTACCTTTTTATTTAACTTTTTAATTGATAGACGAATGTGACTCTCCTTCAAGCGATTATTTCGTTCAAATTTTAATATCGCTCCCAGCCTAACCCATATTTTGAGATTGGGGTATTGGATTAACACATATGTATTCTTATCGTTATTAACTTACGCAGATTGAATACTCTTGGCCTCTGATCTTGCTATTGGTAACAGCTAAAATTTTACCGAGTATGGAGATCGTCCACTATTTTACATCCTATCATTTTTGTTTCGTATAATAAAATAATTTTTCATTGAAAGGCGGTTTCTTAATTATTGCCTGATGCAGCATACAGGAAACGGATTATAAAAGACTGGAGTTTGCATACAGCGTGTTGTACGTACCAAAATTATGCAAACGATCACGATTCTCTTAATTCCATGATAATATTAAATATCTGTGAAAGAAAAATGAAATGCTTTGAGGTTGTAAAGTTACAACTAACCTTCATTGAAACGATTTTATTTATATTTTCTTATATCAATATTTCAGGCATTATTATTATAGTAGCCATTAGTATATACATATTTTTCATATCTGTTTAACATTAATATATAAAAACTCATGTCACCCATTTTTCATTTAAAAAATCTTTTATCTTGCTTTTTCTACATATTAAAATCAAAGTTCACAATTTACATTATCTTTACTTTTCATAAAAAACTAAAACACATTTCCTTATTTAAAAGAACATATATTCCGGTAGATCTTTAAAAATTATGCTAGTTACCAATATATAACGCATCGTCTAATACCCTTTGTCACTTTTCTGAAAAAACGTTCCATCCCTTATTCTGGGACGTCTTCAGTTTCAAGTTATGTTGTTTCGCAGTTTCGCTTATGATGTTATGACTTCCCTCTTTTTCCTCTTTTTCCCTCTGCTCCCTTTCATTTTTCTCTTCTTTCTAGCATTTTTTGCCAACGAGAGTCAATATTTGCATGTGTAATATCGTTGTCTGTCGAGGTTTATCTCTATGGCTTCTTTCATTAGTGTGTTATGGGGGTTATCGTACGTGGCTATTTTTTTCTATTTTAAGGGGTCTCAGGACTCTTAAAGCTTTAAAATTTTCGAAATTTTAATTTTATTAGATGTTAAACTCCTATATTTTCTGAACATTTTGATATAATTGTTTCCTTGAAATTCCTATTAGAACTGAAGTTATGGTTTTTACATTTATACACGTTCAATAGCTGAAGCGTCGTTTCGGAATCTTTGAAGCCATTTTTCTCCAAATGACGTTTTTGGGCATAACGCGCACGATATCTCAAAAACTTATGAATATTTTTTCATGAAATTTTCAAAACATATTTTTCATGTTATTCTGTTTAAACTGAACCTAAAATTTTCGTTTTATTGTTCAAAATAATATTTTTTTAGGTGATTATACTGTTGAAATTTTAAAAAAGCTTTAAATACAAATTTATTTAGGTTCAGGTTTATTATTACAATCTGAAGTATAAGTAGGTACTAAAATTTACATTCTAGTTGCAACACTTATTTTGTAATCGTGCGCGTAAGCTGTTATACCGATTTTTTGCTCGAAAAATGTCTAACAGTTTGGAGCCCCCTGTAAATGTTAATTCTGCATCTTATAATTTTGCAAATACGTGAAATAAAAGAACATACTTATACATTTTATTCCAATTAAAATTGTGTCTTAAAATCAAATACATTTTAAGATATTAAATATTGAAAATGGTCTTTTTTTTCATTTTTCGAATCCTTTACACCCACACATTTGCCGAAATATTTGCATAAAACAAGGTGCTGGAAATAGCAAAAACAGATGGAAAAATTCTCCGAATGCAGCCCTACACGAAAACTTCGTAGAATGCGAAGTGACTTCCTAATAGAGGGTAAATAACCGGCAATGTGTGGGTGTAAAAGATTTTGCTCGTAGCTCGGGAAAAGGTATTGGTAGAGGATTAAAACAATGCAAAGAAACTTTTAACTTGCGAACAATTTATATGCCTACCAGCCAATTTATTTATTTACTTATTCACACTTCAAGTGAGGATATCTCGAAAACGGCTGGATTCCGACGGGTAGTTCCATTGGACATTTTGATGTACACGACGAGACCTTTCTTTTGATACCACTCTCGTCCAAATCCACAACTTGCACCTGGGAACGTTCACTAGTTAGTCCACGCATCACCGCGCGCCTGATCCGAGGCAGATCCCCCCTTCCCCTTCATCCTAATTCATAATGTCATATATCTAATTTGTTGCAAATTTTGTCTACTTTCTGAATTTCTGGATACTTTCCCCTAAAAGAATTTTAAAAAAGTGATTTTTGTAATAAAAATCTTTTTAGGGGTTTCTTTTTTGGTTCTTTTTACCAAAATTTGGTGGGGTTGCCGGGGGAACTTTTGGTGGTGAGTTACAAATTCGGATTCAGCGACCCAAAAAACATAAAGTAAGCCAATTTCCAGAACTACCATTAATTTTTCTAGGTAACATTTTCTATTGCCCTGACTATTACGAGTAAAACATTTGGCAGATATACAAAACTTAGATACATGTTTAATAAGATGTTTTTAAGATTATCGAATATAGCAATTTCTGTCAAACATATGCAGTCACTTAAAGTCATATATTTTCAAAATCGAACGTCTACAAGTTAATAATAATATATTTCCAAATACTTAACATAATATTTTTTGAATGAAATACTTTGAAATGTAATTTCAATTTTAAACTTTTTTCAAGCAAATTATTTAGAATAATAAATGTTACAAATATACATTAAATATATTTTCCATGAAAACGACAGTTAAAAAAAAAATCCTTATTGTAGATTAAATATTTCAAAAAACGTTCTTGATAGATTTGTACAATTTTATTTCATTTAAAGTTCATTTATTCATAAACATTTTAACTTTTCTGTAAACTTACTTTTAGTTAAATTTTAATATAAATTTCAAGTTTTGTTTATTCGACTTTGTTTATATCGAGAGAAAGCATTTGAAAAAAATCTATCTTTTTAAGGTATTTTCATAAAAATTTTTAATGTGTAATGTATGATGTAAAACTGAATTGAATTTTGTCTTTATTTGACAGATCAGTGATAAACACAATCATGTAAATTACAATTTCTCATTTTTAATTCCTATATATATTATTTTATGAAGAGGAATTAAAATAAAACATTAGAAGAACTTTATTAAATTTAGAGAGATAAATTATACCTTATGGTATTTAAATGTTATTTCACAAAATTTTTGGAAATCAAAATATAACCACTAATTCATTAGTAAAACATAATAAATAAACAAATAACTTGAATGATTTCTTGATTTCCATATTTCTACTAGAAAAATACACGTTAACAAAGTAAAAAAAAAAATATTATAATGAGTGCGTACATTACACATATGTGGACCAAATCTTCTATGGTTCTTACTTTTACGAAACTAAAAAAAAATCGCAAAAGATTAAAATAAACTAAATCTTTTGTTTCCAATATAAATTCCAAGAAAATTTTTTTAAAGCATTTAGGGATTTGCTTTCATAAACCCAATTACTGAATAAATATTTACTGAAGGTACTATAGAATATTTTTAATTATTGGATTAACAAATGATAACTATCAGGTAAATGTTTTCTATACCTTTTTCAGGTTAGAGGTCATGACAGATATGTATAATGCTCTTAAAGATGGAAGGCTATTTCCATGCATATTTCATGCCAACCTATTATTCACTGCCTCATACACACTAGCAAAGTTCTTATATATTTATAACTTTTTGCTCAATCTAGTATTATAATACTAGATTGAGCAAAAAGTTCTGGTAAATTTGTGAAAGTTGGGTTGTTACGCACAAATTAACAACAAAATCAACAAGGACTATTCTTCAGAGTAGAGACCACTATAGTCCACGACTCTCGGCCATCTTTCTGCCAGATTCCGGATCTGCTGGAAGTACGAAATTCGTCACCGTACTTACAAATTCACCTTCATTAATCTCATAGACGGCTTTCAGAATCGTTAGACTTTTTCTCCAATAATGACGGATCAACACAAGCAAATCATATTGTTCAGTGGGCATTTTGGGTTCAGTGGGCATTATACGATACAAATTCTGGTAACTATTAGATAAAAAATTTCCCAGAACTTTTTGCTCAAGCTAATATGAACAAGCCATTTGTCTAATTTTATAGACAAACAGACGAAAATTGTATATAAAAAACAACAATAATAACGACAATAATATATGAATAAAATCTTTAGATGTATGTTTTCATATGTGTTACATCATTTGGCAATGAATATTGCTTTTAAAAGCAAAGCCTTTAAAATGTCCGCCGAGCCCACTACACTGGGAAAGTATAAAGTGTACTTTAGTGAAATACCAGTAACAACGTAACGACATACTCGGGATTCAGAAATAGTTAAGGTATCTGCCTACGTTCGGCGCTCTAAATTTAAGAAGTGAACGATATGGAATAAATGCACATAATAAAATCATAAGACCAACAGCAATTTTTCACCTTGATTCAAACATAAAATATATAATATGAACTTTAAAAAGTTCGCTGTTTTACTTAAAAGGCGATTAAAATAATGAATGAGATGATACAATTTAAAAATATACATTTTATTTAAAATTTCTTAGTACTTTCAAGTTTTCAAATTTCTTCGTCAGAGTATATTTTATTAATTTTTGTTTATCTATACACTTCGTTTCGAAAATGAGAGAGCCAATAATTATTAAAGTTAAAAGTAGAAGTAGCAGTTTCTTGGATTAAACTTAATGAAATATATATATATATATATTATTAACTGCAGAGTGATGTAATAAAATCAATATAACTACAGTTAATAATAATATATATTTCCTACCCATTATCCACAGTTATAATTTCAATATACGTCCCATTCATTCCTTTAAATCTATCATATAGGGGATATATTTTAAACATTTCTTTTGATCTCAGCTCTCCGCTCTTTTGTTAATTAAAGCTAATTATAATGTCAAAATTAGCTATTATTTTCAACTTTTAAATTTTCATACAAGAGCCTTAAGTAGACGACTTTCTAAGTATTATTTAAGTTATTTAACTGTAGAAGTTATTAGTTAATTGGCACACCCGAATTTATATACGAGGTTCTTTAAAAGAGTTTGTATAGCTGTTATTCCCCATGCCTGCACATATAGATTGTAATAAAAACGTGACTTAGTAGGAAAAAAAATTTGGATACACCTCTCAATGTTAGAATTTTCAGAACTTCTCACGATTCTTTAGCTCACATTAATAAATCATATGTTATGTCAAATATATCATTTTTTAACACATTCTTACATAGTTAAAAAGTGTTTTTGAATTCTATTTCTTCGTCTGTTTCTTCTGCTGTTTGTCTGTTCGCAATCTAACTATCGTATATATAATAAGATCGCCATGAAATTTTTATAAGTTACTAAGGTTTATTGTAGAGTGACTAGCATTAGCAGTTTAAAGTGTACAAATTATGGTTCTTTTACAGCGACCCACCTAAATACTAAAACTATAGTAATTATATATTTTCCTTAATTCTATAAGACTTTTTGGTTTTTATTTTAGCGACAGAATAATTACTGTTTTCAACCATCAGCAAAATTTTGTATTAGTTCAGAAGCTATAAATTCGCTACTGTTGAAAATGCATTATTAAAATTTTGAAAAATATATAATATTCCTTATTATAGAATATCTAAGATTAAACGTATACATATTAAATTTTAAAAGAATCGAAGTTTCTTTAAGATAGAAATGTAGCCGTTAGTATTCAGTTTAAATTATGTATACAATGTGATATATCATTCAATATACCACTTTTCTCATATAATTGTAGCATAAGGAAATTTTCTATTTTTAATATACACGATTATGCAAGATTTTGCAGAGATAGATTTAGCGAAAGAAATGTATTTACTTAATTATTTACCACATGTGGGACATTCTCACAAGCTTTTGACTTCAGGAATAAAAATCTGGTGAAATTAAACTTGCTAAAATAACATTTTAAACTTATAGACGAATGCCTTAATGATTTAAAATAAAGAAAAAATGGTCAGCAGCGAAAATTATTTTTTATTTAACTGAGGTTTAAGTTAAACTTGCGAGATTAATTTTCCTTACCATTTTACTCCTATAACTTTTTATTTTCTTTTAAATTTTTGCTTATAAGGAATTTGTATACTACCCACAGGACATTTAAATAAGAAATAATAACAAAGTAGTATTTTTAGTACAAAATTTTGGTATAACATTGTCTTAAAGCGGCGTTAAAGAAGAAACGGTAAGGAAAATAGGGGACGGTATATGAAAACAGGGATGGTAAGAGAAAAAAGGGGTGGTAAGGATGGGACGGTAATGAAAATTATTGCTTATTTTTTAAGCAAATTATGTTAAGAAAAGTGATAGTCACAATGTTCATTGATTTTTAGAAACTTTATTTACATTAGATTAAATAAAAAAAAATACTTCGAAAAGTGCAGGAATAAACCCTGGGAACCGTAAAATTACGAATAAAAACACGATGATTGAGGTTGATATTTCAATGCTAATTTAAATTCTGCAGTAAATTTCCTGTCAAGTAATTTTAGCAATTCTTTCTCATGCATGAGAAAAAAGTTGAAAAAAAAAATCTGTGGCTGTATCTGAAATGATTTTCTGTATAATTTAGCAAGAGACGGTAAGGAATCTAAAACCCAGGGATAGAGTTTAAAAAAATAATAACAACTGTAAAAATGTGAAATTGTGTACAGATTAATTTTTTGCTACATATTTATATAAAACGATATCCCCAGTTTCGGAAAAAAACTATATCTGATTACTTTTGTTGAAACAATTTTATACAGACAGCTCCAAACTTAAATATCAGCATCAGGGACAAGGGACGGTATAGGAATTTCCTGGTATATTTGGACCCCAACATCGTCAAAACTTATTTATCTCGTTAATATTGTTATACAGTTATGCAATGGGATGTTCACCAGTACATGAAATTAAAAAAAACACACGAATATGTACTAAAATAAAATAATTATTCAGGGACTTAAAAGTCAAATGATTGTGAGAATGCCCCATATACATTCGTTATGTCGTAAAAGTAATTTTTTCAACCTAATATGTATTAACAAGGCATCACCCGTCGAAATTTTACGGTTTATATAATATTAAAAATGATTAGATGAATTTAAAATAACCCTACAATTTTTTTTCTTGAACTGGCTAATCTAACTCAAAATAAATTTATATGTATTGCTTTAAACTGTATTTAACGTATCTATTTCCTTTAATTAAACATTTCACATGGCATTTTTCACTTTCGTGTTATTTATCATGGTATGACAATGATATAACTATATATATCATTGAACTTTTTGGAAGCAATTTTAATTCACTTTCCAGGAACGAAGTTCGAATAAATCTTCAGAATAAACTTCTGGCACGATCAAGTCACTTAGACATAATATATAATAATAAAGAAGGATGATTCTGTGCGTGTGTGTGTCTATCTAGAATTTGAAGAAGAGACGTTGCTCAAAGCACTACAAGAACTGATAGTGATGTAAATGTATGTCTGAAGTATCGCAACTGGAAGCCAGATTTTAAATTAGATTTATTTATATCTATATGCAATTTATGAAGTTTTTTCATGTTTCGCCACGATTTTGAGGCATTAGAAATAATTATTAGACTTCAAACATTTAGCCTAATATAGTAACTGTAGTCTTCAGTTAATTTTCAAACTTTTGCTAATTTTTTATGCGATTTTTGTGTGTTTTTGCATTTTACAACGTTTTTTTGACATCCGCAAAAGGAATCCTAAAAATGAACTTCAATTTTTGTGAGCAATATAGAAAAATTGTACTACGCTATTTTTTAATTTTTTGCGAAATCTTTATCGATGTTTCGTATATATATTCTCTGTCTGTTTGTCCGTTTGTCACCGCCATTTTACTCGTTAAAAAATGGAATGTGGAAAATTCAAATTTGGCTATTAACCCACATATTTATAGATTATTAACCATTCGCATATATATTTACTTGAAAAAAAAATATTTTCTTTGTATATCGTGTGAATGTATCGTGTGAAGGCTTTCGTAATGCCGAACTCAAAAATACATTTCTTTTAATTTTATGTTTTACATTTTTAAAGATATCGTCAAAAATGTAATGCAAAAGTATATCCCCCCCCCACACCTCTTTTTCTGAATCTACTGAAACTAAAATTATGAAAAAATTAGGAGTGATAGAAGTTAATTTATACCTTGCAGGAAAACTATAGCGATTACCCTAGGTCACATGTTTTTTGAGAAAATTGCAGTTTTCCGTTACGCAAAAATTTCATTTTATTGGCGCTCTTCAACGGAGTTGAGGCGCGCTCGATTTACCTATCGTCGCGGGAGTATAAAACGATTGTTGATAATTATTTCTCAAAAAGTTCAGCTGAGATATTAACTCTTAAAGACACGGACGGTTTGGGCATACATAAAGACACGGGCGGCGTAGTCTATGCACTATCGGATTCTAAAGCCTTAGATAACAAATTGAATAATATATTTGTGTAGTGCAATGCCCAGCTACTAATTCACAAATTTATTGTACGGATCTGATACTCGCACTTGACCTTTTTATCATTTATTTGCGTTCTACGGTGATTATTAGTGTTTTTGCGTGCTGCGAGGGTTTTTAAAGATTTTATTTATTTATTTATTTATTATTAAAAAAAAAAAGAATGTTTTAGAGGAATCCAATTTTGATTTAGCTTAAATTACTGGTGTGCATATGTTGTGAATTTTTTACATTGTATTCAAAATTGCTCTCTGTGAAAAAAAAAAAAAAAAAAAAAAAAATACTGACTTACATTATATAGTTTGTTTGAAGGAAGAATCATCCATTTTTTCTTCCTCTTGTCTACTGGTGCCTGTCGAAAAAGATTTTATTAAAAATCACATTTCCAAATGATTAGAAAAAGAAATAATACGAAAAAAAGTGCTTATAAGTTTTTTTTTTTTTTTTTTTTTTTTTTTTTCCATGATCTGTTATGATTAACTCATTACTGTTCAACTTTGCAGAAGTATTATTTGTGCAGAATGTACATAACGTACGCCGAACCAAGATTGCTAAATGTTAATCAAAACGAAGTTATATAAATTGTTTTTATCCATTTAAATTTATTTTTCAGCGTTTTGTGCTTGTCCCAATGTAAATAAAACAGTTCACATGTACAAATTATAGTGTTACCTAAAATCTTTCACAAATATATATATTAGCATATATATGTTCTCTTTTTAGGGTTCCATACTTAAAAAGTAAAAACGGAACCATTATAAGATAACTTCTGTGCCTGTCTGTCCGTCTGTCATAGGTATTTTACTCCTAAACTATGAAACGTGAAAAGTTCAAATTGGGAGAAGTAATAAAGACAATTGACACGCATATCTTCATATTAATAAACATTCATAAATATATTTAGTAAAAATGTAGATGGGCTAATTAATCTACTCGAAAAAAAAAAAAAACATTTTCTTTGTGTATCGCTTAGGGTATCGTGTGAAAGCTTTCGTAACGCTGAACTAAAAAATGCATTCCTTTTAATTTTCGGTATTATATTTTTAAAGATATCTTTGAAAATGTAGCACAAAAATATGCCCTCCCCCCAATCTAATTCCGAATCTACTGAACCTAAAATTATGAAAAAAATAAAGGTAGTAGACATTAATTTAAACCTTGAAGGAAAATTATAGCGATTACCCTAGGTCAAATAGTTTTTGAGAAAATTGCATTTTTCTGTTTGACACAAATTTCGATTTACTGGCATTCAGCAAAAGTGTCGAGCATCGCCGGAGGTACCTATCATAACAGAAGTATGAAAGCATTATTTATAATGATTTTCGATAAAAATCGTCAGTAATTAGACGAGATATTAACCCTTAAAGATACGGGCAGTTTGGACATACATAATGACGGAAGCGACGTACTCTATGCTTAGTTTACAACTTTTAATGATAGATATGTGTAATGTAATGTCAAGTATCAGTATAAAAGCAATGTACGTCAAATTGTTTAAAAAAAAGGGTAATTTAATGGGTCTCAGGAAGGGTCTCAGACCATTTTCAACATTTAATGTCTTAAAATGTATACTATTTTAAAACGCAATTTTTATAGGGATGAAATATGTAAGTATGTTTTTTCATTTCATGTATTTAAAAAATTTCAAGATGCAGAATTAGTATTTATAGGGGACTCAAAACTGTTAGACATTTGTCGAGCAGAAAATTGGCATAACAGCTTCCGCGCAGGACAAAATAAATATTGTAAATAGAATGAAAAATTTTGGCGCCTACTTATACTTCAGATTATAGTAATTACCCTGGACCTAAATAAATTTGTATTTAAAACCTTCTTTTTTTTTAAAGCAAAGTTATATTTAGCTAATACCAAATTTTGAAAATTTTCACAATATAATCACATAAATAAATATTTTTTTGAACAACAAAAAGGAAATTTTAAATTCAGTTTACACAGACTAACATGAAATATACGTTTTGAAAATTTCATGAAAAAATATTCAGATGTTTTTGAGGTATCCTGAGCGTCGTGCCCAAAAACGTCATTTGGAGAAAAATGAATTCAAAGTTTCGGAAACGGCGCTTCAGCTAATGAGCCGATATAATTCTAAAAGCCATAACCTGTTCTAATTGGAATTTCAAGGAAACATTTATATCAAAATGTTTAGAAAAAATAACAGTTTAACATCTAAAATTATTAAAATTTCTAAAATTTTCAAGTTTAAGAGTCCTGAGACCACGTAATTAGAATGAATCACGTAAATACTATGGGATTCGTCACTAGTTTGCATTAAGTGGATTTCTCAATACGCCAGTCACTTAAAAGTTATTAAAAAAGCTATCTGGAGAAACGCGGCACGGACCAAGGTGACGTTGCAACTATGCGACCTCATTCCGAAACGTGCTCAGCACAATGCCAAATTTAATCTTTGAAAAATATTTTGTTTTAGGTACACTGTAGAAAGAAAGGTTATTACTACAATGAATTTAGTTTTATGAAATGCCGAATGAAGTTTAAATATGCACTGCTTTTATTGTCAGTACCCAATTAAATTAATCATAAAAATATTAAGATAATATTTTAAAAAGTATACAGAATAGCTATATTTAATTATATTTAGTTTCCATATCGCTTTGAACTTCCATTGTATATCCATTTACATTCTTCTAGTATATCCAGTTATACCCAACTCTACGTTGCAAAGGAAATGAGAATACTAGTTCGCGAATCTGCCTACAGCAGATGTTAAAAATTAGCGCCATTCATCACTTGGCACTTTTGTGCCCTGGTTTAGCAAGTTGCGGAGGGCAGATCGAGGCTGGACTTGTGGAATTCCTGCAATCTTATAAGATATGTTCTGCTGCAGTTCTTGAGGACTATGAGGGTTATTGCGGTACACCTTAGAATTGAGAGATCCCCCAAAAAAATTAATCGCACACTCAGAGATCATGTGACCTGGGTGGTCAACTAGGGCCGAGACCAGACTGACCTCTGTCAGGAGTGAAGGTTGTGTAAATTTTATCCATGCCTACTTCACCTTTGCACTAATTACACTTACACTAACATTGACTATCTGAACCGGTTTCGATCACATGGTGTGCGTACACGTGGCGTGCTCGTCAATCTTTCACGTCCAAACGTATCGTCTCGTCCGGGCTACGTTTATTTGCCCAGTTCTGTATTTCAGTTTTATAATGGTTGCCATATCCGTGTGATTTAAAGGTAATAAGAAAACCAACAGGAACTCATTTAAATTGTTTAATCTGTATACAGAGTGTCCGAAAACGACCGCATAAACTCTGCACAGCTAGATTCCTCGTTGCGAGTACATAAAAACTGCCCAAGGAAGTGTTCCTGTACGATCCATCGTTTACGAGAAAAATACAAAAAACAAAGTATGACGTCACGGCCGGTGCAATAAAAATACACTTTATTGGACATTTCAAAAACAGTATTTGCATACAGACGATAATGTTTAAAACGTACGCCGCGCATATCGCGTCATGCATGCGCGCGCGAAATGGAATGACGTTAAACCGACGTTGAACTCGTATTTTTAGAAGGCTGCATCTTGCAGCTACCGGTAGTCTTCGTATGGTGCCCATGTATTCCGTTCGTGACTACTGCGACATGTACCTGATGTACGGCCGATATAATGGAAATGCCTTACGAACTGCTAGGGAATATGCTCGTCGATATCCGTCCCGCCGTTGTTGATATGTCCAATAAAGTGTTTTTTTTTTCTTGCACCGGCAGTGACGTCATAATTTGTTTTTCGTATTTTTCTCGTAAACTATGGATCGTACAGGAACGCTTCTTTGGGCAGTTTTTATGTGCTCCCAACGAGGTATCTAGCTGTGCTGAATTCATGCGGTCGTTTTGGGACACCCTGTATATCACAAATATACGGTACTGAAATGAAGTACACTTTTACATTTAATTGTTTGTTTTAGCGCTTAATTATTTGATAGTAAACTTTTCTGTTTTCTGAAATTTAAAAAATGAACAGAAATGGCAGTTTTCGTAATGTATTTTATAAAAATAAAAATTATTTGAACGTGTAAGTAAATTTAAATGAAAGTATTACAAACAATGTAAAATGCCAGTAATTTTACAGTTGTTTCTTTAATAGTCTTTAACCGATGATATTACAAAATATAATTAGCATGCCATGTTTAAAGAAATTTTCAAGCAATTTATAAATAATGGATTTCTAAACATTATATATTTCTGAGTGGAGTATTTACCACAGGTGATTTCACGCTCAGAGAAATATTTGAGTCGCGATTCCGAGATAATTTAGGTGATTATAAATATGTATTTTATTTTCCCTCGGGTTATCGCTTTGCTTTTAATATGCATATAGATATCTAAAAAATATACTTTTCTCCCTTTTGATGTGTTAAAGAAAAAGTTTGAAAATTTAAAAGAAAGCGCACGTGTCATCAATTAAGCATTTGATTAAAAAATATGGCCATCTTTATTTTAATTGTTTCTATAGCAATCTAATTAATAAAATTTTTAAATTAATTAAAAGAAGTAATGCATATTTTTATGAAAGGGTATTCATTTGACAGGATATGATTTATTTTTTTCAACTGGAGTAGTCTGTAAACATACAAAAAACCTAAAATATCTTAAATTAATTGTTTTTATGTAAGATATGTAACTGAGGTATAAAATCTCATATGTAAAAAATGCACATGTTGTTTCTTCATAAGTAAACTATTAGTAATGAAAAATACATTTCTTCATAGCCGAGTAGTAGTTTCCGTTTCCTATGTCTTTCAATTTCATAAATCCTAAATTAAGTAATAAAAAATTACAAATAAGTAAATACTTCAGGCTAAAATTTTTTATTCCCAATCACCGTTCCTTGATTAAAAACTGATTACAGTATTTTTTTTTTTTTTTTTTTTTTTTTTTTTTTTTTTTTTTGTCCTCTGTTTAATTTCAATTATTTTGTTTTCTTTTATATTTTATCGTAAAAAATCTATTTAAAAAATGTAAATTGAAACAGTTTTTTACTAAACGATATTGATATAAGGAGTATCTCGCGGATGGAAATGATTTGTATGTCAATTCTTGATTGCAGAATGTTTTTGTCTGAATTAAATATCTAATGACAGATGGGAAAAAATTAAATTTTATGTGTAATGAATTTAATATTTCTCGTATTTTTAGACAACGAAATGTATTTTTTTTTTTTTCACTTCATACTCCAATGAAAAAAAAATAGCTTTTTAATTGAATACAATAAATATTTATAAAAGAAAATTAATGTTTAATACATTAGTTTATTTGTTATATTGGTAGTAAATATAACATGCATTTAGAGAACACAGCCTGCAATCTCAATCTATCACACATTGGTTTTTTTATGAATATGGGATTTTATTTTTATAGTCCCACAATTTAAGAATTTATTTAACTATTCTACTTAAAATCTTTAAACATTATTTCAAAGAAAACAAGGTATAATTAACAGACATATATTTTATAATATTTTGTCGTGCCCATATACATTGAAGATGAAATAAATCATTTCAAGAAAAATAATCTACATAATACCCTACAACAATTCATTTAGTCATTGAAGAAGTTATTTGATTCTACCCAATTCGTCATTTTTTAAGAACTTATACTTTCAACATATGACATTCACAAGCTAATATGAACGGATTCTCTGGAATTACTCCTTTCGTTACAATAACACAAATGATTGTTATTTCATAAAGCACCAAAAGTTAATGTAACGAAAATGAAACGCCTAATGTGACAGTTGTTTAACTTTTCCATTTCTGTTGCTGTTTTATTACGTAAAGATATTCAGTTTTGAAACCGGGGAAAATCGAGATATAAGTTTTCACAGCTTTCCAAACTTATACCAGCAAAATTCGGAATATTTTTATGAATTACCCAAAGAGACATAGAAGTAGGATATCCAATCTATATATATGAGATAAAATAATATTTTAAAAATATGGAAATGCAACTGAGTGAATATACTGTATTTTTTAAAAAAAATAGTGTAGTGAAGGAATTTTCTGCTTGTTATTAATATAAACTTTAAAACATACATATAATTATTTAAAAATGTGTTACAAGTATATAAAGATATTATTTAATATAACCCTGAGATCTTTCGAAATGCACACGTGTTCATTTTCAAAGGCAAAAAATGTGTTCTAGTCATTTTTCTCCTATTAAAATGAACTCTTGTGCGTTTCGATATATCTCAGTGTTATATTAAATAATATCTTTATATATTTGTAATATCTTTTAAGTAATTATATGTATGTTTTAAAGTTTATATGGAAATGCATTCGAGGTAATGTTTCCTTTTATTTAACATCAGCTTACGAAATTCTACGATGAGAGTGTAATCACTTAAATTGCTACCTACTCCATATATGATATATAGAGAGTATCTTATAAGCATAAAGACGCCTATCTACAGTAATTACGATTCTATATTTTTATAGCCTACCAAAAGGTAACTTGTGCATAACGATAACCTGCATTAAATTAAAATAGCTCGTAGTCATATAGTAAAGCAAGAGATTGATTTATTAGGACGCATGTGCATATTAACCCTTAAATGCCGGGTGTTGCTTTTCGGCAACATACACAATTTAGGCTCTAAAATACCATTAGAATAATATTGAAGCTATAATGCTTAATGTTGCCAATAAAATAGATTCTGAAATTATTATTAAATCGATTTTCAGCATGTAGATGGCAACACTTGCACTGTTTAAGAATAAAGATACTTTTTTTTCCAATTGTTGCTACCTGTTCTTTTTGTTTTGTTTGGAAGCTTGCGAAATACGCCATTTCGTTGTGCAGTGAGCAAGTAAAATTTATTTCTTATTATAGTTCCTACAATTCTTGTGTGTTTAATATTATAGAATTTTATCAAGGAAAATCATTTTTTCAATTAAAGACCAGTATTGCCGATTAGTAACAAACTGTTTTTTAGCCGTAAACCATACTTAAAACAAAATAAGATTTTTTAAAGTATATTTCCCATGATTTATTTAAAAAAATGAAACACGAAAAACATTATTACAATGATTTTTGAAAAATCAGGCATTTAAGGGATAAATCTAAAGCGGAATATTTTGGTTCCATGTGATTACCTATTAGATTTTTCCTAAATTATTTGATGAATGTAAATCAATTTATAATTACACCAATTTCTATCCCAGTAAGCTATCTCGTGCAGATGAGTCTCATTTTCTATACTCTCTGAGATCTAATTTAAACCACAAATGCAATGCAATACGGGTAATTTAAAGTGGGATTTAAAAGATATTTTAAATTTTATTCTTACTCTTGACAAGCAAATTTCAAAATGTGCGTTATTTCATATGACCATTTTGTAGTGCGGGACACTTTTAAAGACCATTATACTCTGAAAGGTGTGTATTATACGTGATTAAGTCCTAAAATATGTGCTTATGGATGACCTAAACACATATTTACGATTAATTACCGATAAAAAATTTTAAATGTTCTGAAATTCATGTACTTTATAAAATGATTAATGTTGGGCCAACTGTTGAGAGGAAAAGGTCAATGAAAGATTTATAATATCGCTTAAAATAAATAGACGGATTATAAGTAATATACTCATAACTAATAATGTAATTAGTAATTAAGAACTAGCCGTTGGGGGCCACCGTAATACTCACCCATCATGGATATAGATAATATAAAATATGAAAATAAAACATGTGATATTTGCTAAGCATTGTACTATGTTACTTTTATTCATAATTTAATTTATTTGGACTTCCTTAAATATAATTAATATAACCCTAAAGAAAATTTCAAAGACAGTCGAACATAAACTCAATGAAGGAGGTGCTTTCTGGATCCTTTTCTTTAATTATTTTGATGAATATTTACAGATGCATGGTTCTATACATATATACAATAAAAATTCTCACACACTTGATCTGGTTCTTCGAAATAAGGGAGGCTTAGCCTCATCAACAAACTGTAAAAAATTACAGCGATCATGCTTTTTAAAATCAAAAAATCGCTTCGTATCGTTCCAGCCACAACAACACGAAGTCGCATTCTAAGGTAGGATGCGCGCGCATCGCCCGACCTTCGTTTCCATGGAGAGCAGAGAAAAGTTTCTCTTCACACTCCCCACCTGAACTCTTAAAGAGTTCACAAATCAGAATTCCATCATAAAATCATAAAAATTCAATTTTTCGTATCAGTGGTTCAGTAATGTAATACAATTTTTAAAATTCGAATACAAAATACTAAATGTAAGAATTCAAACAATATCTAATTAATCACTTAATTAGTCAAATTCAAAATATCAATAAATTCTAAATAAAACACTTTAAATTACACAGTAAAAATAATGACTGTTAAATAACACACACATTTTTTTTTTCAGTTAAATCATATACTTACTTATACCAAAATTCAAAAAGATTCTATATATAAATAACACTAAAAATTAAAAAAAGAGAAAGAAAATATTTAGAGTCCTAAATGCAGAAAAAACAAACTAAATAAATGTCTATAAAAGTTTATGAATGTTTATAAAATGTCTGCAAAAAGTCACTTGTTAGTCGTTTTGTATTTCAAAGGGATACAAGTGCTGAATGGATCTTTTTAAGATTCCACTCGCTGTTTTTATTTCGTATGAACGAATATTGCCATCTCTTCCAGGAATGACAGTCTGAATCTTACCAAGTTTCCAAAGAAACTTATTTTTTGCGTCATCTTGAATTAAAACAATATCGCCCACTTTCAGTGGCGTATGGGCATTGGGATTTTTCAAGGAATGGGCTGTTTTAAAATCCATCAAATATTGTTTTTTCCATTTGGTCCACAATTGTTTCAATAGTAAAGATTCATATTTTTTTCTTTTCAGGAGTGTTGATCTCTTTGAACAATCTTCAATTATTTCAAAAAAATTAATAGGAAATGAAAGTTCTTTTCCAAAATTTAAAAAGTGCATTGGAGTAAGAGGTTCTGGTTCATTGCTGTCGCTATATACATACGTCAATGGTCGCGTATTCAAAACTGCTTCCACTTCTGTCAACAGAGTCGCTAATTCATCATAACTTAAGTGTGCTCTACCAATTACTTTTCTCAAACAGTCTTTGACTGACTTTACTAGTCGCTCATAGAAACCTCCCCACCATGCAGCTCTTTCTATAATATTCTTCCATACAATTCTCTCTTTTGTAATAAAATTTTAAAATACTTTGTCTGTCAGTATATTGTATAAATTTTCGAGTTCACCTTTGGCCTTTTTGAAGGTTTTTGTGTTGTCAGAATAAATAATTTTGGGATTTCCTCGTCTAGCTGTGAATCTTCTGAATGCCATCAAAAAGGAATTTGTTGTCATATCAGACGCGAGCTCCAGGTGAATGGCTCTAGTCACACCGCAAGTAAACAGGACAATGTAAGATTTTTGCGTTTCTTTAAAATTTCTGATATAGATCGGACCGGCGAAGTCTAAACCGCAGATTGCGAATGGCGGTGCTTCACAAGCTCTGTCTTTTGGTAATGGTGCGGTGATCTGGTCTGCTGGTTTGGAGAAATATTTTTTACATATTATACAATTCTTGATAACACTCTTGACCAACTGACGACCTTTAGGTATCCAAAAACGATATCTAATTTTTGCCAAAGTACTGGCTGTCCCTCCATGCATAATTTTCTCGTGCTCTTGACGAACTATTAGAGTAGTTAACCAAGAATGTTTGGGGAGAATTATTGGGTTTTTCTCTTCTGCGGACAGGTTAGAAAATTCGAGCCTTCCGCCCAACCTCATCAACCCGTTTTTGTCAATAAAGGGCATGAAATTTGATAAGGATGACGTCTTATCCACTGATTTACTATTTTTTAGAGATTCTATTTCTTCCTTATAAAATTGTTTTTGTTCAGATTGTATCAAAAAAATTTCAGCTTCGAGTAATTCTTCGGTTGTTACTACGTCTTGCAATTCAGTTGATTTTTTCAGCTTCATAATGAATTTCTTTACCCAAACGGTAATTCTCAAAAGTTTCTCTAAATTACTATACTTTGAAATGTTTATGGGATTTTCGAGTTTTTTGACTAAGCACTCGCTCTGAAAAACATCGTTAGGATTTTCTTTGTATTCTAATTCATCTGAGTAAGCGATTTCTTTGTTTTCTGATATTGGCCAACACTCAGGAGGTAAACTTAGCCATTCTGGTCCCTGTAACCAAGTTGATTGTAACCCCATTGATTATCCTAGAGATTTTTGATCCTCGAGAAACTATATCAGCTGGATTGGCAGTACCAGGACAATGATACCAGTTATCAGGTGAGGTCAATTTATGGATCTCTTCAATTCTGTTTCTGACAAAGGGTTTAAACTTTTTAGGGGATCCTTTTATCCAAAAATAGGATATTTTTGAATCTGTCCAGTAATAAGTCGGTACATTCAATTTTAAAGCTTTCAAAATGTTACTACTTAGCTTGGCCGACAACAAGGTGGCCATCAATTCAAGCCTTGGCAAGGTAAGCGCTTTCAGTGGAGCAACCCTGTTTTTCGAAGCAACAAAAACTGTTCGAACATTTTCGGTGGTTGTTGCTACACGTAAATAAGCAACCGTACCATAAGCCTTCATGCTCGAATCGGCAAAAATATGTAATTGTAGGTCATAATCATGCCAATTGGTGATGTCAGAAAAATAGTATCTGGGTACTGAAAAGTTTTTCAAATGAGGGAGTTCGTTACACCAGCTACTCCAAACTATACGTAAATCTTCGGGTAAGGTGTCATCCCAATCTAGACCCAAATTCCAAATTTGTTGAATTATACATTTTAGTCTTAATGTAAATGGTCCTAGGAATCCAAGTGGATCAAAAATTCTACCTAAAACTTGTAGAATAAATCTTTTGGTGTCTATTCTTCTTGAAACGAAATCAACTAAACCTCGAACATCAAAATAAAGTAGATCTTTGGAATTATTCCAAGCGATTCCTAAAACTTTATAAGGGAGATTTTGTTCTCCAAAAGCTTCAGAATTAACTTCTGAAGTTATGCCATTGTCTTTCCATAGTTCACTAAGTGGTAAAGAGTTCGTATGCCATTTGTGTAAATGCATACTTGCATTTTCAAATATATCAATACATTGTAAACTCGTGGATAGGGCTTGATCAATATTTTCATGACTTCCTATAACGTCATCAACGTAGGTATTTTCATTTAAAAATTTTACTGTATTTGGATATTGTTCGGTGTATTTTTTCAAGTGGTGTTTAATTGTTGCAGCCAATAAAAAGGGACTGCTACTAATTCTAAATAACACTCTGGTGAATCTATAAATTTCAAAGGGTTTAGAATTATCAAACAAATCTTGTGAAAATAAAAATCTTGTTACATTACGATCGTTTTCATCTATAATTATTTGTAGAAATGCTTGTTTTATATCAGTTGTAAAAGCTATGGGATTAAATCTAAACCGTAACAAAACATCAAATATTTCAGGATACAAATTTGGACCTACATGCAGGCAATTATCCAAAGACAGTGAGCCTGTGTCATGACCAGAGGCATCGAAAACTATGCGTAATCTGCTCGTTGTCCTATCAGTTCTAATTATTTCTCGATGAGGTAAATAAAAAGTTACATTTTGTTTTTCTTCAGGCTCTGTAACTAACTCAATAATACCTTGTTTCAAATAATCTGCTAACCCTCCTTATACTCGAAAAATAATTCAGGGTTTTTAATCAATCTTTGTTTGAGTTTAAAAAATCTATATTCTGCAATTTTCCGATTGTCATTTAAACGTCCCCTTTCAAGCTTCCACGGAAATCGAACTGTATATCGCTTATCATTGTATTTAATTTCTGACTCAAACTGCTTCATAACATTGTTTTCCGAAAAATCTGAATCCTGTTTAGTATTAAAAAGGCCAGATGATTCGATATTCCAGAATTTTTCAATCTGTTCAGAAATAATTTTTTTTTTCTACTATTACATTAAATGCTAAGGGCGTATAACTGTCAGTTGTTTTTCCCTGTAGACACCAACCAAAAATGGTGTCGACAGCTACTAATGTTTTATTCAAATGTTTTATATTTCCAGTAACAATATCATAATAATAGTCCGCACCTATAAGTAATGTAATGGGTTCTTTGGATGTGGGTGTGTCCGCAAGGGTTAAATTTTCAAATTGTTTACTTTTCATCAAATCATTGATTTCAGGTGGGGGGATTTCAGTAGCTGATATTTGATTGGTGACTAGCGCTTCTATATCTAATTTTGAATTAGGTACATTTTTATTTTCAATAGTTAGTTTAACTACTTCAAAGGTTTTTTCAAAGGTGTTCTTATTTCCAAATGTAAAAACCGACAATTTTTCTTTTCGTATTGCCTGTAAATTCAATTTATTTGCTATTTCTTCAGATATAAAGGTTCGCATGCTCCCACAATCTAAAAGTAACCTAATTAGAGATTGTTTTCCGTTTGATTTTATTTTTACACAACAAGTTTGTAGAAGAATTTTATTATTTTCTGTAGAGGAAATAGCCGAAATCACTTTTTCCCTAGCTTCACTTTCATTACCTTTTAATTCGGGTGTGTTTACTTCTTTTATTAATTTAGATTTTAGGCATATCGTTTGATTATGTCTGCTTGAACAGTTCTTGCAACTAGTTTTAGAGTTACAATTTTTGATAACGTGTTTCCTGCCTAAGCAAAGGTAACATCTTCCTTGAGATTTCAACAAATTTCTTTTAGAGTTTACATCAACAGCCTCACACAAATCAGATGAATGTTTACTATCGTTGCAAAAAATACAATGAGCCAGCTGCCTATCTGAAGTCGATTTATCATTCGAAATGTTCATAAATTCACAAGTAGATTTAAATTCAGATTTTGTTGTTTGACTCTTGATTTTTGTTTTATTATTTTCAAATGCTTTCATTCTCGAAAAAAATGTGTGTTCTCTGCTTTTTATTTCAGCGTGCAGAAAATCTAATAATTTATGTATATCTGAATGTGTTAAATTATCTACATTTTGTCTATTATATTCCAAAGCTAATTCTGCCGGTATTAATTTTAAAATTACGGCGATAAGCATGGAGCCATAATTTGCTGGTTCGAGTCCTAATGTGGACAAACATCGAACATTTATTTCTATATCACTGTGCAATTTTTTCAATTTTTGAATTTCGTTAGCCTTATAAACAAGGGATAAATTAAGAAGTTTGTTCAGGTGATGATTAATTATCACGTCTTTTTGACCATAACGCGATTCTAAAACTTTCAATGCTGCATCATAATTAGCTTCTGATATTTCAAAACCTTCTACAGCATTAGCCGCAGCTCCAGATAAATAACTCTTCAAATAATGAAATTTTTCAATTTTCGAAAGCGATTTATTTTCGTGAATTGTATTTTTAAAGGTATTAAAAAATGAAATAAATTGCGTACAGTCGCCATAGAATTTTTGTATATTGAGTTTTGGCAATTTAACAACTGAGTTTTCATCATTAATCACATTCGATTTTAAATCTTGACTGTTATTTAAATCAACATTAACAATTTTTTTGTTTTCGGTTAATTTTTTCTTCACCCGGAAATTTGCAACTGATATTTTATCCACGTAATCATAAACAGAATTGATTTCAGTTTCATAGTCGTCTAACCCTAAAAGAGGCTCAATTTTCTCGTCAACTGACTTCAATAATTCTGCTTTAGTATCTAACTGAATAAATAATTTTTCTAAATTATCAAAATTTATTGGACTATCCTTCATAACATTTTCTATATTATTAATCAGCTTTGTTACTACTGTTCTCAAAACTGTACGGTTCTTTTTTAACTTTTCTAAATCAGACATTTCGAAATAAAATATGAAAAACTTATCTTACCTTTGCTGTCTTCTTATCACTTACTATGCTCTATTTGTGTTTTGAAGACATTAAAAAAGTAACAAATACTTTTTTTTCTTTCTTTTCCGGCGTGATGCACCATGAAGAAAATTTCAAAGACAGTCGAACATAAACTCAATGAAGGAGGTGCTTTCTGGATTCTTTTCTTTAATTATTTTGATGAATATTTACAGATGCATGGTTCTATATATATATACAATAAAAATTCTCACACACTTGATCTGGTTCTTCGAAATAAGGGAGGCTTAGCCTCATCAACAAACTGTAAAAAATTACAGCGATCATGCTTTTTAAAATCAAAAAATCGCTCCGTATCGTTCCAGCCACAACAACACGAAGTCGCATTCTAAGGTAGGATGCGCGCGCATCGCCCGACCTTCGTTTCCATGGAGAGCAGAGAAAAGTTTCTCTTCAACCCCTTAAGGGGACGAGGGACCTTAAAAATAATTTTTTTATTTTTTGTAAATTTCACCTTAAATATTACTTAAAGGTACATTATATGCATTATGGCATGCATTTATTACAAAAAAAAAAAAAAAAAAAAAAAAAAAAAAAATTAAGTCATTTTTGAGAAAAAGGGGAATTTTACGCGTTGTTTTAGAAACCTCCGAAATGCCCCATGCGCGTTCCATATCAATGAAAATCCCCAATATTTTTTATAAAAGTTTGGTTTATATATATAAAAAAATCTGTGCATCGAATTTTATATATTTGAATATAAAGGTTAAAAAAAAATTTTTTGAAAAATTTTCAAATTTTTCGAAAAAATTTCTAAATTTCAAAATTTTTCATTTTTTTTGCAAATTTAACTTTAAATATTACTAAAAGGTACATTATATGCATTACGGCATGCATTTATCACAAAAAAAATTTTAAAAAAATTTATTTTTCAGAAAAAAATGGCATTTTACGTGTCGTCGTAGAAATCTTCGAAATGCCCCCTGCGCATTCCATATCAACAAAAATCACCAATATTTTTTATAAACGTTTGGTTTATATATATAATTAAAACTGTGCATCTAATTTTATATATTTGAATATAAAGGTAAAAAAAGAAAAAATTTCAAAATTTCAAAAAAATTTCAAAATTTCAATTTTTTTTTTTTTTGTAAATTTTAATTTAAATATTACTCCAGGGTACATTATATGCATTGTGGCATGCATTTATGACAAAAAAATTTAAAAAAAAATTATTTTTGAGAAAAAAATGGCATTTTACGCGTCGTCGTAGAAATCTTCGAAATGCCCCCTGCGCATTCCATATCAATGAAAATCACCAATATATTTTATAAAAGTTTGGATTATATATATAAATAATTCTGTGCATCGAATTTTATATATTTGAATATGAAGGTGTAAAAAAAAAAAAAAAAAAAAAAAAAAAAACCTAATTTTTGAAATTTTTTCGAAAAAATTTTGAAATTTAAATTTTTTTTTTAACCTTTATATTCAAATATATAAAATTCGATGCGCAGTTTTATTTATATATATAAACCAAACTTTTATAAAAAATATTGGGGATTTTCATTGATTTGGAATGCGCATGGGGCATTTCGAAGATTTCTAAGGCGACACATAAAACTCCATTTTTTTCTCAAAAATAATTAATTTTTTTTTTTTTTTGATAAATGCTTGTCATAATGCATATAATGTACCCCTGAATAATATTTAAAATCAAAATTTCAAAAAATAAAAAATTGATTTTTAAGGTTTTTTAAGGTCCCTCGTCCCCTTAAGCTTATATTTCTTTTTGTTGCATTAAAATATCTCAATTCGTTAATTTTCTGTAATCAAGTAATCCCGATAGGTTTACAATGTAAGTCTATGGGAATTTGGCGAAATATTAGAGACCAAGTTGACGTAACTTTTGGCGACTTATTTTGGCCGCCAAATTTGGCGATATACCGTTGGCGACAGAACTGTGCTCCCCCCTCCCCCTACGGAAACTCCCTTATAGGTATGAAGAGACATTAAATGCTTGACATTTACGATAAGTCATTATTGGCATTTAATCTTATAGTTTGGCGATAGTTTGCTGGTCGGCGGGAATATCAAGTGGTACCGAATTGCGTAAAAGAAGCATCCTTATAACTCGAAAAATTATGATCATATTAACTAACAGTTTACTGCGTCGGATTAAGTGTCTCATTTCCAATTAAAATATATCTTTGAATTGAAATTTGAATGAAATACAGGGTCATGAAAAATCGAACAGTGTGAAAAATACTTCATTCATGATGCAAAATTTATGTTTTTTTTTTTTTCTTTAATATTCACTCCTTCAAATAAACAATTTCGAAAATTTTTGTATACTTTTATCAGAACGAATATTTCAAGAGTCCGAAAAAATAGTTACGATTAATCGAGGTTATGGATATTCAATAGGCTTCTTCCTATTATTACTCCCTAAGTACACACCGAATTTTAAGTCTCTGTCTCAATTTGTTCGGGAGACACAGACATACAGACGGACGGACAATTTTTTTTCTTCTAAAAATATGCTTTTCGGAATCTCCAGTGTCTGAAGCGTGTAAATCCGTCAAATTTTTTTTCGATTTTTAAAACGATTACAAGACTTACCCTATACTACGTATGATGGGTAAGTAAAAAAACTGTTTGAAAGACATATTCGAAAATTGTATTTTTCTTTCAAGCTAACTAACATATCTTAACTAATTATACTACTTAAGTAATTATCTAACTATAACATCACGGTTCTCTCAAGACCGAAATTGAGATAATTAATTATTCAAATGATATAAAATTATTTAAGATAATAAAATGTAATTGTTTAACTTTCATTTGGATATTAAAGCTAATAACTCAGAAAATATATTAAACTATAATTAGTGGCAAATTAATTAAAACTTCTCTACGGAAAAAAAAAATAAATGAAAAGCACAACAATTAACTGGATACATCTATATTTTCCTGATTTGTTTAAAGGAGAGAAATTAAGCTAGCTTTTCTTTTTCCGTGAAAAGTTAGACTGGATATCAAAAAGTTTCTAAAATTGTGTTTTTTCAAAATAATTAAAATTCGTAAAACCGTATTAAACCATTTCCATTTTAATCTTTCAGAATATAAAAGAATTTCCCAACCTTGAATATAACGGAAATGATTTTTTTTAATGAAATGAATAACTACTCAAATTAAATTTTTATTCATAAAGGAAAGTTACTTTTGTTCATCTAGGAACGATTTAAGCTAAATTAATTTATTATTAAATATTATTATTAATTTTTTTATTAACTAATTTCAACACATTTCAATTTGTAGATTAGTCATATATAAAAATATTTAAAAATAACCTTGTATATAAGGTCTATTAATATATGTAAGTATGAAAATATTTCGAAATGAGCTTTTTGTACATCTGGATAATCAAGTAGTAGTAAGTAAAGTGTCATGTAAAATATTTTAAAACGCAGCCATGGCAGGAATGAAAACAACGAATGGCAAATTTTAAAAGGTCGGATACTTAAAAAAAGCTATTTTAAAGATATTTTGTGAGAAAAATGTTAAGAGGAACGTAAATTAGTTTCGTATAAGTGAAAACCTTCATAAGGACATTACGTACAACGGTGTCATTCAACGCTACTTTTGGGAAGTAAAATAATCAAAGAAACTTAAAAATAACTGTGATTATATAATTACGTGATTGTTGCACGTTATGTTTAAAATATATGTCTTTTCTAATGATACTATATCTTATTTACCCTAGTATAAATTATAAAAAGAAAGTTGAATGTTATTAATCGACATTTTATTGTATCTTTAATTTCTATACTAGAAGTTATATTTTTTGAGAGTGTGTTCAGTTTAAAAGTTTTCTAAGTGTCCAATTAAAAAAAAAAAAAATAGGCTCCAAAATATTACACCAGGTAGATTGTGAAAAATATATTAATAGGAACGCTAATTAGTTTCGCATAAATCAAAACTTTCATTTCTCACAGTACGGACAAAGGTATCATTTGACGCTACTTTTGAGCAGTAAAATAAGCAAAGAAACTTTAAAATAATTTCAATTATATAATCACGTGATTGTTACATCCTTTTGTGAAACTATGCATTTTGTTGAGTTTTTATGTTATTCACCCGCGAAGAAACTATAAATATAATATTTAAAGTTCTTGATACACATTTTATAGTATTCTTAGTTTCTGTATTTGAAGTTATACTTTTTGTCGCTAGTACCCAAAGTGTTCATATTAAATATCTTCTTAGTGTTTAAAATAATATTTACAACAATTAGTTGGTGAAAAATATATTAAGAGGAACAAAAAATAGTTTCTCATAGGTGGAAATCTCTATTTGCTACATTACAGACAAAAGTACCATTTGACGCTACTTTTTAGCAGTAAAATAAGCAAATAAACTTAAAAAGAGTTGGCTACAGGAGTAAGTAGGCGCAGTCCCCATAAATCGCCTGTTTGTGGATAGATTGTGCAACCAGTCACAGAGTACATTTCTTCTTGCGTTTTACAATCATCGTTGTAGTTTTGGAGCGTTACCTACGTGCAGTGTACATTTATTACGATTTTTCTGTTTTTTGCGCTCATAAGTAATTTTTTGTTGCTTCATTCTTTTTCTAATTTATAATACTTATCTCAATAATTGCGATTTAACTTGTGCAATTTTTCTTAGTGCATGATTAACTGTACCTACCCCATATGTGATTTACTTGGATTATTTATGCTTAGATGGTTACGTGTCCCTTTTGTGAAGAAATTTATTATGAGGCTAGTAGGCGCATTGAACACGGGGCAAGTTGGCTCAGTGTCTGGGGTATGCTGGTAGCTTGAAAAACAGCAAACACCGAAAAAAGTGGTTGCAATGCAAGATTTTGGGCACACGGGGCATGCCCAAACGGAGACACTGGATTTTTTATTTGTGACAACGGTAACTCTGATGATGTTATCGAGTAGGATAGAAGTTACTCAATGTTAATGTTTTATTCATTATTGTTATGTGTTTACTAGGACTTCCCTCAGAGGGATTAGTCTGAGCGATATTACTGAGAACATAGGTTTAATAATAACATGTGGAAGCAAAGAAAATGAGATGTTATCTCTAATTGTCCATATACTGCGAAAAATTGAAATGATGAAAATAAACGAATTGTAGAATTACAAAATCTTATATATAAATTCGTATACGCTGTTTACAAAAATGGGATATCAAACCATTCAAGACAGCCATGCATGGATATAAAATTGAAAGTACGCAATATATTAAAAGTAAAATAGAAAATGAAACACTAATTTACTTATATCGGAATTTTAACTGTATAAAATGATGTCAAAAGCATAATCAGACGCTCCGCACCAATTTGAGTAACTTTAAATGACAAATATATGATGTTTAAAAAAGAATGGACTATACTTCATATGTTGTGCGCTCCCCCGGAATAGTTAATATTGTACAATATCTGTTTTCCACGGATGCAATGAGGTTGTCGATAACATTTAAGGAATTCTCTTCTCAAAATCTAATATAGTATCAAAGTACCGAATACATCAAAAGTGGCATGCAATGATTCGTTAGAGTGTGTTTTAGATATGCTCGATCGGATTTAAATGATGAGTGTATGCTGGCCACTACATACGCAGTATTGTTTTGTTTTTAAACATATTCTGCACGAGTTAAGCTGTATTTAGCATGTATTAAATAAAAGAAATCGGCAATGATTACAACATAAAGTATGACACAAGATCTGAATATATCGTCTGCATAACTTTTGAGCAGTCAAAGTGTCATTTGAAGTAATTTACAAATCCATACATATTTATTCAGCAAATCATGCAAGCTAACATACGCCAATATGAATCCGATTACAAAATTTCACCAGAATAAGTTAATATATAAAAAATCTACTAATGATAATTGAGAATATGACCTTATGATAAAATGTCTTGAAAAATGAATCGGATAAAAAATTCATATCACATTTAAAACGGCACTTCCCTCTATTAGTGGCCTTGGCGAGAGAGAGAAACGCCTAGAGAAGGAACACTTTAACAAGTACTTTCGGGGAACCTACTCACTGTTTCATACAGGTTTTTATTCAATATTTACACAATTTATTTAATTCTAGGTGGGTATCTATCCGTTTTGTTGCATTTAAATCGCATGTTTTGCGGAGGAAATGCAGCATTATGAAATATTTAAAGTTGCTGTACCTAATAATTCCAAATTAATGGTAATTGAGATCGCTTTCCGTTAATTTCATATTTTTAAATTTTTAATTTTTTAGAAACCATTCATAAAGACAATTGCATATTTTAAAACTAACCCGAAGCAAAAATTCAAGATTTTGGGCTCAGCAGTAACAGAGAAATGGAAAATTTTTGAAAGTTTTTTGGTTCTGCACTGATTTATATAGCGACATTTTTAGAAATTGTTCTATTGCGAGAATTTACGTCATGATAAATACAGCCATGTCAATTTTCATGTTTATATTCCTAACAGTTCCATGTTCTTCGTTACTTAGATCATCTTTAGATCTTTTTCCGCTTTGTTTAGTCTTTCTATTTTTTAGAATTCGTTCTACAACGAGCATTTACATCTTATTAATTACTACCATGCCAAAGTTCTAGTTTCTAATCCCAACAGTATCTCAAAAATTTCAGCATTCCAAATAAATCATAGTTTAGAACCTTTCTAGAAATTTTTACGCTTATCCGTCAAATTGAACCTTTTAGAGAGCGTTCATTACGAGTATTTACATCTTAAAAGTAACTACCGCACCAAACTTAAAGTTTCTAACCCAATCAATATCGCAGAAATCACAATTTTAGAACTTTTTTGCTCCTGCAGCGATGTAGGTTCTTGCACTGACATAAAATAGTCTTTTTTTCGGAGCAGAGATGGCCAACAACATTTTTTTAAGTTGGCTATGTAGTTTCAGAGATAACACCTCACAAAAGTACAAACATTAATAATATTATATACTTTATAATATTATAACGCTTTATAATATTAGCATTAGATGTACAGATACAAAAACCATTTATCTGTTACAAACTAAAGTGCCGGCGTTGCCCAGAATTTGAAGGATGTTTGTTCTGAAAAATCAATTTCAAAATTTAACATACAACACAAAACAAACATTAAAAAAAGCAGTCGAAATGTTGTTGAATGAATCATATGAAAACGCTGTATAAAAATGTATAAATGTATATAACAGACGCAAAAGAATGCAGCTATAAATGAACTTATTCCAATTTATAATTGGAGCAATAATGTTAAAATACGCCAATATTTCCCTAATCGGGTTTTTATCATGCTTCAATACATTTTTCACACTCATATGACGTTATACTATATCCACCATGGCCTTTATATTTCCAATATGACGTAACATTTTCCTCCTTCACGTGGAAACCTTGAAATAGAAAAGTTATGAAGTTATATTGACTTTCATTTAAATTCGCCAAACCATTTATTTCATTTTCATATCTTACGTGAATATCTTGCAATAGAAAAGTTATGACGTAATATTCACCTTTTTTTTTAAATTCGGCAAACTATTTATTTCATTTTCCTTTTTCACGTGGAAATCTTGCAGTAGAAAATTAATTGTTGTAGTAATAATTTTATTGTGTTTTTTTAATTGTTGGCAACTGCTATAACGAAAAATGTTTAAATTTGAAAAGAAATTGCTGTTAAATTGGTGTTTTTTTATTAATTAAAAATTAACTATAAGTTATTTCGATTCCGGATTACTTTAGTTGTCTCAGCCATGTTTTAATACACATGTACGTATCTCTTCACAATTTTGGCTTCCAAATTGTGGATTTTTTATAGAATTACAAATAGACAGATAGACAAGTTTTCATTTTTATATATCTCTATATTCTATAAAAAGTAACTAACGCTGTCACCGCCGCCGCCGCGTATTTGAATTTTTTGTGACCGGAGGTCTTTTTTCGTTAATATTAAGAAAACTATTGCATACAAATATATGAAAATCTGTGGTATTATAGCGAAATGTTTGATCAACACGCTAATGCATACAGTTTTCAAATCGAAGAATTATTTTAAGAGATATTTAATTCTAAAGTTGGACAAAATCGTTCCATTAAAAAAAAAAATATATATAAGAGCAAAAGCTATACATGGGAATTTAATCATTTTTAGATCATTTTATGCAATAGAAGATCCCGGTCTGCAGATTTCATTATTTTTTTTTTTAATTTGACTCATTTTTTGAGGTTTTATTTCTATTTGAAATTCAAATATTCAGCATTTTGACAGATATTTTTTACATATTTTAGAAAATGGCATTAATTTAAACTGTTGTCAACTGTATAAACAGCGCAAACAATAATGTCTGCTTCAAATAAAAAAATTATGTACACGTTATTATTATAAACGGAAAAAAACCTTCAAATTAGAATTAAATAATTAGGTTTAAAAAGCAGGGACTTGCTGGAAATTACGCCATTAAAACTATATTTACATGTGAATTTTAAAAGAGAAAGGATATTGTAAAATAAATTCATTAACATGCGTTAGAAATCTGAAGTAGAACAAATTACGTCACATTACACTTATTATGCAAAATGGACAAAAAATAGTATTGCAAAACAGTTTAAATTTAGAAATTGCGCGAGACAAAATATTAGAGGTTAGATATTAGATTTTTTCAAAATTTTATTATTTGTCGTTTGATGTGAGGTGTTCAGCTATAAGTATGCAAATTTTAATGTTTCCAACATAATTAGGGGCAGAGTTAGAAAAATTGCTTAAAATACACAAGTTAGAGCCCAGAGGGTTAAATAATAGACTTTTTCAAAATTTTATTATTTGGCGTTTGATGTGAAGTGTTCAGCTATAAGTATGCAAAATGTCATGTCTCCAACTTAATTTGGGGCTGAGTTAGAAAAAATTGCTTAAAATACACAAGTTAGAGCCCAGAGGGTTAAATAATAGACTTTTTCAAAATTTTATTATTTGTCGTTTGATGTGAGGTGTTCAGCTATAAGTATGCAAAATGTCATGTCTCCAACTTAATTAGGGGCCGAGTTAGAAAAATTGCTTAAAATACAGAAGTTAAAGACCGGAGGGTTAAATATTACTTTTTCAAAATTTTATGATTTATCGTGTTATCGCAAGTGTTCAGCTATAAGTATGCAAACTTTCATGTCTCCAACTTAAATAGCGGCTGAGATAGAAAAATTGCTTAAAATACACAAGTTAGAGCCCAGAGGGTTAAATAATAGACTTTTTCAAAATTTTATTATTTGTCGTTTGATGTGAGGTGTTCAGCTATAAGTATGCAAAATGTCATGTCTCCAACTTAATTAGGGCTGAGTTAGAAAAATTGCTTAAAATACACAAGTTAGAGCCCAGAGGGTTAAATATTAGACCTTTTTCAAAATTTTATTATTTGTCGTTTGATGTGAGGTGTTCAGCTATAAGTATGCAAAATTTCATATCTCCAACTTAATTAGAGGCTGAGTTAGAAAAATGGCTTAAAATACAGATATTAGAGACTGGGGGGGTTAAATATGACTTTTTCAAAATTTTATGATTTATCGTGTTATCGCAAGTGTTCAGCTATAAGTATGCAAACTTTCAAGTCTCACACTTAGTTAAGGGATGAGTTAGAAAAATTGCTTAAAATACATAAGTTACATCCCAGAGGGTTAAATATCTGACATTTTTCAAAATTTTATTATTTGTCGTTTGATGTGAGGATTTCAGCTATAAGTATGCGAAATTTCATGTCTCCAACTTAATTAGAGTCTCAGTTAGAAAAATTGTTTAAAATACATAAGTTAGAGCCCAGGAGGTTAAATATTAGACTTTTTAAAATATTATTATTCGTCGTTTGATGTGAGGTGTTCAGCTATGAGTATGCAAAATGTCATGTCTCCAATTTAATTAGGGGCTGAGTTAGAAAAATTGCTTGAAACACAGAAGTTAGAGACCGGGGGGTTAAATATGACTTTTTCAAATTTTTATGATTTATCGTGTTATCGCAAGTATTCAGCTATAAGTATGCAAACTTTCATGTCTCCAACTTAATTAGGGGCTGAGTTAGAAAAATTGCTTCAAATACACAAGTTACAGCCCAAAGGGTTAAATATTAAGCCTTTTTCAAAATTTTATTATTTGTCGTTTGAAGTGAGATGTTCAGCTATAAGTATGCAACATTTCATGTCTCCAACTTAATTAAATTAGGGGCTGAGTTAGAAAAATTGCTTAAAATACACAAGTTAGAGCCTAGAGGGTTAAATATTAGACTTTTTCAAAATTTTATTATTTGCCGTTTGATGTGTGGTGTTCAGCTATAAGTATGCAAATTTTCAAGTCTCCAACATATATAGTTTCTGAGAACGGGCTCTGTGACAGACGGACAAACAGACAGACAAAGGAGTGAGACAGGTAGGGTTTCGTTAGATGAACGAAACTCTAAAAACATGCTGCGGATGACTGTAACAACATCCTAAAATTACATTACCATCAGCGATCTACCATTCCCGAATTTAGTTTATATTCGTTTCATATATTCTTATTCTTTTGTGCGGCCCTGTAAAATAATTATCAATATTATATACAGTAAAACCTCTGAATAGCGGACACCCCGAGAATGCAGAATCTGCCCTCTATTTAGAGGTGACCGCTACTGAGAGTAAAACATGTACAGTTATTTAAGAGTTGGTAATCGAAAAAATGTCCGCTAAATAGAGGTATTCGCTAATCGGGTGTGTCCGCTATGGAGGTTTTACCAGAAAAACTTCTGAATACCGAACACCTCGGGAGGGCAGAATTTGTTCTCTATTTGGAGTTGTCCGCTACTGAGAGTAAAAAATGTACAGTTATTTAAGGGTTGGTAATCGAAAAAATGCCCGCTAAATATCGGTGTCCACTAATCGGGTGTGTACGTTATGGAGGTTTTAGTGCATAATAATATCATCCTTTACAAGAAAATTGCATGCTGTATGATAGACAGACAGACATCCAGAGAAAGAAAACCTCCCGGATCAATAAACACTCATGTCTTTTGCTTTAATCATCCACAATTGTATGTCATACAACATGCCAGATTTTATACAACAGGCTAAAAACGGTCACCGTGGTACGGAATACTGTATTATTATTTGTTTGCCCACCAAAACTGGTTGCTACGGGTTGTTGCAAGGTTTGTGATCACGTGGTTGAAACTGATCTATTCAATATTACTGCGTGCGTATTTTTTTTTATTTGCTCCATGTGTTCAAACCAGTTGTCTAAGAAAACATCAACCGGTGAAAGTGACGCACACCAAACTTCTGTGACGTATGCAGATAAATTGTGCTTTTATAAGAGTTTTTTCTATATAATTTTTAAACGGTTTGGAATTTATTTTTCATAGTAGGAGCATTCAGTAGGCGACCCTCATAGGTACCTTCTGGTGCAATCAGAAACGAAATCCGACAAATATTTTTTGAGTTATGCTTGACGAAAGGTTTTTATTAGGCTTTTTTTTAGTAGGACATGGCGTTAATATCCATCGTAGTAGTAAAGTGTCCGGACAGTAATATTTCGCTGAGTATTAGCCTTCGCTTCGCTCAGACAATAATTTAGAATTTACATTGTACGGCGATAACGCCTTTGATTAAACCTACTGGTAATAAGAAAATTGATTTCGCTTAACTGTGTTTCTTATTTAAATTTTTATAAATCGTGTGCCAACTTACCCCATAGGTATAGTCAACTTCCCCCGTGACGGGGTAAGTTGGCGCACAATTTTTCTTTTACGTCTGGCTTCCGCTAAACATAAACTACAAAAGCTACAAACTCAAAACTGCGGATATTTATAGCCCAATGCCTATTCTTTAAAAGTACAGTTAAACTTTCATAAAAAACTGAAACCAAAAATTAATAAAAATCAATAACTAAAAACTGCGCATACTAGACACGGTCTCCCCTATATAGTTACGGGATTGTTCCACACTTTTTTGAATAGATGTCTTTTGTTGAGTTACTATATCTTATTTACACTCGTACAAACTATAAATGAAAGTTGAAAGTTATTAATCGACATTTTATAGTATCTTTCGTTTCAGTGTTGGAAGTTCTACTTTTTGTCTCTTGTACTCAAAGGTCTATATTAAATATCTTCTTAGTGTTTGTTCATATTAATACTTACACCACGTATTGCTGAATGCAACACAGGGAGAGACTTACAAAAGTGCTTTAATGCAATACTCTAAAAGTGCATTTATCCAAAAATCTGAAAAAAGTAAATGTGTGTATTTTGTTTTAATATTGCTAGAGCGTATTCATGTGAATACTAATCCATTATTTTAATGTTAAACTTGAAGTATGTATTCTGTATCTTTAGTTTGTTTCTAAACTTAAGTTTAGATTAAAATATGTATTATTTAAAATAAAAGATTGAAAACGGTTTTATGTAAATCACTGTTAATGAACTGCTAGCCAAATGATTCCCTAACTGATCTACTAAAATAATAAACATAAATCAAAGCATGTTCTTATTTTTTCCAAAATTCAGACTTTATATCAAAATTATTATGTAGCTCTTGTCACGTATTAGCTAAAATAATAAATAGAAAATTATATACTATAATAGTAAATAGTAATCAAATTAAGTATACATTTTCTCTTAAATTCAGATAACTTCAATAGCTTTGTATATATCGTATCCTCTATTACCACAGTAAGACAATGCCATACGTATGTACTATGTAGTTATTGATAAGAGGAAATAAAACACTGTGTAAGAATGAAAGTCATTGTTTTAAAAGCTAGATTAGATACAATGTCTTTAATACACAATTTTACAGTGTGTATCAAAAAAAACCATACAGCACTACTAACCCTACCGCAAATTATCGTATATAAATAACACTGGTTCAAATTAATAAATACCGTATATACTCGATTATAAGTCGATACCTAAATTCAAGAAAAAAATATGCATACCAGTATTTTCTTGTAGCTATTTTAGCTATTTTTAATATCAGCAAATTCCGCATTTAGATAAGACGAAGATAAATTTTTCTATATACTGGTATGTAGTCTGCTATTCCTCTCGAATTTGCAATCGACTTATACGCGTGCATACAGGGTGATTCAAAAAAGATGGGAAAAATTTTAAGAGGTGATAGTACACACCCAAACAAACATTTTGTATCAAAGAATGCATGGTCGAAAAGTAAACGTAAAAAAGTTAGAGGGCGCCAAAATTTATGTTCTTATACGAGGCAAAAACACACAATGAACGATTAAGTTAAGTTACGAAAACACATTTAATGGCATTTGATTACAATAAGTGCTCAAAACATTGACCGGCAGCTGTTATGCACGCAGTACAACGGCGAAAAACAGATTGGCGAATTTTCTGAAACACACCAGGCATATCGCGAACTTCCCCTACAGCAGCCGAAAGCTTGACGACAAGTTCTTCTGCGGATTCAATGGGAGTCTCATACACAAGAGCCTTTAGCTGTCCCCACAAAAAAAATCGAGACATGAAAGATCTGGCGAGCGCGGTGGCCAAGCTACAGGACCACCTCGCCCTATCCATTTGTTTGGAAAGGTTACGTCCAGATAGTTTCGCACTGCTCGTGCGTAATGAGCTGGTGCTCCATCTTGTTGAAACCACATTACCTGCCGGATGTGGGACGAACTTCGTTCAACATGTCTGGTAGCACCTGTTGCAGAAACACGAGGTAGTCATTCCCATCAAGGTGTTTTGGCAGAAGATAAGGGCCGAGTAAGTGGTCGCCGATTATTCATGCCCAAACATTGATAGAAAAACGTTGCTGATGCGAATGTGGATAAGTGGCATGCGGATTTACTTCTGCCCATACATGCTGATTGTTGAAAGAAATTTATTGAACTTTGTTGAAAACTTTATTGACTTTATTGGACTTTATTATGTTGAAAGAAGATTGTTGAAGAACTGTTGAAATAAAATTTGGATTTACAGCATTCTGCTGCAGAAACCAGCGGGCAAACTCCATACGACGAGGATAATCGCTTTGCTTCAGTGCCTGGACTCGTTGAACATGATAAGGATGAAAACGTTCATCATGGAGTACTCGCCATGTGCTGGATTGCGATACCTGTAATCCTCTACTCACTACTCGTGTACTTGTACTTGGCTCATCAGCCACCATATCCAAAATGGCTTCTTCCACCATAACATCCCTCTTTGGATGACCTGCATCCAACCGGGATGCAAGAAAGGAACCCGTCTCACACAACTGTCGATGCAAGCGTTCAAATATTTTCGGATTGGGCAATAGGGTGGAGCGCTCACCTATGGGAAAAAAAATTCTTCAAATCAAAATTGGCCGGGGTGTGAAAGTTGCTCTATCCGATCCTCATTCTGAATATAAAATATCTTTGAAAAATATTAATATTAAATACTGCCCCAAGGTCATTTAATATTGAGAAAAAACGTAAAAAGGCTCGGCTATGGAAAATACTTTTTTTCCAAATCAAAATGAGGCGGTGTGGGAAAGTTGCTCTATCATATCCTCATTCTGAATAAAAAATATCTTTGAAAAATGTTAAAATTAAATACTGCCTCAAAGTCATTGAATATTGAGAAAAAACATAAAAGTTGCGCATTTTCTCATTTTTTTCCTCAAATATACAAACTATTTTATTAATTTGATTTAAAAGGATAATCATCGAATTATTATTATCGTTATTATAAATTTATAGTAAAATTATGTAATATTTATATCAAATTCGCTTTTATTATGCTTACTCAACGACTATACTTTTTTTTTAATATATGAAATTTGGGTAATTGTAATTGATTTATATTTTTTACTTAACCTGTGTAAAAAATTATAATTTGAAATTATTCTTAAACAACTACAGTAATAAGATAAAAATAATTTACTATTGCAATTTACAAGCAATGAAGTTACTATTTTATAGTAGTCCATACTGTTTTTAAGTTTCAAAAACTGTCTTTTTTTCCGAGACTCCAGACAAGTTTTTATGAATTCAACGCATCTCAAAGGACCACAAACAGCAGAAGAAGCCTCCGTAACAAGTTTCACATATCTTTCAGTGGCTTGATTGTGACAAGGGAATAGTTTAATCTTAGGTAAGGTGTCTTCATTTATTGTCTTTGGATTTAGGATACATTTTGTAAGAATGTTATGATCTAAGATCTTAGTTAAGGGTGATTGTATCACGGTCACTTCAGCCCAATTTATAGAATCTATATACACTTTGGCTTCAAAATTTATCCGTATGTAAAGAATTTCTTGACTTTCGAGATTTTATTGTTCTGCGTAGTACCAAAGGTCTTACATAGTATGTAAGAGTGTTGGCACTACACATAATAATAAAATCTTGAAAGTGAAGACATTCTTTACGTACGTTCAACTTACCTGGGATCATGTACGTAAAGAGTTTTTTGACTTTCGAGATTTTATTAGTCTGCGCAGTGTCACTTGTATATAGTATATATGAGTGTTGGTACTATATAGAACAATAAAAGTTTCACGAAAACAAACGATCAAGTTACCTGAGAGACCAAAGACTATATCGATTTCATAAATTAGGAAGAAGTGACCGTGACAGAACCATCATTAATTAAGTTCTTAGATCATAACATTCTTACAAAGTCTATCCTAAATCCAAAGGTAATAGATGAAGACATCTTACCTAAGATTAAACTATTCCCTTGACACAATCAAGCCACTGAAAGTTGTGTGACACTTGTTACGGAGGCTTCTTCTGCTGTTTGTGGTCCTTTGAGACGTCATGGATTCATTAAAACGTCTGGAGTCTCGGAAAAAAAATGCCAGTTTTTGAAACCAAAAAACAGTATGGACTACTATAAAATGGTAACTTTACTGCTTGTAAATTAAATAGTAAATTATTTTTACCTTATTACATTAGTTTTTTAAGAATAATTTCAAATTATATTTTCTTACACAGGTTAAGTAAAATATGTAAAACAATTACAATTACCCAAATTTCATATATTTTAAAAAAGTATAGTCGTTGAGTTAGTATAATAAAAGTGAATTTGATATAAATATTACATAATTTTATTATAAATATATAATAATAATAATAATAATTCGACGATCATCCTTTTAAATTAAATTAATAAAATAATTTGTATGTTTGAGGAAAAAAATTGGAAAATGCACAACTTTTACGTTTTTTCTCAATATTCAATGACCTTGGGGCAGTATTTAATATTAATATTTTTCTAAGATATTTTTTATTCAGAATGAGGATATGATAGAGCAACTTTCCCACACCGCCCCATTTTTATTAGGAAAATAATTTTTTTTCCACTGGCGAGTGCTTTTACGTTTTTTCTCAATATTCAATGACCTTGGGGCAGTATCTAATATTAATATTTTTCAAAAATATTTTATATTCAAAATGAGGATCTGATAGAGCAACTTTCCCACCCCGGCCGATTTTGATTTGAAGAAAAAAAAATTTCGCTCCACCCTATTGGGCAACCGCCTGTTGGGAAATTGCTCTCCGTACAACCGTTGAGTTTCTACGCTACTTCCATTTGCAGCTCCGTAAACAAAATGCATATCGGCCTTTTCCTTATTAGAGAAGGCCAACATCTTCAAATGCGTTACTACAGAGATTGACAATTGCACTCTCGTATCAGGGGCTCTTATCTATGAAATGTAACGAAAATTTGAATACCAGCTCTTCCTCTTCCCACAACATGCAATTATTACTCGCAGCGCGGTAACTCGCAACAGGAATGCAGCTTCAGGAATCACCCTGTATACGGTAATAATGTACACAAGTACATGCTTTACTTAAATTAGGTTTAGGCGTTGTCGTCATATAGAAAGGGTAACAAAAGTTAACAATTTCAATATTAAAATGTAATTTTTAGGTCATCTTTGCGTTCTTCGAAACATTATACATTTAGGTATAAAACGGGAGTCAATATGTTCAGTAACTGGAGAATTATGCACCTTTGAATTTAGAGCTATGAATGTTGATAGTTGGAAAAACGAAAAAAACTTAACAATTACCTAGCAGAAAAAAACTGTAGTTTTCGATTCGACCCGAACGTTTGAAACTTGTGGAATTCGCTTTCAGTTTTTAAAAAGTGGTTGCCATTCATATTTCTTTAGAAAATTAATTTTGAAACTCTAAATTCAGCTTTTGAAAAAAATGTGAACGGCAACGTTCATATCTTTTGACAGGAATTGATTTCTATAGGCTTTAAATATGCAAATTCAAAATTAAAGTTCATTCCAACAAGATGTTTTTGAATTATATACCCTATGAAAAATTAATTATGTTTGAAAATACTACCCTCATTTCAATCTTTTTAACAACGATTTAAAAATGAATTTAACATTACGATCTCCAAAAAGAAATTTCAATAATTGCTAAATTACATTCTTTATGTATGGAACCCCCTAAATAAAATTTCAGCATAGCAATTATTAGTAGACTTTATAACAAAGATTGGTAACAATCGTGTTTTTATACTACGATATGCGACAGCATTAATAGTACTGTGTTTATGTTATGAAAGTACAAGGAAAAACGTCACAATTTCGTGTGAAATTTGTGTCTCGACTAACACTAATATCATGACATCCTATTAACAAACATATTTTCTATGCTAAATCATAATGCTTAAATGAATGTATGGTGTGGTCTACATTCCATAACTATACGATCTATGTGGATTTCTATGTAGATTTCTAAACAGTATTATAAGATTTACATATCTATAAACTGTATTCTAAGCTAAATTTTAAATCGGGCAAAGGGGTGATACCTCGTAGTGACAATAACGTACTTTAAAATATATTTAGTTCAGCCAGTTTCAGGTAACTAAGTTAAAGATAATGTGAATGCAATAACAGAGACAATAACACAGCTTATCTACAGCGATATGTAAAAGTATATAATATGAATAAGAATGTAATGTTATGTTTCCAGCATATATTACTGAATAATTTTAAAGATTATATTGTTATAAAATTTAAATCCATGGATACAGCGAAACGAAATACGTTAATAAGCATCTTTTTTCTAGACAGAGGAACTTTAATTGGCATATCCTTAAGATATAATCATGCAGAATGAAATTATTTTCTTAAAATCCGCAAAATACCCTAAAACAAATAAAATATAAACAACTGCAGAAATCCAAAGATCAATCCACTAATTTAGAAGAATTATTAAATTCCTTTTATATGTATTTCATAAAATGTTTTAAAGCACTAAACTAATAGATTTCTAAAATAATCATTTCTCTGTATTTATTTTAAAGGGTAACTTTTTTTTTATTTTTATTTATTTTTTACGTTTTTTTAATATTTTATTTTGTTCAAATTCATCGTTTATTGTTTACTGTTTTAAAAAAAGCGTTAAAGTTACTATTGTCTACCTTTTTTTTTTATTTAAATTAAAATATGAGAAATATGTTTCATTTAGAACAGTATGTTATTCTGAAGTCATAATAAATATTATAAATTGTTTTTAAACATTTATTTAACTTTTCAATTGTATTATTTAATACACAATTTTCGTTTCCAATTAAAATTTTATAATATTAAAATAATAATATATATATATATATATATATATATATATATATATATATATATATATATGTTCTGATCGAAATGATATATTTTATATTTTTATATATACATAAGTTTTTAACAAACTATTTATTCATATAAAAATATGTTTATTTTAAATAATCAGGTTTTTTTTTAAACAATATATAGAGAACATATATAATACATTATAAGTAAAAACGAATTAAAAACAAAAGATATGGGAACTCTCAATAAAATCCTATGTTAACTCGTTCATATTTTTTATAACTCAATGAATATGGAAGCAATTTTAAATAAAATATCATAATCATTTAAATATATGCATCTGTATCGAGTTAGATAATATTAATAGTTGCCACTTAATTTTATATTTAAAAACATGAAATATTGTTAAATGGGAAAAAAAAAATAATCAATGCTAAATGTAACAGCCACTAAATTTATTGCAATGTTTTCAAAATATTATTCTTTTACATTAAGAGAAAAAAGACAGTTAATATATAGCGATATATCTGTCTTTATTCTGAATAAGATGAATTTAATTTAGATTGTATGTTTAAGACCTTAAAAAACTGAAAAACAGCTTAGGTATCTTATTTTTTTTTTAAACTGATTTCCTTCGATTCCTGTAAATATTTATATTCAAATAAAAATAAATGTATTGGTCCCTTAAAGTAACCAGGGATTGAATCTTCCTAGATAAATGGAACAAATAATGATGTTAGATTATTCAAATGGTACAAAAGCTGCGGTCGCTTCTATCTAAATAGTGTTTTTACAGTCTTTAAAAAATAAACCACAAACAGATATATTTAATACTGCAATACATAACTTATATAACACATAATATTGTAAGTGTTCAAAAAGTTGTACAATATAAATTGCGGCGATTGAATAAAAATCAATTTCTATAAATTTGAATTTTGAATATCTAAAATTATAGCTTATGCAGCAATGAGTTTTGAGTTATGCTTAAAAATTACTACGTTGAAATATGTTTTGCAATGATTAAAAATGATTTTAGAATTAGATATTCCAAACATTAGTCCTTCATATTTCTTAAACTAATTGACATAAAAACCTGCGGTTTGGTAAAATCGGTAAACATTTATCGGAATACTCAGATATTATCTCAACGTCAGCTGCTACTTTAGCAGTTCATAATTCATCCCGTATGCAAAATTTAAATACAGCATTAATTAATAGGCGCTGTTACTAATCATTTGAAATCAATGACAAATCAATACGATAAGTTGCGCAGAAGTAACATCGTGTGTTCTTCAAAAAGTACCGTACAGAAGACATTACACTTTTACAGAAATGTTCAACGCCTTCAATGTACGACGGATATGATAATCGAAATGATTTTATGTATTTATATGCTTGAGAAAATTTACAAGAAAAAGTATCAGCTCTCTTAAATATTTCTTATTTTGTTTTTAATAAATGCATTGCTAATATTCAGATCAATGTTTATTTACATTAACAGTATATATAGACAGATATTTTAAAGACATACATGGTGATCAAAAAAAATTACAAAATGACATGGCTAATCAGGCGTATAACAAGGATAAACAAGTTGGAAATTGCTCGTCAAACGTGGCAAATGAGATGCGTTCGTACTATAACTACTTTTATAAAAAATTTTTGCGCCGCATATTATACTGAATGTATATTTTAGTGCACTTCATAAGTGCATATGAATTTCATTCTGTTCGAAAGGCTGTAACATCATCAAAATGCACTTGAAATATCTTTTGACCCATTGGCCTTAATGTAACGAAAAAATGTTGACTGTCCCTTTAATTAAACTATACATCCAATTTTCATAAAATTTGAAATGAGTCGACAAAATTTTGCAACAATTATATATTTAAATTTCAGACCATTCGGAAGGCTGTAACATCATTAAAATCACTTGCAATAATTTTTTATCATTGGCCGTAATGTAACGGAAAACTTTTGACTGTCCCTGTAATTAAACTGTACATCCGATTTTATATGAAATTTGAAATGACTCGACAAAATTGTGCAACAGTTATATGTTTAAAATTTCAGATAATTCGGTTGGGCAGATTTTGCTCTGTTGTATGCGGACGGACAGACGGACGGACTGAACGACGACTATAGTTTCTACGTATTTATATAATTACGAAAGCATCTAAAAACACATAGGAACATAGGTTCGCAAACCACTTATTTCGTCACAAATACATGGTGTTTCATCCTAACTCAATTTGGGTTGACGTTAATAACTTTAAAGAAACTGAAGTATATTATAATTCCTCATTTCTCATTATAATTTCTCATTTATAATTTAACATTATCACTTTTGTTGTAAATATAATGACACCAAACAAAAGTAGCATATTAAACTGAGCAAAATTGGGTTATACGCGCCAGCAATATGTGCTTGGCTCCCCACATTTTTGTCTGTGATTATCAATTCATTCATTATCAATTGATAATGATTCTCATAAATTATCAATTCATCCATTGCTTGAGCAACATGTTTTCCCAGATCTTTTAGTGATATTATCACATTTCACAAAAACCAAGGCGCACATCATTGCATTTTCATTACAATGTTTTTATTTTTCTTGAAATTATGACTGTCAACCCGGGTTCAGTTAGATTGAATCACATTTTATTTGGACTAAATAAGTGGTTTGGGACGCTATGTTCTTATGTGATTTTGTATCAAACTTGTATACCTGATTTACCATGTCATTTTACAATCGTTTTTTTTTTTTTTTTTTTTTTTTTTTTTTTTATTATTATTTTTATTTATTTTTTTTACCAGCTTGTTTTTTAATCAGCCTCTTAATTTTCTTTAATAATTACGTAAAATTTTCCTCTAGAAATTTACTTGTAACTCAGTACCTAATTTTAGGTATATTAAATGTACACTGGCGGTATTATGGATGACTTCAGCATTTTTATTTTGAACAAATATTTTCAGTCGTTATATCGCTACCTATTAAAGCAGTTTATTTAAAAAATACAGCAAGTGAAAAGAGATCTTATCACATGCGTAGTGATTGTTTAAATTGTTTAAAACTTACTGTAATTATCAGCAGTATTTGCTTTCAACCTTTCATTTCAGATAGATTTAAATCTGTTTGATAAGGAAGACAGATTAATTCATGTTCGTTGTGTCATAAAATGGATTTAAACATTTAAAATATTTTAATTAAAATTTGGTGATAGAAAACATAACGGAAGAACGTTACGTCGACTATCTGATAACATTATTTTCTCGCCTTTTTTTTAAAGGACTATAAATTTTGCTGTGTGCCGTTTAAATGTATAAAGCAATGGAGCAGAATATTTACGTTATTTAAAATTTGTAAAAAAGTAAATAAATAATAATAATAAAAACTGGCGCTTTTCGGATACACGGCTTAATTTTTTACATTTTCTTTATGTTTATTTATAGAATTTGACATACATTTTTTTAATGCAATAATTTTATTCAGCAGTTTTCAAAAATTTAACATAAGTAAATAAGCAAATGAATAACTTTTTTTTTTCAAATTGAGAAATATATGCAAAATCTATAAAATAATTTCACCCATAAATATACACTAATTGAATCGATTAGAAATTGTAAATGCACGTGTTATTTTTATAGATGGATAATCGTGTAATTTTCTTATATTGACTGAATTTCATTTTAGATTTGTCGGATAAATTCGATAATAACAAACGCTATTTTCGACGAGAAAATTAACGAAACTCCTGACAAATTGGCAAGAGCGGCAACTTTTCCATCCGACCCGATACCAAAGAAATTTGTTCCTTTCCCATCTTCATTTCTAAAAAGAAAATTGAAATTGCAGCTCCTTTTCAACTGGCAAACCAGATGGAACACAGGCACCACGGGGAAATTCTCTTACGCAGTTTGTCCAAAGGTCACAGAATATTTCACACGTCATCACAGGAATCTATACAGTTTTGCAACCGTACGTAGTCCGTTTCTTTCCTATCTTTCCAAATTTGGAAAGTCAGCCTCATCGCGCTGCACATGCGGGCAGAGGGGCAAGTCATTACACTATATAACAGATTGTATCTTAACATCACCCTTTCATATAAAAAAGCCCAATTCATTAATCTAGCATCATGGTTTAAAATTATTCTTTAACAACCATGTTTACTTAAAAAAAATAATAGACTGTATATCACTATTAGAAAAAAATCAACTCTTATTCCAACTCCCTCCTTTGGACGGACTCTCTGATGAAGAAAACTAATAAATATTTCCACTTCAGTTTACTGATTTCACTTTTTGAACTTGCTGCTAGCAGTGTATTCTATTTTTCTTAATGCAGCTCATTTGACAGTGCAATTAGTTTCACTCCTGCTCAACAGCCTAAAACAACTGTTAGGCATCATTTACCTACCTCTATATCATTATGTAATTTAGTTCTGTTTCATTTTATTATTCTACTAAATATTCGCATTGCTTATTGTTATTGGTACTTCTATCGTGTATTATTATTAGTATTTGCATCGTCTTTGTCTTATTTGATATTCTTATTGTTGGCGTCATTACAGTACGCATTAGCGCCAAAATTAATCTGCATAGAGTTAAAGTCTTCTCTTGCACCATGTTTCATTTGTAAATAATAGTCTATTGGATCAGTTTTAATTTGTAAAGTATGAACTTATTATTACTATTATTATTTATTTTTTTATTAGCATTTGCATATAATCCTTGGTTTAATTCTTACTTGAATATGGGTTTTGGCATCAAAATAAGAATTAAAACTCACTTCAAAAAGAGCTATATCATTAAAAACGAAGTCTTGCTTTGAATAGTTTTATTTTTTTTCTAGCATCGTACTTTTCTGTAAATAGTCTCCTGTGTCAGAAATTATATATTGTTTTATTTTTTTTTGTGTGTAATAGTGTAATCCAGCATTGTATCTTATATGAAAAAATGAGAAAACTTCTTTTAACTCCCATTGTTTTTGTTGTATCTGTAAGTCGTATTAAGTGGATTTTCCACATTTGGTTCACATCTGGACTTCTTTTATTTAGTGTATTTTTATTGTTTTTTACTTGTCCACCAATGTATAATACTGCATTATGAGGGGTTTTCTCCCCACTTCAAAATCTGTAATGTACATAAGATTGTATAATGATAAGTCCAACACGTCTGGGAATAACTGGGCTGCCACTTGTAACATTTTTGTATAATTTTGTAAGTTTTAATGTATAGGGGTCTTATTCAACGAAAGAATTTCCGGGCCCTGCCTCCGGCATCGGCCCGTGATGATGCTAGTTATTGTGCTGGGCGGGGCTTGTTGAGCTAAAACCACATTGGTAGGCCTCCCCGCCTGGACTGAAACAGAAACTGAAACTGAAAGTTCTACGCAATGTTCTCTGAATGACTATATTGCAGAGGGAATAACTCGTTGAAGATATTTAGCTATATAAATCTCAAATGATACTTTTAAATAATGAAACGAAGTTCATATCGTATCTTGAACATTCTCGTTGAAAATGGTCTATCCGGAAGACACTGCCTTAATTTCTGAAGAATATATTTTCTACCTAGATATGTTTGATCTAGATATGTTTGTCAATGCATGTTAGAATACAGGCAATATACAAGATTCAAGAAAAGGATATGTTGCAACATAAACGTTATAATTCCCCAGTCTTATTGTCCGAAATATCTATGGAGAATATTTGTAATAAAAAATATATAAGAAGCCCGATTAATGTCAATGAAGATGAATGCAAATCAAAATATTCTGAAAAAATAAATCACAGCGATGTTCTACTATTTTTTAAGATTTTATGATTAGTAGAAAGACAAAAATGAATGAAAATAATTAATTTTTTAATTACTTTGGTTAATTCAAACAAAATTACTTAAGCTAGTTGTACATTAAAAAAGAAAAAAAAAAGATTATATTTTAGAAACTTAGGTGTTTGTATGTTTGTATTTGTTCTAGTGTAAAAAAGGAGAATGTGTAAAAACAACATTTTTAATAAATTATTTATGTTATCTAATTAATTAAAAGCTTTTAACTGAAAATATTATCAAAAAATTAAAATCCATGTTTTATGCTCACTGTAACGTATAATGGGTGACCTAATAATATTCACTGAAATATATTTCAGATTATGTATTATTAAAATAACACTTTATCATAATTAAATGTAAAGTGTTTTTTATTTGTTAATTATATACATTTTAAATTAAAAATGCTATTTCAGTTAAATGTATAGTTTAAATTTCTGTAATTTTTTATCATTATAATATATTTAATGTTTCAAAATAATAGCTTCCATTTTTATAGCATATGTAGAATAATTTCCAAAATAAAAATAATGGTTTATTGCTATTGAAAAGCAAAATATCCCTATATTCAATAAATATATACCTTACAAATATTTAAAATATGTAGCAATATGTTCTATAAAATAATTAATTAGTTTTGAAAAATGCATTTATGTTTTAATTGTCCCAAATAAACCCTGCTGTATTTTATTTTCTAACTAACTCGCTCTTTCATTGAAAATAATATAACATAAAAAAACTACATTAATTAACTTTTAATCTATTGTCAGAATAAATATTTTTAGACATATATCTTTTTGCAATAAATACAATTGACTAGATTTAACAATTTAAATATTGTCGGTATATTTTTTCACTATTGTCGATAAAAAATCTAAGAATTCAAATAGTTTATAGATTTTTAAAAAGATTAATATCACATGCGTTAGTGTATCTCAACGGTGTAGCAATCGTGGTGCCTTTCATCGTATTGTATCTTTTACGTTCTGCGCAGAAACAATTTTACTAATGTGGTAAACAGGGTAATATCACTAATGTATACCATTGCCTTTAGCAAAATTGCTTTCGGTAACAAATTCTTTTGCTCAGTATGATAAAAGCATGTTATATATATATATATATATATATATACTGAGTATTTATAAAAATACAGAAATATAAATGTATTTTATTTAAGAATAAAATGTAATAAATCAGTATTTTTAAAACGCAAATAATAGTAATTTTAATTTAAATAATGTGTTAACTACTTTTATTGATTCCACTAATATCTTTTTTCCCTTTTAAAGCGAAACTGGTGTATTTGTAAAAATAAAATGTTCAAAATTGGCAAGCAAAGTAAGTTAACTTTTGTCAGACTGAATATTATGTAGTTTATCCGACGACTATGGAGTGTAAAATAGATTTTTCTAACATGTTTTGTTTGGAACGAAGAAAAACTATAATTTAAGAGGAAGTGTTACGATTTTTTTTTTTTTACTTATAATAATAATATTATTAACGATGCTAATAATAATAATAATAATTATTATTATTATTATTATTATTATTATTATCACTATTATTATTATTATAATTATTAATAATATTACTATTATTATTATATACTGGGGTTTATTAATTTTTTTCTTTCCTAATTTACTTCTTCTACAAATGAAAACAATGTAATATAAAAATAAAATTCCCTTTCTTTTAAAGCAATCTTCAGAATAAAGATTTTATCCATATTTCCTTTTGTAAAAAGTACAATTGACTACATGGCTAGATTTAAGTATCTAAATTTTGTCGCTATATATTTACACTGGTGCATATAAAAATTCGAAGAAATCAATTAGTTAATATGTAAAAAACATTTTGTAACACAATATCATTTCCATTTATGTATATCAAAGGTGTGCTAATCGAATGTGCATTTCGTCTTCTTGTATATTTTACTTTCTGCTCAGAAACAATTTTACTAATGTGTTAAACAGGATAATATTACTAATGTACACAACTGTCTTTAGCAAAATTGCTTTTGACAACAAATGTTTTTGCTCCGTATGATAAAGGGTATATATATATATATATATATATATATATATATATATACAGGGTGATTAAAAAAAGATGGGAAACATTTAAGAGGTGATAGTACACACCCAAACAAACATTTTGTATCAAAGAATGCATGATCGAAAACTAAACGTAAAAAAGTTAGAGGGCGCCAAAAGTTATGTTCTTATACGAGGCAAGAACACACAATGAACGATTAAGTTAAGTTACGAAAACAAATTTAATGGCATTTGATTACAATAAGTGCTCAAAACATTGACCGGCAGCTGTTATGTACGCAGTGCAACGGCGAAGAACAGATTAGCGAATTTTCTGAAACACACCAGGCATATCGCGAACTTCCCCTACAGCAGCCGAAAGCTTGACGACAAGTTCTTCTGCGGATTCAATGGGAGTCCCATACACAAGAGCCTTTAGCTGTCCCCACAAAAAAAAAAAAAAAAAAAAAAAAAAAAAAAAAAAAAAAAAAAAAAATCGAGACATGAAAGATCTGGCGAGCGCGGTGGTGCCTGGTGTGTTTCAGAAAATTCGCCAATCTGTTCTTCGCCGTTGTACTGTGTGCATAACAGCTGCCGGTCAATGTTTTGAGCACTTATTGTAATCAAATGCCATTAAATTTGTTTTCGTAACTTAACTGAATCGTTCATTGTGTGTTTTTGCCTCGTATAAGAACATAACATTTGGCGCCCTCTAACTTTTTTACGTTTAGTTTTCGACCATGCATTCTTTGATGCAAAATGTTTGTTTGGGTGTGTACTATCACCTGTTAAAATTTTTCCCATCTTTTTTGAATCACCCTGTATATATATACAAACATATATTTATTTATTTATTACTATTTATAAAATAAAATACACATGTATTTTATTTAAGAATAAAATGTAATAAACCAGTATTTTTAAAAATTAACTAATAGTAATTTTAATTTAAACAATGTATGAACTATTTTTATTGATTCCACTATTATTTTTTTTTTTTTTCATTTTGAAGCGATATTAGTGTATTTGTAAAAATAAAATGTTCAAAAATGGCAAGCAAAGTAAGTAAAAATTTTGACAGACTAAATATTATGCAATTTATCCGACGACTATAGATTTTAAAATAAATTTTTGTTACTTGTTTTGTTTGGAACGAAGAAAAAATATTATTTAAGAGGAAGTGTGGCGAATTATTATTATTTTTAATTTACTGTAATAATAATAATAATGATGATACTACTACTACAACTACTACTAATGATATAATAATAATAACTAGTAAATCTGCAGATCAGGAGCCTCAACGTCATCTTTGCAAGTCATTGTTTTTTAACACTCTTTGCGTAATATTCAACTTCCTACAATCGTTTTTTAAAGTTTTCAAATTACATAAATATTTATAAGCGTACAAGATACTTCGTAAATTTTCAGAAATTAAAAGTGTTAAACAAGAGGTTATACATTGATGTTCTGAAATTCTGATGAGCTACTTATTCTGGTAGCTTTTTAAATCAAAAATTGCATTTCTTCAGGGGGACTCTGCCCCCCTGAAACCCCGTAGTCTATTTAAATTTACATTCGTAATTTTTTATTGATTGAGCGGATGGTTATATTATATCTTAGATTTTTTTACGCTGTGATTTATAAGGATAAGCATGTTTTTTTTTTTTTTTTTTTTTTTTTTTTTTTTTTTTTTTTTTTTTTTTTTTACAAATTAATAAAATTTAAAATAAAATATTCATGTTAACTGTACGCAGACAATAAATCTTACGCCAAAAATGTAACCCTAAAATCCGCTACATTCGGCACAACACAACGACGTGCTTAAAAAAAAAAAAAAAATAAAAAAAAAAAAAAAAAAAATAATAATAATAATAATAATATTTTTAGTAATACAGTTTTTAATTCATAATACAATGAAATGCTAACTTAGAATGCTTATTGCTTAATTATAAGCAGATCATTTTCATTTTACAGAAAAAAATGCACAGATGAAGTCAAAGAATTCGGTCCCTGTTCCACATGTTGGTTTTGTTTGGGCCGAATGAGGGCATTTAAATCTGAGCGATAACGCACATCGTATTGCAAACTGTTTTTACGGCATACTGCATCTCCATCTATCTCTTTCCTCCGTGAATAATAGTTAATTTTATTTTACCCAAGATCTTTTTATTCCAGCATCTTTGTTTTCGATAAATGACGTCTAATTCACCCGCTATGCGTACTTACTCAAAACTTTTCATCTTGTTATATTAAGAAATACTCGAGAATTTTCTTTTTATTTCCAATATGCCGCCATATTAATTTTTCTATTCTTAATTTTATTTTTCATTTTCCTGTTACACGACAAAACATTCCAATTGAAAATTGTTTAAAATAAAATATTTTTCTGTGTTTTGATTTTCTTGGCAACAATTAAAGAAATATTGGTAAATGTTATGGAAAAATGTTACGTTATTCTCTATGAAAATAATGAACTTTTGTATTTTTAAGCAAAGTATTTGAATAAAATAAATAAAATAAATGAAATATTGCCTATTTTTATTTTGGGGCTAAAATCCATCTATATGCAAAGATACAAATGCATTAATTCATCCGTTTTGACGTTGACTTTACTCAAACATTATACACGCAACTATACTAATATTATTATGACAAAATACGTCGCTAGGCAACAGATGAAAGAAAAGGGAAAAAAATGAAATATGCATTATGTCAAATTGATAAAACAAAATCCTTTATATTATTGAAAAACATGCATAAAATTAACACCAATATTATAAACCTAATTAAACAAATATCGCAAATATGTTGACAAAATTTCAAACTAATTGGAATAATTTAATAATCTTATTTAAAAATTTCAGCAGCAAAAATTTACCATTTAAATCCATTTTTCATATGAGCCATTTCTTTCAACAAATGAAAATCTGAAAATCGTCTGACTTGCAATAGAAAAGCATTATAGAGAAAAATAAAATGTTCCATATTTCCCGAACGAATGAACCAAATTTAACCAAAAACTATACAGCTAAGTCCGGGTACCTCATCAACATGTCCAGTGAATTTCAAGCCGATCGGATGCTTTTTGCGGCAGTTATCGCGGAACAGACGGACAGACTAACAGAATGACTAACAGAATAACTAACAGACTAACAGACAGACTAACAGAAACTAAAACTTTTCGTGTCTCCACAGTAAGCCTTCACTGACGTGTCGGCAATTATTATTATTATTAGTAGTAGTAGTAGTAATATTATTATTATTATTTTATACTGGCCTTTATAATTATTTCTTTTCTAATTTACTTCCTCTACAAATGAAAATAATATAAAAATAAAACTCCTTTTTTTATAATTCAGTCATCAGAATAAAGATTTTATTAATATTTCCTTTTGTAAAAAATAGAGCTGACGAAATGACTAGATTTAAATATCTAACTTTTGCCGCTATATTTCTCCATTGGTGCAAATAAAAAATCAAACAAAACTTTTTGTAACACAATATCATTTCCATTTAAGGTTAGTTGGGGTAACTGGACCCACGAGGTAACTGGGCCATAGGCTATTTTATAAAAAAACCGTTGAGGTATTTTAAGTTTTAGCTTTTGTGAACAATGCCCCTTAACCCCTACTTCCTAAAACAACGTGTGTTAACTCAATCATAACTTTCTCTTTGCTGTGGTAGGTTGTGGAAAATTAACGTTTCCTTTTTTAAAAACAACGTCCATTTGGTTGAACTTCGTCAGCTTTTTATTAAAATACTGTAAGTACTTTTATTAAACAATTTAAAAAAAAAATAGGCATATAACTACGTTAATATTATTATGTATCTATACATATTTGCTTCATGTTTCAAATTTAAGCCCGGTGTTCCAGTTACCCCATAGTTTTTTCAAGAATGGGGTAACTGGGACATGTATCCGGGGTAACTGGTTCATGCTTGATCCTGTTACCCCAATAGTTATAAATAATTTTTTTGCGTGTCTCTTACAACGGGAAGTAAATTTCTCAATTGTTTTTTGCTCACAATAAGGAAAATTATAGACTACCTTATTAAAATTACGTAATAAAAATTTAAAAAAGCATAGTGAGTGGAGTCAAACCAAATTTCTTGACCCCTTGAGAGGCGGTGATACCGTTATGGCATCACATAGTTTTAATTCCTAATTGCCACATTGGCACCGAAATTTTATAATGAAACTTTCACCTTTACTAAGTACGCGAAAATATACCTTTACTTGTTTACAAATATATTCTCTTGTAAATACTGGTGTCATTAAATTATTTCAACATTTTACGAATGCAAGTACCTTGTCCCTGAAAGCGAGATAGCCAAATCTTGAAATTGTACGATACACAGGAGTAATATCCTATAGGGAAACTTTTATTGTTCCTACCACTATTTTGAAAATAATATCTTCATCGCACCTTTCTTTAGAATATGTTAAATAAAATGATCATGAAGGTAACTCATTAAGGGTTCTGGTAGGAACAATAAAATTTTCCCTATATAATGCGACTCTTAGATACAGATAAAGTACTTAAGTACTTACGTAGCCGTTTGTTCATAGATTTACCTAAGTATTTTTTTCCTTAAAATACCCATGTAACTTTTATACTTATTACCTATACTAAAGTGCATAAACACTTACTTAATTTTTATGTTTTTGTTATAAATAAATCTAATATTTTCACTTATAGTGCCTTTTTTAAACACATTGACAGCAAAGGTTTACCTTACATCGCTGTTTATTGACACATAATTTACATGATCTGCCTGGTTTAAAAAATTTTTAGGTTGTTTACACTTTTTCAACCAGGACATGATATCCCATATGAAAAAATCCCTGCCGGCCCGGCCTACAGGCAGAGGTAGATTTCGAAGTGAAATAAACTAATTTCACAAACAAAAACTAAATCATGATTAGAGATAAATCCACTTTAACAATTTTATCTGGGCGCTTTTGACGAGGTTTTATTCATTTTTATATAATAGCTGGTTTTATCAGAATCATGTTAAGGCGGTATTCAAAAAAAAATCTTTTCCATGCTCAACAACTCGAAACTTTCTGACATAATTCCAGATTCATTTTTAATAAAAAAAAAATATCAAACTTGCTGACGTGATTTTTGAAGAGATTTATAAGCGACCTGTGTTTTTATTTTTTGTTCAATTAATTAAAACTTGATATATAAACAATTATTTTCTCAGAAGGACAATATTTTTCGTTTCTAACACAATCGCTTCGGGAAATTCCGTTCAAAATGCCACTTTGACATAATTTTTTGAAATATATTCTGCCTCTATCAAAAAATCGATCATTACGGTACATTATATAGTTTCCGAATAAGAGAATCTACCAATTGGATGCGTTTGAGAGCAAAAATGAATTAAAAAATTAGTAAGAAAATAAGCAGTTTGGATTTGAGTGCATCCTTAATACAATGATTTTTCCAACACAATCCGCTTCGGTAAATTCGGTTCAAAATGCCCTTTTTAACAGCATTTTTAAAAATATATTCTGCCTCTATCAAAAAATCGACCATTACGTACATTATATAGTTTCTCAGTAAGAAAACGTACCAATTGGAAGCCTTTGAGAGCAAAAATGAATTGTAAAATGAGTCAGAAAATAAGCAGTTTGGATTTGAATACCCTTACTAAGATGATTTTTTTCTTCAACCGCTATGTATTTTTAATTTGTTTTTGCGGTAAGAATTGGTCCTATCCAAAACTTGTCTATATAGATGTTGTAGACAATATTAAGAAGATATATGATAAATTCATGGGGATTTTATATCTTTTGAATTGACGGAGTTATGGATTTTTTTCTTCTTCCAACCCCCTTTTTATTTTAGTTTTAAATTTTTTTGCTGTACAAATTGGTCCTACCCAATAATTGTGAATATAAAAGTTGTAGATAATGTTGAGGAGATTTATAATAAATTTAATTGGATTTGATATATTGGGAATTGACGAAGTTATGAATTTTTGTGTCCCAAAAACCATATTTTTTGCGCCCCTTGAGCCCATTTTTAACTTTATCAAACATCTGTGATACATAAATTTTTGGCCCTATTTTTAGAAGTAAAAAAAAACTTTAAACTGATTTGATGTGTACAAAAATTAAGAAGTTATGGGGGGTTTTCTGTTTTCACAAAAATCATCCCTATTTCCATCCCCTTGGTCCGATTTTGCCCATTAACGAACTTGGCCGAGATTTTATGCCCATTTATTTTATGTATCAGTTTGGAAGAGATTGGTGCAGAATTAGGAAAGTTATCGTGTCCAGAAGAAAGTGATATATATATATATATATATATATATATATATAGATAGATATAGATAGATAGATAGATAGATAGATAGATTGCTAAATAATTTAGCGACCTGGGAATATATATAAATATATATAAGATGCCATAAGGAAAAAATACATCAAAATGAATTGTTGACATTCAAAATGAAAAGATATTTAAAAATATCGTAAAAAGCATATAACTTTTAGCTTTAGCTTATTTTTCCCACAGAAAACAACCATTTTGCTTATATCATTGAATTCTGTGCCCTTGATAACGTAATTCAATGTATAAGCTTTTCAATTTTTGTCGGTGTCCACTTTTTTCTTTTTCTTCCATAGTAATTCTTATATTATTATTATTTTTTTTAATACTTACAGCTTTAATTCATAATTGACGGTGGAAGGTTATGTTTAATTAATGGTTATATATATATATATATATAGATAGATAGATAGATAGATAAAGTTTTTTACTAAGGGTGGTTTTGGGTTCTAGGAGTCATGATCGGTGCAGATCTGCAAACATTTTTCAGAAATTCCAACATAAGAACGATCCCAATAGGTAGTATTTCATACGAAATCTACCTAAAAAAATAAACGCGTGTGGAACATAGATCCTCATTGTCCACTTACCCCATTTGTATGGGGCAACTGGACCCATGAGGAATTAAAGATGAAATATGCATATTATTTATATTTTTAAATAGTAAAATGTAATTTTGAGAATTTCTGCCTGATAGAGGGAACCTAACTGAACACATTTACAGAAGTGCAGACTTTAATTCAAATGAACATTTGCTTTTTGAAGCTGAATTATCAGAAGCTCCAGAGTCACATTGTAAAATCATGGCCCAGTTGCCCCAACTAACCTTATGTATCTCAAAGGTGCACTAATCGTAGTGCCTTTCTTCTTATTGTATCTTTTACTTTGTGTACAGAAGCAATTTCACTAATATGTTAAACATGGTTATATCACAAATGTACACCATTGTTTTTATCAAATTGCTTTTGGAAACAAATGTTTTTGCTCTGTATGATAAAGGCATAGTTTTTTTTTTCTTTACTGAGTATTTTAAAAATATACATATATTACATTTAAGAATAAAATGGAATAACCCAGTATTTTCAAAACGTAACTAATAGTAATTTTAATTTAAACAATGTATGAACTATTTTTATTGATTCCACTATATATTTTTTTCATTTTTCAGCAAAATTGGTGTATTTGTAAAAATAAAATGTTCATGGCCAGCAAAGTAAGTTAAATTTTGTCAGACTGAATATTATGTAGTTAATTCGACGACTATGGTGTGTAAAATAGATTTTTATTACTTGTTTTGTTTGGAACGAAGAAAAAGTACAATTTAAGAAGCAGTGCTGCGATTTTTTTTAAATTTATAATAATAACAACAATAACGATGATAATAATAATAATAATTATTATTATTACTATTATTATTATTTTTTTTTACACTGGTCATTATAATATATATATATATTTAATTTACTTCCTTTACAAATGAAAATATTATAATATAAAAATAAAACTCCTTTCTTTTTTGAATCAATCGTCAAAATAAAGATTTTATCCATAATTCCTTTTGTAGGAAATAGAATTGGCTACATGTCTAGATTTAAATACCTAAATTTAGTTGCTATATTTTCTCATTAGTGCAGATAAAAAATCAAAGATCTCAAATCAAAGAAATCAAAGTAATAAAATAGTTAATATATAAAAAACTTTTTGTAACACTATATCATTTCCATTTATGTATTTCAAAGGTGCACTAACCTGTTGCTTTTCACTACATTGTATCTTTTACTTTCTGCACAGAAAATTTTTTACTAATTTGTTAAACAGGGTAATAGGGGAGAGTAGTCGAATTTGGACCACTTCACTTATTTTCAGGTGTAACTCACTTAATTTTTGGAATATCTGCAAAAGATCATTACACAGTGTCAATCTATTCATCTAATAATTAAATAAATATTTAGATGAATTTCTTTTTTGAAAATCTTAAATTTTAATTTAATTTGAAATTTTTTTCAAAAGTGGTCCAAATTCAGCAACCGGTAGCCTAAGTTGGACCCCCCGGTCTCCTAAATTGGACCAAATAATATCAGGTTATTTTAATGACTAGGGTATATAAATAATTTTATTAAAACCAAAGTTTGCGATTAATGAAACAATCAAACAAAATAACAGCAATGAAATATAATGAAATCAAATATCTGAAAAATATCTGAAAATAAGAGAAATTGTTTTAAATCAAAATGTATTCAAAATATAAACAAAGTATCAGTAATTAAGAATATAAATTATGGAACTAAATGTCAGTTACGTGAATATCATGTAAGGAGTGATGCAAAGTTTTAAAATGAATTATGTTTATTGTTTTTGTTTTCCAGCGCACACAAACATGGAACCATATTTGTCAATCTGAACACTGAATCATTTCTGCTATTTTATTTTTCTTACAAATTAGGCAAAACCAATCATCACTGCCTAGATTTTTCTTTTTAGATTCTGAATTATCTGACTTTTTTTTCAACAGAAGATTTCTTTACATTCTGTTTGTAGTTCTTCTCTTCCATCATTTTCCTGCTGATTGCATTACGCCTATTTTTTTAAACTCGATGTTCCAATTGCTTTTGTGCTGTGAAAGCTTCCTTTTTGTCTTTTTTTTCTTTTTTATTTCAAGGTTTAGTTTACATGGCGATGATGTTAACACAACTATTTTTTGGCTCTTTCTGTACTTTGATTTCACTGAATTTAGGAAGGGAAATAACATTTGTAATGATTTTTTTTTTGCTTTTGGGGAGGATTTGTAGCTGCAGCCTCGTTGCCGGTCAATTTCTTCACAACTTACTGTCTGCTTTTTGTTTCCTATATCTTTAAAAGCTTTTGCTGTCACGGGTGTTTTTCTTCCACAGTTTACCTATGTCTTTTTCAACATTTTCATCAAGGTTTCAGATTATATGCGTTTTAATGGCAAAAAAGTATAATTCCACCCTCTAGAACTGTAAAAAGTCTTCCATCACAAATATCCTGCAGGAGGAAAATGTTTGAATTCAAATCTGTAAATCAAATATGCCGCAGGAATAAAGAAGTCAAAGAAAATAAATACAAGATTACATACAAGATAAAAGACATTGCAAACAAAATTTATTGCACAGACATGTAAAAATCTTTTTATGTTTTTATAGGCCTAAACTGTATAAAAAAAATTAATCCAGATATACAAAGAAAAAAAAAAGTCTTGCATGGAGATAGTAATCCATTATAAAATATAAAAAAAACAGTGTACAAAGCTTACCGTCCTCGAAATTTATTACTTACTTTTCAAATTTATGATCGCATATCTGGTCCAATTTAAGCAACTTAAATTGGCCCAATTACTGCCATTTTTTTAAAACAGTTAATTTCAGGACTAAGAACAAAAACGAAATCAAACAAATCCGCGTGAAAAATATGCGCAGTGAACAGATGAATCCATATATGTATATGAAAACATAACAACTTACCTTAGTTTTAAAATATTCACTTACGTTTAGTAGGAAAAAATTAGATCAAAACAGCTAACTTTAGTTTTTTTTAATTGTCTGAAAACAGCACGTGGTAGGCGGCTGCTTCTTCTAATCATGAGTGACGTCATTCTGATGAGTAGGATTTCAGCGGCAGATGAAGACTCTTCCTGTAATTAACGGCAGAATGGCAACGGTCCAATTAAAGTGGCGGTCAAATATGGCTACTATCCCCTATCACTAATGTACACCATTGTCTTTAGCAAAATTGGTTTTGGAAACAAATGTTTTTGCTCAGTATGATAAAGGCATATTTATTTTTTCTTTACTGAGTATTTATAAAAATACACATACATTCCATTTAAGAATAAAATGTAATAAAGTAGTATTTTCAAAATTTAACTAATAGTAATTTTAATTTAAACAATGTTTGAACTATTTTTATTGATTCAGCTATTTTTTTTTCATTTTAAAAGAAAATTGGGGTATTTGTAAAAATAAAATGTTCAAAAATGGCAAGCAAAAGAAGTTAAATTTTGTCAGACTGAATATTATGTTGTTTATCCGACGACTATGCAGTGTAAAATAGATATTTATTACTTGTTTTGTTTAGAACGTAGAAAAAGTACAATTTAAAAGGCAGTGTTGTAAATTATTTTTTTTTAATTTATAATAATAATAAGAAGAATAGTGATAATAATATTATTAAGAATAATAATTGTTATTATTATTATTACTATTATTATTATAATTATTATTTTATACTAGTCTTCATAATATATTTTTTTCTAATTTACTTCCTCTACAAAATAAAATAATATAATATAACAATAAAACAGCTTCTTTTAAATCGACCGTCAGAATGAAGATTTTTTAAATATTTCCTTTCGTAAAAAATACAATTGACAATGTGACTATTTTTAAAAATCAAAATTTTGTCTCTATATTTTTCCAGTGCTTCAAATAAAAAATCAGAGAACTCAGATAGTTAATATATAAAAACTTTTTGTAACACAATACCATTCCCACTTATGTATCTCAAAGGTGCAGTAATTGTGGTGCTTTTCATCTTCTTGTATGTTTTACTTCCTGCACAGGTACAATTTTACTAATGCATTAAACATGATAACATCAGTAATGTACACCATTCTCTTTAGCCAAATTGCTTTTGGAAACAAATGTATTTCCTCAGTATGATGCAGACGTGTTTTTACTTTTATTTTTTTTACGGTGTATTTATAAAAATACACATGTATTCTATTTAAGAATTAAATGTAATGAACTAGTATTTTTAAAACTTAACAAATATTATTTTTAATTTACAAAATGTATGAATTATTTCTTATTGATTTCTTTTTTTTTCTTTCAATTTAAACTGAAATTGATTTATTTGTAAAATTAAATGTTCAAAAATGGCAAGCAAAGAAAGGTAAATTTTGTCAGACTGAATATTACGCAGTTTATCTGACGACTATGTTGAGTAAAATAGATTTTTTGCTACTTTTTGTGTGAAACGAAGAAAAAGTATAAAATGATTTGTTTCGAATATATATTTTTTTAATCTATAATTATACTGGATGGAACCCGTCAGAATTTCATGGCCACTTTAAAATGTTAGAAAATTATAGGGAATAATTCTTAGCGAAAATTGAAATAAATAGGAAGTATTTTAAATAAGAACATAAAAATTTGAATTTTTCTGCTTACGAAAATCGTCATCTATTCGACTGGAGAGGAAGAACAGAGTGTATTATGAATGCACTTTTCATGCACCAAAGTCAGATAACAACAATGGTGTGCAAATTTTCAGCATCGTGTTGGTTATATTATCTTATGGTATAATAAATTTTATGTATATTTATATATTTCATGATGGCAGTTTGTCTGCTGTATATCTCTATTTCCTGAAAAGCATCTTTCCATTAACTGACACAACACTGATATGTCGTACACAATCATATATAACTTATTCATCTTGTGGCAGTTAATAGAAAAGCGTTCTAAGGATTTTGTTTGGTAAGAACGCTAAGTAGAAATTATATTGTAGCTGCTGCGTTGAGGAGAAAAAGGTATTTGTTTAATTTATTTATTCTAATTTGTAGATATATTCCTTTTGATCACTCATTATTTTGTTCACTCCACTTATTTAGATACCCCTAAGCTTATTCAGGCACAGATAATCATTACTCGCACATTCGTCTATAGCATTACTTATTTTATAGCTTAAGACAGTTATACCGAGTAATCGGCTGACTTGCCGAGTACTCCTCGGTATTCAGGGAAATTTGGGCCGAGTAGTTGTAAGAATTTAACTTTTTAAAAATTTGAAGACAAAGAAATGTATAACTAATCTGTAAATATCATAATTATAAAATATTTATTTGCTTAAAAGACGTTATAAAAACACATTAAAAGTAAATTAAAAACTGTTTATTTACATGTTTCAACTCATTTTCTGAGTCGCTGTCAGAATGTATAATAGAAAATTACAAATGCATAATGAAAAATGGAAAAAAAATCATCGAAAATAAACAAGTAATCATGCAACGCGCCCTATATTTTCGCGATTGCTCGTGTTCCCTCTATGTCGCGATGTCGTAATTTATGCAACCATTCAACCCATAAACTCGGGATACGAAAAGATAATGTATCGTTACAAACTCCTGAACCTCTTAAATAAATTTCAATGGACTCTCTTATGAATAATTGTAAATAAAAATTAGACTAATAAAAATTTGAAATTAATTGTAAATAAAAATTTGATTTTACTCTCGTTAAAAAGTATGTTAATGTTTTTAATTTGATTTAGCTGGGATAAAGCAGTATTACCTCTATGGTATGTTATGTCTGTTATATGTTCTTTACATCTAATTTTGATTTACTACTCGCACTTATTTATATTTGTAATCTGTAAAGTTGTTCACACTGAGTACATAAAGATATATAGCTACAAAATATAGAAAAATCCCATGTAAAACTAGCAGTGTTAACTTTGGAAAAATAGGGTTCATCGCGTGGCAAATTTTAAAAAAGGCATGTTTTAAAAATTGTCTTTGACAAAAAGGACACTGTTGCAGCTTTAAAAAAAAATATATATATATTTTGTAATTGCTTGGTATCTTACTATAAGTGACCGATCGATGCATTTTGGTTAATTTTCCCATGACAAAAGGCCTAATGTTGCAATATTTTACGCTAGCCATCAACAAATAGCGAAAATCTTTTCCAGTAACTGATCGACCCAATTTGAGATTTTTTTTCTGACAGCAGTTGAATTTTTTAGTATTTTCCTTGTATCGGTCGTCGAATTTTATGTGTTTTTATTCTTTAATTGCAAAAAAACATATTTTTTTTCTGCGGCCGATTGAGGCTTTTTTTTTATTTCCTTTATACCTGTCATCGAATTTTACGATTTTTCTCTTTAATTTGCGAAAATCACGACATTTTTTTATCGACTGAATAGCAAAAGTCACTTGTTTTTTTTCATCAACAATCGAAGAATGTCACATTTTTTTCCGCAATCGAAAGGCGAATTTTGAGATTTTTTCACCCATGACCGACTGACGAATTTCACAATTTTTTTCTCAATACGTGTTCCGTAACATTTTCCCCTAACTGACTGAAGACCTTTGCTACAATTTACTTCTACCAATTATAGAATTTTTAGGGTTTCTTTTTTATTGATAGGCAAAAATTTCCGGGATTTTTTCACGTGATCGATGACGAATTTCACGATTCTTTCCCTGCCATTGATAGCCAAATTTAGTGATTTTTCCTAAGACGGATTGACGAATTTCACAATATTTTCCAGTGAACAATTTGTCAATTTCTTGTTTCTCCCCATAACATACTTATTGTCAAAATTCGCGAGGCTTTACATACGATCTATTGATGAATTGCATGTTTTTTTTTCCAGAAACTGACTAAAACATTTCAAACATTTTTTACGTGTGACCGATCGAAACATTTAAGATATTTTCTCATGACCAAATGACGAAACTTATGATTTATTTCACTAGATCAATGATAATATTTCGTGATTTTTTCTCCCGAAACAGGAAAGCATATAATTGAAGGGTTGCATCGAAAAGAGCAGTAAGGCCCCCGATTATGTAAAATATTTAAAAAGGGCCGTCGAGTGCATAAATTACTTAAACAGTGCCACCGGGCATGGCGGCCAATTAAATTGGCACAGAGTAGGCATTAAATAAAATTAATTTAGTTTTAAATTTATAGAAATAAAAATTATGTTTTTGAGTAAAGAAACAGTTTGTAGAAACATAAAATACAAAAAATGCAATATTTTCTTTTTTTTACATAAATAAATTTGTTATATTGGGAATTATGGTGTAAAAACATCAATGTTCTGGTTTTTCAGGAAATAGGGCGTTACTTTTATTGTTGTAGATTTGGTTTGTCTAAAACAAATGCCCTCTCTGCAAGCACTACTTTGTATGCTGCACATATAACTCAATGAAAAGGAACTGTAAAGTCAATTAAATTTTTTAATCAAAAGAAAATAAGCTACTGTTACAAAATATGAAATGTTTCGAATTATCCAAAAAATGGATCTAGCAAGCAATATATGATGATATGACCATTAGAAAGTCTTAATGCATATTATAAAGCAACAAACTTTCCAGTTTATCATCAAGCAATGTAAATCTAATTTTAATCAGAAAAAATTTAATGAAATACTTCCGGATTAGATGTGATTTTTGATTAACTTTTGATATACAATTAAGTTTATAGTTTTAATTAAATAAAAAAATGTCTCATACCATGTGCCTCATAGGGTACAGCAAATCTTTTAGTTGAATAACTCATCAACGGGCGGCTGGAGCTAGTGCACCTTGACGAACATGCGTTCTATGGTTACACAAATGCATAAGACCATGAAACAGTACTGACAGACCATTTTGAGCATTTTCTGTTACAAAGCGTTATCGCAAACAAAGTTTTATTAATAAATTTATTTTTGCCCCCTAACTGTCCCCAAGTCTAAACCTTCATTGAAAATACGAAGTCAAACACATTTTTTACATCCTAGAATTTCAATCACAATTCGTCAAGAATTTTGGTACATATTCGAGAAAATATGTGCTTTCAAAAGAATAAAGCTCAGTGTTCCCTAGCTTTTGGAGGCCAGAGTATAATGTAAAGTAAACGGTTATCGAAAAAGTGAATTGTGAAAAGAAGCCTTCACTTAAGGGGTCTCGGGACTCTTAAAATTTGAAAAAATGAAAAAAACAGACCATTTTCAATATTTAATATCTTAAAATGTATTTAATATTAAGACACAAGTTTAAATGGAAATGAAAGATATAAGTGTGTTGTTTTATTTCAAATGTTTGAAAAATTGCAAGATGCAGAATTAGCATTTACAGAGGGCTCAAAACTGTCAGACATTTGACGAGCAGAAAATTGGCATAAGAGCATATGCGCACGATTACAAAATAAATTTTGCAACTAGAATGCAAATTTTGGTGCCTACTTATACCTCAGATTATAATAATTATACTGAACCTAAATAAATATGTATTTAAAGATTTTTTATATTTTTAATACAAAGTTGTATTTGGCTAATGCAAAATTTAGAAAATTTCAACAATATAAACCCCTAAAAAATATTTTCTTTTACAATAAAAAGAAAATTTTAGGTTCAGTTTATACAGACTGACATGACACATATGTTTTGAAAATTTCATGAAAACATATTCAGGAGTTTTTGAGCTATCGTGCGCGTTGTGCCCAAAAACGTCATTTGGAGAAAAATGACTTCAAAGTTTTGGAAACACCGCTTCAGCTATTGAGCGAGTATAATTCTAAATGACATAACTTATTTTCTAATAGGAATTTCAATATAACAATCATATCAAAATGTTCAGAAAACCTAGAAGTTTAACATAAAAAAAATTAAAATTTTGGAAATTTTAGAGCTTTAAGAGTCTTGAGACCCCTTAAAATGCAGTTATCTTTTTATTTTCTGAAATAATCATTTTTTTATTATTTTTAAAAAAGTTAATTTATCTGATAATTTTTTTTTTGTTGAAATTGAAAACCTTAATTTTGGTATTTTCTTTCTTTTTTTATAATAACTATCACTTCTTTGTTAATATCATTTTATTTTATTTGAAAAAAAATACATTAAATTGCATATTTCCTTAAAACGGAACTAGATTACCTATCAAGTTAAAAAAAAATCTTGTTTATTATATTATTTTCGAAATAGATTCCTTAGAAATAGATTTAGTACTCCATTATTTTTACTTCAGCAAACTGTAACAGATATATTTAAGTGTAACTTATTATATGGTTCGAAACAAAAACAATATTTCAAATTAAAGCACGTGTTAAAAAAAAATAGTGATGTTCGTAAAAAAAAAGTAATTATGCATAAAACGTTGTACAAATATCTAAGATAACCAGCATCTTTAAAAATATATTCAACAGTTTCTTAAAGACAAACCTTTCAAAAGTAGTTCCAATCTCGTAATATTTATAGTAATATAAGATTTAACTTCAGTTTATAAAGGCTTAAAGACAATTAAGTTATCAGAGAAATATGTTAATGACAAAAATGCATGTTATATAATATTTCAGTGCATTTTTTTTATGAAAGACTCTCGTATTGAGAGCATTTCTTTAATGCCTCTTATCATATTGTAAAATCAGAAATTTCACCGACGAATATAATTTACATTACATGGTCTGTGACTATTTCAAACCAGGAGGTAGATTTCCACAAGTCTATGAAGTAGATTAAATTTTATAGAAAACATGGTAGGAAAGCTATTATAAAATTAGTCCTCAGTGAAAGTTTATATTTTTCAATAATTTGATAATCTAATGCTACATGTCTTTTCTGAATTAAATTCATGAATTTAGTTAAGCTTCTATTTAACGAACTTTTATTTATAAAAAAGTCTATGAAACTTAAATTTCTCGAAAAAAAAAAAAAAACTCACAAAAAACTTTAAAAATGTAAGTCGGATTCTTAATTTAAGAATTCTTTTCATATCGAAATTTGAATTTACTAACAGCTAAGTAATCTAGGAAAGGAGTAATTTTCTAAACGCCTTTTCATTTTATTTTTGACAGTTACCATATTGCACCATTAGCATATTTTACGGAATAAAAGTTTGTGAAGCTTCCTCGCAATTTAAATCTATTCAAAAAACTCAAAAATGAATAGCTCAGATGATAAAGGTGGTACGTGTCACAATCGTTTTGAGAAAATAAATTTTAAAGTTTCAAATATCTATTTGCGTTTACTTTCAAATTTTTCCTTTATCAATTAAAATCAATGTGAGTTATGATGATATGATATCAATATGAGAATTAAGATGTTAGAGGTTAATTGATTATCTACAGTTAATGATTAAGTGTACATACTTTTTATTTTGTCACGTACCCGATTATCATCTGAGCTCTTCAAATGATAAAACTATTCAAGCATTTCCTTACTTAAGGAGTCATAGACAGTGGCATGGAGAAGGTACATAAATAGCTGCTTCAAAAAATCACCATACCAGGATTTTCAAAATTCTAAGAATATGTTGTGCTATTCGTAACCTTTTTTGTAAAAAAGTTTCATAAGCTTAAAGGGTACCTTTGAAAGTGTCCAAAAATATTTTTTTTTATTTATTTAATAGCTTATATTAAAATTTTATTCTTAAGGAATATTTAAAAAGAAACCCCATACAAAAAATCGCTTTAGAAGGGAAGTTATGTCGAAAACAGTTTAAGCTCTCTTTATAGTATCATGGGGAAATTGGATGTTTAAAGTCAATTTTCTCAAAACGTTGATTTTGGTCACTGCGCGCATGATTTCTAAGAAATGGCTGGATAGAATTTCATAAAATTTTAAATGAAAGTGTAAACCTTATAGATGCAAAAAATGACCTACTATTATGCTCATCAAGCAAAAAATTTTGAAATTATAGCAAATTTTATACAAAAATAATTTTAAAATTTTGAGATTTTTTATTTTACATTTTTTTTCTCAAAAACTAATCATTATATTTTGGGCTCCTGCGCGCAAGACATATAAAGTGAATTCGTTTATTAAAAAACATTAACTTTCAAATGAAGTTAAAAAAAAAAAAAAAAAAAAAAAAAAAACTTTTTTTCAGAGCATTAAGAATTAGCATATAACTATTTTAATATGCGTTTATATTAATTTCATATCCAAAATTTAATCAGATGCGGAGTTATAGCAATCCATATCAGTGTCAAATTTTTATGCATTTTCTCAGCTTCAAAGGTACCTGACAACTTAAATCGTAAACTCTGATGCAGAAGACATGTGCTTAGTTAAATTGACGTGGAACGAATTTTATAACAAAAGAGAAGCTGAAGAAGTGTCTTCGTTTATCGGATTGCTTGTAGAAGATCACAATACATTCACTATTGAATATCCTGAATCGACTTAAACATTAATTCTCAAAAAATATGATAAATACTATTTCTAAAAAATCATAAGTGGTGAATAAGATTGGACAATAGTTACTAAAAATCCATTTCTATATCAAAATATCTATACAATTCAATGTGAAGAGGAAGGATTCCTAGAAGTTTTCGTAAAAGTCTATTTCAAGCATTACCGAAAACGATACCAATTTTTTTGAGCGAAGTTAATTTTGTAATTATTGCTTTAAATCCAAATAATGAATTACTACCAGTGTTATTTTTCAGTATTCCATGGTCCATAAAGTAAAGACAAATGTGAATAACTTAAATGCTTTGTAACCAGGAATCAAATACAATCAATGTTACATTTCGACATAATCACACTGAAGATTGAGACATTTGAGATACTGTTGGGCATGTTTTCCAAAACCCTCTTCATAGAAGATTGCCGACAACGTGCTGAGATAGGTCTCCAAGGCGTCTTGAAGGTTTTTGTGGGGATTGAAGAGCTGTCCTCTAGGACCTGTCTGCACCTCTCGAATAAGGTGACAGTCACGCGGTGCGAGGTCGAACTTGTGGCCCAACAGCTTCTTTCCCAATTTCAATAGGAAGTTTTCGAACACCCAGAGTGCGATCACCCCTTGTTGGGCCATCATTTCAGCTTCGTGTCCAGTGACTGTCACCTAATCTCAAAGACAAAGACATGTCTGGCAGAACAGCGCCTCCATACCAACAAAAATCTTCAAGACGCGTTAGAGACCTATCTCAACACGATGGCGGCATCCGTCTATGAAGAGGGTTATGGAAAAATCGCCCACCAGTATGGCAAATGTTTCAATTTCCATTGTGACGAGGGGCTTTCATTGTATTTGAATCTTGGTTATAAAACGATTTTGTTATTCGCAATTCTCTTTATTTTACGGCAAATGAGAGGTTGAAAAAATAGCCCTTTTATATCTCAAATGCGATTTCTTTCACATAATAAAAATAAGTTGAATTTCTTTTTCTATCATATGAAACAATTTTAGTATTTAAATAAGTAATACAGAAGCAACCAAAAATATCACGCTAAAATGTTGTATTTGAATCAGAGCGAGAAGAAAGTAAAAATTGTCTATCTCGAAAAATATATTGGTTGATTTTGTATTTAAATAATTCTGTGCATTACAATATTTTTTTATGGAATCATCAGATTCCCTAATAGAGCCTCTACTGAATAGAGTATGTATATGAATACAACACCAATTAACATTGGATTTTTTTTTAACTATCGTACAATTATTTTCTTAATTGTACTAATTAACAGAATTTCTCTTTTATTATAAAGAATATGGAAGTTAAGAAAGGCTTTTGTTTTGCTAGAATTTTAAATTCTACATACAAATTCATTATTAAAGTCTTTCACTGTTATTTAAAGTATTATCTAAGATAAGATAGTTTTTCATGATCATTAACGTGTATTATTTTGGGAATATAATTGTTGACAATTAAACTTTAAAAAATATTATATAATAATTTAGCAAATATTATACAGCGAACGTTTTATTCTTTCGAGTAAAAAATAATACAAAAATATTTTCTGACATTTTTCAGTTAATTTAAGTTAAGGTTTAAAAAAATTTATATTGTACAGTGCGGTTATGCATACATTTCTTGTTTTGTGGAATCGGTAAATAAAACTAATCACTGGAAAATAATAGCATTTTATGTTTTCACTTTTAAATACATGAAACACGAATTCGATGATCTTAGGCCACCCTGAAGCCTATCATAACTATCATTTCTTTTAATAATCAAATAAATACATCCTATCATGCTTTAGTAAATAAGTTATTTATTTTTAAACATTTGTAATAAAAAAAAATATTGTAATTTATTCATATATGAATACATGTAGATTTTATTATCATTATTAAATAAAGTTTTATTTTAAAATATGCTCTTATTCCGAAAAGACAATATCACTCACCCGCAAGAAAAGCTACGCATCTCGAAAAAAAATCATTTTGCATTTTATTCCACTGATAGAAGTGTCGTAGGTGCAGCTTGCTACACAAAAATCTTCACACGTGTTGTTATAAGGAGAATTATTTTATTATGCAATATGTTCAAATGTGACCACAGAATATTGGTTGATTGCGTGGCGAGGTAAAATTACCCAACCCACCAGACCTCATCCTACGTCTCCATTCTTAATGGTTTCGCGCTTTTATGCATGTTTTTATTCCTGTATGCAAAGCTAAGTGCAGTAATTTCATGTTACAGTAAAATCATGCAAATTTTCTTTTGCCTCTCCTTTAAAATTTACTCTGGTCGAGATGTGTCACTTTTCTTAGGGTGAACAATATATATTTGATCGATAATTATTGTACTTACGTATTATTAATATTAGTTACCTAATATCATTAATTATCATTATTATCATTGTGTGTTATTTTGAATTATTGTAATATATTGTACTATTGTAACTGTTTAAAAATTTTGTTAAATTATCTTTTGTTGATAAAAAAATAAATACTACTAAGGCAAAAACTTATTGACGAGTGTTCAGTTTTTCATATATTGCTACAATCACAATTTTTTAGTGCATTGCTCTTGACTTTTTTCATACGTTGGTCAAAAATAATGTTTCTTTTAGCCATATTTTGTATAATTATACTCAATAAATAAGCAAAATCATCCATTTAATTCAATAAATCAATAAAGATTGCTGCTATGCGTTGTATTAAAGTTCCTATTGAAGAATACATTCATTTTTAATCAAAAGTTCGTTTTATCTATCTACTAGTTTTAGTAACACATTTATTTAATTTTAAATTCTTTCTTTTCATTATGGTGATTAACACAAGAATTTTTTTGTGTGTGCATCTCCTTTTTCCATGTTCAGCAAATTTTCAATCTCAGAAGTATTATATTGATCATTTTAAACAGATTGTTTTTCTTTGTTTTTTAAATAAGTTACTTATTTTATATGATTGTGCGTAACATAAAAGATCTCACTTGAAATTAAAGAATTTTGTTTAGAAGAATGCGTTTAGAAATATTTTCAAAGCATTTATCTTAGGAAAAAAGAATCATATTTCAAGAAAAGTTTTTAAAATTTTTAAATTTAATTGAAATAATATTACTGAATAAAATTAATTTATGTTAGTAAACAAAATCATATTAATAATCGTAGTTTATTTAATATGTATTTATGAAGCTTAATATGTTTACGAAACGATTTTACAAACAAAATACATCTTGAATTATTGATGGCCTTATAAATTTGAACGATTAAAAGCAATATATTATAACGATATAAAGGACGTTTTAAACGAATGCAAAAACAAATTCTTTTTTAAAAGAGTATATTTTAATTACTGTTCATGATAAGAAATAAACTTTATTTGAAGGAGAAATAGAATTATAATATCATTATTATCACGTTTTGAAATATCTCTTATATATCAATCCAACAAAAGATTAGCTATTTAACAGGAGGAAATACAAACTTTCATCCGTTTCATATCTTTCATACATCAGACTTTCAACATATGTACCTAAATACCGTATGAATATTATATAATGTAACGCAACTTCCAATATTTTTAAGGATTTGTAGAAAATTGAACTAATGTAAGATAACCAAATGTGTCGCCAAAACATTCGTTTGTATGCTCATAAAATGTCAAATCTCAAGCAGTTCTGTCAAATACTGCGTCTCAGGAGGCATTTTGTCTTCTTCAAAAATATGTTGAAACCACCGATGAATTAAATATTTCGTTAAAGTTTCAAGATTTCCATACTCGCGATGTAATGATAATGTAGGTTTGAAAAAGATCGTACTTACATTATATTATATTATCTATTTAGAATTAAAATGAAATTTAATAAAATGTGGAAAATATCTTTACAGATAGGAAGTATTGCTGAAAAATACATACAACTACTTACAGCGAATATGTGAAACAAAGAGCATTAAGTATTCCATTATTAATTCAATAAAACGTATTTGAATTTGAAAGAAGATAAACATATATATATATATATATATTTGCATTTCCTAGAAAGTTTTATTACAGGATATTGTTAAAATTTAAATATAACAGTTTATTCCTCTTTCAGTACTTGCTACAAGATAAATGTTCTATAAATAAATAGTTGTAGATTTTAATACTATTTGTTATAGCCATTGAAGTTAAGTAACATTTATTTTCGTACTTAGGTTTTGATTTTATTTTACTAAGCAAATTTTTCATCGTAATCCATATTAGTCTAAACGGAAAATTATACTTTAATCACTTGATTTTATACAAGATACCCACCCTCCTTAACTCCAGAAAATCGAATACTATAGTCAAAAACATGGTGATAATCTGTAGAAAAGACGCTATGCGCTTTCCGACGAAACCGGTTACAGCGTCACGGTTTTTATTTGTTCCTATCCACGAAACTGTAGGGGAAAGGGAACAAAATACAATTTTTAAAGTAGCAGAGCTTCATGTACTTGTACACTCATGTTCGAAATTAAGAGAATTTTCAAATTTTTCTATTATCTCCAGAATTACTGGACAAATTTGAATGAAATTAGGTATGTACATAGGAATATATAAAGCAACAAAAATAAACATTCATCAGTTATAACACGCACGCATAATCCAGAGTAAGAATAACCAGCGTAGGAAGATATAAAACGGAGCATAAAATATTGAACCAAAAAATGGATTAACAGGGGGTGTGATATTCTCATTTAGTTATACATCTCTCACAACGTGAAATTATGATGAAAATCAGTCAGCTTATTGGTCCCTGTGTCAGTTAGTCTCACTTCTCCAGCAATTCTATATTCAGGCCCTGGGTGGTTCTAGGAGTGGTAAACTAGATTTACTAGTGGTAAACAATTTTCCTTCCCAGAGCGTCCCAGACCTCTATAGAGTTTAGGTCTTGAGATCTGTCTGGCCAATCCATTAAGCGGATATCCTCTCTTTCAGGAAATTCATCGACCTGATAAGCTCTATCTGGGCGCTCGTTGTAGTCCATTAAAATTAAATAAGGTGCAACTGCATCTCGAAAAAGGCTATGATAGGGTACCAGGATACCATCCTTATACCTCTTAACAGTCATACAGTCTCTGCCAAACTCAGAGAGGGTGTGCGCCCATCCAACGTAATGAATGCCCAGACCATCAAACCTCCGCTGCCATAGTGGTTTTTTCTCGGAAGTAGGAAGTTGGGTAACATATCTCTGGTTTTCTCCGGATTAAAGTACTACTTCAAGAATTTGTATTTAAGCTGAGCAGAGACTCATTAGTGAATAAGGTGATCCTCCATTGATCCCTGATTCAAAGTCGCTTATCTCTGAACCTTGCTAAATGGCATCCCCTATGTCAAAAGTGGGCGGGAGGTAAGGACCTGGTTTTAAGGCAAATAGCTCTCTGTCATAGAGCCTTCTGCAAACAGTAACATTTGAAACTCGATTGCCTGTGACCACATAAAGGTCACGAGGCAGCTGAGAAGTGGTTGTACTATTGTTAGCCCTCGCTTTAATGGAGAAATAGCGATCTTCGTCAGTCGGCTTTTGGACGACCTTGCCCAGGTTTTTTCTCTATGGATTCAATGTCCTTAAACTCTTTCCGTAAGTTTGGATAGACGTTGATAGATACTTATTTTTACTGTTTTCTTTTGAATTTCATCGAATGTTGCAAATAAAATACCAAGATATTCAGCGAGGTGTGCGAGAGAACAAAACGTGAAAATTGCCACGCTCGCTTATAAAGCCTGGTCCTCTACCCATTCCACCCTTACACACGTGTTCGGTTACGTATTCGATGCTAAAGAGATGCACCTTTTTTTCAAAACATTAGTTTTACCTTTCGTTCACTACTGTTTATAAAATTCCATAAAATATGGAAATTTTCTTAATTTTAAACATGAGTGTATTTATGATGAAATAATGTCATGCATGTAAAAACAACTTTAAATCTTAAAATGTAAATTTCTTGTATCTAATCACCAGCTTAAATTCGCCAGAAACTACAAGCAGGAATGAGGAATTGCAGATGCACATTTATTGAATACAGGTGAACATTGCTTTTAAATGAAACTATTAACAAAAGGAACAGATTATTTAAAAAAAATGAAGTTAATTAAATCTAATGTTTCCGCGATCGGCCACTGTGTATCATGACTCTTCTTGTTTTACAATGGTGAACAGATTTAGCATACATAATATCACTATTTTATTCAAATAGTAATCTGTACCTTGTTTTCATATGTTTGTTTTATCAGTAAGTGTGCATCTGTTATATCAAACAACGTTTCCGTAGGTAATTTTTCGCTAGTATATAAAAAATACTTTTATGGTTAAAATAAAAATATTTTTTACACTTAAAATATCATTTCATACTAAATCGAAAACGCTCTACAAGTTTAGAATTCACTTTTATTACCGCATCGCGGTCGTTTTCTGAGATAAGAGTTATAACACTACAGATTGCTACTAGGTACCATGTAATATACTATACATAAATACATAATTGAATATACATAATCATAAACATTATTGAAGGACTATTATCCCTTGAAATTAACATCACAAATATAATTAAAAAGATTTACTAAAAGACGTATACTACACATAAAATTTAACACTTTCAAAACATTATATAAAATTATAAAAGTATAAAATCGAAGAGTTTCAGACACCCTGTGGCCATAATCAGGGTCTTGCTTCAGGCGAAGACAGAAACATACTTATTAGTTCGTTAAAGTTGAAAAAAATGAATATATTGTGTTGAACACGCCCCCAAACGGTGCCATCTGTACAACTGTAGTCCAACCATCTAACCTCAAAAGAGATAGAACTTGAAGAAATCAGATTATTAATGTCAATAATTGCGTCAGACCTCTTTAACATTGAGTTAAATTCTGTTTAAAAAAATCCAACCATAACGTATGAATACCGTAAGAAACACCTTCATTAAAGACATCTCCAAATCTCAATTCGATTTCTATGGATTCTCTAATTATACTTTTTTGTGGATAAGTTGCACGGCCAAATAATTTTGCATTGTCATAATCTATTGCTTTAATCTGAGTTTTAGAACAAAATCTTGCCAGGGCTGTGGATTGTCTATTATATTTTTCATCTGCTTTATGTTCTTTTAATCTTGTTTCAAATTTCCTTTTTGCCATACCTATATAATATATTTTCTCACTGTTATCTAAAATAATTGTAATTTCATAAACACCAGATAAATTCATATGGTTAGGGAGTAGTGGGTAAAGTGAATTTTACTTGAAAGTAAAATTGTTTATTTAATGTTTATTTATTTATTTATTTATTTATTTAAACGAACTAACCTTACGAACTAATAAGTATTTTACTCTCTTGGACTGAAGTAAGACCCCGATGATGGCCATAGGGTGGCTGAAACTTGTCGGGTTTAGACTTTGAAAATTTTATTTAATGTTTTTAAAGTGTTAACTTTTATGTGTAGTATATATCTTTTAGTAAATCTTTTTAATTATATTTCTGCTGATACAATACATATCCACTGCATTATATGTAACATTTGTGATCTAGATATGTCATCGGTTTGAAGTTAATAAGGGTTGATATGATATTATATGGCATTCTGTATAAAATTGTCGCTTTTGATAAATACATTTCAACCGACTTTTACAATGAAATACTTAATAGTTTTAAGAGTATCAATAATATATTTTAAAACAGTATATGTGCAAAAATGCTACTTAGCCAAATTGTTTTTACCGATAACAAACCCTTTTTTCCGTTGATGTATCACAAATGTTTAGTGATAGTAATTGTTGTTTATCTTTTTTGAACATCTTTTACTTTCTGCATAATAGATGCAATTTTTTAGAACCATAATGTAGTATATTTTATCTGTTGCATTTTTCTTTTAGCTTAGCACTTAATTGATATTTTCACATAATACTGTACTACTTACATTTATTTAAGGAGAGTTTCTAAAAAATAACTGCAGTAATTGATCATTAAAACTATTTGCCTGAGACGTTTTAAGGATTTAAAGAGATATATTTTTTAAAGTTATCTAAGTTTAGATTATTTAATGTATGCATAAAACATGTCACTCTATATTACATTTTTGTTTTAAAATATAGTAAGATGTTTTTATTTAATGAAACTGAAAAAGCAATAAAAAAAAAAAAAAACTTTGACATAAAAAAATAAAGGAAAAATTAATTAAAGTAAATAGAAAAAAAGCAATTTAACAAACATCAACGACCATTTGGAAAATGATTTTTTCGAAGACTGAAATTTAAGACATAAAAAATCGCACAGAGTTGATCATACATTACGTACGCCATGAATTAAACATTAACATTCCTGGACCCATCATGAACAAATTTTAAAAGAAATTTCACTTTTACAATTTTCGGTACCGTAAATTTTTAATGTTCTACGGAGCTGTTCATACATTACGCACGCCATGGATTAAACATTAATATTCCTGGACCAATTTTAAATGAAGTTTTATACATTACGTACGCCATGGATTACATTTTTCGGTACTGTAGATTTTTAAACATCTACGGAGCTGGTCATACATTATGTACGCCATGGATTAAACATTAATATTCCTGGACCAATTTTATTTCATTCTTAAACTTCTAAACATCCCACAATATTACTTTTTACACCGTCGTATAGAGAGAAAAAATGTACTTTTAAATGCAATTTGTTTGAAAGCTGTATCTAAATTTGTTTCTGAGTTATTAATTTTTTTCGTAGTTTTTATTACTTTTTTGTCATAGTGGCAACATAAGTATCCATCTCTGTTGAAAGTAAAGGGGAAATACAAATTACTGTATAGACCAATCCGAAAACGAATAAAATGGGGATTCCACTAATAAAACACTCCAGATATGCTTTTGATTTCCTACTCTGGCAGAGAACAATAAGCATTTTTCCAAATGGTTAATAAAAGTAATGGGTTAATCGTGGTTTTCTGTCATAGTAAAATGTCAACATTGGTTTACTCAAAAATATAGTTTTTTTCTTTTTTCTTTTTCTTTTCTTTTTTTTAAGATTATTTAATATTACTGAAACATGAAATCGTTGAACACACATAGTATATAATTTGATTTCTCACTTCATGTGGGTCGTTTTTAAAATTATTTAAATAATGAACCGATAACTGCATTATACTGAAACGTATACGTATTATATTGAATATGTGCAATTTAAAAATATATAAATGTTTCTTGATGTCTCACGAAAGTTTACGAAAATGTAATATAACTGTTGCTAATTTACCCACGATTACGAAAAACATTCCTTTATCAGAATAAGAAACACTTTTGAAACAAAAGCATCTTTTAATTGCATTTATTGTTGGAATAGCTTCAGGGGGGGGGGGGGTTCCTGTAGTGTAATGATCATTTTTCCCAATCCGATATGAATACAAAATATTGGACTTCATAGTCTACAAGATCAGCATACAATAATCATGCATACATATCATACAAACATGCTTAATTATCAAAGGGAAATGAATACCAGTTTGCGTTAATATTGCATGCATAAATACTGTCTCGCTGCTTAAAATGCTTGCTTGAGAATTCATAGCATTTGGAAACCGATATTTGATGTTTCTACGGAGTTATAAATAAGTAATTTATACACCGTAAAAACTATGTAGAAATATTTAAAAACAGATAGAACAAAAATAGACTTTTACTTCTGAAATGCGTCTATTAATCTCTTAAATTAGTCTTTTTACTGACATTTTTCAAAGAATACGTAACTCATGAGTAACTCAAGAGAATATATTATAATTTGGAGAACGATCTTTCTACATCACGACACCTTTCTCCCTTTTTTTCTAGTGTATGCTGTATAAAAATGTATATTATATGATTTCATTTAAAATTTTAGGAAATATTCTGTAAACCAGTTCGAATGTGCAATGTAAGATTTAACAGAGCCCTTTTAATTTTTGTATTATTCCCGTTAATATTTGCCGCTAAATAACATCTTTCTTCTGTCAAGAAACATAAAATCGATTTTGAATTTGTCGACACTGGAAAGAAAAACCCTTAAGATGTTATGGAACGTAGCTGAAACATGTTTGTTTTAAGATTTTAAACTTTTGTAGTTTTTAAATGCTTTAAAAGTTTTGTGTTATATGTTTTATTTACGCCTTTGAGTAAACTTCTTAGTGTATGTGTCAAAGTTCAAGATTAAAGCTGCAATTCAAGACGTAACAGTCCTATAGTTTATTAATATTTTGAATGGTTCTAATAATTTATGTAAGACATAAATAAATGGCAAATGAATATTTCATTCTTTCATAATTAATTGTATTAATATTTCCTTTCCAACTATATAAATAAAAATATTTTTTATATATTAGCTATGTAAAGAGAGAGGTTCCTGGAAAGTCTATGACTGTTTTTTTCTTAAAAAATATTAGACATACAAAGATTTTTTAAACTCTTGAAAGTTTCGGAAATCGAGTATATACAGGCCATATAAGATGTATCATTGTTTTAAATTTGTACATTTATTCTATTAAAAATTATGATTTTCTGCATTCTCTGAAAATTATATCTTGGGAAAATGTGTTTAATAGATCACGTGATTAATTATTATGGCTTGTTTAAATCTTAAATGCAATTAGGGAGTCAATATTGCTAAACGAATGCAGGTATTTATCAGAAATTGCATCGCATGATTATCCGATTGGAAGATTCATAAATTTCTACCACACGGTTCATTTTCGATGAAGTGAAACAACAAAAAATCAGTTGATGTTGAATAAGTCGTATATGGACAATGATTATTCAAGTTTATTTTTAATTTCGCATCAAACAATTCAGGAAATCTTCTTGGTCTGGAATCTTTTTTTTTTTTTTTTTTTTTTTTTTTTTTTGCTTCAAATACACTGTTAAAAACCTACAGCAAACTGTCCTGACATTCAACCGTCGCCTAAGATAACGGTTAGTTGTCATATTTTCTAGTATTTGCGTTAGTTAGATGCATTCTGTGTAAAAAGTATCCGGGATAAAAAAAAAATAATAATAATAATAAATAAATTATTAGTCGCATTAAAAGAAGGCCCTATAGAGTCTAATACAACCATACTGCGTTTTCCAAAACTTCCATGCATTTTAAGTAGGCTGATTGAGTTATAATCTCAATCTGATTCAGCGAATTTTCTTGAATTGACTCAATTTACACAAAACGCCTATCTCGAAATGGTAATTTTACTAGCTTCGGGAACAGGAAAGAGTTACATTTGGGATAGATCAGGCGAGTACGAGGATTGGCAGATGATATTCACTGCGTTTTTGCTCAAAAGCTCTTGTACAATGATCACTCTGTGCGATGATGCATTATCGTGGTGCACATATGAAATTTCAATGATTTTTAACTGCTGGCCATTAAAATTTCAACACCACGAAAGAATGGAGAAACAAAAAATATATTTATTGTACGTAAACAGTATGGCATGAAAACAAAATGATTAAGTTTATAAGCAGTTTGGAGGTTTACAGGGGTGGGACATTAGTAGAAACTGCTGCAAACCCTGGCATCTAAAAGGGCCCTTACAGGGTTAGGCATAGAGTCGAACTGGGCTTGGATGACAGAAGCGGGCAACTCATTCCATGCTGCTTCAAGTCTATGCCACATTTCATTAACCGTATTAGCTGGAGAGGGGTGGCGGCCATGTCTCTCAGCAATCCCTGACAAGACGTTTTCAGTGGGTGACAGATCTGGAGACTGTGCAGTCCCGGACAACAAATCAAATACCCTATGTATAGAGGAAGGTCAGAACACGACGTGCAACATATTGTCTTGCGTTATCTTGTTGGAAGATGGCATTTGGAAGGCTTTGAAGATAGGGAGCAGCAACTGGACGTAATATGTCAGAAATATACAGATCTGTGTTCAAATTACCGTCGATCCGAACTAGAGATGGTCGTTTCCTGTATCCAATGGCTGGTCAAACCATTACACCAGTTGTAGGGCCACTATGCCGATATCGAATGTCGACGAGCAGTCGAATGTCGACGAGCGTTCTCCTCGGAGCCTCCAGACACGTATACAGTCATCAGGATATTACACGCAGAACCGATACTCGTATGAAAAAGTGACATTGTGCCATTTCTGTATCCAGCTTTGTCGGTCGGTGCACCAGCGTCGCCGTCTCTCTCTATGCTGCATTGTCAAGGGAAGCCGCAGTAATTGTCGCCGTGCCGACAGTCCACGCTGCTGCAAACGTCGTCGCATCGTACAAGCGGATACACGGCGTGCTGCAAACATGCCCATTTCCTGACTAATGGTCTGTTATGTGATTGTATGGTTTTGCAGGGCCGACCTCACAATATGTCTGTCCTCTAGGCCGTTAGTCATGGGAGATCCTGCATGGCATTCAGTATGACCCTCAGCAAGTCATTGATTCCATATTCGCCTGACAGTGGTTGGATTTCGACCAGTGCAACGGGCGATATCACGGAACGATAATCCGCACTCTCGACTGGCAACGATTCTGCTTCTATCGAATTCTGGCGAGCATTTCTTCTTATTATTCGAGGCATAACACGATATTCTGAGCAAACGTGACCTTACAAATTGCTTTCCGAAAGAGAAATCCATTACGCAACTTTTCTTTTATGCAGTACTTCAGATGTCGTTTCTCCTGCCTGCGTCGTCTAAATGCGTTGAAATACTAATCATTTGCACATTCCAACCTCTTTTTTCTTTCATGTAATTTTGACGTTCTTCAGATCATTCCTTTCTTGTGTTGCGATTTTAATGTCCAACAGTGTATGTGCGGCACACGAAATTCCATTTGAAATGCAAGATTTAGTCAAATTGTTTAATCCAATGGTTTTTCTATTGTCAAAAATAGGAGATCACTCAAACGTAGTGGCTAAAAAACAGCTGCTTTCAATACATTAAGTCACAAACAGAGCTCACAATCCAGTTTATAACTCGGCACAGTGATGCTCGCTTAAAAAAAATAATTTCGTTATATCTTTTACGGGCAACTTTTAAATGATACAATCCAGGTACTTTTTTCACAGAATGTATAAAATTCGATTATGCATGTGTTTCTAAAAAATTGAATGACTGGTCATACTGCAGATTTTTAACAAAGTAATTCTTCCAATATGTATAAACTTTTAAAAACTTCAAGCACGATATATTTTTGGGGTTATTTGATAATTTTTATTTTACCTTTATTTTTATTAACCTTTATTTTAATTAAGGTTTTATCACGTGCTATAATATCATGTACATATTCTCCGGTATCAGATTTGAACTTTTTGGATATTCGTTTCTTCTCTTATAATAGGCATCTGTTTAAAATATAATTAAATTGTATGGAACCCAATGCACACAAACTTGTTTTCAATTTGAATCGATCATGTAAAATTTAGTGGTCTTGAGTTCTTGCTATTTTAAAAGCTGACTATACTACATTATGTGTTATATTATGATTTAGGTGTTACATTTTAGACAGAATTTATATTATCTGGAGACACTGAATCACTTGGCCAGCCTGTTCATGAAAGAGATCAAATTTGTGACAAAAAATCATTTATTTCTTCGATCAGAGAATGGATATTCATTGATTACATACGAAATATAAGCTAATGAAAAATTATAATTAACGAAACTAAGCGACATGGGTATCTCAGTAAATCTGAAAAAACAAATAATCTCTTGAAGCAAATAAGTTGTATTTGAATAAATTTATTTAAACTTTATAATCAAAAGGTTGGTTTTTTAGTACTTTATGAAAGTTGAATAGATATGACTTATGTATTACGCAGAAAAGCAAACCTCCATTTGTATTGAAACAAGCCTTAAAAATCTTTATATTGTGAACTCGATAATGCTTTACACATCAATAATTTTCTTCGTGTAAGTAATAACAGAGATATAGGCCAATAATATTTTTTGTTCCATAAAAACACACTTTTTTAAAAATCCAACATTTTATGAAGATAGTGTAAAAAGATTTAGAAACGAGTTATTGAAATTGGTATCCCTTTAATTAAATAAAACTTGAAGAAACGTAGATACAGTCTGTAAAGAATTCTGATAAAATAAATGCAAAAAATAAAATAGCATTAAAAATATCATTTATCTTTGCGAATAATAATTAGATATAGTAAATGATATTTTGTCGAGAAATATAATCTAATTATTATATGTTTTATTATTAGTTTACTGTAAACATATTTCCATACCAAACAATTTTGAAGAATGTAACTCGTACATTGCCTTTGCTACTTTCTACAATGCCATTGGTATCAAAATATTAACCTTTTTTTTCACATTTTCATAAAAAAGTAATTTGAAATATTGTTTTAATTTGAAACATAACACTGATCAAAGAAATGAAAATCTAAAAAATAAATCAACAAGCTGAAAATCATTTCTGTATTTTAATGATTTTAAAGTCAACAAGAGTTTTTAATAAAAAACATGTTTTAATTTACTGCATTAATTCCACAATAATATTCTACGTATCCAATTAGTTGTCACAAATATTAAATAAGGATGAAACAAATATTTTTCATGCATATAAAAAAAAGAAATGTTATGAATAATACACACACATTATTTAAAGGGAACCCTTATATTTAATTAACAATGCAGATACATATATCGCATGAACATATTTAAAAATATATGTTTATTTGAATTGAAAATTACTCAATAGAATTTTTTTTTTTAAAAAAAGATCCAATAACAGATCATCTAATTTATCTAATTAAATGACCTGCATGTACCTCGTTTGTTTTATTCGTTTTGCCTTTTATAAATGATTTTGTTAACTTTTCTAACTGATTCTTTTCAATTTGTTATTTTATTTTTCTATATTAGCTTTGAGACTTCAGCACCCCGCTTTTCTTAAGCATAATGACGGTAACATAATTTTCATGAATAAATAGAAATTTATTAATTATATGTTCAATTAGAATAATTTTTTAGATTAACTCTGATTTCTATAACCCAAAAAAACAATTAAATATTCTATTATGTATTTATTATTAAACAATTCAACTAATATTCATTTCATTATAAAATCTAAAACTACTCTTTTGTATATTGTAACTTTAAACGTAATTATTTTAAAGTTTGTTATTTTTAAAAAGCTTCTGAGACTTGGCGGCATAGGTTTACTTATTCTGAATTACACAATTTGAAACATGTTTGTTTTAGAAAATACATTTTATTTAGAGTGAATCAATTTATTTTTTAATTGTTAAGAAAATTCAAAAAAGTTTATACGTCTAAAATTACTTACTGAATGGAATCAATGTCGTTAATTTCAATTCTCTGTATTTTAACGCTTTCCAAAATAGTTGAAGAGAGTTTATGAATTCACTTTGTCTGTCCGTCTACCTGTCTATCTTTCCGTACTCTAACTCGCGTAAATATAGTCCGATTGCCATGAAATTGATATATGTTTTGGGAGTTTATTATGGCTCGGTATTGCAAATGAAGTGGGTAGCACTTTTTCATTCATTTACAAGGACACTTAAAAGAATTACTGTATATGAGGGAAAATCATTTGTCGTCTATTTTAATGATATTGAAGCATTTTAAACATATTGAAATTAAACATCGTACATCACTGATGTGTACTACATGGTTCTTACTATAAAATATACTGTGCATAGAACTTATCGTTTATCTGCAGAGAAACATAAAAGAATTTGGCTATAGAAAAAAAAAAAAAAAAAAAAAAAAAAAAAAAAAAAACCGTGGAATAATTGAACTAGGGAAGCCTACGGAAAATAACTGCTCAAATTTTTAAATTCAACTACTTTTTAAATATCACTTGATGTAGTTAAATTATATTGATTATATAGACGGTCACACAAAAGTTCTGAACCACATCCGTTTTCTGACGGAAATTCATGAGTGGAAATATTTAACTGTGCTATGTGTTTCTGTAATTAGTCTTCTGTGTCAGTTTTTATATATCCTTTTATTTTTTATGTGTAACAGTGTAATCCAGCATTGTATCTTATATGAAAAAATGTGAAAAACTTCTTTTAACTCCCATTGTTTTTGTTGTATCTGTAAGTCCTATTAAGTGGATTTTCCACATTTGGTTCACATCTGGACTTCTTTTGTTTAGTGTATTTTTATTGTCTTTTACTTGTCCACCAATGTATAATACTGCATTATGAGGGTTTTTTTCCCCTTCAAAATCTGTAACGTACATAAGACTGTATAACGATAAGTCCAGCAAGCCTGGGATATAACTGGTTTGCCACTTGTAATATTTCTGTATAATTTTGTAAGTTTTAATATATAGGGGGTCTTATTCAGCGAATGTATTTCCGAGACCTGCCTCCGGCAGCGGCCCGTTATGATGGTAGTTATTCTTCTGGGCGGGGCTTGTTGAGCTAAAACCATATTGGTAGGCCTCCCCGCCTGGCCTGGAACTAAAACTGAAACTGTTCATTTTGATGTCATCATTCACCTTAGTAAAGTGTGAAGTCTTGTTATAGTATTCTGAATGTGTTCGAAAGTGTTCCATAATATATGCTGTACGCATGATTTTTCGTTCTTGTTTATATTTGTCTTCAATTTACTAACCAGAAAATTAAATGGATATAGTTGAATGTCAAATTCCCAATATTTACAAAGAATCTCTGTTAAAATTTTGGAATCCTTACAAAGATCATATTTTAATTTTTAAAATTTAGAACTACAATATTACGAAGAATAGCTTTATTGAAAAAAAAATGTTAGTCACGTTACTTAATATGCAAGTTTATAACTATAAAATATTTGACATCAGTGAATATTTTCCGTAAAATGTATTGTAAAATTTGCGATAAACTGCAAGATCGTTAATAATAATTGGTGTAAGAAATGTCTTCAATGTGAAATATACCTTTATAGAAAATTATAATGAACAATGTTGAACATTTGAAATGAACAATTGAAAAACCTTAATTCATCTTATAAAAAAATCTAATTAAAACATAAAAATTTTGTTTACTTTTATTAGAATGTTCCAAATAATTAAGGGGATACAGTATCTTTTAAACTACTTTTTCGATTTTGAATAATACTGTAATATACTTAAATATAATGTCACTACAGATATTAGGTACTATAAAGCAAATATAATTTCATTAAAAAAAAAATCTTGTAGAACAGCCTATTTAACTAAAATTTAAATAATAATAAAAAAAAATTAAAATCCCTACTACTTTTTTAAATATGAATATTTTTGCTTCAATTTTTTTTTCCATATTTCTTAGATTATTCTACACAAACCTGTGCATGTATTTTTAGATGTATGGGATATTAGATTTAATATCAATCTTTTTCTCTTTTGTATAGTAAAAAATCAAGGAAAAATAATTGAAAATAAAAAAAAAAAAAACGAAAAAAAAAACTTTAACTTTGAATGTTAAATACATGCACAATTTTATGTAGTATGTTTTTAAGATTATGGAGAAAAAAAATTTGAAGCAAAAATATCTCTCTATTCTAAAAAAAAGTAACTCCCGCTGTCACCGCCGCCGCCGGTTTTGAATTTTTTGTGACCGGAGGTCTTTCTTCGTTAATATTAAGAAAAATAATGCATACAAAAATATGAAAATTGGTAGTATTATACAGAAATGTTTGATAAACACGCTGATGTAGACAGTTTTCAAATCGAAGAATTATTTTAAGAGATATTTAATGCTAAAGTTGGACAAAATCGTTCCATTAAAAAAGTTTTATAGGAGCAAAAACTATACATCGGAATTTAATACTTTTTAGATCATTTTATACGTTATAATTTCCCGGTGTGCAGAAATAATTTATTTTTTTAATTTGACTCATTTTTCGAGGTTTCATTTCTATTTTAAATTCAAATTTTCAGCATTTCGAGAGATATTTTTTTACTTATTTCAGAAAATTGTACTAATTTAACCTGTTGCCAAACTGTATAAACAACGGAAACAATAATGTTTGCTTCAAATTAAAAATTTATTTACGCGTGACTATTATAAACAGAAAAGAAAAACTTTCAAATTAGAATTAAATAATTACGTATAAAAAGCAGGAACTTATTGAAAATTACTTCATCTATAATTGCACGTGAATTTTAACAGAGAAAGGATATTGTAAAGTAATAAATTCATTAACATGCGTTAGAAGTCTTAAATAGGAGAAATTACATCACATTTACGTCACATTACACTTATTACGTAAAATGAACAAAAAATAATATTGCAAAATAGTAGTTTAAATTTAAAAATAGCGCGAGACATTTACTTGATATTTTGAGATGAACTTTTCAACTATTTTTTTTTTTTTTTTTTTTTTTTTTTTTTTTGACAGCGCAAATAATATTTCATTTCTTAATAAAAGCATTTTCACGTGAATATTAAAAAGGGAAAGAAAAGTTTGGTGAAAATTACGTCAGATTAAAAACGATATATTTAAAATGTTTTATTTAAAAGGACTTTCTTTTCGCTTTGTTAAAAAATACCGGGAGACAAAGACTCTGTTTACTTAATTCATTTTATATTAGATGATTTTGAAATGCCATTGTATCTTTTAACAGCAGCTGATTTTTCCGTAAAATTCCCCAATCAAAGAGAAATGAATAGAAACCCGTTTATAGGGCGATCGCCTTTGTTTTTTTAATTATAATTCAATCTTCCAAAAAAATTCAATTAAAGCCGATCAAATTAGCGTGCTTTTAGAGACTGCAGTGTCTGAACGGGGGGTTGGCGAGCGTAGCTCGTAGGGGGCCGAGCCCCCTAGTTCATATTTAAAAAAGTAGTAGGGATTTTAAATTTTTTTTTTTATTTTTTTTTAATTTAAATTTTAGTTAAATTGGCTGTTCTACAATATTCTTTTTTTTTTTAATTATATGAAATTATATTTGCTTTATAGTACATAATATCTGTAGTGACATTATATTTAAGTATTTTACAGTATTATTCAAAATAGAAAAAGTAGTTTAAAAGGTACTGTGTCCCCTTAAAATTTCAAAATTCAGGGATAATTGCAATATTGATCTTCGTGTTACCTTCTCTGTGTTAATATCCATTGCAAAAACTCAGGACTTGTTACTGAGGTGAGAATTGTGATGTTTATTTATTAATTTATTTCTGATGTTCTTTTTATTATTATTATATCATTTTAATCATATTTCTTTTTCAAACTATATAAGATTTTAGGTATTGGATCGTGCAGTTTATTTATGTGTTAATGATATTTGATATTTGATAAATGTATCTTTTTGTTAAAAAATATTTTTTTTTCTAAATATTGATTTTAAATAATTTACAAAGAAATATTGAATGAAAAAAATAAGTAAAAGTTATCTTCATTGTTTCCTTATTGTAATCTATATTGCTTTTTGTTTTGCGGAATATTGAAAAAAAATTAAAATAAAGCAAGAAGTTCTCGTATCGCATCTTGCTCGTGTTTCACGTGTCATATAAAAAAATGACCGAAAATAGTTTACTTTAAATATCGAAATATTGAAACAATTATTGCAATTACCGGTTTCTTTATATAAAAACACATTTCATGGAGAACTTTAATAACAACATGTAGTAAGTTATGAATGTTGTTTCATACATATAATTTCGCTCAAAATATGGCGGAAATAGAAATCCTGAAAATAAAAATTAAGTTCTAACCAAACGCAGTACCTGACAGGTTTAAGAGAAGAAAGAAAGCTATGCAGTTAATTGATTCCTCGTAGAATAACTTATTAAGTGATGGAAATTTTGAATTGGATGATGTAATTTTGCACGTCGTTTTTCAAAAACGTTTGGCGTACCTTACACCTTTTCATATAAATTATTGTCTTAAAATTAATTATAGTCTTAAAGTTAGTCTTAAAGTAATTCTTTAGAAATTCATTGGAGCATTGATAGAATTTGGAGAGATATTGCTTATTTTAAATGCCCCACCCCCATCCCCAAACAAAAGCATCAATTTATAAAATATATTAATTTTCTATGAATTCGCCACTTTTATGACTTCTGAACTATCCATGTTTCAGTCCTAACTAAGATAACACATTATCAGTAAGCGCGTACATATTAAACGGGGTTTAACCTGTTATTTGGAGTAGAAACTCATTCTTGCAGATTTAGAGACAATTGTAATAACATTACTTTTTAGCGTCTTTTCCACTAATGTTAACAGTTTGGCAGTGTGTACTTTACGAAAAAGTTAAAATATTATAAAATAAGAGATTATGTACTTTTAAACTTATGATTTCTAGAACACAATAATGTAAACTTTTTTTGCAATAACTGCTTTCCATAAACAATGTTTTGCATTACTTCATATTATGATTGTGATAGTAAGGGATGTGTACATGCCGTGAAGTAGTTTGTTTTCAATGAAAATCAAATTTCAAATTAATAGCTTAAAAGGCAATTTTAATTTGAAATTTGATTTTCATTTGAAATACTGTATGCAAGGCGAATGTTTCTCTCTGGAAAAAATTCCAATTATTAATATAGTTTCAATCGATGCTGGATTTAATTAAGTTTCGTGTTTGCCCTTGTCGGTGGCTCACGATAAATATTCCATCTTGTGCTGCGTTTGTAGCCTTTCCAACATGTAATAGTGAGAAATTTTCCAGGCTGGGTATCGTTCCATGTGGGTTAGTCGGTAGAATGTCGGTAGAATGTGCGCTATACTGATGGCCCGTGTTCCAGTTCCAGCATGGAATCTGTTTAACTAGCTCACCTTTGCGCCTTTTAAGCAATTAATTTGAAATTTGATTTTCATTTGAAATCATCACAGAGTTTATGACAAGTTCGTCACAAATGACACATATTTCACAAATTGGTCACAGTGTGAATTCAAAGCATTGTCACTTTCGTCACAGGTTCGTCACAAAGTTAATACCAAAATAGTCACAAATGACACACTTTTCTCAAATTTGTCACACCGTGACTTCACAGATTGGTCACAATGTGACGTCACAAACGACCTCTAAAACGGCCATAACGACCTCGCATTTTAGTTACTATGACGTCACATCCACGTCACGTGACGTCACATCAACGGTCACAAAATCACAGTGTGACTTCACAACGACGTTGCCGTGACGTCACCATGCCTTACGGGATATAACATTTACAAAATACCCGGGAATCAAAATTAAAAAAAAAATCAAAAAAATTGTATGAAAAATTAGCAGGTTTACTAAAAAATGTTTCACCGTGGATGCGCGATTACAATCAAAATATAATATGCATAGTGTATTAGCTAAGTGCATTGAGCCACTTCTATGAAAGTCTCAAAAACATAGCTTAAAAATTCTGAAAATTATCGTCAATAGAATAAGCTCGAAATCCGTTGTTCCTAAAATGAAGCAAAAAGATGAGGGGTTGTATCCAAATAGACCTTTACAAAAGTTACTCTATACATTTAGCTAATACATTGGGCACAATATATTTTGATTGCATTTGCGCATGCGCAGTGACGCATGTTATAGTAAACCTGCTCATTTTTCATCCAATATTTATTATTTTTTTTTTATTCCGATTGCAGGATGTTGTGTACAATGTTGTTTGTAATATTTTCTGAAAAGAACATTTTATTATACTAGTAAATCTGCAGATCAAGAGCCTCAACGTCATCTCTGCAACTCATTGTTTTTATCAAACTTTGCGTAATATTAATCTTTCTACAAAAACAAAATTTAAACTATTTAAATTACACAAACATTTATAAAAGGAAAAAAATATTTCGATGGTTTCAGACATTAAAAGCGTTAAATTAAACACGTTGTTATGTAAGGAAATTCTGAAATTCTCACGAGCTACTTTTTCTAGTAATTTTCATATAATAAAGCAAATTTCTTCAGGGGGGCTCTGCCCCCCTGAACCCCCCGTTGTGTAATTTATTTTGCATTTGTAATTTTCTACTGATTGAGTTAATGATTACCCTATATCTTAGATTTCTTTTTACACTGCGATTTATAAGGATAAGCAATAATTCGGTCAAGCATTTTACGTTATCCTAATATCCATACAGCAGTATTTACTTGCCTGCTAACCACAAATACCTGTATCTAATGGATAAAGAACTTTTGGAAATGTAAACTGAAACATCTAATTTAGAAATCTAATACCTTTATAAATTTTGTTTATAAAAAAAATAATTTTGATTACCATTCTGCAATATTTATATCTAAGATCTAATCTAAATATCAAAAAATGTACTCGATAGCATTAACTTACTAAAATCACCCTAAAGTAGGGGGGCTTCTAAACCTAACAGTTAATAATTCATCATCGTTAAATAGATAAACATGATTTGGCGCCGTTAAGTATTTTTTGTGATTTTCTTTTAATAGTATCTACATTTAATTTAAAATCGTGATGTTACAAATACCGTTGAAATTTGACGCAAACCTATGTTCAGGTCAAATTACGAAAGGTTAACTAACATTTCATTTCCCTTAGCCGGACTTTCTGTTTCATTTTTCGTAATAAGGCTTATTTTAATAATTTAATTTATTTTACACTCTACAAGCTGTTACACGGACGTTGTTCACGTAGCATTAAAATAGAGATAAATGCATTAAGTAAAACATTTCACTCCCCACCAGACATACCAAGTCTCAACCTTTTTGCACATCACTATTATCTTAGAGAAAATGTTCTTTTAAATCGCGCAAATGTTTCAATTAAATAAAGTAACATTTTCTGTATTAAAATACTGGTATCCAGAACGCCGGAGGCTTGGCAGCTCTGCTCCTCTTAATAAAAACATATATGATTAACCAACACTTTATCACATTTTATAGGAGACAATACGGAATTTCTTATTTGTATGGCCTTACATATATCTCAGTCATAAAAATGTAAAATTTTGTGCCAATTAATGCACGCAATTGCGAAAATGAAATCGCAAAGAATGAGAAAAGGAAGGCCAAGTAAAATCGTGTAAATCGAGGAATCTTTCTTCGTAGTGCTGGGAAAATACTGCTACAAAAACTATTTTAGGTGGTATTTGGTGTGAAATGTTTATATGTATTCATTCCTGTCCTATATATCCTTTTTTTAAATTTTTTATTTGCTTATTCCATTTTTCTTTTGCACGTGAAAATCTTACAAATTAAAATTAACTCTTTGGGAGAAATTGTTATTCATTTTTTTTGGCAACAATAAAGTTTATAAAATTTAACAGAATAGTGTCAGTTTATTCTGTATGAAAATAACGAACTTTTTCATTTATAATCAAATAGTTGAATAAATAAATGAAAATATTATTCTATATAGTATATAAATACTATTTTCATTTCTGCGTTTAAATAAATCTATATGCAAATATCTATACAAAGGCATTCATTAATTCATTCCTTTTGCTTTGATTTGACTTCAAAAAACCATACATGCTTTCACATTTATGATATTTTTAGATGAGATGCTGTTGCTATGCAACGGTTAAAAGAAAAAATGAAATATAAGTAAATTCATAAAATAAAATGTTTTATATTATTCGAACACATGTATAAAATTCTATCATAAGTTATACACCTAATTTAAAAGCTCTGACAAATGTTTTGAGAAAATTGCAAACTAATAAGAATAATTTAATACTCTTATTTAAAAATTTCAGCATCCAAAATTTACCATTTAAATCTATCATTCATATGAGCGATTTCTTTCAACAAATGAAAATTTGAAAATCGTCTGACTTCCCATAGAAAAGCATTATATCACAAAATAAAATGTTCTGTATATTCCGAACGAATGAACCAAATTTAACCCAAAACTATACAGCTAAACCCGGGGAGCTCATCAACATGCCCAGGGAATTTCAAGCCGATCGGATGCTTTTTGCGGCAGTTATCGCGGAACAGACAGACAGACTAACAGACAGACAGACTAACGGAAACCAAAACTTTTCGTGTCTCCACAGTAAGCCTTCACTGACGTTTCGGCAATTAAGAACTCCGCAAATTATAAGCAAAAACTTGACAAAATTTGGGACTGTTTTAATAAAAACTTAATTTCCCTACATGCTATCCTCATAAAAATGAACACAGTTTATTACAATAAGCCTCTTAATCATGTTCTACAGTTTCAACGGTTTTGCTACATTAGTTTTTACAGGATTATGCAAAAAAAAATATTCGAGCTTTCTCAATTTATTGTCGTCCCCTGTGTGGTTTCGGGAAAAAATCTTCACGGAAATATATGATCTATACTATTCTATTTACAAACCTGGAATTTCAGGATAATTCCTTATGTTTTTTCTAGATATTTAACAAAACGTCTAAAATTGCATCTGACCAATCATCATTGTCCATATAGTGTATGTGCAGCATGTTTTTCTATTTTAATGAAAAGGAATTTATTTGTTTGTTTATTTATTTTTTACCAGTGTAGATGATTTTGTATTTATTAATGCAGTTTTAATATACAATCTTTTTTCCAGTTTTCTATTGTGTTAAAAACTAATAAAGCATATGTTCTTAAACCTAACATAGAAATCTAAAATGACACTTCTGATTCAATTATTATCTTACTATATTACAGAGACTTAAATATATATGCGACTGCATATAAATGGATGTCATTTAAAAAAAGGTTAAAAATAAATAAAACTATATAATTAATAGGTGAGAATGTTTTATAATCAATAGATGATGTACTATAAATGCCACATTCATGTTTTTTTTTTTTTTTTTTTTTTACTTTTTATTTTTTTTTTTCACTTAAATGTGTGATTTGTATATTTTTTAAAAATCTCTTAGAATTTATGCGTTTCCTAAAGCCCATTATTTTTTACGCTTAGTATAAAAATATAAAATATGAAACATGTTTATTAAATATGAAACATATAGGGTAACTCCGGGAGAGTCGCTGCATACGGGATAGATGCCACACCCCTTCTATTTCTTGCAATTATCGATAGATTGTCGTCAAACGCACACTATAGGTGCACTATGAGATTATTTTAACCAGTGTATAGCGTGAATCCCATTTCGATTTTTACTTGTAGAAGTACAATCCTTAATTTGAGGTAAGTGCATGATTTCACTGTCCAAACTTTTAAACACGTTATGTTTAAAGAATTTTCATACCCTAATTACTAAATGCATGCATGATTTCGAAGTCAAAACTAAGTGTAGCGTTTGTATAGAGTACTGTGTGTATGATTACGCCATTTCCCTTAGTGATGGCAGGTAACTGTAATGGCCCACGTCTGCACCATGCAAAATGGGATGCATGCCGCACTGCTATTCCGGTATACATGCCGCAGTTTCTTTTGTACTGGATGATTAAGTGTTATTAGCTTTTCCTTTTCTTTTCGCACAGACTAGCCATGTTAGGCATGTCATCAAGTTCACTAAAACCAAAGGAGAAAAAGGGGAAAATAAAAAGTAAGAAGGACAAGTCAAGATGATAATAACGCAAAATTGGATTACGCGTAACGCAGACGTTCTTTGCAAACTACTCTAAATAAGAGGAAGTGTAATTGGCTTCGTTGCGTCATGTCTTTAAATGTAGTTACATAAAGACTACTTTTTCGACACTTTTTCTGTAGATTGTAGTCGAAAAAGCAGGTCTTTTAAACCATTCGGTACTATAGATGCATATAAGCACCTTTATAAAGATCTTACATAATTCTGGAAATTTGTTTCTGGCACCAGTAAAAAAGAAAAGTAATATTTGCTTTGTTTAATTAGAGCACTTTAATGATTATTTAAGCACAGATAACTTCTTTTAAAAAAGTGGTACATACAGAATAAAATGTGTGTAAAAGCCACCTATCCCGAAAGGGTTAACAAATAAATTATGTAAACACAATTTTACTTTTTTTTCTTTTCCCTTTCTAATACATTGATGTTACGTTGTTGCTGAAATATCAATTAAAATTTAATGTAAAAAAAAAAAAAAAAAAAAAAAAAAATGTCGATAATTTTAATAGTGAAAGTAGGCAGCAATTATTAATTTGAACCTACAAATACGTTTCATTGTACTCATTTAGTTTCATTTTGTTATTACATCGTTAATTATAGTCCAGATATGAATATATTTTTTAAATATTTTTATTTATAATTTCATTCTGTTCTTATTACAAGCGCGGCATTATTACCTCACAAGTGCGGCGTCTCATCCTGAATGTACGGGTGACGCGCCGCAGTGTAATGTTTTAGAAAAAAAAAACTGTTAAAAAAATTAATAATTTATTTTGAATTTTTTGTCGCACTACACGCGTTGTATATTTAACATTAAATATCACAGTAGTTTTTTTATGTCCACCATGGGACTTTACACACAAATTCAAAAAAATGCGTGGCATAAATCCCGGAATTACCCTATATGTAAGCAAATTTTCATCTGTACAACATAATTTCCATAAAAGAATTTTTTAGATGAATCAGCAACCATTTGTTCGTCATTCTTTTGTTCAATCAAGTAGATAAAAATTCCTCCTCCACGATAATCACCATGAACGTTAATGAGTGAAAATTTTAATGACCTGGCATGAGATCACAGGACAACAATATATTTTTTAAATAAAGCGGAAATTATAATTCAAGATAAATAGAAAAAAAATGATTTTTCTACAACATTATTGTCTAGTAAGATAAAGTATAGCGAAAATACGTGGAATTTTTTTCCGCATATAATGATTCCTGTTATCTTAGAGAGTATTCATTACGTGAGTTTTAAAAATCAGTTATTAAATGCATTTAAATAGAAAAATATATATAAATGACAAAATATCGTTGTAAATGGGATTTTTGCACACACAATGTTAACATCTATCAATATCATTAACTTTTAGCGAGCTGAAAATTGCATTTTAAAATTTAATGTCACATACATATATCTATGCAGTAGGGTTGAGTGCGATACGCTGTTTTATTGAGATATTGAAATAATTACAGAATGCTGAAATAATACGAACTTGAATTGAATACTTTTAAAACACGTAATTTTATAATGAGCTGCAATTAGCTTTATGAAATACACCTGTAACAATACTTAACAACAGCAGTTTATAAATTATTTGTAGAACATTCTAATAAGGCCTAGTATGCATTTTGCTTTATTGACCGCTTCCGAACCAATAATTCATGAGTGATGAAAAATAAAGCACTACTTATTTTCTGATTTTCTAAAGTTAAAGTCGTGATCCTTGAATTTTGCTTTTATATTTCATGCATTTAAATTTTAGACAATAATAAATGCCAGAGAATTTGTTTATTTCCTGATCACGTACGCAATAAGTGAAATAACTTAAATGTTCAAGACATATACATATACTTAATGTACCATAACTTATTAAGGAGTTTAACCAGCAGGCCGCAGCTTCATATATTCAATTCCAGTTGACATCTTTGGATCTGACCATCATAATCTTCTATGTTTTTACTTCGTATTGATCATTATTCTTGGTTATCTGCAGGTACTTCATATGGCCCCAGATATTTTTCTTTCAACTTTGTAATGTTGCCTAGTGTTTATTTGTACTAAGTATAAACTGAAATAATGCTATAATAAACATCCAAAAAACCATAACTACGCCCCCAGGTAACTAAAAAAAAAACAAAATAAAATAGACGTAACAGATACGTACATTTTAACAATGGAATTAAAATATTATTTAACTAACTATGAACCATTAGACTGACTTGAATACATTTAAAAGGCAATTAAATTTAAAATATATCCATAAAAACAATTAATTAAAATAAAAATCATACAAAGTATTCATTTCGCTGTGTGATTCCATAGCCTCTTCAGTACTACCATCAACAACAACAAAAGTAAAGGGATTTTCACGAAGTTATACTCGTATGCTTTTGATGAATCAGGTTTGATTCCTAATAAATAATTCTTGTTTCTAAAAGAAAAAACTTTAACTTTGACTAAATTCAGTGTGTGTTCTATGTTTTGTTGTTGTTGTTGATGTTGATGTTAATACTGAAGAGGTTATGCGATGACATAGCGAAACGTATACTTTGTATGATTTTGATTTAAAAAAAATATGTATATTTTTTAATTTAAGTCCTTTTTAAATGTATTCAAGTCTACCTAATGTGTCACAGTTTGTTTAACCCATTTATGCTTTTTTGGGACGCTTCGAATTTTAATATTTTTTTATAATTTTTTTCGTCTTTATAACATGAAAAGTGTATGAAATAATCATCTATGAATGTCTTTATCTGTTACTGAAAGATCATAGCATAAGATAGATATTTATTTGTTTAAATGAAGACCTTTTTACGGGTTTTATACATTTTTCATTTTTCAAGATGGGGAAATGCTAAAAGTAAGTTTATAGGTGTTTTTTCTACCAAGTATCCGAGTCATAATCTTAGCTCGTAGACTTCTTTGAAAGACTTATTTTTTTAATTGTGAAATTATATGTTCAAGCCAATTTTGTATGCATTTTTGTAACGTACAAAATACAGGGAAATATAGGCACGAATTTGTACATATTTGTATTAGCCATTTAGGGTAGAGTTATTTATGTAAATTCCTTTTCAAGATGATTGTGAAACTACTGTTTTTACCCTCGAATACGGTTATTATTAATTTATTACAACTAATAATTATAATTTTATTAGCATCAATAAAGAAATAAATATATTTGTAGTATTTCATAAAAATACTAATTGTAGTATATAATCAACAATTTAAAAGCTTATTTTATGTAAATTTATACAAAACATGTAATACTATTACAAATATTATGGATATTCCCATATTTATTACATTTACATTTTATCAAATAAATACAAAAACAGCTTAGCGTAAATTTTTTTTAGTATTTTTCCAATTCATTTTGCAACATTTTAAAATGATTTTACCTATAAATTTCAGTAAACAAAAATTCAGGCGCAAATGGGTTAACATAGACTTAATTTTTAAGAAGCATTTTGTACCTTGTATTTGCTAAGATTTCCCGCATATATGAAGAGATAGGAATAACATGAATCATGAAATACACAGCGTAACAGATACAACTAATAGATTAAGGAAAAGTTAATCAGAACCTACATATGCCTAGGTCTAACTGAATATGACGATTAAGGAATTTTTATCTCATATATGCTAAGACTATGAAACACGGAAACCATGCAAAACACAGCATAGCATCTTTGTCTGTAAGAAGATATTCAACCAGACCTACTCATCAGTAACTCATATCACGATCTGACGCCATAAAAACTTTTCTGGAATTTTGTCCCATAGATGCCGAGATATAGCTATCGCGAGAATCGTAAAAAAAAATCAGCATAATGACATCACCTATTGGGCAATATATGGGAACGTCCATTGTTACTCTTGTGAGCATCAGAGGAGATTTTCATAAACACTTCCAATTATTTTATTACAAAATATAATTAGGAAAAAAATTACATAACCAGTTGAACCCAATGTGTTTTTCTCACAAAAAATATATCACATTTGTAATAAAATAATTGAAAGTACTTATGAAAATTTTCACTGAGTGTCACAAGAGTAACAAATTGACCTACCCATACACCAAAAATGTAGCAGGCACCAAAATGTGCAATGTTCTTAATTAACATCATTAATTAATTTTGTGGAAATCCAATCCCATGGATGTCAAGATATAGCTATCGCGTAAATCATGAAAACGCAGCATGCAAAAGTCATCTAATGGATAAAATGAAACATAATCAGTACTAGTTAATATGAGGATCGATGTTGAAAAGTTTCACGATTATAATATATACTTTAAGTATAGGTAATTGTCCAAATATTAAGTGGAAACAATATAGCTATATGAAAACAGGTATGCATTCAGAAATCGTATCGCAGAAGTATGCAGATTTGGAGAATTCATCTTCTTCTTCCAGGTTAATAAATGTGTGACCACGAGTTTATTTTTGATGAAATGGAACTAAAAGCCTGTTTGGAGTTGAATGAATCGGGACAATGGCTTATCAAATCGATTTTTTCATTTTGCTTCAAATACGAGGGAAAGTCATTAAGTAGGTCACAAACTGATATGAGGGGTCGGAAATTAGTAGTAAATTGTTTCCAAATATGCCAATAGGTCGAAGCATAATCCAGCTATAAGATGTCAATTTCGAATTTATGAGACAACAGTTGTACAAGAAGAGCAGGGTCATTCAAAAGTTGTTGAAGAAGAGTGAAGTGATCGTCCTGTTGAGTTTGCGACAAAAGAATCAGTGCGGAAAGTTGAGGAAATTGTTAGAGCTGACGTGCGAACAACAGAGATCATATCAACTATTTACTTAACCTTGCGCACTGATTCCTCTGCCGTGATCTCAACTGGACGGCCACTTTGCTCTTCGTCAACAACTTTTGAAAGACCCTGCTCGTTTTGTACAACTGTTGTCTCATAAATTCGAAACTGACATCTTATGGTTGGATTATGCTGGCATTTACTGGCATATTTGGAAACAATACACTACTAATTTCCGACCTCTTATATGAGTTTGTGTCCTACTTTACTGTTTCTTCCTCATAATTCTTGAGTTCTTCTTGATCTTTATTTTCTTGCTTTAAATTCAGAGTGTAAAATATGCAGAAAACAGTTATCCGCGTAGTGTTGATCCCATTACTGGAATATATGCTGTATATTACTTCAAGCCCATGGTCTAGTAATTAGTGTTGGAGGCAGTAGGCCACTATTCTCAATGGATTTTTCGCCACAAATATTTGTTTTATTACAAATTTATGAAACTAAAAGCGGATTTTGTGGTAAATAACCGAATTCTTATATAATTACTATGCATTATTCACATAAACTAACATACATTACTATATACTAATTATTAATATTAATATTAAAAATGGAATTTTTGTATTAAAATTTTTGCAATATTTTATAATAAGCAGCCTATTATTTTCCATGTTAATTTCACTGTGCTGCAATATTTGATGCTTTATATGGAAGCACGATTTTTAACATTAAAACAAGACTTAAAAGTGTACATCTTCTAATAGAACATGTGTTACAAATGCTTTTATTATAATTTATGCATTTTCAGTAAATGATATTTTGTAGAAAAATATGTATATATTATTTGATGGTTCATTATTAACTTATTGTTGAATGTATTTTCAAACTATACAAATTAATAGAAAGCAGATTGCAAATTACATTTTCTAATTTCTACAATGACAGATATATTTAAATAATAATTTATTCCTTTATGAAGCTTTCAGTAAAAATAATTTGGAGAAATATTTAATCTAAAACATAACGCTAAGCAATGAAATGATGAAATGACAATCTTAAAAAATCAATACGCTAAAAATTAATATCTGTATTTTAATTATTCAAAAGTCAATATTAAATATCTAATAAAATAACATATTTTAGTTTATTTCATTAACTTTGCAGCAATCTTCTATGTATCCTATTAGTTATCACGAAAATTTAATAATTATCAAACAAACCTTTTTTATGCATTTTTAATAATAAATTTGCTATTTCCTATGAATAATACACATGATTTAATGAAAATCGTTAAATTTAATTAACAATGCATAAACATGCATTGCATTAAGTCATTTTTTATAAAAAAAAGTATTTGAATTACTAATTACTCAATAGCAATTAATTTAGGAAGATTTTATAACATAGCGTAATAATTTAACTAATTAAATGGCATGTGTTTATTTTTTTTTTCTTTAACGTTTTATAAATAATTTTACAAACTTTTCAAACTGATTATTTTCTCTTTTTTAATTTATTTCTCATTGTTATACATGTGACTATAGCATTATGCTTTTATTAAATAAAATCAATTTCATGAATAAAGATAAGTTTATTAATTTGTATCATAATTAGAATGATTCAATGTAGATTTACCTTGATACATAACATATTATTAAAATGTTTAACTCTTACAATATTTATTTTTATTTATCATTCATTAATTCTAGTAACAACTCATATACTGAAAAAAATTCAAAATTTCAATTTTTTGTAGTTGTAGTAATGTATTTGTTATGTATTTCTATCTATATGCAATTTGACAAACGTTTCCGTTCATATTCGCTTATTCTGAAATATGAAATTGATATGAATTTATCTTTAAAAATATATTTCAATTAACTGGCTTTATTTAACCTTGATATATAATGAAAACAATGAAAATTTTACACTGTGACACAGTTAGTGGAATCAATGTCGTAAATCTAAGTTTTCTGCTTATTTATTTATTTTTTTACATTTACCTTTATCCCTTAAGAATAGGTAAAAATTGACATAAATAAATCACAAGTGCCCATCTTTTCGAAAAACATCTTTTAAATAAAAAAAAAAATAATAAATTTTAATAATATCCATATTTTTCTTTTACTTTCTTCTGTCTTTACAAGAAGAAAGTATTGGATTCGTGAACATTTTTGACGTTCGGCTTTTCGACGGATTTCCACGTTTTAGGGGTCAGGGATTCCGAAAAAGATGTTTTTATAAAATGTCTGTCTGTATGTGACACAAATTTTGTGGGCGTTTTATCTCAACAACTAATGGACCGAATTGAATAAAAATTTATATTCAGTTGGTCTCTGATCTAAGTTGGTACTGATTAGTTTTTAGTGTAAATCACTCAACAGGTGACGCTGCTATGTAACATATTTCGCGATTTCCGTAATAGCTCAATCTCCAGAACTAATGCACGGATTTTCACCAAACTTCAGATTCAGTTAGTACTTGACATGAATTGAGATTTTATATATTTTAGTGTGACTTGCTCAACATGTAGCTCTGCTATGCTGCATTTTTGTAATTTTTGCAATAGCTCTATCTCAAGAATTACTGCTTGGATTAAAAAAAAAAAAAAAAAAAAAAAAAAAAACTTTAGATTAAATTATATCTGGATATGAATTAGTGCTGCTTAGTTTTTTGTGCAAATCGCTCAGCAGGTGGCTCTGCTATGCAGCATTTTCCGCAATTTTCACAATAGCTCAATCTCCAGAACTAATGCACGGATTTTCATCAAACTTCAGATCCATGTATACCTGGATATGAATTAGTGATGTTTAGTTTTTGGTGCAAATCGCTCAAAAGTTGGAGCTGCTATGCGACATTTATTGTAATTTCTGCAATAGCTCTATCTCAAGAACTACTGCTTGGATTTTCAAAAAAAATTCAGATTCAAGTAGGGTAAAGTGCCCATATTTCGTCCCCTCTCCTAATTTCGACCCCCTTAACTTCTCCGCTTCTGCAAAAGTGGCGCCACTTATGACACAAGGCACAGGGGACGGGTCAGCATTGAAAGTTTCGTTCGCCAAGACGCATACATAAATTAAAGACGTCGAATTTTCTATTTTTAGAAGATCTGAATACTTATTACGTTATTTGCATAACGTTATTTACTGTACTGTAAGTATTTATTTATTATTCATTGCATGCATTTTACGTTGGTAAGATGCTGACAGTAGCATACAGTGAGTTTTAGGGCTCTCAGTTCATCTTACGGGAACTGAAGTTCCATCATATTGGGAAGTGGTCCCAATTTCGCCCCCCTTGCAGTTCTTATTTTCGTCCCGGGGATGAAATTAGGAATGCTTTTTCATGACATGTTTTTAAATTTTTTCCTGATGTTTGGATGGATAATGTTTGGCTAATGGATGGCTTATGTTATTATTGCACTGATAATTAGTACATTTCTTTTTGCCTTACTTTAATGTAAATTAAATTACTTACTCATTTAGAAATAAATTTTAATTTAGTTATAAGCTAAGCCTCGGCGTATTAGATTTTTTGGGGGGGACGAAATTGGGATTTTTTTTTCCTTTGCATTTTTTAAATACTTTTGAAAAAATAATTTTTCGTACGATATGTGTCTATGTTTGTATGTGTGTGAGTAGTTAGTCAATCTAAAATCCAAATTTGGTAGATTTTCACTGAAATTTCAACTTCCAAAGGCCTAAAAGTGACTGGGAGACGATAATGGGGCACCTTGCCCTATATCTCGATATGAATTAGTGCTCTTTAGTTTTTGGTGCAAATCGCTCAACAGGCGGCTCTGCTATGCAGCATTTTTTCAAAATTTTCGCAATCTCCAGAACTAATTCACGGATTTTCATCAAACTTCAGATTCAGTTAGCTCTTGACATGATTTGACGTTTTAAATATTTTGGTGTAAATCGCTCAAAAGGTGGCGCTGCTATTCTGTATTTTTTGCAATTTCCACAATAGCTCTAATTCAAGAACGAATGCTTGGATTTTCAACAAATTTCAGATTCAGATATACCTTGTACTTAGTTAGCGCTGTTTATGTTTTGGTGGATATCGCTCAACTGGTGTCACTGCTATGCTGAATTTTTCATGATTTCCACCATAGCTCTATCTCAATAACTAATGCACGAATTTTCATCAAACTTCAAATTTAGGTACATCTTGATATATATTAATGTTTTTTATGTTTTGCTGTAAATCGCTCAACAGGTGGCACTGGTATGCTACATTTTTCAGAATTTCCGCTATAGCTCTATCTCAAGAACTAATGCACGAATATTTATCAAACAAGAAATTCAGATATACTTTTATATGAATTGGTGCTAAATTGATATAATTTCTTGTACTATTTAAATGATTTAATTAACGTGATTTATATAGAAGAAAGTTTTGTGATAGCCACAATATTGTTAATACACGATTTTATCGAGTAAATTATACCGCTTTAAAACTACAAAATATTTGATTCAAGTAACTATTTATTAATAAAATGTGCTATAACATTTGCAAAAAAAATCAGAATCATTAATACTTGTATTGGTAAAATTAGGTAACACAAGTAAAACACAAATTAAAAGATAAATTATACATAATAATGAATGTTTAAAACATTTTTTTAATTCGCATTACTGAAAATACTATTATTAAAACAATAAATTTCCCTTACGTTTAATGGACTATTCCGATTAATTTAATTTAAAATTCTTAAGAATACTTGAAACATTAAAATTTAGGTATAATGTCCGGTTTTTTTACGTTTAAGAAAAACCGGTGACTGCCATTTTAAGTGACATTTTGTGATGTTATATTTACTGACTTATTAATATTGCTTTAATGATAATTAATTTATTGATATTTTTTCATATTATTAATTTGTTGATTGTTTGTTATATTTTATAATTCATCATTTTTGTTAGGTTGCATTACTCTATAATATAATATATTTAAAGATTTCACGGGAATTTTTTTCTATTAAAGATGTCGGATAGTCACGTTAATTTAGTATTCTTTTTAATATATATATATATATATATAAATAGTTTACTAGAAACATGCGAAATAAAAAAATCATCTTAAGAATATGTGTATCCTAATTATATATTATTTTAAAGGAAACTGATAAAAATACAAACACACGATGGAGATTTAAAACGTGATTATAGTTTACAAGGCATGTAATAATATCTTCGACTGCGTGGCAAATTTAACTATGTCACCCAATGTGCGCAATAGCATTATGGCTTCATCTATCCAGTTTAGTTATTACAAATTAGGGAAAAGAGTAAACATTACTTATACATTTCTACAGTAAAGAGCAGTAAGCATATATGTTACACATTTTTGTTATTCGCAATAATAGCAGTAGTTTTATTCTCTATTTTATCTGAAACATTTTAAAACCTATTGTTGCAAATACGCTGGTGGACAAAATTTAAGGAACAAGGAGAATGTACACGTAACGGAGAATCTGCGTGAGATTGTGGATCAAGAAGCAAACAATAGTATTAACAGGATGTTACACAGCATTAATATAAAAATTTGTTGAAATGATTTATAGAGGGTATTACCAGAGGTTCTTTTTTCTGAAACGTGAATACTGTCCGAAAACATGACTGTGCAAAGAAAACAAAATACTCACAATTAACAAGCAATCGTCAGTGCGATATCAATAAGGGATATGGACACCGTGTAATGCGAGACAGCTTTCAACACAGCGTGGCATACTCAGAACAACATGATTCAGTAGCTGTTGAGGCAAGTTGCCCCATTCCTCCTTCACTGCACGGATGAGGGTTTCCTTGCTTGTGGGAGGAAATTGTCGAACAGCAACACGTCACACCGAGGCTCCCATACATTTTCATTGGGATTCAAATCAGGGGAACGTGCTACCCAGTCTATGTGATTTATATCTTTGGCATCAAGACAATCTTGTACAGACTGTACACGATGACAAGGTGCGTTCTAGTCCATAAAACGAAACTTTTCGCCGACAGCACCTCGAAAAAGTTGAACATGTGGAAACAGTACGTCTTCAGTGTAGTATATACCAGTTCTGGACCCTTGGTTAAACACATAGAGATGCGTGAGGCCATTGAACAGGGGATGACAGGGATGACCGCCCCGGGAACCCAGCTTTCGCTTTAGAGTATAAGTGCAATCCCGGGGGGGAGAGGGGCCATTGAACATGATGCCGGCCCACACCATGATACTTGAAGTCGCATTTCGACCTCTTTCTGGAATATTTTCGCGACAGTAAGCACTACCAACCTCGCGCCATATCATTTTACGTCTACAGTCAGATGATAGACTGAATCTACTCTCATCTGAGAAGAGCACGCTATGTAAGTCGTCATCAGTCCAATTGTTATGTATGCGGCACCGCTGTAAACGGGCGCTACGTTGGCTTCTCCAGAGTGGGACACACACAACTGGTCTTCGGGCATACAGCGCACCCCTTTTCCTGTGGCTACATACATTTTATTTGTTAATTGACCAGCTGTGCTGGTTCCTTTTGGCTGAAATAACAATATAGCGATCCTCTTGAGACGTCGCAAAGCTATGACGGCCTCCTCACGTGTGCCTAGTACAGAATTCATTCTTTTGGAATGCCACCCATAGCCTTGAAACGATACTGTGCACGATGTTAACTTCACCGGCAGCACTTCTCATTTTGTGTCCTTCTTCCAACTTTCCGATTATTCTACCACAAGTAATATCATCTAAAAGATCACTCGAAGACGTGTTCAAAAGTTCAATGTTCAAGCTTTACTCCATCTCCTTCATTTTTTACATCTAATGGCAACCCACAGTACATGCCGATTGCCTAAAAGCTCTGATTTCTGCCGTCACGGAATCGACAAAAGCGGAAGCACAAAATTTGCAAAACTTTCACAAAACAGAGTACATCCCGCATCCATGCAAATTTAAATGTGCTGCTTCGGATCTATTTCTAACTGTAATCGTTGAAAAGAACAGTGGTCCTTAAGTTTTTCCGCCACTATATATGTCGAAATTCACTTTATTGACTAAATATATAAATTAAAAATTTATTTTCTAAGATACACATTTACAGTAGAACCTCGATTATCCGAAGGGATTGGGACCGACCCTCTTTCGGAAAATTGAAATTTTCGGATAATCGAGAATGCTTCAATTTTAAGATTAAGGAGAAATATATTAGTCCAGGAATTAGGTGCTCAAAAAGGACAAATAGCGGAAAGTTTTGGTGTAGTTTTGATATTTGGTGCCTTTGTGTTTTGTGGGTCGCTGAACACGAATCTGAAATTTGCCAACAAAATTTATCCCGGGAAATAAGTTTTTTTGGCAAAAAAAGGGAAAGAAACGGGATTTTCTTTGTTTTTTTTTTCCAAATAACTTCAAAATTATACATTTTACGTAAAAGTCCTCAATGCATAAATTGAAGAAAATAAAATTTCCTACATTTTATGCATTAAAAGTTGTTTTCTCTGATCAATGGTTTAGCCGTGGCAGCGCCACAAAAATGGGAGTGAAAATAAAAAAAAAAAAAACAGAGAAAACGGGAATTAGGCCGCTGTACGTAGATTTAACATGAAAACTGACCATTTTACACAAGCATTGACTATAAATTATACTAAAGATTATATGAATATCTACATTTTACGATGAAGTTGCTGATAATAAATAGGACGACTATTATGAATGAATTATGAATCATTATTTAATTATAAATAAACATGTACATTAGTAAGTACATTTATTTAAAAAACAAAAAAAATATTATTTCCGCTTTCTTTTACTTGAGGGTCTCTGCTTTTCACCGATATCTACAGCATAGAAAATAGACGTATAGAATTAGTTGGTGTTTTATTACTACCAACAGTATAAAATAAATGTTTTTTTTTTTATAAAAAATATTTGATACCTTCTGGCATGACTTTTTCTTGACATTTTAGTTCAAGCACCGCTTTTTTTTTTTTTTTTTTTTTTTTTTTTTAATCAAAGACAGCAGAATTTAAGTTAGTCACATAAATAAACTTTTGCACCATTATGCAACGACAACAAGATTTAAAATGTAACGAAAATGTGAATTCCGCTCAAAATATTTTGTTTCTAGAGGAAAATTACAATGAAGAGCACACGAAGTTTTGCAACAGCGAAATGTTTAAATTTATGACCAAATTTGGACAAAAATTGTCAGTTGTATGTGGATATATCGGTACAAAATCCTTTAAAATATATTACTTGGCTGCAAAATCTGAGTGGTTACAAAATTGATACAGAAAAATTCTCCAAATTCAGATTTGATACAATGCAAAACATTGCATTACATACAATGCAAAACATTGCATTACATACAATGCAAAACATTTTCTCATGATATATTAATCATGATATCTTATGATTCCCTATCTTTACATAAGGTTCCTGTTAGGTTTCCTATAAGGTTTGTGCAGGAATTAATATGAATATACAACAGAATATGCAACACAGCAATTTTCATTAATGCTGTCGAATGTTTGTCCCGTACCTTAAATTTTAGAAAAAAATTTTTAGAATTTGTTATAATAATACAAAAATAGTTTTATCACATTAGCTTCCATACCGTTAAGAAAGTATCATTAAAATTATCAAGAAGAACGTAAAATCATGCGTCAATCAGATTATGGAACATTTTTGAACGCATTCGGGCTACTATAATAAAATTTCATACTTTAGTAACGTGAAAAACGATGTCTAAGTAATAATTTGTAAAACATATAACACGTTTGAAAACACAATTTCAACCAAAATCGAAAAAATAGCTGAAAATTTTGTACATCCCTGTATATGAACTATAGATTTATCATATAATTCACAATAGGCTGAAATTTAGAACTGTTAGTGAACGCATAGCACAGTCGAAAATTCCTCGTTAGGAATTTCCGGCAATAAGCGAGTATATAGATGTCTTGTGCAGTCCTATATATGATTTATAGAATTTATACACGCTAAATAGTATGCAATTTTTAAAATTTAAAAAGTGTTCCACAACTGAAAATGCACTTAAATCAATTATTGTTCATACAGAGAAAAATATAACTGATTTATTTTGTGTGCCCCTGTATATGAAAGATCAATCGCACATCATATTCAATAGTAAGCATCTTATAGAGCACCTCGGAGATATATATCAATTTAAATACTTTTGAAAAGGTATAACATGAACAACCCGTAAGGCATGGTGACGTCACGGCGACGTCGTTGTGAAGTCACACTGTGATTTTGTGACCGTCGATGTGACGTCACGTGACGTCGATGTGACGTCATAGTGACTAGAATGCGAGGTCGTTATGGCCGTTTCAGAGGTCGTTTGTGACGTCACATTGTGACCACTCTGTGAAGTCACGGTGTGACAAATTTGTGAAAAGTGTGTCATTTGTGACTATTTTGGCATTAACTTTGTGACGAACCTGTGACGAAAGCGACAATGCTTTGAAGTCACACTGTGACCAATTTGTGAAATATGTGTCATTTCTGACGAACTTGTCATAAACACTGTAATTTCAAATGAAAATCAAATTTCAAATTAATTTCTTAAAAGACGCAAATAGTGAAAAAGATTCCATACTGGGACTCGAACCCGGGCCATCAGTACGGCGCACTGACATTCTACAGACTAAATCATATGGAACGATACCCAGGCTGGAAAATTTCTCACTATTACATGTTGGCAAGGCTACAAACGCAGCACAAGATGGAATATTTAGCGTGAGCCACCAACATGATGCAAACACGAAACTTAATTAAATCCAGCATCGATTGAAATTATATTAATACTTAGAAATTTTTCCAGAGCGAACCATTCGAATGTTTCTCCCTGGAAAAATTTCCAATTATTAATATAGTTTCAATCGATGCTTGATTTAATTAAGTTTCGTGTTTACCCCATGTCGGTGGCTCACGGTAAATATTCCATCTTGTGCTGCGTTTGTAGCCTTGCCAACATGTAATAGTGAGAAATTTTACAGGCTGGGCGTCGTTCCATGTGGTTTAGTCGGTAGAATGTCAGTGTGCTATATTGATGTCCCGGGTTCGAGTCCCGGCATGGAATCTTTTTCACTATGTTGGCCTTTGCGCCTTTTAAGCAATTAATTTGATATTTGATTTTCATTTGAAATATTGTATATAAGGCGAATGATTCTCCCAGGAAAAATTTCTAAGTATTAATACAGCGATGAATTTTAAAATAAACTTTTGCTGTAAATATAAAATCTTATATATTTACAATACTTTTTAGCAAAATATCACTATTTTGGAGTCCTATTCTTCTAAAACATTTTAAAATTTTCCACTTAAAAAACAATGCTTATCAACTGACATATTTGTTATTAAGTTCTATGCTTGATATTGAGTTCAAGCTTGATATTTAGAATGTGTAAGTTTTTTAATTTGTTGTGATTTGTCATTGCTTTATTAAATCTGAACATGAGACTAACGGATATTAATACAACTATTATTTATAGAGCGGCATGATAAGCGATATTTATTTAAATTTTTTATTCCCGTGTATATTGTATTTTATGAATATAAGCTAAATAGATTTGGTATGTTTTATAGGAAAAGACTGATCTCGGAAATAGAAAAAAAAGAGTAAGAAAAATCATGCGTTAAGCATAGATTATAAAATACTTTCCAACACTTTTTGAATGCTTTAACAAGACATCGTAATTTAGGGAAATGACGTAAATAAGATAACTAAGTAAACATTTTAGAAAACGCATAAAACTTTTGAAAAACTGATTTCAGCAGTTACCGTCCATAGCCAAATACGTTTTCCAATTCTTTTGAACAGCCCTGTATTTGATCTGTAGGTTGATACACTGAAAAAAATGAAGTACTCAAAAATGAGTAAACCGACCTACTCATATCGAATTGAATATTTTTGGATCAAAAATGAACCCATGCTTTCTCTATTTTGAAACATCACATGTTATCAAACCCAAACAAACGAATAGTTTTGTACCCTGTAAAGGTTCATTTCATTTATGGCGGCATAAATGATGTTTATTAATGTAAATATTAAATTATGCACAGCATTTTAAAAATAATTTAAAAGTGCTTGGAAATAATGCTCTTGTCATACAAATATTCGATTTGAGTATCTTGTTAAGAATTTTGCTATTTTTCTTAATAAATAATCAAGTAAACATTTCTTGTTAAGAACTTTGAACGGGAAATAAATGTCAGTACATTTTTACTTTAAATTTTAGTTTTTTTTTTTTTTTTTTTTTTTTTGGGGGGGGGGCAGTACATAACGATTCATATTTGATCACAACCATGGAATAAAAAATGAGTACATGTGTTTCTCAACTTTGAGTACATTTGGATCGGAGCTATTTTGAGTATGTGACGCATTTAAAATTGAGTACTTTTTACTCAATTTCAAGTACCCATTTTTTTAAGTGTATATATACTATATAATGGGAAAATTTAGTTTAGCAAGAAAACGCCTAACAGGTTGAAATTCTTTTTCAGCAATTTATACTAATGTATGGAAACATACTTGAATAATTTTGTACAACCCTGTAGTTTACCTAGAATCTTTACCACTATTTAGTTAAAATTTAATTCAAACTAAGACACTCTTAAAATAGCTGAAATCACATTTCCAGAAATTATAATATATAGACGGCCATGTATCCAATTCTTTACGTGACCCTGTATATCATTTTATCTATATTCTACAAACATTTCTTAGTAAATTAAATGCAGTTCAGCGAAAAAAAAGCATAACTCATTTAAAAACCACCTTTAAGCAATTTGCGCCCATACCCAGTAATCCTAACGAATACTTTTGTGTAGCCTTGTATATGAATTATAGCATTTATATACACCATATACTATGCATAAATATAGTGAATCATAAAAGCGCATGTCATAATTAAAAATGCATTTCCAGCAATCATCGCTAATGAACAGTACTTAGGATACAATATAGTATCTGAAATATTTTGTGTGTCCCTGTAAATGCTATATACGTATTATTCGTATTATACATGAAATAATTTATAGAATGTAAACGTCAGAGACATATATCAATTTCATTATATATGAAATAGATTAACATAATTAAAGTATGCCGCAAACAATTCCCTCCACCCCTACATCATTATGTATTTGAATTCCTTTTTTATCCCTGTAAATGAACAATAACTATTCTTTGCATCGCATAGTCAACAGAATGCATATTTTAGTGCACTTCATAAATGCACATAAATTTTATTATGTTTGAAAGCGTGCGTAAAATCATTAAAAATCATTTGAAACGATTTTTCCTATAGGCCGTAATGTAACGGAAAACTTTTGGCTGGCCCTGTAAATGAACAAAGCATGCTACAAACTTCATTACAGATAGGTACCGTGCTATGGAAAACGTCAATAACATCCAAAAATTTCAGGCAATCCGAGTATATTTTCCAGAGTTAGAGTGCGAACAGACTGCTAGACGGACAGACGGAGAGACAAACCTAAGTCATAAGCACTTTTCAACTTGTGTCCTACATTATGTATCCTGTATTATATGAACTTTTAAAAAATATACACTAAAGCAGTTTAATCTATAACTTCCTATCAGGCATGAGAAACACTTTATTTCAATGCTTAAATATCATATTTTACTTTTTAGTGCCGATAATTACGCGTATCATAAACGTAGAAAATGAATTTACAATAGAAGAAAATTTAATAACCGATTCAGAATGTCTATAATTAAATGTTTGATTAAAATCACAAGCAGAAAAAATGCTTACATACAATTTAAAAAAATAAATATACCAATTTGAAAAACACTAAAAATAATAATTATTATTTATAATTGTACTATTAAACAACAGCAAACTACAATAGATAAATTAAATGCATTATTAGATTTAACAATAACTCAAAAATATTTCCATATCAGTGGCGTGGCGTGAAAATTTTCGATGGTCATCGCAATTATTTAAGTTTGTGGTGAAAAATTATTAACTCTAAAATTCAATGGTTGAATGTTCAAAAAAGAAACTTTAAATCTTACCTTCACTTATACATGAACTCCAAATGTTCTGCTAAACCTGGATCGTAGAGTTTTAAAAGCTTATTAAGAGTTTTAAAATATTGCTTGGTCATCGCCGCATCCAGCGATGACCGGACGCCACGCCACTGTTCCATATGGTATAAGGAATTCCTATTATTTTATAATTTTGGCAAATGTTAAATCTGAAAACATTGGTTTGAAGATTTAGGATAGGATTTTAAAAGATAATTTAAAATATTATTAGCACTAAAAGAAAATTCTTTCAAATGTTCCCCTACTGTAATATGTAAAAATACATTTTCCCAGGATAATGTTAATTTCTAATCTGAAACAGTTTCGTAATCTCATGATAATCGAACATCATATTTAACCCCAAAATAATAATAACTATAAGCGTTATTAATCAAAAAATAGTAAGAAGCCGATAAAATAATTCCAAATCATTGTTGTTCCATACATTTTCAATCTCAAGTAAGAGTAAATTAATGTTTATATTAATTCCAGTATGAATGTAGGCATGAATAAGTCTCTGCGCAGTTTTTTTTTTTTTTTTTCAAGCGATGGCAGATTAAGATATTTTTCTTTACAGTTATCGAATTGGAAAATATCGCTTTTGACAGTTAAAGATCAGTCTCTTACAAATATAACATAAAACTATGTAACTCATAATATACAAATCAGGAACAAAATATTTAAATTAAATAACACTTACATATATGTTCCATTAATATCCTTGTATCCTAAAATGGTCATTTCCTTATCTTAAAGTGTTGCAGACGTGGTGATGTTCTATAAACAGTGAACTATTTCCCGCGTCTTCTGATATTTATTTTTCTGTGGGCAGACGATTTTTAAGCAGGTGGTCTGTTACAGATTATTTGTTTTGTATACAAGAAATATAGAACTTGAATGCGCAGTAATTTTCTGAAAGTATCGTTAATTAAAATTTTGTATTTGAAGAAATGTCCAATGTATTTAACATTTTCTTTTTATCCGTACCAAATAATTCAAGTTAAAATGTACTGTAAAGTTCCTTTTTTCTAAATAATTATAATAATAATATTCATAATTAGAGTTTATTAGATAAAACATTGTTTAAATTTTTAAAATGTGCAAAAATAAATTTAATGGTAATAACGACCCCCCTCTTTTTTTTTTTTTAAGTAAAGTTTGTTTTGCACAAATTTTGTATATTTCTTTTATTTTCGGCAAATGCTAATTTTATTTAAAAAGTCTGAAAGAAGTAGAATTTATGACTTGAATACAAATTATAAAAATATTCTAAAGCAAGAAATGCATAGATGACTAAACTCTGAAGACTCTTTCTACGTGCTTATTAAAAGGTGCAGATTTAACTGTAATAGAAAATTTTTAGTTTGAAACCACAGAAGTGCTTCGAATAATCCTGGTCGGTAAAAAAAGAAAGAAATAAATAAATTTCCTCCTAGCAAACTAAATATGTAAAGTGTATAAATTTAATATTCCTAATTCTAAATATATTATCCAAATGCTAGATAAAATTGAAATCATGAAAAAGTATACATTCACTGTCTTAGATATCACATTGATAAAATATAGCCTGAAAATTTAGTTTATTAATGCTTGTATCGTGTACTTTATTTATTATGCTCCCCCCCCCCTTTAGTGACAGAATTTACCATTTGCTATCCACTAATATATTTTCATTCCTTATGCCGCTGTAACTCGTGACTGTTTAAAATATTTCTATTCATTTTCAAAGATTTTTGAAGTTCATATTTTTGTCACACTGTGACTTACAATATAGTGCTTTTTTTGTCACATATGTGACGTGACGTACGGTACATAGCAGTGACATAACAGTGACGTCACAATTTTTTTTAATTGCCAGAAAAATATAATTTTACAGTAAATAACATGTTTTGAAGAATTTTCGTAATTTTTTAAAGTTTTCTAAGACGTTCACATCTCAGTCACAATGTGGCATCACTGAGTGGTGGCACTTTGGTCACATATGTGACGTGACCACAGTGACTTACAGTGACGTCACAACGACGTCACCGTGACCATGCATGCTATGAGGGAAAGTACACCACAAACAATTTTTTCCCATAGACCGTAATGTAACATAATTCTTTTTAGTGTCCCTGATCGGAAAATACTACCCATACCATATTCTATAAGAAATCATCTTGTAGTGCACTTCATAGATATGTATATAAATTTCAAAGTGTTCGAAATTATGAAACATTATTGAAAAAAAAAAAAAAAAAAAAACGATTTTCCCCATAGGCCGTAATATAATGAAATACTTTTGAATGTCCCTGTAACAAAATTATGACTGCTACACGAAACATTTTGTAATACCTAACATCCAATAGTGAATATCAATAGCATTTTTCAATTTCATGGCGATGCGATTACATTGACGCCAAAAATAATTATGGCCAGCTAGAATCGGTAAATCACCCACCGTGCACTGCCGTAATTCCCGTTTTTTTTTTTCAGAATTTTTTTTATTTTCACACCCATTTTTGCGTCGTTGTCACGGCTAAACCATTAATCAGAGAAAAAAACTTTTAATACGTAAAATGTAGGAAATTTTATCCTCTTTAATTTATGTACTGAAGACTTTTGCATAAAATGCATAATTTTGAAGTTATTTTGAAAAAACAAAGAAAATCCCATTTTTTCCCAGTTTTTTGCCAGAAAAACGCGTTTCCTGGTATAAATTTTGTTGGCAAACTTCAGATTCGTGTTCAGCAACCCAAAAAACATAAAGGCACCAAATATCAAAACTACACCAAAACTTTCCCCTATTTTCTACCAAATGACTGGACTATATGCAATATTTCTCATTATGGTAACAACTGCTTAATAAAAAAAAAGCAACAGCAAAATAGAAACAAGAATAAATTACCTGAATTTTGATTTTGAAATTAAGTACTTTTCACATATATCGCAAGGGTTGGAAAAGAAGTTTTATTTGTCGCAGTTTCGATTGCCTTTGCTTTGAACCTCTATCAAGGGTTTTTTTTTTAAATATCATTAGTTCACTAGCATCACAGTCTTTCTTCTGCTCCAGCCATGCCAAAACTTTTGAAAAACATTCAAAAGCTTCAGAATTGCTTATTTGTTTGTTTTTTTCGTTCCACTCCGCAGCTTACGGGAGCTCAAGTTAAATTCATAGGAAACTCTAAGAAGGAGTATCAAAAATATTTATATGTACTCGTAGGTCAGAAAGGCTCGCTTGCACACAAGGAATATGAAAGTAAAAACAAAACAAAACAAAAAAAAACATTTAAAATGGATTTTGCACACAAGGAATGTGATATTAAAAAAAAAAAAATCTTTAAAAATGGATTTCGGTTAAGCGAGAGTTTCGGATAAAAGAGGTTCTACTGTAATTTAATAGATAAATGTTAAATTTCAACATGCAAAAAAATTAAACCCATATTTAAATTTCGATTTTTTTTTTTTTTTTTTTTTTTTTTTTTTTTTTTTTTTTTTTGTAACATGCTAAAATTTATATTACAAATTTAAATCAAGTTAGATTTTTTGCTTAGGTGAAGAAAAAGAAAGGAAACAAAAAAAATAGATATATCTAACTGATCCTAAAAAGAAATTACATAAAATATAGAAAATAAAACCTGGAAATTTACTTTGAAACATTAAGATAATTTCGATGATTGTGTTCGCAAGAAGATTTTTACTGCCTTACCGACTGGATGCAGCCTTACCGACTTATATAAGTGAGAGATGCCAAGCTGGGCATCGTCCTTATGGCTTAGTGGTAGAGCACTGGAGATCTATTCCAGGGGCCCGGGTTCGAATCCCGGCTTGGACATTTTTCACTAAGTTGGTTTACGACTTGTTAGCAATGTAATTATTCACGTATTTAATATTCAATATGTTTCAAGCGTAATTTCACTGCAGAAAAGTAGTTGAAAAATTAATTAAAATTGCATATTCACCGATGCTGGGTTCATTTGCGTCTCACGTTTCGCCAATATATTGTGTGCTCATGAAGACTTTTCCATGTAGATCTGCGGATGCAGCCTTACCGACTTATATAAGTGAGAGATGCCAAGCTGGGCGTCGTCCTTGTGGCTTAGTGGTAGAGCACTGGAGATATATTCGAGGGGCCCGGGTTCGATTCCCGGCTTGGACATTTTTCACTAAGTTGTTTTACGACTTGTTAGCAATGTGATTATTCAGCTATTTAATATTCAAGATATTTACTGGTTTATTAAACTCTTTCCAGATTTCTTTCTTCTGTGTTAAAAAGCAATAAACCACTATTTAGACTAACTTTAAAATCTAAATTGACACATATAAAATAATTATAATATTATTGAATTATAGAAACATAAGCATTAGTGCAAGGGAATATCAACGATTATAATATAATGTAACATATCTAATTAAACTATTCTTGCTTAGAAATTTGTAAAATCGAAATATTAAAAAGTTTTAATGGTAGACAGCATTTTATACATATCATCTGCAAAAGATATTACAAAACATTCGATGTAATTAAGTTTATATACATTTTATATTTTTATATGTATATTTTTTTAAACCAATTAAAATTTATGTGCTTTGCAATGGGTATATTTTTGTCTCATAATATTTAAATATAAAAATACCAGAAAGACTCATTAAGTATGAAATGTATATTAATGCATATTTTAAACTGCATAATATCTAACTAATTTGCATAAGAGTTCTTCTGACCTGAATCAGCAACCATTTCTCCATCATTCAATCTACCCTTTAAAAAACTGAACCTTTCACGCCTACTTTTATCACCGAGTAGAAATTATAATGATCTAGTATAATGACGTACGACGCTATGATATATTTTTCAATAAAGCTGAAATTATTTTTTTTTACTAAGATAAAAAATGGAAAATAATTATTTTTCCCGAAAATTATTGTCTAGCAAGATAGCGAAATTATCTGGGGTTTTTTTCCATAAAAATAATTGCAGCTCTCTTAGAGCGTCAGTATTAAGTGAGATTATATATGTATATATTTATATTATATATAGATATAAATATAAATATATCTTATATATATGTATGTGTCTTTGCATGTTTGTATATACAGATGAAATATATCTCGATATAAGTGTAAATTGTGATAGTGAACACCTGACATATCATTTCCAACCAGTAATTAATTCGTAGAATATTTATTCTGCAGTCGTAAGTGGTTGTCGATGGGAGGCAAGAATGAAATTATTGAGATGATTTTCCAGTTCAATCAAACGGAGGGTGTATAATCATAAACGAATTTATTGAAAATCACATATCAGCAACAAATCCACAGTCATCTAGTTGAAATTCGTATCTGGGCTGAACCACGTCATAGCAAAGAACAAAGGTGTTAAAACGTACTAAAACGACACCCTTTTTAAAATAAATCCACAAAGTGACTGGTGTTTGTTAGCAGACTAAACAACGTACAGTTTCTGAGTTCCAAGGCAGTGCAATCTCGTTTTTTTTTTTTTTTTTTTCTAGCAATTGCTCCCAGGATATCATGACGCTGCTTTTCGAAGCTCGAATAAAAGCTCCAATAAATGCCTATAAAAATAGTCAATATATGAATAATTATGATTTTTGTTTATAATGAATGTTTTACTCACATGGGAACATGGATGAATTTGCACCCAATAAAAAATAAATATTTTATATTAAAACATTGTGGTACATTAATTTTGCATCAGATTTGAAAAAAGACAATATATTTTTTGTTTTGGAACCACTTTATATTTTAACTTAGAAAGCAATAAAACCAAATTTAGATAGAAAGACAATCAACTATTCTCTACTATTCACAAGAAAAAATAAATGAATTTACTTTCAAATGTTCAGTTAATAATTTGTCTAGATGAAAGTTTAATTAATTTCCCTTATTTCCTTCTTTATTTTTAGAATCATGCGACAAATTATTATAAAAAGTACTCAAACATCATAGAATTTTGATTTAAATAAAGATATATCATAATTGAATAATAAATATAAATAATTCGAAACGGAAAATAGTTTTGGAATTATGGATCAGTGCAGAGCAATATCCTTTTGTTAAATATAAGAAAGCATCGGAAATGTGAAATGATTCCAGTACAGTTTTTCCAATTAAACTTTTACATAGAAAACAAATAATAATATTACCTGGTGTCCCAAAAATGACTGATAGATTTTAAAATTCAACAACTTGCAAATGGTGACAAATATTTTAAAAAAAATGCACTAGCGTTATGTATGATGTCGGGAGTTTTTATGCTGCAAATCCCAGTTTTAGTTACAAATAGCAACGATAGATGACGCTGCAAGTAATGGGTGCTAAATCCAGGCTCGATTTTCCGTCTTCTCTCTTCTCCCATGCGAAAAAAAGGAGATTAAGATGTTTTCAATGGATCCCGGAGTACCAAAAACCGGGTCTGGAATAAGCACATATTTCTCGCAGCGCCATCTATTGTTTGAAATTTGAACTGAAATCAAGAATCACAGTACAAAAACTACTGACATCATACATAACCCTCCTGCAAAAATTTGTTTAATATCTGTCGCCGTTTGCAAGTTATTGAATTTTAAATTCCATCAGTGATTTTTGGGACACCCGGTATAAACCGTCATCATAAAAAAAATTATCGCCAAGTTTGAAAAAGGCAATCACTTTAAGAAATGAATCACGGTTCAAAGTAATTATTTTGCTATATTGTGTATGTGCGTTACTAATAGAAATAAAGTAAAAATATTTACCTATAACAGAATATTAGATAAAAGACTTTTTAGAAGACTAAAAAGACTAAAAGAAATTTAAAAGACTAAAAGAAATTTTATGCATCAAACGCATATATCCCCGCAACGCCGGTTTATAATCCTTAACCTTTAACAAGTTGCATTTGACTCTGTTCTAGGAAAGTATATAATGACATATAAACTTTTGCATTAAGCGATAACAGAAAACATTTTTCGTTAAATATGTTAAACAAGAATTTATTTTTTGCTAAAATCTCATAATAATCATAATTATATACAAAATTTACTGTATTAATCTGCTTTCTCAAAGTCAGTGTTAGTAATTTACTAATTTAGTCTGAAATCAGATTTATGTTAACCGGAGCACATTCACAAAAGCCATTTTTTATAACATTAAGATTCTATAACAGTGGAATTTATGCTTAGAAAATCCCATAAATTTGTATTGCATTTAGCTATCTATAAAGGATTGGTGCATTTTGTTTCTTCGCGGGTTCAACTTTTTTTTATTAAATACAAACAATATTTATTTCATTTGGGTCACAAAGCCTGCTAAACGTCTAATAAAATACAATACACGTAAGCAATGACACCATAAGCATAAGCCATACGGTTAAACACATGCTGATAATTTGCAACCATCTTCATAGCAGGAGGATTTCCCTTGTCACACAAATGATGTACAATATAAGATATTATTCAATATAGCACATTTTGTTGCTATTCAGAGAAATGTAATAAATTAACATAACAAATCACCTCACCGATTACTAATAATTTTTAATGTCGAAAACATAAGCGTACTAATGCATTTGCGTAAAGTTCTGGAAACTGTGGAAAATGTCAGGGAATTTATTCTCTGAATATGTTTCTTTGGACTTTTTGGTAACATTTTTTGCAATATTGATTAAAATATCACCCCACATCTCTCATATCAGAAGATTTTAAACAGTGTGTTTCTTATACATATGTTTTATGATTCCCAGTCAATTAAATAACCTTTTGTGAGAATAATTGTAGGTTATAGATAATCGTACTGTTATACAACATGTAGTAATTATTATAGAAATCATCTAACAAATTCATCTGTAACAAGATTTTCTTATAAAATGATATTTTCACATGCCGTAGTACTAAATTGACATATTTCTGGATAGTTATGCATATTTTTTAAAGCCTTTATTTTCCTATGTTCTAAATTGCATATCACTTACACTGTATAAAAATGACAGATGTTTAAATCAGAAAATTTACTATAATCACGCACGGAAATATTCGACAACTGCTTCCAAGCCACCCAATATTCCGCAAAACGTTCCTTTATATTTAGGAGCCACATAAAGCAATTTATTTTCGAAATTTAAAAAATAATTCATAAAAATAAATTTACATTAGCTCCCCGTAATTTTCTTAAACGTTTTCTAGTAGATTTTACAATACATGAATTAGTTCTCTCTACCCGAAAAATAGGTTTTTTGGATGATATGAGATCTCAACTAAACATTTTCAGCTGTATAACTGAAATTGTCCTTCCAATTGTAACAAATAATATTAATTTTAATGTTAATGTGAATGCTGTTAATTCCATATGTTTTTTCAGTTAAACATGTTTGCTGAACATCAGAATATTTACCTGAGACCTCATAGCATCCAAAAAATTGATTTTCTGGGTAGAGAGAACTGATAATGCAATGTAAACACTAGTTGGAAACGTTTTCGGAAATTACGGGCAGATACTAAAAAATTATTTTTATGAATTCTTCTTTTAATTTCAAAGGAAAATTCTTTTGTGTGGTATCTAAAGATAAAGGAACGCTTTCCAGAATCTTTGGTGGCTCGGAAGAATTTATTGTATATTTTCGTTCGTGATTATAGTACATGTTCGTGATCTAAGAAACATCTGTCTTTTTTTACAGTGTATGCTTGACACTTTTGTGAATCGCTTTTTCTTCTCAACAACTATATAAATCAGGATACTTTAATTTTAACGGCATCATTCTGTATGAATGCAAAAATCAATGATAGTTACTATTATCTTACTTACATTTTAGTGCAGATTTCCAAATTTTTTTAAAGAAAATATCTATAAACATAGCGTAGAACATTACATTTTACACTGAGCGAGTATTGAGTTCTACATTTTATATTATACTGATATTAATAGATTTATAAAATATTTAAAAAACAACTCAATCTCATTTAAAAAATAACTCAAAATATAAAAATTTAAATTCTAAAGAAACTGAATAGTTAGAATGCTATATAGGTTTAACTCTTAGATGTTCTAATTTCCTATCTTTTTTTTTATATTATTATTGAGTATGACGTTTTGTGCAATACTGTAAATATTTCATTTATAAATGAATGTATTTTGTATGATAAATAACTTTTGCTTATCTACATGATACTCTAATAATGAAAATATTTATTGCAATATTTTTGATTTATATTACTTCATCCTTATCCTTTTTAGATCTAAAATGTTAATAAAACAGTATAATACATTTTCACTCTTTTTAGATACATGTAATTTCAATAAAATATTTAGGAAAATAATCACATCTCTAAAATTGAAATTTAGGCAATTTATTAGCTTTATATTCCTCTTTAAATAGACCTCAAATAAATAAAAATAAAATATCAATTAAACTATAAATACCTTGATTAACACTGTTTAATTTAATTTACTCATAATTTAGATTTTCACATGATAATCATTTGCGAAGATTAAAAAATATATACTGCGATGTGCTTAAGAAGAACATTTATGAAAGCTCATTAATTATGTGTCTAATCCAACTTGGAAACATTGTGCAAATACAAAAGGAAAAATATTTTATAAGGAAATCAGAATCTGTGTTAACAGTTATGAGTAGAACCAAAAAAAAAATTAAAAAATTAAAAATCTATTTTAGTTTTGTGAGAAATTGATTGAAATCCATATATGGAAACGTCAGAATTCAGGAGATCAATATAATGAAAATCAATGAACTCTAACAAAGGAATGTTACAGATAAATAACCCAAAGTAGAAGAACAATATTTTATTTTTAATACCAGCTAAATTTATAGAATTAATATCATTTAATATTTTAGTTAAAAATATATACTTTTTATATATATTCAGCAGTGTTGCCAGATTAGGGACTTTTGAAATTCAGATTATTTGACTGTCACCACATTTTTAAAATAGTATAATTCGCCTTATTTTCCAGAATTTTTAATCTACTTCTAAATAGGTCGAATATTTCTATTTCAGAAAAACGTCGAAATCAAATCTTGGGACAAAAAACTCCCCAATCTGGCAATACCGATATAGAGAAATAAAATAAGATTTTTGTTTAGTGAAATATCGAAAATACTAAACTAACTCTAAAGCCATATCACAAAAGGTCTTAGGTTGTATTTTATTTTTGTTCATTTTAAACGTACATTTATTTATTCGCCCTTTTGACATTTTATTTCTCTATTTTATTTCAGAATATATATAAAGTTAAAATTTTAAATAAAGTTCACGTCATGCTAACCGAATCGAATATTTTTATATGATATTTTTATATGATATTTTTTTTTAATTCATTTTATATTATTATAGATAACGAATAATTCTAGCATTAAAAAAATAGGTATATATAATGAACTGTTATAAAATGCATCTTTTGTACCATTTTGACCTTAATCTCATGTTACATAAAGAAGATATGATTCATGCATTTGTTTAATTTATAAAAAATATCCATGCAAAATTATTTCTATAAAGCGACTTTCTTAAAAATATACACATTTTATAAAAATTATATATTTTATAAGAATATTTGTTTTCTAATTTCTACATCTTATAACAAATCTCCAAACGATGTTTGACCTTTGTCAAACTCGTTGGATACGACATTTGCATAACAGAAGTCATAAAACGTAAAAATCCAGTCCCTTTCTCGATACCTAGTTTCAAATCGGATTTTGAAAGAAAAATCTGATTTTATACTCTATGCAAAAAAGCAGAATAGAGTAGTGTTCAATCTCTAGAGGATGTCAGTTATAAAATCAAAATTTGCTGCTCTGCGCTTTGAAAGATTTTATTATAGAACATAGTAGTATTTTTAAAAGAAATATTAATCACTTTTGTTGGGTTTTTTTTTTTCAATAATCACGAGTAAATAGATTGGACGTTAAAAATTATTTTTTTTTATTTTTACCATAGAGATATAAAATCTTTTGGATATACACATTTCACCATAAGTATACTAGCAAAAGCCATGCTTTGTTTGAATTCGCTAAGCATTATTTAATAAGATAAATATATGATAGTAACAATATTTTTCTATATTATTTTTGCATCTTTATTAAGTAAAAACATTATTTTATGTCTTGGCGCATTTTAATTTTAGAAATGTAAATTCAGCCAAATAATTAAGAATTTCATCGGAATTATTTATTTATGATATAAAACTGGTATAAATAAAATGTTTTCGAAGCAAAATTTTACAAAATATTTTTTAATTTTCAACTAAAAGCTCTTTTAAAGATGTTTTTGCACTTTCCATTAGCCTCTGCTATTTTCCCAAATGGTTTGAAATAGATATGTTTCCAATCTTTGTAATTCCCATCAAATAATTTTTGATAGCAATCTTAGAAAAATACATTCGAAGAGAGCTTGAAGAAAGTTACAAATAAATCTGATGTTGCTCTTGACAGAGAATTATTCGCTGAAAAATATTTTCATTATCGGGTAAACTCTGCAAATTATTTCTATCAATAGTAATATAACGATACCAAATATTGTTTTCCTTTACATATTCTAAAGCAGGCATAACGTTTTCACGATTTACTATAAAATCTTTGTATCCTTCGCCATCTTGTCTTCTAACAAAGATGTATTGTGATATAGTATATGGGAAGTGAGGTAATAAAGTACAAAATTCTGTAATATCTTGATGAGAATTAATAACTTACCTACTGTATCCAAGCTGACCACCTATAACTCTTTCCGACGCAGTGTGCCTCGGGTCGGGATACCTAATTTTAATTCAAAACTTACAAGCGGCACCAATAATATTTTAATAAAATTTTGCATAAACAATTAAAGTATAAAGTAACAAGTTTAAAATTTCTAAAAAATTCGTATGTATATTCTGGTGTCAGTCGATGATTTCATCATTTTATAACAAAATTTCTCTGTGCCTGAAAGAGTTACTGCGATAAACAGTAATAACTGTATGAACTTGGGCAATAAATTGCTTCTCGGCGAAAGTTAAGTTCTTCAATATTTCCGATTGTGGGCCTGGATCCATATTATTAGCTATAGAAAAAAATATGTAGTTCATTATTTACTATACATTTATGGCAAGTCATAAAAGATCCGTCAGATTGAATATGCATGTCAAACCAACGACGATGGCAAATTTTGCAAAAAAATAATTAACAAAATTTTGTGCAGCTTCGAAATTTAAAGCATATTTCCGAGCACATGCATTCTCTGTCAGAAGAGATTCGTCATGTCGTCGTTTTTTAGGCTGATATCTAGCCTCTTGCGTTAAAGATAAATCTTGTTCACGTTCTTTTTGACCAGTAATTGTACGTTTTCTCGGCATTTTTTTAATAATAGAACTTATACATTCCATAAATTGTTTTTAAACGGCAAATATATTAAAAATAATACTAATAGTAATTACGTCTTAATAGTAAATATGTTTCATTTGGTTCAATTTTCAAACTTCAAATTCGAATAACACTTTGTATAACGAATTTAATAATTAAATTTATTTAATTACAATTCTTTTGTTAGCACTTTACAAAAAAATCATAACACAATTCTTTTAAAATACGTAAGTATCGTCGGCGTAAATGATTTCACATAATAAGAATAAAATGTGTATTGGAATTCTTAACACTGAAAGATACTTTTATAACTGAATGTAAATAAGTGAACTTTCACATATTTTAATTCATTAAAAATATGTTATAATTTTCATATAAAGGCATTTCAAAAATTTCATAAATAAAATCGTGAAACTATTATATGATTAAAAGGAATGAACATCAACGTATGTGCCATTCCCAACCAATCTTAATAAAGTATTCTATTAAAATGTATATTTTCCTCTCAAATAACATATATTTTTAATATAAGGAAGTTTAATGTTCTTTTACGGTTTGAAGTATAAATTCTGCAGTTATTTTCAATATTTAAAATATTTCGTCTTCGCAAAATGCAGATATATAGGTTCCTTTCCTTATTTAAATTATTTTTTTAAGTAAGAAATTTTGATACACCGATAATATTTCACGTATTTAATCATTCATGACTTTATTTATTTTTTACTGACTCAATGATTTTTATTTACTGCAAGAAATATGCAGATTTCATTATCGTTTACAAAAATAAATCCGTATAATGGAAAAATATATTCAACAAACTAATAATTTTTTTTAATGTTAAATCATTCGATAAGAAAATAATATTGTCAAAATCTACAGATCATATTTTATTTCTATCAAGTCCATAAATATTTCTTTCCTTAATTATATTTAGAAAACAGTTCTTGAGATATTTTGGCGGAATAATGAAACTATATTTTATTTATTTAATTAATCATGATTCTATCTATAATTACTAACTCCATGATTTATTTTTTCTTCTGAAAATATACGAGTTTATTTTTTTTTTATATGCAAAAAAGTGCCCGCAATGGAAAAGCTTGTAAAATAAATTATTTAAAATAATAATTTTTTTAGATTATTATGTAAAAAAAATAAATAATAATAATAATAATAATAATATTGTGCAAATCAACAGATCATAATTTATGTTTATGTTTAATTTCAAGTCAAAATACCGAATAGTTTTTTTTAAATATACGACAAAATGTAAATTTGTGTAGTCTAGTAGAGGATTCGCTTCGCTCATCCTAATAAACCAACTTAAAAGAAATTTCGAAACTTATTGTAATTTTTAGATTTTAAAAAAATCAAAATTTTAAATGAAATTTTAAAATGTTGCATGTGTCATAATTTTTTCGATATTTCCTCGATTTGGTATTCTAATCACTTAAAATACTATTACTAACAAATCTGAGCATCAATTTTTTAATCCCTAGAATACTTAATTTTTTAGGGACTTTTTCCTGAATTCCATATCGATTTTCATAAAACTTTTGCCTGTTAAAAAGCTAAAAATCAAATTTAATTATCTTTATGAAGTCGAATTTTAAAATACATGCACAGTTTCTTTGTAAGTAGTACTTTGATTCGTCCTGATTAATTTCGTGAATTTTGATCAAATAGTTTGGATGCTTGGAGCATTTTAAAGATCTAAAAACTTTGAAAAAACAGTTTTGAGATTATAGATTATAGATTAATAGATTTAACCCTTAAATGTCGGGTGTTGCTTTTCGGCAACATACCCAATTTAGGCTCTAAAATACTATTAGAATAATATTGAAGCTATAATGCCTAATGTTGGCAATAAAATACATTCTGAAAATATTATTAAATCGATTTTCAACATGTAGATGGCAACACTCGTGCTGTTTAAGAATGAAGATAGATTTATTTTTTCAATTGTTGCTACTTGTTCTTTTTGTTTAATTTGGAAGTTTGCGAAATACCCAATTTTTTTCTGCAGTGAGCAAATAAAATTTATTTCTTATTATAGTTCCTAAAATTCTTGTGTGTTTAATACTATAGAATTTTATCAAGGAAAATTATTTTTTCAATTAAAGATCAGTATTACCGATTAGTAACAAACTGTTTTTTAGCCATAAATCATACTTAAAACAAAATATGATTTTTTAAAGTATTTTTCCCATGATTTATTTTAAAAATGAAAGCCGAAAAACTTTATTACAATGATTTTTGAAAAATCAGGCATTTAAGGGTTAAAAATCTAAAAACTTTGAAAATTTTTTTTTGAGATTATAGATTATAGACTAATAGATTTAAAGTTTATTAGTGGGGCCGAAAATTGTTTGTGTACAAACGCTTGTAACTTTGAGAAAAATAATCGCATCTGCATGCGGTTATTCGCATATGACTCAGAACAAACCGGAGAATATTTTCTGAAAATAAGAACCAATTTTACTTTTTTTTTTCACTATTAAAATGGCGGATATATTTCATAAATATAAACTATAAAATCATCTGGCTATCCCTGCCAACCGCAGAATAGAAGAGAAGTAGAAAAAAAAATACTATTTATTTGAATCTCTAGAGGACAGATACTTGAATGTTAACACATTGGATTCTTTTATAGAGAAATTAACGCTGAGCATAGTTTAAAAGGAACGCGGATTTTAAAATAATAAAATAAACGGAGAATATTCTAAAATCACTATTACTTTGAAAATACCGAACACATTACAAAACTCTTTGGGTAATAATGATGATTCTCTCTTTTCAAATAAAACATGCTTTTTATCCCCGTCCCTCCAATCTCCGAAATATGAGAAATATGAATTAACAGTAAAAATTTAGGATTGATTTATACTTTTCGTAGTTATATATTTAAAAGTTGTCATGGTTCTTAAATTTAATGCAGATATAAGAAGAGTTTATAAAAACATTCACAATTTTAAATGGATCATATTAGCGGGTTGGGTTGATTTTTGACATCCTATTATAGATATAGGCCCTAGGGGGAGTGCCCTCCGTGGGGGTAATTTTAAGGGAACCTATCCCGTATTCACGCAAGGTTTCCGAAGGTTTGAAGAAAGCATCGAAAACTTCGAACGGTAACGCCGATGGGCGAGATTGGGTTCGAACCCAGCACATCCCATCTAACAGCTTCAAGAGCAGAATCTCTCCGCCACCGGTGGGGTTAATCAGATTAGCGGAAATAAATTCTATAATCCCAATTACTCTGGAACTACTGAAACACTTTCAAGCATTCTTTCTTTATAACTATGGGGTGATATCTACTTACAAAAAGAGGCTGTTTTGATTATGGTGTCAGGGTTTGTAAGAACACTTAAAATTGTTGTTTATTTGAAACTTTTCGCGATAAATCATTGAAAGATGAGCACATGAAGATTCTCTTGAAACGCAACTAGGTAAAGACTATGTTAAAATTTGAAAGGATAAAATGACTGGAAAACATTAAAAAATCACTGTTATTTTGAAACTCTTGGAACTAAATTGTTAAAAATTTTGATGGAAACAATTTTTATGGCGTGATAGTCCGAAAAATATTAAACAAAAAAACACAATTTTAAACGTGTTAGATGCCAGAAGAACAATGCGTAATTATATATTTGCTATAATTTCAAAGAAACTGACATTCTTAGACAAATTAAATTTGACATGTAAAAATAACTTCTAGGGATTATATGGTCACTAACAAAATTTCTTATTTTGTAACTCACAGTTTCAAATATTTTAATGATTACAAAATAAATATTTTTGTCATCCCAGTGAAATATACAGCCTTGTCAAGATTTACACTAACAATTTTAATCAACAAGATGCGCTTAAATATCTAATATATCATATGTTTCATTAAAATAATAGTAATGATTAAAATAGATTGCCAACTGACTAAAGATGCACTGTTTATATAAGCCTTTCCCTATAAAGCGGTGGTTAAATGTACTAAACAGATATCTAATAACATGATATTTAATTATATTTAGGTTTTTATTGGGATTATATATATATATATATATATATATAGATATAGATATAGATATAGATATAGATAAATAGATATATGTATACTAATATTATAAAGAAAAATACTATTATGTTATAAGAAGCAATCGCAGAAAAAAGAAACAAAAACATTACAGCAATCTTAAATTACTAAATACTTTTTGACACTTTTAGAATACTGTAAAAAGTAACTTCCCTGTTTAATAAGGTGCTGTTTAATTAAATTGTATAGAAAACACATAACACATTTAAAAAATCAATTTCACTAGTTATTATCTATAACCGAAAAATAACCAAATTCACTTGACCAGCTATTTATATGGTCTAAATTTTGTATATATATTACATAGAATAATAAATTTAACTCAGTTAGGAAATACTGAAAATAACTGAATAACAGAAATTTCCGTGATGATAAGGAAATATACTCGATTTCTCTTGTACAGCTATATAAAAAGGCATACCACAATTGAAAACACACTTCCAGCAACTTTTGTTCATGTACAGTACTGTACCATAATTGTTTTGCTTGTCCCTGCGAAAGATCGATCAATTCCATGTGCAGCATATTCTATACTAATCCTCTTGTAGTGCACCTCAGCGATTTATATTAATTTCAATACGTTTCGAAGAGTATAACATCAATAAAAAGCACTGCAAATGTTTTTTTTCCATCGGCAATATTAGAAAGGAATTATTTTAAGTGTCACTGCAAACGAAATGTCAATACTACAGTCTTCATTTTTAATGCCTATTATATCATAGTAAACCTCAACAACACATATCAACTACAAATGAATCCGGGAAAAATTACGTGGGGTAGAGCATGGAAACACCTACAAACGGCTAAAGGCAGACAGACAAGCTGAATCCAAACACATTTCAACAATAATGGGAATTGTTAGGAAAATGTTTATACATGTATAATATTAGGTTGTAACGAATGTTTTCTGTCAAATAACCATTACTAATTAGAATATATATAATAAACTGTAATTTTCTATACAAACGCCGTTCCGCCAAACCTTCACGGTGTCATATGATACAACACTAGTATCTAAAGCTGTACACTTTATTAGGTGCCATTCTATAGCTGACTTTTTGAAACAGAACTGGAAGTAAATGATGATTCTAATCTAGTAAGGTGATAGTTCCATTTCAGACAACTTGTACTTAATGATAAGGATATGTTTTTAAAAATTTCACAACACACTGTTATAAAGCAAGTCTTTTTCTTTGAATGCCAAAAATCGTTTGACAAAATATGAGTAAACACGCCAAAGCGTTTGCACAGTGGTGGGAAACTTTCGTTACAACCTGATATTTCACAACAACGTGATTTACTGTTTAAAATATATGTAGATGTATCTTTCGCCTACTTAATTGCAGACACTCAAGTACTATTGGACACATTTTAACAACGACGCGGACAAAGTCATAGGCTTTGCCATTATAGAGCAATTATATTCTTAGGTTAATCATGAAAAAGCAAAAAGTATGCTAATAAAAAAGAATCATATTTTGAAATATTTTGATTTTAGATTTTAAAAATATATATAAGAAGGGCATATTGTAAACGCCATAGAAAATACCGGTCAGTAAATATTTTAAATGCATTTCATTTTCCTTATTTATAGATATATATATATATTTTTTTTTTTTTAATTTCAGATTTAAATACTGAAAACATGTGCGTAAATGTTTTGCAACTCACAAACTAGTTTGTACTTATTAAAATTACAAAATACTTATTAAAATAATTTGCAATCTTTATTTTAGCTATATAATGAAGTTTCTAATTAAAGATTTATGCATTAAAAGTAATTGAAATAATTTGATTATAAATGAAAAATTAATAATTCATAAAAATGATTTAATGTAATTTGTATAATTATCAATTAATAAATATATTGCAAGAGTGTGTCTGAATAATATTTTTAAACTTCCAAACTTATATAATGAAAAGATGTGGTTAATGTTAATTAAAATTTGCTGTAGAACTTTCTCTTGAAAAAAAAAAAAATATATATATAGTTTTTTATGAAGTATTTAATCTATCTAAGGAAACTTTTTCGAAGACTGTTTTAATTAATACGTTACGTATTTAAACTAATTAAAGTGTGAACTTTTATCGGTTTTGTTTGAATAAAAGTTAAGTAATTTTTTTTTTTTAATCCTTTGCTTTAATATTTTTCAACTCATTTTGTAAGTGTCATAGATAATAAACAGGGTGCAAAGGAAAGTCCCTTTAACCTGCAAATACTTGCGAACGGAGAGAGGTACAGCTATGCAAGTGAGTTAACGGTATATTAAAGCGACTACACCCGACCTAATGCAAACGACGGCAGCGCCCGTAGTGGCGAAATTTCGAAGATAGCCATTAAAAATCGAAAACGAAAGAGATAGAGCAAAATTTCCAATTAGAAAGTTTTAGAGCATCAATTAATTAGTACGAAATGACATTTCATTCACACATATAAGATAAATCGTAGCGCCTGTATACCCAAAAATGTCTGAAATCGATGAGCGACTATTCCACTTTGCATATTCACATTACTGAAATGTAACAGTGCACAATTGCAGATTTTGACGTTGTACTGTGCTGTAATGTCTGTAAAAGTTTAATTTCCAATGCATTTAAACTTTTAGATTAACCCTTTCAGGAACCGAAGAATTATGTTCGTAAACTGATGAAAAAATTGACTGACACAAGAATATTCAAACTAATTTCATATAAAATAAAACCTCGCAAACTTGCAGTTTCATTACAAAAGCAAAATTTTATTATAATATTCTTGGTGCCATTTGTCAGTTTCGGATTGACATTAGGGGGTTAGACAGTCTAGCTACCGCCCTTGAAAGGGTTGTGGCTAGACAGTCTAGCCACCGAACTTGAAAGGGTTAAATCTTTGTCGTCGTATTGAAGACGATTGCAATAGACGTTCCTTGCTGAGAAAGGTGCATGCAGAATTACTCTCACGAATACAAATGTGTATCGTGAGCAATGACGAACTTATCGAACATACCGGATATTAACTTTTTATCACTGTGAGACAGTTGTCTTTTTTTGTGTGATGTTATCAAAATGTATTGAGATAAGTACGTTTTATACCACAAATCGTGCGTATTTCTTCATACTTCTGGCTATTCCATTCAAACGTTTACACAAAATGGAGTGCGTCGATTTCGGACATTTTTTGGTATACAGGCGAAGATTTATCTTATCCTGTAAACTAATATCGTTTCGTACTAATTAATTGATTCTCTAAAACTTTCTAATTGGAAATATTGCCCTATCTCTTTTCGTTTTCGATTTGCAATGGCTATCATCCAAGTTTCGCCACTAGGGCCGTTGCTGTCGTTTGCATTAGGTCGGGTGTAGTCGCTTTAATATACCGTTACCTTACTTGCATAGCTGTAACTATCTCTGTTTGCAAGTATCTTGAGGCTAAAGGAATTTTCATTTGCACCCTGTATATTTTATGAAATATTTCGTTTTGATTATTTATTGAAAAAAAAAAAACAGAAATATTTCTTTAAGCCAACGCTTTTAATTACATTTTTTAAATAACGTTTTATCAAATTTAATAGAAAATTTATATTTCCTAAGCACAAATTTCCATATTTTATTCTTATTTATTAATAGGCCTATGTATGACTTATTCTATTTTTTATATTATATTATTACAAATTCACCAACACCTATTATTTTACTTCTAATGAATTAATTATTAAATACTAGATAGTGTCCGTCAAGATTTGACGGCAAATAACTTGAACGTTTCATTAGAAAAATTCTTGAATTTTTAATTAGTAGCTTTTAAATTAATTATTGAATGACGAATTTCTATATTGCATAAGTGATTCCTATTTCTTTAAGGGGATAGATGGTTCTGTCAGTCTAACATATTAAATTAAGTGAAAGAATTTTAAGTTTATAATTTAGAACCAATTATGCTTGCTTTTTATCAGAAATTTGCCTAAAAATACTGGTAGAGAATTTATTTTTAATTACTACGGCCTTTAAAAAAAAATAAATAACAATATTTATTTCCATTTATTTATATTATTTATTAAAACTACACGACCATTAAAAGCTGCCATGAATTTTATTTTTATCTGTCTCAATCTCTAAAAATCTAAATTTGAAACTATATGCAGCTAACGATTTATAATATATATATTTTTTTTATTACTTGAATTTTATTTTACATTTTTATACATTTTTTAAATATTAAACCTGGATATCAAAGTAATTTCTTTTATAGCTCTTATACAAATATTTTTCTTTCTTTATGTTTTATTTTTTACCTAAATGAATGACAAACTTTTCTTTCTGACAGACATACATATACATTCTTGATAATAGTCAGAAACTATAACGAAAATTCTAGATCAGCTCAGTTTATTATTTGATAATTACTTGCAAAATATTTTAGCTTAAATATTTTAAATGTAAAATTATTATTTTTTTCAAAATATTATTGAGTGTTAAATTTTATTTAATTATAAAGTATCCAAATAATAATAATAATAATAAGATAAAAATCATATAACTGCACTTCCTAATGAAATATGTCATTATTGAAATGAATTATAGAAAAAAAAAATACACATTTTGCCAGGCTTGGGATCGAACCTGTATTCTCCAAAAAAATTCAGAGCTTTAACTTTCTACTTTAACTCGCGAGGAGGAGGTCGTCTTTATTCCTTCTAAATTGAAGAGCTTCGAAAAACGGTTGACGCGTACGCAATAGTCTCGAATTTGAGTTCTGATCTTACAGAAATAGTTTTGCATTTAATATTTGTGATACATTATTTTTTCAATGAAACAGCTACAACTTCATAATGCTAGTTTCCCAATATACGTGTTTAACTATTGGCAATTCATAAGACGGTTCACCAGCCATCGTTAACCTGAGTCCATAACTTTTAGCCTCAAATTACTGTGTTTATCTTCTGTGTGTACTAACCAAAACAATATGACACCCCCGAAATAAACCGTACCTAGCTGTTAATATCGTCACAATTATTTTTTTGAATTGTTATTAATGCTAAAAGAGCCAAATAACATTAACTTTGTGAAATAAAGAAAAGCTTGTTTACAGTAAAATGGAATAGCAGACGAACTTAAAACAACCTCTACCTGTGATGTGGTAGTTCAACTGAGCGAGCATCTTTGTTCATCTGCAACGCGTCTCTCTAAAGGCAGACTTGTACTTATGTACTACTTATGCACAACTGTAGAATTTGTATTTAAAATTATGGCTAATTAATCAAATATTTGAATACACGGATGCACGATAACAAATCTGCGGCCAAATACCTTTCATTTGAAAAAAGATTGGTGTAATTTGATGCAGTAGTTTCCTCTCACGGACTGTCGAAAGAAAATGCTTAGCGTTTTATATGTATAGATTTTTATTAAATTCCGTGCATTAGTTCTTGAGATAGAGCGTACAGATCACATACAGATAGACAGACAGACTCACAGACTCACATTTATAAATATATTATAACATTAGACAAAATGAAGAGGTGACACTGTATTATATACATGTTTCATATTTATGTGCAAGACATCACTATACAAACACAAACACACAGTCTATGTGCATCAGAAAATAGTTCGTTTACGAGTGTGTTTTTAAACAGATTGTGTGATGTTACGATCTACTGACTAATATCAAAGTAAAGGGAGCACACATATCTTTAATAAAACTGATTTTCGATCAATGTAAATATAAATCTGCAAAAATAAGATTTTAAACAATTAATGGTGTAGACGGTGCAATTTATTTTGTGTTTGAGGAAATATAATTCCGACGAAAGTAATTTTTTGAATATGTCAGATAATAGATCTCTAGGGTTAACGAAACATAAACCTTCGATGTTCATAAGATTGAACGACTTCTATTGGAAAACATATATGGTGTAGACAGGAAAAATTACAACGAATAATGAAATCCGTTTACATTATAAACACCGAAAAGCAAAATAAAAAGACAAAATATAATATTTTTGTGGAGAGCAGAGATCAGAATATTTTCTAATAGTCTAACGGAAAACCTACAGTTTCTGGATAGTATGACGTAGTTAGGAATTGCCGATTTTCGAAAGTGCATTCACACTGCTATCCAACATTAGGTTTTTAATTCATTTTTAGACATTTTATTGATGATTACGAGTTTTTAAAATGGTACGTGAATTAGTACAGGTAGTGGATTTTAAGAGATTATTAGAAAATGGTTAGTAAAGTGTTACTTTTTATTATCCAAAACATTCTTGATATTTTCCGAATGGATTGTTGTTCCATCAAAACAACAAAATCTAATTTTTATTACAGTTTTATGAGTTTTAAATTATTATTTTTTAACTGACAAGAGAAGAACGTGAAAGGGCACCGCGACGATTTTCAAAAAGCGTGGGGTGGTTTTGTACAGTGATTTCCCCAAATTTCAGGTATTAAGACATTTTAAAAAAATTGATTATCAGATCCAAAAGTTGGACTTAACAAATGATCCCCAGGTTTTATTTAACGTAAAACTCTCATTATGGATTTTAATACCGGTCAAACGTATTTCGGCTAATATTTATATGAAGAATTCCCATCCTCAGATGAGGAGCAAAATTTCCGGAAGCAAATATATTTTTTTTTCAGTTGGTCACGGAAAAATGTTACGAAATTTGGGAATTGGTATCAAAAAATCAATTACATCAATTAATCTCCCCCCCCCCACTCCCTCCAAAAAACTTTGTGAATTTCGTCAAAATGAGTGCAGAAAAAACTCATATTTCGTCAAACACTCGCGAGATAAAATTGTAATTTTTTTAAAGCCAATCATGGCGATTACTTCAGATACGGCGATTTTTACATTGGTCGGGTTTCTTTCCTTCTTTTTTTATAAATATGATTCTAATCATCTTAAATTTTATTTATAATTATCCTTGAATTAAAAATATTTAAAAGAAAGTATTGCAACATGCCGAGTTACTAGAATTTCCCGATGATCAAGTTATTTAGGAGGGTGGAGGTAAGTACGTTTTTAAAATATTGCAAGAGCTTTGAGCTTTTGGAATATTGTTCAAGTGAATTTTTTTTCACACTCATATTTTTTATTTATGTCTTTTTTCAACAATGCTTTTCTTTAAATTCCAATGGTGCTGTTTGTCTTCTCTTCCGTGCCTTTTCTCTTTTTCTTCCGTGCCATTTTTCTTCATTGATCATTTCTTCCGTGCCTGGTTGTATGAATTATTGTCCTAGAAATGAAAGTCCTTATGATACATGGATAAGAAAGGATGAAAACCAATGGCCGCAATCCAACGTTGATATCGAGCAAGAACAAGTACAGTGAATTTTCCAAACCGAAGCGTTACGAAAAGACCTATGCAGCTTCTTTGCCTTCTTGAACTTTCAACCTTTTTGAATCCAGATGTACCTCTCCTTGCGGAAGTGGTTGCGAAATAAGAAGAAACCACAAGTCAATGTTAAGCTCTTCAAACTGTTCGCTGAAAGGGTCTAGCCGGATAAGCATAGGGAATTAGTCCCCACGACCGATGTTTGAAATAGCATGTGTGGTAATAAGGCTCACCTTGAGAATAAAATATAGAGTGCTTTTAGACCCGGACCTTGGGATAATCGGAGAAATATGCTTGAGATAACCGGCGCTCCTATTTTTCAAATACATTTTTCTGAAAAAGTACTAAAGTTAAAAAAAATGAAACCAACGCCAATTATTCAAGACTATATTAGTTCCCATGATATATTATTTTTTCATACTTTACACAAATTTTAAAATAGAAAAAAAATATTCTTTGAAAAAATTATTAATGTTAATTTTTTCCGATGTTAAAATGTCCGATGTTTCCAAAATACAAATGTTAAGTAATCCAAAAAATTACAAAATAATGCTCAAAGTATGTACTTTTAAGAAAAAAAAATTCGTTAAAATCGAAGATGCGCTTTTTGAGTTATAAAAAAAAATAATGCTAGCAACTTGCTAAAATATTAGTAACTTTCCCTTTTTGTATTTTCAGAAATACGCTACTATCAATGCAAAGGTCGATTCGTGACATTTCCACTTGGGCAGGATGCGCAGTGCGCCAAAATAAGAGAATGTTTCCATTCATACCACTTCCCTATAGGTTTGTTTTGTGTTTATAAATATTCTGTTATTTTGCCTACAGTGCATCCTTCTCGCGTAATAATATCAAGTCAATGGTCTAGTCGATTGTGCAGGTGATGCTGAATAGGGGCTGTAACTATATATGGTTATCAAGTTTTTGGCAATTTCAGACCCCCTACGAACCTTCCGATATAAAAAGTTATCGTTCCTCAAATCCCCCTCCCCCTCCCCCTAGTAATATTGTTATCAATGTCTAAAAATTCTTTTTATTTTTACATTTGTTTTTCTTTTTATACGTTTCAATGATATACAGGTATGGTTGTACATTTTTTATTCGCATACTTTACTGACATAATAAAGAGAAGTAATTTATAAAATATCACTGTTATATATGAAATAACTTTATTTGATATATCATTTTAAAGAAATGTTATTTAAAAGTTTTTAATAATAGCTCTTTGTTACATAATGCATTGAACATAATATTGTCTTCTTGCACTTCACCCTTGTACTGGGCCAAACAAGACCTCCTGTGAACAAAACAGGTGGACAACATTATTTCATATTTTTTACTAGCAAAAATAACAAGTATCTTTTCGAATCTGGTTTTTCTAACAATTAATTATATACCATATGGCAGGAGAATATCAATGGAGAATATCAAATTTATATACAACTTATAGAAAACACGCATGAGTATCTGAGTTTTAGCTCACAGGCTATCAAAGCCTGAGAGCTAATGTGCTCGCATGTTCTGTATGTATGTACACTAATATATGGCCATTAATGACCGTCAACTTTCAATTTAGACATTTTGTCGACTATTTAGAAATATACTTGCCATATTCTTCCGGAATTTCAGGATTAAAAAGAACAGGTATGACCTCATATTTAGCAATGATGATTTGATAAGGGGGGCAATTCGGGGTCCAACAAAAAATCAAAGAAAAAAATAATACTTGGGATCACCCTGTAAAATAAACTGCACGAAATGATCTATCGCTACCAAATATAAATAAACAGACATTGTGCAATATGTGTATTATTTTGTGTAAGAATAGCACATATATTAATAGAGATGTAGCGATTCATTTAAAAAAAATAAAAAAAAATTCTTGCATGTTTTTTTCTTATAACATGCAGGGTTTTCAACCAAATTTAACGCCGGTTTCAGAAAAATTGACAAAATATAGTAGAAATAATATAGTGCAATTGGAATACAAATATATTAAATATTGTTCAGTTGTATGAAATAATTTTTATCAGCGCATGCACGAACGATAACAAGGATTTTTTTACATAATTTAATAGTCAACTCTATGGAGCAAATTATTAAATAAATTTAGTCAAATATCGTAAAAATTCCGAAAGATATCGGCGTGAGAGTGAGCAAATTTTTAGTTGTTCTCTAAAAGCAGCTGAATGATAAGGGTTTTTCCAAAAATTGTCATTTTTAATTTTATTTTTTTTAATTCTCATTTTTTTATTGATGCTTTAGTTCTTGTTGGATAACCACCAGAACGAAACTATACCATGATCAAAAGAACTATCAAAATCGAAGCATTTTTTCCAAATCTACTCGTTGATAGTCACTAAATACTAACTTTTTTCTGAAAGTCAGTTAATAAAAAATGACAATTTGTGTAAAATCCCTTATCATTCAGCTGCTTTTAGAGAACAACTAAAAATTTGCTCACTCTAACGCCGATATCTTTCTGAATTTTTACGATATTTGAGTATATTTTTCTAATAAGTTGCTACATAGAGTTGACTATTAAATTTTGTAAAGTGATCCTTGTTATCTTTCGCGCATGCGCATATAAAAATTATTTCATACAACTGCTCATATTTCCTAAAATATTTAATGTATTTATATTCCAATTGTAGTATATTGTTTCTACTATATTTTGTCAATTTGTCTGAAACCGGCTTTAAATTTGGTTGAAAACCCTGCAAGTTATAAGCAAAAAACATGCAAGGATTTTTATATACACTTCTCAAAACAATTAAGGATATTTGAAGTTTTATATAAAATAAAGATATAAACAAAATTTTTTTGCCGAAAATAGAAGAAGAGAATCACAAATGCAAATTTTTCTGGTTTTCAAACTGTGGAGTATGCAAATTTTGAGTTCGACGTCAAAAACGTCGCTTCAGCGGCAGCGAATGAAATTTGACTTTCAACTGGATAAAAGAGAATGAAGACAAGGGTGGTCGGCATTCAGTGATTGCTTTGTTTCGATGAGTACGATGTCTCAGCGAAGTCATTTGACAGATTCAGAAGCTTTGAGAATTGTTGGTAGGTTAGAAGGGGGCCAAACTCAAGCCGAAGTAGCGCAAGCCATTGGAGTGTCACAAAGTGTCATTTCCAGGATCTGGAACCGTTTTTTGGAGAGTGGATGTGAAGCCGAAGACCAGGGCAAGGTCGTAGACGGGCAACAACGCCCAATGAAGATCGGTATTTAGCGTTAACAGCTCGGAGACACCGAACCATGAATGCTACTCTTCTCCAAAAACACCTTCGCTCGGCTACATGCACCACGATTTCAACTCAGACTGTCCGAAACCAGCTCCATGCTGTAGGTCTGTATGCTCGCCGACCGATGGTATGTGTTAGATTAACATCAAGGCATCGTCGCGACCGCAGGGAGTGGGCAACCGAGCATGTCAACTGGAGGAGAAATGAATGGAGCAATATTCTGTTATCTGACGAGTCCCGTTTTTCGGTGCATCCGGAAGGCAGTAGGAATAATCCTGCGTTCGTGCACGAAAGTGTCAGATTTGGCGGTGGAGGAGTGTTGGTGTATGGTGGCATCTCCATTGACGGGCGCACTGACCTCTACATCATTCGAGATGGAGCTCTGACTGGTCGCCGATATAGGGATGAGATCCTCAGACCTATTGTAGTCCCTTACGCTGCAGCAATCGGAGATAACTTCATTTTAATGGACGATAACTGCAGGCCACATCGTGCAAACCTGGTGGAGGATTTCCTTTTCGAGGAAGGAATCGTTCGAATGGAATGGCCAGCGTGTTCTCCAGACATGAATCCAATCGAGCACGTTTGGGACGCTCTAGGAAGACGAGTTTCTGGCCGCCAACAACCCCCACAAACTCTCCAAGAACTGGAAAGAGCTCTTCTGGAAGAGTGGAGCAGAATACCCCAACTCGTCATTAATAGCCTCATTGAGTCCATGCCTCAAAGGTGTTCAACGTTGCTGGCCGCCCGTGGAAACCATACCCCCTACTGAAAATGATTTTCTTTGAAGAAAACACCTTTTCTTATTCTTTTTTTCTCATATGCACAAATTGTGTTTTTTTCCTTTAGTACACAAATGCGCAATAAAATGCATTTTTTTTCTGCCAAACATGTGTAATTTATTCTCATATAACCTACTATGTCTGTCGACCATGTATCAATCAGCTAAACAGTTTACCAGATACAAAATCCACCTAAAACTGCAATATCCTTTAATTGTTTTGAGCAGTGTATTTTAAATAAATCGCTATTTCTCTATTAATATACGTGCCATTCTTACATAAAAGAATGCACATATTACACAATGTCTGTTTATTTATATTCGGTAGAGATAGATCATTTCGTGCATTTTATTTTACAGGGTTATCCCAAGTATTATTTTTTTCTTTGATTTTTTGTTGGCCCCTAATTGCCCCCCTTATCAAATCGACATTGCTAAATATGAGGTCATACCTGTTCTTTTTAATCCTGAAATTACAGAAGAATCTGTAAAGTATATTTCTAAATATCCGACAAAATTTCTAAAATTGAATGTTGACGTTCATTAATGGCCATATAGTGTATGCACGCATGTACGTATGTATGTATGTAAGTAACGCGATAACTCTTGATAGAAATATCCGATTTGCTTCACCTTTTTTTTTCTCGGTTCATTCTGACATGGTGCTTTGCTGATTATTTGGAGTTCATTGGTTAAGTGTAAAAGGGGAAAGGGGTTGATAAAACCCTCTTTTATCTAGATAAATAGGTTTTTCATGCATAATTATCTGATTTACTTCAAATTTTATATACCGGTTTATTCTGATAAGACGTTTCCCTGATCAGATTTTGGAGTTCATTGGTTAAGTAAATGTGAGAACAGGGGCTTATCGCCCCCCTTTAATTTAGATAAATGGGTTTTTCATGCAGATTTATTTGATTTGCTTCAAATTTGGTATACGGGTTTATTCTGATTAAATACTTCCCTGATTAGATTTAGAGGTTCGTTTTTAACACTTTCCAACAAATGTTGAAAAGTGTATATGCATTCGGTTTGTCTGGCCTCCTGGCCGTCTGTACGCGCTCTAACTCCCGTCAATATACTCGGATCGTTCTGAAATTTTTGGATTTCAGTGACCTCTACCATAGAACAAACCCTATTGCAAATGAAGTCTGTAGCATGTTTAATTAATTTAAAGGGACAGTCAAAAGTTTTCCGTTACATTACGACTTATGGGGGAAAATCTTTAAAATGGTTTTTAATGTTTTTTACATGTTTTCAAACATAATGCATGATTTACATGCTTTCAAACATAATGCATGATTTACATGCTTTCAAACATAATAAAATTTATATGTATTTATCAAGTGCACTAAAATATCCATTCCGTTGAATATGCGGTGCAAAGAATAAATATTATTCATTTACAGGGCCACACAAAAGAATACCGTTACATAATGATATACGGGTGGAGGGAATTTTTTCCGGCGTATTTTAATTATGTTAAATTATTTCATGTATAATGAAATTGATATAAATCGCTGAGTTTACTATAACTTATATCATGTGTAATACGAAGTGCATAGCATTTACAGGGACACAAAAAAGATTTCAGATACTATATTTTATCCGAAGTACTGTACGGTTGCGATGATTGATGGAAATACATTTCTAATTATGTTATGCGCTTTTATGTTTCACTATATTTATGCATTGTATATGGCGTGTATAAATGCTGTAATTTATATACAGGGCTACACAAAACAATTCGTAATGTTTACTGGGTATGATTGTAAATTGCTTAAAGTTTGTTTTTAAGTGAGTTTTGCATTTTTACGCTGAACTGCATTATTTTTTTTAATAAGAAACGTTTATTTAACATAGATAAAATTATATACTGGGTCACACAAATAATTGGATACATGGCCGTCTATAAATGATAATTTCTGGAAATGTGATTCCAGTAGATTTAAGAGTGTTTTTCTCTGAATTAAACTTTAGCTAAATCGTGGCGTGTAATAAAGGTACTAGGTTAACTACAGGTTTGTACAAAAGTATACCAGTATGTTTCGAAATTTGTTATTATAAATTGCTGAAAGAGAAATTTCTACCTGTTATTCGTTTTCTTGCTAAACTGAATTTCCCTATTATATAGCATATATATCAACCTACAGATCAAATACAAAGCTGTTCAAAAGAATTTGAATACATATTTGCTATGTATGGTAACTGCTGAAATGAGTTTTTTAAATTTTTTTTTGCGTTTTCTAAAATGGTTACTTTGTTCTGTTGTATACCTTATTTCCCTAAATAACGAAGTTTAGGTTTTGTTAAAGTATTCAGGAAGTGTTGGAAAGTGTTTGATAATCTATGCTTAACGCATGATTTTTCTTACATGTTGGTTATAGCGACATTTTGGTTATAGCGAGCATTATAGTTATAGTTTGTTATAGCGGATGATGCGACAACAGACCAACATTCATCATCAAATCAAAAAGAATATATGAAATTATAATAATATATGATGCATATAACATTTCATGACTCTTGTGGCACAGAATGAATCATATATGACGTATAAATTTGATATAGCTTATAAGACGTAATAATATGTATATAAGGACGTACGTTACACACACACGAGTGTTTAAAGTATATATATATATATAGGCGTAAATATAATGTGTACGGAAGTTTTTCTATGATCCTAACAAAATCATAAATTCCATCGTGACATAATCGTAATTGTGGAGGCATATATAACCCAAAAACAACACATTTTCTTTCTAATATATAATCATTCTAGAAATTTCCTCGCTTATCGATAAAGGAATTCCGAAATCTTGCTGATTTTTGATAATGAAAAAATAATTTTTTTTTAAGGTAACGGTGGAAATTCGCTATATAAAATAAGTGCAGTTTTGGAGCATTGTGAAATTATTTAATTACATTTTAGTTATTGTTACTTATGAGTCTAATTCATCTTATTTTACTCATAGTTATTCATCTGTAAACTTCTTTTATTTTTCCACGTATTTAAGCTGAAAATGATTGTTTGTTTTATGTAGGTGTTTATGTGCCTTTTCAGTTAGTTCCGTATCATTAAAGACATGTTCTAGCGTTGATTAGAGATTGTGATCCCGATCTATCCCATTTGCGATATTTTTGTTTGACATTTAAATTTGTCGTGTATTGAATTAAGCTTTTAAATATTTTCGGCCTCATCTTCCAAGGACGCGTCTGCCTCGTACCGCTGGGTATCAGGTAAAGAGCATAGGGACATTCAACGGAGCAGTGGTCGGAGGTACTCAGATCCCTAACCCACCCTGTCACTGGTTTAATCAATAAACATATAATTTAGCTTTTAAATTTTTGATATTTTATAATTGTAGCTCTTCAATAACTGCTAAGACAATCGTAAATTAAAGTCTAAACTACGGCCGGGTTCTTTGCGAATTTGTCGTTGTGATTTAAATATTTTTAAACGATTTTTTTTACAAAGGACAGGTCGATATCTAATAGCCCTATTTTTTAACCGACTGAAAAGAAGGATTATGTGTTTCACGCGTATCTGGGTATGTGGATTTCTTTATACCATCGAAACATCAAAACGGTTGGATGGATTTTAATGAATGAGGTCTCTATCAATTTGTTTTAATCGTATGATGGTTATAGGCTAGGTTTTGTTTTTATAATTTCCAAATGGCGGCCGTAAATTAAAAAATGGCGATAGAAACGAAAAAAAAATTACGCACCCTATTGAGTGGCCTATCATTGGATAGGTCTTTCAAAATAAAGACGATGTTTCCTTGACTATTTACAGTCAGAAGATCCGTTTAAATATTACACAACCTGGAAGTTGTTTAGGTAGGGTCTCTAGCTTTACTGCAACTCTAACCATCTTAGACATCTAGAGGCCTCATCAAAACAGTGTTTATAGATATGAACTAACAATTAAACGCAACTTAAAAGTCATCAATACAAGTAAATAAAAAAATAGATATGTAATATAAAAAAAATAGTTTCACATTGATAAGAAATAATTAATTAGTTCGCTTTTTACGCAGTCAGGTTTTTTGATTTTTTTAATTTAATTTTTATTTCCTTTTTAATTTAAATTCCACTCTTTTTACTAAAGGTACAATCAAAAGTGAAAGTATTTTAACGAAAACATTAACAATTATAAACATATTAAAGCATTAACTATTTTTAAATGTCGATAAAATCCTTTTATTTTTGCAAGTAACCGCCTCAAAATTTCATATTAGCAATGATTTTCAAAAATTGCATTTTGACACGATTTGGGAAAAAAATAGCTAAATTTCCTTCTGCGGACAACAAACACATCTGTTCTACATTTTTCACTGATGCTGAGATGGATTTTACAGTTACCTGCGATAAAAGAGCCTCAGGAACTATGAAATTATACATATCGGATTACCTTGAGTATAATACCACAAAAAAGGTTTTTCAAATATAATAATAAACTCCAATGTTTAATAATACATTTAAACATACAGATAGTAGGTAAGCAGCTTATAAATAATTGAGCATTAAGGAATCATAATGACCTTTTACCCATTCGATAAAAACACATATTTGCAATCTTCTTAATCCTTGCGTAGAATTTTTTTTTTTCAACTTTGGTTGAAATTTGTAGAAGTTATCATTTGTCCACCGTGTGCTTTCTTGATGCGTATCGTGGAAACATACTTCAAGTTTTGACTAAAGAAATAGCCATGAAATAAGTTTACGGATGAATTCCAAATGTTATTATATTATTGAAACTAAAAGGCGAAAAGGAAAAAAAAAAAAAAACGATTGAATTAAAGAATGACGTTAGCTATCCTACGCAAAAAAATTTTCATAATATTCAAATTCAAACGAGAAGTTCCAAAAGAGCCCGAACCTAGGTTTAACATTATCTTGCGAGTAGCTTCGTGTGACTGGAGAGTCCCCTTTACTTATATGAATGAAGTTGTTGTGAATATTGTCGACATATAATATTTTACAACTCACGGAACTCATTTTTTTTATAATGCACACAGCATTTTTTATAATGTTGTATCTAATGTTTATGTAACCCGTTTATAATGTAAAATTGACAATTTAATTTCATGTAGATGAACAAAAGCAGCTTAATGAACTCGTGTTTTATTTTTATTATTATATATATATATATTTAATTACCTTTATCCAAGATTTCAAACTATTACTTTGAAAATTTATATTAAAATTAAACATTTCTTTTAGACGACATGCGTTTAATACGGTGATTCCCAGTACATTTTTATTTAATTTAAACCCAATCAGGATTTCCAAGTAAATTTAAAATAATTTTTTTTTTAAGTTTATTTTATGCTAATTACAGCGCAAACTATTGATCATTATGTCAGAAAGGACATTAACCTTTATGAATCTTACTGTACTATATAATATCCAATTATATACAATATATCGAAGTGCAAAAAAAAAAGTATATACATTGTTCTCAAATTTTTAAAAGTAAGAATTTGTATCAAATGCTTTTTTCATAAATGGAATCGTCGTAGAAAAGTTTTCGCAAAATAAATCGCGATTTAATTCAAAGTAATAATCTCTTAAATGTAGAAAATTACGCTTCGTCTTTTAAATAAATATTAATTTTAAATATTAAAACAGTTACAGAGTATCATACAGTGTAACATAATATCACAGTGTATCTTAATTAAGTCTTTTGTATTCCTTTAAAAATACATGACCTCAAGAATTTTAAAATCTCAAAAGAGTAATTATGATAGCAATCACGGTTTTATATTTTTAGAAAATAGCTGCATTAACATACAAACTGCATTTTTAGAATGGTAAGAGTTTATAGATGTTTTAAGCAGTGTTACAACCTAAATGCTGTTCATTTTTAATAAATGGACATATCACGAAATAGAATAAATGTATTTTTCAATATTTTTAATGAACTGATACTACATTGAATGTTTTTAAAATGTAAATTTATTTTTATAGAAAATTAATATTTTTAAGCAGTGTTAATGCATGAATGCTATTCATTTTTACCCGACTGCCAAGAAGGGTTATGCGTTTCACGCGTATCTCGGTATGTGGATTTATTTATACCCTCGAAACTTTCCAACGACTGTATGTATTTTAATGAATGGGGTTTCTATCAAATCGACTTAACCGTCCGATAGCTATAGGTTAGGTTTTTGTTTTTATAAGTTCTGAATGGTGGCCGTAAAATACAAAATGGTGGTAGAGACGAAAAAACTATTAAGCACCATGTTGAGTGGCATAACATTGGATAGTTCTTCCAAAATGAAGACTATGTTTCATTGACTATTTTACAGTCAAAAGTTCCGTTTAAATATTACAAAATTTGGAAGTAATGTAGACAGGATCTCTAGCTTTACTGCAACTCTAACCTTCATAGACATCTCTAGGCCTCATCAAAACAGTGTTTATAGACAAGAACTAACAATTAAACACAACTTAAAAGTCATCAATACAAGTAAATAAAAAAATAGTTAAGTAATATACAAAATAGTTTCACATTGGTGAGAAATAATTAATTGGTTCGCTTTTTACGCAATCGGGTTTTTTGATTTTTTAAATTAATTTTTTACTTGTTAATAAATGGACATACCACGAAATTGAATAAATATATTTTTCAATAGTTTTAATTCATTGTTATTAAATTGAATGTTTTGAAAATATAAATTTATTTTTATCGAAACTTATTAATTTTATGAGATGTAATGTTCAAATTGCGGGAGGGGGATGTCCATACCAGGATTTGAACCAAGTATCTCTTGCCTGAAGCTGCCACCTGATCTATCCTGGACGAATCTGGGGTATCTAATTCACCCAGATAACATTTTTGATCATACCATCTGGTCTGATAAATGAATCCGTTTAAAAGAATAAATTGTAGGTAATAGAAACCCAGTAACCGCTGGATACTTATCATTTTATCTCATTTTACACTGAAAGAAAAAAAATACATCGCTTTCATCTAAAACGTAGTCATTTTCCAAGATCCTAAACTATAAATATAGATTTCCGAGTTATGCGAATAAGTTAAACAAAAAAACTTAACACACGAAATGATTAAGAATTTCTTGCGTATAGTTTCCTAGGTGATGAAACGATACATTATATTATGAATTGTGAGAAATTATCACTTGGTTTCTATAATTAATTCATAAACTAGAATTATAGTTACTAAACCTCACTTCTTGTTTTCGCAATTATTTGAAGAGATTTTTAAATATGTTTGACCACTATAACATACGAAAAAGACCTTGAATTTTAATAGGGATAACTAGAACTCTCTAGCAAAGGGAATTAGAAATTATAAAGAGGACATGGGACTATTTTTTCACAGATGCAATTTATTTTTTTTAATGCCAGTAGAAGAATTTTTTTTCAGTGTAAACTAAACATTTAAATATAAACTAATTATAGATGTAAATTTACAACTGGGCGAAAAATGTCCGGACCAGGATTCAAACGAGGGATCTCCTGGTTGAAGCCTCCAGTGCTCTACCATCTGAGCGATCCCGGACAAATCTGGTGGAACTTTTTCACCCAGCTAACCTTAATGATTATAGCATCTCAACAGAATAAATCACAGGTAATGGAACTCCAGAAATCGCTGGATGCGTAATCACACTAGATTAATTTTGACACAGTTATTCTAATTGGTAAATAAATAATCTGATTTATTTACCAATTAGAATAATTGTGTTAAATTAATCTAGTATAAACTAATTAATATATTCCACATTTATCGAATTTATTATGGGCAAAGTGTCATACTATATGGCTCTGTAATTAAAAACAATTTGTATTTCTCGCTGACATTTATTGTTTTCAAAATTAACAAGTTCCTTTGTAAACTAAAGTACTTTTAAGATATTTTCAATAATTATAAAAAGCTGCAAAATAAGGTCAATGACTTAGACTTTTATTAATATCAATATTCATTAATGACTTCAATTTCAACAATTTCTTTTTTTAATCTAACTTACTATAAATCTGGTAAATTTTGTTATATCAGAATAAATATTAATATTTATTTTTTGTAATTAATATTTGTACGACATGGGCAGTGTTGGCGTATTTGGCATAGTCTCGTGCTGCTGTAAGGTCACACGTTCGAGGCTCTCCGGCAGTTAAAAAGCGCCATCTGGTGTATGTAAATCTAAAATCCGTCGTGGGTGCAAAGTCTTTCAAGTTTCCTATCAATTATACCTCTGGAGGTGCGAATCAGGTGAAGATCTCGTCGCCTGATTAAGGTTCTAAATTACGATATGAACTCGAGTAGTGATCGGGTACTCCTAAACAATTGGCCATCACCTTCGGCCTTGTTATAGCAAATGGCCTAGTCTCCAAGTGCCCGCAGTAAAAATATAAAATAATAATAATAATAATAATGAACTGTCCGACACATAAATAAAACCGTAACACACAAATATAATCGTAAAACAAGAATAAATATTGTATGAACAATTTATGTTAGGACTTTGCTTGTATATAAAAAGAAGAAGAATGGGGATAAATTGTTGAATTTTTTGCTTGAATTTTTAGTGAAGTGAATATGAAGAAAAGTTTATATATATGAGGAATTAAATTTTATCATCGCATAGTTCGAAAACGTTAATAAATAAATCGTATTAGCTATTGCCACGGTTCCACTATTAGATAAGCTTTTTTCTACTAGCAATTAAGCCATTCACTTGCTTTCTAGTTTTCAAGCGGCTTTTACATAGCTGCCAACTTTTAACGTTTTGTGTTACCACTAAAATTTAACTGTTTTTGCATACTTTAATCGCAGATTTCGGTTATTAATTCTAAATTTTTATTGTTAAGAAAAAAGCGTAACAGTTGGAAGCTATGTCATCATATTTTGTATTAAATTTTAATTATTAATGAGTTTATTTTGTAAAATAAAAATAAGATTACGTACTTTTTCACTTGCATCAAACATGCTTGTTAAATGATGAATTATAGCAAATAATATTTAAGACAAATTTAAAATACATATTCAAAAATGTAACTTACAATTTTATTAACGTATCTTTGTTTAACTTCCTCATGACATTTATATTAAGCTAAAGTAGTGTAGCAGTCTCAGAATTAATAAAAGCAGAATGAATCTTCTGTGGAGACATATTAAAAAATAACGATATTTAACTTTTTAAGGAGTAATATAGCAAAGTGTTCTCAAAGAAAAGAAAACAATAAAAAATAACTTAAATAAGCGAAAGTATAAACAACGTTTGAATTATTTATGAACTAATCTTCTCTAATATGCATATAACGGTATGGAAAAATGCAATTTTTTTTACGGTATTTTCTATTTCATAAGTTACTGACGTATTATAGAGAGAGTAATGCTGATTTTATTCAAATTGTATTATTAAAAATAATACTTATATATGTTTTGTCTTATACTTCTTTAATGTTTATTAAATGTGTTAGAAGAGTAGTATTTCACTTTAATGAAGGTCCTGGGGTTTTCTGTGGTTGAATATTTAATATCTTACGATGAAAATTGAAATTTGTAAATCGGAATAATATAATAACGATTAACGAAAGTAAGTAAAAGTTGTGTATTTTTTTCCCGTAGTAAATACGTGATTATATTTCGTTGTTAAACGGATTTTCATTTGATTAAAAATAATTTTTACATGCAGCTTGTTTTTTCTTACCAGCCAACGCAGGTTTTTCTTTGGATATATGGCCTTTTAAAAGTATAAGTGGCATGTGAGCCTTTAAAACGTATTGTGCAATAGATTTAGAAGCATGTTATCACGGGTACATTGTAGAGAATAATAACGCTACCTATGAGAGTTGACGTTAAATAAAATTTATACATTAATTATTATGTTATATAAAACAATCTTATGCTGAAACTATCTGCACAGTTTTTTATTAGTATTATGTAAAAAGTAATAAAAGTTTCATTTGCTGTCAGATTTTTATGTTATCTTCGAAACAATAATATTTACCACTTAGGACATTAGAATTTCCATCTCCCATAAAATATCGTTAATTAAGACAGAAATTTATGTGATATACTGTAATAAGAAAAGGGAAAAAACTGAAACTAGCTTACAAAAAATTGCATATTGCAGAAATTATAAGAATAAAATAAATTTTGGCATTTTGGCAACATCGTGTTTGTATTTTTGTTTATACTCGACCAAACATTAATTATATTACTTTTATTTTGGGAGAATATTTTCAGTGAAAATAAAATATAGATTGCAAAAAAATAATATTTGTTTAAAATATATTACATTATATTACATGAGTAATTTTTAAAATTAAGATCATGCTTAATTAAATTGTTGATAATGGCTAGTGAAATATTTTGTTACGTTTCACGTTTTAATTTTTTTTTCTAGGATTGGCAGATATATATTTTTCGGGTCATGGGAAATTAAATTTTTCAACAACAAACATATAAACCGAAAGATATTACGTAATAGAATACTGAAGTGCATTTCATTAGTAAAAAAAAAACCCGCTAAAATTCTCTGTAAAAAAAAAAAAAAAAAAAAAAAATCCAAATTTTCTAAGAATTTTCTAGGAAACTGGGATGCCTAGAACTTTTTATGTAACTGCAACCCGGGTTACAGAGAAAATTTTAGTAAGATTACTGTATATTTAGTCGATTTTTTTGAATTGCTACAGATTTCTGTAGCTTTACAAAAACTAGTTTGGTAGATTTACATGATTTTTTTTTTTTTAAAGATAAAATTTTAGTAAACATACAAATTGCTGCATCTTTTTTTACAGTGTACAATATATATCTACATACAGAATCAATTTTCAAAATGCTGTTAAAATTTTCAAAATGCTGTAAAGTCTTATAATATACTTTATTTTTTTGTATACTGCAATACTGCCTTTTAAATATTTCTTCTATTAATATATATCTCCTTCCCTTCAACACTGTAGTATATTAGCTTTGATTTATTAATGTATTATATTAGATAATATTGTATAGATTCATTATACAATGAATCTGGACTATATTATCAAATAAAATATGAAGAAAATATTTTATGAAGAAACAATACATGTGTTTACCTAACTTTTTTATACTTTCATTTTGGAAATTTGACTAATAATGCTAGTAAACAAAATATAGCAACTAATTAAAATAGGGAATTAGATGTAATTTCTAGGATTGCATATTATCATTTCATTTATTTTATAACATTTACTTGAAAATCAACTAATGTAGTTTTATTTCTAATATCCTTCTGAAATCTCGGGGGGGGGGGGGGGGTATGCCATGCAAATGTTTTCGTATTATGGGTCTAAATTCTTATACGAAAGAATTAAACTGTTGGTAGTAAATATTCTTAACCAATTTAAATTGTTTATTGCTTTAAATAATGACTTTTATGAGGAGGTGGGCAAGTTGTTAAAAGATGTTCAATGGATTTTAAAGTTATGGGATTTATGAGAGAAATTATCAATAAAATTTACATAAAATATTATGTTTTATAAAACATTTCTAAATAAAACGAAAAAGCACTCTTTAATAACAAAATGGTTTTATTAATTTAAAATAATTAATAGAGTGCGATAAAAATGCCATAAAAATATAAAACAAATTAAATATGAATAAGAATTACAACCATTTTTTAGTCTTTAAAAGTTATCGTGATAACAAGTTAAATTACCAATGTATCAAATAAACTCATTATCACAATACAAATTTGCACAATATAATTTACAAATCACTATAAAGATGGTATACTATTATTAATTAATATGGCATTGTCCTGAGTAGACTGAAATTTAAAAACAAGTTAATTTTGAATTTAATTAAATAAGCTAAATTTAATATGAATTGAAATTAAAAAAAAAAAAAAATGTCACCAATTACATATAAAACATCAAATCAATATCCATATCAATTGCGTAATAGAAATGTAGTTATAATACATAAGCCAATTTTTTTTTTTAATTAACCATTGCGTATTATCCAGACAACTCCACCCTCTTCCGTACTCTAACATATACCCACCCAACCATCCTATAGTAATTGTTTATTATTATTTTACAATTTTTAATTTTTTATATAAATATATTTTTATTTTATAAATTTTTTGGTAAAATTGTTTACGCATGTTTTAAATTTTTTTTAATAAGATCATGTAAGTACTAATTGTATATTAATGAATATATGAATTTTTTTGGAAAACCATGATTTAATGCTTCATAAATTAGTTTTTAATATTATTGTTAATTAGATTAAAAGAATATAAACATTTTATTCTATATAAATGATTAAGTATTATATTTCGATATACAGAATGATGAAGACAAGATTTAAAATTTGTAAATGTATTAACTTTGAATTTAAATTCTTTACGTTTATCATATTAATCTGTTATTGTTTTGTTGTCTTTTATTGTAATTTTAAGATCTAAGAAGTTATTTGTATTGTTAGATAAGAGGTTTTCCGTTAGTTCCAAATTAGTGGGATAATCAACTGGAAATTAAGAAATTTTAAATAGATCAGTGGCAATTGAAATTATGTCATCGATATAACGATATAAATTGAGATTATTATTAGTAAAAGTACGTTCATAGTGATATAAGTACAAGCCTGATAATAAACTGGATGTACAACCATTTTGTGTGTATACCGACGTGCTGTAAATATAATGTGTTATCTTGCAATATATAATTATTATAGATAATGAAGTTTGTTAAAGATTTAAAATAAGCGATATCAATATTAGATGGTAATTCCAGTTTTTTATAATAGTTTTTAAATAATTCATTTATAATATTATGTAAATCTAATAAGTCTATATTATTAAAAAGGTCTTTGCAGTCATATGTCGCTATATTATTTACACAATGGAGATTTTTTTAAATATTGACCAGTTGATAGCTATTTTTTATACAATGTGTATTATCATTGTTTGTAGTAAGTATATATAATTGATTAAGAATTTTTAATAGAAGTTTATTGGCTTTATTATTATATGTATTGCAACCAATAGTTACAGTCCTAAATTTAATTGGAGTTTTATGAAATTTGGGAATAAGAACTAAATAAGGATAATTAAAGTTAGTAGATATAATATTTAATAGTTTATAATAACTTTGAATTTTACGATTATTTACAATTACATTTTCACTAGTTTTTCGAAAAGATTTATTAGAAGAAATACAGGTTGTAACAAGTTGTTCGTAATAAGATTTACATATAATTGCATAATTATTAGGAGATTTGTCTGCATATGTAATAACGTAGATTTTTTGTAATTTAGTAATTTGTTGGAAAAACTGCTTTGTGTTAATAGAAACCAAATCAGAAATATTTATACATATACATATACATATATATATATATATATATATATATATATATATATAGCAGACATAAATACATTAATGTTAACTTAAGCGCTATACGATACCACTCTATGTTTCCTCTAAGATAAAAAAATTAATGATAAATTATTTTCATCGGAATTTGATTTAAATGATAACTTATAGAAGTAACGGAACATTAAATGACTTTTTATGCTGAAACGTGTCCGCACGACTGAAATAATTGTAACTTTTCTATATTTGACTCTTTTGAACTCATCGTTATACATTAAATCTATGAAATAAGCAAGAAAATTTCTTTCAGAAAACGTAATTTGTTTTCGCTTAAATACTCTGAAATCTTCAAAGGAATTTTCCGATACATTTAAAGGTACTTCAGTTATCAGAAAATCGGCTTTGATTCGTTTAGTTTTGGCTTGAAATTATCCTTAAGGGAATATCCAAGCCAGAAACCATTATCTCATAAATGTCGAATAATTACTGAGAGAAGAATTTGAAATGCTATGTAAAAGTCTATTCCTTAATTACATCTATTTATCTGATTTTCCATAAAGCAATTTGAAAGTGTTTAATTTTATTGACATTCAAGTAAAACCACTATTAGTTATTGAAAAAAATAAAGAGTTTGAATAAGGTATGGCAAAATGATTAGTTTCCTTATGCAATTTTTTTTACTTAGTGTCGCTAAAAGGTGTAACAGTACCATAATTAATTTTAAGTTCATGCTCGCCATAATGGTAATATTTGGAAATTGGACCAATTAGGGAGTCAATTAAAATTTAAACTAAAAAAATATATATTATTTGAGATGGAATTTTGTTTTATATTGTCATTTCATCAGAACACCGTTATTTACATACGTGTTAGTAATGGACTAAAATTTCACTGAAATGTTTCTTTTGAGAAGGAAAAGGAAGGAGATTTATGAATTGAGGCAGAGCCGACAAGACTTAACTGTGTATTTGCATACATTGTAATGGGGATAGTGATAAACAACAAAAGGTGCTCAATATAATTAAAATATATCTGTATTACATAGAAAAATATTAATATTCATTTATGAATAAGTAATATAACAACCAGTCACAATCTGTTGATAAACATTTCTCAATTCCGATAGTTATAAAAACTTTCGTAATTATTATAAAATAACCCTTTCAAAGATTCTAATTTACTATTTTATGTCATGTGAGATTTATTATGAAATATGAATAAATCAAATGATAATATAGTAGTATAGTAGGTATCCTGAGGTATTACAACACTGTAAGTATCGTGTAAAACGATGACCCATTTTCTGCAGTAAATGAAGAGAATTAAAGAGTTCTACTCAATTTTCTTTAAAGCTTTTTTATAAGGGAATAATTTCAATGATGGTTGTTTTTTTTCTATTTCTAGTAAGCAAATTATCAAGGAATACGTATCATGCTATGTGCAAAAATCGTAAATAAAAATGAAATACGAGTATACTTAAACCTTTAATCATAAATGTTCCGATGTTATAAAAGTATTACACTTTCTTATTTGCAGTCAAAATCTTAATTTAAGAAGGTAAAAATATATGGACATTTTGTGACGTTGAATACACATTTAAAAGGTTTTAATAACACCGAAATATTTTTTAACAATTTATAATTTATTTCTCATAACTAACTATCGGGGTGTCCTAGATTGTTTTAATAATTTTCTGGAATTCTTCAGTTTGCACAAAAAAAGTTTGTTAATTTACGATAAATAATGATTTTCTCACTTTCATTAAGTAAACAATTACTTCCTAAAATTGTTAATGAAGCATTTTCACGAAAATCAGCTTATCTCTTAATTAATGGTTCAAATTGACGAACTAATCGATCAAAATTAGTCTTAACAGCACTTACTATACCATAACATCAAATTGTGTTGCAACTTTCCGCTTAGAATAGCCATTAATTACTTATTCATATATTGCATAATGATCTAAATTTGCTAGCAAAACATTATTTTTCAGTGTTAAGTAATTTTTATCAGATTTACATAAGATGTTGCTTAATTGACATTTATGCAAGTGAAGACTTTTTATTACTATAAATGATGTACGGATGTCTTTTAACAGTTTCCTTAAGTTTTCGATATAAGAATAATTTAAAACTTAGTTACAGGTATAGAGCATTTTAATTTAAATTTAATTTATATTTTATTATTATTAATGTAAAAAATCAAACTAAATGCAACAATATGAATGGGATTTATCTCATTCCAATTTTACAGGTATGTAACATTCAAAAATTTGGAATTTGTCAATAACTGTTTTTTTTTAAAGACGCAATATCTGTTCTTAGACAAATTAAGGAATCAGAAGATAATGCTACATTGTCTGTCATCAATTTCTTGCTGATTAAAGATAACAATACCCTCAAACGCAAAGTATACCGAAAACTGGTAAAACTGATATAATTATACCTTTTAGGCCTCTAAGTGTTTGGGGCGTAATATTCCATTCACTAAGCTCCAGGTTTCACAACAATACAAGCAATATTTAAGATAATATAATTTTATAGATTTAATGAATTTTAAATACATTGAAGAATGATTAATATTCCCAAGGATTACATTCATATTTGTAATTGAGTTTTTATATATATAATGTTAAAATAATCATATTTTCTTAGCATTTAAAAGAAAATGCAGAGAAAACAACATTACAATTTTACCCTTTTGCAACACGGTCGGAGGGTTAAACGCTATAGCCTCCTGGAATTATAAAGTAGCCACATGTAATTCATTCGTCAAAAGAACATACAATACTTGGAAGAATACATCCAGGAGGATCCTAATTACACGTATGTATTGCTAAAGATCATTGTTTCCCCCTTAATAATAACCCCCGTATTATTGAAAAACCCATAATAATAATAATGGAAACACCACCACCTAACCAACCTGCAGGAAATTTCAATAAATTCATTTTGTCTGTGAGAGGTTAAAGAGGTCACTGGTGAAATTTAACATTAATCATATTGATACCTTTCTTCTAACCTTATCAATTCGCTCTCAGCTAAATTAGACCTGATCCCATTTCTCCGGCATTTATGAGATTCCTATCCTCTTACACAACAATCAGAAAATGTACTATATACGCATAACTATAGGACGATTTTTCCTAAGATTAAAAGAACATCAAAGTGGTATTAAATTTTGTTGATTTACAACAGCTCTCGTGACTATATGCCAATAATAAAATCAAGAGTATAGAATTAAATGATGCGATAATTATCTCTTGCCAGAATAACTTTTGCAAACATTCAATTATAGAGGCAATTGAGATTATCATGGGACAAAATGACACCTGTAACGTTAACTTATCTTTCATTATTCTTAATATTTGTATTAAATTATTGAAATTAATTTGCACACTCTTCAGCAACATATGCACATGTAGACACAGTTTCCTCATGTTTTCCTCTCTTGTATTCATTTCGCAATCTCGTTTAGATTCCGTCCATTTTCGAGTTGATGCAATTTGAGTCTGCAACTGTTCTAATCCTGAGATACCTTGATGATGGACAAGAGGTTTGGCCGAAATTGTCTGGAAATTGTAACACATTTTTAAACGCTTTAAATGTTTTTCCCACTGTACATTGTTTTAGCATATCAATGGTACGTAATTTAGATTTTTACATTTCTTCTTATGTATTATTCAAACAGTATCATACAACTTCGAAGTTTTAGATAAAAACAAATTTTTCCGTCATTAAAAATCTTTCATGTCCCCTGAAACCGGTATACAGTGTGATGAAAATCGTGTCTTCGTGGACATGGATGTAGAGGTGGTAAAAATAGTCGAATGGATATTTGGTAACTTTATTTTGTTAGATGTGTGGAACGCAAATCTGAAGTCTAAATTAAAAAATTTTTATGGTAAAATTACAAAATCAAACATTTTATGATTTAACATCTATTTTTTTATTATTAATTATAAATTAAACTTCGTACGTGTTAAATATTTTTAAATAGTTTCGTGGGCCTACCGAAGCTGGGCGGATCGCGGTGGATGCGATTATTATGAATTTTTCTCAACCAATCCCTAATGAATAACAAAATAGAGCCCGTTTCGGAACACACAGAACTTTCTTTGAATAGATTTTTAATTCTGTTCTTATGTATTATTTACAGTATATCATGCACCTCCGAAGTTTTACATGACAACAATTTTTTTCGTAATTTAAAATCTTTCATGTCCCCTGAACCCGGTACACGGTCTGATGAAAAGTGGTTTTTCATGGAAATGGATGTAGAACTAATAAAAAAAAAGTTGAATGGATATTTGGTAACTTTATGGCGTTAGATCAGCTGAACGCCAATCTGAAGTCGAAATTGAGAATTAGAAATTGGCTGTAATTGAAAAAAAAATACATTTAAAAGCACGTAGTTTTATAAACAATAGATCAAAAACCCTATTCAGAACTGAACTGAATTGTATTGAATGACGTAGAAGAACAAAAAAAAATCTTGCTAATTTATGAAAGGGAAGTATGAACTGCTACACCAAATAAACAATTTGGCAACATCTCAAAATTGTACATTTTTTTTAATGGTCAGTTTTATTGAAGTCATATATTGTATTTTTGTTAAGTTGACTGTTTTCCATAAATTTTGAAGTGTAAAGCAACTTTAACAAGTTTTTTAGTAAGAATATATTTTTTTTAACTTCGGCCAATGTGGTGAATTTTGGTCATTGCACTCTAGTCTATGGCAGTAGTCCTGTGTTTTCTGTTTGCCACCGATATCAATTATCATAAGTATGTTATCTCCCCTTATAAATTCAATTATAAGATTTCCAGTAGCTGACCTTAAATATTTCTGTTATATCATAGTACAGTTACATGACATTCTAGTTTTTTTTCGAGTATATATCAAAAAAAAAAAAAAAAAAAAACTCGTCAAAATGATCCCAACATAATCACTAGTGAGATTTCATATTAACATTTTCCAAATATTTCATAAGTCGTAAGAAAACAGACTAATTTAATTAAAGTACCAATTTATAACTTGATTTAAAAGTAAAAGTTGAAAAAATAATAGAAATTTATTGTTACATTGCTTTTTCCGCCAGGCAAAACCGACAGTAAAAAGACCGAAAGCGACTTTAAAAAAAAAAAAAAAAAATACTGTCTTCTATCTTCAATAGAAAAAAGTATTGTAATCGAAAATTTTTTCGACTCCCAGTTTTCGACGGATTTACACGTTTTAGGGGTCAAAGATCCCCGAAAACATGTTTATAGAAAATGTCTGTCTGCCGCAATTGTACCATCAAAAAGTGTATGAAGTTATGCATAGAATTGAATTAATTTTCCTTTATGGTTTCAGCTATAGCAAGCATGTCCTCACTTAACTTGGAAAAAATCCGCCGGTAGGTGGAGCTGTAATAGCGATTTTGTGCGATTTTTGAGCCATTATGAGTATTGAACTATCAAAAAGTTTATGAAATTATCCATAGAATTGAACAAAATTTTTTGTATATGTTTTTGGTAATGACAGAAAGGTCCTCCCTGAATTTGAAAAAAAAATCCGCCGGAAGGGGGGAGAGCTGTAATAGCGATTTTTGTGCCATTTTCAATACTGTACCTTCGAAAAGCGTATGAACTTGTGCATGTAATTGAACCAATTTTTTTAAGCTCTTGGTTAATGCAAGCATGTCCTTCCTTAATTTGGAAAAAAAATCCGCAAGTAGGGGACACTGTAATAGCAATTTTTGTGCCATTTTTCCTTACCTTCAATAGCAGAAAGTATCGCAGTCGAAATTTTTTTCAACTTCCGGTCTTTGACGGATTTACACGTTTTAGAGGTAAGAGATATCCAAATATATATATATATTGAATTCTGTGCCCTTGATAACGTAATTCAATGTGTAAGCTTTTCAATTTTTGTCGGTGTCCACTTTTTTCTTTTTTCTTCCATAATAATTCTTATAATATATATATATTTTTTTAATACTTACAGCTTTAATTCATAATAATTGACGGTGGTAAGTTATGTTTAATTAATGGTTATATATATATATATATATTTAATGCAAAATGTCTGATTGTCTGTCCGTGTGCCCGTGTGTCCGTATGTCGCCATTGTAGCATAGAAAATGCGTATGAAGTTATGTATAGAATTGAACCAAATTTTTTGTGTGTGATTTTGACTGTGTCAAGCCGGTCCTCCTTCAATTTAAAAATATTTTGCCGGAAGGGTCACTGTAATAGCTATTTTTGTAATGTTTTCAATATTGTACCATGGAAAAGTGTATGATGTTATGCATAGATTTGAACCAATTTTTTGTGTATGTTTACACATATTATTTAACGAAATGTATGATAGCATTTTATACATTTAAATCAGCTATACATATATTTCAAGGATAACTATGCAAATTATGTGCAACAAAGAAGTTAAAACGAGTTTTGAATTTCCTGTCGTCAAAGAAAAGTAATTAAATAAATAAGATTTAGATTTAAGTTTCAGCAACACTTTCGAAACTTTTAGATTGGAAAGTTTCATTTTCGATTTTCGCTTTTTGGAATGGGTTTCCTTTAGCCCTTTATATTTTGATTTCATGGAAGAATTTCAATTTTATGCATAATTTTGTTATTGTCGTTTATTATTTTCCAAAGAAAATTAAATAAATTTTAGCTATTACATATGAATATATATGTTTATCATTTTTAATATGTGCTTCGCTATGTACAAGACAATGAGCATATTTTCGGTAGAATGAAGAGATATATAAGAGATATATGTTGAACAAATAAACCTTTTCAATAGTTTTGTTTTTACATGTCCATACATTTTCATAACATTTCATGTGTTTCATATTACTGCATTTAAAGGAATATCGCTGCATAGAATTTAGTTTATCCATGCTTGTATAAATTAGATAATAAAATTAATTTGGTTTGTAACAACCAATATATTGTCACTAACAAGACTTAATACTCTCTCCAGTTCGCCACTATCAATCAATTCTTGTCCTTTCTTTTTTTCTTTTTTTTTTTTTATATGGCGAACCAATTATTTTCATGTGTCAGGTTTTGCTTTGAGGTGGGGTGTGTACTGGCTGCTCTGCGTACTGCTTCTACGATTAGGTAAAGCAAAAATTACAATTCCGAAATAATGGTGAAAAAAATTCATAGCAGTTTGTGGCTATGCAGATCTTTCAATTTCATTTGACAGACAAAACGATACACGAACCTACGTTATAGCCATTTTTTACAGATATTTACAATAAACAAATTAAGTTGTAAATATGTTTTCAAACTTCTTTTGATCCATTATATAAAAAAAAGTGATTTCGGATTTCATTTTAAGTATTTTTAACAATTTTATTTGTAATATTTAATTAAATAACTACTTCAAAACATTCTGTGAAAAATGATTTTTAGAACTTATGTTACTATTACCATATTTCCACCATGCAGTTGTATTAATCTTCTATTATTCTATTGTTTCTGTCTAGCAAAATCTTTGAGAAATGTACAGAAATTGTTTAGCCCTCGGACCGGTTTGCCCGTATTTTTTCGTTTCCTCAAAACAACATAAATCTCTTGTAGAAAAAAAATATTTAAAACAGAATTGTATTTTCAAATGTACTATGTCAAATAAAGGGGCATGAAGTGCATTTTAGAAACCAACAGGGTTGGGATGATTTTTGACGGCCAATAATCTACTCGAGAGATATAGGCCCAGGGGGTGAGTGCCCTTCGTGGGGATCTTTCTAAGGGAACTTAACCCGTATTTACCCTGGAAATCCATGGTTCGAAGAAAAACAACGAAAACTCCGAACGAATAGGCCGACGAGCACGATTGGGTTCGAACCCAGCACCTCCCGTCTACCAGCTTCGAAAGCAGAAGCTCTCGGCCACAGTAACCAACAGGGAAAGAAAATCGCAACTAAGATTATCTTTATAAGCAATTTTCATGAAAATATAGGAATACCCATAAGACCATGGTAGGGTCAGAAGTGAAATATCGCAGAAAATTATGATAAAAGTGGACATTTACATGAACATTTAGAAGAAAATATTTTAGAAAAAATAAGTATACACATAATCCATACACATTTTATCCTTTCTTTAATAAAAATGTTTTATTGCGATTTATTAAGGCAAATTGTAACGATCTAATGATTTTAAAATCCTTATGCGCATGACAGTGTCTCATTAATATGAATCTGGCGTTTTTAATTAACGTTATCAGTAGTTGCCTAATTAAAGAACTCAAAATGAAAGTCATAATTAGTCTTCATTGTGTGTTTCTACCATTTACCAATGTACTCTGTTTTCATATAAAATAATTACACATTATTACTTATAAGATATACTGAGATAAGAACATCAAAACCTCCTTTAAAAATTATTTGAAATACTTATGTTACTACGAACAATATTGCCACTATGTATTAATAATAATCTTCTATTTTTCTATTGCCTTTCTTTAGTATAAACTTTGAGATTAGTATAGAAGTTGTTCAGAAGTGAAAAAACGTAGAGAATTACGATCAAAGTTGATATTCACATGATTAATATAGAAGAAAACATTATATAAAAAATAACTATAGCCATATGCTTGTGATCATTTCTTTAATAAAAATGTTTTATTGCGATTTATTAAGAAAAATTGTAACGACCTAATAATTTGTAAATCCTTATGCGCAAGAAAATGTCTCATTAATATGAGTCTGACGTTTTCAATTAACGTTATCAGTTGTTGCCTGATTAAATAGCTCAAAATGAAATTTATAATTAGCCTTCTTTGAGAGTTTCTTTCATTTACCAATATACTCTGTTTTCATCACCCATTCACTATAATTAATGTTAGCAACATCACTTTAATTTGCAATTATTTAAGGGAAATAAATTACATATTTATGGGAGGAAATATTGCCTGTTTTATTGGAAGATAGATATTGTGATGAATATTAATGATTCTTTTTCAATGTTTATAAATCTTCCAATAATATATGTTTATTACAATTTTATTATATTAAGCTTGTGTAAATAACTAATTTCAATGTTTCTAAATTATGCATTTCTTTTTAGAAAATATTTCTCTTCCAAAATTGTTTTAATTTTCCATAAAAATAAGATTTGTTTAAGTATTTTGTGCAGCAATAAAAAGAAAATATATTTTCATGAGTATGATGTAGTTTATTATAATTTGAACAGATTAAGCGTGTGTAATTAATTATTTATAATGTTTCTAAAATCTAATATTTTATGCATTTATTTTTGGAAAACATTCTCCACCCAAAAATTATTTTTATTTTCTATAAAAATAGGATTGTTTCATGTACTTTGTCCAGTAATAAGATAACTTATTTCACATGCTATGGTCTACACATAAATAATATATTTTAAGGGTCAATATCTGAAAAACGGACAATTTCTTTCCAAACTTTTTATTTTATTTTTTTTATTAATGTACCAACTACCCCATAGAATTATATACAATGTACACATAATTAAACTGACAGTACTAAAAATGTTCTGTAACACGATCTAATTGAGAGAATGATGCCATATTTCGTAAGAAGATTAAACAAGAGGGGGTCTAAGGAGTGCGAAAAAAAAATTAGTTCCAAAAGTCTGCGCTAGGGGAATATGTGGTGCTGTATAACAGAAAATAGAGTGTTAATACGATATTGAGCTTGAATTAAATCATTAAATATGCTAAATAAAAGGTAATTTTATTTCAGTATTGATTCTGCATTTTTTAAAACTCTCTTTTCTATTACACAGCGCTACATATTTCCCTAGCGATGAATTTTAGAACTACATATTTTTTCGCAGAATTCTTCGTCCCCCGTCTTGTTTAATCTTCTTACAAAATTAGGCGTCATTCCCTCCATTAGGTCGCGATACAGAACACTTTGAGTACTGTCAATTTAATTATGATCACCTTGTACTATGATACATGTTTTGTCATTTAAATACTGTAGTATTTTGAGATCGAGTATGAAAATTTTATGCGAAGGATAAACCTTTATGAAATGAAGTGTCTATCAACATCATAAGAAGTGTCTAATAAGCGGAACTGAGGTGATGTTTTTGTATTAAGAGCTGCACAGCCATTTTGTTGAATCATTCTCCACACATGTAAATTATTAAATATGCCATGTGACATTTGTATGTTACATAAATAAAGTTGCAATAACCTTTTTTTTTATAAATAAAAAGTTTAAAATGATGCTATAAAAATACTCATCTCTATTTAGAACAAAAGCTAAATATTTAACAAAGAGAGGAACAACTTACCTTCATCCATGGTGGCTTGTTGAACTTTAGTTGCTATTGCAGTGGAAATAATTCTGCCAGCCTCATCTAGGATCTGTTAACCTAAAAGTGTGTTTAGGGGGACTGAGATAATTGTCAACCTCAGAGACAAATATATTTATAACAATATTTTAATGTACAACCTATACTATTACAAGAGCGGCGCTAGAGGGGAGGCCCGGGGAAGGGGGTACATTAGCATTTACATGATGAAAGTGCGTTTTTTTTAACACGAAATCTCCTTTAAAAGAAAACCACACTTTTATCATGTAAATGCTGTAGTTATAGCTCAGATGAATGAAACTAGCGCTGCAGTTCGCATTCAAGTTCAAAAAATAAGAGGGGATTATGTCAGCTAGGTAAGGCGTTGGCACGGCTCGAAAAGTATCCAGGTTCGATTCCTGGTATGGACATTTTTTACTCTGGTGGAATAAACGTCAACTGTGCTACTTCAGCCTTGAATATGATTTAATCCAGTTGGAAAAAAAATATTCGTTCCCTTCATTACTTTTACATAGTTTTATTACAATATGGATATGTATTCTTTTTTCATCGTTTAGGGTTTGGATTTGGTTGAGTTTGGAATATTTCGGGTTCCTGTCGAAATGTGGAGGATGAAATTTTTTTATCGAGCTCAGATTGCATTTCGTGTGGAGTCCTGAATCGGGTTGGTCAAACTGAACCCAACCTGAGTGGTGGTTTGATCCGGCTAAAATGAATATTTTTTCAGAGATGTTCGGATGGACTTCTATTTTTCGTTTTGTTAACTTTAATTGTTTCTGGCGGATGGGTTCGATTCTACCTGATTTCTCAAAAAATTCTCCACAATGTATTTGGAAATGAAAATCAATATTATTTGAGTATCAATAAGTACATATATACATGTATTGATTTTTCTACATAAAAAACATAATTGATACTAGAGATATAATTGTGGGCTACTTTTCCATTACAATATGGATTTTTATTTCCCCTTTGGGGTAGGATTGGGTTCAGATTGAAGCTTGTCGACTTTGGGTCGAAGTGTGTTGGGTTTGGTTTGACTAATTGGTTTAAACTGGCTCAGGCTGAATGGATATAGAATTTCAACGCTCGGTCCTAAGCCGCGCAACACTCTACGCTCTCAAAATAATCCGTTAACTATTTTTTCCCTTTATCATTTCTTTAAAACGTGAAAATTTGTGCTTAGGTTTGCCCATTCCCCCCGCCCAAAAAATGCAGAAAACACGCCAATTACCTAAAATACTCACACCTAAAGCAGCATTTTCGTCAAATTACATGGGCGTTCCGGCAGCTGTGCTGCCTAGTACATTTCGTATTAGAAACAGAATTTATAAATCACTTTTATCTGAAAATAAATAAAAATCACGAACCTAAGCTCAAAATTTCCTAAAATTCGCAGGTCAAAAGACAGAAAGTTCTTAAAATAACACAAAAATCCCTTTAACTTACTGAGATATTCCGGCATTCTCGTGCCAGGTGCTCAGGCCTGTAAACTTGAGTCCATGCAGACCTCTACTACAGTCCTGCATCATGTCGGGTTATCGCATTTACCCGCACTCGGGTCGGGTCAGAACGGCGATGCATTTTTGTCGGTTTCACGTCGGGTTGACTTATACTTTTTCGCTGTGGGTCGAGATGACATTCATTGTTTCAGGTTCGAGTTGGGTCTTAACTCTTGCGGGTTGGATTCTGGTTGACTGGGTAATTCAAAAGAATGTCCAAAATATTTCTCAGGTTAAAAATCTAAGTGCAATAAGACCTCCATAATGCACAATGCCGAAAAACGAACATATCTGTTTAGGGCAGTTTTTCAATTCCTAACTCTTAAATATTTGTGTGCTTATAACTCTTTGAATAGTGAGTACCTCCCAGTCTACACACATGTAACGTGTAGGTGTGCATAAACTATCACAAATACGATGCATGTGTTATTGTGGGTATTAAAAACAAAAACCTGGTAATATTTTTCTTATTTAGAAGGAAGAATCTTAAAGAAATGATAGTCAATTATCACACTTCTTACCATTTTATTTCTCATGCATTAAATTGAATATATACTCATTCATATTCAAATATTATTTTTTTTCATCGGATACATACTGGTGCTCAAACTTTTTGTGAAAATCCCGGCAACCCGAATTGCAGAAAACCCATGAACCGTATAAATTAATGTAGTGTGAACTAAATTTTGTCAGGTGTTCTGATTTACGCGGTGTGAAGGATATCTCCTTCACATATTCTTTTAATAGCTTTTCCCTTTACCCCCCTCCCTTTTAAAATAAGGTTTTTTTACTAAATTCTTATATTTTAAATCTGTCTTAAATCATAAATTAAATTTATTCTCTTCGCTCATTTCCTATAGAATTACATTCTCGTTTCGCACTGTTATGTTCAAAACCGCAGAAGGCAGTAACAGATTAAAGGAAGCATGCTATTTTTATCTCGCATAGAAACAATTTACCCTTTATATTAGCGCGCGTAATTCGGTTGATAGGCGAGATCTTTCTCATGCCTTCATTCTTTATTTTTGACTGTGTCTCTACAGCTGCATCATAGTTTTCAAACGTATAAATTCTTGTCATAATTTTTGTCTGCAATATCTTTTATTTTCAACTGAGTATGCCTTCAAACGGCTCGGCGCGCCTAATTCCCATGGATTGGCAAAACCTCTGTAAAATGCGGCTTTGTGGTTTTCGGTAGTCCATACCTTACCGATTATATGTTTGGCGTTAAAATCCGTATGTTGACCTTTAGTTCTCCTCATTGACAATCCATTAACGGAAATTAACATGTGTCTCATCTCAACTTAATTCTCGCCGGATATCTACAGGTTTGATGTTTTTTTTTTTCTTTTTAATAAATTGCTTATCGCCAATAACTCTGCTCTCTCAGAATTGTAATGACATCACTCTCCTCTTGACGATTGGACTGATAAAATAAATATGTAGCAAGTTTTTTCTCCCCTCCAGCATCGGCATTTACGGCCGAAAATCTCTCGAAGTGTGTTAAAGAACCTGGTGATTAATACATATCTTTCAGATATTATCCGATCTTCGTCTACTGAATTAAAACGGCCCCCTGTCCTTTATTCGAATAATTATTATTTAGTTAATAGCACTCTGATTATCTGACATATCATCGAGAATCAACTTTGCAATAAATAACAACATAACACGCGGAATGTCAAGATTTTCGCTGATACCGAGACCTGTACAGTACCCAAATTACATCAAAATTTACAAGTTTAAATTAAAATTGCATTCTTTAGTCTGAGGCCAGAGAACGCAACCACAAGTCGACCACAGTAAGTCGTCACAACGGCCGGATGTTGTCAAAAATCTTATATTTTGACTAGAACTCGTGTGCACTCCTGTCCAACGTTTATTCGATTGACCGGAAACTTTAGGCGCTTATACGAAATAAGGTTCAAGAAGATATAAGACATGCGAAAATCCATCTGCTCACTCCAATCTGTTATAAATGAATGGGTAAACAAAGAGTGTTTTTATATTATTGTTCAAATTAATATAGCATCCAGTTCACCCGGTCCGTTATAAAAGCTAAACACCGTGCATTTCCGGTTAATAAAGCAAACATACCATACCAGCCCGGTGTGCTTAAACATGTTCAACCTTTTATTTCAAAAACGCAAAAAAGAAGAAACAATGCTTTCCCTACTAATACATGACGAACGTTACCATGGAGGTTATTCTTGAGAAAAGTGAGAAAAAATTCTCATCCGATACAGCCAGAAAAAAATAAAATACAGTCCCTGTCCCGCCCAAAACTACAGAAAAAAATGAAAGACCCAGATTTGTCGCTGGAAGATTGAAATTCCTACCAAGCCCAACCTTTCAAAAAAATAAAATTTTGCCTCAACCCGACCCGAGTCTTCAGATAAAAAGTAAGCCCTCACCGAGCTTAACGAACGAAAATTTCATCGAACTCGGGCTTCGAGACAGGCCCGGGCTCAAGGACACTTCTAATATATATTACGAATTTGGCCTAGAGTCCTGCATTGGGTCGGTTACCCGTTTTTGCCCGCACCCGACAGCGCTAGATTTTTTCATTGCGGGTCATGTTGACTTTCATTGTTTCGTGTTCGGGTCAGTTTCGGGTTGGGTTTGAGTTCACCAGATTTTTCAAAATAATCTCCATGATATTTTTTCACATTACAAATCTGTATACAGTAAGATTTACACAATGGATGCTCCTGAAAAGCGGACACGCCTATTTAGCGAACACTTTTTCAATTCCTAAGACTCATTATGCGTTCGCTTATACCTTTGAACAGTGTTCACTTCCGATTCTACACTTTCTATGACTACATTTTTTATATACATTTTATATCTCATGCAGTAAATTGAATATACGATGGGTACTCGTACTAGTATATGCATTCATATTCAAATACATATTTATTTTCATTTGAAACATAGTTCTGCTATTGAAAATCGATCTACTTTTGAAAATCCCAAAAACCAGACTTGCAATAAATTTACATATGACCAGCAAGAAATATTCTATGGTGAACCCGACCCACAGAAAGAAAGTTAGTCATCCCGACCAGAAAAAGAAAATTAAGGACAATCCGACCCGATGCAGGACTCTATTCAACGATGTGTCTGCTATTCAGGAATTTTACTTATTCGAATATTAAAGAATACAGATTTGTCCATTTTCCTATCTAAAACATTCCTACCCTATTCTTTGTCCTATCATTTCGGGTTCGGGTCTTGTTGGGGGTTAAAATATCTGGGGTTCGGATGGAGTGCGGGTTGAAATATGTCAGGTTCGGGTCGAGTTGCAGGTGGCCTAAAATTATTTGGGCGGGTTCTGATCGGGTTGTGGGTCGAAAAATTTATTTTGGCAGGTTCGGGTCGGGTTGCAGGTTTATTTCAAATGTAATTGTCGGGTTCGGGTCGGATGCGCGCAGAACTAATTCGGCCCATCTGTCGGGGATTTCATGACCCCCGTCGGGCAAGTTCTGGCGCCGCTCCTGACTGTTAAAAGATAATTATATTTTGCCCTACTGCATATACATAGGTACAAATATATAATAGTAAAAGTTAAAAATATTTATAGAAATTTTTACAACATGCATTTAATATTGGATATTTGTACCAGGAGGCAGGGACGGAGATGATGGATTCGTTTTTTCAAAGCTTAAAATTAATTATTTATGCATCATTACATGTCCATTTCTCATTCGTAATTGTTATAATAAATGTTACATTATATTTTATTATGCAGTTTTGGGTTTTAGTATAATTAATGAAATGTTATTTGCAGTGGGCGTAAATTGCCCAATTTTCAGATATTGAGCCTTAAAATTATATTTGGCCATCGTCCTACATAGAAACTAACATTCTTTAAAATATTTAATGTGGAAAATATATCTCTTCAAACTATTTTAACTAAAGTAACATATTAAATTGGGGTTTAGTTAAACATTTTTATAGAAGTTTATAAAAATTACTTTTGTCGTATTTACTTTAAAGAAGATAAATATAAATATTAATTATACAAATACGTCACTTTGTTTTGAAAATGAGAGAGTCAATAATTACTATAGTTGAAAATAGGAGTAGCAATAGCAGTTTCTTGGATTGAATTTAATTAGAGGAAATATATATTATTATTATTAATTGCAATTCCATTTATTTTATGACATCACTTTGTTTCTCATATCCTGCTACTGCTACTTCTACTTTCAACTCTAGTAATTATTGGCTCTCTCATTTTCAAAACAAAGTGACGTATTTGTATAAATCAACAACATTTAGTTATTAAGATATTCTCTGATGATGAACCTGGAAGGCTTCAAAGTACTAAGAAGTTTTCTATCAAATGTTTATTTTAAACTTGTAACATATTTTTCATTACATTAGTCGCCTTCTAAGTAAGATTTTGGACCTTTTTAATGTTCACATCATAGATTTTATGTTGAATCAAGGTGAAAAACTGCGTTTCGTCTTGTGATATTATTCGGATTGTTTACTTTATGTTCATGATCTCATTATTCTTTTTTTCATAAAGGTGAAAACTCTTTAGAACATTAATAACTATTTATGACTATATATTTACCTTCTCATACCTTCTCATACCATAACATATTCATAATTAATATTTATACGAAAAACTGCCGATTAAAGCAAATCTATTTTTAACATTGTGTAGCGGAATTAAACAATTTGAATCTTAATGACAAATAAAATAATTTAAGTCTTAACATATTGAAAACAATTTTATCTTGACAACAACAGAAATAGATATAAGCTTAATCTAAGATGCCACATAAGCGGTTTCTACAGAATTCGAACTACGATATTCTAAAATAAATTCGAACAATATTTAAGAAAAAAGAATAGAGAAATTTTTCTTACAGATTTCTCAATCATTTGAACGAAACTCCTGCAAAATAAATACATAATATTATTTGCTACCATATCAAACAAATATGATGTATATGACATATATGATGATTTTGTATATCAGAGTTAAATAAAATTGGTAAAAAAACTTTTTTAAACAATTCCTATCAATAAAGAAGAGTATTAAAAAGAGAATTAAAGATTTTATTTTATTTCTTATTTTCAAATGGATTTTTAGAGTGAGAAATAATACAATTATCAATTTGATTTCATTTTCATTAGGGTTTCTATCCATCTAAAAATTATAAAACTGATGGCATATTTCAATAATCTTTATTGCACTGCTAGGATTTCGAAATTATTTAAAGTTTATATCTAAATCATAGGTTTATCGTAAAATGTGCCTGTGTACTACTCATAAACATGAACTTTAATTGGCTAGCGCAGTTTTGAGTATTAAGTTAAAAGATGAACTAGAATTCACAATTTTATTTCTAAAAACCTAAAAATAACATACATTATCCAAATACAATTTATGGTAAAATTCAACTTATATAAACACATATTTAATAACATAAACTAAAATTCTTTATATTATTAAATTGTATTTGTACTAAACTGACAGAGAATGAAAGAGACTATCTAGTGTGATTTAGAAACTGTAAGCAGGGCTCCAATTTGAAAAGGTTGTTCATTAATTGCATTCTTATGAAATCTTTCGAAACGAAGTATAAATCGCCATATCCCACTTTACAGATACACGCTTGCATGGGATTAAAATGCACAGAGATACAACATTTCAATTTCCACTTGAATTAAAGCACATGCACTTGTTGATAAGAGTTTTAGTGAATTTAGATTTCTTTTTTTAGAAGAAGATTGAGATAGGCATTCTAAAAAACTAAACATCTTTTTTATAGAAATACATTTTTCAACAGTAATTTAACTGAAGTTGGTGTAGTAACTTAAATGTTATCTGTTATAATTAAGCAAATATATTTTTTTTCATAAAAAATAAAACTTTATGCAACAAAATACTTTAAAACCTTAAAAAAAAATTAAACTATTCTTAATTTAGAGAAGGACTTTTAATTTGCATTTTTTATTTAAAAAAAAAAAAAAAAAAAAAAAAAAAAAGTAATTTGTCAATATTTCAGCTTACAAAATCTGTATCAAAAAATTCACTTCTGATTCAAATGTAATTACTTTTTTAATATGATAAATTTCATTAATAACTTCCATAAATGTATTTTTTCTTCGAAATTTGAATATATTCATTTGAATAATTCATTTGAGAAAACAGAATTTTCGAAATCATTAGTGTTCTAAATACTTAGAGATTTTAAAGAAAAAACACGAAAATGAATAAGTTTAATTTATTAGTTTTGATGTAATTGAAATAATCTTTGAAATCGACGTCTTATTCTTATTTTTAATAATCTATGAAAATAAATATTATTATAGACCGTATTGTGTATTTTGATGTAAAACTTTGCATTTTTATTTTAGAAAAGAAACAGACTAAACATATTCTTTTCTTAAAGCTGCTCTCAAACGCCACTTTATGATACATGTTGTAATTCACTTTTGTACGAAATGTATGAAGTTGGCAGGTGTTGTTAATCTGAAACTGTTGTTATAGAGACTGCTTTTATTCAGAAACTATGTATTCGAAAGGCGCATTCCATATTTTGGATAAGAACAGAAGATCTTTCAGAAAATACAGCGTCATTTCTAAAGACAAACTGTGTTTCAAACTGAAGATAACGGATTTTACAAGCATTTAGCGTACCCCTTTAAGACCCAACCCGTACAATCGTACCGGTTAGACATTCATTTGAATGTTTGCTTCTGAAACAGTCGTATGTAAAATAAATCCCTAATCGGAGGATCGTACAGGTTTGCAGAAAGAGTCAAGTACCATTTTTATCAACAGATGACTGTTGTAATACATGTTTTATTTTCAGCCCGTTTGACTAGCTTTTTTTAAAAGTATAACGGATACAGCTCATCTTTTTTACCCGACTGCCAAGAAGGGTTATATGTTTCCCGCGTATCTAGGTATGTGGATTTCTGTATACCCTCGAAACATCCCAACGGCTGGATGGATTTTAATGAATGAGGTCTCTATCAATTTATCTTAACAGTCCGATGGTTATAGGCTAAGTTTATGTTTTGATAAGTTTAAAATGGCGGCCATAAAATACAAAATGTGGTTGAGACGAAAAAAAAATACGCACCCTATTGAGTGGAATATCATTGGATAGGTCTTTCAAAATGAAGACGATGTTTCATTGACTATTTTACAGACAGAAGCTTCGTTTGAATATTACACAACCTGGAAGTTGTGTAGGTAGGATCTCTCACTTTATTGCAGCTCTAACCTTCATAGACATCTGCAGGCCTTATCAAAATAGTCTGTATAGATAGGAACTAACAATTAAAAACAACTTAAAAGACATCAATGCAAGTAAATAAAAAATAGGTAAATAATATAAAAAATAGTTTCACATTCATGAGAAATAATTAATTAGTTCGCTTTTTACGCAGTCGTTTTTTTTTTTTTTTTTGGTTTTTAAATTTAATTTTTACTTTTTATCTATCGTAAAAAGTAATTATCAGTATATTTCTGATTGCTTGGATAAATATTTTTACTTAAATGTCTAAGTAAGAGTAATATAACAAAAAACCTTGATTATACACTATTTATGTTGCTCGTAGGACTCAAGATTTCGTTACCCGTAAGATCTTGCGAATCTGGTTTTACGTTAGTCAGAGCTATTGTAAGTGTTTTTCAATGTTCATTTTGTTTTCTGTTTCAATAATTTTGATGACAGCCAGGATAAAAAAGAAATAAACTGTTATATAATTATTGCCATATTATTTTCTTGGGTGTTGTCATGGATGAATCCCTTATTTTAAAATACTTCTTACTTTTTTTTAAGTAATTAAATTTTCTAATAGATTTTATTATTTTTTATAGAATACTTTGGTGTTTTAACAAAGGAAAATAAAATACTTTTTCAGATTTCTAAACGGAAAATAATTCTTACACAAGAAGAAATATTTCAATTGATGAATAAATCAGACTCTAAATTTAGTGATCTGTAGGATGATTATGACGTTGCGACAAAACATTTGAAGCAAATTTATTAGAAGGACAGTCATGTTCAGATGACCTCGGTGAAGAAAAAAAAATACAAATATTTCTAAAGAAATGATAATTTTGGATCATTAGTTTTGATCAAAGTCCCCTAAACGCATTCTCCGAAATTCTTCCTCTAAAGCCAGTTTTGGAAAATTGTAAGAGAATGAAAAAAGAAAAAAATCAAGTGGGGTGTTAATAAGTTCTTTCTGTGCCTCATCCTGGACGTTTAGATTTCCCACAATTGCAGGTATGTTTTTCATTTCTTAAATTTTAATTAAACAAATTATAGAATTAAAAAAAATAAAATCGATATCATTATAAAAAGTTTTAAAAAATATGGCAAACATTTTAAAATATGTATTTTTGAATTTTTTAAAAGTGGATAAGTACGTCTGCAATATTAATTTCCCCCCTCCTTTTATAGGCTTTAGAACCAGTAAGCACTCCATTGCATTGCAGTAATTCAGCCAATACTTTCCATATCATTCTTTCGAAGACGCTGCTTTCTTTACTAATCATGTCCTGTCTTTAAAACAGGAAAATCATTGAAAACTAATGGATTGGAATTAAAATCCTTTTTGGCTTCCAATTTGATTATCAGATGTGTAACTTAACATAGATGATTATCCTGTTGAAAATTTTAAAATTTCGTATTAGATAAATACAACTTTTTATTAAAAACACAAAAATGATTAAATACAAATTTATTTAGGTTCAGGATAATTATTACTGTTTGATGCATAAGTATGCGCCAAATTTTTTATTCTAGTTGCAATATTTTTTAAATCGTGCGCGTAATCTATTATACCAATTTTTTGCTGTCAAATGTCTGACAGTTTCAAGTCCCCTATAAATTTTTATTCTGCATGTTGCAATTGTTTAAATTCATGAAATGTAAGAACATGCTTATATCTTTCTTTCCAATAAAAATTGTGTTTGAAAATCATGTATTTTTGAAGTTATTACATGTTGAAAATGGTCTTTTTTTTCAGTTTTAAGAGTCCTGAGACTCCTTAAAGATGGTAGAGAATCCGTCTTAGATGATCCGCGATCAGGTATATCACCTACTGCGATTAATGATCAAGATATCTGGTGATCTTTGTTTGAAAATAAGATGCAATTTTGAACAAGTTCCCATTTCATTTGGTTCCCATCAAGCAAATTTGAAAGACCGTTTAGGCTTGCGATGCGACTCTTTTCGTGTGATTCCAGGAACTTTGAATTTGTTTCGAAAAGAAAAAATATGCTCAAGTGGCACGGCAGATCCTTTCTCCAAGCGTTTCCATTCTAAAACGTATTATTACCAGTGATGAAACTTTGATATATGCTTTTAATACAGGAACAACACAACAATCAAATGAATGACACTTGAAATGCGAAGCAAGAATTAAAAGTCCATGTCAAAGTCGTTCAAAAATCAAGCTAATGTTGACTTTTTCTTTGATTGTCTTGGTGTTGTTCATTATGATATCCTACCAACTAGCAAGGCACTACGTAAAAATTATTATTTGAGTGTTTTCTGCAGTTTGCTTAAATTAATTCGTTGAAAACTGCCTGTTATGTGGCGAGAAATCGTATCTATTTTGCACCACGATCATGCGTTTTCTCGCAGTGCAATTATTATTCGTAATGTTTTAAGAAATCGCAAAACATACGGCTTCACAAGCTCCGTATTCGTCTGATACGGCGCAGTGTGACCTTTTTCTTATTTCCATGTTTAAAATTACCTTTTTTGTTTTGAGTCCATAATCCCTTCATCTACTGACGGCACTGAAGTACCATTAAAATAACTTTTTTAAAAATGCATTTAATACGTCGATCACTAGTATTACAGTTTAGAATGAGTTATAGATGCATTAATTTGTCTTGTTCTAAAAGTATTATTCGTTACACACACACACACACAAAAAAAATATTTTTTGAAGGATGATTTATTTTGCTTTTGCATCTTTTCAGATTTCTTGGCGTTGGAGGACTTTTCACGGAAATATTTCTATATTTCTATTGTAAGAACATTATATTTGTACATTTCCAAATTTTGCAAAATACCAATATTTAAAATAAAGATTTGAGTGGGGTTATAAATATTGCAGAAAATCCCTATAAATTTAAATTTAATTAATCCTTCTAAAATCCTTTTAAAATTTATTAAATGACTACATAAGTCTTATAATGTAATTAAAAAATCACGAAAAATGCTTTAGAAGAAAAAAATTTCATTAATTCATAATTCAGTACATAAAGGGTTAATTCGGTAAAAGGAAACTATCTCAGAATTATGAAGGTATCTGTCAAAAACGACTTTAAAACATTTTTTTGATGACTGGAAAAAAGTTGGAAGTAGTATATTGCAATCTCATGAGATTAGTTCGAAGGAGATTCATAAATTTTGGCCAATAAATTGATACATTTTGCTTTATGCCACCATTGCGGGGGCTTTTGATCACAGTAGTAGTATATTTACATTTTCTGAAATTGTATTTTTTTTTTTTTAAGATGAATTTTTAGAATCTCTTAAAAACTGTATTTTTCAGAAATAGATAACTTGAATATATGACCAATATATACTATGACCAATTCTAAACAAGCTGTACTTAAATATTTCAACATCGGAAACTGTTTTACAAATATTAGTGTTTTTTAAACTAAAGAATAAATTCATAAATCTTTCATCAGGATTTCGAATTTAAATATTAGTGTGAAAATGTATTAATATTTAAATTATTTATTATCTTAAATAAATATATAAATATTTAATTATATAAATATATATAAATATTAAATAATACTGAAAGTTTATTAATATCGAAAAATTTTAACATGCAGAGAACTATATATAACCTGTTTTAAATGCAGATTACTATTAAGCTATCAGAAATAGTACAAGAATTATTATTTTGCTTATTTATAAGCGAAAGAGAATTTCATGAACACTTACTTATTTTTATGTCGAAAAATATACAATTTAGTTTTTTAATGAAAGATCTCTCTCTATATATATTACGCTATCGTATGTGGCACAGAAATCACGAAACAGCGTTTAATGCATCACCATACCTATAAGGGTGGTTACCAAAGGGGGGACCTATTCTGTCGCCAAATACCGTCAATTTTGTCGCCAAATTAGCGATGTAACGCGAAATTTGGCGACCAAATTTAGTCGTCAAAAGTGACGCCAACTTGGCGATACCTCTAATATTTCGTCAAATTCCTATAGACTTCCATTGTAAACAAATCGTGTTTACCAGCTTACAAAAAATCAACAAATTATGATATTTTAATGTAACAAAAAATAATATTAGCTTAAAGGATTATATGAATTATATTTAAGAAAGTCCAAGTAAATTAAATTCTGAATAAAAGTAACATGATACAATGCTTAGCATGATTTCACAAACGTAAATTTTAAGGGAGACCAAACTAGTCGCCAAGGGCGGCCAGTTTTACTGAATTTTGATATGAATAATTAAATTTCATTTTCTTTTATAATAAAGATACTTTTGAGTAGGGGAATAAATAATTAATACATAGTATGGTTTGTATAAGTTTTAGAATTTTTAATTTTTTATCATTTGTAGAATTAAAATAATTATAATGATTAGTTGTAATAAAAATAATTGTAGAATATTCCGCAGAATTAAAGTTTATATATATATTTTTTTCTTAATTTTCTGCATAACTTTTTTTTATGTTTTAATGTTTATTTTTCCTCAATAAATAGACATTTATAATTTTTTATGCAATTTAATATGTTTTACTAATAGTTGCAGCCCCTATTAATGAATTCCTATTAATGAATTTTTTTAGCGGCTGCTAATGATCAAAAATGTATTCTCTTATAACAAATAATGTGTTTACACATCTTCATCAAGTAAACGATAAATTACATTTATAATTAATGAACGGATTGCAAAATGTTTAATGGATAGAGTAAGTAATGATGTAAATCGATGAAAGGTTCAGAAATTATACTTTACATAGCTTTATTTTTATGGCATTGAATGTTGGCGATATCTTGTTCTTTTAATGACAATTAATTACACATTTGTATATTCCTTTATTGAACGAAAGAAGCTGATAAAAACATTTCCAGGCAGATTATTTCATTAATAATATATTTTTTAAAATATATAAGATGCTGCTGAATTGTTATTTTACGAAATTCATTAGTACATTAGAATTAATGGCATTTTGTTTTGTATTAATGTGAAAGGGTTTAAAATATTTTAGCTATAAATTAAAGAAACAAAATATTAAAATCATACACTGTAGAAAAAAAATAGTTTTTTTTTTAGAAAATTGGGATGCCTAGAACTTTTTATGTAACAGCAACAAAATTAATCATGTAATTGACCCATGTTTATAGTGTAAAAAATAATAATAATAATCTGTAAGATTACACAGAATTTCCCAGGAAACTGGGATGCCTATAATTTTTTATGTAACGGCTACAAGAAAAATCAATGTAAATATCCCGAATTACCGATACTATTTTAGTAAGTATACAAATTTATGTATCTTCACAAAAACTGGTTTTGCAGATTTGCATCTTTTTTTTTCATAGTGTACAGATAAATTTTTTGTAAGCAAAAATATTTTTTTTTATCTTTACGAAAACTAGTTTTGTAGATTTACATCTTTCTTTTTTACGATATAGTTTGATAGACCCACGATTAGCCCCACAGCGCTAAAAAATATTTTTAAAATTAATATTTAGGTAGGTCTCTTGTGATAAAATTAAAACAAAAAATAATTATGCTCATGCATTAAATCATTGCATTTGAATTATGTAAAGTATGATATGTTCAGGGTCAAGAGAAGCGTTCAAAGAAAAAGTATCAACTCAAAGAAATGCAACACTCCGCAGATTGCAATAAATCCAATGAAACACGAGAATGAAATAAGATAGGTCGTAGAATAATCTGGGAGAAAATCGGCTAAAAAATTGTTGAAGCCAAGGTTTAAAAGCTTGTAAAGACTAGTGTCAGAGAAATGAAGCATAAGTGCACTCTTTGGTAAGATATTTAAACCGAAATAAAAAACATACCGCCTTCATCTGGAACGAATACACTGCAAAGAAGATCTGTACACTGTAAAAATAACGACATTTTACAATACAAAGTACTGTTCATCTCGCGCACAAACTCGATCACAGTGAATGTCCTGTATCTTTCTTTGGTTTCCTGACTATATTTACATGGAAAATACAGTAGTTGCGTAAAATTAACAGCACAATGTTCTGGCAATTTGAACGCCAGCAGTTTGTGCTGCAAAAAAATGCGTCCAAATTGCCAGCACATTGTGCTGTTAATTTTACGCAACTACTGTATTTTCCATGTTAATATAGCCAGGAAACCAGAGAAAGATACAGCACATTCATTGTGATCGAGTTTGTTCTGGCAAATCTACAGTGGTTTTTTTACAGTGTAATTCTCCATCTCCAGATGTAAAGTTACAGAAATCTATATACTTACTAAAATTTTATCTGTACCCTGTACAAAAAAAAATGTAAATCTTCAGAACAAGTTTTTGAAAAGCTACAAAAGTCTGTAGCTTTACAAAACAATCTACTAAAATTACACTAATTTTATTACAATTCTATCTATAACCGGGGTTGCAGTTACATAAAAAAGTTCTAGGCATCCCACTTTTCTAAAAAAACTTCTTAGTAACCTTACAGATTTTTTGAATTACAGTGCAAAAGTGTAACTTGTAAAGCTACAAAAAGATGAAGCTTTATATAAGAATCTACTATAATTTCAGTAATCTTACTAAAATTTTATCTGTAAATCGTGGTGCCGTTACATTAAAAGTTCTTGGAATTCCAATTTCCTAGAATAATTTTAGTAACTTTTCACCTTCTTTTAAAGTGTATGTTGTCACTTTCTACATCCCAAAACTAGAAATATATATTTTAGAGTTATTCGAATAAAGTATACACATAAAATAAATAGGCGAAATTATCAAGAATGTCTGATGAGATGTCTATAGCTTTCTAAATAATGAAACTTTACATTGCATTATGAATCGTTTGAATTGCGTCAATTGTCACTTGATTTCTAGAAATAATTCATAAACTAGAATTATAGTTACTAAAACCCAATTCTTGTGTTCACATTTATTTACAGAGATTTTTAAATACCTTTGACCACGATAATTGCAGAAAACGCACTTGAATTTTAATAGGGATAACAAGGCCTGTCTAGCAAAGAGAACTCGATTGTATAATGATGGCATGAAAGTATTTTTTCTAGAGATGCAACTTATATTCTAGATGCCAGTGGCAGAATTTCTGTTTGAAATGTAGTATAGTGTATTGAATACGAAAAGTACCATTCTTAATTGTTGTGATCATGTGTTTATATATTGAACTGTTACTTTCATGTAGTATTTAGTATTCAAGTGCTATTTTAATTCAAAAATATATTTAAAAATAGCAGGGGCGTGGTACACAATATTTGGTGATGGATAGCGATATCGGCGGTCAAAATATCTATTGTATATATAATATACAAATGGTAATTTCGTTCCTACTGCTTATAACTGGAGTTCTATCAAAGGATTTTTATGACACTTTCACTGTAGTAAAATCATTATTCAGAGGAGACTTTTATATGTAATGTATTGTTCTACGTATATCAGTCACAGATTTAAACGGAAGTTCTATAATCAGACGACACGATTATGTATGATTAAACTCTCTAAAAGATTCTGAAGAATGGATTTTGACGGAACCTGCACAGTTAGTTAGTAATGTTTCAGGAAACGTTTTCTTACATCACAATATTGTCTTACGTTCAGTAACATAAATATGGGTCAGAGTTGACAATTATCAAAGATAAGCCTTTTAATAAGTTCTATTAAACTGATTTTTATTAGACTTACATTGATAGTTACATAACTTTCTGAGATGGTTTCAGTATATTTAGTATATTTTGTATCATTTTACGTTATTTATAATAAATTGTCGAACGTTATTTATTGTCGTCGTTATTTATGAAAAGTTATACTTAAAAGAAAAAACTGTCAAAAACAGAGAACGGCTTCCAGCTGCCAGACAACTTACGCAGCGGATATTATCGTCGTTACGCAAGTTCTTTCAACCATGTATGCATTGTATGTTGACATACTCAAGGGGTTAATGCATACTATCTCATATAAATATTGCAATAAAACGTGAATAGTTTATTGATTTCAATCGAATTTTTTTTTTCATACAGACAGTAATTCAATGAGCTTTCGTGAATGTTTATCATGTGATGACATGACATGACATGACATCGCAGTGCTTAAGGAGCGCGCCAACGCGGCGTTAAACGCCGCCTTGCGTAACCTCCAACTAAATATGAAAAAGGAACTAAGGATGAATTTTGAAACAATGCACGGCCTAAAAGTATAATTTGGAAGCTCTGGTGGAGTCCCGAGGGCCATTCCAATGTTGAAAGCACGAGGTTAAATATAACCTCCAGAAAAGGGGCGCATAGGACATCCAAATAAATTTGGTTGCCCTACACTTCGATGTCACTTCATCTACTGGTAAGAACCTAGGTAAAGAACGGAGAATGCAAAGACAGTAGGGTGCCAACGAGCACAGAAAATCATAGCATAAGATAGCCAAGCCTATCTAACTTTTCTAACTAGTGCAGTGTTTAAAAAAAGGAGTAGCATATAGAAATTGCATAAATAGTAAATTCGCAGATCCCGAACCTAAACTTCAGCTCTATAAGTCATTATATTTTAATTACATTTTGAATAATATTTAAGATCCGGCAAACGGTCAATTTATTTTGTCATGTGTATATTTATAAGAACATAAAATTTCAAGATTGTACTATTTTAGATGGATCACATTAAAAACGATTTCATGCAAAAATATTCTGATTATCTTCCAATTTTGGTAAATTTTTGAAAATGATTAGTATTAGCTTTTATGATACCCCCGATGACATTTATTTTCTCAATTTTCAGTATTTCAGACTTCGAGTGTATTCGCATGCGTTTACTACTGTAACTTGACTAAATTAACGATATGACTCTGCAGAGGATTTTTTCCTATGCTTAAAATATTATTTACTTTTCTACTACAAAAGATTAGTATCTGTGGCAGAAATTGAAAAAAAATATATCGTGTAACAAGTATACTTTTACAAATGTGATCTGCTCTTACGAGACATATACATTTTATACATTCAACCACCAAGCATTTGTTGATCATTCTATTGTTGTTAAAAGATACCCTTTATCCCAAAACCTCCTCAACTATAGATAAATCATTCTTAAATCACTCGGAAAGAAAATATTTTGCAAATAAATATAGCGCAATTTAGTAGAGTTTTATTTTTTTTTGTACACATTTTTATAATGGTGCTAGGCAACGATAAAAAAGAAAATGAAAAATAAATATATTTAAAGTTTGTATAAAATGAGAAAGTAAAATCGTTTCTATTTCTCTATCCTGGATTCATACAATTTCTTAAAAAGTTGTACTATATTAAAGTTGGAACTTATAATAATGCATCAGGATTTTTTTTTTAAGCGATTGGATTACTTTAAGATGTCCGTATCGATAATTTAACATTCATAAATTAACGTTCATATCGATTATTAAAATTTACCATTCTTGTTTCGGTGAATACATTCATTTAAAAATTTTCTCAATTACGATACCAAAGCATTATAACAAGAAAAGAAATTATCAGTATTTTTCTAACGAACAACCAAATATAACCAAAAACTATGCAGTTAACCCTTTATGTACTGAGTTATGAATTCATGAAAATTTTATCTTCTAAAGAATTTTTCGTGAATTTTTGAAACTACATTAGAGATTTACAAAATCATTTAATAAATTTTAGAATGATTTTAGAAGGATTTAGGAGGATTAATTAACTTTGAATTTATAGGGATTTTGTGCAATATTTATAACCCCACTCAAATGTTTTATTTTAAATATTTTTATTAGTATTTTGTAGAATAAGGAAATGTGCAAATATACAACAATTCTTACAATAGAAATATAGAATTTTTTTTATGAAAATCCCCCCCCCCCCTAATCGCGAAGAAAGCTGAAAAGATGCAAAGGCAAAGAAATCATCCATGTATTAAATTAATTTTATAACAAGTTATTTTAATGGTACTTTAAGTACCATCAGTAGATAAAGAGTTAAATTCCGTCACATAAACAATATATCAACGCAAATACAAGCTAGTCGCTTGCTTTTTACTGCAGTTATTAGACAAATAGACAGACTGACAAAAACACAAACTTTTTCGCGCTTCTTCAGTAAGCCTCAACAGACATTTCAACAATTATATTTATATTTATTGGTTAAATCTGTTAATATTATATTTTTAACAACTATAACATTTTGTTTTCAGTAATTTTATTTGTTTTTCTTTCATTCCATTCTAGATTGTTCTTAGTGATAATTATCTCGAAATTCTCGGGATTTCAAAAAAATGTTAATTAGTTTATTACAAATAATTATTTTCTTACCATCATTAAGTAAACAGGAACTTCATGAAATGGTTAATGAAGCATTTTCACAAAAATCGATGTCACTCTTAATTAATGGACGAAATCAATGAACTAATCGATGTAAATAAGTCTTTATTACACTTAGTATTCTTTAACATGTAGCTTTGTTGTTCATTTCTGACCTTACAACCATGTGAATAATCATATGATTTATAAAGATTTAAATATGCACGCATATGTCTGGTTCTTTTTAATAGCTGCTTTTATTGTATATTCTCATGACGCTGCTTAATTGCCAGTTTATGCATATGCATACTATATTTATCTCTACAGAAAGTATACAAAATTTTTTAAGTACTTTTTCAAAATATTTAATAGTGAAAAATATTCAAAATTTATTTCAGATAAATTATTAAGTTCCCTTTTAGAAAAATATAAAGATTTAAAAACTATAAAGTAAATATCTCAATTTTATTCAATAAAAGGAGTGAATTTTATTAAAGGAGTAAAAACTAAATATATTAATTGTTGAATTAATGAAATTTATTTCTCGTTTTATTTTTTATTATTTTTATAATCTCTACCACAGAAGCTATGACTATTCCACCATTACATGGTAGAAGTAGAAGAATGCAATTGTACTGACAGTGAAGTGAAATATCTTAAGGGATCACCTCTAGTTTGAAGGAGAAGGATGCTCTGAAATGTGACTACTCTAACGTGCAAAAAAAATTTATTTTAATCAGAAATTAAACCTCACCGTTCTATTGCAAGATATTTGTAATAGCTACAAGTACACAAACTTCCATTGGAATCAGTTAAAAACCTTGATTGAAATCATATCCACTGACACAAGTATGTCGTATTGGGAATAATGACTTTAAAGTTCTGAAATCAAATAATACATATACATATATATATTTCTATTTATGTAAAATCCAAGTATCTGTGTGTCTCTCACATTTCCGGTAGGACCACCTCATTGTAATGAGTAATTGTTGAAAATTACTAATGCAGGGTTACCACATTAGCGCCAAATGCTGACCTTGGCAAAGTATCGCCAAATTTGACAAAATGTCGCCAAATTTGGCGACAAAAATAAGTTGTCATATATGAAGCCAATTTGACGATAGCTGGCTAATTTGGCAGAATTCCCTTTTAAAACCATTAATCTTTCATAATCGAGGTCACCGCGATATAATTTAAACTCCGCGCTTTTAAGGATTTTTTTCAAAATCTATGGGTGAGAATTTAAATTGTAATATACGAAAATGCATGTCTTTACATCTACATGCCGATGGTACTAATAACATAACAGCCAATAGACGGCGCGGTACTGTTTGAGCTCCTAACTGCCCAATTTTAATGTGCTTTAGGTAATTTTCCAGCATAATTTCCTAGCATGAAATTTGGCAACATATTTTCTAGCAACTTATTTACTGTTTCATATACACAAGTAATTTTTCAATATTTATGTAATTTATTTAATATAAAGAATCATTTTAACTATTTTTGTATGCAAACTGAAGTAAATTGTATATAAAAAAACAACAATAATATAGATATAAATAAATGTTTACATGTTATATGAATAAACTTAACCATTCATTAATTTTGTTTTCATAGCTATTTATATCATTTGACAAAAAATCGCATTACTGAAGCCAGAATTATGACAAACTTTAAAATACGCCAAGTCCTCTATACTGGAAAAGTACCACGCTTTATATGGTCGGATAAAAAAGTTAAATTCTCGGTACTTTTCCACTTTAGGGGCCTTGGCGAAGACGGAAAATTGGCAACATATTTTCTGGCAACCTGTTCGAGGTTTCATTTCATATACACAAGCATTTTTTTCAATATTATGCAATTTATTTAGCATAAACAAGCCATATATCTAATTTTGTAATATAGACATAATCTCTAATGCGCAAAAAGCCTCAAATTAACACATGGAACGAAATTGTGCGGATTAGTGTATTACTGTATTACTGTATTACTGTATTACAGTTTCTATAAATGAATTTCGTTTTTAAAATCTGTTATTTTAATCTATCACTGCGGAAAAAGCGAGAAAAATTCATATTCTTGCACATGTGTTGTATACATCTTTATGGCTCATTTTTGACGGGCTATCTTTCTAGTACATGTATATGACCATTAAAAAACAAAACAAATTGTCATCAAACATAAAAAATATCCAAAATGAGCAGAAAAAAGAATAATGGATATTTGTAGAACTTAGGCAGAATCTTCAGGTCCCAAATGCCTAAAGCTCCTCAAATAAAGTGTGTGGTATCAACTTCATATTAGCAATAAAAAAGCAAAAGAATATGAATTTGGCACTGCCAACACACAAAACATAGAGAAATAAATTGTGCAAAAAAATAAGTTATATATATATATATATATATAGGATTCATAAAAATGCTATATTACATACATTTCACTTAATAAAAAAGCAGTGTTACTTGCATAAGAAAAAAAAGGATAGCTACTACATCAGAGCATCTGACGCGCAATCTACTGTAGCCACACATGGAGAAAATTTCTTGCTATAAGATAGACTTAAATTTTGATACTCTACGAACTACACTATATGGCCAAAGGTGACCGGTCACTTGCGATTTTTGACGTTTTGTTAAATATCTAAAAAAATACATGAGGAATTAACCTGAAATTGCAAATGTGTAAACAGTATAGTATAGGTCATATATTTCCGCGAATTTTTTTTCCCGAAACCCCATAGGTCACCGTCAAAAAATTGAAAAATAACGAATATCATTTGGATAACTCTGTAAAAACTAATGGAGCAAAAGCATTTAAACTCGAGATTATTAATAAGTTGCTTATTGTAATATACTGTGTTCATTTTTATGAGGATAGCATGTATACTCGTAGAGAAATTAAGGTTTTTATAAAAACAGTCCCAAATTTCGCCAAGTTTTTTGCTTATAATTTGCAGAGTTCGTACAATAAAAAAAAAAGTTCTTTTCAGAAAATATGACGAACAACATTGTACACAAAACTCTGCAATCAGAATGAAAAAGTAATAAAAATCGGATGAAAAATGAGCAGGTTTACTAAAACATGTTTCTCTGCGCATGCGCGAATTCAATCAAAATATAATGTGCATAATGTGTTAGCTAAATGTATAGAGCAACTTTTGTAAAAGTCTCAAAAACATGGTTTGAAAAGTCTGATAATAATCGTTTATAGAATAAGCTCAAAATCAGTTGTTCCCAAAATGAAGCAAAAAGATGAGCGATTGTATCCAAATACAGTATTACGTGCAATATTGTGTATGCTAAATTGGCACTAATCAATGGATATATGGATACAGCCCCTTATGTTTTTGCTTCATTTTGGGAACAACGTATTTTGAGTTTATTCTATAAACGATTATTATCAGACTTTTCAAACTATGTTCTTGAGAGATTTACAAAAGTTGCTCTATACACTTAGCTAACACATTATGCATATTATATTTTGATTGCATTCGCGCTTGCGCAGTGAAACATTTTTTAGTAAACCTGCTCATTTTTCATCCTGTTTTAATTATTTTTTTCATGCTGATTGCGGGATATTATGTACAATGTTGTTCGTCATATTTTCTGAAAAGAACTTTTTTTTATATTTTGAACTCTGCAAATTATAAGCAAAAAACTTGGCTAAATTTGGGACTGTTTTTATAAAAAACTCAACTTCTCTACGAGTATACATGCTATCCTCATAAAAATGAACACAGCATATTACAATAAGCATCTTTTTAATAATCTCGAGTTTAAACGCTTTCGCTGCATTAGTTTTTACAGGGTTATCTAAAAGTATTCGTTTTTTTCAATTTTTTGACGGACCTCTATGGGGTTTCGGGAAACAATCTTCGCAGAAATATATAAAATATACGTTACTGTTTATACACCTGCAATGTCAGGTTAATTCCTTATGTATTTTTCTAGATATTTAACAAAACGTCAAAAATCGCAATTGACCGGTCACATTTGGCCATATAGTGTATAATCTCACATTTTATTTCACAAATAAGACCAGTTTTAATTAAGAAAGAAGGAATTTTTTATGATAGTTTAGTTTCGAGACTCATTATAGTGGTTTACAGAGGGCATATTTTTTTGCAATGTTTTTGACTTTTTCTATGATTTGAATTTAAAAGAAAAAAAAAAAAAAACTAAATGACATAAATTTGGAATAGATATTATCGTCTACATAATTAAATATATCTGTGAATTAAAATTTCTATGAAAATAAACATTGTATAGAAAGCTCTTTCCGAAGAAAAATACTTTATTATTTAAAAAAATGTGTGAAAAGCATAGTTTTAACAAGTGAAATAATTAAAAAAAGGAAAAAAAACCCAAAATTATATTTGACTGCGAAAAGGATAAAAAATATATTATCAACAAATGTGCAGCCTGGAAAAAAAGTAAACACTCCATGCTAACTCCCCAACAAATTATTGGAGAAGAAAGTTACTGTAACCAAACGATAGGAAGTAAAGTCTCCTCTGAAATTATGCATATAAAATTTGCTTAGACTGCCATTTACATATCAAAACGATTCAAACTTTGTTTTTTCAATAGCAATACCCAATTTTGATACAATAAATGAATTCTACAAAACTTTAAACTAGCCTAAATATAAATTTACCTGAAATTCGTAAGATTAGTTTCAGAGAAATTAAGTATTTTACAATGAACATATTTTTGTTGTTGTATCCAAATTGAAGTTCGGTACTTGACTGATGAAATGCTACAACTTGACTATGACACTTGTATTAATGTATTATTTCTTCAGAATATGACCATTTCAATCGTTCAATGTGTTTTGACTATTGTCAGCCCAAATATTTCAATAAAATGAGTAAAATATATTTTTCTTTCAAATTATGCTTTTCTGCACATCATAGACCATTTGTTTTTTAATCATAAATTGAAAATTACCTGCAAAAAAAAAAGGTGAAATTCAGAATTCGTATACAGCACACGATAAATACAAATCTATCAAAAAACTGTAGGTTGCAATTCATAATTCATATTATAAAATTTTAAAATTACAAATTCAATGAATTTATGTGTGGGTTTTTTAGTATTATAATCAAACAAAAATAAAATCACAGTAGGATTATAATTTTAAGAGATATTAATAAAAATATGAAAATGTAATTTAACATTACACGCTTTAAATTTTAAATGTTTTACCAAATCTTTTACCAAAATTATTACAAATATGTGTGTAAACCCTTAGTATTTCCTTTTCATGACATTTTTGGAAATGCGTTTACGAAATATTTCCTTTTTGCTTTTAATATAGCCTTTTTACATTATTTGCTGTATCGATTTATTTATATGTGCGTATGTATATACGTATATATATACAGGGTGATTCATAATGAATGGGCTAAAAAGAATAGCGCAGTGTGACTGCCATAATGGATTTATTCAGCCGAAGCAAATTTATTCTGCAACTACAATTATACAAGTTTTATTTGGCAACAGGGAAAAATCATCGAATGACGAACTCGCCGCTAGAGGCGCTATTAAACAAAATGTCGTCCATGCAGGAGAAAGCGTACTGCGCTTTCGAATATGCCAAAACCTCCCCGGTAACTTTTGTGCAAAGACCTTTTTTCGCTCGAAATTTCGTAAACAACCACCGCATCGGCATAACATAAGCAGGTGGGTGAAGCAGTTCCAGGGTACCGGCTGCTTATGCAAGAACAAAAGCCCAAGACGAAAAGAAACAAAACCCGAAGTGTTTGAAAGAATTCGTGAACGCCCTGTGATATTTTTTTCTCTGGTGTTTCGTTAAATACAAGGTGCTTGTGCCTCCACTTCCTCAGGACATATAGGAACTGAAGCAGCGGATAACTGCAGTGTTGAATTCCATCACAGGGGATATGCTATCACGAGTGTGGCAGGAGCTTGATTACCGTGTAGTCATTTTTCGTGTCACCGGGGGGGCACATATTGAACACCTGTAGAAACTTGAATAAATGTAGTTTTGAGGTAAATTTGAATTTTCTAAATATATTAATTACAACGTGAAAAAACTTGAAATTACTAAATATATTAATTACAACCAATTTATTCACAATCGTGTTTTCTTTTTGTCCCATTCATTATGAATCACCCTGTATATTTAATGTTAGAGCATATATATTACGCTTTAAATTTTTAAGAAAGTTTAATGAATTTTAATACATATACATATATATGTAGAAGTATACATTATATATATATATATATATATATATATATATACATACATTTATCACTCTAAATTTCTTTGTTAGATATGAGACTATTACATTGCAATTTAAAAAACATTTAAAGACAAATACTAATTGACGATGTAAAATTAAATTATGTATTATAAAACAAGCAAATGTTGTGTGTATGTTTAAATTTTGTCTAAAATCCGGCTATAACGATTTTGACTAAATTTTATTTCCTACCGTTTTGGGCTGCAAGAAGACCAATGGATTTGGTCACATGTTCAAAAAAAAATATTAGTATGTCACTTTAACGTCGCGACTGGTCATGGGAATAAAGTTCGAAAAAGTTTCTGAAGTTGTTCAATTGTTCGCAGTAAACTAATTCGCAAAGCTTTCAACATCTCTCCAAATTTGGAAGTATTTGACGAGATATTGCCAACATGGGCAAGACCTTCAATATTACCAACACCAAAACATATCCTTGGTGCAAAATGACAGGATGTCGCCAAAGTTGGCGACCAACACAGTATTACGCCACAGTTGGCCAACAGGATCCGATATACATGATTCAACCAATCAGAGTACATAGAACGTTCTCGAAAACAATAATAAACTAATCAGGGTACAAAGATGTTTCTCAATAGATATTTCTCGCCAAATGAAATAATGTCCCGGCATTTGACGATATCGGGTTGAGCACAAAACGAATTTTAGCTCGGTCTTCTCCGCTGGTTAAACTATTATGTTGGAATTCGAATTTAATTGGATACCATGAACCATTACAACATGTTCAACAAGATAATTGACGATCGATTATGGAATCAGTTTTCCATAAAATATGGATTTTCAATTAAAGTTTTATTATTCTATATTTTTACTAACTGTATGGCACTACTATTTATTATGTCAAAAAAATTATCAATGTTTATTTTCCTTTACCATTATCTTTACCTTTTCGGGATTCCGCACTTAAAAAGTAAAAACGGAACCATTATAAGATCGCTCGTGTGTCTGCCTGTCTGTACGTCACAACCATTTTACTTGTAAACTATAGAACGCGGAAATTTAAAATTGGGGAAAGTAATGAACACTATTTGACACACATATTTACAGATTATTAAAAATTGACAAATATTTTCAGGAAAAATGTAGAGGAGCTAATTAAGTTACTTGAAAAAAAAATCGTTTCTTTGTACATCGTGTGGGGTATGTGAAAGCTTTCGTAATGCTGAACTTAAAATTTATTTTCTTTTAATTTAAGGTATTATATTTTCAGAGGTATCTTCGAAAAATGTAGTGCAAAATATGTCCTCTTCTCCCTTATTTCCGAATATACATTTTTTTATAATATAGTTAATAATTCATATCCTTATTGCACGGAAGACCGAACGCAAGTAATACATGGACTTGATCGTTTATTTATTATTTTATATATTTTCGGATATTCTGAATAGGATAATTTAATAGGATAGGCTTTTTTATTCATATCTGTTTTTAGGTTTGATGACCACCAGTATCTTGCACATAAAATGTGTGACGATTTAATGCAAGATCTTGAGCAGAGAATTATGCTGTCAAATTTGAGTACATTTTTTTATATCAACTTATTTTTAATATTTTATACATGAATCTCTGTATGACTCGATATATTAAAACATTTGCATTTTTATACATTTACACTATATCACAGTACTTATATAGTCACACACAGATTCACATATAAAGCATTAAGCATAAGTATGTTGATAAGACAATTTTACTCATATTTGAGGGTACAATATCTTGTATTACATTGTTCACATATTGTACGTAAGCCGCATGCAACCTCCAAACAAAGACGATGATGTGGATTAAAATGGCATATTATACATTTCAGGATTTCCAGAAATGTATAAAACAACAAAAAATGGAAGTCGACAACATTCATTCGAAATCAATATTGATTTAAAACAAATTTACAATTCAAATGTTTCCAGAATAATTCAAGAGGAAATGTAAATGCAATTCGTAGTAATCAAATACAATTTCCACGAATCTTTCGTGATGATATATTCTGGTATTTTTAAAAGTATTAATTATCTAAATTACTTTACGCAGGAGTAAATCCTCTCATTAACAACAGAGTTACATCTTTAATTTACAGTAACATTAGAGGCATAATCGAAGAGCTGAGATGGACACTGCAATTAGCATTCAAAGTAATGATGTCCTTCACGCAGATCCCCTGTATTCTGTCATTTATTCTTTGTAATTAGCTAACCTAATTTATGTTTTCGAATTTTAAAGAGAATACATTTTGTGAACATTTAATTGAAATTAACACTGGAAAATTTAGAATATTTAAAAGAAACTTTAACAACACATTTATACTGCATGAAATGTCCAATTGTTGGTATGGTACTGCAATACATGGTTCTGCAATACCGTGCATTTAAAATATTTCATTATTCAACTGTTTATTTATATTAAAACATTAATTGTAAAATAAATATTTTTCATGGAAAAATTCGTTAATTGCGCTTTTTTCATAGTAAAAAAAATATGAATTTTGTTTTAAATTGATACCTATTTAAAATATTTCATTATTCAACTCTTTATTTCTATTAAAATATTAATTGTAAAATAGATATTTTTTATGGAAAAATTCATTAATTGCGTTTTTTCATAGTAAAAAAATGTCAATTTTGGTTTAAATTGATACCTATTCCTCCATGTGAAAAAATGCATTCCTGCAAAATCGCTGATACAAGATCTTGTGCACAGTATTGTGTAGTCCAATTTGAGTACATACAAGTTATTTATATCACGTTGTTTATTTTTAAAAACTTTATACATGAACATGTGTGTAACTGTATATGTGACAAAATATTGTGAAAATTTTTACATATATTACTTGTACAAATACACATAGATTCTCATATACACAATTAAACATAACTATGTTGATATGAAAAATTTACTTATATTTTAGTGCACAAGTTCTTGTATTCCATCGTTCGTATTTTATGTGTAAGGCACAAGCAACCGCCAAACACAGAGACATATATCGATTAAATGTCATATTATCGTATTCAGAATTTCTAGAAATTTGTATATCAATAAAAAATCGGAGTCCGAAACTTTCATTTGTAACAAATATTGATTTTAAACGAACTTCCAAATCAAAATTTCCAAAATAATTCAAGAGGAAATGCAACTATAATCCGTAGTAATCACATAAAATTTCCACGAATCTTTTGTAATGATATATTTTGGTACGGTTAAAAGGATTGATTATCCAGATGACTTGACGCAGGAATAAATCCTCTCATTAACATTAGAGCTACATCTTTAATTTAGAGTAACATTAGAGGCATAATCAAAGGACTGAGACGGACACTGCAATTAGCATTGGAAGTAATGATGTCCTTCACGCAAATCCCCTGTTTTCTATCATTTATTCTTTGTAATTAGGTAACTTAGTTTATGTTTTGGAATTTCAAAGGGAATACATTTTGTAGTTACTTGACTGAAATTAGTGATTGAAAATGAAAAATATTCAAACGAAATTTCAACAACACATTTTTACCGCATGAAACTGCACATGGTACTACAATTCTTGGTACTGCAGAATATACTGTTAAAATATTTCCCTATTTTATTCTAATTGCTTTCAAAAAATTACTTGTAAAATTAACATTTTTATAGCAAAATTCATTAATTGTGCTTTTTTCATAGAAAAAAATTTAATTATTTATTTAAATAACTATGGGTCAATCCATTTCAAGTGGTCCAGAAAATCATTTATTCGTTGCTTGATCATTTTAAAAAAAGCTGAAATTTTTCGTACAGCAACCCTAGCATGATGGAAGTTCAAAATGACTATTATTTTAATTTCATTAATTTTTTTTTGTGCATGGCGGCCATCTGTGTTTCATCGTCTGCAGCAATTTCCCCACAAGAAGGGTTTACGGAATTGTAAATAATTCATTGTTTATTTATCCAATTCAAGTGCGGATTAAAGCAATTTTTACAGAATACATTGGCTAAAAATTTGGTAATGGAGTAGTTTCCGAAACAAACTGCTTATTGGTAAAATTAAGCATAAAGTTTCAGTTTTTTTCCAAAATTTGACCGTTTACAAGAGGAATTTTTTCTAGAAAGAAAAACTGTCAACATGTCATATTATTATTATTTTTTTTTTTTACAAATAGGCCCAAAGTACTTGTACTCACACGCCGAGTTCCAGATCTGGGACTTGCTTTCTCTTCGCTAAAAAAATTCCAAATTTTTCAAAAATGACAAAAATTGCACTTTTCAGGCTTTGATATCTCTGGTGGGGCACGAGATAAAAATCTGAAAATTTTTTTATAAGAGTATTGTATGGTAGTGTTATGCACAAGAAATTTCAGAATGGAGATTTGACTACAAGCTGAGATACGGCAAGGTAAACATGTCAAAGCAATACTGCCAAACTATTGTTTTGTTGTAGTCACATTTAAGTATTTATCTCAGAGTGTCATTTAAATTTATGTTTTTGATTACCTTTAAATAATAGTAACAGAAAATAAAGCCCTTTCCAAAGCTTAGCAATTAATTAAAAAAATAATTACGCCTAAGGCCATACATTTTGTATGGTTTCAGTAATTTTTGTTGTAAGTAATTTTAGTAACTAACAGAAACCTCAGCACTTTTGCATAAAGAAAAAAAATATTTTTATAAAAGACCTGAGACAAAAATAACATAGGGAAAAAGAAAAGCTCTTAATGTTGTCATACTTGTTGAGACATGATCAAACGTTTCGAAACACATTCTTGCTTGTTGGTTCAAAAACCACAATTTTGATCTTTCTAAAAATTTTATTTGTAGGAACCAAGTCTTGTCATCTGTTGATAACTTGATTGTAGATCTTGGCCCTCCTGGCTCATAGAAATATACTTTGAAATCACTATGTGAAGGTATCAATTCATTAATAAGTCCTAGCTTACTTCTTATGCAAAAATGTGATTTTTCTGCAGTATAAATTTTGAAAAGGCTTTGGATATCTTTACTTTCTGAAAATTACTTGAAGCTAATGCATGGTAACATCACATAATGTTTCATTTACAGGAACATACTTATGGTAGGAACAAGTTTCAGGGACTGGCAAGCAGCATTAAAATTGTGGTTTTTAAACCAACAAGTAGGAATGTGTTTTGACACGTTTGATCATGTCTCAACAAGTATTCCAACATTAACAGCTTTTCTCTTTCCCTATTCTGTTTTTGTTTCAGGTCTTGTATATATATATATATATTTAAGTAAAAGTGCTGAGGTTTCCTTTAGTTACTAAAATTACAACAAAAATTACTGAAACCATACAAAATGTAGGCCTTAGGCATAGCTATTTTTTAAATTAATTGCAAAAGTCTTTATTTTCTGTTACTATTATTTAAAGATAATCTAAAAAATAAATTTAAATGATACTCTGAGATAAATACTTAGCTGTGACTACAACAGAACTATAGTTTGGCAGTATTGTTTTGGCATGTTGCCCTTGCCATATCTGAGCTTGTAGTCAAATCTCAATCCTGAAATGTCTTGTGCATAACACTACCATACAATTCTCTTATTAAAAATTTTTTTCAGATTTTTATCTCGTGCCCCACCATATATATCAAAGCCTGAAAAGTTCGATTTTTGTCATTTTTGAAAAAATTGGGATTTTTTTAGCGAAGAGAAAGCATGTCCCAGATCTGGAACTCGGCGTGTGAGTACAAGTACTTTTGGCCTATTTGTAAAAACAATTACGTCATGTTGACAGTTTTCCTTGCTAGAAAAATTTCCTCTTGTAAACGGACAAATTTTGGAAAAAAAACTGAAACTTTATGCTTAAATTTTACTATACAACTATTTACGTTTAGTAAAATTCATACGGTTAAACAAAGATAATTTTTGCACAAATGTTCTTGTTTTAACGTAAAAAATTATATATATATATATTATCTTTAGTAATGATATTTTTTAAAATAAAATTTCCACAATTGTATTTATTTTTTTTAAATACTAGTTACTTTATCACAAACATTTATGTGAATCTGCGAACCAAAATTTCGGTGCACATTCGATTAATTTAGCAAAATTCATAACGTTTATAAAAACATATATTAGTTATACAAATTATATGAAACAAATTCAAATTAGCAGTTATGTAGTTGTTTGTTTTAATTTTTTTTTTTTTTTTTTTTTTTTTTTTTTTTTTTTTTTTTTTTTCTTCTTCTAGCAGACCCAAAAAAGTTTTCAAGATGATTTAAGTATGACTGACAACTTTCAGTTTTTTCTTAATCATATTTAATAATATAATACAGTAATGTGTACAGTTTGTATATGTAGTTGTTTTTTCCTTATTTATTATTTGATATGTTTCGCTTAGGTCATGTTTATTTAATTTATAAAACAACAGAAGGTAATTTTCTGGTTGTTTTTTTAATATTTTTTTTTTTTAGAATTTTTCACATTTTAAATCTGTTTGAAATTGCAACCTTGTTTTTTTTTCGGTTATTTTTTATTCCATAGTAATTTCTTTATTGTCGCTATTTGATTCAAATGTATGTTTATATTAACTGTAACTACTGCTTTAATACTGTTAATTGTATCGTATCGTAAGCATGATTTTTTTCTGGAAATGGACTTTGCCAATAAACGTTTAAATTTCTTTTGGATAAACCGTATTTGAACTGTTTTTAGGTATGTATATGTTACTGTCAATTTAATAAATTTTAATAAATTTAGTTATTTTTAATAATAATCACCTCCTTCGGTTCTGATGTTTGTTTAAATGTTGCATATTAATCATTTGTACAGGTTATTTTAAATAATTACAAATGAAATTTAGTCAGTATGACTAAATAAGTGTAGCAACGAATACGTGTTTTACTGGAATATGTACAATCATTACTGTATGAAGGTAATAACAAAAGTAATTGTTAAGAGAGAATAATACTTAATCGAAAGACTCGTCCAATTAATAGTACGCCTAGGGCCGTGTGGTTTAACTTCGAATTTTAACTTCCAAAGCCGCAACATTTTTTTTTTTCCCCGGTTGCTTATTTAGTTGATGTTTAGCACAGCGTCGAGCTTCTTGAATATTTTTCGAGATTTCAAATATTGAAAAAGAAAATCTTTCTTGAAATGCAGTAAACCAACGTTTAAAATGCACAAATAATGCGTGAAAAAGCAGCAAAGAATTTTGCTCAGCCTTGCTTTTTCTAGCACGCTGTTCCTTTTTTCCCTCTCTTGCACTGAAGAAGAATCTCGCTGTAGATTCGAAACAGCTGTTTGCTGCTTTTTCACGCATTATTTGTGCATTTTAAACGTTGGTTTACTGCATTTCAATATTCCTGCACAAAGGCTTTAATTGATATTTTAAAATCTTTCTTGTTTTCTTCAAATTCTTCCCCTTCAACATCACCGAACCTTTTTATTTTTTCCATTTCAAAAATATTTCCTTGCAATTTGGCCAAAATTCTTATTACTCTATTTGACTCTATCTGCAACATTTCCCTCCAAGTCTTCTTTCAAATTATCCAGTTCCACATCTATATTGTCATCCTCCATTGTACCTATAACCTCATCCACACTTGAGATTGCTGTCTGAAGTCAAAATTTCATACATGTTAAGCGTTCAATCTTAATGCTAGCATCTCGCTTCAAATTGACACAGCTTCGCCATCTTGCGGATGGAGTTGAAAATCCAAATACGCGGGCTTTTATTTTGACGTCAAATATCACGAAATATCTACCATCTGCGCATCTCCTGCGCATATTTTCTGAGTCTTTACTCACTCACGGAAGATGAATCTGATTTGCCATTTATATTGCAAAATATTTTTGTTACAGTTTGTTTTCATAAAATCATGCGTAAAGAATAGTCACAATAGCATTTTTGTTTCAGGATAAAAAGCATTATTGCTACGAAAATTATTGTTCCGAAACTAAAATGACTTTGCAACTATTTTTTAAATACACATATTTTTAGCAAAAGAAACTGCATATAAAATTATTTTGCGATACATCTGGAGACAAGATTCATCTTCCGTGAGGGAGTAAATATTTAAAATTTGTGATTGAATTTTTAAAAAGCATTCTTTAACTGGCTTTGTCTGTTTAAAAATAATAATAATAATAAATCTTATTTGTCGATTTCAAGAAAATTATTCAAGGTGTTGTCTAGAATCCGCATTTAAACGAATAAATAAACAATACTCACTCGTTTAATAGTAGAACATTTACTGCAGGCATTTTAAATTAAAGTGGTGCCGAATATAAAACGAAATGAGCTCTAAATTAAATTAATGAAATGTTTGTATTATAAATAAAATTATTGTGATGCGATCAGGAGAATATTAGGATATTTATCTTCTGCGCTCAATAAACTAAAAAAAGACTAAAGATTTGCTAATTAATTTATAATTAAATTCCATACATATACTAGATATTTGGAAACGTTGTACTCTTATTGGAAATACTCCCGTGTATATCATTTTTTATAATTTTAGTACATCAGGAATTGACTAAAAAATGCTACTGTATAATTCTATGTTTACATATATTAAATAATTTTTATGCGTCATTGTTCTTCTATAAAAAATCCTAATTAAAATCTACACTATTTAAATCAGCAACATTTGATAATATATATATATTAAATAATATATATATATATATATATATATATATATATATATATATATATTATACAACTAGTAAATCTGCAGATCAAGAGCCTCAACGTCATCTCTGCAACTTATTGTTTTTAGCAAATTTTGCTTAATATTAATCTTTCTACAAAAACAAAATTTAACCTTTTAAATTACACAAACATTTATAGAAGGAGAAAAAAATATTTCGATGGTTTCAGACATTAGAAGCGTTAAATTAAACACGTTGTTATGTAATGATATTCTGAAATTCTCACGAGCTACTTATTCTAGTAATTTTTATATAATAAAGCAAATTTCTTCAGGGGGGTGCCCCCCCCCTGAACCCCCCGTTGTGTAATTTATTTTGCATTTGTAATTTTCTATTGATTGAGTTAATGACTATCCTATATCTTAGATTCATTTTTACACTGCGATTTATAAGGATAAGCAACAATTTGGTCAAGCATTTTACGTTATCCTAATATCCGTACAGAAGTATTTACTTGCCTGTTAACCACAAACATCTGTATCTAATGGATAAAGAACTTTTGGAAATGTAAACTGAGACATCTAATTTAGAAATCTAATAATAATTTTGATTACCATTCTGCAATATTTATATCTAAGATATAATCTAAATATCTAAAAATGTACTCGTTAGCATTAACTTACTAAAATCACTCTAAAGTAGGGGGAGTTCTAAACCTAACGGTTAATAATTCATCATCGTGTCCACTTCCAATTGACTAAATAGATAGACAGCGCCGTTAAGTATTTTTTGTGATAGCCTTTTAATAGTATCCACATTTAATTTAAAATTGTGATGTTACAAACACCGTTGAAATTTGATGCACACCTGTGTTCAGGTCAAATTACGAAAGGTTAACTAACCTTTTATTTCCCTTAGCCGGGCATTTTGTTTCATTTTTCGTAATAGGGATTATTTTAATAATTTATTTTACACTCTACAAGCTGTTACACGGGACGTTGTTCACGTAGCATTAAAATGGAGATAAATGCATTAAATAAAACATTTCACTCACCACCAGACATGGCAAGTCTCAGGCTTTTTGCACAACACTATTACCTTACAGAAAATGTTGTTCTTTTAAATCGCGCAAATGTTTCAATTAAATAAAGTAACATTTTTTGTATTAAAATACTGGTATCCTGAACGCCGGAGGCTTGGCAGCACTGCTCCTCTTAATAGAAACATATATAGTTAACCAACACTTTATCACATTTTATAGGAAACAATACGGAATTTCTTATTTGTATGGCCTTACATATACCTCAGTCATAAAAATGTAAAATTTTGTGGCAATTAATATACGCAATTGCGAAAATGAAATCGCAACCAATGAGAAAAGGAAGGCCAAGTAAAATCGTGTAAATCGAGGAATCTTTCATCGTAGTGTGGGAAAATACCACTACAAAAATTAATTTAGGTGGTATTTGGTGTGAAATGTTTATATGTATTCATTCCTGTCCTATTTATCTTTTTTATTATTTGTAATTTGCTGCATTTTCCCTTTGCACGTGAAAATCTTACAAATTAAAATGAACTCTTTGGGAGAAATTGTTATTCCCTTTTTTTTTTTTTTTTTTTTTTTTTTTTTTTTTTTTTGGCAACAATAAAGTGTATAAAGTTTAATAGAATAATGTCAGTTTATTCTGTATGAAAATAACGAACTTTTTCCTTTATAATCAAAATAGTTGAATACATAAATAAAGATATTATTCTATATAGTATATAAATACTATTTTCATTTCTGCGTTTAAATCAATCTATATGCAAATATCTATACAAAGGCATTCATTAATTCATTCCTTTTAACTTTGATTTGACTTTAAAAACCATACATACTTTCACATTTATGATATTTTTAGATGAGATATAGTTGCTACGCAACGGTTAAAAGAAAAAAATGAAATATAAGTAAATTCATAAAATAAAATGTTTTATATTATTCGAACACATATATAAAATTCCATCATAAGTTATACACCTAATTTAAAAGCTCTGACAAATGTTTTGACAAAATTGCAAACTAATAGGAATAATTTACTACTCTTATTTAAAAATTTCAGCATCAAAAATTTACCATTTAAATCCATTTTTTATATGAGCCATTTCTTTCAACAAATGAAAATTTGAAAATCGTCTGACTTGCCATTGAAAAGCATTACAGAGCAAAATAAAATGTTCTATATTTCCCGAACGAATTAACCAAATTTAACCAAAAACCATACAGCTAAGTCCGAGTACCTCATCAACATGCCACATTAATTTCAAGCCGATCGGATGCTTTTTGCGGCAGTTATCGCGGAACAGACGGACAGACAGACAGACAGACAGACAAACGGAAATCAAAACTTTTCGTGTCTCCACAGTAAGCCTTCACTGACGTTTCGGCAATAATACTAGTAAATCTGCAGATCAAGAGCCTCAACGTCATCTCTGCAACTTATTGTTTTTAGCAAATTTTGCTTAATATTAATCTTTCTACAAAAACAAAATTTAAACTTTTAAATTACACAAACATTTATAGAAGGAGAAAAAAATATTTCGATGGTTTCAGACATTAGAAGCGTTAAATTAAACACGTTGTTATGTAATGATATTCTGAAATTCTCACGAGCTACTTATTCTAGTAATTTTTATATAATAAAGCAAATTTCTTCAGGGGGGTGCCCCCCCTGAACCCCCCGTTGTGTAATTTATTTTGCATTTGTAATTTTCTATTGATTGAGTTAATGATTATCCTATATCTTAGATTCATTTTTACACTGCGATTTATAAGGATAAGCAACAATTTGGTCAAGCATTTTACGTTATCCTAATATCCGTACAGCAGTATTTACTTGCCTGCTAACCACAAACATCTGTATCTAATGGATAAAGAACTTTTGGAAATGTAAACCGAGACATCTAATTTAGAAATCTAATAATAATTTTGATTACCATTCTGCAATAATTATATCTAAGATCTAATCTAAATATCTAAAAATGTACTCGATAGCATTAACTTACTAAAATCACCCTAAAGTAGGGGGAGTTCTAAACCTAACGGTTAATAATTCATCATCGTGTTCACTTCCAATTGACTAAATAGATAAACGTGATATGGCGCCGTTAAGTATTTTTTGTGATAGCCTTTTAATAGTATCCACATTTAATTTAAAATCGTGATGTTACAAACACCGTTGAAATTTGATGCACACCTGTGTTCAGGTCAAATTACGAAAGGTTAACTAACCTTTTATTTCCCTTAGCCAGGCATTTTGTTTCATTTTTCGTAATAGGGATTATTTTAATAATTTATTTTACACTCTACAAGCTGTTACACGGGACGTTGTTCACGTAGCATTAAAAGTCCTTCCGGCCAGTGCCGGGAGGAAGAGGTAGCTTTCATATTCCTTATTTTTAAAAAGCCAACTTATATTATTCAAACACACGAAGCTCAATTAAGTGGAAACCGAATGTAGGAGATTCAATACTAATTTTTATCAATACTAAATCATTATGAATGAGAATTTCGCGAAATTAGTCAGCTTTATCCAAGGTGCTTTTACTTAAAGTCACTTATATTTGGCTGCCAAATTCGGCGATTTCTTAAAGTGCCTGCTATTTTAAGACAACATGGTAGATGAGGCTAACCAGTGAACTTGGTCGATACCTTAGTAATTGCTGTGCACATGCTCACTCATATCGGAATCGGTAGATATATACGAGTGCTGTCGCAGGCAAAAAATCAGATTTTTCAAAATGTCACCCACTTTAGAAATTGAAACTGCTATATCTGAGCCATTTTTTAAGATTAAGACAAACAAAAAATTGCTCCTGAATCCTTATATCAAGGTCAAATACTTAAGAAATAAATCTTTTTCAATTTCTAATTTTTTTGCACCTCACTTTAAATATATATATTTTTTTAATTTAATGGCCGCCATTTTGAAACAAGATGGCTGATGAAGCTGGCCAGCGAACTTGGTCGAGATATTGATGTATACTATCCACATGCCTTCTTCCATAGAAATAGGCGAATAAGTGTGGTATCGCGTGACAAATACAAGATCGTTTCAAAGTGTTAGCCATGATAGAAATTCAAAGTACTATAATTCAACCACTTTTTAAGATATAAACAAAAGAACAAATTTTCAGAAACAAAAACTGCTCCAGAATCTTTGTATCAAGGCCAAACACATAAAAAAAATCTTTTTCATTTTCCAATTTTTTAATACCTCATTTTAAATTTTAAATTACATTTTTTTTAAATGCAAACCTTTTGAAACAAGATGGCGAATGAAGCTGGCCAACGAACTCGGTCGAGACATTGGTATGTACTATGTACAGACCAAGTTACATTCAAATCGGTTCATAAATACGCCTGTTATCGCGTGACAAAAATCAGGTCGTTTTAAAATGTCAGCCACAATAGAAATTCAAAATGTTATAACTCAGCCATTTTTTTAGATGTAGACGAAACAAAACCTGTAATGGAATCTTTGTATTAAGGTCAAACACATACAAAAAAATCTTTTTCATTTTCCAATTTTTTGGTATCTCATTTTAATTTTTTTAAATGGCCACCATTTGAAACAAGATGGCGAATGAAGCTGGTCAACGAACTCGGTTGAGTTATTTGTATGTACTATGTACACACCAAGTTACATTCAAATCGGTTCATAAATACGCCTGTTATCGCGTGACAAAAATCAGGTCGATTTAAAATGTCAGCCACAATAGAAATTCAAAATGTTATAACTCAGCCATTTTTTTAGATGTAGACGAAACAAAGCCTGTTCCGGAATCTTTGTATTAAGGTCAAACACATACAAAAAAATCTTTTTCATTTTCCAATTTTTTGGTATCTCATTTTAAATTTATTTTTTTTTATTTTTTTTAAATGGCCACCATTTTGAAACAAGATGGCGAATGAAGCTGGTCAACGAACTCGGTTGAGTTATTTGTATGTACTATGTACACACCAAGGTACATCCAAATCGGTTCATAAATACGTTTGTTATCACGTGGCAAAAATCAGGACGTTTCAAAATGTCAGCCACGCTAGAAATTCAAAATGCTATAACTCAGCCATTTTTTAAGATATAGACGAAACAAAAACTGCTCCCGAATCTTTTTATCAAGGTCAAACACATAAGAAAAAAATATTTTTTCAATTTTCAATTTTTTGCTACCACATTTCAAATTTAAATTTTTCTTAAAATTTTAAATGGCCGCCATTTTTAAACAAGATGGCGGATGAAGCTGGCCAACGAACTCGTTCGAGACATTGGTCTGTACTATGTATAAACGAAGTTACATCCAAATCGGTTCATAAATACGCCTTTTATCGCGTGACAAAATTCAGGACGTTTCAAAATGTCAGCTTCGCTAGAAATTCAAAATGCTATAACATAGCCATTTTTTAAGATATAGACGAAACAAAAACTGCTACGGAGTCTTTGTATAAAGGTCAAATACATAAGAAAAAAATATTTTTCCATTTTCAATTTTTTGGTACCACATTTCAAATTTTAAATTTTTTTAAAAATTTTAAATGGCCGCCATTTTGAAACAAGATGGCGGATGAAGCTGGCCAACGAACTCGTTCGAGACATTGGTCTGTACTATGTATAAACGAAGTTACATCCAAATCGGTTCTTAAATACGCCTTTTATCGCGTGACAAAATTCAGGACGTTTCAAAATGTCAGCTTCGCTAGAAATTCAAAATGCTATAACTCAGCCATTTTTTAAGATATAGACGAAACAAAAACTGCTACGGAGTCTTTGTATAAAGGTCAAATACATAAGAAAAAAATAGTTTTCCTTTTTCAATTTTATGGTACCACATTTCAAATTTTAAATTTTTTTTAAAAATTTAAATGGCCGCCATTTTGAAACAAAATGGCGGATGAAGCTGGCCAACGAACTCGGTCGAGACATTGGTATGTACTATCTACACACCGAATTACATCCAAATCGGTTCATAAATACGAGAGTTACAGTGTGACATAGGTCAGATATATATATATATATATATATATATATATATATATATATATATATATATATATATATATATATATATATATATATATATATATATATATATATATATATATATATATATATATATATATATATATATATATAAATTTTGAACGGAGGGTGGTTTCGGGGTCTGGGGGTCATGATCGCTGAAAATATACCAAAATTTTTTGAAATCGCTTTCCTCCGAACGGCTGCAATAGGTAGCTTTTTGTAAAGAAAGCTACCTAAAATAGAGATAAATGCATTAAATAAAACATTTCACTCACCACCAGACATGGCAAGTCTCAGGCTTTTTGCACAACACTATTACCTTACAGAAAATGTTGTTCTTTTAAATCGCGCAAATGTTTCAATTAAATAAAGTAACATTTTTTGTATTAAAATACTGGTATCCAGAACGCCGGAGGCTTGGCAGCCCTGCTCCTCTTAATAGAAACATATATAGTTAACGAACACTTTATCACATTTTATAGGAAACAATACGGAATTTCTTATTTGTATGGCCTTACATATACCTCAGTCATAAAAATGTAAAATTTTGTACCAATTAATATACGCAATTGCGAAAATGAAATCGCAACCAATGAGAAAAGAAAGGCCAAGTAAAATCGTGTAAATCGAGGAATCTTTCTTCGTAGTGTGGGAAAATACCACTACAAAAATTAATTTAGGTGGTATTTGGTGTGAAATGTTTATATGTATTCATTCCTGTCCTATTTATCTTTTATAAATACTATTTTCATTTCTGCGTTTAAATCAATCTATATGCAAATATCTATACAAAGGCATTCGTTAATTCATTCCTTTTAACTTTGATTTGACTTTAAAAACCATACATACTTTCAGATTTATGATATTTTTAGATGAGATATAGTTGCTACGCAACGGTTAAAAGAAAAAAAAAATGAAATATAAGTAAATTCATAAAATAAAATGTTTTATATTATTCGAACACATGTATAAAATTCCATCATAAGTTATACACCTAATTTAAAAGCTCTGACAAATGTTTTGACAAAATTGCAAACTAATAGGAATAAACTACTACTCTTATTTAAAAATTTCAGCATCAAAAATTTACCATTTAAATCCATTTTTTATATGAGCCATTTCTTTCAACAAATGAAAATTTGAAAATCGTCTGACTTGCCATTGAAAAGCATTACAGAGCAAAATAAAATGTTCTATATTTCCCGAATGAATGAACCAAATTTAACCAAAAACCATACAGCTAAGTCCGAGTACCTCATCAACATGCCACATTAATTTCAAGCCGATCGGATGCTTTTTGCGGCAGTTATCGTGGAACAGACGGACAGACAGACAGACAGACAGACAAACGGAAATCAAAACTTTTCGTGTCTCCACAGTAAGCCTTCACTGACGTTTCGGCAATAAAAACACGTAACTAACATTTTTTTCTCTTTTAGAAAACGAAAGAGATGTAATCTATCAGAAAGAAAGTTTTTCTTACAATTTCGGAGACTACAGCTATTAGATGGCGAACGTTTTGACATTTTTGCAAATAATATTGGTTTTAAAAATAAATGTTTTTATTTAAACTGTCATAAATAAATTAAATAATAACAGGTAAAAGTAATAGTATATTCTATATTTTAAACACAGAAATATACAATGTCTTATTTACATACATTCTCGCGTCATGTTTACAAACGAATATAAACATGATGTTTGGACCTGAGCAGTTATTTCATACATATAACAATCAATAGATTACCCATATAGAGGAAAACAATTAATCATATTGCTGTAGTTTATCGCCGTCGTCTACGTGACGCGTGAGCATGATTGATGTCACCTAGCTGTTAATTTTGCTGCTACTCCTCCCATTTAAGATTGAACCCTTACTTTGTATCTTGCTTTGATCTGAAGTTGAATATCTTTGCTAGACTGATTTCTTAAAAGGACAAGGTATCTTCAAACTAATTTATTTATAATTTTTTAATTCCACTTTGAATACTATTCAAGGGGGAACACTATCTAAATTATGGCATATATGTATGACAGAAGAAATAATAATAGAAAATTAGAAAAATTAGGAAATTTTCCTGAATGTTTTAAGCGTTATGCGGACCTTTTCAAAATGGCCCATGCGAATTCCATATCAATTAAAATCCCCAACATTTTTTTTATGCCAATTTGATTTACACACAAAAATGAAGCTGCGCATCGAATTTTATATATTTGAACAAAAAGGTAAAAAAAAAAAAAAAAAAAAAAAAAAATATTCTTTCTAGATTCTATGAAATTTTCAGCATGTTTGATTCATATTTCTGCAATTAAATACCTTTATCTTTTCCAATTTTATTTAGTTTAAAACAACAATGCATTTTATTTCTATATGTATACCAAACTGGCATAAAAAATATTGGGCATTTCAATTCAGATGGAATGCGCATGATGCATTTTTAAAAGTTCGCCATAACACTTATAAAATTCAGGAAAATCCGTTATTTTTCTCATTTTTTAAAATATGTGTTGTGTCATAAATATATGCCATTAACCATATAATGTTAAACCTACTTTAGCTTTACAGCAAAATAAAACTTCATATAAACTGCAACCTGTTCCAGAACTATGTGCTCTTTCAGCGTGAATTTTATTCCTTCTGATCATTTTATTGTATTTTGAGCCAAGTGGATAATATATTTTTAATATATTTTTTTTTTTTTTTTGTTGTTGTTATCTATGTAAGGAACATTGTGATTGGCGATTCCATGAGCATTTTGGAGTTCACTCCACATTCAACAATCTTCTTCAATAATCTTATTGGGAAATTCTCTCACTTTGTAAGATTCATGGTGGTCCAAATACTGTTAACACATCCAGTTGGCGATACACAAATTCTTCGTCTCCTTTTCTTTTTAAATCGCTTAATTCCGTCTATTAAATCTTTAATTCCCTTAATTTTAAATCTCCTAAATTTTAAATCTCCTAAATTTTAAATCTCCTAAATTTTAAATCTCTAAATACTCTCAATTTCTTTTAATTCTCTTGATAATAACAAATTTTGTTAAATGATCATGCTAAACAATTATAAACTTAAAGTCTCCACGCTCTTGTGATTGCATTTCAAAGAAGTTAACTTAAACTTTAACCGGAAACAGTAAAATCCGGTGCACAAACGGAAACGTGCCGTCTGTGAGACTGCTAAATTAAAAAAAAAATTGCTATAAAATTTTAAAAGGAAAATAACTCTTAATAATGTACCAAATTTTGAACTTAAACACTTAATATTTAATAGTAATGCATTAACAGGACCAATTTTTTAATATGACAGTATAAAAATAAGTTTTGAATGTCGGAGATATTACGCAGTAAAATTAACAAAACATTTAATAGTAAATATTGCAGCATGTTCTAAATATCTGCATTTTTTTTATGAATTTTTGACAATGTTGAGTCACTTTCGTGTTCAGAATTTATATATTCATCATCTGAAATACTTTCAATATCTCTTATGTCACTTACTACTTCAACAGACTGCGTTGAACATAAAATATTTTTTCTTTCAATAACTAAAAACGCGCAGGTGTTGCAAATGGGTGGGGGAGGCATAGGACCAGCAGCGTAAGGATTAGATTGTGTGATAAGATTGGGAACGCGTTCATTTTTGTGTAAAGGGTAGATATGTAGACGCAACTGTCTCACAGACGGCACGTTTCCGGTTAAGGGTTAACACCTCGAATTTAAATCACTACTTTTAATAGTTTAGCAAAGAAACCTTTTTTTGGAAAGCTTTGTTTCTTCTAAGGCTAGCAACGATTCAAATATACCATAACCATGTACACTGTAATGTTATAATACTTTGCTTTAACCGCTCTCTCAACATTTTATTTTGCCCTCCATGGCCGCTTCCAATACGATCTTTTTGAAAATTCCCCTCCATACATGTATAATAAAAATTCGGATATTTTTCATTTTTTTATCACTACCAATATCATTACGAATATCATTTCAATGTGATATATTTATGATCGTTGATTAACTTCAGGTATTTTGCCAGAAATCGTCTCTTTGCTTTTCTTAGCTTTTGCAAGAAACGAATCACAGACTTCATTTGTAAATAATTTATGATCTTTTTTTTCTTTCCTTTTTTCGATTTTAGTATGTCTTATTCATCGTCAAAATGATACTTTATTACTTCTAAAGTATCATCCATTGTGGTAATAAATACAGTAAAATTTGTGAAAATTTCGAAAAAAAAAAAAGTATGCACTAAACCCGCACACACACAAAAAAATAATATCAAGTTGACACTATTTAGTACGCGAAACAGGGATGTGAACCCCAGGAACTCAGCTTTCGCTTTAGAGTATAAGTGCAACCGAAACTGTCAAAAAGTATAGATTCTTGAGCGTCTAAAAAAATGCGACCACTTGCATCTAAAATAAACAATCGACTGGAATAGCCAAGTTATTGCGAAGAGAAAAAAACAACAGCTGTGCGCTCACAACAGAAATTTTACAATTGCACAATAGGGAGGCGCTGACACGGAATAAATATACGCATGCGTAATGGAAATTTCAAGCTAAACGAGTTCAAATTTATTACATTGACGATCTTGATTGGTAATTATTAATAATAACCGGTGAATTTGATAATTGCTCATAAATTAATCGTATTAACCGGTTTATTTTAATATTATTTGTAATAATATAATCAAATTGACCATTACATATATATTTTCGATTGAAACTTCTATAAATGCGATGTTTTAATATTAGGATATCAGTTAACCTTTCTAAATACGGACACTTTGTAATAATGTAAAAACAACGACAACGTTTTCCATTCGCCAAGATAATATAAAGGTAATATAAGCCTAACTAGCTACTTTTATTCATACCCTCCTTTTATTTAATATACAGAATAACTATAAAAGAATTAATCATGAGAGATATAGAAAAAACTAATTTAATTTGTATTAATATAACAGGGCCATGTTAACATACATGTTTGTAGTAACATGAAAACACTTGTTGAAAATCCATTCGACAGCGGGTTTTAAAAATATTCTTCTTTAATCTAATATATAGTAATAGTATGAATGCAATTAAAAGTAAATAATTTTTTAAACTTAATTTAATCAGAAATGGTATGAAATAAATTACACAAATACATGGATGGCGTGTTCTACACGATGTAAAAAGTGACAAATTTTAATTAATCTAGGAAAATATAATGTAATTACAAAGAAAAATCTACATTAATATTTTCCAAATTACACAGGACTCCGAAATGTTTATATATATATATATATATATATATATATATATATATATATATATATATATATATATATATATATCTTGAAAGACTTCAGAAAGCAATAGATTTTTTAGATTAATGAAACCTTTAGAATACCAGTGTTTATTTTGCTGCCACATATATTCATATATTACCATTATTACATTTACCTATATTAGTTTTAAAGTGCATTAGTCAGTTCTAACAACCTTGAAAACAGGTAATTTTGAGTTCTATCAATTCTCAAGTAAATATTTTCATGTGACAGACCATCCTAATACATTAACAGTATTAACATAACACTAAAGTAAAATTTATTTCTTACTATCTATAAATTCATTTACGCAAATAAAACTTTTAATTGCAAGATGACAGCATCCTAAGAATCGATATCCAGGTTTCAGAAAAGTGATTAAAACACAATAAAATCTACTGGAAAGAAAAATTTACATTAATATCTTCCGAATTACACAAAGTTCCAAAATGTTTTTTTTTTTTTTTTTTTTTTTTTTTTTTTTTTTTTTTTTTTAAATCTTGAAAGATTTCAGAAAGCAATAGAATTTTTAGATTGATAAAATCTTTACAATACCAGCGTTTATTTTGCTGCTGCTTATATTCATATATTACCATTATTACATTCACTTATATTACTTTTAAAGTGTATTAGTCAGTTCTAACAACCTTGAAAACAGGTATTTTTGTGTTCTATCAATTATCAAGTAAATATTTTCATGTGACAGACAATCCTAATATATTAACAGTATTAACATAATACTAAAATAAAATTTATTTGTTACTATCTATAAATTCATTTATGCAAATAAAACTTTTAATTGCAAGATGAGAGCATCCTAAGAATCGATATCCAGGTTTCAGAAAAGGGATTAATACACAATAAAATCTACTGGGAAACGTTTATGAAAATCAGTTGCATCCAAAAAAATTGTTTTCAAAACGCTTCTTTTAATTTAAAAAATATATTGGTTTCTATAATTCTACACATCATATTTGAAATCGTGGATAACTCACAAGACGTTATTGTATAACTTCGTATGTTGTGGTGTACTATTTTCATATATTAGGAATTGATGTATTTTTCACAGTGTTTGTCAGTGTTTAATTACCAATAACAATACTGATAAGGAGCAGTTGTGTGAATATCATTGTGAATATCAATTTTCAACATTGATTGAACTCCAAAGTGTTTTAACCTTCTCACCGCCATCAACTGATATATCCGTTCACTAAGCTGCAGGTTTCACTGAAACAAAAGCACTATTTAAATTAATATAATTCTACAGATATATTCCACTTTTAAAAAAGTTTTAAGATATAACTACAGATATAACCACTGTCAAGGAAGTCACTTTTAAGTTATTATTAATACTCTTGAGAATTATACGTCTACGCGTAATTATATATATATATATATATATATATATATATATTATTTTGGAAAAGCATCTTTTTTTAGCAATTAAGAATAATGACAAAGAAAGCAACATTACTATTTTGCCCTTTTGCTCGGCGGTCAGGTGGCTTAAACCAAGCGGTAAATGGGGGGGAGGGGTATTAAACAACACTGACTAATTTAGAAATTCCAGGGATATTTTTTAATGATCTGCCTACTGTACAGTGCCTGCAAAAAAAGTCATCACAGTCATTGAAATATTTTTAAATGTCATCTTTTCAAACCAGTAACAAAACAAACAAAAATAAAAAAAAAAAGGAGAACGCCGAGTTATTTCAACCTGCAAGGGCTACCACTCCAAGTGACCAATGCACGATAGAAACCCTCGCCTGCATCTTCTATTTAAAACAGGAAACAGAAAAATAAAACTTCTGAACATTAAAATTGTGGGTTGATTGACACGATATTTTTTTTCTGGCACTGGTCTCAGCACGCCGCCCCTCATGTGTTACTACAGGCAAAATGGCAGTTAAAAACGAGAAATAAAATGAGTTTCATTAATCCGATTAATCCGATATCCGATAAAGAAGAAGTCGTATTTCTCGGTTTCTTCTGCAAGTAAATTTCATAGCCGAAAGTAAAATTAAAAAAATTATATGAGAGTTATTTTTTTAAATTAAAGATTGACCCATATAATTTTTTTAATATTATAAATTTATTTTCATAACTTATGGTGTGAAAGCATGCATAACCATTTCTTTTATTGAAATACCGCTTATCTTATTCTCAATGCCATAAATATAACTAAGTATTCTTAAAATTAGTATATATTTGTTTATATTTTAAGTAAATTACTTCAACTTTCACTTTTTAATGTAATCAAGAGGTTAATTCCTTTACATAGGTTTGTCAAAATAAATGACAAATATCTTACCGCAAAGAAGTTAAAAACCTTTTTGAGTTTCCATTCTTTAAAGCCAAGTTAGTAACGCAACTAAATGCGAATCAAATTTAATTTCTTTGAAAGTTTCAAATACTTTTAGGTTAGATATTTTGATTTTCGGTATGCTATTTTTGGACTTCATTTACTTTAATTCTTCTGTATTATTACTTTAACAATAAAATTCTATTTTATGCATATACATGTTATTATTTATTGTTACTTTTACATTTTATGTACGTTTTAAGAAAGTGGGGTGTTTTATGGCTCGCGTATGTTAAAATCTCAGCAGGTACCCGTGTACCCTGGTCATTGAACTCAAGGGCAAATTTGGGTCATTGACATAAGGATTAACACTCAAACAGAAAATTATATGTAAAACAACCAAGAATTTTAGTGTATTATATAAAATAAACTTTCACTATAATGCGTTTTTTGCTAAATAATTTGTTTTTACTAAATACATAAGGATCGCACTTTTTTCATATTCTTTTATATTATAATTCAAGAGTTTAAAGTGTTATTAAGTTTTGAAAGTATATATACAAAAATAAAGTGAATATCTTGAAAAATTAAAAACATATCTCCTTTAGAAAGCTTTACATTTCTAGAGATACAGACGTTTTGTAAATCTTCCTTGATTTCGAGTACATATCATACTACAAATTACGTTGTTCATATAAGCCGATATGTTAAACTTTTTCTAACAAGATATCAAGAAATGTTTTCAATTCATAGTGACATTATAATGATGAACGTGATTTGTTTAGTTCCTTTCAGAAGATTTTTTTTTAATTTCCTTGAAATTCTTTATATATATATATATATATATATATATATATATATATATTTAACTTATATGTGCTACATTTTTACTTTCTTCTATCTTCAACAGAAGAAAGTATTGTAATCGAATTTTTTTTTGACTTCCGGTTTTCGACGGATTTACACGTTTTAGGGGTCAGAGATCCCAAAAAACATGTTTATAGAAAATGTCTGTCTCTCCGTGTGTCTGTCGCCATTGTACCATCAAAACGTGTATGAAGTTATACATAGAATTGAACCAAATTATTATTTTAAGTTTTTTGATATGGCAAGTAGGTCCTCCCAGAATTTGGAAAAAAGTCGCCGGTATGGGGCGCTGTAACAGCGATTTTTGTGCGATTCTGAATATTGTACCATCCAAAAGTGTATGGAGTTATGCATAGAATTGAACCATTTTTTTATTTTAAGTTTTTGGCTATGGCAAGCAGGTCCTCCCAGAATTTGGAAAAACTCCGCTGGAAGGGGGCGCTATAATTGCGATTTCTGTACCATTTTCATTATTGTACCACTGAAAATTGTATGAATGTATGCATAGAATTGAAACAAATTTTTTGTGTACGTTTCTTGCTATGGCAAAGAAGTCTTCTCTGAATTTGAAAAAAATATGCCGGAAGGGGGGGGGGGGTCGTTGTAATAGCGATGTTTGTGCCATTTTCTTTATTGTACCGTCGAAAAGTGTATAAAAGTATGCATACAACTGAACCAAATTTTTTCGTGCATGTTTTTGGCTTTGGCCAACAGGTCCTCCTTGAATTTGGAAATATTGCGCAGTAAAGGGGCTCTGTGATAGCGATTTTTGTATGCTTTTTCTTGATTTTTCGTAGTTCTGTTGTCCATCTGCGGCGCGTGCAGAGGCGGAAACTCGCTTTTTCCTCTGCTTTTGATGCCGGCTATTCGCAAACATCTGATAACAACAGAATAAGCAAAAACTATTAATTTTAACAAATATCATGATATTGATTAACTCGATTTTAGTCCGTTTAATTGACTGAAGCAGAAATTTAAGATGAAAATCAAAGTTCGGATAGTATTGAACTAATAATAGTGAAGTATTAACATGTGTAACTAATTTTTGAAATATTATGCATAAGATAGAAGAAAGTTTTGGGATTGGCACATCCAACTAGTTTATCTTAAAACAGACACTTTTGATTTTTCGAGCTTTTAAGAAAAATTAACTTCACCTCACGAGAGTGATTTAAGATATGTACTGCACACTGAGAAGTGTCACAATTTCAATTCGTAAAAGGAAAACAAATGCGAATATGAAATTATTGAAGTTAGGCGTGGATATTTTGTACATGTTTTGAGAACTTAGAGGAAAAGATTTAAAAACAAGTAATATAAAAATTTCGTTTTTAAAGTCAATTCCTACTTAGGTCATCAAAGAAAAGTTTAATATAATCCCTTAAGCTAATATTAGTTTTTGTTGCATTAAAATATCTCAATTTGTTGATTTTCCAAAAGCAAGTAGGTTTACAATGTAAGTCTATGGGAATTTGGCGATATATTAGATATATCACCAAGTTGGCGACAAACTTGACGGTATTTGGCGACAGAACAGTGTCCCCCCTATGGTAACCCCTTATTGAAAATACTTTCACTGAACTTCAATAACCAATGGCCGCCATTTAGTTTCCCATGCAAAACTGAAGTGAATTAATTAAAATTTAATTAATTAATTAATATTCGAACAAACTGTATTAACATCCTTTGTCATCCAATACAAGTATAAAAAATTTATTTCAACTTGATAGGATGAATAATGAGTATTTTATTAACGATTGAAAATTTGAACAAGATATATAAATATATAAATAAATATATATATAAATAAATATAGGGAGAGTGTGAACTAATAGTAGGAATTGAATTAAAGATACTTTTGTAAGATATAACTAACTATGTCGAAAGTTGATAAAATCAAAATTGGAGAAATTGGAGACATTCCATGACAACTAAAAAAGATCAATGTATATAACGTGTATATCTTGTAATACATTGTAATATTTTTATGTATAATATCCATAGGTTAATATATTTGCTCATGTTGAAAATCAAAAAGCAGTATATATAAGCAGTACATAAATATGTTAAATAAAGTACATTTATTAAAATAGTTTAAAAACTTATGCACATTCTTTCTTTGACATTTTGTAAGTATATGCATAAAATATTGATTCTATCAAAACTCTAATTTTCATAATGCAAATTTTATTCATAATCCTTGTCTATCCCATTTTAAAAGCATTTCCTAATATATTCTTCATTTATAAATGTTATTCAGTGTTTAATGGATGATAATATATTTTTTTTCTAAAATGAATGAGAAAGGATATTTTCAAAAGCATTAGCATATCATTCGACATCCATTGTTTAGATTTATGAAACTATTTAAAATGCCTTATTGGTTTTCCGTTAGGAGATGAATTCCTTTTTTGAACTCATAAGAATGTATTTTACTTCTGCTGAATCAACTTATAAATAATTATTCATAAGCGCAAGAAAGGGGATTTGGAAATTGTTAAGAATGTTAAAAAACATGTTAATGCTAAACGTGCACTTCAAAAAGATGCGATCAAAAGCATTGACATTTAACTCTTTTCGTCAGAAGGTCAATCACAAACTGGTTGTATGATAATATGCATTAAATTTTAAAATGAATAGATTTTTTTTCTTATAAATTAGTTTGTTTTTATATCAGATACGACATTTTCAGATATTTATGGTAATTTATAAGGGTTTTAAAAATTTTGGATTGATATCTATCAGATTTCGATACTTTATTATAAGTTCGGATTATGGATAGGTAAATTTTGCGTAAAATATGTATATCTGTTTATATTTTTGTTTATGTCATGTATAAAGAATAATTCATTGCCATTTCCCATTAATAATATCTGAATAATATGCATCTAAACCACCATAAAATGAGTCAAAAATATGTGAAAAAATGTTTAATATGATGAATCATATTTTTGGTGTATTAGAAATATTTTTTGCGGTTTGAGGAAAATATTTTTAGATTTACGTTCTCGTAAATGGATTCATAAAAATAAAATAATATCTTAATTCAAAACACATCTTGATTCTTGAAAAAAAATCCTGATTTCTTCTCACTTCACCCCTTGATGATGACTAAGGATTGGTCAAAAGTGTTCGGGATCAGGCGATTTCTTTTATATTTAACATCTGTAAATAGATTTTATAGTCTTAAAGCCTTTTAATCGTTTTTACACCTATTTTTGTAATAAAACTATGAATCAATTGAAAATATTCATGTTTTTAATTTAAAAAATTATGTTTCATATATTACAGAAAATTATAGAATTTCGTCAATGTGTCTAATAATTTTGCAAGATACGCTAATGCTGATTTAATTTTGCATTTAATGTTTAGAAAACGACAAATTTTATATTAATTTTCATATGGGAAATTTGTAACAAATTGTTGTAGAAATCTAATTGATACACTCGAAAATTATCTACGTTAGCTGTCTCACAGCAAAATCTGTACATTCGTAAATAAATCTATTAATTTGTCAAGATAATGTAATAATGATTTAATTTTGTAATCCAAGTTTACTGAATGACATTTTTTTCTTAAATTTCATACAGGAATATTTGTAACAAATAGCTATGTATTCCATATTAGTACAAATTCCATTTTAGTACAAATTCATTAGTAAATCGAACTGATTTACTAATTTAGCATTTAAAATGTAAACAACAGAAAATTCCATCATTTGTAAAAAAGTAAACTTTGTGTATTCCATTCCATTGTGATCCTTCCATTTGAAATGCTGCAATTTAACTTTTATCTTAAATATTTACTTTTAATATACTGTTCTCTTGGGCTCGTCCTGACATTTTCTCATATTGTTTATTAGTCATTCTGTTTGTTTTGTTATTTTAATAATTTTCATTGAATAGGGTCTTCCAGTCTGCTGCGACTTCCGGGCTCGTTCGCGGGTGCTGGGGTTTCAGCGGGTAGGGGATATGTGTTTTACCCTCGCGGACTAATCAGCTCCTATACCGAAAGGTTGGCTGACCGCGAGTGGGGGATTAGTGATTAGTGAGTTCTTCCGACAAACGTTGTGCCTATACACACTCTACTGCTCCACGAGTTAGTATCCACTTTCCTGTTCTCGAAACGTCAGCTGTAACGATTGTATTCCACTTGATATTTACATACGCTGAAAGCGGGTAGAACTTTTGCAATCACCCAATATATTATTTTTCTCCATAACTTTTCATCTTTTGATAAAAAAATAATTTAAATTTATGAATGTAATTACAAACATTTATTTTTTTAATGTAAACAAAAATGAATATCAAAACTTTCTTCCAAAATTTGCTTTAGCAACTATTTGCAATACCGTTGCACACATTCTTATCATGTACTAATATAGATTTTGTAATAATCAATTGGCATTCTGTTTTAAAAACTTTTAGATTAGTTTTTATATAGTAGATGTAAAATATAGATAAAATTAGTGATTAAAAGTTTAGATCAACTTAATATTTTTAAAGGAAAAAAAGTCCTTAAACGTATCAAATATATCCATAAGGTTTTTAAAAGTATTTTATTAGTATTTAAAAATATAAATTGTGAGTATGTAATTATTTTGAAATGATTTGACAGTAAGAATTCATCTCATCAATACGGGTTTCGCGTTTTCAATAAACGTCCTCGTAATTACCTAATCAAAGAACTGAGAATGAGATTTATAATCAGCCCTAGAGAAATTTACTATTTTGTAATATATTCTGTTTTAATCTTCCACTCTTTATATTTTATGTTAGAAACATGGTTTTCATATATATATTTAAAAGAACAGTTTCATGTTTTTGGGAGGATATATGTTGCTATATACATGAATGATCTAACAACATAAACAACAGAACTTTGTTGTATTAATTTAAAGGAAATTCTACATATTTTTGGGTGAATAATTATTACCAACTACATAGGAAGACAGATGATCGAATGAAAATCAATTAATCTACTTGAATATTTACAAATTTTCAAATTGTGTGATGACATTTGTTATATTATTAATTGTTTTTGCTTGTATATCAAACAGTTTTAAATATATTTACAGTTACTTTTTTTTTTTTTTAATAAACACCTTTTAAAGGAAAAGTTTACATAATTTTCGAAAATAAAATAATTAGTTATTATATTTTGCCAACATTAAAAAAATACATTTTCCATGGTATTAACGTTGAATAAAAAAATACAGTAGAGGTCGTTTAATACGATGACCGATAAAAAGATTACACGATATAAACGAGCAACTTTAACTTTAACCCTTTATCAACTGACGCTACTTATAAGCACCTATCAAATAACTTGTTATAAGATTCATTTAATACATCAATTAGTAGTAATACAATTTAGAATGAGTTATAGATACATTAGTTTATCTTGTTCCCAAAGCATTATTGGTTACACAAAATATATATATTTTTAAAACATGATTTATTTTGCCTTTGCATCTTTCCAGCTTTCTTGGCGTTCTAGAGGTGTATTTTTTAATTCGGAAATATTTATATATATATATTGTAAAAACATTATATTTGTACATTTCCTAATTCTGCAAAATACTAACAAAAATATTTAAAATAAAAGGTTTGAGTGGAGTTATAAATATTGCACAAAATTCCTATAAATTCAAATTTAATTAATCCTCCTAAATTCTTCAATCCTTCTAAAATTTATTAAATGATTATGTAAATCTTCTAATGCAGTTTCAAACATTCGCGAAAAATGTTTTAGAAGATAAAATTTTAATGAATTTATAATTCAGTACATAAAGGGTTAAGATTGGTTCATCATTTAAATTAAATTAAGATTTGCATGCTTTTTAACATCTACAAAACCAACTTCAGGAAAAATGTGAACCAAATCCGCTCATTTTAATGTGATTTTAAATTAGAATTAGTATTTTTTTTAAATTTTGTATCGAACACTGTTTTTTATGAGCGATAATATTTCTTCACTACAACTGTCTGTTAACAGTTTCATCAGACAACATTGCAATATTCAATGACACCCCCCCCCCTCGTCCAACGAATAACACTCAAAAGAATGTACATTCAAATTACTAGTAGTTCCTTACATAGTGCAGGCAATAGAGACCGTATAGGGGCTCTATCTAGAAAAATCCATGGTAGTTCTATAAAAAGGCTTACTATATGTTTTTTGGGTCGCTGAATCCAAATTTTTAACTTTCCACCAAAATTTCCCCCGGCAACCCCTCAAATTTTGGTATAATGCCCACCAAAAAATGTTTTTATTAAAAAAAAATCAATTTTTTTATTGTTTTAGGGAAAAAGTATCTGGAAATTCAGAAAGTAGACAAAATTTGCAACAAATATATTATATGACATTATGCCGTAGGATGAATGGAGGGGGGGGGGGGATCTGCCTCGGAACACGCACCGCGGTTCTGCGTGGTCTAACTTACGCAATTCCACTTAACCATACACATCGATTACATTCACCCTCCCATCTTCCTTCCGAAATTTCCCTATAAAGCTCAGATTAAAGTTTTTTAGGTCGCTGAATCCAAAATTTTAACTTCCCCTCAAAATTCCCCTCCCCACAACCCCCGCCCCAAATAGTTGTTTCTAAATTAAATTTTTTATTGTTTTAGGGGAAAAGTATGAAGAAATTCAGAAAGTAGACACAATTTGCAACAAATAGGATTTAGGACATTACGTAGGATGTACGGGAAGGGGGAGGGCTGCCTCTGAACATGCACTGCGGCGCTACGTGCACGGAGTTATGGAAGTTCAGGCAATAGGGAATTTTACCTGGCAAAATTAATGTTAGCTCTGGATTTCGACTCACTTTATATTTTTTGGTCACAAAATCCGAATTTGTAACTTTCCACCAACTTTTCAACGTGCAACCCCCCCCCCCCCTAAAAAAAAAAAAATAAATAAATAAATTGATTTTTTGAAAAAAATTGGATTTTGAGCGGGGAAATGTTCCGAGGCAGCCCCCGTTTATCCTACGTGATAATGTCATATATCCTATTTGTTGCAAATTTTGTCTACTTACTAAATTTTTACCTACATTTCCCCTAAAAAATTTAATTTAAAAACAGCTATTTTGTTGTGGGGGTGAGGGAAGTTTAAAATTTGGATTGAGCGACCTCCAAAACTTTAAGTAAAGTTTATAGAGAAAGTTCGGAGGGGAGACGGGAGGACGAATGTAAACGATGTGAATGGTTAAATGGAATTGCACAACTTAGTCCACGCAGAAACGCGGTGTATGTTCCGAGGCAGATCCCCCCTGCCCATTTATTTTACGTCATAATGTCATATATCTTACTTGTTGATTTTTTTAAATAAAAACCTTTCTTGGGGCATTTCATCAAAAATTAGGGGGGGGTGGGGGTTACCGGGGGAAATTTTGGTGGGAAGTTACAAATTCGGATTCAGCGACCCAGAAAACATAAAGTAAGCCGATTTCCAGAACTACCATTAATTTTGCCAGGTAAAATCCCCTATTGCCTGGACTAACAGTCCTTGACTACATTGCTGTGATTTTTCTTTCTAAGGAATTCAATTGTACATTTATTAAATATAATTTTTTCTTTAAAAATAACGCGTTTTTAAACTTTTTGAAAAAAAAAAACACGTATGTTGATATCTTATTAAATAATCAGTATCTACATTTATCTTAAAATGCTTTGTCGTGTATAAGTTTTCTGTAAAGTGATGAAATTCCAGTTGACATTGCTTACTCTGAAATTGCTTTAATATGTTAAACTAAAAGTTTTGCTCAAAATTTTGCAACTTAGCTGATTTTAGAATAGATAAAAATGATTTGGAAAACATCTTCGCATTTTTGTTAAAAATAAAAAATACCATTTACTTAAACTAAAAAAATACGTGAAAAATACTAAAAAAAAATTATCACGCCCATAATTTATACTATATATGAAGACACCAAATTTTACTTGCATGTATCATTTGGAAATTTTTATAAATACTCCATATACCAAAGTAAAATGTATTCTTGAAGAATATGGTAATTACAATATCATTACATTTTATAATCTGTAAATCAATTCATGTTAATCTGCGTTTTTTTTTTTTTTTTTTTTCAATTGATAACTTTAATAGCATAAATATAATTTGAATAAATTGAGATTATTAAAAATAAAACCAATAAAAATAAAAGTAATTTCATTTATTAAAAGTAAAATATACATATATATATTCATAGATATGCTGAAATATTTCATTTTACTAATATAATAATTGTTAAAATTTCCTAAAATTGCATAATGTTATTACATTTCGTTAAAAAAAAAATAGATATTGTTTCATTAGTTTTGTGCATTAAATTCTTTGATAACCAAGACTACAGATAAAACTATTTTAAAACATCGATCAATCTGTATCTAACGAAAGTTTTAAAGCTTTTAGAATAATTCTTTCTGGAATTTTCAAAAATATTTAGAAAAAAATATATTTCATAAAAATAAAACAACTATACAACTTTTATTCCATTTTAATTCATATGATCATAAGCAGAATATTAAAAACAATTTGATTGACAACTGGCATGCTTTTGTAGGTTTATATTGTTGGTTTTAATATTTTAAAATGAAATAAGGAATAATTTTTTCCTTATCTTGTGAAATTCGTCATTCTGAAGAAACACTCTTTCATTTGGAATACCGAAATGCTTGCATGCCACTTCCGCTTAAAATACTTGTGGGATTGCACATTCTAAAGAAGAATTTTTGGGATTGATTTATTTTCATATTCAAAATTTCCAATATTCAAAATATAAGAAAAGTTTTCTTTCATTTTTTATACATATTAAAATTCTGCACTTCTTTAAAGTAGAATTCTTTAAAGAAGTTATATATAAAATATAAAAAGAGTATAGAAAATTGCGCAATAAATTGGACATTTTTATACTTAAAACTACCTCCTTTACATATAAACATTTTTTAAAGTTTTTTTTTTTTTACTTTTCTTTAATGTATATTCTTTAAAAATAATGATATATATTGATCAGTTAGTATATTTCTAAGAGGTACATTAAAAGTTGACATGGAGTAAAAACATTTTAATTAAATTACATAAGATATGATAATGTAAGTGTTTCATATATATACAGAGTTGTGAAAAATATTAGAAAAATTGTGAAATTGACATTAAAATCTTGTCATATTAAAGAATCATTATTTAAAAAATAGTGACACATTCAATATTTAGTGTGCATCCTTTGTTTTTTATTAAAGATTCGATACTTCTTGGCATACTTTGTATGAGTTTTTGTTTTTGGCAATTAATTTGTATTTCGTTGTCATGGTGCCAAATTAGAATGAATCTTTCTATCTGGCCATTCTTGTTTGTTATGTTGCATTTCTTTATTTTTATATTAAAGAAAACACTTCCATGGCTTGGAAACAGTCCAGATATGAACCCCATAGATAATTTTAGCGCCATTGTAGAGAAAAAAATAAAGAAATGAAACATCACAAACAAGAATGATCTGATAGAAAGACTTATCCAAATTTCTAACCATGACAACGAAATACAATTAATTGCCAAAAACTCTAAAGTATGCCAGGACGTGTCGAATCTTTAATAAAAAACAAGGAGATGCACACTAAATATCAAATGTATCAATATCATTTAAATGATCTATTATTTTTTAATATAATAACAATTTAGTGTAAATTTCACAATTATTCTAATAATTTTCAAACCTTTGTAGATACTAAAACGTAACTTAAATACTAAGTAATGACATATATTCCAATACTTCGTAGTACAAAATTTTATCTTAAAATCATATGCGCTGCATTTGCAATGGAATAGGTTTCTAACTATGATCAAGGTTGTGTAAACAGGATGGTAATTTGAAAAGCGTAGCTTCTAATTGCATTCTTATAAAAGCTTTCCGAAATTTAATCTAAATTGTCTTCACATTCTTTATACGAATATACTTACACGGGATTCATGAGCGCTGAGAAAATGCATTTCGATTTCATTTTGGATTAATGTGAATTAAATTGTTCAGTGTGTTCGTCAAGGAATTTTAAAATATAGATAAAATAATTACAGACTACAAATATTTGGAAAAGAAGTTATTTAATTATGGATTTCTAAATAAAAGTTTGGGGACAGAAAGTAATGCCATTTAATAGTAAATTGACATACATGTAATGAAAACCATAACTACATTATAAATGCAAAAATTAATTCCATTTTCCATTTTATATAAGAATATGTTTGCATATAGATCGCTATAAGAGTGCCAGGGTCCTTTTCACAATACACATGTATGTATATATATTTATATATTAAAAATTTACCTTAAAATGAATGTAGTAATTAATTTCTGACACATTGGCTTCCTTTTAAAACATTTTACAGTTTTCACATAATATAACATAAAATATGTATTCGATAAATTATGATGCTTAGTTAATTTTTGAATTTGTATTTTTTTTTAATAAATAGTAATATAATAATTTATAGTTGAATATATTTGCAATATGCTATGCCTAATTTTCTATGTATTCTTATTTATATCTCTGTTTCATGTTACGTAACATTCTTTTCTTAATGCAATAATTTTAAAGCATTTTTAAAAGTATTACAAGTTACTTGACAGATTATTTTTTAATATAGAATCGTTCTTTAAGTATTTAGACAAATAAAACTTTCTATACTTTTTGAATTCTCTTTTTTAGTTTCTATATAGTATCAATAAGCCTAAACATTTAATAACAGATTAAATCACTATCGTATAAGGGATTTACATATGTCCTCTATAAATAACGTTTAAATGCTAAGCATTTTAATCAGAAATGTACTTTTAAAAAATACTTTCGTTCAGTATTATAATAAGATAGAAAGAGTATTATAATAATGCAAAGCATAATGTTTGATGAGCATATGATATGATGTGTGATGAGGTGTATAATATGTAATGAGGACAAATATAAATAAAAAATTGCTGCTTTTAATCTACATACTCAGTCATAGAAAAATAAGAGAGGTATGATGAGGAAATTAACAAATTTTCATATATCATTAAGTATATACCAATAAAAAGCGCAATTCTCATGTTACACATATATATTAAGAAACCTCATTCCTCTTTTAAAAAAAATTATCCTCGTCATCTCTTTTTTATATTTTTAAATATTATTTTGTTTAATGATAATCATGACCCGTAAATAAAATAAGCAAATAAACCAAGAAATCACGCATATTTATCTCACCGTTAAGTGAATCTTGCTATTACGCTCTTAATGATTTTATTCTGTTTATAATCGAAAAAAATCACGCAGATACTGTATATTACTGTTTGTTATTTTGTATTATTTGACGCAACATGAATATGACACAATTTATGGTTCTCATTACGCTCGCTATTATGGAATGTCTCAGCGTTTGCTTAGCGTTTGATAAAATTCGTTAAAATTAAAATTACGCCAAATGATTAATCGATTAGCGCCTTTTCAATTCAATATTGAAAATAAAACTGTTATCATTTAAGATTATAGTAGATCAAACGATTCACAATTTGGCTTGATGCATCCAATTTGAAGTACACATCTGTTGATGCATTTTGGAGAAGGTCGTCAATCCCTATCTGACACTTGGCTTAATAAAAAGTTGCTCTGATTCTGTCCCTCTCCGGTATTACTGTCACGGTATATTATGCCTATTTGCAGGGAAATAAAATCAAGTGGATTTAGACATATAATTTATTTTATTTTTTATTTATTTTATTTTATTTATTTATTTGTTTATTTTGCTCCATTTCCTTTGCATATCAAAAAATCTCTCAAAGAACCTATGGTCATAATTCGATAGCAGAAGCTGTACTACAGAAGGCATCAGGGGGCATCACTACACTGTAAAAAAAAATCTGTAAAGTTACTAAAGTTTTTCTAGGAAACTGGGGTTCCTAGAACTTTTTATGTAACGGCAAATACAAAAATTCCTGTAACAGCGTCTGTTACAGGCATTTTTCTTGTTGCGGTTACATAAAATCTTCTAGGAATCCCAGTTTCCAAGAAAAAATTTAGTAACTATACAGATTTTTTTTTTTTTATTTATCGTATAACATCAGATTAAATGCAGGCTCGCAATGTAATATTTTAAGTTTTAGTCCATTCTTTTTTGCTGTAAAATATGTTCAAGAAATCCTATATTTGGAAACGCTTCTGATTTTATATATTTTAAAATATACATATGTCGGAGCTAGACACATTGTTAACAAACGTTCTCTGGATTTAGAGTTTTGCCTTTGTTTAGTAATCTATTTTTCATCCTGCATCTAACTAAATCCATTCCTTAATTGAAATTACAAATCGGCAGTGGGTTCGGTTTCATCGCTGAAAACATTCTCAAAATCGAACTGATTTACTAATTGAGCATTTAAAAGGTAACAAAGCACAAAAACTCCCAATTTGCGAAAAAGGAAAACTTTGTGTATTTATATATATATATATACACTATATGGTCAAAGGTGACCGGTCACTTGCGATTTTAGACGTTTTGTTAAATGTCTAAAAAACTACATGAGGAATTAACCTCAAACTGCAAGTATGTAAATAGAATAGTATAGGTCATATACTTCCGCGAAGATTTTTTTCAGAAACCCCATAGGAGGCCGTCAACAAATTGAAAAAGAACGAATATCTTTTCTTTAACCCTGTAAAAACTAATGTATCAGAAGCGTTCAAAATCGATATTATTAATAAGTGGCTTATTGTAATATACTGTGTTCATTTTTATTCGGATAGCATGTATACTCGTAGAGAAATTAATGTTTTTATAAAAACTGTCCGAAATTTCGCCAAGTTTTTTGCTTATAATTTGCAGAGTTCTTAATATAAAAAAAAGTTCTTATCTGAAAATATGACGAACAGCTTTGTACACAATATTCTGCAATCAGAATTACAAAATAATAAAAATTGGATGAAAAATGAACCTGTTTGATGAAAATAATAAAAATGTTTCGTTGCGTATGCAATCCAAATGTAAAGTACATAATGTGTTAGCTAAATGTATCGAGCAACTTTTGTAAAAGTCTCAAAAACGTAGTTTGAAAAGTCTGATAATAATCGTTTATAGAATAAACTCAAAATCCGTTGTTTCCAAAATGAAGCTAAAATATGAGGTGTTGTATCCATATATCCATTGATTAGTGCCAATATAGCATACACAACATTGCACGTACTACTGTATTTGGATACAGCCCCTCATCTTTTTGCTTCCTTTTAGAAATAACGAATTTTGAGCTTATTCTATAAACGATTTTATCAGACTTTTCAAACTATGTTTTTGAGACTTTCACAAAAGTTGCTCTATACATTTAGCAAACACATTATGCAAATTATATTTTGATTACGTCCGATCATGCGCAGTGAATCATTATTTAGTAATTCTGCTCATTTTTCATACATTTTTTATTATCTTTTCATTCTGATTGCAGGTTATTGTGTACAATGTTGTTTGTCATATTTTCTGAAAAGAGCTTTTTTCTTTCATATTAAGAACCCTGCGAATTATAAGCAAAAAACATGGCGAAATTTGGGAATGTTTTTATAAAAACCTTAATTTCTCTGCGAGTATACATGCTATTCTCATAAAAATAAACACAGTATATAACAATAAGCCACTTATTAATAATCTCGAGTTTGAACGCTTTTGCTACATTAGTTTTTACTGGGTTATCCAAAAGATATTCGTTCTTTTTCAATATTTTGACAATCCCCTATGGGGTTTCGGGAAAAAATCATCGCCGAAATATATGACTTATACTATAATCTTTAAACATCTGCAGTGTCAGGTTAATTCCTCATGTATTTTTCTAGATATTTGACAAAACGTCTAAAATTGCAAGTGACCGGTCACCTTTGGCCATATAGTGTATGGTGAGTATCTGTATGTTTATCATTTTCCCAATACATATTCCTGTATGTTTATCCTTATGTTTATCGCTTTAACAATCATACAAATGCATTTTATAATCTAAAAAATAAGAATTAATTAACAAAGATTGTTTTATTTAATTACTATTATAATAGAATTCTTGAAGTAAAGCTAAATATATATATATATATATATATATATATATATATATATATATATATATATATATATATATATATATATATATATACGTTATAAAAGGTATAGATAATATACGTATATTTTGCCTCGGCGTTTTTTATACTGCAAACAGGAAAATTGATGAAATTGGAGATAAAATAAATAAATACAATGCATTAAACATAAGCAACTAAAAATATATTAAATAACATGCTACTATAACACGGAAAACAAATATTATAAGTAAATTTCTGCATTTGTTTTTTTTTATTTTTAAATTAAATTAAATTGCAAAGTTAAATTTTATATATGGTATATAAAGTTGATTACGGACAACGTTGGATAATAGTAAACATTAGAGGTACTAAAAATGAATTGCACAGAGAAATATAAAAAAATAATAATAATAATAATTAAAGGTTTCTACCATTTTTAGAAAAAAATAAATAAAATATGTGGGAAATTATAAAATTATATGTTTGAATTTTAGACTTTTTAAATTTAGAATATTAATTAATATTATAAAAACTATAATAAAGAATATTTACACAATATTAAGAGAATAAACAAGTTCGCGAGTATCCGGCAACCAACTCATAACGAAATTTTTTTTCAGAACATTGATTATTTTTGCATGATTCTTAATTAAATAAAATAATGTAGATATATGTACATTGCAAACAATACTTCAATAAATTTGGCCGTTAATCGGAAATATTCAAGCATGTAGAAAAGTAACAAAATTACATATAAAATTAAATATTCTAATTCTGGACGCTGATGATATAAAACTGTGATACAATTAAAAGGGTATTTGCATGTTTCATAAAATAAACAAAATAAGCAAGTCTTTTTGTCAATAACCCTTAATCAACTCATATCGATTTTTTAAACATGGATATTTACATTATTCTTAATTATTAGTAAAATATATATGTCTCTACATTGCAAACTATTTTCAATAATTTTAGCCATTATATGTCTTGATCTGAAGTTTTCAAGCATATATAAAAATTATAAAATTACACATAAAATTAAATATTCTAATTCTTGACAGTCATGGTATAAAAGTATACGAATAAAATAAAAATATATTTACATGTTTCATCATATAAAAAAAAAAAAAAAAAAAAAAAAAAAAAAAGAAATTCAAGAAATTCTTTTTTTCACTATCCGGCAATCAACTCATATTGATTTTTTCTTCTAAACATGGATATTTACATAATTCTTAATTATTTAGAAAAAAATATATATATATGCACATTGCGGACGATTTTTAATAAATTTTAGCCTTATATAGGCTAATCCTAACTATACAAACAAATAGAAAAATTACAAAATCACAGGATAAAATAAAATATTTCAATTCTGGACAGTAATCATATAAAAGTGAACGCTAAAAATAAAAATATATTTACATGTTTTGTAATATACATATAAAAAAAAAAACAAGCAGGTCAATTTCGCGAATATCCGTTAATTAAATCATATCGATTTTTTTTTCTTAAAAAAAAAAAAAAAAAAAAAAAAAAAAATGGATATTTACAAAATACTTAATTTAGAAAAATGTAGATATGTGTAGATTGTGAACAATTTTCAGTAAATTTAAATAATGTAGGTGCTGGTCATGACGTACGTGGAAACTAAAAACTAATAATAAATAATTTTTTTTTTCAATTTTCATTATTTTAAACAATCAACAAGTCTCTTTTTAGGTGCGTTCGTAATTATATAAATACGTAGCACCTATAGTCGTCGTTCAGTCCGTCTGTCCGTCCGCATATAACAGAGCAGAAACTACCCAACAGAATGGTCCGAAATTTTAAATGTATGATTGTTGCAAAATTTTGTCGAGCCATTTCAAATTTTATGAAAATCGGATGTATAGTTTAATTACAGGGACAGTCAAAAATTTTTCTTTACATTTCGGCCAATGGGAAAAATTATTGCAAGTGCATTTTAATGATGTTACAGTCTTCCGAATGGTTTGAAATTTTAAATATATAATTGCTGCCAAATTTTGTCGGGCTATTTCCAAATTTATGAAAATCGGATGTATAGTTTAATTACAGGGAAAGTCAAACGTTTTCCGTTACATTACGGCCAACGGGAAAAAATTATTGCAAGTGCATTTTATTGATGTTACAGCCTTCTGAATGGTCTGAAATTTTAAATATATAATTGCTGCAAAATTTTGTCGAGCCATTTCAATGTTTATGAAGATCAGATGTATAGTTTAATTATAAGGACAGTCGAAATTTTTCCGTTACATTACGCGGAATGGGGAAAAAATATATTGCAAGTGCATTAAAATGATGTTACAGACTATGCACCTATGAAGTGCAAAAAAAATATACATTCAGTACAATATGGGGTGCAAAAAATAATTATAAAACTAGTTATAGTACGAACGCACTATGTTTCCATGTTTGACGAGCAATTTCCAACTTGTTTTTCTTTCAACAGTTTGTACTCCAAATTTGAAGGAAATTCATGAAAAGAAATTTCTGGAATTTTTTTTGTGAATCGTAAGTGCAGTATGGAAACCAGCAATGAGCCGATTTTTACTAAAAAAACAAAAAAAACAAAAATCAGTTAAGTTAAATTTCAGTTAAGTTACACCTAAGAAACACAAACGCACAAGGGAAATTCTTCATTAGACGCAGTAGGTAAAAGCGCCCCCTATAATTATCCGCAGAGAATCTCTGATTCCCCGAAAACAAAGGGATTTCGACTTTTCGTTACGGACGTATGAGGGGAATCGAGTCTGGCCGTGTCTTACTTAAAGTCCGCATAAATTTTAAGAAATCGTAAACAAAGGAGTAAATACCCCCCCCCCCCCCCCAAAAAAAAAAAAAAAAAAAAAAAAGTTTTCAGTATAAGAAATATCCATTAAACAATAAATAAATAAATATCCTAGTTATAAAAGGTGTCCATTTGGGGAGCTGCGGCGATTCTATCGGCTGAAAGTAAACAACTATGGATAAATGTACTGAACATTCAGTATATACTTTTTTCAACTGAATCATAAATTAGTAGTAAAAATCAAGTAAGTGTAAACAGTGTTCAGTCTCTTACATTGATAGTTTTGTGGTCGGCGTTTTCCAACTTTGTCGCCATTTCGTTTAGGACATTCATAGGCAGAGTCCTCTCAGTAATTTGTGCTACATACAAAATTGACAATTAAGTTCAATAAAAATCCACGGGCTGATTTGTTTTATAATAACACTCAAGTGTATATTTTTGAATGATGCATTCCATTTAGCACACTCTATCCGTGCAAATCTCAAATGTAATCTTTTTACTTTATCCTAAGAATGATTTTAAAACTCAACAAACTTCCGAGTCATTATTTGTTCTTCTTTGAGATGTTTTTTTCGTTTCTATATACGTCACCTTAACTAGACCTGCAATTCAAGCAATCTGCTATTAATGGGGGATTTTTTTAGAATTTACACGCAAATTTCAATATTATTATTTTATCTTCTATTTCATTAAAATAAGGCTGCCCAAAATCACGTTGTAAACCCACGTAGGAAGAAGAATTAATAAAGATGGTTATTTAATTGACTACAACGACGTAAATTAAAATTCATACGAATTTGTAATCCACGGAATTACTTACGAAATATAGAATGTACATAATATTTTAAAAATTTTATTTAATTTTTTAAAAATATAAATACATTATTTTTTTCGACAACATTTCTTATTTCGATAAACATTTAAGTTATATTGATTGATGTAGTCACACGCATTTATTTTTAAATGTAAATATAAATAAGAATATCAAACTTTATTTCAAAAAAACATACGCTTAAGTACTTGCAGTACCATAACATATATTCTAAACATGTGTTAAAATGGTTTTATAAAAATTTATTGTATTTCAATTTTAAAAACTTTGAGATAAGTGTTTATTTAGTAAAAGTAAAATATAAAAGTAAATAGTAATTAAAGATTGAGATGAACTTAAAATTTTAAAGCAAAATATTAAATAAATCCATAAATATATTAAATATATTTATAAGCTTTTTTTCTTTTATAACTATTTTTTTATGATCTAGAAAGATAAATTGTGATACTTATTTTGAAATGCTTAGATAGTAAGAAATTATTTAATCAATACGGATTTCTACTTTTGAATTAACTTTATCAGTAGTTGTGAAGTCAAAGAACTGATAATGAGATTTAATAGTCAGTTTTAGCGAACGTGTACTATTTAGTAAAATATTATGTTTTATCTTTCGCTCGGTATAATTAATGTTAACAACATGACTTTGATGTGTTTATTTAAAGTAATTGTATCATATTTTTGCGGGAATAAATATTGCTAAATATATTGGAAGACGTTTTATCTACTAAAAATCACCTAATGTCACTGAAAATTTATAAATCTTCAAATTGTGTGATGTAGTTTGTTATATTATTAATTGTTCTTGCTTAGTGTTAATCGAGAATGTGTACTTTCTAATAACGTTATTCTGTTTTATTTAAAGGAACAGTTACTTTTTTGGTGGGGGAGGGGGAATAAATATTGCTTACATAAGAAACCGAATGATCTAAACAAATTAATTAATCTTACTGAATATTTACAAATCTTCAAATTGTGTGATGTATCTTGTTATTTTATTAATTGTTTTTGGTAGTATATCAAACAGTTTTAAATATATTTACAATTACAGATTTTAAAGTATTTAATAATTCAATAATTGTTTTCACAAAGACTTTCTTAGGGAAAGGTTTATACAAGTTTTAAAAATAAAATAATTAGGTTTTACTGTCATTTTTAAAAGACTGTGGTATTAATTTTATATAGAATTACCTTTACATAGATTTCTACATACGTACTAGTTTAATTCGAGGACGACTAAAACGGTTACACAGTATAAACGAACAATTTTAACGTTAAGATTCTTTCATCTTTTAATGTTAATTAAGAATTTCATGATCTACATAACCAAATTCCCGGGAAATACCAGTGAAATCTGTTCATTTCAATTTGTTTTTGTTCATAATTTATGTTAGAATTAGTAAAAAAAGATTTTTTCCGAACCCTGTATTCAGTGAGTGATAATTTTGTTTCAATCACACATGTCTGCTAAGCGTCTGACCCGACAACATTTCAAGCTCCAAGGACAGTCACGTACTAATAAAACACAAATGAATGTAAATTGGAATTAATAGTTCTTTACAATTTTGTCATTTGTGGTGTAATTTTTGCTGAAGCGTTCGACTCTATATTTATTAAATTTAAATCTTATTTAAAAATAACTTTAAAATTTTATTAAAAAAAACATACTTACTTTATTAAGCAATTAGTATTTACCTTTATTAAATAAAGTTTTGTGGAATATATGTTTTCTTAAAAGTGTAGAAATTCCAATTTACATTGCCTACACAGAAATTGCTTAGTAATATATTGAAGTATAAATTCAACTTATTTAGCTGATTTGAGAACAAAAAAAAAATATTTGCAATATTTTTTTCGCACTCTATTAAAATTTAAAAAAATCATTTACTTAATATCATACATAAAAATAGGTGCAAAAAATTTTTGTGAAAAAATCTATTTATTATGGTATTAATTTAAATTACATATGAATACACTTCATTTTACTTGCATTTCTTATTTGGACTATTTACAAAATATTCTGAAAGATACAGTAAAATGTTTTACTTGAAGAATATGGTAATTAAAATTTCATTAAATTTTATAATTTATAAATCAATTTATGCAATTTTTATAATTTATAAATCAATTTATAAATCAATCATGTCCTCATTTTAAATATTAATTTTAATAGCATAAATAAATTTTGAGTGTAATGAAACTGTTTAAAAATAAAATCAATAACATTAAAAGACAGTTGCACTAACACTTAAACTAAAATATTCATTGAAATGCTGAAATATTTTTTTAAATAGTACGATAAGTCCGGAAATTTTCTAAAATAACATAATAATATTACGTAGAATTTTGTTTTATGTTAATAAATAGACAAAATATAGAATAGATACGAAAAATATAGACAAAAATATCTTAAAATATCCATTGCTTATTCCTACGTAAAAAGATTTCTGCCCATTTTTTTCTGAAATGTTCCAAAGTATAATAGAAATAAAACAACTATACAACATTTCATCCATTTAAAATCATATGATCCTAACCAGAGTATTATAAAAAATGTTGCACTACAACTGAAATGTTTTTGTAGGTTTTGATATTTTAAAATGAAATAAGAAATAATTTTCGTCTTCTGTTATGAAATTCGTCATTGTGAAGAGACACTCTATCCTTTGGAATACTGAAATACTTGTATTTCACTTCCGCTTAAAATACTTGTGGGATTGTATTTTTCTAGAGAAGAATTTTTGACATTGATTTCTTTTCATATTCAAAATGTGAGAAACGTTTTCTTTCACTTTTTAAAGATATTAAAATTCTGAACCCTTTCAAAAAAGTTATACTATATAAAATATAACATGTGACTTGAAAATTGTGCAATAAATTGGACATTTTAATAGTTAAAACTACTTTCCTTACATATAAAAAATTGTGTTAAATTTAAAATAAAAAATATCTCCACATTCTCCCAATATATATATTTAAAAAAATGGTATATATTGGTCAGTTGGCACATTTTAAGTTTCATTAAAAGTTAAAATGAAATTTTTTAACTAAATTACAAAAAAAAAAAAAAAAAAAAAAAAAAAAAAAATCATAATTTAAATGTTTAATATATATAATAAATAAACAAATATATACATATATATATATATATATATATATATATATGTATGTATGTATGTATGTGGGTGGGTGTGTATACACACTAAAACGTAACTAAAATACTAAATAATGACATATACTCGTAGTATAAAATTTAACATGGACATCACCCTGCATTTACTATGGAAGAGGCTATCTACTATGATTAAAGTAGAGTAAACAGTATGCTAATTTGAAAAGCGTAGCTTCTAATTGCGTTCTTCTAAAAGCTTTTCAAATCGTAATCTAAATTGTCTTCTCCCTGTTGTCCCCAAAGTATGAGAGGTGAGTAACTGCATTTCGATTTCCTTTCTCGGATTGATGCGAATTCACTTATTCATTTTTTTCGATTAGGAATTTCCAAATAACTTTTTGGGTACACAATGTAACCTGGTTTAATAATAAATTTGCGTACTTACAAAGCAAATTAAAATTGAATAACATAAACAAAACTAAGTTCATTTCTCCAGTTATATTAGAATATATTTGCATACACAAAATTACAGAAACTATCAGGATGTTTCCCAGAATATATATATTTTATACACTATATAGCTACCAATCACAGGACAGTTTCAATTTTATATATTTTATCGAATATTTAAGTATATACTTGTCAGATATATCTTGAACTTGCACTGTTAAAAATTTGCAGCATTCTGACCAGTCATTTTACCGTTTTTATCGAAAACGGTTACACATCCGTAATTTAACACTATTTTGACCATATTACTGGCAATTTTATGGTCAGAATACAATTAAATTACGGTTATGAAACGTTTTTTCAAAAAAACGGTCAAATGACTGGGCAGAATGCTGCAAATTTTTAACAGTGTGGGGATTATGAAGAATATGCTAGACTTAAAATTTACCTATGGCGTTTTGATGAGAATAGCAATTAGAATTTAACAATGCAAGAAAAAGTATAATATTTGGGATCACCCTGTAAATTAAATGCACGAAATAATCTATCGCTATAGCTTACGAATATATTGGGAAATATGCGTGTATTCATTTGTGTAAGAATAGCACGTATATTCAAAGAGATATGTCGATTATTTAAAAAAGTTTTTTAAAAAAGGCTTGCATGTTTATATCATACAGATTTACATAAATCATACATGTTTATACAAATATACATGTATGTACAGATTACATTGTACATACATGTTTATACAGATGTACATACATGTACATACAGATATCATACAGATATTTTGTTTATATCATACAGGATTTTCTACCAAATTTAAATCAAATTTCAGAAAATTTGACAAAATATAGTTGAAATATTACAGTGCAATTGGAAAGCAAACATATTAAACATTTCATGAAATACCAGCAGTTGTAAGGGTTTTTTTTCTGCGCATACACACACGATATATATATATATATATATTTAATTGTCATTTTTACGCAGCAACTCATAAAAAAACCAATGAAATATAAGGAAAAATTCAGAAAGGTATAAGCGATATAGTGAACTGATTTCGAGTTGCTCTCTAATAGCTGCTGAATAATAAGGGATTTTCCATTTTTTTTTTTTTTTTTTTTTTTTTTTTTTTTTTTTTTTTTACTAACTGGCTGTTAGCAATGGATTTTTTATTTAATAAATGCTATCAAGTACATTTAGAAGAAATGCTGATTTTGATACTTCTTAGTCTCTTGGAATGTGCTCGTTCTGGTGATTTCCCAATAACAACTGAAGCATCAACAACAAAAAAAATATATATATATATTAAAAACGACAATTTATGGAGAACCCGTTATCATTTAGTTGTCTTCAATGAACAAAAAAAAAATCGACACATTCTATCTCCGATATCTTTTTGAATTTTCACGATATTTAAAAGGTTTTTTTATGAGTTGCTTATGATGAGTTGTGATTGGACTACATTGCAATAGACTAATATTTTACAAAATTATTTTTGAGCAATTCATTAAAGGATACTTTTATAAAACGAAGAATATTACATAGGAAAATTTATGAAACATTTACTTTCAATGAACTAACTACTAAACTCTGTGGCTATACAATCCATGAGGGTTCAGGGCCGACAGTGCCCATCTCTGTTTTCTTGAGTCCCCGAGGTGCTATGCAGCATGCATCCCGGCCAGGTGATCAGCCTAAAGCAAGACCCTCGGTGTTTAGTTCCCAATCAAGCTTGGTACTTATTTTATCGAGCCCAAAGGGATGAAAGGCTGAGTGAACCTTGCCCAGTCGGAAGTCGAACTCTCGACTGCGACAGTCAGATACCCTGACCACTACACCACTGAGTTTCTTTATTCTTCTTATTTTCAATGATGCAAAACAAATGTCGCAAATTACGAATATATCAGATATATATATATATATATATATATATATATATATATTTTTTTTTTTTTTTTTTTTTTTTTAAACACAATTTGTAGTTATAATTGTCTGAGCGAAGCGAAGGCTAATACTCAACGAAATATTACTGTCCGGACACTTTACTACTAGGATGGATATTAACACCATGTCCTACTAAAAAAAAAAGCCTAATAAAAACCTTTCGTCAAGCATAACTCAAAAAATATTTGTCGGATTTCGTTTCTGATTGCACCAGAAGGTACCTATGAGGGTCGCCTACTGAATGCACCTACTATGAAAAATAAGTTCCAAACCGTTTAAAAATTATATAGGAAAATCTCTTAAAAAAGCACAATTTATCTGCATACGTCACAGAAATTTGGTGTGCGTCACTTTCACCGGTTGATGTTTTCGTAGACAACTGATTTGGACACATGGAGCAAATAAAAAAAAAAAAAAATACGCACGCAGTAATATTGAATAGATCAGTTTCAACCACGTGATCACAAACCTTGCAACAACCCGTGGCAACCAGTTTTGGTGGGCAAACAAATAATAATACAGTATTCCGCACCACGGTGACCGTTTTTAGCCTGTTGTATAAAATCTGGCATGTTGTATGACATACAATTGTGGATGATTAAAACAAAAGACATGAGTGTTTATTGATCCGGAGGTTATCTTTCTCTGGATGTCTGTTTGTCTATCATACAGCATGCAATTTTCTTGTAAAGGATGACATTATTATGCAGTAAAACCTCCATAACGGACACACCCGATTAGTGGACACCTCTATTTAGCGGGCATTTTTCGATTACCAACCCTTAAATAACTGTATATTTTTTACTCTCAGTAGCGAACACCTCCAAGTAGAGGACAAATTCTGCCCTCCCGAGGTGTTCGCTATTCAGAAGTTTTACTGGTAAAATCTCCATGGCGGACACACCCGATTAGCGGATACCTCTATTTAGCGGACATTTTTTCGATTACCAACTCTTAAATAACTGTACATGTTTTACTCTCAGTAGCGGTCACCTCTAAATAGAGGACAAATTCTGCATTCTCGGGGTGTCCGCTATTCAGAGGTTTTACTGTATATAATATTGATAATTATTTTACAGGGCCGCACAAAAGAATAAAAATATATGAAACGAATGTAAACTAAATTCGGGATTGGTAGATCGCTGATGGTAATGTAATTTTAGGATGTTGTTACAGTCATCCGCAGCATGTTTTTAGAGTTTCGTCCATCTAACGAAACCCTACCTGTCTCACTCCTTTGTCTGTCTGTTTGTCCGCCTGTCACAGAGCCCGTTCTCAGAAACTATATATGTCGGAGACTTGAAAATTCGCATACTTATAGCTGAACACCACACATCAAACGGCAAATAATAAAATTTTGAAAAAGTCTAATATTTAACCCTCTGGGCTCTAACTTGTGTATTTTAAGCAATTTTTCTAACTCAGCCCCTAATTTAATTAAGTTGGAGACATGAAATTTTGCATACTTATAGCTGAGCATCTCACATCAAACGACAAATAACAAAATTTTGAAAAAGGCTTAATATTTAACCCTTTGGGCTCTAACTTGTGTATTTAAAGCAATTTTTCTAACTCGGCCCCTAATTAAGTTGGAGACATGAAAGTTTGCATACTTATAGCTGAACACTTGCGATAACACGATAAATCATAAAATTTTGAAAAAGTCATAGTTAACCCCTCGGTCTCTAACTTCTGTATTTTAAGCAATTTTTCTAACTCAGCCCCTAATTAAGTTGGAGACGTGAAATTTTGCATACTTATAGCTGAACACCTCACATCAAACGACAAATAATAAAATTTTTAAAAAGTCTAATATTTAACCCTCTGCGCTCTAACTTATGTATTTTAAACAATTTTTCTAACTCAGCCCCTAATTAAGTTGGAGACATGAAATTTCGCATACTTATAGCTGAAATCCTCACATCAAACGACAAATAATAAAATTTTGAGAAATGTCTGATATTTAACCCTCTGGGCTCTAACTTATGTATTTTAAGCAATTTTTCTAACTCATCCCCTAACTAAGTTGGAGAATTGAAAGTTTGCATACTTATAGCTGAACACTTGCGATAACACGATAAATCATAAAATTTTGAAAAAGTCATATTTAACCCTCCGGTCTCTAACTTCTGTATTTTAAGCAATTTTTCTAACTCAGCCGCAAATGAAGTTGGAGACATGGCATTTTGCATACTTATAGCTGAACACCTCACATCTAACGACAAATAATAAAATTTTGAAAAAGTCTATTACTTAATCCTCTGGGCTCTAACTTGTGTATTTTAAGCAATTTTTCTAACTCAGCCCCTAATTAAGTTGGAGACATGACATTTTGCATACTTATAGCTGAACACCTCACATCAAACGACAAATAATAAAATTTTGAAAAAGTCTATTATTTAACACTCTGGGCTCTAACTTGTGTATTTTAAGCAATTTTTCTAACTCAGCCCCTAATTAAGTTGGAGACATGACATTTTGCATACTTATAGCTGAACACCTCACATCAAACGACAAATAATAAAATTTTGAAAAAGTCTATTATTTAACACTCTGGGCTCTAACTTGTGTATTTTAAGCAATTTTTCTAACTCAGCCCCTAATTAAATTGGAGACATGAAATTTTGCATACTTATAGCTGAACACCTCAGATCAAACAGCAAATAATAAAATTTTGAAAAAGTCTAATATTTAACCCTCTGGGCTCTAACTTGTGTATTTAAAGCAATTTTTCTAACTCAGCCCCTAATTATGTTGAAACATAAAAATTTGCATACTTATAGCTGAACACCTCACATCAAACGACAAATAATAAAATTTTGAAAAAATCTAATATTTAACCTCTAATATTTTCTCTCGCGCATTTTTTAAATTTAAACTGTTTTGCAGTACTATTTTTTGTTCATTTTGCATAATAAGTGTAATGTGACGTAATTTGTTCTATTTCAGATTTCTAACGCATGATAATGAAATTATTTTACAATATCCTTTCTCTTTTAAAATTCACAAGTAAATATAGTTTTTATGGCGTAATTTCCAATAAGTGCCTGCTATTTATACCTAATTATTTAATTGTAATTTGAAGGTTTTTTTCTGTTTATAATAGTAACGTGTAAATAATTTTTTTTATTTGAAGCAAACATTATTGTTTGCGCTGTTTATACAGTTGGCAACAGTTTAAATTAATACCATTTTCTAAAATATGTAAAAAATATCTGTCGAAATGCTGAATATTTGAATGTAAAATAGAAATAAAACCTCAAAAAATAAGTCAAATTAAAAAAAAAAAATTAATGAAATCTGCAGACCGGGATCTTCTATTGAATAAAATGATCTAAAAATGATTAAATTCCCATGTATAGCTTTTGCTCTTATAATTTTTTTTTAATGGAACGATTTTGTCCAACTTTAGTATTAAATATCTCTTAAAATAATTCTTCGATTTGAAAACTGTATGCATTAGTGTGTTGATCAAACATTTCGCTATAATACCACCGATTTTCATATATTTATATGCAATAGTTCTCTTAATATGAACGAAGAAAGACCTCCGGTCACAAAAAATTCAAAACCGGCGGCGGTGGCAGCGTTAGTTACTTTTCATAGAATAGAGAGACATATAAAAATGAAAACTTGTCTATCTGTCTGTTTGTAATTCTATAAAAAATCCACAATTTCGAAGCCAAAATTGTGAAGAGATACGTACACAGGGCTCGCAGCGTTCCTATAATTTTCGCACTTTCCTACCACCATTTTAAAACGATTATCTTTATTGTATAATTTTATTACAGATGTCAAAGGAATCTACCACGAAGAATTCTTATTTAAAATGCTGGTAGCAAAGTGCGAAAATTTTAGGAACGCTGCGAGCCCTGCGTACATGTGTATTAAAACATGGCCGAGATAACTAAAGTAATCCGGAATCGAAATAATTTATAGTTAATTTTTAATTAATAAAAAACCACCAATTTAACAGAAATTTCTTATCAAATTTAAACATTTTTCGTTATAGCAGTTGCCAACAATTAAAAGACACAATAAAATTATTACTACAACAATTAATTTTGTACTGCAAGATTTCCACGTGAAAAATGAAAATGAAATAAATAGGTTGCCGAATTTAAAAAAAAGGTGAATATTACGTCATAACTTTTCTATTGCAAGATATTCACGTGAAATATGAAAATGAAATAAATGGTTTGACGAATTTAAATGAAAGTGAATATAACTTCATAACTTTTCTATTTCAAGGTTTCCACGTGAAAGAGGAAAATATTACGTCATATTGGAAATATAAAGGGCATGGTGGATATAGTATAACGTCATATGAGTGTGAAAAATATATTGAAGCATAATAAAAACCCGATTAGGGAAATATTGGCGTATTTAAACATTATTGCTCCAATTATAAATTGAAATAAGTTCATTTATAGCTGTATTCTTTTGCGTCTCTTATATACATTTATACATTTTTATATATCGTTTTCATATGATTCATTCAACAACATTTCGACTGCTTTTTTTAATGTTTGTTTTGTGTTGTATGTTAAATTTTCAAATTGATTTTTCAGAACAAACATCCTTCAAATTCTGGGCAACGCCGGCACTTTAGCTTGTAACAGATAAATGGCTTTTGCATCTGTACATCTAATGCTAATATTATAAAGCGTTATAATATTATAAAGTATATAATATTATTAATGCTTGTACGTTTGTGAGGTGTTATCTCTGAAACTACATAGCCAACTTAAAAAAATGGTGGTGGCCATCTCTGCTCCGAAAAAGAGACTATTTTATGTCAGTGCAAGAACCTACATCGCTGCAGGAGCAAAAAAGTTCTAAAACTGTGATTTCTGCGATATTGATTGGGTTAGAAACTTTAAATTTGGTGCGGTAGTTACTTTTAAGATGTAAATACTCGTAATGAACGCTCTCTAAAAGGTTCAATTTGGCGGATAAACGTAAAAATTTCTAGAAAGGTTCTAAACTATGATTTATTTGGAATACTGAAATTTTTGGGATACTGTTGGGGTTAGAAACTAGAACTTTGGCATGGTAGTAATTAATAAGATGTAAATGCTCGTTGTAGAACGAATTCTAAAAAATAGAAAATCTAAACAAAGCGGAAAAAGATCTAAAGATGATCTAAGTAACGAAGAACATGGAACTGTTAGGAATATAAACATGAAAATTGACATGGCTGTATTTATCATGACGTAAATTCTCGCAATAGAACAATTTCTAAAAATGTCGCTATAAAAAACCGTGCAGAAACAAAAAACTTTCAAAAACTTTCTATTTTTCTGTTACTGCTGAGCCCAAAATCTTGAAATTTTGCTTCGGGTTAGTTTTAAAATATACAATTGTCTCTATGAATGGTTTCTAAAAAATTTAAAATTTAAGAAGATGAAATTAACGGAAAGCGATCTCAATTACCATTAATTTGGAATTATTAGGTACAGCAACTTTAAATATTTCATAATGCTGCATTTCCTCCGCAAAACATGAGATTTAAATGCAACAAAACTGATAGATACCCACCTAGCATTAAATAAATTGTGTAAATATTGAATAAAGATGTGTCTGAAACAGTGAGTAGGTTGCCCGAAAGTACTTGTTAAAGTGTTCCTTCTCTAGGCTTTTCTCTCTCTCGCCCAGGCCACTAACAGAGGAAGTGCCGTTTTAATTGTGATATGAATTTTTTATCGATTCATTTTTCTAAACATTTTATCATAAGGTCATATTCTCAATTATCATTAGTAGCTTTTTTATATATTAACTTATTCTGGTGACATTTTGTAATCGGGTTCATATTGGCGTATGTTAGCTTGCATGATTTGCTGAATAAATATGTATGGATTTGTAAATTACTTCAAATGACACTTTGACAGCTCAAAAGTTATGCAGACGATATATTCAGATCTTGTGTCATATTTTATGTTGTAATCATTGCCGATTTCTTTTATTTAATACATGCTAAATACAGCTCAACTTGTGCAGAATATGTTTGAAAACAAAACAATACAGCGTATGTAGTGGCCAGCATACACTCATCATTTAAATCCGATCGAGCATATCTAAAACACACTCTAACGAAGCATTGCATGCCACTTTTGATGTATTCGGTACTTTGATACTATATTAGATTTCGAGAAGAGAATTCCTTAAATGTTATCGACAACCTCATTGCATCCGTGGAAAACAGATATTGTACAATATTAACTATTCCGGGGGAGCACACAACATATACAGTATAGTCCATTCTTTTTAGACATCATATATTTGTGATTTAAAGTTACTCAAATTGGTGCGGAGCGTCTGATTATGCTCTTGACATCATTTTATACAGTTAAAATTCCGATATAAGTAAATTAGTGTTTCATTTTCTATTTTACTTTTAATATATTGCGTACTTTCAATTTTATATTCATGCATGGCTGTCTTGAATGGTTTAATTTCCCATTTTTTTAAACAGTGTATACGAATTTATATATAAGATTTTGTAATTCTACAATTCGTTTATTTTCATCATTTCAATTTTTCGCAGTATATGGACAATTAAATATAACATCTCATTTTCTTTGCTTCCACATGTTATTATTAAATCTATGTTCTCAGTAATATCGCTCAGACTAATCCCTCTGAGGGAAGTCCTAGTTTAAAATTATAACGAATGGAATAATCTTTTTCTTTCAAATAATATTAGGAATTGGACTTATAGAATTAATAAAGGCAACTGAAATTCTTCGCAGCATTAAAGTTTATCTGGACATTGGATGCTTTGCACTCCCGCTGACAGACTATTTTTACCGTGATTAAACTGTAAAGTGGGAGCTAACTTAAGAGGGTGCTTGCTAATGTTAATTGTTAATTGTATTGAGGGTGTTAATTGTATCAGATCTTTTAAAATGAAAATCTTAATCATCTTCTACCACTTTATATAAGCATACTTGCAGCTGATTCTGGGGCATTGGGAAACAACATTTCCATTCCTGTTAAGATTAGTTTTAAATTAATTTATATTCTTTTTAGTTAGAGCAAATATCCTTCTCGAATAAAGTTTCAGTAGAATGAGATATCAATTTTTCACAATCGGTATACAAGTAGGATAAATATATAGATATTTTTTTATTTTTTAGCTTTGATTTTTTTTTTTTTTTTTTTTTTTTTTTTTTTGAACACTTGTTTGACGAAAATTGGTGTATTACAAGAAACTGTTACAACTGAACCAATATCTATGTATCATATGATGCATAAAATATATTTTTAGCATAAAATGATTTCTAAATATATATAAAAAATGTGTTTCGTAGTTTAAGGGCATTTGCTTCAATGTGTTTGAGAAAATATAGCTTCAAAATAAAAAAAAAATATTTCTTTATCTCGCTTCTTGAAAAAAGAATACTTAACAAGTTGACGGACACTTGCGTCTATAGCCATCAAAGTGAAGTTCACTATGTGGCATAAAGATTGATTGACACCAAGATTTACATGAAAAAATATAGGAAAATAAGTAAAAGTTTAATTTCACATACATTAAATAATGCAAAATTTAGTTTTAAAATACTGGTGCCAATTTAGCAATTAAAATTAAGTTAATTTCGCTTTGACGGCTATTGACGCAAGTGTCCGCCAACGTGTTAAGATTAATTTTAAGAGATTTTAAAGTAAAAATGACGGAAATTTTTCATTTACTTGTTCTTTCTCTCGTATTTCCTATCACATTTAAATGGAAGTTGAAATTGAATGAATTTCCAATATTAATATTATTTTAAATCGTTACCACTGATTTTAAAGTATTAATATAACAGAAAGAGTTTGAATTTGTGTAAGGAAACTCAATATACTTTTTTAATGTATAAAAAATAAAATGCACTAAAAGAATGATAAAATTAATGATCTCATTAATGTAATACTCAATATTTCACAATAAAATAATATAGACAAATTAAAAATAATTAAATTAGAAATTATCTTTATCTGCATGAAAAATAAAGTTTCATTAAATTTCTTCAAGATACACAAGAAATATTTGACAGTAGATATATCTTCAAAGTCACAAACAATAAACATTCAAACAACAGACATAGACATCCTTCTTCATTAAATTAGTTAAGCTGATATATATTTGAACTTTTCAATTAACGTTATCAGTAAAACAATTCAAGGAATCTCGAATGATAATCAGAATTAGTTTTTATCAAACGTACTTTCAAACGTATCAAACAAAAATTTTAATACCCAGCGACTTACTTTCGTTTTATTATTTTTACTCTACGTGTAACATTAAAAGCGCAATTTAACGCGCTATGAGTATATCGAGGTACAGTCATGGGAAAAAAAAAGTAAACACCCCTTACTAACTCTGCAAAAAATTATCTTAGAAGAAAGTTACTGGTACCACACGATTAGTAATAAAGTGTACTTTTAAATGATGAAGATAAAATTTGCTTAAGGGGCCATCTACATATTAAAACGAACCAAAACTTATTTTTTTAATGGCAATACCCAATTTTAACGAGATATTTCAAATCTTCGGTTCAAACTATGACTAGACACCAAATTTCAAATCATTTGTATGATAAGTTTTCGAATTATTAACATTCAAAATTTATTGCTTCTAATGTTAAATTACATTTTCATATTTTCATTAATATCCCCTGAAATTATACTCCTAATGTAGTATTTTTTTTTTTTTTTTTAGGAAGCAATAATACTAAAATACTCAAACATAAATACGTTGAATTTGCAATTTTTATAATTTTATGATATATGAATTATGAATTATGAAATTAATACTCGAAAAAAAATATGAATTGCAACCGACAATTTTTTTGATGGATTTAGATTTATTAAGTCCTGCTTTATGGAAATACAAAATTTCACATTTTTCTTCCAGATACTTTTCAAATTATAATTAAAAAACACCAAAATAATGGTTTAAGGGGTCGTCTATGATAAAGGTGACCAGATATTTTGAAATTTATTATGTTATCCTGTAATCTAGCAGTCTTCAATGACTGCTTGAATTGCTCTTAATATGCCTTGAGTAAGAAGGTGGCTCTCTAGGTCAACAATAGAGTACCGAACTTCAATTTGAATACAGCCCTTAAAATACGTTTGTTTTAAAACAATTAATTTCTCTTAAACTCATTGTACGAATTGCATACAAATTTGTTTTTAGGCTAATTGAAGGGTGTAGAGTTCAATCTGTTAGGATTGTGTACTGTTAGTGAAAAAAAACAATGTTTCGTTTTAATATGTGGATGTCCCCTAAGCAAATTTTATATACACCATTCAAAAAGTAGACTTTATTACAAATCGTGTGGTACAAGTAACTTTCTTCTACGTTTATTTTTGAAGAGTTAGTAAGGGTGTTTACTTTTTTTTTTTTCCACGACTGTAAATATTTATGATTCCAATGGAAGATGAATATTTTTATGAATTTTCTACTATTATTTATTGTAAATTTTCTATACTTACTAATATACATGATGTATAATATTGTAATTTGATATTGTAGGTAGTGAATATAATTCTATCACGCTTATGACAAGCTATAATTTATTACGACGGAAGTATGCAGAGGGTTACATTTTATGATTGTCAAAATTAAAAATATACATTACTAGCAGAAATACCCGGCTTCGCCCGTATTAGTTATAAAGAGCCTTCCAGGTAAAATAAATTAAAACGAAATAATACGGCAATCACAATAACTGAAATGTTTTGAAAATTAGCAACTGAGAATTTTAGTGTATTATAGAAAATTAACTTTCACTACAATGCCTTTTTTCCTAAATAATTTGTTTTTACTAAATACATAATGATCATACTTTATCATATCCTGTTACATTATGATTCAAGAGTTTAAACTGTTATTAAACATTGAAAGTATGTAGACAAAAATATTCTGAATATCTTGAAAAATTAAAAATATACCTTCTTAAGAAAGCTTTAGATTTGTGGAGATTTAGACGTCTTGTAAATCTTCCTTAACATGGAGTACATATAATGTTACATAGTGCACTTTTCATATCAGCTAATAAGTGAAAATTTTTCAGACAGGATATCGAGAAAATATTTCAAATCATATTGATATTATAATGATGAATGTGATTTGTTTCGTTCTTTTCAGCAGAAGCTTTTTTTTTTCGATGCAATTCTAGATTTTTTTTTTTAATCGCATACTTTATACACACTGTAAAAAAAAATGGTAACTTTCCATGTAAAATCCAGGAACGTTTCGCCTTTTGTCAGGTTTTCAGAATAATTTAGCTCTTTCCTGTGAAATTCTGGTTTTCTTATCTGAAACGTTCCTGAACAAAAGTTGGAAACAGCAAAACGCTGCGGCCGCCATTTATTATTTTTTTTCCCCTATAATCCGTTGCTCGCGCGCGAGTGTCGAAAACGAATTCCTTAAATGAATGTAAAAAAATCAATATGGAATGCAAATAAATCAATAGACGACATAATCCTTTACGTCTCTATTGTCAAGATAATTCAGATGAAAATACAATACCTCTGTGAGATCACTAAGAGATTATCTCTCGTACTTGTCTGTGAAATCTTTAACGAGCAGACTGTGTAAAAAAAATACACCTATTATTTGGATCTGCATTAACCAGGGGACAATCAAATATGATTTTCACCTATTTTGATTAATTTAAAGTATGTTTTAGAGTTCTTATCTCTAATTATTCTTGTGAAAGGATTTCTTCAAATGGGTCTTAGATTTTCAGAAATTAGATGCCGAGTTTTAGCATACGTTTCAAATACCCATTAGTTTGCAGCTCTCAACGTGTCTTTCGTGGTGTGGACGCAGAAAGCTTGCACGCCACCCGTACGGCCCGGGTTCGATGCTACCTCTTGACTTTTTTTTTTCTTTTTTAATTAATTTTATATTTTAACACTTTATTACAATTTGATTTAAATTTGACATATATTTGACACTTTGAATTGCTGCAAATTTGAATTTTTTTTTTTTTTTTCGGAAAAAATATACAATTACGTTTAGGTTTTTTTTTCATGAAAATTTATATGTATTTTATCTAACTTGTAAACTAACATAATTACTGACGAAAATCCAAAATATTTTATGTCTAGATTTTTTTTCTAATTATTATTTACATTTATATATTTTTATATTTTAAGCAAAGTTCAGAAACAATATATCACATATATATTTACTTTATTGAATTTTAACTGAAAATTTATTTTTTCGTGTAAATTATAAATAATAATTTTGATGTCAATTTCAAAATATTTTTTCATTCTAACAAATAATGATAATAAAGCGAAAATTGTCAACTGGAAATGTAAAAATCGTCTGCGGATCCCGCATGCTGTGAAATGTCAGTAATGTCATAATGAAGGGAACGAACATCCAGAGTGAATTATGTCAGCCAGGTATCGGTCCGGATAGCCTAACAGGTAAGGCATTGGCGCGGCACGCCAAGTATCCAGGTTCGATCCCTGGTCTGGACATTTTTCGCTCTTGTGCTACTCCAGCCTTGAATATGTCAGTAATGTTTTGCTGTCAACAGAAATATTCCTGGTATTTCCCAGGAAACTTACTGGCATTTCTGTAGAAAGTTTTTAACATATACAGTAAAGTACCAGTCATTTTCAAGAAATGTTTCTTGGAAATAATGGGCAACTCAGCTGCCCATTTTTTCCCAGGAACGTTGCGGAATTTTTTTTAGAGTGCAAGATAACAATCTGAATCTTATATGTACTACATTGTTGAACATAAAATCGACACATAGGATTTTCTGGGCGTTTAAGTAAATTAATTACTCTTCACGAGACCGGTTCAAGATATAATATTATTTATTTATTTATTTATTTTATGTAAAGTCACTTGTGAAAATTCTTATGGGGAAAGAAATTGCGTATATCAAAATATTGAATTTAGGCGAATTTTGGGCTATTTTCAGAACTTAACAGATGAAAGAAAAGTTGTAAAAATTAGACATTTTGTGGAATATAAATAACTCTGTCGAATATAAATAAAGCCGAAGTTGTTGAAATTCGAGGTAATTCCTAGCGATTAAGAAAGATAAATGTATATAACATTTTTATGTTGTAATATATTGTAATAAATTTATGTATAATGATCATAGACTAATATTTTTGCTCATGTTGAAACACAAAAAAAAGTATATTAAATTTAGTATGTTAAATAAAGTATTTTATATGAAATAGTTTAAAAATTTATACACATTCGTTCGTTGAGATTTTGTGAGTCTACGCTTAAAGAATTGATTCTATGAATGATGTAATTTACATAAGCCATATTTTATTCATAATTCTTGTATACCACACTTTAAAAGCATTCTCTAATGTCTTCTTCATTTATAAATATTATCTAGTGTTTACTGGAGGATAGTATATTTTTTTCCCCAAAATTAATGAGAAACAATATTTTCAAAAGCATTAGCACACTCGACGTTCATTGGTTAGATTTATGAATATATTTAACATGCATTATTGGTTTTCATTTAGGAGAGGGATTTATTTTTTAGCTCTTAAGAATGCATTTTACTTCTGCTGAATCAACATAATAAATAATTATTCATAAATACAAGTGCAATTCAAATAAAACTTGCACTTAAAAAAGCTGCCACCAAAATGATAAGTATTTAAAAGTACACTTTTCGGCGGAAGATCAATCATGAACTAAGTACACTGTTTATCAAAAATTAAGGAAAAGTCACAAAATGCCAATTTTTAAATACGGGAATACTTAAAGGGAAGTAATATAATTCGAATAATTACTATTCCTGCAGAACAGCTAGTCCATATAACATCTCATTCAGGTCACGCATGGTCACAAGAGTCACAGTCACTACGGCGAAACAAAAAATAGGAAATTCCATACGTCTCTTTTATGAGTCTCAAATGACTACTATATGTGACTCCACTGACAGGTCACTGTGACTACTGCTTTGTGTCTAGTCACCAGGGGACTTTACAATGTCATTTCATTGAGACTCTCGTGTGACTCTCATCTGGAGAGTCAAAGTCATTGTGAACGTTGCATTATGATAAATCACCGAACAATGTCAAATTAAAGTCACATGGTGACTTTTCACCACTTTTCACAGTGGTGACTTTACAGTAGGGTCTCTGTCACCATTTGACAAAGTCATGTGACAGAAAGTCACCATGTGACTTTAATGTGATATTATTTGGTGATTTATCATAATGCAACGTGCACAATGACTTTTATATTGAATCTCCAGATGAGTCTCACAAGAGTCTCAATGAAACGACACTGCAAAGTCACCTGGTGACTGGTCACAAAGCAGCAGTCACAGTGACCTGTCAGTGGAGTCACATATAGTAGTCATTTGAGACTCATAAAAGAGACGTAAGTAAGTAAGCACCCACCCTGGGAACCCGCTTTTGGCTTATGGTTGGGTGTAACCCCCAAGCCCAGGGTAGGGAAAAGTTTTACTACCTGCGGAACCCTTTGGAAACAAATAAGTTTTAAGATTAATTATAACTATTCTAAATATTGTTATGTATAAACGAGGGTTTATAGATTACCCACAATTTTTTAAAGTTAAGTGTTCATATAAGTTCATGTATAAGTTCATACACCTTGTAGTTATAACTAGTCCCATCAAAACCAGCCACCACCACCAAGGCCACTAGTGCCTGGACTGGAAATGTCATTCCTGTATTTAATCTGATTCATAAAGGTGGGGCATTGTGTTGAGTTCGCTGTGTGTTTATAATAATTTGGTAAGTTTATACAGTTTGCACAGTTTCTGAGATCCTGTTTGTTTATATTCGTGCAACTAGTGGTCTGATGACCCATCGCACAGAATGCGCATATTGAATTTCTCCTGCAGTTACTTTCGGAGTGTCCGTACAATTGACAGTTCGCACACCTGATGATTGGCCTATAAGGATGAATCCTGCAGTTTCGTAATCCCACATTTATAAGTTCCATGCTCAAAAGTGTGTCTGAAGTTGTCTTGTCTACCTCGAGGAGCAGTTGATAATATCTTGACGAAGTTTTTTGTATTACTTTTTGAATCTGGATGTATGAACTTTTCTTTATGTTTGGATGTTGCTTTATTTGATTTATAAGATATTCTCCCTGTGTATCTTTTGGAATACCTATAATGATAATTCTTTTAGTGTTATGTTTTCTCTATTGTATTTCCGTGATACTTTTTATATCTTCTATTTTTTCTATATGTTGATATATTTCTAGTAACTGCGATTCTTGTTGGGTTTTTATAATTATAGCTTTTCTGTTTTTAGATGTTCTGCTATAGAATAATGGCAAATGTTCTACTTGCAATAATTTTGCAGTAATTATTGCTTGGATTTCTGATATTTTTGATCCTTCAAGACCCTTTATGAGAATTGCTGCTTCTGTATAATTGTCCTGTTCCCTTATGGAATTATCAGTTGTTATTACTTCTCTATAGCTATTGGTTATTTTTAATGTTGTTTCTTCTAATAGTTTTTCCAATCTATAAAGCTTTTCTTCAATCCGTGTAAGTTCTGTTTCTTTTGTTAGGCTTATACTATGCTGCTCCTCCTGGGAGTAATATTCACTTTTTGTATCCTGTATTTCCCCGAGTTCCGAGGTTACATCATTCTTGTCTTCTCGCAGATGTGTCTCATTACTAACTTGCTCGTTTATTTTGTCTTCTTTTGAGTTTTTGGTTGTTTGAGTATATTTTTCTTTAATTTTTGGATGGTTTGTTATTGTTTCTTTATTATGAAGCTGCTTCTTATTAGTCTTATTTTTTTGTAGTTGTTGTAATTCTTTGTGTAGATTGTCAATTTTTGTAGATTTATTTGTTATTTCATTCTGTTTTTCTGTTAATTTTTCTTCTAATTTAATTAGTTTTTCTAGTATTATAGAGTTAGTTTCTTTTTCTTTTTCATATCTATTTTGCAGTACATTCATTTTTTCTTCCAATTCTTGTTGTTTAATCTTTTCTTCATTAAGTATTTCTTCTTTTTCAGTTAACATGTCCTTGTAAGCATTTATTTCATTTTGCTTTTCCCTTATTATTTTTTCTAGTAATATTTTCTCATTATTTGCATAGGTTATTTTATCTTCCAAGTTAACCGACTGATTATTTTTACCATTTATTATGCACATCCGCTCGTCAAAATCACTTTTCTCTTCTTCTTCTAGGAATTTGTTTTCTTTATCTATGGTCTCGCCGTCAGTATCCCCTTCACTCGAGGAAAGATATCTTTCATCTGTATTAGGTTCTTCGTCTGACCCTTCAACTTTTTCTTCGTCAGACTCCGATGAGCTGTAATGCCCATATTGCTGAAAGTCTCTCTCAAATTCATCCTCACTAAGACTGTCATCTTGTTTAAGACGGATAAAGTTGCCTGTTTCTATTCTTTCTTTTATTTCATGATATGCAACAATCAAATTTATCATAAAAGAGACGTATGGAATTTCCTATTTTTTGTTTCGCCGTAGTGACTGTGACTCTTGTGACCATGTGTGACCTGAATGAGATGTTATATGGACTAGCTGTTCTGCAAAGATAGTAATTATTTAAATTATATTACTTCATTTTGAGAATTCGCGTATTTAAAAATTAGCATTTTGTGACTTTTACTTAATTTTTGATAACCAGTGTATATTCAGATAATATGCATTAAACTTTTAAAAATGAATATTTTCTTCTGTTGTACACCAACTTGTTATAATTTCAGCTACGACAATTTCAAATAGTAATTTATAATGATCATAAAAGTTTTGGATTAATATATATCAGATTTTAAGTCGATATGACGCATAGGTAACATTTTGCATAAAATATGTATACATATATATTTATATTTTTGTTTGTTTCTTATATAAAGAATAATTCAAAGCTCTGCACATGGCATTCCTCTTTAATAACGTCTGATTAATGTGCGTCTAAATAATGAAATGTGTCAAAAATTCGTGAAAAAATATTTATTTTAGCGAATCATATTTTCAGAGTATCAGAAATATTTTTTTTCATGAGGATTGTATTTTTAGAATTACGTTCTCCGAAATAGACTTATAATAATAAAATAATATTTAAATTCTTAATTTACATCTCCATCCTTGTCAAAAAACAGAACAGTAAAAACTGAGAAATATTATTATTCACTTTAGTGAGAGCCTAAGAATGCGATTGTATGTTTAATTTCTAGAATTAGATATAAGTTAAATATTCATAGGCTAAAATTATAAATTAAATATTTATAGGACTGTTAAAAAAGAATATTGAATATTGTTTACTGTGTTAGAAGGTTGAAAATAATACTCTTGATTTATATACTTTACTTAATCATGAAAAATAGGAGAATTATGATGAGGAAATTAATAAGTTATTATTTATCCTTAATGATCCACGATGAAAAGTACAGTTATTATTTTACACATATATTTAAACAAATTTTCCTTCCTCTTTAAAAATTCTTATTCTCCTCATTTCTTTTTTAGATGATAAATATCATTATGTTTAATGATATATTTAGCCGCTAATAAAAACACATAAATCAGAAAATAACATTTTATTTGTCTCACCGTTACGGAAAATAAATAAATATTATATCTTCTCATTTCCTTTATCTCCCAAAATGACCCAACCTCTCAATAATCTTCATAATTTATTGTATTTACAAATACGTATTCATCGCGCCATTACTTTCTTAATAATTGGATTCTGTTGATAATAATAGGAGTGATGCAACCATATTACTGCCTGTTATTTTGTATTATTTGGGGCAAGCTATTCATTATGATATAATGTATGTTTCTCATAAGTTTCACTATAATGGGATGTCTAGTTCTCTTGGCATTTGGTAAAATACGTTAAAATTTAAATTAAGCAAATTAATTAATGACTTGGCTGTTTTGCAATTCAAAATTAATATTAAAAATATTGTCCTTTAGTGTTATAATAGAGCAAACTGTTTTTTTTCATTTTTACTTGATGCATCCCTTTTGAAGTATACATCTGTTAATGTTTTTTGTAGATGATAGTCAATAACTCTCCGACACTTGGCTTAGAAAAACTTGCCCTGATCGATTCCCTCTCTAGTATTGCTGTCACGGCTAACTTATCTGTGAGAAAATAAACCAACTGGATTTAAGCATATCATTGATTCTACCATCCTGAGTTCAGATCAGAAATGCTTATTAGACATTTTCACCGCCATTTGTTCTGCCGTTTGTTGTTCAGATCTAGGTAATAGGGAACGTTGAATTTGGATCATTGGCTAACAAGTGCCAATCGAATACTCAGTTAATATATATCTACATCACGCCCATCCAATCAGTTGCTAACTTTGGTTGTATTCATTATAAGAGTCTAACCAACCTCGTGGTTCCGAATTAAGATCAATCATTCCATAAAAGACGGTGCTAGACACCTGTGGCGTTTCATCAGCTCATGTCGATACTTACATAAGTCTCGTGAAGTAATCGCTCCAGTTATTTATCGCAATGCTTACTTTATGGCTCCAGAAAACATGCTATTGGCCATGATAAAAGGTGCCAAATAAGGCCTCTTGAAACTCCGCGGATTTTCAAGGCAAGAGAAATTAGCCCTGATGAAAATTGTATTCGCATATTCGTTATTTATGCTCTTAACTTTGGATTTACAGACTATGTACATCTCATTGACTGCCAGGCTTGTTATGGGACATCTCCCCCCGTTCTCAGAGAGATTAGTTCTTGAAAACTTCTGAACATAATATAAGGGCCGTATGACGGTATGGACTGCTTTGATTTTATTAAATTTCCTTCACACACACAAGCAGTTGAGCGGAGTGTGAAACTAGTCACTGCAGCCTCCGGAAAAATGGCTGGGTCGTAGAACAGGGATAGATTTATCAGAGCTACAGTAGAATCCACACACATGTCAAGCGCACAAAATACATGTAAAAATTTGAGACTAAAAATAATTACAGGCAATAATGATTTTGTCATTTGTATGTTCGAAAGGCAAAATAAAGTTTCTGCTCGCATTAAAATGAGGTAAGTATGACTTGCATTTATTATAACATTTTTCTTCATTGTCCAACATTTGGTGTCGATGAGTCGGCAGAAGATACTAACCTATAATTGCAAACTTCTTTTTATTCGTTTTTGTTAAAACATAGTAACTTTTAAGCTCTATTCCAACCAGATAAACGAAATCTGTGATTATTTATTAATTTTTGTACTTTTATCATTTTGTCCAATTTTCGGGACTTTCGGCCTACTGAGGCAACAGAAGATGTAAACGCACTGTTTTAAGATACCGCACACTTTTTTAACGAAGGGAGTTCACAATTTTTCCGCAAAAAGGTTTGAGAAATTTCGATTTTTTCGATATACCCTACTATTAATACTTAACATGGAGATATATCAAAACGAAAATGTACAAAAAAAAATGATTTACAAACACTTGCTGTGAATGTTATTAATACAGACTATATATAGTAAAAAGAAAATATTCCAAGATAAATTTTTAGAAGAAACTTTCATGTTTATCATGAAAGAGTCACTTTCATATTCACATGTAATTGAGAATAAAGTTAAGCTAATGTCTTCTATGTATAATGTTTTATTTATTATAATTCCAAACTTTGTGTCACCACAATCCTTAGGGATCATGTGCCAAAATTCGTTTTCTTGACCATGGGTTATGGGGTTCTATACCGTATCAGTCCCCGTGAGGTGGACAACTAAATACAGATTCCCTAGTTTTTAAGTCATAAGCAAGTGTGCCACTCCGAATTGTCAATCCGAAAAGATGAAACGATTCGTTAACCTTGTCCATTCGTGAGTCGAACTATTTACCTGTAGCGTGATATGCGCAACGCGCTGACCACTAAGCTACTGGACTTAATTTATTATGATTTATTTACTCATTGTTACCCGTAAGGTATGGTGACGTCGCGGCGACGTCGTTGTGAAGTCACGCTGTGATTTTGTGACCGTCGACGTGACGTCACGTGACGTCGATGTGACGTCATAGTGACTAGAATGCGAGGTCGTTATGGCCGTTTTAGAGGTCGTTTGTGACGTCACATTGTGACCACTCTGTGAAGTCACGGTGTGACTAATTTGTGAAAAGTGTGTCATTTGTGACTAATTTGGCATTAACTTTGTGACGAACCTGTGACGAATGTGACAATGTTTTGAAGTCACATTGTGACCAATTTGTGAAATATGTGTCATTTGTATCGAATTTGTCATAAAAACTGTGATAATTTCAAATGAAAATCAAATTTCAAATTAATTGCTTAAAAGACGCAAAGGCCAACATAGTGAAAAAGATTCCATGCTGGGACTCGAACCCGGGCCATCAGTATAGCGCACTGACATCCTCCCGACTAAACCACATGGAACGATACCCAGCCTGGAAAATTTCTCACTATTATATGTTGGCAAGGGTACAAAAGCAGCACAAAATGGGATATTTATCGTGAGCCACCGACATGGGGCAAACACGAAACTTAATTAAATCCAGCATCCATTGAAACTATATTAATATTTGGAAATTTTTCCAGAGAGAACCATTCGCCTAGCATACAATATTTCAAATGAAAATCAAATTTCAAATTACATGCTTAAAAGGCAGTTTTAATTTGAAATTTGATTTTCATTTTAAATATTGCATTCAAGGCGAAGGTTTCTCTTTGGAAAAATTTCCAAGTACTAATGTAGTTTCAGTCGAATCTGGATTTAATTAAGTTTCGTGTTTGCCACATGTCGGTGGCTCACGATAAATATTCCTTCTCGTGCTGCTTTTGTAGCCTTGCCAACATGTAATAGTGAGAAATTTTCCAGGCTGGGTATCGTTCCATGTGGTTTAGTCGGGAGAATGTCAGTGCACTAGACTGATGGCCCGGGTTCGAGTCCCGGCATGGAATCTTTTTCACTATGTTAGCCTTTGCACCTTTTAAGCAATTAATTTAAAATTTGATTTTCATTTGAAATATTGTATGCAAGCCGAATGTTTCTCTCTGGAAATTTTTGGAAGTTTCAATACTGTGATGGTTCTTGTCATAAGCACTGTGATGTATTTTAAAATGCACAATTTTGAAATAAAGTTTTGTTTGAAATGTAAAATCTTATATTTTTACCATACTTTTTAGCAAAATATCGCTATTTTGGAGTCCTGTTCTTCTAAAATATTTTAAATTTTTCCACTTAAAAAACAATGCTTATCAAATGACATCTTTTTTTTTATTAAATTCCAAGCTTGATCTTGAGTACAAGCTCGATATTAAGAATGTGTAAGATTTTAATGTGTTATGATTAGTCATTGCTTTATTAAATACGAAATTATAAGCCATATTTATTTAAATTTTTTATTCCCGTGTATATTGTATTTTGTGAATATGACCTAAATAGATTTTGTATGTTTTATAGGAAAAGACTGATCTGCGAAAAAGAAAAAAAACAAGTAAGAAAAATCATGCGTTAAGCATAGATTATAAAACACCTTCCAACGCTTCCTGAATACTTTAACAAGACATCGTAATTTAGGGAAATAACGTAAATAAGATAACTAAGTAAACATTTTAGAAAACGCATAAAACATTTGAAAAACTGATTTCAGCAGTTGCCGTCCATAGCCAAATATGTTTTTTTAATTATTTTGAACAGTCCTGTATTTGATCTGTAGGTTGATATATATACTATATAATGGGAAAATTTAGTTTAGCAATTGAAACATAACAGGTTGAAATTCTCTTTCAGCAATTTATACTAATAAATGGAAAGATACTTAAATACTTTTGTACAATCCTGTAGTTTACCTAGAACCTTTATTACACGCCACTATTTAATTAAAATTTAATTCAAACTAAGACACTTTTAAAACGGCTGAAATCACATTTCCAGAAATTATGATTTACAGACGGCCATGTATCCAATTCTTTACGTGACCCTGTATATCATTTTATCTATATTCTACAAACATTTGTTAGCAAATTAAATGCATTTCAGCGTAAAAAAGAACAACTCATTTAAAAGCCACCTTTAAACAATTTGCGCCCATATGCAGTAACCCTTACGAGTACTTTTGTGTAGCCCTGTATACGAATTGTAGCATTTATATACACCATATACTGTACATAAATATAGTGAATCATAAAAGCGCATATCATAATTAAAAATGCATTCCCAGCAATCATCGCTAATGAACAGTACTTCGGATACAATATAGTATTGAAATATTTTGTATGTCCCTGTAAATGCTATATGCACTTCGTATTATACATGAAATAATTTATAGTATGTAAACTTCAGCGACGTATATAAATTTCATTATATATGAAATAGATTAACATAATTAAAGTAAGCCATAAACAATTCCCTCCACACCTATATCATTATGTATTGGAATTCCTTTTTTAGCCCTGTAAATGAACAATAATCCCTCATAGCATGCATGGTCACAGTGACGTCATTGTGACGTCACTGTAAGTCACTGTGGTCACGTCACATCTGTGACCAAAATGCCACCACTCAGTGATGTCACATTGTGACTGAGATGTGAACTTCTTAGAAAGCTTTAAAAAATTACGAAAATTCTTTAAAACATGTTATTTACTGTAAAATTATATTTTTCTGGCAATTAAGAAAAAATGTGACGTCACTGTTATGTCACTGCTATGTAACGTACGTCACGTCACATATGTGACAAAAAAAACCACTATATTGTAAGTCACAGTGTGACAAAAATATGAACTTCAAAAATCTTTGAAAATGAAGAGAAATATTTTAAGCAGTCACGAGTTATAGCGGCATAAGGAATGAAAATATATTAGTGGATAGCAAATGGTAAATTCTGTCACTAAAGGGGAGAGGGGGGGGGGGGGGCATAATAAATAAAGTGCACGATACAAGCATTAATAAACTAAATTTTCAGGCTATATTTTATCCATTTGATATCTAAGACAGTGAATGTATACTTTTTCATGTTTTCAATTTTATCTAGCATTTGGATAATATATTTAGAATTAGGATTATTAAATTTATACACTTTACATATTTAGTTTGCTGGGAGGAAATTTCTTTCTTTCTTTCTTTTTTTACCGACCAGGATTATTCGAAACACTTCTGTGGTTTCAAACTAAAAATTTTCTATTACAGTTAAATCTGCACCTTTTAATGAGCACGTAGAAAGAGTCTTCAGAGTTTAGTCATCTATGCATTTCTTGCTTTAGAATATTTTTATAATTTGTATTCAAGTCATAAATTCTACTTCTTTCAGACTTTTTAAATAAAATTAGCATTTTCCGAAAATAAAAGAAATATACAAAATTTGTGCAAAACAAACTTTACTTTAAAAAAAAAGAAGAAGAAAAAAGGGGGGGGGGTCGTTAATACCATTAAATTTATTTTTACACCTTTTAAAAATTTAAACAATGTTTTATCTAATAAACTCTAATTAAGAATATTATTATTATGATTATTTAGAAAAAAGAAACTTTACAATACATTTAACTTGAATTATTTGGTACGGATAAAAAGAAAAGGTTAAATATATAGGACATGTCTTCAAATACAAAATTTTAATTAACGATACTTTCAGAAAATTACTGCACATTCAAGTTCAATATTTCTTGTATACAAAAACAAATAATCTGTAACAGAACACCTGCTTGAAAATCGTCTGCCCACAGAAAAATAAATATGAGAAGACGCGGGAAATTGTTCACTGTTTTTAGAACATCACCAAGTCTACAACACTTTAAGATAAGGAAATGACCATTTTAGGATACACGGATATTAATGGAACGTATATGTAAGTGTTATTTAATTTAAATATTTTGTTCCTGATTTGTATTTATGAGTTAAATAGTTTTATGTTATATTTGTAAGAGACTGATCTTTATGTCAGAAGCGATATTTTTCAATTCGATAACTGTAAAGAAAAATATCTTAATCTGCCATCGCTTGAAAAAAAAAAAAAAATCTGCGCAGAGACTGATTCAGGCTTAAGTTCATACTGGAATTAATATAAACATTAATTTACTCTTACTTGAGATTGAAAATGTATGGAACGACAATGATTTGGAATTATTTTATCGGCTTCTTACTATTTTTTGATTACTAACACTTATAGTTATTATTATTTTGGGGTTAAATATGATGTTCGATTATCATGAGATTACGAAACTGTTTCAGATTAGAAATTAACATTATACTGGGAAAATATATTTTTACATATTACAGTAGTGAAACATTTGAAAGAATTTTCTTTTAGTGCTAATAATATTTTAAATTATCTTTTTAAATCCTAAATCTTCAAACCAATGTTTTCAGATTTAACATTTGCCAAAATTATGAAATAATAGTAATTCCTTATACCATACGGAAATATTTTTGAGATATTGTTAAATCTAATAGTGCATTTAATTTATTTATTGTATTTTGCTGTTGTTTAATAGTACAATTATAAATACTAATTATTAATTTTAGTGTTTTTCAAATTGGTATATTTATTTTTTTAAATTGTATGTAAGAATTTTTGTGCTTGTGATTTTAATCAAACATTTAATTATAGACATTCTGAATCGGTTATTAAATTTTCTTCTATTGTAAATTCATTTTCTACGTTTATGATACACGTAATTATTGGCACTAAAAAGTAAAATATGATATTTAAGCATTCAAATGAAGTGTTTTTCATGCCTGATAGGAAGTTATAGATTAAACTGCTTTAGTATATATTTTTTAAAAGTTCATATAATACAGGATACATAAGGACATAAGTTGAAAAGTGCTTATGACTTAGGTTTGTCTCTGCGTCTAGCAGTCTGTCCGCACTCTAACTCCCGAAAATATACTCGGATTGCCCTGAAATTTTTGGATGTTATTGACGTTTACTATAGCACGGTACCTATTTGTAATGAAGTTTGTAGCATGCTTTGTTCATTTACAGGGCCAGCCAAAAGTTTTCCGTTACATTACGGCCTATGGAAAAAAATCGTTTCAAATGATTTTTAATGATTTTACGCACGCTTTCAAACATAATAAAATTTATATGCATTTATGAAGGGCACTAAAATATGCATTCTGTTGACTATGCGATGCACAGAATAGCTATTGTTCATTTACAGGGCTAAAAAGGGAATTCAAATACATAATGATATAGGGGTGGAGGGAATTGTTTGCAGCATACTTTAATTATGTTAATCTATTTCATATATAATGAAATTGATGTATGTCGCTTAGGTTTACATACTATAAATTATTTCATTTATAATACGAATAATACGTATATAGCATTTACAGGGACACTCAAAATATTTCAGATACTATATTGTATCCAAAGTACTGTTCATTAGCGATGTTTGCTGGAAATGTATTTTTAATTATGATATGCGCTTTTATGATTCACTATATTTATGCATAGTATCGTGTATATAAATGCTATAATTCCTATACAAGGCTACACAAAAGTATTCGTAAGGATTACTGGGTATGGGCGCAAATTGCTTAAAGGTGGTTTTTAAATGAGTTATGTTTTTTTTTCGCTGAACTGCATTTAATTTACCAATAAATGTTTGTAGAATATGGATAAAATGATACACAGGGTCACGCAAGGAAATGGATACAAGGCCGTCTATAAATGATAATTTCTGGAAATGTGATTTCAGCAGTTTTAAGAGTGTCTTAGTTTGAATTAAATTTTAACTAAATAGTAGCGTGTAATAAAGATTCTAGGTAAACTACAGGGTTGTACAAAAGTATTCAAGTATCTTTCCTTACATTAGTATAAATTGCTGAAAAAGAATTTCAACCTGTTAGGCGTTTTCTTGCTAAACTAAATTTTCCCATTATATAGTATATATACACTTAAAAAATGGGTACTCAAAATTGAGTAAGAAGTACCCAATTTTAAATGCGTCACATACTCAAAATAGCTCCGATCCAAATGTACTCAAAGTTGAGAAACACATGTATTCATTTTTTATTCCATGGTTGTGATGAAATATGAATCGTTATGCACTCCCCCCCCCCAAAAAAAAAAAACAAAAAACCTAAAATTTAAAGTAAAAATGTACTGACATTTATTTCCCGTTCAAAGTTCTTAACAAGAAATGTTTAATTGATTATTTATTAAGAAAAACAGCAAAATTCTTAGCAAGATACTCAAATCGAATATTTTTATGACAAGAGCATTATTGCCAAGTACTTTTAAATTATTTTTAAAATGCTGTGCATAATTTAATATTTACATTAATAAACATCATTTATGCCGCTATGCCGCTATAAATGAAATGAACCATTACAGGGTACAAAACTATTCGTTTGTTTGGGTTTTATAACATGTGATGTTTCAAAATAGAGAAAGCATAGGTTCATTTTTGATCCAAAAATATTCAATTCGATATGAGTACGTCGGATTACTCATTTTTGAGTACTTCATTTTTTTTTTCAGTGTATCAACCTACAGATCAAATACAGGGCTGTTCAAAAGAATTGGAAAACATATTTGGCTATGGACGGTAACTGTTGAAATCAGTTTTTCAAATGTTTTATGCGTTTTCTGAAATGTTTACTTAGTTATCTTATTTACGTCATTTCCCTAAATTACGATGTCTTGTTAAAGCATTCAGAAAGTGTTGGAAAGTATTTTATAATCTATGCTTAACGCATGATTTTTCTTAATCGTTTTTTTTTTTTCTATTTCCTAGATCAGTCTTTTCCTATAAAACATACCAAATCTATTTAGCTCATATTCACAAAATACAATATACACGGGAATAAAAAATTTAAATAAATATCGCTTATCATGCCGCTCTATAAATAATAGTTGTATTAATATCCGTTAGTCTCCATGTTCATATTTAATAAAGCAATGACTAATAACAACAAATTAAAAAAACTTACACATTCTAAATATCAAGCTTGAACTCAATATCAAGCATAGAACTTAATAAAAAAATATGGCAGTTGATAAGCATTGTTTTTTAAGTGGAAAAATTTAAAATGTTTTAGAAGAATAGGACTCCAAAATAGCGATATTTTGCTAAAAAGTACGGTAAAAAAATAAGGTTTTATATTTACAGCAAAAGTTTATTTTAAAATTCATCGCTGTATTAATACTTAGAAATTTTTCCAGAGAGAATCATTCGCCTTATATACAATATTTCAAATGAAAATCAAATATCAAATTAATTGCTTAAAAGGCGCAAAGGAGTGAAAAAGATTCCATGCCGGGACTCGAACCCGGGCCATCAGTATAGCACACTGACATTCTACCGACTAAACCACATGGAACGACGCCCAGCCTGTAAAATTTCTCACTATTACATGTTGGCAAGGCTACAAACGCAGCACAAGATGGAATATTTATCGTGAGCCACCGACATGGGGTAAACACGAAACTTAATTAAATCCAGCATCGATTGAAACCATATTAATAATTAAAAATTTTTCCAGGGAGAAACATTCGCCTTGCATACAACATTTCAAATTAAAATTGACTTTTAAGCAATTAATTTGAAATTTGATTTTCATTTGAAATATTGTATGCAAAGCGAATGGTTCTCGCAGGAAAAATTTCCAAGTATTAATATAATTTCAATCGATGCTGGATTTAATTAAGTTTCGTGTTTGCATCATGTTGGTGGCTCACGCTAAATATTCCATCTTGTGCTGGGTTTGTAGCCTTGCCAACATGTAATAGTGAGAAATTTTTCAGCCTGGGTATCGTTCCATGTGATTTAGTCGGTAGAATGTCAGTGCACTGTACTGATGGCCCGGGTTCGAGTCCCAGCATGGAATCATTTTCACTATTTGCGTCTTTTAAGCAATTAATTTGAAATTTGATTTTCATTTGAAATCACAGTGTTTATGACAAGTTCGTCACAAATGACACATATTTCACAAATTGGTCACAGTGTGACTTCAAAGCATTGTCGCTTTCGTCACAGGTTCGTCACAAAGTTAATGCCAAAATAGTCACAAATGACACACTTTTCACAAATTTGTCACACCGTGACTTCACAGAGTGGTCACAATGTGACGTCACAAACGACCTCTAAAACGGCCATAACGACCTCGCATTCTAGTCACTATGACGTCACATCGACGTCACGTGACGTCACATCGACGGTCACAAAGTCACAGTGTGACTTCACAACGACGTCGCCGTGACGTCACCATGCCTTACGGGAACTATTCTATGCATCGCATATTCAGCAGAATGCATATTTAAATGCGCTTCATAAATGCATATCAATTTTATTCTGTTTGAAAGCCTGTAAAATCATTAAAAATCCTTTGAAACGATTTTTTCCATAGGCCGTAATGTAACGGAATACTTTTGACGGTCCCTGTAAATGAACTAAACATGCTACAAACTTCATTAGAAATAAGGAACGTGTTATGGTAAACGTCAATATCTAAATGTTTCAGGAAAATCCGAATTTAGTTACGAGAGTTAGAGCGCGGACAGACAGCCATACAGAAAAACGGACAGGCAAACCGAAGTTAAACACTGTTAATCTGTTTAAAAATATATTCATTCATATATTATGTAAATAAATATGAACTTAAAAAATATATATATACTAAAGTAGTTTAATTTATAAACTTCCTATTAGACACGAAAATCTTTTTATTTCAATGTTTAAATATCATATTTTACTTTTAGTGCCAATAATTACGTATATCATAAACTTAGAAAATAATTTTATAATAGACGAAAATTTAATAACCGCTTCAAAATGTCCATAATTAAATGTTAGATTAAAATCACAAACAAAAAAAATGCTTATATACAATTAAAAAAAAATAAATATACCAATTTGAAAAACACTAAAAATAATAATTAGTATTTATAATTGTACTATTAAACAACAATAAATTACAATAGACTGAATCCATATCAACTCAGGCAGGGGGGTTACCTTCATAGTCTCAGAAGTTTTTGAATTGAACATATGTTAAAATTTAAGAAAAAGTAAGATACTTGTATATTTTCATTTTGCCCAAAAAAATTCCTGGCCCGAGATACAGGCCGCCAAAGATGACATCCCCGGCATCCTTTTTCATTCGCAATTTTCGATAAAATTTTTAAAGTGCTTTATCTCTAGAACGGTACAAGATATTTTGTTGCGGTTTATTTTATTTTAAAGATAATATTCTTCTGTTTAAAATGATATACCCAATTTTGAAAAATGTATTCAACTTTTCTTGTGGCAGCCTTTTGAAAAAAAAAAATTATTTAAAAAAAAAATTTTTTTTTGGAAATGCCAATCCCAAAAATTTTGATTTTTTTGCTGTTGATCAATACCATTGGGAACTACCTTCACTGTAAAGGAGAACTTCCACTTTTGAGTTTAACAAATTTTAGAAACGTTTAAAAAATTCAGAGAAGTTTACAGGAACTGTATATATACAGTTCCAGTAAAAGTCACTGAATTTTTGCTCATTTGAATCATATTTGTAAGGATAAGCCTACTATATATCCTAAACAAGTTAGAAATTGCAATATCAAATGTGGCAAATGCGGTGCGTGCGTACTATAACTAGTTTTCTAAATATTCAGATCTTGGTGCAATAAGTTACACTCTTGGGCAAAAAGGGCATGAATACAAAATTTATTATGATTCTACATATTAAATTCAGTAATACGGAAGTAATATGAATTCATCTTAAAAGGACTTAATCGCCATGTCAACCTAGAATCATTACCTATCATGGTATATCATTGAATCAATTATGTATTATAGAATTTTTAAATAGAATCAAGAAAACTTTTATAAATGTCTTTTATGTTTTAATTTGATTTTCATAGCATTTGAAGTGATACATACTTTATTTTCAATACCGAACATAGTAAAACAATCTCAATAACATATATCAATTACACAGCAATACAAATTATATTAATACAATTTAGAGTTCAGACAGATGGGCAGACAAATCGAATCCATAAAGACTTTCAACTATGTTGGAAATTGTTAAAAGCACATAAATAGGTCAGAATTTGACTTTTAGAAATTTATGTCAATAGACGGAAGCATACTTGAATATTTTCATACAATCCTATATTTTACCTACTATTTTTATATACATGCCACTATTTAGCTAATATTTAATTAAGATTAAAACATCCTTAAAACCAGTGAAATCACACTTCCAGAGATTATCATCCATAGACGGCCATGTATCTAATTATTTGCGTGGACCTGTATATCATTTTATCTATATTCTCCAAACATATCTTAGTATACTAAATGTAGTTCAGTGTAAAAATGCATAACTCATTTAAAAATCACCTTTAAGCTACTTTCATTCATACTCAGTAAACCCTTAAGATTTCTTTTGTGTAGCCCTGTATATGATGTACAGCATTTATGCACACAACGTAATATGGAAAAATTTAGTTAAACTTAAAAACTCAAACACAACTAAAAATGCACTTCCAGAACTTAAAAACTCATATCGCAACTAAAAATGCACCTCTAGCAATCATTGCTAATGTACAGTATTTCCAATAAGGTAAAGTATCCGAAATCTTGTGTGTGTCCCTGTAAACACTATGCACTTTCTATGACACAGGAAGTAATTTTTTGTAAACCTCTGCAATAAAGTATGTATCACTTCAAATGCTATGAAAATCAAATTAAAACATAAAAGACATTAATAGAAGTTTTCTTCATTCTATTTAAAAATCCTATAATACATAATTGATTCAATGATATACCATGATAGGCAATGATTCTAGGCTGCCATGCTGATTAAGTCCTTTTAAGATGGATTCACATTACTTCCGTATTACTGAATTTAATATATGGAATTACAGTAAATTTTGTATTCATGCGTTTTTGCCCTAGGGTGTAACACTTATTGCACCAAGATCTGAATATTTATAAAACTAGTTAATACTATGCACGCACCTCATTTGCCACATTTGATATTGCAATTTCTAACTTGTTTGGGATATATAGTAGGCTTATCCTTACAAATATGATACAAACAAGCAAAAATTCAGTGACTTTTACTGGAACTGTATATATACAGTTCCTGTAAAATTCTCTGAATTTTTTAAATGTTTCTAAAATTTGTTAAACTCAAAAGTGGAAGTTCTCCTTTACAGTGAAGATAGTTCCCAATGGTACTGATCAACAGCAAAAAAATCAAAATTTTTAGGATTGGCATTTTCGAAAAAAAAATTTTTTTTGAAAAAAAATTTTTTTTTGAAAAAGGTTGCCACAAGAAAAGTTGAATACATTTTTCAAAATTGGGTATGTCATTTTAAACAGAAGAATATTATCTTTAAAATAAAAAAAACCACAACAAAATATCTTGCACCGTTCTAGAGATAGAGCACTTTAAAATTTTTATCGAAAATTGCCAATTGGAAATGGTGCCCGGGATGCCATCTTTGGCGGCCTGTATCTCGGGCCAGGAATTTTTTGGGGCAAAACCAAAATATACAAGTATCTTATTTTTTATTGAATTTTAACATATGTTCAATTCAAAAACTTCTGAGACTATGAAGGTAAGATTTTTTCTTTGGCTGCCTGAATTGACATGGATCATACCAATAGATGAATTAAATGTATTATTAGATTTAACAATATCTCAAAAATCTTTGCATATGTTATAAGAAATTTCTATTATTTTATAATTTTGGCAAATGCTAAATCTGAAAACCCTTGGTATGAAGATTTATGATTTTAAATAATAATTTAAAATATTATTAGCACCAAAAGAAAAATCTTTGAAAAGTTTCACTAGTGTAATACGTAAAAATACATTTTCCCAATATAATGCTAATTTCTAATCTGAAATAGTTTCGTAATATCATAATAATCGAAAATCATATTTAAATCCAAAATAATAATGTCTATAACTACTGTAAGTGTTAGTAATCAGGAAACACAAAACAGTAAGAAGCCGAAAAAAATTCCAAATCATTTTCTCAACATATTTTCAATCTCAAGTAACAGCAAATTAATCTTTAAATTAATTCCACTCTGAATGCAGTTATGAATCAGTCTCTGCGCAGCTGTTTTTTTTTTCTTTTCTTTTTAAGTGATCGCAGATTAAGATATTTTTCAACGCAGCATCGAATAGGAAAATGTTTCTGAAAACAATTGCAGAACAGTCCCTTACTAATATAACATAAAATTATTTAAGTCATCATAATATACAAAACAGGGATAAAACATTTAAATTAAATAAGACTTACATTTACGTCCCATTTATAATATCCGTGTATTTGTAATATTTTAAAATGGCGGGCTTCTTTCTCTTATTTTATAAAAAAGTGTTGTAGACTTCGTGATGTTCTAAACAGAGTAAACTTCCGGCATCTTCTCTTCTGTGCGCAGACGATTTTGATTTTCAGCAGATGTTCTTTTTTATCGTTATTTGTTTTTGAATACAAAAGATTTCGAACTCAGATGCGCAATAATTTTATGAGACTGTCTTTAATTAAAATTTTATTTTTGGAGAATTTTCCAATGTATTTTATCTTTTCTTTTTATCGGTTCCAAACAATTTATGTTACAATGGATTGTAAAGGTTCTTTTTTGTAAATAATAATAATAATAATGATAATAATAATAATAATAATTAGAGTTTATTAGATAAAACTTTGTTTAAATTTTTAAAATGAGTAAATATCAATTTAATGGTAATAATGAACCCCCACCCCCCTTTTCTTAAAGTAAAATTTGTTTCACACGTAATAAATACAAAATATCGCTCACCCGCAAGAAAAGTGACACATCTCGACAAAAGTAAATTTCACAGGGGAGGCAAAAGAAAATGTGCATGATTTTACTGTAACATGAAATTATAGCACTTAACTCTGCATACAAGAATTAAAAAGTGCATAAAAGCGTAAAGCACATAAGAATGAAAACTTAGGATGTGGTTTGGAGGGTTGGATAATTTTACCTCATTACATAATCCACCCCTCTTCTTTGGTTACAAATGGACATATAGCATAATAACATGATTTTTCATGTAGCTAAACTTATGAAACTGTTTGTGTAGCAAGACGCACCTATGACAAATCTTTTAGTGGAATAAAACGCAAAATGAATTTCTGTGAGATGTGTTACTTTTCTTGCGGGTGAGCGATATGTTCTTAATAAATAAAAAAGGATTATCGAGGATAAAATAAAAGAATTCTTTGTCAATCTGACAATCTTTTCATATTACTTTTCTGTAAAATAAAACAATTTGTAAAATAACTTTTTTTTAAGTCATATCTGTAAAATACAAATTTGAAATACGAATAATTAATTATTATTATGCGTTTTGCATAAATTTTGTATATATATATATATTTTTTTTTTTTTTTTTTCGGAAAATGTTAATTTATTTGAAAACTCTGAAAGAAGTAGAATTTTTTCAAAAATAGTTACTTAAAATAGTTAAATAGTTGTCAGGAAAAAAAAAAACTCTCTCAAGAAAAAAACTCCGACTAAACTCTGAAGACTCCCAACAAACACCGAACTTATGGGCCATTGATGGGTTCGTTAGCCTTGGCCGAAAGTGTTCGATGGTGGCCCGCCATCAGAGAAAGTTATGGCTCCGTAAAAAAAGTGTCACGCCGGACAGAATAAGGCCACAAGATAATTGGCCGTAAATACAAGATGTTGCCCACAAGCCACTAACTTTTCGCTGAAAATGTTAGATAGCCTTAAACTGCCCACAATTATTCTTTTAATGGCCACTAAAAATAAAAGCTAACCAGAAGCTTGCCTTTGTTCTGCCATTTGTGGTTGTCATAAATTAAATTTATCCCAAAGCTGCACACAAAAAAGCCTATTAGGATTATTTAAAATGTAATCACATGCCACTGTTGTGCCATAACGATTGTTTGGGAATAAATAAAAATTTATTCTATAAAAAAAAATACTTTTTATCAGCCTAATTAAATGATAAAATATTTTTGCAGGATTAAAAAAATCTTATAATTATTTAGATATACTTTTGTAGAAAATGAAATTCTTTCACTTTGAACTTTTTCAAAAAATTTCCAAAACACAATATTTCACATAGTGCATTAATTTATTTGTTCATTTATTCACTTACATATTTACAAAATTTATATGCAATGCATTTTTAAATAGTTGCATTTCATAAAAAATTATAAAGTGTATAATTGAAAAAATAAACTAATCAATCAATTCATTATCAAATATTGTATTTTGAATATTTTTGAAAAAGTTCAAGTTAAATGAACTTGAATTTCTTGAAAAGTATGTCTAAATAATTATAAGATTTTTTATTTATTTATTTATTTATTTATTTATTTTTATTTATTTATTTATTTTTTTTTACCTGCCAAAACATTTTACCATTCAATTAACCTTCTAAAAAGTATTTTCTTTTGAAGAATAAATTTCGAATTTATGCTTAAATAATATACGTGATTTTAATATAGCTTATTATATATTTTATATAAAAATGTGTGTGTTTGTGATATTCTTTTTACTTAAATTTCCACTATATTTTACACAGCTTCGTTGGTAAATCTGTTAAATTATGCTTATTCATCAAAGCTTTATTAAATCATTATTATCTAAATTTTTGCATCATTTCTGATCATTTTATTAAAATATTACATAAAAATAAGTTTAATCTTTATGTAGTTAACGAATGACAGTATAATATTTCTCATATATTTTAAAATTTTGCTTTTATCAGATAATATTTAAGTATTTCTCTTGCAGTTTAATAGCCAAACATTTGAAAAAATATATTATTTCAACTTTTTCAAAATTCTTGAAAATTATTTATAATTATTAGAAATGTAAATAATAGAATCATAAGACGAAACGCAATTTGTTCACCTTGATTCAACATAAAATATATGATGTGAACATTAAAAAGGTCCACAATCTTACTTAAAAGGCGACTAAAGTAATGAAGAAGATGTTACAAGTTTAAAATATACATTTTATTTAAAATTTCTTAGTACTTTCAAGCCTTCCAAGCTCATCATTAGAGAATATCTTAATAACTAAATGTTGTTTATTTATACAAATACGTCACTTTGTTTTCAAAATGAGAGGGTCAATAATTACTGAGTAGAAAGTAGCAGTTTCTTGGATTTAATTTAAGTAAAGAAAAAATATATTATTATTATTAATTGCAGTTCCATTTATTTACACAAAAATAATTATATCATAAAATAATAATTTAATTATATCCATGGAAAGTGACCTATGAGAAACAGAGTGATGTCATAAATAAATGGAACTGTAATTAATAATAATAATATATATTTCCTCTAATTAAATTCAATCCAAGAAACTGCTACTGCTACTGCTACTTCTACTTTCAACTCTAGTAATTATTGGCTCTCACATTTTAAAAACAATAAACAACATTTAGTTATTAAGATATTCTCTGATGATGAGCTAGGAAGGCTTGAAAGTACTAAGAAATTTTAATTAAAATGTATATTTTAAACTTGTAACATCTTTTTCATTACTTTAGTCGCATTTTAAATAATATTATGGACTATTTAATGTTCACATTATATATTTTATGTAAATAATAGTTTAATAGTGATTTAAAAATATATATTAAATTAATCTTGATACTTCTAAATTTCATTTAAATTCAATTGTTTTAGTCACTCAAATTTTCTCGAGTATAAAGTCACATTTTTATAATTAAACTAAAATAAACTGTTTTAAGGGGTCTTGTTCCTTATAAACGCGTCGAAAATTAACGAAAAACTTCAACGTTTTAATTAGTTTATCTTCAAAACCTTTTTATGTATATACGTGAAATTTTGGATATTGATTAAACAGATTATGCTTTGTAATATACTACCAACAGAAATTTATTAACCCTTTACAGAATTTGTGTATTGTTGAAATCAAAATAGCTCTTTTTTTACCCCATAAGTCATTGCGCGCATGATATCTTAACAAAGGATGTATGGATTGTCATGAAATTTGGCAAATATATTAAACAAATATGTGTGTTTAAAATGATCTACTTTTAAGTATTTACAATGGTAATATTTTTAGTTATGACTATTTATATTCATTAAAAATACATATGTTTTTATTTTTTTTTACGAAAATATTTTTTTTTTATATATTTAATGAAATAATTTTAGACTAAGCGTAGATCATTTTAAACACATATATATGTTTAGTATCTTTACCGAATTTCATGCTAATCCATACATACTTTCTCAAGATATGCGCGCAATGACTTATGGGGTAAAAAAAAGAGCTATTTTGATTTAAACAATACACAAATTCTGTAAAGGGTTAATAAATTTATGTTTGTAGTATATTACAAAGCACAATCCGTTTAATCAATATCCAAAATTTCATGTTTATACATAAAAAGGTTTTGAATATAGACTAATTCAAACTTTGAAGATTTTCGTTAATTTTCGACGCGTTTAAAAGGTACAAGACCCTTAAAGAACAATATCATCCGATATTTATAATGTTTAAAAATAAATTCGATAACTTCGAAAAACTAAAAATAAACTATTGAAGGGAATTTTACTAAAAATGAAAATATCTTTTACATTTTCTTTTGCAATTATAAAAACTAAAATATAAATATTCTTTAAGATAAAATGATGCAAAAAACAGATATAATGAAATTAATAAATTTGTAATGAATCAACAGGAACTAACAAACTTACCGATATACGTGCTACATTTTGAAACCATGTCCACTTATTCCGACGAAGTAAATAACGCGAATGACAAAACAGAAATGAAAACGCAAAGCTAAAGAAAAATTCTGATAATTTCTCCCTCTCCCATCTTATCCTACCGGACCAGAACTTTCAAAACTGCTTAACCTTGAGCCATTTTAAGGTCCCATCATCTATTTGATTTTTCTGGAGAGGGAGGGAGGGAGAGTAGTTTTATGAGCCAATACCTTATTATAATAAATAAAAGTCATTTTTTCACAAATCATATATTTTTTCTGTTAATATTATATTTAGTCATTTGGAAAAAGAGCTTTGTTTTCCTTTTCTTTCTTTTTTTTCTTTTTTTAGAGAAATAAAGATTTAAGATACATTGTTTGAATTTTTAAACTCTCCATACAGTTTTCAGATAACACAAAAACACTTTTTTTCCCCCTCCGATTTATGCTTTAAATGGGCATTTTATCTCTTTTCTGTAAATTTTTACCCATTTATCTTCGCAATTAAAAATTATAAGATTTAAAAATAACATGCATTCCATTTTATTCTGATATGCTCATAAAAAATATCTTGTTTATCTATATCCAGGCTTATTTTTGACTCAAGACGATTTTACTTGTAATTTATAAGAAATGCCTAAAAATTAATAGAACCTTTTCATGTTTATTTTAGGGCATAAAATATACATATCTCATTTTATTTAATACTTTCATATAATGTCAGATTTTAATGCGTATTCTAAATTTTGCCAGAAATAATTTTTCCAACTGGGTGAAAATGTATCCAGTTCGGGACTCGAAACCAAATAATAATGAACAAAAATTCTTTATTTATTCTGAAATTCTTTACTTAATTCTGCGAAAATTTTTGATTTATTGTGCAATTTTTCACTTAATTATTTTTATACATATGCAAGTTTTATCTGTATTTCTAAAGAGTAAAATAATGGTAGTAAAATCATTAAATATATCTAAATTGTTAGGAATTTAATACAGGCAAGAAATTTTATTTATATTTTCCGTTACAGTGGATTCAGAAACAAAAATTTCTTTTCCAGTATTTTCTTTTACATGGAAATATGTTTCAAATGATATTAAAAATTCATGTTTTAGTAACAGCTTTTAAGTTACCTTTTCTCTTCCCCCCCCCCCCTCTCCTCGCTCAAGAATAACTGCTTATTGAAACATTTTCTACTTTTCATTATAACAAATATTTTTTCATAAATGCTGAAAAAAAAGAGCATAAATAAATTGACATTTATCAATAAATTTTTAAACATGTTTAAGTAGTATATATGTCCGAAGATTGCAGTATTTTGCTATTAATATATTATTCAAATCAGCGTATATTTTATATTATGCTATCTGATTATCTTTACAATCTAAAACAATATAAAATAACCATTAAATATAATCTTTTTTATTCCAGTGTGTTCAAAATATATTTATTTAAAGACATTTTAAAGGCAAGAACGTTAAACGCTTTTATGTTGTTGTTTTTTTCCATATTTTTAAAAAATATATAAACAGGGAATTTATGTACATTTTGGGGACAATTTTTGATTTTTGTAAAATATTTTCAAACTAAATAAAAATATGTAATCTATTTTACTGCTTTAAATATAAATCTCACGACATATTTATATTTTTACTAAAACCCAGATTTAAAGTAATTAAACTTAGTTAGAAAGAAATGAAGAGAAAAATATATTTCCTCTCTTTAATTAAATATTCGGGTTAGGTGATATTAGCCCTCTACTTTCTAAACGATGACGATCCATTACATTTTTGCCAGAAACCGCCCCTTAAGAGTTGCCGGGCAAAGTAAATGCAACAGTTCTCTCACCGCCGAAACATTACCGTTCCGGCAATAGCTGCCGGAACTAGCGGCGGGTCATTTACGGTACAACATTGTTTGGTTACAAATGGCCTTAACTCTTTTTGGCCACGACATATACGCCATTCGGCCTTAAGTCGAGTGTTTGTTGGGCTCTTTCTACGTGCTCATTAAAAGCTGCAGACTTAACTGTAATAGAAAATTTTAAGTTTGAAACCACAGAAGTGTTTCGAATACCACTGGTTGGCAAAAAAAATAAAATAGTTTCCTCTCTGCAAACTAAATACTGTACAGATTTAATACTCCTAATTCTAAATATGTTATCCAAATTGCTTTAATGCTTGTATCGTGCACTTTATATATTATGTTCCCCCCCCCCTTCGTGACAGAATTTACCATTTGCTATCCACTAATATATTTTCATTCCTCATGCAGCTGTAACTCGGGACTGTTTAAAATACTGTTTAAAATATTTCTCTTCATTTTCAAAGATTTTAAAAGTTCATATTTTTTTCACACTGTGACTTACAACATGGTGGGTTTTTTTTTTTTTTTGGTTTTTTTTTTGTCACATATATGACGTGATGTACGTTACATGCAATGACATAACAATGACGTCTCAATTTTTTTTTAATTGATAGAAAAATATAATTTTACAGTAAATAACATGTTTTGAAGAATTTTTGTAATTTTTTAAAGTTTTCTAAGAAGTTCACATCTCAGTCTCAACGTGACATCACTGAGCGGTGGCATTTTGGTCACAGATGTGACGTGACCACAGTGACTTACAGTGACGTCACAATGACGTCACCGTGACCATGCATGCTATGAGGGTAGAAAGTATTTTTTGTACTATATGTTTCAGTATGTATTTAAAAATTCTGCGCAGCATAATATGTAAAAGGTACTTTATATTTAGTTGATGCATAAAATATGTTAAATGATTTTTTTAGCATAAATTATATTTTACTTATATAAATCCTTAATCAGAGTTTATAATGAAATGGGCGATATATGATTAACTCTAAAGTAAATAATCGCCTGGTGTCATCATCATCAAAATGTATTCATTTACGCCATCACATACATTAACGTCAGTAATGATTACATTCATAAAGTATTTTTTTTTTATTCATGCTAAACTGTAATTATTAATCAATATTTTTTAAATTATGTTAAAAATAATTTCATGTTGCTCTTGCATAACTGTGCATCGATTTTTTGTTGTTTCATATCTCTGTATAGCAAACTTTAACATTAGAAGTCGACTGCTTCACTTTTCAATGCGTGGGAATATAAAACAAATTTGCCTGATTTTTTGATTTTACTATTAATAAATACTGGTCTTGTTATTTATAATATTATATATTTAATATTACCTAAATAGGATACTTAAGTTTCCATAACAGTGTTTTAATTTGATTTCTAAAAATTTAGTTCCCGTATCTTGTTATCTTTAGATTCTGATTTTAGAAAAAAAAATATTTCTCTAATGTGGATGTAAATGTGTGGTAATGTTTGACGTTTTCAATTAACGTTATCAACTGAAGCCTAATCAAATAAACATAAATGCGAACTAAATTACCCTTTGCCAGTTGTTCATACTATTTATCAACATATTCTGTTTCCATAAGTAATTTAAATAATTAATGTTTACATAATATTAAGGGACAATAATTAAAACGAAGTATATAATGTAGTTCTAAATCATGCATTGTCAAGTTAGCTAAAAGTGAAGAATTGAAATGAATATAAATTTATATTTAAAAACAGGAACGAAGCATCAATGAGTTTATTAAATTTTAGTGTACAGTATAATAATTATGCTTCTAAAATAATAAATATTCAATATGTTGTCTAAACTTGTCTATTTGATCCTACGTATATAAAACTAGACTTCGAGCGAGATGATAGTTTATTACTTCAAACGAATATTTAATCAAAAGAAATATATCGCTAAATTTGACACTATGTTTTAAAACAATAGAGACCTTTAACTGGAATATCGTTTCGTATTTCTGTAAACTACACAAAAGCCTGTGGTGAGGTTTTTGTATATTTAGGAGTTTTTAGCTGGGCAATTTGACTTCGAATTAGATCCTATATCTTTAGAAATAAAATTACTTAATATACTTGCTAAAAAAATGTAGAGACATAAAAAAGATGCAGGAACATGAATAAAATGTCAAGTGAGATAAAGGAACTTTTCCTTTTTAATGAATGTAATGTTTACATGATATAACTAGCCATAATGCTAGAGTTGTGTAGAAGCAGGGAGGTGCAGAGTTCTACATATTTGAAACCTTAGAGGAAATCTGTGCCAAAACGGCAGTGCATCTGAGTGTTGTTTAGTTTACATAATTGAGCCAAACTCGCCAAGATAATAGCAAAAATCATTAAAAAAAAGACACAACCTTTGGCATAAAAGAAAAATCCATAAAAATTAAAGTAATAACTTATTAATAAATCGTTCTTATCCTTTAGAAAAGGGTTGAATCGGTAAACAAGGTGTCCAGTTAAACTATTCTTATTAAATAACATCCATTACATTAAGATTGTGATTACAAATTATAGCTTTTTATTTTTCATTAATTACCTAGATATGTTACGTAATTATCAGGAAATATATATTATGAGCGAAAGTGAACAACATTGTTTATGATTATGTGCGTGAGGTATAGATTTAAATTGTATAAGGAATTAAATTACTTTGATTTATGATCTAATATCCCTTTAAGCCCTGAACCGCACAATTGTTAATAATACATTATTAAAAAAAAATATTGATACATATAATATCTAGTGTGCATCTCTTGTTTTTATTAAAGATCGATATGTCTTGGCATACTTTGTATGAGTTTTTGGCAATTAACTTGTCGTTCGTTGTCATGGTGCCAAATTTGGATGAGTCTTTCTATCAGACAGTTCTTGTTTCTGATTTTTCATTTCTTTAATTTTTTCTTTACAATGGCCCAAAGATTCTCTATGGGGTTGATATCTGGACTGTTTTCAGACCATTTCTTTAATTAAAAATTAAAGAAAGGCAACATTGCAAACAAGAATGATCTGATAGAAAGACTCATTCAAATTTTGCATCATGCAATGAAATACAAATTAATTGCCAAAAACAAAAAACTCATACAAAGTATACCAAGACGTATCGAATCTTTAATAAAAAACAAGGGGATGCACACTAAATATTAAATATATGAATATTTTTAAATAATGTATTCTTTCTTTAATATAACACGATTTTAATGTAAATTGCACAGTTATTCTAATAATTTTCACAACTCTGTAATATTTGAAAATACTCCTTTTAGTTAGTGATTTTTACTCATTTTACGCCTTTATGTTAGTGAAATTCACATTTTCTTTTCTTTAATTCTTTTTGTTTTACAGTTTGTTGAATATTTAATGTAACAGAGTTAATTTATTAAATTGTATCGAGGGTTTATTTTATAAAGTCTCCCTTATCTCCAGCTCAAAATAAAAACCTAATCATTTTGGGATCTTATCCGGATTAAAATGTTACTTTATTTTTAAAAACTGCTTAAATACTATGAAAGAAATGTAGGTTTTTTTTTTTTTTTTTTTTTTTTTTTTTTTTTTTTTTTTTTTTTTTTTTTTTTTTTTACAATTACACACATTGAAAAATTAGATTTTTTGTTTATGATGTTATTTAAAATTGCTTTTAAATTTCCTTAAGAAAAAATTCTTCCAAGGCCCTCCTTAAAAATATTTCAAATAAAATTTTAAATCGAGAAAAAATTATATAAACAATGCTACAAAATTATAGGGGGCCTGCTGAATAAAATGTTATTCGAGTATCATATTTAATAATTTTTACTCATTAAAAGTTTTTTTTTCGTATTCTTATGTTGATCCAAGTGATGAAGTATACAATAGGATATTTCACCCACTCTCTCGCTAACGAAATTTTATAAAATATCTTGTTTTCATACGCTCCTGCCTTTTGCCTTACTCCACGCCTACTATCATAGTTGCCTCATTTTTATTTTTGAAAATACGATTTTTATTCGAATTAACGGAATTTGCATTTTTTCTTTAAGCCTATGTCCTTCTTCGTCTTTTTTTTTCCTTGTTTCAACATTCTATTAAATATTTAATGTAACATAATTAATTTAATTGTATATGAAACATTATAGAGAGCTTATTTTATGACTTCCCCCTTCTTCCTACCCCAATCAAAAAATAAAAACATTGACATTTTAGATTAATATATAGGTTGAATAAAATGTTATCAGTTGAATTGCTCAAAAAGGCTTCTCTATATTTAAAACTTCTGAAATACGGTGAAAGAAAGGCAATTTTTTTAGATAATCACACACATTGAAAAATTAGAAATTTCCTTTTAAATTATTAAAATGAAATTTTAAATTATTATAATTTTATTATAGTTTTTAAATTTCTTTACTAAATATTCTTTCTAACCCCTCCTTAAAAATATTTCAAATAAAGTTTTAAATCAAGAAACAATTATATAAAACACTGCTGCAAAATTATATGAATAAACTTCTAGTCAAGTATATTTAATAATTTTTACTCCTTAAAATGATTTTTTCGTATGTTTAACTCTTATGTTGTAATGTTTTTCACACCTGTTAAGAAAATGATTACAATTTATTTTTATTCAAACCCATTTGCAGGTTAAAATTATTTGAACTGCCAAAATTTATTTATTTCACACATTGAATCCTAACATTTTTTTTTTTTTTTTTTTTATTATTATTTAGAATGTTTCATATAATTTTTAGACTATTTGAACATTACATAATTTTATATTTAACTAAGTAATAATGGGCAAAAATTGTCTTTATCGTTAATTTGAACATTTTAAAGCACAGAGTACCTATCATGATATGTATCTGGAACAAAAGAAAAAGGTAAGGGGTGGGGAGTTGATGCATTTTTAACGAACTGTTATTCAAAAACCAGTTAAGTCTCAATGATAAAATTTCCAATTTAACTTTATATTACAAAGACTTTATTATGCCAAGTTTTCAAAATTTTTTTAGTCAGTCCCTTTTTAGATATTAATTAGTGAAAATTGTCAAGAACAGACTTAAAACAGTTTGTCATGAGCTTTACAAAAAAAAAAAGAAAAAGGTTTGAAGATTGAAATTTGTAAAAATAATTAGTCCTATAAGAGATCTGCGTAAGAAAATATATTTAAGGTGAGTCTGATCTCCTTCATAAAAATAAGTCAGCGAAGTTTGACAATTTTATTTTTCTGGTTTTTAAGCATGTTTTTGGCCTAGATCCTTAAGTCTAATGAAAATTTTATAATGCATAAAAGGCCTAAAATTTTATGCAGAATATCTGAGATTTTTATTCATCTTGATAGGTAGGAAAATAAAGCAGTTACAGTATTTTCCGCAAAACCCGTTTTCTACCCCAAAATGGCTGTGTAGCTTGTTAAAAATGGCCGCACCTAAGAAACTACGTGATAAAAAAAAAAATTAATCATGTTTTTAAACTCAGAAAACTATGAAGAAAACTTGGTTAAAAGATTGGGAAAATTAAAAATGTTGAACGAAACCACTTTGGTTATTTGGAATGGTTTGACTCTTAGTTCACGGTACATAGGTAAGTGTAATAGTACTGTGTAGCATAAAGGATATTGAAATATATTTAGTGGAATTGAATACACGCTGTCTCGTGCAAGCTGTGATGGTTTCGTTAAAAATGCCAAACAATAAAAAATGATTTTTTAATACTATGAAAAATATTGTTAAGATTTGTTTTTCATCATTCTGAATTACAAATGAATTGCAAATATGTTATAATTACAAAAATACAGTACTGTATTTTTTATGCGCACTGAGAGTAGGCAGACACCTTAAGATTCACTAACAGATAACATTAAATGACTTTCACTGGTGCAAAATATGGTGCAAATTATATCATTATTATTATTTTCATATGGTGCAAAATATATTTGATAACATGCATATCCTTAGTAACATGTGCATTACCCATAACAATTTAGATATAAATTTGATTGAAGTAAATGTACGCTGTACTACAGTCGAGCCCGGTTAAGACGCGTTTCAAGGGAGTGGAATAAAGTCGCGTATTATGCGGGATCGCGTATTAAACGTGATTTGGATAATGTTGCAGGAACTGGGTTTATTTACACATCTAATCGTCTAAATGAACTTTAGAGCTTTCATTTATATGTTTATGGTCGAAAATTGTTCCTTATACGTATAATTAGATTTAAATATAATTCTATACAACTTTACTCATTGTATCTTTTTATAGGACCGACAGGAAAAATAACTGAAAATAAATATGGATTAAACAATTGTCGTTAATACGTGACAACCAAAGATAAAATAGCAAAAATAATTTTTCTGCTAGTCTATTTTTTTTTTTTTTTTTTTTTTTTTTTTTTTTTTTTTTTTTTTTTTTTAACAAAAAGAATAAAAATATTAAATTTTGAAGCACAATCGTGTTGTTAAAATCATATTTATTACTTGTAATAATGAGTACCAATATAATGTGTCCTTCTTTTTATGTAAGAAATAACTATCCTTATTAATTTTTGTGTAAGAAATATTTTTAGCATAGCAAAAGTAAAGAAATCATTAAAGAAGAATTAAACAACCGCAGTCGTATTCGTTTAATCTTTGCGAGTTTCTTTTTCTTTTTTCTATAACATACATTATAAAACATAGTTATGATATAAAGTACATTTAAAAACTCGCTAACAACAGGTATAATCAACCTTAATCATAATTTTCTGACGCATCTGAGTATCGTGAATTCCTCTATGTATCTATCTCTACTACAAGTAAAAATATACGAAGCGAAAGACAAAGAATGTTAGGACACGAGATCAAAGAAGAATTGCAGTGTTGCTAATATAGAGGGTTTTTTTAAATTCCAATATCTACCACTATTTTCGATTAGTAATGTTCGCTTTAATTAATCTGTTATTAAATAAAATAAATATTCAGTAAGTATGCAGAAATAGTGTTTTTTATCTGAATGAAAAAAATCCGCTAAATTGGAAACAATGGAGAAAAGAGGAGGAATTCGCGTCTTAAACGTGATTTTTTGCCACAAAGGACCGAAAATCTATCGCGTTTTAGGCGGGATCGCGTAATAACCGTTCGCGTCTTAAACGGGATATTTTTTTCATTAGTCTTATGGGCGATGTTCAAGGGATCGGAAAAAATCCGCGTATTAAGCGGGATCGCGTATTAACCGTGAGCGTCTTAACCGGGTTCCACTGTATTTCATGTAAAGGTGGATTGTTTAGATATATAAATTTTTTCGGTGTCTTGAAATATTTCAATCATGCAAAAAATTACATAAATGTAAAGTGTTATTGATAATGATGTACGGTATTTTAAAATAATGTAAAGATTTCATTTTTAAACATACACTTACCAAAATGGTTTTAAAATAAAAGAAAACTCAAATATTTTAATTTTAATGCATTATAGATGTTCTTGTGACTTTCTGCACTCACACGGACAATGTCTAGAAAACAGTCCATTTCATTTGAAACTTATTTAAGAACGTGTCTGGAGTTATTAAATTCAATGCATAACAGATGCAAGTTGTTAAGTAATTAAAATTATGGTAGCAGTTGTGCTACTTACACGTTGCCTTTGACAATGCCACATGAGTAAAAGATTCATGGTGTAACGGTTAAAAAAAAACAGTAAAGACAAGCGAAAAGCGTCATATGTTCCAATAGCGTGTTTTTAAAAGGGTTATACTACTTACGGATTCTTTTTTTCAGTAGGACTACGTTGTCCAAACGTCTATGAAACGCACGTTGAACTAACAAGACATATTCCGTTTTCACATACTGCAAAAAGGAATACTGCTTTTTTCTGCTGCGACGCTAATTTAGGTTATAGCGATAGTAGCGCCACCGCAATTTTCCTACCAGCGGTAGCAGCAAAGGGGATATATTTTTTTTTTTAGTTTTCTTTCATTTTAATCCATTTTCGGCCAAAGGTGCGTAAACGCACCATTTCAATGAATATATATATATTATTAACACTGTGACGTATAGTGTTCACTAATTTTATTTATCTACTATTTTTAAAGGTTCTGAAGACGCTACAAAATATTAATAATTCAATTAGAGTAAACACATTCTACTTTTTAACTTGAAACGGTTATTGAAAAATTCGACTTTTTGAAAATGCATAATTATTCCACTTGAGATGAATCATGTGTTTTATAATGGATTAAAGTTGCAAATTCTGTAAATAAAATAAAAATTAGACAAATGCCATAAAAAACGTATAATTTCTTATTTAAATTTAATGGTGCGTTATCGCAATATTGGCCGAATGCATGAACAATAGGCAAAAATCAAAAACCCACTTTTTACGCAAGGTGTTCGGTCGTTTTTATGCTTTGTATCATTGGCAATGACTTTTATCGTCTGCGTTTTTTTATACAAGTTCTTAGAATGTTTTGTTGTGAAAGAGGTAGCATGAGCGGCTCTTGTGATATTGTTTAAATAATAAAACAGTGCACTGCAGTTTTATTATTTTGAGTATTTGTGAGCATTTAATATGAGCTAACATAATGGTCCACCGAGCAACGAAGAAGCAGCCTGGGATTAAATTCAAGTAGCTTCTAAAATAAAATTTTAAGTTGTGTGAAACGCCGACATGAATGATAAGTTCTAAGAGTTCCGTGCTACAAAATATGTCAAAAGATTATTCGAAAAGGAAGTGAATGTGATTTTTCCTATGTTTACTGTTATGTACATGTATTGAACAATGTTTAAAGGCTCAAAAAAGAGGATTTAAGGCTTATAGCCACTGAAATAAATCTAAATGTTAAAGAAAAAATAACAATTGCTGATTTAATCGTTATTATTGAAGACAGTGAAATGTATAAAAATAAACCAGATTTTGTGAAAGATATAACAAACGATATAATTGAAAATCGTAAACATGAAGAGCAAAAGCAATTTGATCTGGAAAAAATGAAACTTGAAAAATCAAAAAATGAAGTAGAACTGGCTAAAATTAAATCTGAAGCTAAATCTAATATTAGTGAGAGTAAAATAAAATTAGAATCGTTAGATCAATTGATAAAAAGTATTCGAACTTTGACTGTAAAAATTCCTATACGTCCTGAAGGATGGGGGTTTTTCTTTTCTACTTTAGAACGAGCTTTTAAGACTAAAAATGTTCCAGAACAATATAGAGCAGAAATTCTGTTAAACGTATTGGGGAATAAAGCATCTAACATAATAACTTGCTTACATGATAGTAATATCGAGAATTATGCAAAAATAAAAGAATTAGTGTTAAAAGAATTTCAACCTACACCTTATTTTTGCTTAGAGCAATTTAGAAAAGCTGTTAAACAACCAAATGAGACGCATGTACAGTTTGCTCCACGTCTAATGACAAACTGGGAATATTATTTAATTTTAAGAAATGTCTCCAATTTCGAGAGTCTAAAAAACTTACAGTATCGGATAAATTATATCAAACATTAGATAGAGAAACAGCTTCCCACATTAGTGTGAGACAAGGAGATAAATGGTTTTTAACCAGAAGAGTTGGGACAAGAGATTCATTTATATTTCACATCACGCGGAAAATCTCTTACTGAGAATTTTAGTGTTAATCGTAAATATACTAACTCTAAAAGTGTATCTAAAGTATTCTTATCAGATGTTAAAACATTAAGTTGTATTTTTTGCCACGAAAATCACACTCTTTCAAAATGCCCGCATTATTTAAAATTATCTGTCAATGAAAGGGTGAACATTATAAAATGTAACAAGTTATGCTTTAATTGTTTAAATTCACATTCAGTTGCAAATTGTCCATCAAAGTACATGTGATTTTGTAAAAAAACGTCATCATAAAACTATACATTCCCCAAAAAACAAATAACAACACATACGTGAAAAAATATGTTTCGTCAGAACAAAATAAACAAGGAAAGGTAAATGCGGAAGAATGTTCAGATTTTAGGCCAACAAATCGTGGCACATCAGTCTTGAACGCTAATGCAGAAGAGTTCGTTCAGAAAACCTTTATTAGTAACTATTCGAATAAAAAGAGCAAAGTTTTACTTTCAACTGTAATATGTTTTCTAATTGATGAATCGGGATGTAAACATAGAGTAAAGTGTTTATTAGATGTAGGCAGCGAGTCTACTTTTTTATCCCGCCATTTAATAGAGCTAATGCATTTAAAAAAAGAGAGAACAAACATCTTAGTGTCAGGTCTAAATGATGCTAGTTAGCCAAATGCGCAAGCTAGTATGCTAAATGAGCAAGTTAATGCATCAATATGCCATAGAGATGTAAGTTTTGTTAAAAAAAAATAGATTTCTTGGTAGTTCCAAAATAACTGCCGATTTAACGCCTTCGCGTCCAATTGAAATCTCAATACAAGATTTACCTAATGTAAAATTAGCAGATGATAGTTTCAATATCCCAGAACATGTAGACATGCTCTTAGGAGCAGGAATTTTTTTATAAGCTTTTGAGACCGGGACAAATTCGTGTTAATAATTCTGATCTTATTTTGCAAGACACAGCTTTCGGTTTTGTTGTATCGGGAAATTTTCCGACAGAAAAGGAAAATAAAGTTCATTGTGGGTTTATTAAGAAAGAAACCAACCTAGACAAAACACTTAGAAAATTCTGGGAGATAGAAAATATCTGGTTGAAAAACCAAAAAGTAAAGAGACTTTAATTTGTGAGAAACATTTCGTAGAAAATTATACACGAAACAAAAACGGTAAATATGTTCTTAAAATGCCATTAAAAGAGGATCCAGCAGTTTTAGGAAACTCAAAACAAATCGCTACGAAAAAATTAAATTCTTTATGGAATCGTCTAGCAAAAGATCCCGAGTACTTAAGATTATTTATATTCAGATTTCTTAAAAGAATATCAACAGTTAGCCACATGGTTGAATTTAACGAAAGCGAGGAAGAAAGTGGATCCTATTACATTCCCCATCTTGGAGAGTATAGAGGAATAGAAAAAAGTATATCAACGCCCTTGAGAGTTGTATTTAAAGCGTCTTCCTTAACAACTAAGGGAAACTTGCATAATTCTATTCAATATAACGGAGGTGTAATACAAGATGATTTATTCTCAATTATGGTGAGATTTAGAAAATATATCGTCGCTTTCACTGCAGACATTCAAAAATGTATAGAGCAGTCTCTATTCATCCAGATCAGAGGAAGCTGCAAAAAGTCTTATGGAAGGAAGGTCTTAACGAGCCAATGAAAATTTTTGAATTAACGACAGTTACTTATGGTACTGTTAGCGCACCTTTTTTCGGCCATGAGAACACTACTTCAATTGTCTAAGAATGAAGGAAGCAAGTTTCCTTTGCAGCAGCCGTACTGAGAGAAGACATGTATATGGATGACATTCTATCTGGAGCTGATACTTTAAGTTCTGCATTAGAACTCCAAAATCAATTAATAGAAATTTTAAACAGTGCAGGAATGTTATTACACAAATGGTGCAGTAATACTCCACAACATTGTCAAACAAATGACGAAATATACCCCTTTGGTGATTCAGAAGAATCTAAAGCGTTAGGTGTTTTGTGGAAATCGAAAAAAGATTGCTTTAGAATCTAAAGCGTTAGGTGTTTTGTGGAAATCGAAAAAAGATTGCTTAAGTTTCAATGTTAAAATGCATAATGATGTAAATGTCACTAAGAGACAAGTGTTATCAACAATATCAAGTACATTCGATCCCTTAGGTTTAGTAAGGCAGAAGTTTTGGCCTTTAAATGGTCGTGCTATATGCAGAAAAACAATTCATAATTGTTGCATGTTTCGTGTTATAAATATTGTATAAAGATTTTATATATTCTTAATGCAATAGGTTTTATAAGATTTATGAGTGTACATATGAAATTAAGCTAATTTCTGCTTGATTGATTGTATTATGTGTTTATCAAAGAAAATATTCAAACAAAATGTGTATTGAGAGGGTATATATAATTTGAGTTATGTAAGTTATATAGAGAGATTATTCATATGAGATATATATTATTTGAGTTATTTAAATGACATTTATTTTATCCAGAAGGTTTGAGTTTATTTTGATAAAATCGAGTGTGTTAACCTTTAAATACTTTAAAATAACGTATTATTTTAAATAATTAGTTATTTTTTAAATAAAATATGAAAAAAGAAATAAATTCTTGCAGCATTTAAAACAAATTTAATTTGAGTGTTAGATGTCATGAGTGCACATCATTACATAATGCATGCAAAATTTTAGAGTAGTAAACATAAAAAACAACGAGGTGTTTTCAAGAGACCAATTTCAAAAATTTGTCCATTACCCATGGAAAAATGATTATTATCTTTTGTAATTTATCGATTTATTGTTTACTAGTACATGCTGTATTATTTATTTAAAATTTAAAGTGTAATAATGTATTATAATTGTGGTTGAATGAAAATCATTCAACGGGGGCCGGTATGTTTGGTCGTTTTTATGCTTTGTAACATTGGCAATGAGTTTTATGGTCTGCGTTTTTTTATACGAGTTCTTAGAATGTTTTGTTGTGAAAGAGGTAGCCATGAGCGGCTCTTGTGATATTATTTAAATAATAAAACAGTTCACTACGGTTTTATTATTTTGAGTATTTGTGAGTATTTAATATCACCTAACACAATTTTTCCTAATTTTATTGCAAATTTAGTGTGATTTATATGTGCCCCAAATGCCAAGTCTATTTGCATTCAAAATGTTTCAAAAATTCTATTAAAAATATAAACATTCGGCTATAGTACAATTGTTCAACTGAATGATTTGTACATTGATTTGGCCAATAGTGCGTATATGGACCATTTTTATATTTCTGAAAAAAAATATTATTTTTCATGCACGAAACATTTTTGTGTCTTAATGAACGTAATTTAAGCATATTTCAATGAAAATAATATCACATTTTATAAAATTTCCATGCTTGGCCTAAAATGGGTTAAATACGTTCTGGTCCATGTATGTTTTATAATGAGTTTATTATAATATTAGGTAGCTTTCAATACAAAAAGCTACCTATTGCAGCCGTTCGGAGGAAAGCGATTTCAAAAAATTTTGGTATATTTTCATCGATCATGACCCCAGACCCCGAAACCACCCTCCGTTCAAAAGTTGATATATATATATATATATATATATATATATATATATATATCCATATATATATATATATATATATATATATATATATCTGACCTTTGTCATACTGTAACTCTCGAATTTATGAACCGATTTGGATATAATTCGGTATGTACATAGTACATACCAATGTCTCGACCGAGTTCGTTGGCCAGCTTCATCCGCCATTTTGTTTCAAAATGGCGGCCATTTGAAATTTTCTTTAAAATTTTAAATTTTAAATTTGGTACCAAAGAATTGAAAATGGAAAAATATTTTTTTCTTATGTATTTGACCTTTATACAAAGATTCCGGAACAGTTTTTGTTTCGTCAATATCTTAAAAAATGGCTGAGTTATAGCATTTTGAATTTCTAGCGTGGCAGACATTTTGAAACGTCCTGAATTTTGTCACGCGATAAAAGGCGTATTTATGAACCGATTTGGATGTAACTTCGTTTGTACATAGTGCATACCAATGTCTCGACCGAGTTCGTTGGCCAGCTTCATCCGCCATCTTGTTTAAAAATGGCAGCCATTTAAATTTTTAAGAAAAATTTAAATTTGAAATGTTGTACCAAAAAATTGAAAATTGAAAAAATATTATTTTCTTATGTATTTGACCTTGATACAAAAATTCGGGAGCAGTTTTTGTTTCGTCTATATCTTAAAAAATGGCTGAGTTATAGCATTTTGAATTTCTGGCGTGGCTGACATTTTGAAACGTCCTGATATTTGTCACGTGATAACAGGCGTATTTATGAACCGATTTGGATGTACCGTGGTGTGTGCATAGTACATACCAATGTCTCGTCCGAGTTCGTTGGCCAGCTTTATCCGCCATCTTGTTTCAAAATGGCGGCCATTTAAAAAAATTAAAAAAATTTAAAATTTAAAATGAGATACCAAAATATTAGAAAATGAAAAAGATTTTTTTGTATGTGTTTGACCTTAATACAAAGATTCCGGAACAGTTTTTGTTTCGTCTATATCTAAAAAAATGGCTGAGTTATAGCATTTTGAATTTCTATTGTGGCTGACATTTTAAAACGACCTGATTTTTGTCACGCGATAACAAGCGTATTTATGAACCGATTTGGATATTACTTGGTCTGTACATAGTACATACCAATGTCTCGACCGAGTTCGTTGGCCAGCTTCATTCGCTATCTTGTTTCAAAATGGTTGCCATTTAAAAAAAAATTGAATTTAAAATTTAAAATGAGGTATTAAAATATTGGAAAATGAAAAAGATTTTTTTATGTGTTTGTTCTTGATACAAAGATTCCGAGGCAGATTTTGTTTCTGAAAATTTGTTCTTTTGTTTATATCTTAAAAAATGGTTGAATTATAGCACTTTGAATTTCTAGTATGGCTAATATTTTGAAACGATCTTGTATTTGTCACGCGATAACACACGTATTCGCCTATTTCCATGTAAGAAGGCATGTAGATAGTATACATCAACATCTGAGCCAAATATAAGTTACTTTAAATAAAAGCAGCTTCGATAAAGCTGACTAATTTCGCGAAATTCAAATTCATAATGATTTACTATTGATAAAAATTAGTACTGAATCTCCTATATTCGGTTTCCAATAATTGAGCTTCGTGTGTTTGAATAATATAAGTTGGCTTTTTTAAAATAAGGAATTTGAAAGCTACCTCTTCCTCCCGGCACTGGCCGGAAGGACTTTTTTTAAATACCGTACATTATTTGAAATAACATGTATATGTAAAATGTAAGTAACTAAATGTAGAGCTGATTAAATTTTGAAAATTATGTGCATAAACATTTATCTCTTTATTTGGGTCATATTCTGCCACATTTTTATTGAAATATATCCATATTAAAAATTGGAACTATTTTATTAGAATAATAAATGGAACAAAATAATAATACGTATTCTAATATTTGGTTATCTTCTTTTTCAAAGCCTAATATAACATTATTCATTTAAAATATTCTAATTTTCGTATTGCACAAGGATTTAATCTAGGGACGTATATCTTTTAGCTTGGAATTTTTTTATCAATAATTTAATTTTCATAACAATTGTAATAATTTCCATACATTCGAAAAACATACTTATGCTATTACTCAAATTACGTCTCTTTATTTAAAATTTATTGGGATTGCTTTCTTAAAAAATACCAAAATATTTAACAACTGGAACTTTTGCAATTTCAGAAACCTTCTATTACATGACAATAAAGTCCGAAATGTCCATTATAGGAGTCTAGACATTTAATTAAACTTTTGAATCGTCTAAAACTGGGCAACTTGGTAAATTGAAACTTCTAAACATAAAGGATTTTAAACAAATTATTATTATTCTCACATTTTGAATTTCTTTAATATAGTTAATTTACAATTAACATTATATTTTGAGTTTAGTATAATTATATTTTTAAATATTAAAAACAAATATTTTTTATTATATAAAAAAGTATTTAATTTTTTAAGATACACATACATTTTAAAGCGTGAATTAAAATCTTTAAATTAATTTTCATACATTAGACAGACTTGACTACACTTAAATTAAAAAAAATATATGTAAAAAAACATTTAATTAAAAACTAAAAATACAAAAGACGCTTCGCTGTGCAGAGGCACAGCTGCATCAGTACACAATCAGCTACAGCAGAATATCGAAACATATCTTGGATACAGTCAAAATCAAGGCTAAAGTTAATCATTTATAAACAAAAAATATTCCATCGGGATCGCACCGGATTTGTTGGGCGCCTTTAAAAATGGAAGATTGAATTCTAAATTAGTATAACATGCCTGCGAAACAAACCACACCCCAGCCTTCGAAAATTCTTTAATTTTAAAGGGAAATTGCAAAACATATCATTATAGATTGTTCACGGAGAGCTGGTTTACAAAATTATACGCTTATACACTCAACGAACCCAGTGCAATCCCCATGGAATGTATATATTTTTAAATGATTAACTTTAATCTTGATTTTGACTGTGTCCAGGGCATGTTTCGATATTCTGCTGTAGCTGATTGTGTACTGATGAGGCTGTGCATTTGCATAGCGAAACGTCTTTTGTGTTTTTAGATTTTAATTGAATGTTTTTTATATATTTTTTAATTTAAGTGTAGTCAAGTCTGTCTAATGTATGAAAATTAATTTAAATATATATATGTAATAGTAAAAAAACTTCACGTCAAAATAATGGAAGGCTGTAGATCGATGTAATGAATTGATTATTTACTAATACAGTGCTCAACAAAAGTTTAGACAATGATCGATTATGCTTCTGTGTTGAGAAGTGTGTAAAGAATTGTTGTAATTCAACTGTCTTATATTACTGGGGACTTATCTTTCATACACAAACAATAAATGTTAATTTATACACTTTACATAATATATAATGACAACAAAACAAATTTAAAATTGTTGCAAAAGTATAGACAATCTGTCTGTTAACAGAAAAATATCCATAATTTAAAATCGAACTGCGCCTACATTGTCTGCTGTTAATGCAAATATGTGACTTTCCAACGAAGAAACTAAATCCTGCATCACTTGGGAGTCTATTTCGTACAAAACACATTCAACATCTGATCTAAGTTAATTTACAGATGAGTATTATTAAAAAATTGCATAAACCGTATGAGATATGATGCCACAAAAGTTTTCGATTGGTTTAGATCAGGTCTGCACGCGGGCCAGTCAAAAATAGTAATATTTTAAGAGTTATACCATTTTTTTTATTTGTATGCAACATAAATAGACGCATTGTCTTTCTCAAATACATATTTTGGAAGAGGTAAAAGTTCACCAAATGGCTGTAAATTGTTTTCCAATGTACGTATACAGTCTTACGCAGCTTGGAGACCATTGAAAAACTCCAGAGATACTTGAGAATTAAAACAAAGTGAGGCCCAAATCATCAACCCTTTCCAGGGCAAAGGACTTTCTAATTTTAATTCCAGAAGTGACAAGAATATTTAATTAAAATTTTCCTTTTATAATATACGTGAAAATAAGCAATTTCATATTTTGTAATAACTTCGTTTATAAATTCTGGTATCAGTCCATTATTTCATCGATTTATAAAAAGAATTACTCCGCGACAGGAAAGGGGTCAATTTGTTGTGAGATTTCAAGGCTGGTTGTTTTATCATTTTCATGTAAACTAGTGTACATCTTTCTTTAATGCATCTACTTAATTATCCGTTCACACAGAAAGCTCTGACTCACTTTTAATGCGGTTAGGAGTCATCATTTGTCTAGATGCCAGTTTATGGATCCTTCTATAATCTCGTTTTCTGGCCACACGAGTCCTTTCAGATCTATGTTTTGCTTGAAAGAGTCACCCTTAGGCAGTACTTAATAGACAGACGTCTTTGGCCGATTCAAAGTAGCTGAAATTTCTGCGACAGTCTTCCCTTTCGATTTCAGCTTCCATGGTTTAATTACTTCATCTGACTGAAAATTTCTTGCTCGCGTCATCTTCACTAACCGATGCTATCGCGAGGTGCACTTAAATACTTCATGCATGTGACGTCATAAGTTTGAAATATGCGTTTTTCCGTGAACAATTGCTAAAAAATCACAAACGTGTCTAAACTTTTGCAATATGCAGATTTCACTTTTTTCAGTTAAATTAAATAATATCCTACATTAAAACCGTTATTTCTGTCCTAAAACGTTTAAAATATATTTAAAAATAAGTACAGTCATTTGTATAACCGAAGTGTTCGTATTTTTTTATTTAAAGGTTAAAAATCACCAGTGTCTAAACTTTTGATGAGGACCGTAGCTGGTGTAAGATCGTAGTATTTTTAAGTCGATTAATTCAATCAACTTACATAGATTTATTGATCTTGAGTGAGATCTAATATAAGTGAAAACACAATTATTCCTCTTTTGCAGTCGCATTATTGATTTAATCGTACGAGATAAATATTTCAAAGCAATGGTGATTATTCAGGTAATTTTCCCAAGTAAAAACGTAGCCAGTTGATGTTCGAAGGCCTTTTATTCAAAACATTGGACACGGAAAAGAATCCTCACATAGCTACATCGTGCTAAAGTATCAAATTGAAATCGAACACTACAGAACATGCAAACCACCGGTTAACTTCTTTGAAGCACTCGAAAAATAAAACAAATCTGATAAAATCTGACCTCAGAGCTCAGGCACGTGGTTTTGTTTCATTTGCGTAGGAAGACAGATTAGACTGTAAACTTTAGGACGAACCAATTAGATTCAGGAACGAACTACACATGACATGCTTTCGGTTACTCAGCCAGTGGAGAGCGAGAGAGGAGCATAATAGGGAATGAATTCCAAACCTCACAACAGAAGAATTATGATGTAATACGTCCGATGCCGGTAAATGAGCGGTAAGTTGATTCGTGCTTTAAAATTATAAATAGTAAAATGGCTTTTAAAAACATTCGAATGTAAAAGTAGCGTCCCTCAGGATCTTATAATTTTGATAGTTGATAAATTTAATGAAGTGTTAACTAAGATCATTATTAATATACGCGTTCTAAGTTTAAAGGAAATTAACTAGGAATTAATAATAGATATTATTAAGAAATAGAGAAATAATTAATATGCCGGAAAACTAGAAAAATTTTGCTGAATATCTCGAAGTAAAAAATATTATGTAACGTATATACACAATCTTACATATACAGAAAATAAAATTTTTGCTGTAACAAACGTCCTGTAAGAATTGCTGTAATAAATATTTACGCGTGAGTATAATTAAGAAAACTATTTAAATATTTAAAATTGAAATACCGTATTAATGTTACCACTGAATGAAAGGAATGAGATTCAAAATGCATTCTCTCCAATCATGAACATACAAGTGTAAGATGTTATACTTCAACATAGGACTAACATGTATCCGTTATCAACATACTTAAAAGAGAAAATGTCTCATTCTTTAATGTTCGGTAGTGTTATTGGCAAAATGTCATATGTATTTCTACCTATTTATTCGTGTAAAATGAAAAAAAAAAAGTAAAACGGCATATTAAGTAACTAAGTTTAAATAGACATTTAAAATGGAAAACAAATTCAAATTGCTTTTTTGGAATAAATGTATGAATCCATATAAATAAAAACATACATTTATTTTACTTAAATAGGTGTCACAAATAAAAATCAAAATATGTTGACATGTTTCGGTTTAATAGTAAAAACCGTAATCATAACACACACATAATCAAAAGAAATGAATGACACTGGGTACCAAAAAATAATCTAAAAACCAAAAAAAAAAAACACAAAAATGCAAACATTGCGCCCTCTATGATCTCAAATAGCCTACGCTACCGCGGTTCCCTCTATCAGACTCCCTTTTTAAGTATTTATTAAGGAATTCCAACCATAAAATTGGAATATCAAAGGATAAAGAATCCCGCGGTAGCGTAGGCTATTTGAGATCATAGAGGGCGCAATGTTTGCATTTTTATGTTTTTTTGGTTTTTAGATTATTTTTTGGTACCCAGTGTCATTCATTTCTTTTGATTATGTGTGTGTTATGATTACGGTTTTTGCTATTAAACCGAAACATGTCAACATATTTTTATTTTTATTTGTGACACCTATTTAAGTAAAATAAATGTATGTTTTTATTTATATGATAAGAAAAGGTGAAGTAAAATTTGTTTGAGTTTTTACGAAAACTTACAACAGTTTTTGACATTGTATGAATCCATTTGCCCAAGAATTCGCCTGGCAAAGAAAATGGCCGTTGTTTTAGATACTAGAAATTGCAGCGATTGATTGACAGAATTATATTTTTAGGTCGGGAGCTTTTTGTATCAAAGTTGTGAAATGTGATAGACACGATGAATGAACTAGGCTCAACTAAACAAAAGCAAAATTTATGTCTGTTTTCCAGAATTTTCAACTTCACGATTGTACAAGCAGAGTTATATTTTCCAGCGAAATCTGATATACACATTTTTAATTTATGATGTGCCATGATGCGGTAAGAATGGTGTCTGAAATGTATAGAATCCGAAACGTGGGTGCAGGGATGTTTGAAAATGTTAGTCACAGCCTTAGTGTACTTGGTTGGATAGTGAGTTCTAAATTGGTTTAACCCTTAAATGCCGGGTGTTGCTTTTCGGCAACATGCCAAACGTAGGCTCTAAAATACTATTGGAATAATATTGAAGCTATAATGCCTAATGTTGTCAATAAAATACATTCTAAAAATATTATTAAATCTATTTTCAACATGTAGATGGCAACAATTGTGCTGTTTAAGAATAAAGATATATATATATATATATATATATATATATATATATATATATATATATATATATATATATATATATATATATATATATATATTATTCCAAAATTAATCATTAATTTTGGAATAAAATATTGTTATATGTGACTCAGATAAGCTGCATTATTGCGCTTCTGGCATATATATTTATTCAATTTCATTACGGCTTTGAAGGTTGGTGTATCTTTGTTTATTTTTGTTGTTTGTTGTTTATTGGCATATTAAGCCTAAGTGCTTACAAAAAAATGTTTGAATAAATATGTTACGATATATATCTAGATAAAAATATGAGATATTATAAATGAAAAGATACACGTTGTAAAACTTGTATTGTTGCTCATGCTGACAGTCCACCTCAAGTAAATGATTATATTCCTTTTTGTAAATATAATAACGTAATTTATAAAATTAATTGTTTAACTTGACAGCAAAGTTATGTAGGACAGACGGAAGGTGAATTACATGTTAGAATTAATCAGCACAGATCAGATGTATATAAAGATAATAAGAAATGCCCCACATTTGAAATTTTACATTTTAGAATTCATAGTTTTAATAATATTGATATTCAAATTTTGGATCATGTTGAAGCTAAAAATAATAGATTGGAAAAAGAAAATGATTATATGTTGAAGTTTAAAACTATATATCCATTTGGATTAAATACATTGGTTAATAAAGTTAATTTATTGAAGGTTAAAAATGTATATGATTTATTTTATAATTTTAATGAAAAAGTTGATATAAAAAGAGGAAATAGGGGTTCTCGTAAATATAATAAAGGTACTAATTATATAATTCCTAATATATGGATTAAGGATATGGAATTTGTTTTTGATAAAAATTATAGTGTTAAAAATATTAAAATGGAGGTTTTTAAATTAAAGATAAATGTGCTTAAGAAAATTAAAAAATGTTTGGATGTTTTTACATTTAAAAATTTACAGTTTAAAGATTTATTATATGATTTAATTAATTTTAAGTTAATGAATAGAGAGAAAGTTAATAAAGAAGTTATTTATTTTAATATAAAATTTCAACAAAAATCTTTTGATAATTTGAATTTAAATGCAATATGTAAACAGATTTACGACCTTTTTCCTCTTAAAGAATGTATCATTTCAGTTGCATATAATTATCATAAACCATTAAGTAATAAGATTTTCAATTACAGACAAATAGCTTTTTCAAATGTTAATACAGTTTTAACTTGTTGTTGTAATAATATGGAATTTAAAGATTTTATAGATAATTATCATGGACATATAATTACAGGTAATCTTGATATAATCAAGAATAAAAATGTAAAATATCTAATGAATTTTGGTACAAAATTTAGAATCAATAGTAAAATTAATAGCAATAAGGTACTAAAAATTTTTAAGGATAATGTCAATAATTTTATAAAGAAATATAGTTATAAATATTTAGTATGCCTTTGGAGGCATTTTTTGAATGGAAGTCTCAAATTTTGGGGCATTTCAATAATTTTTTAAAAGATTATTTAAATTCTGATGAATATGAATATCAAAGTTTTAAAGATGAAGATATAAAATTTATTGAAAGTTTAGAAAATAATTTTGTTATAGTCCCTGTGGACAAAGCAGCTAATAATTATGCAATAATATGAAAAAAGTTTTATATTGATAAAATAGAGAGTGAATTAGGTAATGAAAATTTTTATTCAAAAGTTAATATTGACAAAAATCCTGTCGTTAAAAAATTTTTTGCATATAAGAAGAAAGTTAAAAGTATGTTTTCTTATAATTTTGATGTTTCTAATCATCACTGTTTGCCATTTATTTTCTTAACGCCTAAATTTCATAAAGATCCGATTAAATTTAGATTTATTTGTAGTACTTCTAAAAGCATTAATAAAAATTTTAATATTGGTTTACAGAATTTATTAAAAAAGATTTATGATTTTCTAAAGTATAAATTTAAGAAATATAGTTATTTCTGGTCAATTGACAATAGTGTTGAAATTCTGAGCAAATTGCCTTTGACTCCTCTGAAAATGCAGGTATTCGATTTTGAAAATCTGTTCACCAATATACCTATTGATTCGCTTTATGAAGTTTTAATGAGTATTTTTGATGTTTTTTGTATAAATGATGAGTTAAATATAAATAGAGATTTATTTTCAAGCTTATGTCATTTCTGTTTTTATAATAATTATGTAACTTTTAACAATAATACCTTTAATCAAATATGTGGTATAGGGATGGGAACAAACTATTCTAGTACAGCAGCAAATTTATTTTTATTTTATTATGAATTTAAATATACTATGAAATATAATAAGTCTTTAAAGGTCTTTAGGTATATTGATGATATTTTGATTTTTAATTTTGAATTTTCTAATGAATATGATATTATATATCCAAATTGTTTAAAATTGAACAGAGCAAACAGTGATGATTATAATGCAGAATTTTTAGATATTTTATTCAAAATTATTGATAATAATTTGATTTTGGATTTGTACGATAAAAGAAATAGTTTTAATTTTTTTACTAGAAGCATGCCGCATTGGTTTTCAAATTTGCATAAAAAAATTTACATAAATATAATTATTAATCAATTGATACGTTTCAATAAAATTTGTGGCAGAGACAGTAATTTTTATAAACAGATTTTTAAGTTATTGGCTAATTTATTTTACAATAACAATTACCCCATTAAGTTTTTGAAATATTATTTAAAGACAGTTCTTAAAAGTGAATGGCAACGATGTGGACTGGCGGCGTGAACATGTGATGGCAGCCTTCTGGATCTTTCTGTATGAAATGGGCATCCTAAAGTCTTGTTAAAAGAACGGGTGTCTATTGATGAGTTGAAACGAAAGAAAGTTGCAGACCTGGAATTTCTGGCTTTTGATAATGGATTTGGAAGAAAAAATTTATTTGTTTATAGTTGACGGGTAGGAAACATTATACAGGTATTCATGTTTTGAGAAATTTCATTTTGCGGGTTTGGGGGGGCGCATGTTTATTCTGCATTCATGCTTGTTTTCTTATATTTTTTTCTTTTGTTTTCAGTTTAATGATAATTTAAGCATTCCTCTAAAAGACATTTTTATTAAAGTTTTTTGTTTTTGTATGGTTAATATTATGTTTGTTAGTTTTTAATTTGAGTTGTTTTAGTTTTTTATGTAATTAGATTAATAAAATGACAATAGCTTTCAGTATTGAATGCGGGGTGAACATGTGTTCAGAAACCTGCAAATTTTAAAAAGTGGGGGGTGGAGTTAGTTTTCTGTCTGTCCTCCCACTGATGAAGAACAGACTGTTTTTGTTTTTTTACCTGTCTTTCTTGTTTTTATAAATATTTTATAGTTTAAAAATTTCTGCAGATATACACCTTCCTTTTGAAGTTATGTTGTTTTAGCATTTTGAAATGATATAATATATATATATATATATATATATATATATATATATATGTTTTCAATTGCTGCTACTTGTTCTTTTTGTTTTGTTTGGAAGTTTGTGAAATATCCTATTTTGTTCTGCAGTGAGCAAGTAAAATTTATTTCTCATTATAGTTCCTAAAATTCTTGTGTGTTTAATATTATAGAATTTTATCATGGAAAATTATTTTTTCAATTAAACACCCGTATTGCCGGTTAGTAAGAAATTGTTTTTTAGCCGTAAACCATACTTAAAACAAAACATGATTTTTTTAAAAGTATTTTCCCACGATTTATTAAAAAAATGAAAGCCGAAAAACATTATTACAATGATTTTTGAAAAATCAGGCATTTAAGGGTTAATTTATTTTTATTTTTGGTTACGTTTTAGTATTACTTTATTCGAGATTTAGCTATACTACCTAAAAATATAATTTATGTTTGAATATTTTTGAAATATATTTGTTATGAATTTTTTAAAATTCATTTGGGTTTATATATTCTGTAATCACTCGTGAATACCTGTTTTAGAGTGCTGCATTTTATTTTCAGGGGCATTACTATTTTTAGCTCTTTACTACTACTATTTTTGTGACTAATATTTTTGGCTTATTTAGGAATACATACTGCAATTAATAGCATTCAGAAATAAAGGTATACAATTGCTTACAATAATAAAGAATATGGGAATTCTACTGAAAAAAAAAAAAGTCATAGCATCGAAAGTGGCAAGTTCGAGTACGAGGCGCTGTTGTTTATATAGAATATTTCCAGCCCAAAACTTTATATGCATCCCAAAATCAACAAAGTAATGCCAACCAATTCCAATGCCAACAAAGTAATACATATGAAAAGCATCCCATCACTAGTGTACTTTGTCACAATAGTCCTAGAACTTTTAAAACTGGAAAAAGTAAAATTGCACCTAAAAATTTGGTAATCTACAAAACTAATGATGTTCAGTATATTATAAGATTATTATAAGATAAGTAATTTCTATTTTTTTTAATATAAGAGAGTGATTATTTCATTTTAATAATTTTTTTTCACTTTCATAAACCCGCTTTTGTTCTTCTCATGCCGCTAATAATTAGCAATAAACTTTTATTTTTACATTAGAAGAAGAAAAATACATATTGCCGAGAAGCAAAATTGTTATAACTATCCACATGCATAAATTTGTTTTAACTATAAAACTGTTTTTTACGATAAAATTAAAGGAGAGAGAATGAATATATGTTTTATTATTAATCAAAACCTGTTATAATCTTTCCATAAATCATTGTTTGTAAATTAAACATACGTACTTTTATAACAGTCTTCTTATTTATTTATTTTTTTCCGTAAAATATATATATACAAATAAAGAAACTGCATGTTACCAATTTCTGTAAAGTTTGGACGTTAAAATTGTTGGCATAATAATAATATTGCGTGAAATGACCATTACTGATATGCTTCATTTTTTTAACATCTTTGAACTTATATTAAATATTGTATGATTAATCACATGTTGTATTGAAAACTATAAGTAAAAAATGTGATGGAATGATTAAGATTTTTTTGTAAATTTCTATATATTTATTGAAATTTATTGCACAGTCAGTAAAAAAAAAGGGCAAAAGGGAGCATATATTTTTCTTCAATAAAATATTTAAAAAAAAACATTTTCTGCAACTAAACAGATTTAAATAACGTGCAGTAAATATCTAATTCCTAAATTCCAATTAAAATATTGTCAGGCGTAAGCAATTAGGATTTGTCCGCCATAACGTAAAGCATCTTGATGTCGAAATAAATTCAAGCGATTGCTAATTAAATGTCTTTTGGTTCATTGTATAGTACTATTTCTAGTCCTTATGTTGCGATTTTTATCCTTTATGAAACACATCTTTAATTTGTTAAAGTATATTTTGTTACTTAATAAATGATACTCGATTTGAATATATATTCAAGAGAATTAAATCATTGGGGATTTTATTACATAGGGATATTTGAATGGGAATATTGCACATATTTAATTATTTTTGTGAGTTAGTTAAATTTTTATTGAAGAATTATTGTAACAAAAATTGAAAATAAAATAGCATACTAAAAATATTATCATAATACATATAAATCTTCTTTTACATATTAATAACTTAAAAAATAACGTCTTATTATTGTTTCTTTTAAAGTCAGTTAAAACAAAATAACATAATTAACTGTTTTCTAAATTGTAAGAATATTTAGCACGCTTTAGTAACTACCCAAAAACTTTTCTGAAACCTAAAGCCAGAAAAATAAGATTTTGTATGATATACATTTTTCTTTAAATATGCGAAATCTGTTGTTTTCAGAGGTTTCTAAAATTAAATGTTTCGACATCAGGAGATACTCGAAAGTGATTATATCATATTTTCCTAAATCTTAAGAAAAATAAAAGCTAGATTAAGAGACATTTGTTTTTTTTTTTTTTTTTTCAAAGTGTAGTGTCAATCAAAAATCAAAAAATATATATATTTATTTTTAAATATAATTACAAACATGAGAAAAACGCAGAGGTAATATTAATTTTCTGTGTAAGCTCCTGATTCAGAAAAAAAAGTTTCTATGTGAATAGGTAATTTTTACACTGCATTATTACACAAAGAAAATAGTAAATTTGTCCTGAAGGAAGGGAACTCAAACGCCATCAAAATGATGAACTCATCATGCGTCATTTAGTGCCGGAGACTACTGATCTTCAAAAGCCTGGACTGCAACCAGTGTGTTATCAATTTCTCCAGTTCATTTAATTTTTGTAGTTAAATTTGCATACGTGTTGAAAAATTATTGTTCAAGAGGACCACTATCTGACATGAATTCTGCATATATTTACAATGTATACAAATTCTATCTTCTCAGGTCCCCAGTAGTGACACTTTCACCTTAACACATATTATAAATTTGTAACGATCGGTCAGTTTGTACGAATGTTAAAACCTATAAAGTAAAAAATAAAGAAAACACACAGAACGATATATATATATATATATATATATATATATATATATATATTATATTCTATCGATATTTAAAATGTAGACTGAAAACTTTTCAACAACAAGAAAAAAATCATGAAAATCGAATGAAGCTTGACAAAAGTAAAGAATATATTTACATACCCATATAAACCAACTGTACAACTGCCGTCGTTGAAAAACGTTTAACAATGTACAATCTGAGACCTTCCTTGATTACATTTCGTTTATTTTTGTGTTTATATACATTCCCTCGATTCAGATTTCCCAGCATAAATTATACGATTTGTTACGTCATAATAATTGTGAATTTGGCTTTTAACAGGTCGGGATTTGGAATCCCTAAAAACCGAGATATGTATCTCGGTGAATGCAAGAAGCAATGAAGCGAAGAAGCAATGTGATGTGTCTATTTTTTCTCTCTTAATCATTTTTATAGCTAAAGATATATTTTGATTAATAAAGAACTTTATATTTTTTCTACCAGATATATATTACAGTACTTTGTTCCTGTATTTAATGACTAGTTTCTTGAGTAAATCAATTAGTGAATAAATAAAATATGTTTACTGTTAAAAACTTCTGGTACATGTTTTGAATAAAAAAACACATGCTAAATTAGTTATAACAACAATCGTCACTCATGTATTAACAAAATATCGTGTTTAGTCTAAACATTTAATATATTTTCAATGTTTTATAATTTTTTATGTATAAATATATGTATGTATAAATAGTTATTAATTTTTGTTTAATTAGAATTTATTTTATTTATTATATATATATATATTTATATTTATTTATTTATTTATCTCTATTGTGTTTTCTTTTAGTATATTGTTACTATTATTATAATAATTACGTTCATTGAACTTTATTTATTTATTTAACTTTCTTTTAAATCTTTCACACGTTATTGTTTATTATATATACCATTTTTTTCATATAATTTCATTTTATTTTTGTGAGTATCGATTTATTCTAAATCCTTTTGTTTTATTCATTCTGTTCCGTCTTCTGATTGGCTTACGTTCTCTCTGTTGTTGGGTGATTCTTTTTGCTTTCCTGTTTTCATTTTTCTTATAATCTATTTCTCTTACATTTTTTTAAGTCTTGTCCCAGCTTCCAAAGTATTAGTCTGTCTTCTTTGCTCCTTTTAAAGAAAGATAAAGATATTTCGAAAGAACTTCCACATTTCTTATTTTTATGGTGCAATAAAATATTTTTGCCTACATTTTCAATCTTCAATGCTAAAGAAAATGTTAATATACAAATTGTCAAGACGATCACTAAAATAAAATCGGCGACCCATCAGTCGCATTTAATACAGTGGTTGAAAACCCCCTCTAAATAGTATCTAAAATGTGAAAGTCTCATATTAGTCCCATATTAATTTCTTATAAAATTGCTGAAAATTTTTATGTAACATTTGAATTTCTAAAATTTGTAAAAATTGTAAAATTTGAAACATGTTAATAATTGATTAATATACAAGAAAGTTTATGAATAAAATTACATTTTAAGCATGCATATGTATATGTAAACTTATTAATAACTCTTTTACAAATATGATTAGTTTAAAGATACGTTTTAAATGATTGATGATATTCCTTAATTTGCTATGTAAAATATATTAACTGTGATTGCTGATTATCCACCACGCATTTCATATCAAAATTTAAACAAAATATTGAACAAAACTCAAAATGTTATTATTTAATTAATTTTTATTAATAAGTAATAGGAATTCCTTAGAGAAGATTTATATATCTTGAAAACTTGTTTCCCCCAAAAAAATCTTATTAAAAATACTATTATATTCTTTATAAATGCCCTGTTGATATGTGACAATAACATCGTTGTAAACAAAATATAGAAGAAACAGTTTGTACACATTGTATAAAAGGATGAGTAAAAACTTTTGTCGAACTTTAAAGCTGATCATTCTGAATCCTCTTGGTTACATAAATTCATCAAAAGCAGTATTACCTGGATGATTTTACGAGAGTAATACAAAAAGTAACAAAAAATAACAATATTTTGATTGTAAAAAATTTAAAAACAAACATTTCTTCAAAAGAAAGTATTTCCCTACATAAGTGAAGCTTATTTTACTTCTTCATATAATCAACCCTACACTGAAAGAAAAAAAATACCGCCTTTACCTAAAACTAATAGGCAGTCATTTTCTAAATACCTAAACTAAAAATATAGATTTTCGAGTTAGCTGAAGAAGGCAAACAAATAAACTGAATAAACGAAATAATCAAGAATTTCTAGTCAATTGTTTTCTAGGTGATGAAACACTATATTATATTATGTATAGTTTGAAAATAGAAAATTAATTAGAGAATTAATAGATAATTAATTTCTAGAATTAATTATTAAACTACAATTATAGTTACTAAAATTATCTTCTTGTGTTCGTATTTATTTGCATAGATTTTTAAATTCTTAACACCACGATGATATAGGAAAACGCCCTTGAATTCTAATAACAATAAGTAGAACTCTCTAGCAGAGGGAACTAGAATTTATAAGGATCACATGGAATTATTTTTTCTATAGCCACAATTTATTTTCTAGATGTCAGTGGCAGACTTTTTTTTTTTTTTTTCAGTATCCATTTATAGTCCAGGAAATTGAGACCGTATAGGGACTCTACCTAGCAAAATTAATGGTAGTACTGAAAATTGGCTTTTTAGATGTTTTTTGGGTCGCTCTATCCGAATTTGTAACTTCCCACCAAAATTTCCCCCGGCAACCACCCCAAATTTTGGTAAAAAGCCCCCCCAAAAAAGGTTTTTATTAAAAAATTCCATTTTTTTTTATTGTTTTAGGGGAAAAGTAGCTAGAAATTCAGAAAGTAGACAAAATTTGAAACAAATTAGATATATGACATTATGACTTAGGATGAAGGGGAAGGGGGGATCTGCCTCGGAACATGCGCGCGGTGCTGCGTGAACTAAGTTGGGCAATTCCACTTAACCACACACACGTTTACAATAGCCCTACCATCTTCCCTCCGAACTTTCTCTATAAGGTTTACTTTAAGTTTTTTGGGTCGCTGAATCCGGATTTTTAAATTACTCCCAAAATCCCCCCCCCCCCCCCCCCGAAATCCCCCAAATAGTTGTTTTTAAGTTAAATGTCTTACTGTTTTAAGGAAAAAGCATTACGAAATTCAGAAACTAGACAAAATTTGCAACAAATAGGATATATGATATTATGACGTAGGATAAACGGGGAGAGAGGGGGCTGCCTCGGAACATTCCCCGCGCGCTTTTCTCAAAAAACAATTTTTTTCAAAAAAACAATTTTTTGGAAGGTTGCCGTGTGAAATTTTGGTGGGAAGTTACAAATTCGGATTCAGCGACCCAAAAAATATCTAGAAAGCCGATTTTCAGTACTACCATTAATTTTGCCAGATAAAATCACCTATTGCCTGGACTTCATCGTTTAGTGCACGTAGCGCCGCAGTGTATGTTCCGAGGCAGCCCTCACCCTCCTCGTTCATCCTAATTCATAATGTCATATATCCTATTTGTTGCAAATTTTGTCTAGTTTCTGAATTTCGTAATGCTTTTTCCCTAAATCAATAAGAAATTTAAGTTAAAAACAACTATTTGGGGGGTTCCGGGGGGGGGGATTTTTTGGGGGAAAGTTAAAAATTCAGATTCAGCGACCCAAAAATCTTAAAGTAAACTTTATAGAGAAAGTTCGGAGGGGCGATGGGAGGGCGAATGTAAACGTGTGAGTGGTTAAGTGGAATTGCGCAACTTAGTTTACGCAGCACCGCGCGCGCATGTTCCGAGGCAGATCCCCCCTTCCCTTTCATCCTAAGTCATAATGTCATATATCTAATTTGTTGCAAATTTTATCTACTTTCTGAATTTCTAAATACTTTTTCTCTAAAACAATAAAAAATTGATTTTTTTAATAAAAACCTTTTTTGGGGGCTTTTTACCAAAATTTGGGGAGGTTGCCGGGGGAAATTTTGGTGGGAAGTTGCAAATTCGGATTCAGCGACCCAAATAACATCTAGAAAGCCGATTTCCAGTACTACCATTAATTTTGCTTGGTAAAATTCCCTATTGCCTGGACTATTAGGCATTTGCCATATTTGTTCACGAACTTTACAATCTTCACGTTATGATCGTCTGCCTCCAGTTCCGTATTAAGCTATTTGTTAACTGCTACCTTCAACTCCTTATCACTTCGCATTGTGCACAAATTTGCATCTAGCGAGGAGGTTCTGTCACAATTTTGCGAAACAAAAAACGCGAATTTTGTGCGACATAGATGTGCAAATCGCCGAAATTATATAACCCTCGATGTGCATTTTAAGAGTATATTACACAATCTGTGTAAATAGAAATATACCGAAAACTTTCGAATTAAAATTTCCATATAAGTGAGGAAGATACAATTATGTAGTATCTTTATTTACTGGATCAAATTTCAAAACAAATGCTTAGTACAACTAAATCGTAAAATTCTAAATTTTAAACCTTCTTTCATTTTACATGGCTTAACTTTCACATAAAAGCTATCTAAGCATATATATATAATAAAAGTACGAAACAGTAAAGCGAAATACTCCAACGCCACGTAGAATATATTTAATCTTTATCTTAAGTCTTGCATATAATTGTTCCTATTAAAGTGCCGTACATTAAAACTCAACCTTTTATATAACCTAATTTATGTAAAATTACTTTCGTTTTTTGAATAAATTTTGTTATCATTTGATTTGTGCATTTACGCATTACGTAAATAAATTAATAGAACAGTTGCATCTTCAGAAACATATTTACCTAAACTCAATAAAAAATACATGGTTACATAAACTTAAAGAATGTTTTACAGTTACAGGCTATTAATATTTGTCAGGGAAATTTTAATAAATATCTATTAGATGTTTCAATTTGATATGTTTTAAAGTGAACATCAGTAATCTCTGACATTTAGTTCGAACCTTCCTGGATGAAAAATTAGTCTCTTTGATCATAATTGCTCTGACAACCTCATTCAAATAGAAAATTAAATGAATGAATGAAAATTTTGAATTATTTATATTAAGTTTGATTTTCAAAGAATTATTTAAATTAAAATATCTATAGCAGGGACTGTCTAATTTTGAAATTCATTTGGAACACCTTGCTTTGTAATTAAATGCTATTGTTTTCATTGTTTCTAATGCATCAAACAGTAATTTTTACAGACGGAAGTGTTGCTTGTGAGGGATTTTTAATAATAACCTTTTTATAACAAAATATTTTATATGTAATTTTGGTTAATTTTTTTTTTATTAAATACATTGTATTTATTTTCAGTACTTTTTTAAACAATAATAACAGTCTTGATTTTTTTCAAAAGAATATCTTAAACAACAATTTAACATATCAAAAATTCCTCGTAACAGCTGCGCAAATAATATAGTACATTAAGTATGAGTGAAGACAAACAAACAAAAAAGCTTTTCTAACATATATTCTGAAATTAATTTGATATATAACATTTGATTTAAAATATGATTAATTAAATTAATTTAAAATATGATTCTTCCTAGTATTTCTAACATAGGATTTAGTATACTTTAATGATTTATTTTTGCTCTATATACTGTTCTTTGTAAATTTACAGAAGCCTATTTCAGACATTAGTGTGCATAATATTAAATTATATTTTACATCATGACAATTAATTCATTTAATGATGTTAACCCGGGGGAACTCGCGGCATGAGATTTTCTCTCACAGTCGTACATTTTTAAGACTCTTATTTAAATCATTTTTTATTTTAATTAAAATTTCAGAATGTTTTTCAATTATTTTATCTATTTTGTGAATGAAAGTACTAGGCCAACCAAAAAAAGTTGATATATGAATGTAAAGTAAAAGAAAAACAATTGGGCATTCTCACTAACGGGTTCTCCCGGGTTAAGGACTGAAAACTTTGAATGGAATTTTAAAACTTTCAATGAAAGAAAAGTACAATATTTCAATTTTCTATATATTTATTTAAAAATATATATATTTGTGTTAATGTTTTTTTTTAAAATCTGAATTACTTCTAGCACGTAGAAATATGAATTCCATATGTAATATGTTATACATTATATTCCTCAATTAAAATTTTTACAAAGTAAAAAGAAAAAAAAAAGTTAAATCTATCAAAATTATTTATTTTCTTTTCCAGCTAAGTGATACTCAATTATGAAATAATGAATCCTAATATTTAAATGCATTGCCAGCGGAACCCTTTAGATTACTGAAATGCATAATCATTGTATTAAAATTACGAAAATTTTGAAACTATTGAAAAAAGCAGTTTAGTTTTTTGATAAAGATTACACCACACTTTTCTTTATTGCAAAAAAGATTAATTATTTAATTGTTGATGTTTTATAAAAAAAAAAAAAAAAAAAAAAAAAAAAAAAAAAAAAAAAAAAATGTTAGCATCGAATAGTAAATAAAATGTCTCATATTTATTTCACATTTTTTATGCTTTTGAGATGAGTATTCTGCGTGATCTAATTAATACTTTGTTTTACACAAAACGGATAAATACATTGAATTTTAATAACCATATTTCACTTCTTAATTAGCAAATTCGTTTCCAGAGTATAAAAAAATTGTAAATAAACAATGATGTTTACACAAGCAAACTTTTCTTTGTTCATTCTTTTAGAAAACTGCTTAATTTAACACTCAAATTTACGAAGAAGGGTTTCCTCTTGGAACTGGAAAACTTTAAGAACAAAAGAAAAACACTTTTTCTGACATCATAAAATAGATAATTAGCATAATTCTTTATTGTGTAAGGGTAACATCAGAATATTATCTCTTGTAAGGAGTTTCCTTCGAACAGTAAAACATAAATGCTCGTATTTTTATTTTGTTTTTTATATTACAGAAACCAAGAATAGGAAAAGCTTTCTTTTATACATTGAAATAAACGAAAAATATACGATTCATAATTTGATTATGTACCTATAATACGTAGAGATGACCAAATTTTACCTCGGACTGTGTTTGAACTAAAAACATTATATGAAATACTAATTATATTTATTTACCTGAAATTGAGTTTAATGTGTAACACAAAACATAAACATCCTTTGTTAGCTGTTATGGGTTAAAATTTTGGTTAAAGAAATATTAAAGAAAGACAAACGTTTTAAAGGATATTTTTAATCAGTCTAAGATACATGTACTTTTCAATTAAATTACTATCGCAATTCAATAACATTCCATTGGTTTCTGTATATATTATTGTAAGATTATTACGAAGATTTACATTCTTGTTCTTCAAAGGCTTGTTTTAAGTCTGGAACTCTCACTGCATATAATCTGATCCAGCTGATTTTAATGCCTTGAATCAAGCTCCTTTCCTTGTTGGAGTTCGTGTGTTGATGTGTGAGTGTTCGTGAGTTGGTTGATATATTTCCAAAACAAAATTTAGATATGAAGTAAAGCAAACTAGAAATTTAGAGAAATTAGTTAAATAAGTTTAGATATAAGTTTTTAAAAAAGAAGGGCATATAAACATGATTTACTTTTTTTATAAATTGAATTTATCGTAAACAAACTGAGAAGGGGAATATTTTGCATTGAGATTTTAGATAGTTTTCATAAGAAATACTACCTATTGCAGTTTCCATGTTGCGACTTTTGAAAAAAATTCTTCATAACTTTTCTTTACATGACCCCAGGAACACGAAACCAACCTCCCCCCCCACCTAAAATGTTTATATATAGTAATATATATATATATATATATATATAATAATATATATAATATATATATATATATATATATATATATATATATATATGTACATATATATATGTATATATATATATGTATGTATATATATATATATATATATATATATATATATATATATATATATATATATATATATATATATATATATGTATGTATGTATGTATTTATATATATATACATATATGTGTGTACTAGATTTTGCGCGCGCACGATAAAAGTCGCAATTATCCACGGATCGTCTTTAAAGTCGCCAAACACATTGAGATGGCTAATATTTTGGCGGGGATTGCAAATGAGAAAATCGTCCCAATGGAGTAGAAGTGGGGGGGGGGGGGGTTAAATTTTTGAATACCGCAATAACATGATTCTGATAAAACCAGCTCTTACAGAAAAATTACAGGGAACCTTAACATTTTTCGTATAGCAGTTGCCAACAATTAAAAAACACAATTAAATTTACCACATTACTTTACTGTTGTAAAATTTCCACATGAAAAATAAAATAAATAGTTTGACGAATTAAAAGAAAGTGAATATTACGTCATATTGGAAATGCAATGGACGTCAACAGGTGAATATGTAATGTCATGTGAGTTTCAAAAAACCTATCGAAACATGATAAAAAACTATGAAAATATTGACATATTTTAACATTTTGAGGTTCTAATTTTGAATTCCGCCTTAACATGTTTCTGATAAAACCAGCTCTTACAGAAAAATGAAATTATCATTAAAAATTCCCAAACAAAATTGTTAATCTGCGTTTATGTCTAATCTTGATTTAGTTTTTGTTGGTGAAATTAGTACTTAACTTCGAAATCTACCTCCGCCTGTAGGACGAGCCGTCAGGAAACTCTTTTTTTCATGTTAAAAATAGCTCACGCATATACTTGTACAAAAGCCACCCACAAAAACAAGAATTAATTCAAAGAGAATGAATACCGCAAGCATTTTATCTGCCAAAAACGAGAAAAATAACCTTCCAATTTCCATTTATGTCTTATTTTAATTTATGTGTCAAATATCAGCTTACTGCCACGGCAGCATATGCAATCTGCGGTATATTGTACAATCTAATACCACATAAAAAGACACTCGGTAAAGTTGTTCAGGAACTAAACAGATTTAAAATCCGGAGCTTTACATCTTGCTTTAAGCATAAACAAAAATCATAACACATCAATGTACTTGTCAGAATGAGTTCTAATTTTAAATTTGTATAGTTACAGCTTCTAAAAATAAATTTTTGTAAAATATTTACAGGTAAGATTTTAACATTAATTTCATAAATAAAAATATATGAAATGGCACGGACTTTAGAATTAAATTTTTAAATTCTGTTATCTTTATAAAAGAAGTATATTTACAGAAAGAAATATTGGATTTCTGAAAAACTTCGAAATCCGGTTTTCAACAATTTTAAATGTTTTAGAAGGACCTGGAAACTTATTTGACTATTTTTAGAAAATCTCTGTCTATTTGTCTAAGTCTATATGTCTATATGCCTACGTGTCAATCTGTCTGTCTGTATGTATGTAACGAAAAATGTCTCTACACGTTGTGCACTAGATCTCTGGAATAAATCGACGGAATTCAACAAAATTTCTGATCCAGTTATAACATTATATAAATTGATGCTCAGTAGATTTTGGTGTAAATGGCACAACAGGTGGCGCTGCTATGCTTCATTTTCAAGATTTTCGTGATAGCTACATCTCAAAAACCAATGCACATAAATTTATCAAACTTAATATACCGCTAGAACTTGGGATAAGTAGAAGCTAATCAGCTTTTGGTGTGACTCGACCAACCGGAAGTATACTGGATTTTTTATGATATATATGATAGCTATATGTCATGCACTAATGTACGAATTTCATCAGACTTCATTTCATATTATGTTACACATTGAGATAAATAGATTCTTAGTAGGTTAAGGTGGGCAAACCCAGCATGTGTGCACTGTAAGAAAAAGTCCAGCAAAAAGTGCTGGCAATTTGGGTGCCAGCATATTATGCTGTTATTTTACAGCAATGGCGTTATTTTAATTTGACAGTGCATGCGTGAATTTTACTGCAGTTTTAGCTGTTATTTTTACAGCAGTGTCGTAATTTCATTTTACAGTATTGTCGTAAATTTTATAGCAAAAAGTGCTGGCAATTTGGGGGCCAGCATATTATTCTGTTATTTTACAGCAATGGCGTTATTTTAATTTAACAGCGCAGGCGTATATTTTACAGCACAACCGAATATTTTGATGAATTTTAACCTCTTTTTTTACACCTGATTCGCAATTTTGTTTTACATTTAAAATTAATCTTAATTTTAATACACTTTTGACTAGTGTTACAGCAATGTTGTGTTTATGATCGGCTTTTAACTGCATTACTATTGCTTATTATTGTCTTATAGCAAAGGAAGGGGAAAGAGATAAATCTTCAATAGACAATTTACCAATGAAGAAAGATTTTGTTTTTAAAAATTACATACAATTCTTTGAAGCTTGCTAGCCAACAAACATTTTCAATGTAAAAAAAAAAAAAATGATTTAAATAAATTTCTTTCTCAGGTGGACATTTTTTTTAATCATAAAGTAATTATGTAATTTTAAAATGTTAATAAAATTCGTAAATGCATATTTAAAAATAATATATTTTTTTTAAATTTAGATCACAAATCTATATATACATATTTCCTTTTATTGATGCAATCAGTATCTTTATTTTTAAGAATACATTTAAATTGAAAGGATTTAAGATTAATCTCTTATCAGCAGAAAATGCTTTCTTCCACCCTCTTTTAAATGTTAAAAATTAAACATACATTGTAAAAGGAAAATGTTCATAAATAAAAACATGGTAAAATGTAGCTTGTGAACCTTAATTTTAACCTTAACACGTTAAGCGCCACGTCAGCCACTGGTGGTTGACAGCGAACTTTCCGTTTAAAACGCGTCATTCACCGATGACTGACGTCTAAAATATGATACAGAACTGAAAAAAATATACATTGTTTTAAATAATTACTGAACAAATATTTAAAATTTACCTACCTTTTATTAATTACAGGATTATACTTTCTTAAAAATTACTTTAAACATTGTAAATTTTCAGCGCTTCAGTGTCAGTCATCGTGGTACTCAACGTGTTAAAAAATAAAACAAAATTGAAGGAATAGAATCTCTGAAGAAGGAGAAATAATAAGCAATTTTGTGGACAGATCATTTTTAGATATTTTGTTAATGTAATACATGAATATATTGCCATTGCTTTAATTCCACAAAATATCTCATCCCCCCATCCCCCTTCAGAGATTCTATTCAACATTGACTGCCTGTGAGGAACTTCAACGTTTGGTAAAATTTATTCAAAATTGCAATGGATAAATTAAGAATTGATAAGCATCAAAACTAATGCTCCTGAAGAAATATTTGTTTCCCCTTTTGATTTCAACAATTTAAATTTTTATTATTTTTCTAACAATTTGCACATTTTTTAAAAATACTCAAGGAATCCTAAAAAAGTTGAGTTGCATCTTATTCTAAACACTAGTTGCTTTGAAATGCTACAAATAAATTATTTAAAATCCATTTAAATTTACAAGAAAGAAAATGGCTTGATTATGAAAGAATAATTTTGAAAGTGTGAAGTGAATATTTAGATAGCAATAATACACTATCTGATATAAATTGCAAACAAAATCAGCAAACAATATACTCAGGAAAAATTTATTTATAAAAGATAATATGTGCTAAAGCATGCTGGTATTGACAATATTTGATGGAATGTTAAGTTTATTGCGAGTGATTTAATATTTTTTTCCTCTGACTAATATTGAGAAACTGCTAATATTTAATTACTGTTAAATAGGATCTTTTTGTATTTTAAAACCATTTTTGTTTTTAAATTAATGTTAAGTGTTAGGATTGATATATTCGAGACATATTTTACCATGTTCACAAGATCAATTTTTAAGGATGTATGAAATGTTCTATGTAATGCAAAATTCTATATAACGCAAAACCTTACGTTTTTAGGTTTGCGTTTTAAACAACACGAATTTTAGGAAACAAACCTCCAACGGAGATCGACCTCATCACCTGCGCATCAGCAGTCAAGTACTTTACCCCGGGGCCACGGATTCACACAGATAAGAATTCCAGATTTGCTATATTTATTGCGCTCAGCCTTGATCAATAAGGAGGCTCCAGCGAGCACAGAATGCTAGTTTCGTTACAATATTTATTTTTAATATAAATCAGATAAACTTAATATGACATAGTTGAAGCAGAACATTTATAAGTGGTCTTCCATGAAAAGTTAACAACTACATTATTACACGTGACTGAAAAATGTGACTTATGTATTTATAACATAATAAAGAGAAATGCAATGTTATTAAGCAAAGATATGAGTAAATATAAAGATAAAACTTACCTTTAGCCCGAAAAATCTTCATTCACTTAAAACGGGAATATCTTTATCAATTATTAAGAAAAACAAAGTAATAAAAAGCGATAACACTACAGCAAGAAGGCAACAATGAAAATCATAAACATGGTGGCAAACGGCATCACGGGATAGCCATGAGAGTTGCGATCGGCAGATGTCTGAACTTCGTCTGAAAATTACAGCAGGACTGTAAATATTCGATTTTCGCACAAAAAAGAACTATTAACGGCACACTCTGCTGTTTTTTCCCCCGTTTTTTCTTACAGTGAGGCTGATGTGCTTTGTGTTTAGCCTTTTCTGTGATAGATATACAGCGCGATATCACATCTTGATATCCCATAAACGAATATATGAACATTTAATTTCGTTTTCAAGCGATTTAATTTATATTAAAAAAAAGTTTGTCGGTGACCACGATAAACCGGTTGCTACTAGTAAGCAAAAGTTATTTTCTAATATATATCTTACTATTTTTTAAAATATTTTGAATTTTAAATAGCATAACTGCTGCCCATAAAACATATGTCATACGGCTGCCTGTGAAAAAAAGAATTATAAACGTTAACTGAAAAAAATTACAAAACGTACGAATTTCTGAAATAAGATCTATTTTGCAATATGATTTATTTTAAATAATGCATTTTACTTAAAATTTTAATTATAGGGTTGTACTAAAAGTATTAATTAAACTGAAATGTTTCTTATATCTATCTATATCTATCTATAAAGGTTTCTTATATGTTATAACTATCAGATTGTAAAGGATGAGATTTTCTTACGTTTACATAAAACGAAATGGTATTTCATATTATATAACAATTTAGAAGATATTTTTGTAGCTCAAAATATATTTTTATACAAATGTTTTCTCGGATATCTCCAAATAAAACATTTTTCAAATTTGTTTTGAAGAAATTTTCAAATATGCATATATTTTACTTCTCACACTTTAACAAATGTAAAAAAACTTCTACAAACATCTTTTAATAAAAATTAGCTAGGAAATGCAATTATTTCCTATTATGTATATAACACGAGTCACAAAAATGTCCGGTTTATGTGAAAATTTATATTACTTTATTTTTATATTTTTTTTATATTAAATTCATATTACTTAAGTACCATTCCGTTTCTCAAAATTTGCTATTTTATCAAGCACATTGCAGAAAAGGATGGATTTATACCGCTTGTCATTTTTTAAAGTTTATTTTCTAAATAGACCCGTCATTATTCGGACATCGCGTATATATATTAATTTATGTAAATTTTAAAGTATTTAAAATAAAGTAGCTTTAACACTTTTTTTCAAATTGTTTCGAAACTTTTGGTAACACCAAATGTGATAAGAAATTTCGATGTCTACATAAATATATGTTGTTTATGTTTCTCAAGAAATTAAATCATTAAACTGCATTTCAAATTCAAATAAAAGTATAAAATGATTGGAAATATATTTTATATGAGCACAACTTCGAAGCAAAATACAGTTTATTAAAATCACTAATATACCATTCAACTTCTGCGTAAAGCGAAAATTTTAGTTTTGGAATTTTTAAGACATGGTATACATGCATGAATACAAGGATCTTTTATTTGTGTTCATGAAAACGATTTTTTTATTCTTGAGAACTATTCCTCGAAATATTTCATTCCGTAAAAAATTGCTTCTTTCCCCCGGAGAAAGAGGAAATTCCCACAGGATTTCGAAAAGACTGATTCCGTTTATTTTTCTTTAACTTGAAGAATTTAAATTTTAAATATATTGAATGTTGTGGTTTTATGCAGTATTCTTCAAAATCCTCCATAAGTATAAAATATATATAGTTATAACATTGAAATATTTTGTATGGTATTGAACATATATTTTTCTATTTTCACAATGCTGCAGTTTTTAAAGACGAATTTAAAAATATAAAACGCAAAATAACCCTTTTGTTAGATATAAATAAAATAAATATATTATTAAATTATTATTCTGTATTACAACATGTTTTAATTAACGATATTTAAATATTAGGCTCTAGCAAAATTGTATTACCTTTACCAACATTGTACTATTCCATATTGAATTAAAATTATAACTTGCTAAAAAGGGGCATTTAATGTCACAAATATAAAAATATGTTAATAAGATATTGTTACATAATAAAACAGTATTTCAAAACTTATAAACTTCCTATATTTCATGCCGAGCGTTTTCGATCACTCCTAGATCGTCCACAGATCGTCCATTTGAAAATTCTTAACTGTACTCTGTCTTCGGTTGGGCAATCAGGTGAGTCTACTTTACAATGGATGGGGAAGGGGTGGAGAGTGGAGGCAGCATTCCCACCCAACTTTAACAAAATTGGATGTATTTGTAATTGGACTTGTTAATATTGACAAAATGTTAAAGTTGGATGGAAATACTGCCTCCCTTCCCCCCTGTTTGTCCAACCGCAGAGTACAGTTAAGAATTTTCAAACCAAAGCGGCCCTGAGGGCTTTCTAGGAATGATCTAAAGCGCTCGGTATGAAATCTTGGAAGTTTTTAAGTTTTTAAAAACATTTTTTTATTATGTAACAACGTCTTATTAATATCTTTTCAATTTGTGATATTAAATGCTCCTTTTTAGCAAGTTATAATTTTATTTCGATGTAGTATTCTAAGGTGGATGTGGCATTCCATCGGTATATGTTTTTGTTTTCATATATACATTTTGTGTTATTGAACTCTTCGTTTGAAAAAAAAAGAACCTGAAAAACTCTTTTCTATGACAAAATAAAATATTTAGTTTAGATAATGAGTAATGCTTGTAGGTAATTCTGCTATTATTTCTAAAATTAATTATTCCGTTTATTGTTTTAACTTTAATTATTTGAATTTTAAATACATACTTTATAAAATATTTTAGCTTTCTTACTTTTATTCTGACTTTTTCATATGCATCAATGACAATATAAATTGAAAAACAACGTTGTTTTTCCCATTTCTATTGCATTTGTATTTGCGCAAAGAATCATCTTATTAATATTAATAAAAGGCAATATTTGTTTTTGTAAAGCATTTACTTTTAGTATGGCATATTCTATTTTTTGATGCTGTAATCCTTGACAGACTGATTTAAGAAATTAAAGAAAAGGAAACACCATAAATATACACGCTTTATTACAAGGTGTATACAAGGCGTTTCACTTGGAAAAGACCCCACAAATATGCAGGTAAGGTCATTGTGTCTAAATGACCCGCGATTCCCCATAGTTTGGTCGCATTTAGGATATATTTGTCATTTTATTATATAAATATATATTTTATTAAGCAGCAAATTACTGAATACTGTACCTATAGCTCAAAACTAATTTGTTTTCTATATATTTAATAATTATCTGTGGTATAAAATCACAATATACGATTGTGGCATTTAGGTAATTTTTGTCGCATTTATGACAGTTAAAACCTAAATGAGACGTCCATAGTCCTAAATGTGACATGACAATTCATCTGAAAGAGTTCATTAAACTTAACTGCTGTTGCAGAAAATTACCACATGACAATTGTGAGCGGTCTGCGAAACCATTCGATTGAAAGATGAATAAAATTCAAGATTAATAATAAAATACTGTTTTTGCACTAAACTGTTTGTACAGCACTATTTTTATTATAATTTTGTGTTTTTAAACATTTCAAACAATTGTACTTGGACTCCAAACTAAGCAAAATTTCACTGTATCGATAGTTAAACAGGAAATTACAAGTTAAATTATGAAAAAAAGGAAGCATTAACAGCAGTTAAGGGTTAATTGCAATTATTACTTGATTTATTTAACCCTTAACTGCTATAACAGGAATTGTCGCATAACTACTGTGAGCGGTCTCTGATACCGTTTGATTAAAAATTAAATGAAAGGCTTTGTTAACTCACAGGGTACTGTTTCTGTACTTAACTAGTGCAGGACTACTATAATTAAATTTCACATATTCAGCTTCTCTATCAATAGTTCTCGGGCTCCAAATGAAAGAAAATTTCACTAGTATTCATAGTTTAAGTAGAAATTACAAGTTTAACTGTCAAATCTGAAAAATGTAGTGGTCTGCGAGACCGCTAACAGCATTTATGGGTTAATAAAGAGTTGAAATGCATAAAATTGAAAGATAAATAGCTTATTATTGAACTACTAAATAAGCTTCGTTTAATAGTAATTTAAATAATAAAACATTAACTGAGATGCATAATATTAAATAAATTATAATTAGACATCGCATATTTCAATATACATACTTTACAATAGATCGTTTAAGTTTGAATTGTTTATCACATTATATTTGCTAATTTTACACTGCTAATATGCAAAAGCTCCGTGTTGCTTTTTGAATATTGTGTATAATTCTTCTGTTCCTAATATAAATAACTCTCAACCCTCTTTCCCACGGAGCCATAGACATAACCGTATTTAAATGATTGTCGCTGAAAACTTCGTTTAAAATTTGCGGAATTCGCACGTGAGTATTAACCCATATTTTCTGCACTAGTACGATTTGGGTTTCACTAACTACTACTCCGCATAATTTTGCTCACAATCTAGTGATAATGAAATATAACTACGTGATTCATATACGAAATTTAATAAGAAATCGAAATGAGATATTGGATTTTATCAAAAATATTATTTTGTTAAAGAAAAATATGAATTAATTAAGGTATGTTTTAAATAATACCAACATTTCGGTCAGTGCGAATTCACATTGGTGTGGAGTTTACGGGTTAGAAAGGTATTTAAAAGATATTTATATTATTGTTAACAGGAACCTTCATTATATATAACATTATTTATTATGAAATGTCACATGATAAATATATCAGCCTTATAACCATTAGAGGGGCGGTGGGATATATTTTATCCCTCTAATTTAAACAAGATTCGCACCAGAAACTTTTAATTGAATTTTATATTTTTAATTTTGTGGGTGGGGAAAAATGTTGATAAATTTCTTTCCTTATTTTAAAATAAAATTTTTCTATGTTTCCGGTAAGAATTCAATATTACAGAGACATTATTGCTTGTCCCTCAAAGGGTTAAATAGATAAAATCGTACAATATTTCTAATAATTCTAATTAAACCAAATAGAAGGCCCATTGCCTGACATCCTGTTCCTCCCCGCCCAACCCTTCTTCCCTTTTCTGGCACTTTCAAAAACAATTAACAATTTCTGCACCCAAACATACGTATATGGAAACAAATACTCATTTAGATAAACCTAGTTTTTTTTTTTTTATCGTTTTCTAATTTAAAAGTAGAAAATGTCGATTATAATGAGTAAAAAGTGAAAACAAGATTAAGATATCAGATTTTTAAAAAGTGCTGTCAAAAAGTATGGACTCCTAAACATGGACATAACTCAATTCCATCGTGTTTTAATCAGAGACCCAACTAGTTGGATGTGCCAATCCCAAAACTTTCTTCTATCTTATACATCTTAATATTTCAAAACCTAGTTACACATGTTAATACTTCAATATTATTAGTTCAATCCTATACCAACTTTGATTTTCATCTTAAATTTCTGCTCAAGTCAATTAAACGGACTAAAAATGAGTTAATCTATATCATGATATTTGTTAAAATTATTAATTTTTCCTTATTCTGTCGTTATCAGCTGTTTTCGAATAGCCGGCATAGCAGGAAGCGAGTTCCCGCCGCTGCATGAGCCGCCGATGCACAACAGAACTACGAAAAATCAAGAAAAGTATACAAAAATCGCTAGCACGGAACCCCTTTACCGCGCAATATTTCCAAATTCAAGGAGAACCTGTTGGCCAAAGCCAAAAACAAGCACAAACATTTTGGTTCAATTGTATGCATAATTTTATACGCTGTTCGATGGTACAATAATGAAAATGGCACAGAGATCGGAATTATAGCGCCCCCTTCTTTCGGAATTTTTTCAAGTTCAGGGAGGACTTGTTTGCCATAGCCAGAAACATGCACAAAAAATTTGGTTCAATTATATGGATAACTTCATACACTTTTCGATGGTACAATAATGAAAATGGTACAGACATCGCAATTATAGTGCCCCCTTCCTGCAGAATTTTTCCAAATTCAGGGAGGACCTTCGTCACATGACCAAAAATAAACACATAAAATTTGGTTCAATTCTATGCATAACTTCATACAATTTTCGGCGGTACAATATTCAAAATCGCACAAAAATTCTACAAAAATCGCTATTACAGCGCCCTCTAAGAGCGATTTTTTTACAAATTAAGGGAGGACAACCTTGCCATAGCCAAGAACTTAATATTTTTTTTTTTGGGGGGGGGTTCAATTCTTTGCATAACATCATACACTTTTCGATGGTACAATATTCAAAATCGCACAAAAATCGCTATTACAGCGCCCCCTACCGGCGAATTTTTCCCAAATTCAGGGAGGACCTGCTTGCCATAGCCAAAGACTTAAAATAAAAATTTGGTTCAATTCTATGCATAACTTCATACACTTTTCGATGGTACAATAATCAAAATCGCACAAAAAACGCATTTACAGCGCCCCCTACCGGCGATTTTTTTCCAAAATCAAGGTGGACCTGCTTGTCATATCCAAAAACTTAAACTAAAAATTTGGTTCAATTCTATGCATAACTCCATACACTTTTGGATGGTACAATATTCAAAATCGCACAAAAATTGTTATATCAGCGCCCCCTACCGGCGAATTTTTTTCCAAATTCCGGGAGGACCTGCTTGCCATAGCCAAAAACTTATAATAAAATTTTGGTTTAATTCTATACATAACTTCATACACTTTTTGATGGTACAATGGCGACAGACAGACGGACAGACGGACGGACGGACAGACGGACGGACGGACAGACGGACGGACGGACAGACGGACACACAGACAGACAGACATTTTCTATAAACATGTTTTTTGGAATCTCTGACCCCTAAAACATGCAAATCCGTCGAAAACCGGAAGTCGAAAAAAATTTCGATTACAATACTTTCTTCTATTGAAGATAGAAGAAAGTAAAAATACGTATATGGAAACAAATACGCAGTTAGATAAACATAGTTTTATTACTTTCTTCTATCTTCAATAGAAGAAAGTATTGTAATCGAAATTTTTTTCGACTTCCGGTTTTCGACGGATTTGCATGTTTTACGGGTCAGGGATTCCAAAAAACATGTTTATAGGAAATGTCTGTCTGTCTGTGTGTCTGTCTGTCGCCATTGTACCATCAAAAAGTGTATGAAGTTATGTATAGAATTAAACCAAAATTTTATTATAAGTTTTTGGCTATGGCAAGCAGGTCCTCCCGGAATTTGGAAAAAATTCGCCGGTAGGGGGCGCTGATATAACAATTTTTGTGCGATTTTGAATATTGTACCATCCAAAAGTGTATGGAGTTATGCATAGAATTTAACCAAATTTTTAGTTCAAGTTTTTGTATATGACAAGCAGGTCCTCCCTGAATTTGGAAAAAATTCGCCGGTAGGGGGCGCTGTAAATGCGTTTTTTGTGCGATTTTTGAATATTGTACCATCGAAAAGTGTATGAAGTTATGCATAGAATTGAACCAAATTTTTATTTTAAGTTTTTGGCTATGGCAAGCAGGTCCTCCCTGAATTTGGAAAAAAATTGCTGGTAGGGGGCGCTGTAATAGCCGTTTTGTGCGATTTTGAATATTGTACCGTCCAAAAGTGTATGAAGTTATGCATAGAATTAAACCAAATTTTTATTTTAAGTTTTTGGCTATGGCAAGCAGGTCCTCCCTGAATTTGGAAAAAATTCGCCGGTAGGGGGCGCTGTAAATGCGTTTTTTATGCGATTTTGAATATTGCACCATCGAAAAGTGTATGAAGTTATGCATAGAATTGAACCCCCCCCCAAAAAAAAAATAAGTTCTTGGCTATGGCAAGGAGGTCCTCCCTTAATTTGTAAAAAAATCGCTCGTAGAGGGCGCTGTAATAGCGATTTTTGTACAACTTTTGTGCCATTTTGAATATTGTACCGCCGAAAAGTGTATGAAGTTATGCATAGAATTGAACCAAATTTTACGTGTTTATTTTTGGTCATGTCACGAAGGTCCTTTCTGAATTTGGAAAAATTCTGCCGGAAGGGGGCACTATAATTGCGATGTTTGTACCATTTTCATTATTGTACCATCGAAAAGTGTATGAAGTTATCCATATAATTGAACCAAATTTTTTGTGCATGTTTCTGGCTATGGCAAACAAGTCCTCCCTGAACTTGAAAAAATTCCGAAAGAAGGGGGCGCTATAATTCCGATCTCTGTGCCATTTTCATTATTATACCATCGAACAGCGTATAAAATTATGCATACAATTGAACCAAAATGTTTGTGCTTATTTTTGGCTTTGGCCAACAGGTTCTCCTTGAATTTGGAAATATTGCGCGGTAAAGGGGCTCCGTGCTAGCGATTTTTGTATACTTTTCTTGATTTTTCGTAGTTCTATTGTGCATCGGCGGCTCATGCAGCGGCAGGAACTCGCTTCCTGCTATGCCGGCTATTTGCAAACAGCTGATAACGACAGAATAAGGAAAAATTAATAATTTTAACAAATATCATGATATAGATTAACTCGTTTTTAGTCCGTTTAATTGACTTGAGCAGAAATTTAAGATGAAAATCAAAGTTGGTATAGTATTGAACTAATAATATCGAAGTATTAACATGTGTAACTAGGTTTTGAAATATTAAGATGTATAAGATAGAAGAAAGTTTTGGGATTGGCACATCCAACTAGTTTTTTTTATAGTTTTCTAATTTAAAGTAGAAAATGTTGATTATAATGATTAAAAAGTGAAAACAGGATTAAGATATCAGATTTTTAAAGTGCTGTCAAAAATTATGGACTCCTAAACCAGGACATAACTCAATTGCATCATGAGACAGAATTTAAACTACCGAATTGTATAAAGTTGGTAAAATTAACTTACTTAAACGCATTTAAATAAACATTATTTAAGAGTGTTCAATTTACACAAGATTTTCCAAAACTTCCATCATATAAAATTATTGCAAATTCAGTAATCGTGTGTCTATATCGCATACCCGCAAGAAAAAAGACACATCTCTCAAAAATTAATTTTGCATTTTATTCCACTAATGGGTCTGTCATAGGTGCGTTTTGCTACACAAAAAGTTTCATAAGTGTAGTTATAGAGAAAATCACTTTATTATGCTATATGTCCGTTTGTAATCACAGAAGAGAACTGGAGTGTTTGGGGAGATAAGATTACTCAAACTTGTAACCTCATCATATGTCTTCATTCTTAAGGGTTTTATGTCTTTTTGAATGCTTTTATTCCTGCATACAGAGCTAAGTGCTATAATTTCATGTTACAGTAAAATCATGTAAATTTTCTTTCGCCTCTCCTGTGAAATTTACTTTTGTCGAGATGTGTCACTTTTCGTGCGGGTGAACGATATTATGTTACTGGAATATACACTGCGTTTTTTATGCCTTTTTTTAAAAAAATAAAATATTTAAATAAGCCTATTTTTCTATTTTGATCAACTTAAAATACATATTTAAGTGCCATGTTAAAGAAAAATATTAATGAAGGATTATGCTGATTCAACACAGCTTAATTAAACATCATATTTGCTTTAAGCATCATTTTAATACAATATATGAAAAATACCATATACACTCACCTTGTTAATCTCCTAAATGTCTCTACGCATTTACAGCAATCTCTATGTCGCTATTAAGTACCTGCAGCAAACAAAATCTCCAAAATGCGTAGACTATTTTAAACTCTAATCCGAAAATTGGTCGTCTTTTCTTAAGTTTTATTGGTAATGTAACTGAAACACACGACGTAGTTCTTAACGTTCGTAAGGTTATTTGACCTTTAAAGTAAAAAAAGAAAATCTGTAAGACAATTCTGGAAATTTTTGCCGCATTTACGAAACACGGGGGTACTATAAAATGAACGATGTGTATTTGATTGAAAATTTCTTCGAAAAAAAAAAACGTTTTAAATGTAGAAAAATGTTTCGGACATTCTTCATTAAGATAGGATGCCTTATTATAAAGCATTTATTTATAATTTATGCATTAAGATTTCAAGCAAAAGAACTATGTCGCATTTAGGGGGCATCAAATTTAGGCAGACTGGTGTTTATTCAAGTTTATTTGGAAATTTCCCTGACACGGGCCAGCCCGTTCCGAAATCAAATTGAAAAATTAGGCTCGGCCTCGGCCCTACCCGAATCAATTTATAACAATCATGCAATTGTTTTTAAAGAAACATTATCCTAAATTTAAAATTAATAAAAAAAGAACGCTTAATTAAGCATAGATTTTATGTTTAGATTATATTTCTATAATTTATGTTATACAGAATAGCAATAATACTAATGGTCACTTAAATAATTACGTATACAAACACACATTGCAAAATGCACTTCAATAATAACATATAAACGATCCAGTAAAATAATCAACATAGTTTAGGTGATTAGAACGAGATGTTAAAGGAAACTCCCAATTAAAAGGTTTTTTAATAGGAAAATAGTAAGGTTTTGAAAATACTTTACTGTTGCTTAATAAAATAGATACAATTTCTAAGTTCCTTGAAATTAATTTTGTTGAAAAAATTTAAGAACTTGATTTTTACTAAAATGAAATTTCTCAGCTGAATGTTTGTTCGGGGGAAAAAGGTATGGTTTGTCTCACCCGTTGTTCCGACCGACCCAAGGCCGTATTTACAGAAAAAAGTAAATTCAGTTTCGGAATGAATGAGTACCAATCGGGTTCCGACTCGTGTCTCATGAAAATAATATCCCATACATTCGGCCCACAGGTTGCGTTGGGTTTTGGTTACGGGTATGTCCGGGGCCCAGACAGACCTCTTACTCACATAAAAAAAACCCTAAATGTATCATGACAAATTATAACCAATATTTGTTTACGCGTTCATTAAATTGCTTTAGCAATCATATTCTGCAAATGAATAGCGAAGAATGAGATAAAAGTTGTTCTTAACATTTACTTTGCATTAGTCATAAATTTCTCTTTTGAAAAAAATAACTGGTAATACATCTTATATTTTTTGCTTCTGATGCCAGAACTAAAATATTTGTAGATATGATACAGCCACATTGTCACATACTGCTCATATATTATTAGCGTATAAAATACCTTTCAATTAACCTCGTTTCATGTTTAAAAAATATAGCATATTCGTTCCTGTTGGTCAATTAATTTTAAGAAAATGTATGAAAGTGGACAATGCAAACTTATTACAGTTCGGATATATCTTGTGTCACCATACAATTATCAATGAACACAATTGCGTACAAGGATTTTCAGTACACCGGTATATCTTCTAGTACAGGTTACAGTTTTTTTTTTTTTTTTTTTTTTTTTTTTTTTTACTTTTACAGAACGAACTTGTATCTTTATTTTCTTTTATCATACAGGATGAGTCATAAGTCTTCTTACAAATGGTTAAAGCTGTGACTAATTACTATTTCGTTTACAGGATGGTGAACCGATTGAAAATATACCTTTAACACTAGAAAGACAGCAACTTGACTTATACCTAGAAAGACGGAAGGGGCCAATTTGGTCGCTCGATGTTTCTAGATCTCTTGAGTATAGTAAATGCTAATTAATAAGAAAAATATTGAGGAAAATTAAAGAAAAATGTGAATAAACTTTATATTGATCTTTATTTCTTTACACTTTACGTTTTATGCATTCTTAAAGCAATCAGAACATCAAACTTCTGTAGATCCGCATTTGCCGCAAACTGGTCTTTACATTCGAGGCAAGTGTTCATTGTATGATTTCCTTGGCAGCTTGTTTTGGCTTTGCATTTGAATCTTTTCGTTTCACTGATGTCTTTTATGCCATTTTTTGGAATCACATTAGATGAAGTACCGCATTAAAATGCTGTATATTGAGATCGCAGCTCTTTACACAATCGCAGAATAAAATTCATCCGACTGAGTTTCGCTTTTCCTGTCATTTTATATAAATTCCAAGTATTTACCCAGCTAAAAATGAACTGCAGAAATTCTATAAAAAAACCGCAGTTGTAAAACTGCGGTGATTTGGCCAATTCCACTACAGATTTTTTGCGGTCAATACAACCACAAAATTACTGCAGTTTATAAACCGCAGTAATTTCGCAGTTGTATTGACCACAAAAATTCTACAGAAAATTTATAGTTATATCAATATTAAAAATTCTGCAGAAATTTTGCAGTTCCATTGACCGCAAAAATTCTGTAGTGGAATCGGCCAAATCACCGCAGTTTTCCAACTGCAGATTTTTTGTAGTTATATCGACCTCAAAAATGTTGTAGTTTTTTTACTGAGCATCGTTTCAAATCTGGTTTCTATAACGTTATGTGCTCTGGAGTGAAAAATCTGTTGAAATAGAAAAGTCCTAAGTAAAAAATCTCAAACATTTGTAGAATGCTTTAAGTTTATTGTGTGGCATGTTTACTTTATGAAAACAATTGCATGTCATTGGAACTGTGTAAGTAGGAAGTTATCTGTCAAAAAGCTCGCATTGCGATTGGGAGGGGGGGGGGGAATTTTGAGGCTGCCGAATTCACGGTTGGCAAGTGTGGCTGCTTGATAGGGCTGGGCAATACGTCTAAAATTAATATAAATTGGCATCTTTATATCATGATATATCACATGACGACGTGTCGACAAAATGTAGAAAAGTGCCCCCCAGAGGGGGGGGGAAATAGTGAGCAGAGTACCAGAAATGCGTAAAATGATTAAGCGGTCACAGGCCTTTGCAACGATATGTCACATGACGGGGTGCCGACAAAATTTAGGAAATTGCCCCCCTAGGGGACAAAATGGTGGGCGAAGTACCGGAAGTGCATAAAATGATTAAGCGGTCACAGGCCTTTCCAATGACATGTCACATGACGGGGTGCCGGTAAAATTTAGGAATTGCCCCCCCTCGGGGGCAAAGTGGTGGGTGGAGTACCGGAAGTGCATAAAATGATTAAGCGGTCACAGGCCTTTGCAATGACATGTCACATGACGGGTGTCAGGAAAATGTAAGAAAGTGCCTCCCAGGGGGGCAAAGTAGTCGGCGGAGCACTGGAAATGCATAAAATGATTAAGTGGTCACAGGCTTTTGCAACGATATGTCACATGATGGGGTGCCGGCAAAATTTAGGAAATTGCCCCCCCCTGGGGGGCAAAGTGGTGGGTGGAGTACCGGAAGTGCATAAAATGATTAAGCGGTCACAGGCCTTTCCAATGACATGTCACATGACGGCAGTCAGCAAAATGTAAGAAAGTGCCCCCCAGGGGGAAAAGTAGAAGGCGGAATACCAGAAATGCATAAAATGATTAAGCGGTCACAGGCCTTTGCATCGATATTATACATGACGGGGTGCCGGCAAAATATAGGAAATTGCCCCCCCCCCTGGGGGGCAAAGTGGTGGGCGAGTACCGGAAGTGAATAAAATGATTAAGCGGTCACAGGCCTTTGCAACGATATGTCACATGAAGGGAGTCAGCAAAATGTAAGAAAGTGCCCCCCAGGGGGGCAAAGTGATGGGCGGAGTACTGGAAGTGCATAAAATGATTAGTCACAGGCCTTTCCAATGACATGTCACATGACGGCAGTCAGCAAAATGTAAGAAAGTTCCCCCCAGGGGGGCAAATTAGAGGGCGGAATACCGGAAATGCATAAAATGATTAAGCGGTCACAGGCCTTTGCAACGATATGTCACATGATGGGGTGCCGGCAAAATTTAGGAAATTGCCCCCCCCCCCTGAGGGGCAAAGTGGTGGGTGGAGTACCGGAAGTGCATAAAATGATTAAGCGGTCACAGGCCTTTGCAACGGTATGTCACATGACGGGAGTCAGCAAAATGTAAGAAAGTGCCCCCAGGGGGGAAAGTGATGGGCGGAGTACCGGAAGTGCATAAAATGATTAAGCGGTCACAGGCCTTTCCAATGACATGTCACATGACGGCAGTCAGCAAAATGAAAGAAAGTGCCCCCCAGGGGGGCAAAGTAGAGGGCGGAATACCGGAAATGCATAAAATGATTAAGCGGTCACATGCCTTTGCAACGATATTTTACATGACGGGTTACCGGCAAAATTTAGGAAATTGCCCCCCCCCCCTGGGGGGCAAAGTGGTGGGCGGAGTACCGGAAGTGCATAAAGTGATTAAGCGGTCACAGGCCTTTGCAATGATATGTCACATGACGGGAGTCAGCAAAATGTAAGAAAGTGCCCCCCAGGGGGGCAAAGTGGTGGGCGGAGTACCGGAAGTGCATAAAATGATTAAGCGGTCACAGGCCTTTGCAACGATATGTCACATGAGGGGTGACGACAAAATTTAGAAAAACGCCCCCCCCCTCCCCCAGGTGTGGAAGTGGGGGAGATGGTCATTGGAGGTGCATAACATGAATAAGTAGTAAGAAATTTGCATATTACATGATCTATTGAGGAAATTCGCGTATTTTGCACGATCTTTTGAAGAAATTTGCTCATTTTACACGATCCTTTGGCGAAAATCATGCATTTTACACGACCTTTTGGCGAAAATCACGCTTTTCACACAACCTTTCAAAGGAATTCGCATAATACACGATCTTTCGATGAAATTTGTGTATTTCGCACGAGCTTTTGAAGAAATCCGTATATTTTACACGATCTTTCGATGAAATTTGCATATTTCGCACAATCTTTTGAAGAAATTCGTATATTTTACATGATCTTTTGGTGAAATTCACGTATTTTGCACGATCTTTCAATGAAATTCACATATTTTACAAGATCGTTTGACAAAATACAAATTTTTTCGCAATCATTTGACAAAAATCATATTTTATCGCGATTCTTTAATAACACTCGTGCTTTTTCCACGACCTTTTAAAGAAATTCGCATATTACATGATCTTTCGGTGAAATTTGCACAATCTTTTGAAGTGATTTGCATACTTTACACAGCACTTTGGCAAAAATCTCCAATTTTCCACGATCTTTCGCCAAAAATCTCGCGTTTTCCATGATCTTTCGCCAAAATTCACTCATTTTCCACAATCTTTTAACAAAATTCACGTTTATTTCACGACCATTTGACAAAAATCACATTTCTTTGCAATTCTTTAACGAAATTCGCGATACTTCGATGAAATTCTCGTTTTTCCCACGGCCTTTCAAAGATATTCGCATATTACACGATCTTTCGAAGAAATTCGCATATTTTACACGAACGTTTGACAAAAATCACATTTTTTTCGCGATTCTTCGACGAAATTGAAAATCCTTCGCTAAAATTTGCAGTCTTTTCCACGACCTTTCAAAGAAATTTGCATATTACATGATCTTTGGATGAAATTCATGTATTTCGCACAATCTTTTACAGAAATTCAAATATTTTACACGATCCTTTGGCAAAAATCATGTTTTTTTGCGATTATGTGATGAAAATAGTGTCTTTTTCGTGATCCTTTAACAAAAATTGCATTTTTCCCACAATCCTTTGCCAAAAATCTCGCATTTTCCATGATCTTTCGCCCAAAAACTAGCGTCTTCCACGATCTTTCGCTAAAATTCGCTCATTTTCCACAATCTTTTAACAAAATTCACGTTTATTTCGCGATCATTCGACAAAAATCACATTTTTTTTGCGATTCTTTAACGAAATTCTCGTTTTTCCGACGACCTTTCAAAGAAGTTCGCATATTTTACACGATCGTTTGACGAAATACGCACCTTTTTTCGCGATCATTTGACAAAAATCACATTTTTTTCGCAATACTTTGACGAAATTCACAATCCTTCGCCGAAATCGCAGTCTTTCCACGACCTTTCGAAGAAATTTGCATATTACATGATCTTTGGATGAAATTCGTGTATTTTTCCCACAATCTTTTGCAGAAATTCGAATATTTTACAAGATTTTTTGGCAAAAATCATGTTTTTTTTAATTCTGTGATGAAAATTGTGTCTTTATCGTGATCCTTTAACGAAAATCGCATTTTTCTCGCAATCCTTTGCCAAAAATTGTGCATTTTCCATGATCTTTTGCCAAAAATCTCGCATTTTCCACGATCTTTTGCCAAAAATCTCACGTTTTCCATAATCTTTTAACAAAATTCACGTTTTTTTCACGATCATTTGAAAAAAATCACATTTTTTGCAAATCTTTAATGAAATTCGCAATCCTTCAATGAAATTCACGGTTTTCCCACGACCTTTCAAAGAAATTCGCATATTTTACACGATCATTTGACGAAATACGCACCTTTTTGCGCAATCATTTGACAAAAATCACATTTTTTTCGCAATTCTTTGACAAAATTTGCGATCCTTTGCCGAAATTTGCAGTTTTTTCACAACCTTTCAAAGAAATTTGCATATTACACGATCTTTTGACGAAATTCGTGTATTTTGCACAATCTTTTGAAGAAATTGGCATATTTTGCATGATCATTGGCAAAAATAGTGTTTTTTCACAATTCTTTGATGAAAATCATGTCTTTTTCATGATCCTTTAACGAAAATCGCATCTTTCGCCAAAAATCTCACATTTTTAAGATCTTTCGCCAAAATTCGCTCATCTTGCACGATATTTAGTAAAATTCACGTTTTTTTTGCGACCATTGATAAAAACCACATTTTTTTGCGATTCTTTGACGAAATTAGTGTTTTTTCCCCGATCTTTCAGACAAATTCGCATATTACACGATCGCATCATGTTTAATTTTTTCTCCAACATTTTTTAGAAAATATTTGTAAATTCCCAGACTTTTCCTATATATTTTGAAATTTCTCTGACTGTCCATGACACTGGAAACGCAATAAATATAAAAAATATAATAATTGAAATAGCCCTTAGTCTCAGTACACAAAACAAAAGTAAAAACATTAAAAAAAATCAGAAATATTAAGAAAAATTACTTATAAATAAAAGAAATACTTCTTTGACGGTCATAAAGTAAACACCACCCATATGTACTGATTTAAGATATGTAAACAAAAGAAAATGTCATAAAATAAAATTTATATGCACTTAGCAAAACACACCAAGCTGCTATGCTTTATTAAACAATTATCAACCAATTATGTTCTTAAAAAGAAAATAAATCACTTACCGGTGAAATGGTAATCCAACTTTAAATCAATAAGCTGTAAAATACAACTTATAAATGTAATATATCTTTATTTGGCACAGATGTCATATACACTCCATATTGGCACGATTTTTTTCTGACGCCAATGTCATATAAGCAGCGGGTACTTAACTGGCGCCAAAGTGTCATTATTTTGCTTGATATGGTAAACCGGATATAGATGATATGGTAACGAGGTTTAGTTGGTGTTATGGTAACATCTGTGCCGAATATTTTTACGGGTGCAGTGACATGCTTTTTTTTAAACTGCCAAAATGCTTCCTTTGGCAGTTTAGGGCGGGGGTGGGGGGTGTACTGCACACCACCTGCCCTTTGGTTGATTTGATTTGATTATTGGAGCTTACGCTCGATTATGAGGTTTTCAGCTTCGCTTCACTTGGCGGCTTTGTACCTCTAATCATCCAAAATTGCCAATACAGTTCTCTATAAACAGCTCTTTCAGTAGATGTTACATCCACAGATGAGAACTTGTTTTTACTGGGATTAAATTTCAGGAAGAACTCCCCTTCATCAGAATCTGTTGGTTCTCAGGAAAGAAATAAGGTGCTTGGAGGCAGATTTGCCTGCTACAGCCAGGTCACATATATCATGGAAAGTCGCACTGTCAGCAGACAGATCTAATCGCAGATAGAGTTGAGCTTGGTCTGTGCGAAACTTTCAGCATTCTAGAAGGTAGTGGTCAGTGGTTTCCAAGACTTGACACTCTGAGCAGAGGTATGAATTCCATAGGCCAAAACGATAAAGTTGTGCAACGAGCGTGTCTGTATGCCCTTTGGTTTAAAAAACAGCGTTCGAAATACTTGGTGGTCCGCTGGTCCGAGATCACCAAAAATGCAATCGGACCACTAATTTGAAAAATTTAGTGGTCTGCAGGACCAGTAACTTTTCCCCCCCTTTCTCACAGGTAAACTTAATTTACCGGTCCCCTAGAAAACCACAACCTAACACAAATCACAAAATAATTTAAAAAAATTGCATTAAATCTCAGTCATTTGAAATAAATAATCAGATAAATAAAATAACTAATTAATAATTTTATAGTTTTTCGTTATGTAAATTGTTTATTTAATTTTTAGTAAATTATAATTTTACATTTTACTATGCTGAAAATTTTGGATGGCTGTAAAGGAAGTTTGGTTTATATTCTAAGAGGAGGGGGGGGGGAGGTCACTCAAGGGTTAAAGGGACTTAATAGAATTTTATGTAGCGAGCCAGTGATGATAACTGCGGACCAGTAAAATCTCATGCTTACTGGTCCTTGGGACCAGTGACTTTTTTTTATCAATTCTACCGCTGTAAAATATCATCCTTCTTGTCCCACATCCAAAAAAATTGCATGCGCATTGTTTTAATTGTGGTTGTCATGCACATTGTTTTAAATAAATTATATATCTAAGTTACAAACATTTAATTGTTTAAAACCAACAGCACTACTTGAAAATTTATATATATATATAAAAAAAAAAAACGAACAATACACAAAAACCGCAACTAATCAATAAAAAACTTAAATTGATTCTTGAACGCTTTTCTTTTGTAATAACAATGAATTACTCAACTAGCTTCTAGTTAACTAGAAAAAAAAAAACTGCGCCTCTATTATTCTTTTGAAAAAAGCAAATAATAATAATGATAATATCTTGAAACTACAAAATTCCCCTCCGAAATATTTGTATTGGTAAGATTTGTTTTAAAAAAAGGGGCCTGTTTTTTGGAAGTATACGAGTTCTTTGCTAAAATTATATGTACCAAGCTAGATCTGCCTTTTTGAATCTGCAGGCATGGTCTCAGAGTCCTTTCAAAGAAACAAATCTAGCTCGGTACATAATTTTAGCAATCTTGTGGTTATGGACATTCATTTAAAAAACAATAATTAACGCGGAAGTATTACAAGAACAAAAAGGGCTATAAAAATTAAGAGGAACGATAAAGCGTAGCATAAGAAAAAGTGAGCGGGAATGGAGTCACATGTATTGTAAACAATCGCCGGATATCGACAGTTGAGTTGAGGAGTTCTTCTGCTGCCGGGATACAGCTACATTTACGCCATAGACTTCCTCTGAGATTTACGCTGTTAGCGAAATGAGATTGACCAATCAGAAAACTTGCTTCCTTAAAGCAGGGAAAAGTTCCCGAAATACAAGCTTCTGATTCGTCGATCTCGTTTCGCTAACAGCGCAAAATCTATCTGGATCCCGGAAAGAATTTAGAATAAAAAAAATTATTTAAATGATATTAATTATTATATTATTAATAATTATTAATTATAAATATTTATTATTAATTATTTAAATTATATTATATTATTTATATTCTGTAATATATAATTAATATTATATATTAATATTATATTATGTATTATTAATAATTATTAATTATTTAAATTATATTATATTATTTATATTACGTAATATAAAATTAATATTATATATTAAAATTATATGATTTATATGTTAATAAATATCAATAATTATTAATTATAAATATTATTATTATTTTATTAATTATTATATTAATAATTTAAATAATAAATAATTATTTAGAGTCAGAAATGCAGCTTCAGCTGCATAAACAATAATCAAATGTTCCAATGTAAATTTAAAATAAAATATTTAATAAGAATTTTTTTTTCATTCGTTTTTATAAAGTAGAAGTAATTTTCATACAAACTGGAAGTCATGTCTTTTCGGGGAGAAGGGCAAATTGCCCGTTTAGGGGAAGACGGTGGCATAGGAGAGCAACTGCCCCTCCCTAGATTTTCAATTCAGTAACTAATTTTATTTTCTTAATTTGAAAAACATAATAAAATTAAGTCTTTGCCAGTGATTAAAAAAAAAAAAAAAAACAGAAACCAATAATTTTATGTTAGGAGGAGGGGGGGGGGGGAATATCACATGACAGTCATTTGTTCCTCCCTGGATTTAAAAATATAAGTACCTAATTCTTTTTCTCCGATTTTGAAATAGTGAAATTTTTTTTAATTCGAGTGATTTAAATTAAAAGAGGAATTAAAAAGTTTCAGTTGAGGGAGCGGTATAGGAGGACCATTGCCCTTCCGTGGATTTTGAAATTGTACAAACAAAATTTTACTTTTTTTTTTCCTATTTTGAAAACATAGTAGAATTTTTTTTTTTTCGAGTAACTTAAAAAAAAGGAACCAAGAAATTTCTGTTTAGGGGAAGGTGGCACACGAGACCAACTCCCCTAGATATTTCAATTTAAGTGACCCAATTTTTTTTCTCCTGCTATGAAAAACATAGTATAATTTATTCTTTGCGAGTAACTTAAAAATTAAGGTAACCAAAAATTTTTCGTTAAAAGGGGGGACCCTAGGGGAGTGTCATTGCCGCTGGATTAAAAAATATATATATATATACCTGAATTTTCTTTTCTCCGATTTTGTATATAGTAAATTTTATTTATACGCAGAAACTTAAAATAATAGACGGACAGTATAGCAGAAATATCAGTTGCCCGGGGGGGGGGGATAAGAGAAAAGCCATTTCCCTTCCCTGGATTTTGAAATTTAAGTAATTAAATTTTCTTTTTTTCTTTCTTTTTTTTATGAAATGCATAGTAAAATTCATTCTTTTTCAACATTTTAAAATAAAAGAAATAAAAAAATTCCGTTAAGGAGGGTGGGGGGGATGGAAAGCCCATGCCAATCCCTGAAGTCTGAAATTTAATTAACGGAATTATGTTATTTTCTCCGATTTTGACAAATATAGTAAAATTTATTTATTCCGTATAGCTTAAAATTAAACAGAAACTAAGAATTTTACTGTTGGGGGAGAGATTCACCCCCCCCCCCCCTATGTCTCATTCTTAGTAGTTAATTTCGGTCGAGTTTTTTTATGTTTATGTATTTAAACTTTATCGTAAAGTCAGGTTAGAAACAGTGTTTGTTTTTTTTTTTGGGGGGGGGGGGGGAGATGTAGCCCGAGGTCATCGGCATTCCCCTCCCGGATTTTGACATTTAGTTTTAACTAAATATTTTCTTTTTCTCTGATTAACACATAATAAAATTTATCCCTTTCGGCCAAGTAAAATAATTAAACACTAAGAGAAAGACGGGAAACTGGTAAAATTAAAGAGATGAAATTACTTCAATACTGCTGTATTACTACAGACGCAAAATCTCATTATTTTAAAAGTTTATGATGACTTCACTTAAACTATAGTATTTTTGAGGTAAATAGCACAGAGAATTTTTGTAATAAAGGACCACAAAATTACGCCACATTAGCCGCAGAATTTCTAAAGTATTTTTATAGTCAAGATTGCACTACAGAAAATCTATAGTTGACTATAGAAAAACATCAAAAATACTCCACTTCTGCAGAAAAACTGCAGTTCATTTTTAGCTGGGTAGTGCAGCCATATCTAAAACATTATAAAGCACGTGCATAGGCCAACGACGTGTTCCAGATTTAGTGGTATACAGACGTAACATTTGTTCAATGTCCACTCTATACTTTGTCTGGTTATAGAACTGGACTGTCTCGGGTGTACTTTTTTCATTATTGTCAATGATAACATTGGGATGGAGGAAACTTAGTAACAGAACATGTTTCTTCTTTTTTCCCTGATACGATGTGATAGTTATTTCATGGTCCTTTTTAAATAAAGTTTTAGAGTATAATTCTTGCTTCCCTATCTTGACGGTTTGTGGCACTTCTTTGCGATATTTTCAAAGTGTTACAACAAAGCTTGTTGAGTTGGTTCTCAATTTTTCACGCAATTTTACCGATTTAAAATAGTTGCTTCTAGTTACATTTCTACCTTTCCCTAAATATCTTTGAGTGTGCCTCATCACTACAGGTTCATGGACAGCTTGATCTACAGGTCTATTGATATCCGGGCCAGTATACGCAAATCCGTTGAGGACGTATTTCGAATCTACAAAGACGCAATAACTAAATATGCGGTAACTAAAACCTTATACAAAATGTGTTTGTTTGGAATGTACTTAGTAAAAGCACACCTTACTTTTGATGGCAACAATTGTTCATCAATCGTGAGATTTTCTCCTTTTTTGTACCATGCTGCACTGTTTTCAATGAACGAATCCGACAGTGCCGATGCCAATGCGTACCTATCTGTATTTAATCACTCTGATCTTTGTGTTTTCAAATCGAAATGAAGAAATGGAATGATATCTGTGAAACGATCTCTTGGCATATTTTGTAAAAAAAAAAAAAAATGGCAGTCCCCAAACCGACAACCATAATGTATTTACTGGAAAGTTCTTGGCTCCGTATACTCCTCTAGCATGCACAATGAAAAACACAGAGTTCAATTAATCATGATTTACCCATTAATGCGCGAAACTGTTGAGATTAGTACAGCAAACTAAGCAATTTAATGAAGAAATTCAAAGAGACAGATTTAGTTCCCGATGCAAGAAGATCTGGAAGACCAAAGACGGCAACAAATAAAAATACTTGAACACAAGGGCTAACAGCGATAGCTAGGAGTCCAATAGAATGAGTACAAAGTGTCTCTGCACATATAAGAGCAAGCCAAAACTGTTTTATGCACATTTTGAGGCCTAACAAGTAGCAGCTATATCAGGGATGATACCATTTGTGCACACCACTTTGTATTTACTGCTTTCAATATTTGTTGGGAGTCTCATGACTCGCTTTGTATTTGAATATATAAATATACAAATATACCTTTTAACTTTCTAAATTCTATTCCGCTATCCAAAAAAATGAAAAGGAAAAAGCCTTGTCTAATTTTTATTTTAAAACTTCAGTATCCTGCAGATCTTCTTTATTTATGCTGTGAGCTCCAAAACTGCATTTCTTGATGAATAGAAAAAAGTAAAATTACTTCAAAGATAATAATACTTTTCAAGACAAACTTATAAATATATATTTATTATTTAAAATGATATTACGATATTTTTATTTTCGAAGGAACTTCCCATGTTTTTAAATTCTCCAAAAAATACATAAATGATGCACAAAAATAATAAATATTCACATCAGATTTTATTTTTCTATAAAATTTTGTTTAATATAACAGGTTTGTTTAATTTGGTACATTAAATAAAGAATAAAATCTATAGAAAATTGTAAATCAGTCGTCATCAAATTAAACTACACATTAAACCTTTTAATAATCAAATTTTAAAAAATTAAAGTTTTATATATTTCTGTACAACACTTCGATCGAAAGAAAGTTAGGTAATAAGTTGAACGAATGAGAAGACGTATAAAAAGCTAATATATATAAAGATATTAGTTACAGAAAAATCATATATTATGATAATTTTTCGATTATTTCCTTTCGATGGAAGACCTAAAAATCAGTCACACTTGTGATATTGCACTTATCTGTCATTGAAATATATCATTATACATATAAAGTTTGGATCAGCCGTTTTAAAATTAGGTTATAGAGGGCCATGTGATGTCTCTTTATGTATATCAAGATTTAGGCATATTTGTGCGTAATCTGTTTTCATATTTCTTCAGATCAGATGTATTTTCTAATTCAATTTAACAAATATTTGTAATTTTTATTTATATTAAGTAATGCATATTTATAAGTAAAAAAATTACAGCATTGTAAATAAATGATTAATTTTTGTTCTAGATTTTTTCCTATGATGGTTAATTCATTTGTTTGAATTAATTATATTTCTTTACATTTAATAAAAAAAAATGAAACTGAGCTTAATGCTTTTCTTTTCTGCAACAAAATTTTTGCAGTCACATAATTATTTATTGTCAAAAATAAAACATTTTTTTCCATGTTCTGTTTTCTCTATGTATATTGAAAGACAAATACATAATAAATAGCTAAAAATTCTTAATATATACAATACATAGTTATATTTTATTTATATAATGTTTTTTTTTTATAGAAATTGGCGATTCCTTCCGTTTATTTAAAAACATTCTCTCCAATTAACAATTCCGATGTGAAAAAATCAATACATTAAATGTTAAGTTAACATTTCTTTACGTTCGGACCTATCTCATAAGCATATTAAATTATATGTAGCATAAATAAATTATTGCACTTCATTATATGTAAATTTGTCCTTTTATGGTAATACTTCGTTCAGTCTGTAACAAAAATAACGTAACTGATTTTTTCATTGCTTTTCTTATGTTCCATAATGTAAAATCGTTAAACTTATTGTTGTGAGAATTCTGAAAGAACAAGTAACGATGTCCCTTTCGTTTTGACTATGAGCAAGTTAAACGCTAATTTTTAAATTTTCTGAGTACTTCCCTAAACTAACCTGATAGGATTTTATTGCAGTTTAATGTACAAATATAAACTTTAAAATTTCATTTAATTACGTAAAGTCATTTTCATGGAACATATTTAAACATCAACTAAAGGAAAACGCTAAACATATAGGAAATTATTTCCTATTCTAAGCAATAAACATACAATCGTTGAATCTAAAGTTTTATTTAAGTCGCTGTAATTCAAAATTTAATTTATGATATAATTTAGAAAAATTTGAGACCTTGAATAACCTTATTAACGTTATAGATTTGTGTACTTATTCATACACTTTAGGTATTATGTATCATTAACTTTGAAAAAAAAAATGGAATTAAGAAAACTTGAAATATATATATATAATTATTTAACATCCCCCATTATGCCTTGATGGTACTTGACAGTGACATTAAAATAACTTGTTATAAAAATAATTTAATGCATCAATTAGTAGTAATACAGTTTATAATGAATTATAGATTATTTACTTTATCTTATTCCAAAATCATTATTGGTTCCACAAAACAAAAATGCTTTAAAAAGGATGTTTTTTGCATTTGCATTTATATTTGCATCTTTCCAGCTTTCTTGATGTTGAAAGATTGTGGTTGGTGGGGTGGGGGAGTTTCAGTTTGAAAATGTTACCATATTTTTCTTTTAGGAGCGTTATATTTGTACATTCCTCAATATATATATATATATATATATATATACCTCAATACGTACACTTATAAAATACTAAAAAAATATTTTAAACAAAATATTTGATTGGAGATATTTATATATATATCACAAAATCAATATAATTTAAAATTTAATTAATGAAGTTTAATTTGCAAAATCGTTCTAAAATTTATTAAATGATTGTTTAAATCTACTAACGTAGTTTCGAGAATTAACTAAAAAAATTGCTTTACAAGATGAAATTTTCAAAAATTAATTTTTGAGTCATAAAGTGTTAACTAGATTAAAAATAAAATTTGGAATGCCATTAACTTAGCAATTTTCATTTAAAAAATTTTATACAGTGAAGTGAAATATATTGTAGATAAAAAAAAAAATGTACTGCAAAATAAGGATAAAAATTCAACTATCATGATAAATTTTAATGTAGAATATTGATGATGTAAATATAAAATATGAAATTTTCAGCGCAGTATAATATAATCCACTTATTTGATGAAAGAACTACTCTAATGTCGTGTTTTCGAGTTATTAATGTTACCATATAACACTGTAAGCTAATTAATTTTAGCTTGAAATACATTAATGAGTAAAGTAAATGCTTAAGTGCTATGTTCTATACTTTAAATTAAGGCGCTAAATCCCCTGTTGTAATTGATTACTTCATTGCCGATTTATGATATGCGGAAGATGCATTTTGTGAAAATTAGCCTTATATAAAATTATGTAACATTCATTTAAGGTTTATGTGTTTTATAGATTACTTGAAATCTACATAGATTTGTTATCATTAAAAAAATACGTGGCATATCATATACATCTTTAATGACATTGTGTATGACATGCATTATAAGGGATATAAAGTACTATTGCCTTAATAAAAATTATTATTTCCATAATAATTTGTTTTATTTGGTACAGTTGCTTCGTGCCTATATATTTCACGAATCCAGCATTTAAAAAGGACGTGTAATATAAATTTCAGTAAATGCCTTGAAATATAAGTAGGTTATAATGTTTACAATGTACAAAAATTGTAATTTATGAAAGTTTCAAATTGAAAAATTACTTATAGCAATCATAATGAAACATCTCTGTTTTTTAATTGAAAAAGGCAAAGATTCAATAGCATGTGTCCCTTATTTTCAAACCATATATTTACATTTTAATGTTGCCATTCTCCTTGCTTATGGATTTTAGTGAATGGGTCCTTGTAAACAGTCTATGTCACTTTCTATAAAAGTTTTAAATTGAAAATTACTTATAACGATCATGCTGAAACACTTTTTGAAAAGGCAAAGCTTTAATAGCATCATTTGTCTAACTGTGTAGTAAACTGTGTTGTAAACTGTGTATGTTACTTTCTATTCAAAATGTAAAAAAAAAAAAAAATACATAATACAATAAGAAATATAATTATGAGAATCTGAATAAATAAAACAAAATCCCTTTACTCATTTAACATCAATGTAATAACCTACTTTTAAAGAATACATTTAAATACAGAAAAATGGCTATAACATGTTAAACAATTCAAATTTGTAATTTAGTTAGTATTTCAAAAATTTTATAGAGGCTTTTTCCTTTTCTGGCAGTAATGTATAGCTGGCAACACTGACATACACATCTTAAACTCTGTATTTGATTTAACGCATTGTAGGCTATTTATGTCCCTGTAGCTATTGGCACTAATTCCAAAAATTCAAAAATAATTTATGGAAAATATATGTAACCATTTATTTAAACACGAATAACATCAAAAGTTGATTCTTACGTTTTTAAACCTTACAATGAACAATGCCCGTGTTTCTGAATTTTTAAAATCTACAGTGGCGAACTCTGGACAATTAAAAGCCACGAAGTTCTTTCGCTTCAGGACGCCGCATAGTGAAGTATTTGAATTAAAAACCTAGCCAAAAATGCAAAAATTAAAATTTTGTCAACAATTTTAAAAGTCATATTTTTTAATATCTAACTAATTGGTGCGTCGAAATGTGTCCTAATGTTAAGGAACCTGAGTTATATCCGATGGCTCCTGCAAACAGTTGAAGAGTCTTTGTGAAGTTTCTTTGTGAGAAGATGTGGATTTTTGTTGCTTTTTGTCATTGTTGTTATATTTAAATATAATTTTTTTGTGGCTCAATAAATTGTTGACTTAAAACTAAAAAGGGCTTACGTGTTTAACAAATGTCAGAGCTTAGTGTTAAACTGTGTGTTAATTTAAATAGTTAGTTTTTAAGGGATTAAAAAAAACCATTAAATTTCTAAAAGGGTTATTTTTAAAGCAATTTTGGCTCTAACTTAAACATATCTAAAGCTTCTTAAATATTGCCGGGCTTTTATGGACCATTTTTGGATTATAATCGTATTAGTTATACACTTGAGTGTCAATTTCTGCAAAAACATCTTCCACATATTGTTGCCATTTATATATATTTTTTTTTTCCGGTATGACTATTTAAATGCTCCATTTAAGGGCCACCGAATTGAAAAGATAAGAACAATATATTTACTGTCGTATTTCAGGTTTTTAGCTCTCATGATTTTGCCGGATAGCTTTTGCACTACAGATTCTATTTGTATATATGTAGAGTCGTGGAAAAAAAGTAAACACCCCTACTAACGCCTCAGCAAATTATTGTACACTAAAGTTACTGGTACCGGACGATTGGAAATAAAGTCTACTTTTAAATGATGCATATAAAATATGCTTAGGGGGGCATGTACATATTAAAAGGAATCCAAACTTAATTTTTTTCAATAGCAATACCCAAATTTAACGAGATATCTCAGATCTTCGGTTCATACTATGCGTAGAAACGAAATTGCAAGACACTTGAATGATAAATTTTGGAATTATAGACATTCAAAATTTAGTGCTTCTAATGTTAAATTACATTTTCATATTTTTATTCATATTTCCTAAAATTATGCTCCTAATGTGCTAATTTTTTGTTTAGCAATAATAATAATATACTCAAACATAAATACGTTGAATTTGCATTTTTACAATTTTATGATATGAATTATTAATTATGAAATTAATATTCGAAAAAATTATGAATTGCAACCTACAATTTTTTGATGGATTTAGATTTATTAAGTCCTGCTTTGTGGAAATCCAAAATTTTACATTTTTCTTCCAAGTAGTTTTCAAATTATGCTTAAAAAACGGCAAAATGATGGTTTAAGGGGTATTCTATGATAGAAGTGACTAGATATTTTGAAATTTCTTATGCTGTCCTGTAATCTAGCTTCAATGACTGCTTGAGTGTTCCTTACGTTGCCTTGATCAAGAAGGTGGCTCTCTCGGTTAACAATTGAGTACTGAACTTCAATTTGGATACAGCCCTTAAAATACGCTTGTTTAAAAATAATTAATTTCTCGGAAACGTATCGTACGAATTGCATAAAAATTGTTTTAAGGTTAATTAAAGGGTGTAGAATTCAGTTATGCTGTCAGAATTGTGTACTGCGATCTGAAAAAAAACAAAATTATGGTTCGCTTTTATATGTAGATAGCCCCCTAAGCAAATTTTATATGCATCATTAAAAAGTAGACTTAATTTCCAATCGTTTGGTACCAGTAACTTTCTTCTAGGATTATTTGTTGAGGAGTTAGTAAGGGGTGTTTACTTTTTTTTTTTCCACGATTGTACATACGTACCGTACATACGCACGCAACTCGATCTCTCTTGATAGAAATATCTGATCGCCTTCAAATTGTATCAATTGTGTTATTTATTTAAAAAGTGTTTCCTATAACTTCTTCGTTCCGAAAACTAATATAATACTACTAATATTCATTCACTGGTTTTATAGAAACAAAATGATATCATAGATGACAGAAAAAGAACTTTTCGTATATTGAAGCTTTAAAGGACTAGCAATTTATGTTTACAAATAGGGATCTAAAATTACAAAGTCCTTTAAAATATGGTTTTAATTATCACTAACCCAAATTCACACAATCACAAATTTTAGGCCTTTAATCAAATGAATGATATACAAATCCTCAAAACATTTTATTGTAAATGATTTAAGTTAAATAAGTAAGAAAATTTCTCAATTTCTTGGCCACACGCTGTTGAGGGCGTTTTGCAAACTCAGATGAAAATAACATCTATTTTATAACGGAATCAGCATAGATTTTGCCGTTTATAGGTTTGCTTTTAAAGCAAAAACATTCAGCTATTAAGAAATGAAGTCAAAATATAAAAAAGTCAAATAGATTAGTTTTTATAGGAAAAAGAATAGAGGTCGACATATGTGGACCCAGGTATCGAATAGGCTATTAGTTTCGAAGGCTCATAGGTGGAAAATAAGGGGAGAAAGAAGGAAATTAAAGATTCTGGAGTAAACGCAGAAGTGATTAAAATATTGCAAGTAATATTGGAAGTCATAACAACTGGGCATCTCATTGATGAAATAAATTTCCAAATGTGTGCTGATGAAACAACAAGAGTGTGTGTGAAACTTTACAATTGGCACCCTATGATTCCAAAAATGCACATGGTTTTGGTTTATGGTACCACTGTAATTAAGAAAGTAGTCGTACGGATTAGCCAATGCAACGATCAGAAGAAGCTGCCAATGCCAGAAACAAACACTTTAGACAGTACCGTACAAAGTATTCAAGAAAGTGCAATAGAGAAGTTTGCCACAGAGATGTCCCAAATGGCTTCTTTTAAACAGTGATCATTTTATAAGCTGCTCTAGGCAAGGAGCAAGAAAAAAGGGAAAGTCATACTGTAGCCAGACCCTACAACTTCTTCTTCCAGGTAGGTCGGATGGTAGTCCTGATAAATGTCAAGAAGAAGATAATGAAAAAGATGAAAAGCTGAGTTCTGAAGAATCAGATTGAAACTGGTAATCTATTAACCCGAGAGTAGTCGCGACATTTTTTAGAACGTTAGTAGTCGCGTTCGGTCCATTTGCCGCCGTTACCAGCAGGCCGAAAACGAAGGGGAAACTTGAAGGTGTTATCAGATGATCGAAAACGGATAACGTAGGGTGAAAATATTGACTGAACTTTAAAAGATTACAGCAATTATTCATTTTACAACCTTTTACAGCAAATTATTTATTAAGTATTATATTCAGTTGGCATCTAGATAAATGTTTTTAATAACTCTTTCTTCGTTTTGCATAAATACTTAAAAGTAAATAGTAAATGATTTGATTGAATTTCTGATGTTACTATGAATCAATAATTAGTAGGAAAGCATTTACGAATATGAATCTAAATTCGTGATAGGGGTATTTTTTTTTTTTTTTTTTGGAAGGACAGAATCAGAGTCAGGTAGATTTTTATGATACTCCGGCACTCTATATCCATTTAATAAAATAAAATTAATAAATTTAGCATCAATATATTACACTGACATTAAATTGAACAATTAAACTGAAAATAAAAATGGAACCTATGACATGCAACAGTAAATCAAATACAATACCACTAATTCACCAGCATATTATATATATATCTATATAATAAAGAAAAAGGTAAAAAATACTTAATTTCGAAATTATAAATGTAAATGTTGTAACTACGTTTTATTTATTTATTTTGTGGGGTGTCTGTGTGTGTATGAGGGGGGAGAGGAGGGTGAGGGCTCTCGATATTTTATGATTAAATCCATTTTTCAAATGAAAATGCACGATTTGTAGTTTTTCTACTTATTTCAGTGTGGGAGCAGCGCCCCTGAATAAAAACTCTGGATACGAACTTCGCTTATATAAAGTAAATAATAAGTTATTGAAATTATATATTTAATTTAAATACATTTGCAATTGTAGATTTAAATCCTAAGATGGATAAATTATTTTAATTAATAGAATCACTGAAAGGTTCATCTTAATAGGGATGTATTTTGCAGCAACTATTTAATTAAAATAAATATTCAATTGTACATTTCATAATAAGGTATTATTGTTATAATTTATTGTTTTATAATAACATTCATTAAAATAATAAAAACAATAAGAGATTTTTCTCCGAAATTATAAATATGCAGCAATAATTTTATTTAAATGAATTTTCTCTCGTATTCTGAAAAACATTATTCTGAAAAATAGTTTGAACAATTTAAGAAGGACAACAAATTTAAATTTATTAGATACCGTCCCCAAGCCTCTATTGGATTTCCATAATAATAAAAAAAACATTTTCTGCGGCATTGTTAAAAAAAAAAAAAATGTGTTTTTACTTACAGTAGGAAAATTTAAAAATAGATAAATTTTAGAAAAATACTTAAAATATTTTTTAAAATCATAGTATAAATATTCACTGAATTATCCAAAAGAGATTTTTATTTGCGTAATTTCTAACCTACATTATAAAATTCTCATTATTGTGCAAATAAATTATATGTATGTTCGTCGCAGATATACATACTACATTTCTGAGAAAACTGTTTTATCTTTCGAGTTTGTTTTATTGTACAAAAACGATACTTTTCAGATTTTGGAGATACGGGAATTTTTTTACTGATTCCCACAAAATTCTCTTCTCTTTTTTTTAATGGTTTGGCTGTGTTATTGTCTGTTTTTTTTTTTGGTTTTTTTTTTCATTTATATGTTCCGGTAATAAATGGAAAGCAACTTCTTTCAAATAATGATGATGAATTTCCCTTTTTTTCCATATTTAAACGATTATCAATTTGAGAATTTATTCCCGCAATGTTTGACAATGAAAAAAAAAAATGTAAGTGACCATCAATCAGTTTTTTGTGCGAACTGACTTCACAACTAATTTAATAAAACAATTTTGAGTAACATTCTAAAAGTAAAAAAAAAAATATCTATGAACGGGTAAAATAGCAGAAAGAAGAAAGACGAAATAACAACAGACAGAGAGTCCGCACTTCGAAGAAACTTTCCCCCGCAGATTTCGCGGAAATGGGAAAGGATGAACACGAGGAGGGGGAAATTCAACTAACACAAGTGGTCGCAACGCGGTCATTTAGACCGATTGAAACTTAAGAATGCGATAAAATGCTAAGAAATAGCAGGAATGACTTGCAATTTTACTACACAAGAGTGTGAACACTCAAGGTCAGCTACACGGAATTTCGCTATCGTAACTTTAACAGGAAATGAGTTACAGTAAGATAACGAATTTCCGGCGGGGAAAAGACCGACGCGCGACTATTAACGGGTTAAATACACTGCAAAACTAGCATCGATATACTGTACAGATTCCACTTTACTAAATGTATTATTAAATGGGTCTTTATCAAATGTGAATAATTATCAAATGTGATTTAGTAAACGTAATATAAATATAATAATTATTATTAAAGTAAATTAAATGTAAATAATAATTTATATATGTAAAGTAAATTAAATACATTTATTTTAACATTACTCGTAAATAAAACAATCTATCAATAATTACTTTTCACTCATATTTGTATTTATTCATATTTTACTTATGTCAATATGTTTGTTACATGCGTTTGTTATATAAGTCTTTTATAAATGTAGATTGTTATAAAGATAGAATATGAAAGTATCGACAGTGACGACGATACTTGCTACGTCCTAACAGAGGCAAATGATGATATGAGACACAGATTTTCCTGATGAAGAGGTGTTCATTTCATATGAAGTAAACATAATAACATTTGACAAATTGGAAAAATACCACGAAATAAACAGAAATAAAGTTTTGCACAAAATCTAATTCATGAAAATTTTAAAATCTATAGCAATTTGATGAATTTTTGAAAACACATTAGAAGATTAACATGATCATTTAATAAAATTTAGTATGATTTAGAAAGATTTTAGAAAGATTAAAGGATTTAGAAAGATTATATAAATTTGTATTTATATATATTTTGTGCAATATTTATAACCCCACTCAAATCTTTTATGTTAAATTTTGTCTTAGTATTTTGTAGAATTAAGAAATGTACAAATATAGTGTTCTTACAATAGCAATATAGAAATATTTTCGAATTGAACCCCCTGTCCCAAGGCCAAGAAAGCTAAGTAGATGCAAAAGCTAAAGAAATCATTCTTTCAAAAATATTTTTTGTTTTGTGTAACCAATAATGCTTTCGGAACGTGATAATGTAATGTATCTATAATTCATTCTAAATTCTATTACTACTAATGGATGTATTATATGAATTTTATAGCAAGTTATTTTAATGGCAATTATAACTACCTTCAGTAGATAAAGAGTTAAAATGTCTGTACAATTCGTTATTTTATTCAATATTTATCAAGATAGTTTTATTTAAAGAAAATAATAATACTTTTATCTTTTTTTTCAATTTACTTATAGACGCAATTCCATTCTGTTTTTCTTAAAACAGCTATCCTAAATGTATAATTAAAAATAATTATAGAAGACTGAAATGATAATCATTGATTTTCTCAGAATCTGGGTACATAATTATCTTTATTTCACACAATATTTCATTCGCAGCTTTTCCAAATGTAAAGATGAAAGATTGAAAACATATCATGTGAATCTGTTAGAGATGCAGTGAAATTATAGGGATATTTCTATTGAAATTCTTTTTTTTTCATACTTTCACAGCATGACTAAATGGACTTCAGACGTTTTGAATTTTTAGCGAAAATTGCAGAGAGCTGGTTCTATTCACAAAAGACTTCCTTTTAAATATTCCGAATAAAATTGTGTTCAATGCATGTCTTATGTAGCATGAAATGCGTTTTGATGAGAATTTGATGAATGGTTTTATACATATTTTGTTGTTCTTCTTGTTGTTTTGAAAAATCAGTGTTTTCGTTTGTTATGTGTAAAGATGATATTTAAATACATTTTGTCAAAACGTATATACAGTGTGATTAAAACTGAATATAATGATTACAAACGGTTATAACTATTTAATAGGAAACATTTATCGATAAGAATTACACTGAAAGAAAAGGATGTTCAAAAGTTTGTTTATATACAGGGTGGTTATAATTAAAATTTCCCTATAAACAACAACCTACAGCGGAAACGGGTGAATGGAATGCAATGAAATTTGGTATATAGACCATACACGAGATGCGCTCACGGAATTTTGAAGAAAAAAATAGTACTAAAATGTCCACCAGAGGACGCTTTTTCCGAAAAAACACTAAATTTAACACAGTAAATGGTCAAAACAGCCGGTTTTACTTTTCATTACTCATAATTCTTGTTCTGGATTATTAATATTGTTTCTGTACTCCGTTTTGGTCGCTTATTGTGTTAAATTTAATGTTTTTCCCGGAAAAAACGCCCTCTGTTGTATATTTTGGAACTAATTTTTTTTTCAAAATTCCGTGAGAGCATCTCGTGTATAGTCTATATGCAAAATTTCGTTGCATTTCATTCTTCCGTTTGCGCTGTAGGATGCCGTATATAGGGGGAGTTTAATTATAACCACCCTGTACTTTATAAATGTTGTATGCGACTCCTCTTGTCGCACGGAAATCATCTAAATATCCATTTTCTTCAAACATCCAATACTATCTGCGTACATTTTTACCATTTTAGAGGATTCTGTGTGTTAGGAACGAAACAATTGTCGTTCTGTCATTGCAGTGCAGAGACGATTTGTTAGCAGTACAGCCAAGCACCTCAAAATGCTTTCAACATACGCAGATGTTATCGGGTGTTTGAAAAAGAAATGATGTTTAGATGTTGTCCGTGTGACCAAGGAGAGTCACATAGAACAATTATGATGTATGTAAACTAAATTTTAAACTTCCTTTTACATTCTGTGTAATTATTTTATTGATAAATTCTTTTCTATGAAACAGTTATAACCGTTTGCAATTGCGATATTCATTTTGAATCACCTTGTATATAATAACTAAATGAAAAAAGTGCAAAAGCTGTATTTATGAATTATGTTTATAATTCAGGCGTATAATATCTGACACACATGGAAAAAAAACTTAAGACAGTATGTTGTATTATTTTATGTTATAAAAAAAAAAAAAAAACAAAAAAAAAAAACAAAAAAAAAACAAAAAAAAAAACATGGAATTAAAATATCATATTACTTACTGATATTGACAGATCTTTTATTGTGCAACTTTGGTTTAATTTATTTTTTTATTTACTTCAATATCATTAAATGGTATTCAAAATATGTTACTCTATTCCATTAATAAAATATTTTTCCAAGGATTCTTTTTTCAGAAATTTTTCATAACTATTCTAAACTTGAAAGATCCATTTAATGCATTACAGAAACCGAAAGATCTTTCCCGAACGAGAATAGGGGGAAACATATGTGGGCTCTTTCGACACGAAATAGCTCTCCAGTGTGCAAGAAAATGTCTATAGAAACGGTATGATACGTATCCGTTTTCTTTATGTTTGGATCAAGTTTCTGAGATATATCATTTTCAAAAATAGTATCATATTTCTTTACATCTTTTAGAATGTTTCCATGAACATCCCTGATAAAGACTGATGTTACATTTTCTATTCGTAAAGAAAATACTTTTTTTTCCCCTAAAGGCTTTTTTAATGATTTATTTATTACAAAATCAATTAAGAATAAATCAAATATGACTGTAGGAAATGAAGTGTGTTAGGATAATCATTTTCTAACATGTGTATATTGAACAAGTTATATTCGTTTTTAATTTTATTATTAGTTAGATTTAATGTTTTATAAAAACAAATATACATAAAATAACATAATATTAATTTGTTTATAAACATAATTCATCTGCACTATTAATGACATCAAGAACATGCATCTATGTATGTGTGGACGTGTATGAAGACTAAATTCAGAAATCATAGCGAGGAATGAATTCAGATGTCATAAAAGTTCTAAAGCATAATCGATTTCAGTCACAAGTTTTATGAAATTCGATTTTGTTTCTGAATTTTGTTGGGAAATGGGGATGTATGTCATCCAAAATGGGTTTCTATCAACAAGTATATCTTTATATTCCCGTTACTACATCATAAAAAATAAACTGAGCAAGGGTTTAAAAGAAAAGTACAGTATCTAGATTTATCTAAAGACTACACTGGTCTATTATGGTCATGATGTTTAAAAAGATTTAATAGCAGACAAGTACATGTAAGAGGGCGCTTTATGTAGATTGCCATATTATCGATTTATTGCTACAAAAATTATATTAATGCTTATATATATATATATATTTTATCGTGATTTAACTAAACAAAGAAAACCTTAATGTAATACAATTACGTTATATATATAAAGTTACATGTTAATGTTTAACTTTAACTTTTAAAGATGAATTAAGCATTTCTATTTATTTATTTACAGATATTAATGTAATACCTTTTTCGAAGAACTTATAAATAGATGTAAATGCATTCATGTTTGTTTTTCGCACTGAAAATCATTTCTTTGTAAGCAAATTTAATATTTTACAATGTTATACGATGTCGATGCTTTCTGAAAATTTCAAAAAAGCCTGTTGTTCGTAGGGGCACATGTGAACATCGCAATTTTTCGATGGTTATTATAAGTTTTTCTATTTGAAAAAAAATACTAACGATGATAGAATCTGTAGACATATGGCAAAACTTTTTTGAAGCTGTATGACATTTTGTTTGTCCTCTGTAGCTAAAACACTGTTTTTAGTTCCAAAAATCAAATCTTTGTTCCAAGTTGATAAACGGATAACTTTATTTATTTATTCATTTATTTGAATTTGAGTGTTTTAACATATTCTATGAATACTAATAAACATTCTTGATACAGTTCGTTTTCTTCTAAAATTGAGAAATGTTAATGATTTATCAATTTAACAAAAGCAGCAATGTGGGGCACTTGTGAATAGACTAGTTGGGGCAGATATGAACAGTTCATAAGTGCCTCCATACTCATTCTGTGATTCTGTTTCTTTCAGTTAACTTAATGAGAAATAATGTAAGTTCCATTATCTAAAATTTTCCTGAAATAGAAGATATCTTCCTCATCAAAGTTTATTTTGTATTGAAACTTCTACAAACACATCTTTCAGCAAATACATAAAGGGCAACAAGCTCGTTTACGTTCAATTGTACTTTAAATAAATTTAATGTTTTCTAAAATGCAATAAGTGTTATATATTATTTTACTAAATGGTTTACAACAATATAGTTTGTGCATTGTTAATACAAAAGTATTATTTTAAACAACATTTAAAATTTTTCTGTTACATTTGTTCTAACCCTGCGATGATGGTTTACTTCCGTCTCTAAAACAGTTATGTATATGAATCTTTGAATGGAGCTATCCATTCAAAATACCATATCCATAAATACCAGTAATATTTTAAGAAAGTAAAATTTTTAAACTGATAACTGCAGTAAAATCCCGATTGTACCCCCCCCCCCCCCTCTTTCAAAAGCAAAAGAAGCTGGGGAGTGGTTACAATCGAGATTTTTTTTTAATCATTAAAAAACCTTTCTTTATCTATAATTTACAAGTAAATAAGGCAAATACAGGAGTGATAATCTTTCGTATTTCGGCAGTTTCCGATAAATAGTATGTAAAGGCACCTTCCCTAAAATATCCCCAAAACAAAAACCCCTAAGCAAAATTTAAAAGTTTTCAGTTCTTTTTTTTAAATTGCTTCTTTATTTTATTTTTATTTTATTGCAATAACATTTAATGAATCATCAAAGCCTCTCCCCTCCAAATATACTTATTTTCATATTATAATTTTTTGCTTAAACATATCACCCAGAAACTAGAGAAATATATAGGGTAGGAGAGTACACAGTGAGACATGTATACAGTGAGACAGCAGCCATTTTGATATATAGTTATAACTTTTTTCTCCTAGCTGGAACACAAACTGAACCGCCTCAACTAATGCAACACTTGGATGTAGTTTCGGCACTTCGGTTACTCGTCCAACAAAATAGTAAGTAATTATTTATTTTACAGGTGTTAAAGTTACATAAACGTCCATTTTAGAGTTTATTTCTTTCATTATGAAATATATTTACTTAACCAAACCTAGCTATATCTAATGATAGACTATGTCTACAAAACGACACAAGCATTCAAAGCTATGAAATTGATCATAAAACAGATATGGCATCCATTTTGTTACAAGGAAACGAAAGTACACAGTGAGACACACAGTTGTGGTACACAGTGAGACGTGCCTCATTGTGTATCTACTATGAGGTTTTGACGAAATAAAAATGTTAGTTATTAATAAAAGAAAGGTTTTTTTCTCTCTCTATCTGTGTGTGTGCGATGGCTAGTGAAATCTACTAAACGTAAGAGGCTGAAAATTTGCATGAAAGTAGCCCAAAGTCTGTCATTGTCCAGCCGAGGTTCATATTTAAAAAAAAATAATCTATAAATATCAATTAGAAGTCATAAACTGCAGAAAATTATTGATAGAGTATAAAAATGTATGATTTATGGAAATATATACACTGTCTCACTGTGTACCACTTGTGGTACAAAGTGAGACAATGTAGGGTATCTAATTTAACAAAAGCTATTCGTAAGCTCTTCAGGATCTTATCATAGCTGATCAAATGATAGCTGAAAAGGCGCGTGCCTGTTGAATGCAAACAACATATGTTAGACGACTGGGAAAATTTAAATTCGCCAATCGATCTTGCCGAAAAATTATATGCGTATGATATTATTAGATCTACGTTCCCTAAAACAGATCCGGTTGTAACCCAAGATAAAAAAAGAGTTTTCTCGTCGAGAAAATAGTCGGAAGCAGAGTAACCCTCCAAAAGAAGTCAGATCTCCCCCCAAGTTTGCTAATCGACGCTTAGAATCCGATATTGTTTGCTATGGTTGAGGTAAATTGGTGTTTATAAAGAGGAAATGCCCAGATTGTTCCACTACGGTTAAAAAACAAACTGTACAAGCACATCGTCTTCAGCTATATAGTTTAAATACATGAACAGTTTCAGATCCAAATGTGCCTATCACGATCTGCAATAAGAAGGTGTTAGTCTGTGCAGATACGGGATGGGATCGTTCTATTGCGGGAGAACGTATGTATGAATTATTTTTTAAAACTGGTGTTGCCCTGAACCCTCCTACTCATGACGTAACACAGGCTGACGGAATTATGGTGGTTAGAGAAACATTGTCTGCCACTGTACCCGTAGAGATTGAAGAAAGTGTTCGAAATGGAGTTCATAGTGTTACCAGATGCCAAGGGTAATAGAACTCTTTCAGGTATGGATTTCTTGCATAATGCTAACATAGTGTTAGATACTGCCAACAAAACATGGCATTTCAGTGAAAAATCTCAGGAAAAGTTTTATTTTGTAGATGAATATGAAGAAGAAAATAGTACGACAGCTGGTGCGGTCGAAGTCAGTCCGTATTCTTTACGTGAAGATGAAGGTAAAAATCTAAATTCCGATGAAAGGGACAAACTTAATGATCTTCTGAAAAGGTATGAAAAAATGTTTTCAACCAGGGGGAGAGTCAACCCCGTTTGCAGAGCATCGTATCAACACAGGTGATAGTGCTCCTGTTGCTGCACCACCTTATCGGAATACTCCTGCTAAGAAATCAATTCTTAAAAAGGAAATAGATAATCTTCTATCTCAAGGAATCATAGAAAAATGTGAATCACCTTATGCTTCGCCGGTGGTTCTCGTACCAAAGCCGGATGGAAGTATAAGATTATGCATAGATTATAGAAAATTACATGAAGTTACAGTAGCAGATAAATATCCATTACCTCGAATGGATGACCTTTTGCATGAAGCCAAGCACACTTCTTACATGTCAACTTTAGATCTGTGGTCTGGGTATCACCAAGTTCGAGTCTACCCACAAGATCAAGATAAAACTGCATTTGTCTGCCTTTTTGGAACTTATCGTTTTTTAAAGATGCCTTTTGGACTCAAAAATGCTCCTGCCACGTTTCAAAGATTGATAGATCAATTTAGAAGCGGTCTTAAGGATGGCCTTGCTTTATCGTACCTAGACGACATCATCGTTTTGTCAGAAACGTTTGAGAAACATCTGTCAGATGTTACAGATGTGTTCGAGAGACTCATTGAACTTAAGTTAGAGGTCAAATATGAAAAATGTCATTTTTCTTGTGAGAAAGTCAAGTATCTAGGACACTGTATAACCCTAAATGGTCTAGAAGTAGATACAGATAAGGTATCTGCAATTAAAGCGATACTACCACCCAAAAATGTTAAAGAGATACAGTCTTTTCTACAAACCTGTTCTTGGTACCGAAGATTTATATCAAATTTTGCTGATATCTCAAGACCCCTTAGCAATCTTACGAAAAAGAAAGCAACTTGGAAATGGGGTAAAGATGAGCAACTAGCCTTGAAACTCTAAAACAATGTCTCATGACATCTCCAGTGCTGAAGCAAGCTGATGGGATCAATCCATTTATTCTGCGAACTGACGCTAGTGACTATGCTCTTGGTGCTGTACTTTTACAATGTACTGACAAGGCCTCTGAGCATCTCATAGAATATGCTAGCTGTATTCTTACAAGTGCAGAGAGAAACTATTCTACTACAGAACGCGAGGCGTTGGCTGTTGTCTGGTCCTTAGAAAAGTTTCGTGGCAATGTGGAAGGTCAAGAAGTGGTTGTAGCAACGGATCACCAACCTTTAAAATGGCTTTTGAGCCTTAAGTCACCATCTTGGAGATTAGCCCGTTGGGCACTACAATTACAATCGTTCTTATTGAAAATAGAATATGAACCTGGAAAATCTAACGTTGTGGCTGACAAGCTGTCACGCCCTGCCTGCAATCATCAATCTGCTTTCTGTGAAACATGCAATTTTGTCAGCATAGACATGCCAACAAAAAGTCCAAAAGATATCAGAGAAGCGTAGTTGCAAGATGAAAACCTTATAAGATTATTGATTGTTTTAAAGACGAACAGAAAAGTGAAGATTTCGCCATTTGGACTGTTAGAGGATTCCTGATGAATGAAGGTGTGCTTTATAGGTATGCTCCCGAATCAGATGCCGAAGAAGCGCAACTGGTCGTTCCAATACAAGAAAGACAAAATATTTTAAAACTTCATCATGACGACCCCTAGCCGGAGATTATGGTGAAGCAGGAACTTATCAGAGAATTGCTAAAATATATTATTGGACAGGCATGAGAGCATACATTTCTGAATATGTGAAGAAGTGCCCAGAGTGCGCCCGTTATAAACCAACAAATGAGAAACCTACCGGTTTATTACGAACACCTGCTAGTAAAGATGGACACTGATGGATTTTTATAGTAGAAGATTGTGCCACTAAATGGGTAGAACTAGTTCCCTTGAAATTTGCCGCTGCACAAGAGTGTGCGACTACTCTGATTGAAGAGATCTTCCTTCGTTATGGTATCCCAAGAAGACTCATAAGTGATAACGGCCCTCTGTTTCTGAGCGTTGTTATACAACAAGTTTGTTACATTCTTAGAATAGACCAATTATTGACACCTTTATATCATCCTCAGGTCAATCCGGTCGAAAGCAAAAATCGAGACTTGAAACCTCGAATAGCCATCCTTGTTGGGGATGAACACAGTTCCGGGATTGACAAACTTCCTTTTATTAGATTTGCTACGAACTTCGCCAAATCTGATACAACAGGTCAAACTGCCGCCTATCCGCAATTTGGTCGAGAATTAAGAAAAATCGATGATATGGTGAACGATTTTAGAGCTGTTGTGGAAAATGACAATTTTGATCCGGAAATAACCCCATATCTTAAACGTTTTGCAAATATTTCAAAAAGTGTGAAAGAGCGTGTTGAAATGAAACAAGATCAGTGGAAGAAATATTACGATAAAAATCGTAGACGAGTGTATTTTGCACCTGGTGGTAAAGTATGGGTTACCCTACATCCTGTGAGCAAAGCAAGTAAAAATAAAACAGCAAAATTTATGCCTAAGAGAGATGGGTCATACATAGCTTTGACTCAAAAGTAACTAGTGACATATGGCATTGCTAGCCTGGACATTGCTAGCCTAGTCTTACCACGTTTCTGTCTTGTCACAGTTTCAAGAATCTGAAACTATTCCAGTTGCACTCTTGAGAAAAAGAGTAAGACTCAGAAAGCATCCTGTTTTTTCTCCGAGACGTAAATCGGAAACAGAGGGGGAGGATATAACGCGCGCTGTCCTCTTCAAAAATAGACTCATCCGGCAATCACGTGACTAGCTTGCGTGAGCTTTGCTGAATAAGAAATGCAGTTAGTTAGGGTTCTGTTCTGTTTTGAGTTGTGAAACATGTAGAAAGTTATTCGCGGTATTATTATTTTGTGTATACATGTTATGTGCCGTTCTATTTGTGATATCTTACCAAGATTAAATAAAAATTATTTAAAAAGCTACCCCGAGATAGTGATATTTTGAAATAATGTGAAATTTCTGTGTTAGTTAATTTGAGCTAGCCCGACAGTGTTAATTTTAAGAATCTATAAATAAATTTGGGTTCGCCAAACTTTATAGCACAGGTAATATTTTACAAAATATCTTTTTAATTTGTTTCTGTTTGAAATAAATTAAACATCCTTTTCACAAGAAAATCATTTTCAAATGTCAAAGTTTAATTATTAAATAATATTGTAAGTAAAATTCATATTTTAAAATTAATTCCAAGTATGATTTATTGCATTAAAAAAATAAGTCAAAATGCATATTCTTTAAACCAATAAAATCTTAAAATAAATGTGTTAAAATTATTTTTCTAACAAAAAAGCGTTATTTTGTATGAATTTAATTTAAAAAAAGCGAGTCATTACCTTTTTCGTAAAGAAAAGTCTTCTTACAATGTCATATAATTATGTTTCATTTTATAAAAGTATCTTGGCTTTGCAGAAAACAACAATTTAAATATTATTTCTATTTTCGTCTGAAATTTTATTTTAAAGCGTGATCTGTTTCAGTGTATTCTGAAATATGTGTTAGTTTATAAAACATAGGAAAATGTGTTTTTCTTTTCAAAATAATTGTTTCTTTAATTTTTTCTAAATGATGCAGAATTTTAACAGTTGTCGTTCAACCTTTACCATTTTGATTTTTCATGCATAATATATTGTTACATATTTTCACTATTTACTTTTAAATAACTCTATACCAATGCCGTATTTTTGTCTCTCTTTACATAAAAATATTTGAGCACTTCTTTCAATCACTTCTATCATGCACTTCTATCATCATTAATTTCTTGCTGATAATACGCAGAAAGTTTTTTGCAGCATTGTAAATGTATGACGTAAAATAACATATCAGTGCAATAGCTATTGAAAGGGGTTATAACGAACATGAACGATTTCCTTAATTTAAAATTAATACGTGTTATAAAAGTCAGGAGAAAATAAAAATGCAATAAGGTCAGTGAATCATTTTTAAGTTGTAAACAAGGGACGTGAATAATATGGACGGCATATAAAATTAAACATTTCGTTGATCACTGTAAATTTTGGGGGTATTTATTGAATGCAAATTAATTAATAAATATAATTTCAATTTAGGTTACATTATGGTTTATAAAGGTAATGTAATCGAGTGCTAAAAAAGTGCGATTGTTTTTGGCTGAGACCATGGGAACTATATGCAATCATTGGTACAGTATATTGGAAAACTCTCCTCCACATAAAGTAGAGTACATTTACAGTGGAAGATGTTTGGATAGAATTGAACTCAAAGAAGTAATTCTGGATAAATATAAATCGTGATAATTAGAAATCGCTGATGTATGGGACGACTATCATCAATAATATGTTCCAAACTCACGACGAAATGCTTTAGATGTATAATGCATGGGTTTGACAAAGTACTTCAAGAAACATTCGTGTTCGACTTTAGTATGGCCACACGCTTAAGTGCTTAACAAGTTATTCATAGGAAAAATCATTTATAGTGGAAAAGAGAGCATTTTCATAAGATCTTTAAACAGTGGAGACGAATAACATGGTGTAATGTATCATGATGTAATTAGAATTCCGATGACGGCCGCACTAGTGATGACATGAAATCGAGAAGCTATGAAATGCAAATATGTCAAAAAATGAAGGATAAATAAATTTTGATGAAGGATAATTATTCAGTGCAAAAATCTTGATAAGAATAGTGATATAGTTCCTAACAATAATATGATGTTTATTAAACCAGGAAATGTTATAATATAACAATAATGAAAAACAAAGGGTTTAAATTCTTCTTTTATCCGTGTGCTTCAGCATAGAAATCGAAATCGAAAAATATTTCTGACATATTAAAACTTTTATTCTTGTTATAAATTTTTCAATTTTCCTAATGTTATTAATGATGGACATAAATCAAGCTAAATAACTGTGCTAAAGATCATTGCTTCAGTTGCATAAATAATACGTCGTTTCAACTCAGCCATAAATCTCTTCAAATGTATTTAACCTTGAAAATCCTTTGATAAAGATAATGACTTGTTGAGTGACTGCATTAAGACTCATAGACTACATTAAACTGATTTATTATTATTATTATGATATTATTATTACAATTATTATTACTGATTTATTATCTTATAATGTAAACATCTTATTCATTCTCAACATGTAGTTTCTCCAGAGAAGAGGCACGAAAAATGCTCTCTCTTTTACAATATAAACAATGTGAATTAAATAGCTTAAAGTGTTACCGCTGCTTATTCATTTGATATAACAAGTATTCTACAATCTTTTTTGTCAAAGGAGGTTATAAAGAGTGGTTGATTAAAATTAAGATAACTAATATATATGGGATTAAAACAAAGTGTGGATTTACACCGAAATGGATAAGTATCCTGAAGAAGGGTAAGTCCCAATTTACAATTTATGACTTAATCACTGCTTTTTATTGGGATTCAAATCCCAACAATTGAGTCTGACGCATTAGACATGGTGAGATAGACTAGATGTCAAAGACGCTTTTCTTTCTTTAAATTCACAAAATCCCAATAAATTTAAATTTATTTAATCTTTCTAAATTAGTCAATTTTTCTAAAATTTATTAAATGATTACGTAAATCTTCTGACGTAGTTTCAAAAATTCACGAAAAATGCTTTAGAAGAAAATTTTTTCAAGAATTCATAATTCACTACATAAAGGGGCAAACTACGATGCTCATTAATGCATTTGTGGAAAATAAGTTTTCTCCAAAAATACATTCTTAAATATTTAATTTTACAATATTATTAAATTGGAAGAAAAATTTTCGTTCGTTCTTTTCACAAAGGAGAGATTTAAATAATTCCTATATTTTGTAAAGCTACCAATGTCGTCTCTGTAATATCTATCTCATGAAAGAGATAATGGTAATGGAAATTCCGTAGAACATAATTCATATTAATGCAAAAATACAAACAATGAAATTTCAATTTCAAATAAAAATCTTTATAATAATTTAGAAATAATAATACAAAATATATCTAGTAAAAATTTATTTCAATTATAGCACTCTACACTAATTCAGTTTTAAATTATCAATTTTAATCCATTTGTAATATTAGGACTTTAAATTTGCAAATTGTTTTTCTCATAATATGTTGTTGCACATTTAACAAAATCAATTTTACTAAGCAGTAAAGTTTGTGTTATTCAACCCTTAATATCTGAAATTGAAATTGTACGTTCAAAAAATAGGATTTGTTGTATTGCCATATCATTTAAATATTGAGTAATTCCATGTCACCAAGCCTAAATGAGCGACCACTTTATGTTTTGATGTAATTCGTACAAGAAATATATATAGGTCTAAAAAATCCGACAACTGTCAGGGTCAGAAGAAGTATAGTTCAGCACCCATTAGTCCTTACAGGGCTCGCACCGTTCCTAAAATTTTCGCACTTTCCTACTACTAAATCAAAACGATAATCGCTGTTGTATAATTTTATTATAGAAGTTAAAGGCATCTACCACGAAGAATTCTTATGTAAAATACTGGTAACAAAGTGCGAAAATTTTAGGAACGGTGCGAGCCCTGTCCTTATGCAATGATAACTAATTCACAGTAGAAGAAACCGATAAAATAAAAAATCTTGGCATCTGATTGTTGATGATTCTATAAATAAAACATTTTTTGCTTAAAAACATAGTCCTATTACACTCATGTCCAAAATTATCTTTACATGCACAAAATCACAGATTTCTCAAAACCTGTGAATTATAATTTTATAAATTTGCATGAAATCGTAAATAACATGATAAAACACAAATACGAATTTAAAAATTACGATAACTGCATATTATATAATGCTGTTGCATGAAACATTAAAAAAGGGCAATCATATGTGACAATTAGTGTTTAGAAAAAAAAGAATAACTGTAAAGATAAATTTGGACATGAGTGTTTTAAAGATCCAAAATTAATGTATGATTATTACTTGGCCTCAATGTAGGCTATACGACCTTCAGCGATTAATTTGGCATTTATTTACATAGAAACTCTAACTACGGCGCAAATCTCAAACCAGACACTTTTAATTTCACAGGTCTGTTTCCTTTTCTTTAGTACCACTCCAAAGAACACACCTTAATTGACAAGAAAACCTTTCTTTCATTTTGGTCCTTTTCTGTATCAGGTAAATAAAGCAAGGTTCAAATCACATACTTTTTGCGAGGTACGCAAATATATCAGCCATAGAAATTCATTCTTAAAATGTTACTCTTTGTCTAAAAGATTGATAACACTGCAGATTGCAGAATGTGGTGAATTAAACAAAAATATATGAAATGTATGTTTCGTTCCACATAGTGGCCTACGGGGTCCTGGCCAGTGAAATGTAATGCCCCAGTAGCCTCAAATATCTTTTAAATAGACAAATGTAGAATATTGAAACTATTGTTAACCTACAGTAAAATGACTATGCACTACCATTTGAGAGTAGTTGAAGTATCCCCATATAACGAAATTTGAGAAATGTCAGCCTTATTTCGAAAAATGTGAAAGGTAGCTTAAATATATCATTAACAAAAGATTAGAGCGTCCTTGATTTGCTATAAAAGGATGTATAATAAGTAGAAAAAAAAGCTTTATAGGAAACTCTGAAATGATTCTTCGGTAACCTGTTACCAGCTTATATTCGCAAGTTATTGCTTGCATATTTTCAGAGCTTCTAATAAAGTAATTTTTGCATGGAAAATGCCATTTCATACTGAATCGAGGATGCTCTATAAGTTTATAATTGAACTTTTTTTTTTTATCTCGACATGTTTTTCGAGATATGATAGACAATATGCATATTTCACGAATAGGGTGCGCTTGAGTTACTCCTATGTGATAAAGTGTAGTCATTTTACTTTAAGTTGTTACTTATTCTATGATACTAGCTTTATCTTTTCAAGATATATTTGAGTGATATCTAAAGTTATAAATCAAACTTCAGATACATTTTGGTTTATTTGGTAGTATCAATTCTGGATATCGGTCCTAAGTTAAAAAGTCGGAAGCGGCATAGCAATGAAAACCACAACTTCACGATTGTCTACAGCTCAATATGTGTAAATTACCATGAATTACAACGGATGGCTATTCACACGCAGTTCATAAGAGCTGGAAAATTTTATATATGTATGTATAGTTATCTTTTATTCCATAATATTTTTTTTATTATTATTTAAATCACTCAAGTATATTCAAGGATATTTAGTTAAATTTTGCTTCTTCATTTTAGAAAGAATTTAATATTACGTTGCATTTAAAACAAAATATTTTATATCATAAATCATTAAAAAATATAAAAAATAATACTAAAATGGTAATTTCTGATAATAGAATATAAATAATCATGTTCGCAAATTCCATGTTATCTTAAATTCTAAAATTCCTCTGTATAGTGAGCAATAATTATTTGAAAATGGGAATTCGTTGCAACATGTGCTTAAATTTACACTTTAAAATACTCTCTCCCAAATACATTTTATAAATCAGAACCCATTGCTAAATTAGAAGAAATTTATTCATAAAGATAGCAGAACATAAACCTAATCGTAAAGTTGAACTTTGTGGGAATAATTCAAAATTTGCCTTTACTTTTAATGCTCAGTTCTTTGTAGCAGTAATTCGCCATCTAAATTAAAATAAATTGACTTAAAGCTGTATATTCATGCTAAATAATAAGCTTTTTATTCATTAGAGTACATAAGGTACTTGTACCCAATATGGACATTGCTCTAAATATGGACACCCCTAATATCTTTAAAAGTAACAATTTTGATCGAGAGATGGCGCTACATGGTCGTGAAGAAAAGCATTTGAAAAGATAATTAAGCCTGGAAAGTGCAAAAAAAGCGTGCTGTTTGTCATTTGGAAGGAAACTTGTTGTTACGTGGTGTGCTGATCGTAATTACAGCTAAGTTTAAATTCTTATTAGATATAGTAAAATTGCTTTATTTACTGAAGAGTTGAGTGATTTAGAAAGCTGATCAAACGTATTTTCGATTGCTATTGCATATATTGTTTAAAAATGTTTTCTTTATTTACTTATTACAAGATTTATTAAAACTATGCCCGATTCCCAATATGGACACCAATGTCCACATTGGAAATACAGCAAGTGAATCTTCAGATTCACAAATTTGTAAAATATTTGTTTAATGTCATCTGAAAAATCCTCCAAAAAGCCCTTGCAGGTAAAATCAAAAGAAGCCTCAACTCAGTGAGGTATCTGTTGGCGAAATCGCAGGTATCAGCGGTATGACTTCATCAACAAAGGAGAGGTGGTACTGCTTCTTATGCAGTATTAATACTGTTGCAAACATGCGGCTATGCATCCCATGCGGCATATATGCCCATGAGGACCCTGTGGGACTTACCGCCCATGATGATGAAGTTTTTATTTGTCCATCTTCTGAGGACTGAGTAATAACCGACGTAAATTCTGCAGACAGATGCAATAAAGCTAAGCAAAACCACCTATATTATTTCATAATATTTTGTAGTAACTGAGGTGCTTTGCATGGGTCTTCGAAGAGCCACAACCGAAAATGACCGCCCCACCCCCCTTGTAAAGTGCATGTTCTGAAGATATGTACTGTGCCCCCTCCCCCGCAATACTTTAAGACATATTTCTTTTATCACCTCTCCTTTAAAATCCATTGAAAGAGTCGCTCTACACCCTGTGTAGTAGGTCAATAAAGAGCCACCTGTCCCTGATATGGATATGCATGTTCATAATAGGGACATGTGGTTCCTTATATGGACACTTGTAAACCTTTTTTGTTTTTATCATTAAAATTAAACCATAACAATTCCAAGGTCGCTAATTTTAACAATGATAGTGAACAGTCCAGGGATAGTGATCATATAATTTTGGAGTCCTATGACGTGAACAGGGGGTGAAAAAAATCAATATTCCTTATGGTGTCCGTATTGGGTACAGGTTCCTTATGTCAAATTGTAACTCAATTCTCAAGTCTCTACGTCACAGGCTCTTTTTTAATTGTATGAGAGAATTTATCTTTACGTTTGTGTAAATTTTTGGCAAATTAATAATTTAATCAATATTGTTTCTAACAAGTAACAGTTATTTTTTTTTTTTACTTTATTATACAAGATTCCATATCATTTTTTTTATCCTTTCTCACGGTGGAACTACTCGTCTTCAGGACTTATGTATGAAATTTAAAGAAAATAAATCAAAAATATGAAATGAACATCTAGAACAGTTATTGAATTTAATATTTAATGTTGTATTTATATAAGTACATACTTTTAGGCATGAGCACATACCTTTCGTTAGTTTCTTTTCAGACATTCGTCGATGTAAATTTAACTTAAATGATAAATTCTTATATCGAATTTAGGGATAATAGATTAATTGCTTTCTTTATAAGGTTTCTCTGAATTGCCAAGAATTTGTGTGTTTCGATGATATATTAATTTCTATGTCGTACAGATTCATACAAAATAATCAAATTATGCTGGGTTTTATACAGGGTTTTTCAAAATTATATGTCATAAATCTAAGGGCAGGTAGAGGGCACCCAAATAAGCGGATTTTGTATAGAAATGTGGGTTTGGAATTGCAGCGTTGAGGCAGCAGAGGGATTTTTTGAGTTCGGCGGATGGAAGCATTTCGCTACTTCAATCGTCTACTCACGGATTTTGAGCAACATGCATCGTTGCACCAATGCCGAGCTTGCCGGCATACATTTCATGTATGGGGCTGCACAAGGAAATGGCTCTCACCCAATAAACGTCAGAAACTTTCGAGCTATTTGAAAGACTATCATCTACTGTGCATAATACTGCGTCTTCCACTGCAGAAATTCTGCAATATCTTCCAGTGCCTGTATCATGCCTGAAAAAATGAAACGACCCACTCGCACACAACTTTCGATGAAGACGCTCTAATATTCGGAAATAAGTTGGATTCCTACCCAGGAATCATTCTCTGTATATACTTTGAACATCCACTCATTTTCCTTCCGCAGCTCCATTCATGAAATGCATGTCGACACGCTCCGGATAGGTGTAACGTGTCTTATTGCTTGAAATCCGTGCGGGGGATATCGATTCAAGCCCGCAAAGTGCTTTCATCCGGTAAACTAAATAGAGCCATCTACTGCTTCAAAGCTGAACTGCCGCACCCACATTCCTATACGAAATCTTCTTATTTTGGTCCCCTCCACCTACCTTTACGTTTCAGACATACAATTTTGAAACTCCATGTGCATTTCCTAAATTGAAACTATACATTAATAAAAATTAATAAAATCATTAAACGGAATTTGCATAATTCACCAATGGCACAAAACAACCTATCATTTTATACAAAAATTTAATACACATTGAATGAAAAAAGTAATTCTAAAATTGTTTATTTAAAAAATGTTTTCAACATAACATTTCATATTTACTTCAGTGAAAAGGTGTATTTCCTTGCTTTATAGCGTACAAATTTATTTCAGAATAAAAAATCATATTTAATTTAAAACTGATAAAAAATTAAATTGTTTTATTTTGCTATTTAAAAAGGAAACGGTCTTAGAATTAAAAATGTTATTTTATTTTTCTTTACTAAATTCCGGAAATTTTGGAAACATTGTATCTTTTTTTTTATTTCTTTATAGTTACATTGTTTACAATAAAAATAAAACAGCTTACATATTTTAACTACACCTCTTGATTCTTTAAAAAACTGCGTTTTAGTTCCTTTTATATTGTTTTTATGTTATGAAATTTAATTTTTTAATAACATAGATTATAAATTGTAATATAAAATGAACGAAAGAAACAGACACAATTTTTCACGCAAATGATTATGGATACGAACATATCACAAAACATATATATATATATATATATATATATATTTAACGTTATTGTCAAAAGTTCAGAATGCAAATGTTACAGTATATATCTAAAAACTATTTTCACATATCTCAGTGAACGGTCATATTGTACTTTATTTGTCATTTTGTAATGCTTAAAGACAAAGTCCCATTTCCTGGTTTAGAGCATTTTTAAAAGAAATTTCTCCCGTCATTCTTTTCACAACATTAAAAAAAAATCTCTGCAGGCTCGGCCTACAGGCGGAGGTAGATTTTGAAGTTAAGTAATAATTTCACGAACAAAAAGTAAATCATGATTAGACATAAACCTACTTTAACAATTTTATCTAGCCGCTTTTGAGGAGTTTTTAATTTCATTTTTATATAAGAGCTGGTTTTATCAGAACCATTTTAAGGCAGTATTCAAAAAATATTTTTCCATGCTTAACAACTCGAAATTTTCTGATATACATTTTCAGATCCATTTTTAAAAGGAAAAACATGAAACTTGCTGACCGGATTTTTAAGAGATTTCTAAGCAACCTATGTTTCTATTTTTCGTTCATTTAATTAGAATTTCTTTTATAAACAATTATTTTCTCTGTAGGACAATATTTTTTGTTTCCAACACAATCGCTTCGAGAAATTCGCTTCAAAATGCCCACTTTGACATCCTTTTTTGAAATATATTATATCTCTATCAAATAATCGACCATTACGGCACATTATATAGTTTCTGAATAAGAGAACTTACCAATTGTATGCGTTTGAAAGCAGAAAGGAATTTAAAAATGAGTCAGAAAAAAAGAAGTTTGGATTTGAGTAATACGATATTTTTTTCTTCTACCTCTATGTATTTTAATTTGTTTTTGCTGTAAGAATTGGTTCTATCAAAAACTTGTCAATATAAAAGTTGTAGATAATATTCAGAAGCTGTATAATAAATTCAAGCAAACTGGATATCTTGTGAATTGACGAAGTTATGGATTTTATTCTTCTTTACCCCCCCCCTTTTTTCTTTTCGTTTTTATTTTATTTTATTTTATTTTTGCGGTAAGAATTGGTCCTTTCAAAATCTTGTCACTATAAAAGTTGTAGATAATATTAAGATAATTTATAATAAATTCAATTGGATTTTATACCTTGAGAATTGAGGAAGTTATGAATTTTTCCCCCAAAAAAACCCTACTTTTTTGCCCATTGAGCCCATTTTTAATTTCATCAAATATCTGTCATACATAAGTTTTTGGCCCTTTTTTTATAAGTAATAAAAACTTTTAACTGAGTCGATATGTATTAAAATTAAGAAGTTATGGGTTTTATTCGTTTTTCACAAAACTCCTCCCTCTTTCCAACATTTGGTCAGATTTTGCCCATCAACGAACTTCACCGTGATTTTATGTCCCTTGATTTTATTCTTCAGTATGGAAAAGTTTTGTGCAGAATTATGGAAGTCCATAAAAATGTGATTATATATATATATACATATATTTACTGGGGGTGGTTTTGGATTCTACGGGTCATGATCGGTGTAGATACGCAAATATTTTTCCGAAATTCCAACATAGGGGAGAATGTAACAGGGGGTATTTGAGACGAAATCTACATAAAAGGCAAATATTTATATTTTTATATTGATCGCTTATGAAAAGTATTTTTAATTAAGTATCCCAGGCGCAAATTTCGTCGAATCATGATATATTTTTAGCCATATTTATCGAATTATATAATTAAAACATATCAATAGATGTTCATATGGAGTTCATCATCAAATATTTTGTAAATAAAAGGAAAGAAAATCAAATGTGAGTCATTCAAATGCTAAGTGATGTAGATCACATTTTCTTAAATAATAAAAATCGAATTTTTACAGACGTTCTAGAATGCTTTCATTTTGCTAAAATATGTCCGCGTATTATATTTTCCTAAACTGTCACTTACACCGATATTCTTTTGTGTAGAATTATTTATCTACACTCTAATACACTGTAAAAAAAAAAGGGACATTTTTACCGTACAAAGTACTGTTCATCTCGCGCACAAACTCGATCAAAGTGAATGTGCTGTATCTTTCTTTGGTTTCCTGACTATATTAACATGGAAAATACAGTAGTTGCGTAAAATTAACAGCACAATATGCTGGAAATTTAGACGCCAGCAGTGTGTGCTGTAAAAAAATGCGTCCAAATTGCCAGCACATTGTGCTATTAATTTTACGAAACTACTGTATTTTCCAGGTTAATATAGTCAGGAAACCAAAGAAAGATACAGCGCATTCACTGTGAATGAATTTGTTCTGGCAAATCTACAGTGGTTTTTTTACAGTGTACAGAATTGTTGGTTTTACTCTAATACTAGCAGCTAAGCTTTAAGTTTATAACCGGTTTATAAATTTAACAATAATAAACAGTAAAATAAACAGTCATATTATTTGTTAACGGTATACAACTGCGTATTTAACAGTTTATTATTGTTGATTTTACGTTATAATACTGGCACTACTACAACAGTGGTATAATACTGCCAATACAATGTAATAATACTTGTATAATATCTAGCAGCTGAGATTCCAATATTATTACGGTAAAATTGAACTATATTTTACAGTGCAAGGCACTTAATTCAAAGTTGTTGACTTACACTACTCTGCCTTTAAATGGTTCATCTAATCATCTAATCCTGATGTGCTTTATATATAGAATAAAATATATACCATGCAATATTAAATTTATTAAATAACCGTTTTTACATTGTGAAAGTAAAGTATTGTAACCATGTTTTTTGTATGCATGTGTATTTGATTGAACTCGTTAGCTCCAAAACTGTATTTCTGATTGGACTATTATTTCATAAATATTCCACATTAACGACAGCACCGAACACTGTATAGATTTTTGTAAAAAGCGGTCGGTGGATTGAGTACTTAATTCGTATTTAAACTATGGGCAAAATATTTTACGTCTTATTATGTAAGGAAAATCAGTTAAGTTATAAATATTACTGCAAATTCTAACCCAAGTACGTACAAAATAACATACATTTAAATCCAATAAATTAAATAAAGAATTAAATTAATTAATAGTAATCTTAATTAGTCAGATTCCCATCAACATAGACCTATTATATATTTTCCTAATTGGAAAAGAAGACAGTTTAACAAATAAAATGTCTTATACATATACCACGCTTTAAAATCAATACCATATCCTAAAACTGTACTTTATTTACATGCATGTTGTAATCGAAAGATATGTTTCTATTAACCACAGTTTAAGAGGTAATTGATATAATCTGTAATTTGTGGAACGCGGTATATAATATATTTTAAAATTAATAAAAATATATTTTGATTAAATATAAATCCACATTTATTTATTTTGATTTCTGGGAAGGAAGATCTCTTTCATTAATGTTATGTGCTGGTATGTATACAATGTATCATTATGATACTATAGTGGTATGTATAATTGATAGATGCATATTTGTATAATCTAAATATATATTAATAATTAATAGGTGAATATTTGTATAATCTAATATATATTAATAATTAATAGACGAATATTTGTGAATAAAATAGGAATCATTAATTTTTTAAGAAAAAATATCGATTTATATTTTTAATCCATTACTTGCAAGAGCGTTTTTATTTTTATGAGAAAACTTCAACATATATATTCAAACATTTTATGAAAACTATTCATTTTTCTATAATTATAAGTGAACAATAAAATGTGCCCATTTTACATAATTAACAAAAAATGTTCAATTTAAAATTAAAATTTTCCCTTTCATAACTTTTTTGAGTATTTCAACGACTTGAAGGGCAGCTGTTCTTTTTGGACATTTTAATGTCGATTCCTAAATGCTATATTACCACACGCTTTAGTGGGCAAAAATTTCCCTTTTATCATGTACGGGGAGAAAAAATGAATTAATCAACTTTCTAAATTTATATCTACTTTTTTTTATATATAATATCCTTAGTGAAACTATGGCCGTACAGTAAGGTCTCTGATTTTGCCAACCGTTTGGCCCCCAGATATGCATTGATTGTTGTATCTCAGTTGTTTCTTGCTCTTCCAAGATAATTTTTCCGTTTTGGTCTTTGTCTTTTCTTAATAAAAAATTATATCTGTTGTTATATTATTTTTATACTCTTACATTAGATTATATTAAAATGTATTTCCACATATAAGATATTTTCTTTCTGATATGCTAGGCTGCTTTTTGTTTTGTTTGACTCAGGAACTAATAAATTTGGTCTGTATTTTCAATTTTGTTAAATTTACGCTATAAACTAAACCTAGATTGACTCTGACTCTGAATTTGACTTTTTTTACACATATAATTTCAATACTTTTTAAAAATATTTGATTAACATCATTTAAATTCTTGACCAATTATTTTATACATTTTCGATTTACAGTAATTACATGTAGCCCGGATGTAGTTTCTCCATAACATAAATGTCCATCAAGAAGCCAATATTGTTAAATAGTTTTAACGTTTACTTAATTCCATTTCATACAATCAATGTAAATTATGATGCCATTCAATAACATCTGCATTTTTCGAATAGAAAGACTTTGCACTGAAAGGGTTAAGAATAACATGTACATTTTGTATATATCCTGATATATATTTAACGCTTTGTTAAATTTAAAGGAATTACAGCTCCAGAGTCATCAAAGCAATCGTTAAAATTAACATTCGGGAAATAATTTTAAATATTACGCTGAACCTAATACTCGGTCGTTCGCAACAGTTAAACGAAAGGCGAAAGAAAATAAACGAACTGAAAATGAATATGCATGATAAATTCTACGGTTTATGTTTCATTAATGTGTGAAAGTGGGATATAAACGAACACCTTTTTATTTTATTCAGTCAGATAATCTCTTGAATGTAAATATTGTTAAAGTTTAAGTTATGTGTATCTGTAACCACACATTCTTAAAAAATTAAAGGATTAATCGATAAATTTAAGGATTGTTCGTTAAAATCTCTTTTTCTATATGAGACGTTGATTTTTAAACTGGGACTAGTTCATTTTTGACAAAAATTCATCTCTCGGAATTGAATCAAGATGATATTTAAGTCAGTCTACACTGTAAAAAAATAAGACCAGTTTTCCTGTAAGAATCGGAAAAATAGTTTCCCTTATCGTACCGGAATATTTTCCGACCCAGCTCTGAATAAAATCCGTAAAATACCGGTTTATTGACTATTTCCTTTTTTTTTACGGATTTTATTCTGAGCTGGGTTGGAAAATATTTTGGTACGATAAGGGCAACTATTTTTCCGATTCCTACAGGAAAACTGGTCGGATTTTTTTTACAGTGTATTGAAGTCACAATGCAGTTCGTAGGAATGAAGCTCAGACAAATAGCGTCATCTATGGACGGCATTCACAAACAGTTTATTCCACCATATCTCACAAGTAGAAAACCGAAGATGGAACTATATTTGAAAACTATTACTTTCCGATTTGAAGGAATTTTTAAATATGCAATTATACATATATTTTACTTCTCCTATTTTAACAAATAAAAAAAAAATCTACAAACATCTCTCAACAGAAAATAGCTAGAAAATGCATTTATTATGTATATAACATGTCACAAAAAGTTCCGGATTATATGAAATTTTGTATTACTTTATTTTTATAAATGTTTTATATTAAATTCATATTACTTAAATATCATTCCGTTTCTCAAAACTTGCTGTTTTATCAAGTACATTGCAATAAGGATGAATTTATATCGCTTGCCATTTTTTAAAAGTTTATTTTTTAAATAGACCCCTTAATATTAGGAAATCTCGTATATATATATATTAATTTATGCAAATTTTAAAGTATCTAAAATAAAGTAGCTTTAACACTTTTTTTTCCGATTTTTTCCAAACTTTTGGCAACAATATTTGTGATAAGAAATTCCGATGACTACATAAATATATGCCGTTTAATTTTATCAATAAATTAAAGCATTAAGCTGCATTTCAAATTCAAATAAAAGTATAAAATGATTGGAAATATATTCTATGTGTGCACAACTTTGAAGCAAAATACAGTTTATTAAAATCACTAATATACCATTCAACTTCTGCGTAATGGGAAAATTTTAGCATTAGAATTTCTAAGAAATAGTATACACGAATACAAGGATCTTTTACTTGTGTTAATGAAAACGAATTTTTTTTTTATCCTTGAAAACAATTCCTTGAAGTGCGGCAGTTTTTAAAAGACGAATTTAAAAGTAATCCCCCCAAATTAACACTTTTGTTGCATATAAATAAAAATAAATATATTATTAAAATATTATTTTATATTATAAGATGTTTTAATTTACGATATTAAAATATTAGGCTCTAGCAAAACTTTATTACATTCATTGTACCACTCTGAAAAAAAGAACTGATAAATTCATTTCTGTGACGAAATTAATTATTCCCTTTCGATAATGAGAAAGGCTTGCAGGTAATTCTCCTATTATTTCTAAAATAAATTATTCCTTTTATTGTTTTAACTTTAATTACTTGAATTTTAAATATATGTAGAATATTGTGGCTTTCTTACTTTTATTCTGTTTTTTACATATATATCGATGACAATATATAGGGAAAAAACAACGTTTTTTTTTTTTTTTTTTTTTTTTTTTTTTTCCATTTGTATTATATTCCGACAAGAATCATCTTATTACTATTTATCAAATATAATAATTCTTTTTGTAAGGTATTTACTTTTAGTATGACATCTTCTATTTTTTGATTCTGTAATCCTTGACAGACTGATTCAGAAATTAAGGAAACAGTAACACCATACGAATATTAATATACATGTATTATTATTGCGTTGTATACAAGGTGTTACACTTGAAAAAGACCCCAAAAATGTAGGCTTGTGAAAAAATATAGGCAATTGAAGTTTATTTAGCAATCATCCTGATCGGGGCCAGCCCCGTTCCGTAATCAAGTTGAAAAAATTAGGCTCTTCCTCGGCCCTACCCGAATCAATTTATAACAATCAGGCAGTTGTTTTAAACGAAACGTTATCCTACAATTTAAATTAACAAAAAAGCACACTTAATTATGCATTTTTTTTTTAGATTATATTTCGGTAACTTCTGCAATGCGGATTAACAATAATATTAATGGTTACTTAAATAATTTCCTACATAAATACACATTAAAAAAATTACTTTGCATCCCTGAAAAGGCGAACATTGGGTACAAATATATAATCCCTATACTTCAAATCAGTCACAGAGCCTTTGCCAAACACAGGGAGGGGTGTGCGCTCATCCAACGTGATGCCTGCCCAGACCATCAAATTCCCGCTGTCATAGTGGTTTCTTTCTCAGACGTTGGGAGGCAGGTACTGGATCCCTGGTTTTCTCCAGATCAATGTACGTCGAGAATCAGTGTTTAGGCTGAACCCAGACTCATCAACGAATAGAACGGTTCCCTAATGACCCCTGGTCCAAAGTCGATTATCTCTGCATCGTGATAAACGGGTTCTGTTGTGTGCAGAAGTGAGATGACGCAAGCAGCAGGTCTTATTTCAAAGAGCCCTCTATCATGTAGCTTTCTGCAAACCATAACCCTGGAAACTCGGTTTCCTCTAGGCGCATAAAGGTCACGATAGACCTGGAAAGATGCTGTACTCCTGTAATGGATAAATAGCGATCTTCATTGGCCCTCGTGGCTCTTGGACGACCTTTCTCTCTATCGATCTAGTATCCTTAACCCTAGATCTACCGGGAATTTTATTCAAGTTTTAATAAAACGTTCTACACCAGAATTTTTATTTAAAACTATTTAACTTATTTATTTACCTTATTTTTGTCTGGTTTATATACTTAGTTTATTTTAAAGAAATTTCTGGTTTGAATGAATATTTTGTATGTACCTGTCGGGTCCAATGGACCCGTCTGGTAGACGGAGGGTTAAACTGTTTCCATAAGTTCGATACGACGTTGGGCGTTACATTGAAGTCTCCAGGAATCTGCACTTGAGACTGCCTTGTTTCCAGTCTCCCCGCTATTTGCCACCTCATTCCAGCATTCAAACTTTGATGGCTACCCATTTTTACTATCTGCTTTTGAATTTCATCGTATATAGCAAAAAACACCAAGATATTCGGTGAGGTATGCGAGCGAACAAAACGTGAAAATTGTTACGCTCATTTATAAAGCCTGTTCTTCTACTCGCTCCGCCCATACACATATGTACGCTTGCGTATTCGACAGTAAATAGTTGCATCTTTCTTTTGGATAAATATGATCTTAGGCATTCAACTCACACAATATTTCTAATGCCCAAGCTAGGCATTTTTTACATTTCTTATTAACTTTACAGCAATCCTCATAATCTTTAATGAGTTCTTCTGAATCGCTCGTTTTTTTTCTGAAAGTGGCGTAGAGATCGCTACGTCGAGATTATTGCTGCAATAGCGACTGATTATAATGAGTATAGAGCCGGGAAAATTGCAACAACTCTTTTCTGGCATAGTTTTTCATGACTTTCGCCAAGCCAGACAGAGTACTAAGAGCTTCTTCAGCAAGTTCATTTAAAAATTTAACCTCACTGAAACGAAGAGGATCGAACCAGGCAATGTCTTTTATGGACAAGCCATTCCCAGTAAATCGTGTATTCAACTGCTGAATAGGTCTAAAATGACATTATAAACTTTTACCTTAAATAAGTCAGATGGTGATCCGATAATACTTCTTGTCTCATCGTGAGAATATTTATCACATCGATGTTTAACTATATATATTCTCTTTTCCGGTGTGAAACCCTCAATTTCAATGGTGTACTCCCTTTCTATTAGTTGCTTCTGAAGATGTTCCGCAAATTCAGAAGTATTTTTCATAACCATATCAAAATTATTTCTTTTGTGTAGTAGATTGGATTTCAGGGTTTGGATTTTGTGAGCAGCAGTTAAGTAGCCCAGACCGCTTCTCTATGCAGATACTTCGTTGTGGGCGTAGATATTGAATAGTTCACTTAAAATGGTTGCTATTAATATATGATAAAACTTGCACAAATTATCAATCGGTTATCTTTCCGAAAAAGATACATGTGACGGGAAATCGTCCATTTCGGTGATACCTTGTAAGCACTTAATCAATGTTAAAAACTTATGTTGATCTTTAAAAGATTACGAAGACTATCCAAACATGCTATTAAGTGCTCGATCCTTAATCCATCACCTAGTAGCGATTACTTTTTGTAATCGACGAAGAAGTTTATTTCCACCTACAGACTCATTCACTGAAGTCCATGCTTCCATTCGCTCATATCACTTTGAGTACTCTTGCGCTTTTTGGACTGCATTCTTCTTGAGGTTTGAACAAGCAGAAATTTTCAGTTCCGCTTTCAACACAGCTCATATGAAAATCATTGGACCTACAGGAATCTTGCTTGCCCCGTAATCATTAAAATTTGGACCGGCACAACTTTTTTTTTTTTTCAAAAAATACATGTGTTTTTAAATCGTTGTTATTCCCCAATTAAAATTGATATAATTTGTTTTTATTATTTTTTAAGATGGGTAGATGCATTTCTAAGCAATAAAATTAAAGTATGATAAAACCTCTTGAAAAAGAACCTGAATATGACGGAATTCTGTGTTTAAGAAAAAAAAAATGTAAATTGGATCTATGTAAATTGAGAATAACAATACTTGTGAAAAGAATATAACGTATTTACAACACATGATGAACCTGTTCATTGGTGGGGGGGGGGGGGGGGCTGCCCATAACGGAATTTTCTTCTTTCCTATGCAATTCCGTTTTAAAAGATTTTATTGTATAGAATTTTTTATTTTTTAAATCTCCAAGCCATAGAATGTGGATTTATATTAATGGTAACTGTGACATTTACATATAATCCGATGCATTTAAAAAACTTTTTTAACACTTTTTTTTTTTAATGAAGAATATAAACATGAAATAAAACGATAAAATATGTATTTTTTTAGAACTTCTCGTACAAGACAATTTTAACCTTATAGCCATAAAAATCTATGTCCAGCTTGATCGGGCCGAGCCGAGCCCAGCCTATTAATTTTTTGTGCAGGCTGGGCCGAACTTTTAGCTTTTATACCCTCATTTATATTCAATAATTTTTTTGAACGGACCAAGCTCGGCTCGGAGAAGTAATGTCCGAACTTTGAACTTTTATACCGAGCTAAAAGAAAAATTGTCTACTGATCGTACTCGGACTGAAAATATCTTTCCACCCGCAGAGACTTCTATTTATATTATTAATGAAATAATTATATATAAAAAGAAAGAAAAAATAAAATTTAAATCTAACGAGCACAGGAGATATATTTTCAAACGCTCAATGGTATTAAGAATTTATTTTTATCATTTTGTTTTTTATTATTTTTCATTCATACAAAATGGCGATGGTGTAATATCCGGTAGTAGAAAGTTTGAGACGGGAGATGGGCGTCGCAGATTTTCTTTTGTATTTTACGAATTATCTTTCCATCGAACCTTTATTATTAATAAAATGAATAAAATGCATAAAGGCATCACAGGTAATTGATTGTTTGGTTAATTAACCCTTCAATTGTAAAATATATTACCTGCATATTATTTTTTGCCTCTGAATTATCTGTCGCAGTAACTTGGGGGAATTTTCTGCTACTGTAGTGTAATAATTAGAATTATATCTTTAGTTTTCATTGATTATTTTATGTGTACAAATACCGTCTCGGAGGGATCATGCCGGCCATCTGCATTTTGAAATTTAAATACATTTTTTTTTGTTACTAATTTTGAAAATAAAAAAAGGGTAACTTTATTCACCTTAAATAACTTAAAATAATTAAACACAAAGAGGAACAATAGTAAAAAATTCTTTTGTCATGATATATCTGCTTCTCAGCCTATCCTTAATCCCCACAAAAGACAAATTTTATTTATTTATTTGAGTTCGTGCATTTCAAATTTATATTATATGGTAAGACGAAAAAAAATGAATTGTTTCACTTTCTAATTTAAAAAATAAATAAATAAAAAAAATAAAAAGGTATAAACGTATTTTTCAATATTATATATCTCTTAATTGTTAAAATTTCTGAAATGCTAATGTGACTTTATATGTTTGAAACTGTCTTGTTCGAGGAGTTCTAAAAAAATTCCTATTTTAGTTTATTTCATGTCTATATTCTTCGTTTTAAAAACCGACCTGAGCTGCAGTCTACAGCAAGCACATTTAATACAAAATTCTTGTTGTCTTTCCCCTGGATTTTGTTGAACCGAGCGCTGAATAAAGTTAAATGTCTGCATAAGGTGGGAAAAAAATGTCCCTTTCATATTTGCATATGAATACATAAAATTCGCACGTTTAATTCCTTAAGAATCTGATAGAATTTTTCATTTGCCCATGAAATTAACGTATAATTTTATAATTTATTGCTCCTCGACCATGGCCCTTCACAGACTGTCAAGTCTTGAAACACTTAATTTGACAGCATTTTCTGAAAAATCTTTGGTTACAGAAAAATGAAAAACTGTGCAATTTATTGCTGTCTTAACGAGAATTATGCATTTTTTTTTAATTTATAAATTAAAATGAATTAAACATAGATTGAAAAAATATTTATCATTTTAGATGTTAAATTCTTTTTAAAATCAATAATTTATTTATAAATTATAAAACTTCCCATTTCTAATTAATGAAAATAAATGTCAAAACTAGCAATTTGTGAAGGCCCCAGGGCTCTTCTGTTGTCCTCACATAAATCCGGACCTATGCATCATATTCTTAAAGCCAGGCCTCTTTCCTTTTCAATCCAAAAAGTTACACATTTTGTATGCAATGTAAAAAAATTCTCGAAAGGTTCCGAAAAAAGTGGTGGCATTAAGATGCCGCGGCTTTTTGCTGTTACGTTTACATTCCAATTTTTCAGAAACATTCTATAATATATACTCCGAAACCTTTCATATTAAAATACTAAAATATTTTGATATGAAATGTTTCGTAGTATTTATTATGTAATGTTTGATTTCTTTCTTGTGAAACGTAACAGCAAAAAGCCATAGCATCTTAATGCCACCACTTTTTTCCGGAACCTTCCTTAAAATTCAGATACGAATACAGAATATAATAAACATTTAGATAAATGTATTTTTTATTTCTATCTTATTCTACTCTAAAAGAATACAATATTGATTAGTAATCAGTAGAAATTTTTACAATAGATTAAAAATGTTAAAAAACTTTTACGAACATTGCATACCAAATCTCCCACTCCACACACAGACCGGAAAAAAAATCAAAGATCCCAGGTCCATGGCCCATTTGCCCCATGTTTTAATTAATTCAAAAATTCGGACTTTGATCTTTTTCTATTTGCATCAAAAAATTACAAAATTTGCATTTTGATCTTTTTATTTTGATACATTTATACTAATATTTTGCAGTTTTCACAATAAAAACACACATTTTTATTCCTAATAAAATCGTGAATGGCACATATTTCACAGCAAAAAAGATGCTTCAACTTTAAACAGCTATTACTCTTACAGTTATGATGTAACTAGTAGAAAAATGTAACTTTTTTTGCCTTACTTCTTTGGATATTTTTACTAAATATAAATTGTAGGACCGGGAAACCACATAAAAATTTAAATTTCATATTATTTTAAGAAATGTTTTTATTGAACCAAATCACTTTTAAAATACTTCTGTATCTCGTTTAAGACTGTTCTCAAATCCAAGAAGGCAACTTTATGACATAAGTTTCAATTTATTTTTATTCGGAAATGCATGAAACTATCAGGTGTTGTTGTTCAAAAACTATGTCATCGAGCCGTTTTTCCGGGTTTTTTTTTTTTTTGCAAACGTAATAGATCTTACAGAAAAGGGTGTCAAAGGGGACGTTTTGAATTGAATTTCAGCGCAAAAGTAGAATAGCCACTCAAGAAAATGCGAAAAAACGTGTTTGTGACGTTTTATTGATAAAAAAATGGAAAACACAGTTAGATTCGAAATCGCTTCAATGATCAGGCTTTAAATTTTATATATTTCCGTTAAAAAATGAATTTGTAAATGTGTTAAAACGTTTTACACTTGTTCAGCAGTTAAGAGCAGTTGAGAACAGACTTAAAACATTTTTGTAATTGGAACTATAAGTCTATGCCTCACGGTTTAGGAATTAGCTATGGCAAACGGTTGAGAATGGACACCCTGTATAGTAAAACGTCCGAATAGCGGACAACTAGGTACCCATGAATTCGGCTGTTATTCGGAGGGTCCTGTATTTAGAAATAAAAGCTAAAACTTACAAATATATAGAGTTGTTATGGGACTGAAAAGTGTTCGCTAAATAGAAGTGTCAAGGTAAAGAAGAAAATGAATCAAAGGAATGTTCTATCGTTTTTGTTTATAACAAACAAACAAAGACCCAGAATCTGCATAAAAAGTCCCGCGGCCGGTCCAACATGGAAAGAATGAAATCGAAGCCATATTCGAATCTTCGGAACAATAATGCCCGGCCCTGTCACAAATCAAATGATAGAAAAATAGCACAAATTCGTGCTTCGGGTGACCTCCACCCTCTTCCCCCTCTCAGAATTAAGACATATCCGAAAGGAAAGGAATATTTATTTCATATTAGAATTTTTTTTAAATCAATATCATTGCAAAATATTTCTGAAAAGGTAAATATAGGATAACTGCAAAATATTTCTGAAAAGGTAAATATAGGATAACTGCAAAATATTTCTGAAAAGGTAAATATAGGATAACTGAAAGACAAACGTTCACAAACTGAGTAAATGATAATAAGTATAATTGAAATTCATAGACATATTGCTAAATAGATATATCGGAATTACTGATAGTGATAACTTAGCATCTCCCCTCTCTCCCTTCCCATGGAAATATCATCCCAACAATAAAACTGTTTTCCTTTCTGTAAAATAAAATCTAAAATTTGTATTAATAAAAACAAATATACTTTCGAATATTACGTATTCTCTCATACATAATCATTCTATGTACAAGATAATGTTAAACAAAGCAAAATGCTGTATCAGATAATATCTTTCAGAGGAGACAGAGATATATAGCTTCCTAGAATTTATTTTGAAGACTTCTACTGCAAAGGATTTTCTTAGAAAAAAAAGCCTCAGAATATACAATAGCGTGTATTTCCTCTTCGCGCTTCAGGCAGTATCAAGGCTTTACAAGATCCAAAATCCCTTTTAAACAGATCATAAAAGAATCAGTCTCATACCTGACATGTTTTTAGCAGGCACCCTCCCACACCCCTAAATAGTGGTATAGTAGATCTTAGTTAAGGATGAGATAACGTTACTGTAATAGTACTGAATAGCCAACGTCCGGTTCTTTCTTTTCTTTTTTTTTCTTCTCTTCCTTTTCAAAAAGGGCCATAAAAATGTGACCCAAAAAAGATTGCAATTGGATAAAAGTTGCGTTTTTTTTTTTTTTTTTTTTTTTTTTTTTTTTTTTTTTTTTTTTTTTTTTTTTTTTTTTAAAATCTTGATTTGGTATCACGGCCGAAATTAGGCGAAGGGGCAGAGGACGCACGTACCCCAGGCGCCACACAGTGGTCCGAAATCCCGAAAAGCGGGCCAAAATATGAAAAAGTTATTTAAGTGCCACGAAATTTCGTACACAGGTGTTTTTCAGGATGCTGATCTCGATTCTAAAATAAAAATTGCAAAATACAAAATGGCAGATCAAATATGGCGGACTTAAAATTGAAAGTTATTCCATTTCTAGGAAACTTCGTATACAGGTACTTTTGAGGATGCTAAGTACGATTCAAAAACTAAATTTTAAAAAAATGGCGAATTAAAAATAAAAACAATTAGATTTAAATAAAATATTTTGAGTTTCGGAATTAAAAAGTTTCGAGGCTACACGTTACAAGGTGTTTTCAAGGAACTAAGATGTTTTTAATCGAAATTAAACGATGAATATTTATTTATGAAATACGATTAAGTACATTAATGAAAAATAAAATACTACAAGGTTTAATTTCTATATATTATTAAAATAAAACGAAAGGATATTCTAAAATTCATCTTCTGAATCATCTGTAGTATAGCAAGTAGACTCTTCAGAAGGGGAGGTGTCGAAACGTTTTGCAGGAGTTTCTGTGCTTCTAGGGGCAAGGATATTAGTTTCTTTGATGGTAATTTACTTAAACTTCAAATGAAGGGAACTGATAACATTAAAAGCCGCAAAAAATATTCAATTGTTAACGTCCTACTGCATTTTAGAGAGAAATCTTCTCCATAGCTTTTGATCAATTTGCTGCACGATACTTGAGCGTCTCCTGACATTTTCCCAACTGGCAATATTGAGGAAGATATTATTTCTGTGCCATGAATAAGTAGTTTATGCACAAAAGTTGTCATATAGAACTAGGAATACATTTCGATAAATTTACAAGCAAACATCTTTTGAGCAATAATTCACGAAATTGGTCAAATGAATGTTAAGAAATTACTCGTAATATAGCGTTGAATCATTTGATAAAATCTTAATCTACGCTCCTTATGAAAGCAGAAATAGTTGCGTTTTTAAAGAATCGACGATCTGTATTGTAATCTTTTGCGCTTCCAAATCCGAGCTTTGATTTATTGACGAGAAGTCCTAATTTTAAACGAAATCTTTTTTGTAAATTTTGTTTTGCACTTTTAATTTTTTTCTTCTCGTCAGGAGTGCACACTTGCCATTCCTTTATATACCTTTTGTATGCCGAATGCAAGCTACACTCAGAAGATCTTATACAGGCGCATGTGACGTGGACATCCCGAATTGTAAATGATTTTCATTTACTTTTAGCTTGAAAATGTCATCAAGATTATTAAACTGGTTTGAAGTTGCCTGATATAGATATCAACGTTGAGTTGACAAATTTCTAGTAATGACAATAAAACTTTTACAATCAATCAGCGTTAAAGCTAGTTTGTAATTAACGCCTACTTATTTTCTGTCAATGATTGTTTTAAAAGTAATAAGTTTACTCTCCTGATCTGTAATATAATTCATTTCATTGACAGTAGCTTCCGTATTTTCGTGCAAAAAATGGATTCTGATGAGTCTAAAAATTCGAGGAGATGAAGATCCCGTATTTTTCCAGATAACGATTTCCCAATTATTCGCAACACTTAAGTTCTATTGGCACTAGTGAAGTGAAAAAGCTATTTGAACCTATTTTCTACCATCATCAAAGCTAAATTTTTGTTTAAAAGTACTTTGACAAGATGTACTATCACATCCCCACTTGAAAATAAAAATCAGATCCCTAATGTTCTCGGAAGTCAGATTCTTAATAATTGCCGTTTGCATTAATAAAATACGTGCTGCAGTATGATCTAGCAAAGATTGCAATTGACAAGATAATTCTTCTAATTACGATAGAATACACAAAATTATTAGCTAGTATAAAGATAAGAAAATGTATTTCTATTGTACCGATGACTGAGAATTCTTTTCATTTTTTTTTTTTTTTTTTTACTAATCGTGGTTATCAAATTCCTTTATGCTTATGATTATATTACTTATTTGTAACATAATACATAATAATCTGTCATAAAACTGAATAATCTAAAAATTTCAAAAATATTTGCCAGCTAAATTACTGTGAAAAGTAATAAATGTCATAGCTTTTGAAGTGACTAAAAAAATGATATTTTTACTTGTGGTTACAAAAACCTGCACGAAATGCACGATGGCAGTTTTTGGCAGCTAATTTTTCATGATTCATTCGAAAATAGTTCAGGCTATTGTTTCCATTATTTCCATTACTTCCTTTGCGGAACACCGTGGAACTTATAAAATTTTTGATGTTTGAAAGCAAAAAAATATATATTTTTTTGAAAAAAAATTATCAAAAATAATCATGAAATTACTAAGTTTTATGTGCTTAATATAATTTGTGTAACATGAGCAAAAAAAGTACACACTATCATCGTGTGAATCCATTTTAAAGAAGAACCTTTAAGAATCTTTGTTTTGCTCTTTTTGTTCGCCTCAGACGATAATCCTCCAATCGTTACTTTTGAAATGATAACAGATTGCCAAAGCAAAACGAAATCCTTTTTATAAATATAGATTATGACCCTTCAAACATTATTCTAGTCATCTGTATAGTCAAAATTTCCTAAATAGTAACTTTATTTTTCGACTTTTGGGCCAGCTTTTTGGGATTTTGCCCCACTGTGCGCCAGTACGAAAGGCGCAGCTCCAAATGAAAATTTTGTTTGTCGTTTTTTTTTCTCCCGTCTATGTTTACTGTTTAGCACGATTGTTAAAATTGTCTTTTCTGGGGTACGTCAAAGAATAAAAAAATCAAAGGATGATACGGGATAAGAATCCTGTATAAAGCAGAATTTTTTTCAGTTCCTTTCGATTCCGTTTTCAAGGTTTTAATGAATCAATATTTGAGATAACTAATTACGTAGTTCAGTTTTGCATATTTTATGATTACATATTTTACATTTAAAAAGAAGTCGGATATTAGAAACAGTAAAATTCTCTTTGAAAAAAGCTTAGCAGAAGAGGGGGGAAGGGAACGCCAAAATACCTGTTTGCCCCGGGTGCAAAAAAGGCCATTTTTAGACCCTTTTTTTTATAGTATTACTGCTCTGTAAAACATTCTTTTAAAATTCATTATATTTTCACTAATAAAATATTTCTTAGGTGTGCAGTGGGAAGTCTGGGGGCTTCATTATCCCCCTGGACTCCCCTTCCTGCACCCAAGCCCAGGTAACACACATGCAACGTGTGTGTGTGCATAAGTTATCACAAATATGATACGTGTGTATGTGCATAAATTATCACAAATATGATACGTGTGTGTATCAAAAATAAAATGCTGGCAATATTTTTCATATTCAGAGAGAAGAAAATAAAGTTCTTAACTGTACCGTAAAAAAAAAGTAATCTCTGATCACATTTCTTACACATTTTATTTATCATGTTGTAATTTGAATATATACTCATTGATACTCAATTACGTATTTATTTTCATCTGAAACGTAGTTGTGGTAAAACTTTTTGCGAAAATCCAAACAACCCGACTTTGAAAAAAAAACCAACTATGGAAGTAAAATTAAAATCTTTAACACCGAAAATAGAGGGTAGCCGACAGGTTCTTCTCTCAAAGCTGGTAGACAGAAGGCGCTGGATTCAAACCCAATCACGCCCGTTGGCCTAATCGTTCGGAGTTTGTCGTGGACTTTGAACCTTGGATTTCCTTGCGTAAATACGGGTTAGATTCCCTTAGAAAGACACCCCGGAGGGCACCCCCCTTTCCGGGCCATATCTCCCATGTAGAAAATCGGCGGTCGTAAATAAAACGAACACCACCGAAAAGAGAAATTTATGGACAACTTGATCCGATGAACTCTATTCAATGATCCCGAGATGTCCACCATACAATGGTTTTACTATACTTGAATATTAAAGAATGAATTTTATGAATATTTGAATAGTAAAGACTTGTTCTATTTTCTATAAAAAAACATAAAATTGGTATTAGCGACATAATTGTAGATTACTTTTCATAATTGGATTAAAACATAGTTTACTTTCCTTTCATTTCAAGCTCGGGTCGGGTTGCGAGTGCAGCTTATTCTTTTCCTCGGGTTCGGTTCGGGTTTTGAGTTGGCTTCAAATGAAATTTTCGGATTCGGGTCGAGCTGTACCTGACCCGCGCATGACTATCTCTAAACATCTGAAAAAAAAAAAAAAATAGTAAAATTTATTCTTCGTAAGTTACGCAAAAATGTTAAACACCAAGAAAACCAAGAATGTGAAGTTATCGACTCGGCGCTTTACTCTCTATGAACACCCCATGGAAGACTGCTTTATTATTGTTTTTCTTTTTACGTTTATCCGTTCGAAATTTATTTTAACTATTCACTTCAGGAGGCCAAGTACAGTTCTGAGCAGATCGGGTTGTACCGGGCCCGAATCTGAAAATTCCATTTGAAGTCAATCATCAACCCTACCCGAATCCGAAAAAGAAAATTCTTCGTCTCACAAAAACAACCCGACAAAAAGTTTTTCGACGACCCGCAACACGACGTATTTCAATCCGCACTTGATTCGAACCCGAAATACTTCAACCAGCAACCCGAACAGAACCCGAAATGAAAGGAAAGTAAATCATGTTTTAATGCAATCATGGAAAATAATCTATAATTATTTGTCTAGTGAAACCTGAAATTTAAATTGTTTGCTAATCAGGTTGTTGAGATCTTCAAAAAGTTTGAGCAGAGTTATGTTCTAGAAGAAAATTGAGTCCATATTCAATTTAGTGTTTGAGAAATAAAATGTATATAAGAAATGAAATCATAGATTATTCTTTCTTTACGGTACAGTTAAGAGCAATTTTTTCTTTATATAACATATATCATTAACAATTCGTTTCGACACACACAAAACACATATATAATGTTTGTGATAGTTTCTGCACAGATAGACATATTATGTGTGTATAGATTGTAAGATGTCCAGTATTCAGCGGTAAAATCAGTACAATTCAAATATATAATTGTGTTAAAAAATTGAAAATTGTTTGTTAAATAGAAGTCTCCGCTAACTTTTTAAACCACTATACAGGTCAAAAACAGTGTTTCTAAATCTGGCGGATTTTTATTCAAAAATTTCGAGTTAGCACCATAAAATTTTTAATTCTAATTTTCTTTCATTTTATTCACGAAATATTTATACCTATAATAATAAAAAAATTCTATTCAAACTTTTTGGGAAGAATTTGGAATTTCATAATGATAGTTTTTATAAATAACTCGTAAAATGCATCAACAGACTGTGTAGTGTTAATTTTTCTGTACAGATATTTATTTTTACGTCGATATGTTTAAAATTTTATCTTGTGAGAGAAGTTCAGGCAAAAAAAAAATATTACAGTCTATTTTACATGTTCATATTGTTCATTTTAAATAAAAGTGCCGTATAGACTGCATAGTACAGGGACCTCCGCTGCAAAATATTGTTTCTCCTACATTTTTTTTATCTATCCTATTGTAAACTATATTGATTTTTTAATGAATCAATATTTATATGTAAATATATCTGATTATTATTACCATTAATACATTTACATGGCTTGGAGACTTAAAAATCTGAAAAATTCTATATCGAAAAACCTTCTATGACGGAATCACATAGGAGAGAAAAAAAATCCTTATAATAGTTAAGTTCCTTTTACACCAAGTCTGTCGTCTCTTACAAACGTATTATTATATCCATTTTGCACCGATGAGAAAAAAAAATCCGTTTAAATCAGGCTTTCGTCATACACAGATACTTATAGCAGGTTTTACACTACTGTATCACCCACCCTAAAAATGTATATGTACTACTAGTCTTTAAGGGGAATTTTAATTCTAGAATAATGGTAATTTAAAACTATATGCATTTTCGGCAAAAATTGCTGACCCAAGGAAGTTGTGCAGATTTTGGAACGAGTCAGACAAAGACGGGTCAAGGATTTTCATACAAGCAGCGTTGTGACCGGACATGAAATTTTCGGTCTTCTTTCGGTCAGATAGTTCGCAGACGTCTAGGAAGAATAAAGCACAGGCGCAGAAATAAGTTTAGTTCGGCCTGGCCCGAGCTTTCAGTGAAAGCAAGACCCAGACACGACCCTGAAAAACTGATGATCAGACTCGACCCGTCCCGAGTCTCTGTAGACCTTTGAATTGCATTTGAATGTGGAAAACGTGTCTTAATGGCTGGAAAAATTTTAAATTATGAAACAATTGAGTTTGAGTTGGAAATTTCGTTCAAACTCGCTGATTTTTTTAACTTTCGTTCAGCTCACGTTCGTTTATCAAAAATTGAATCAAGTTCTACTTAAAGTTCAAAGAAAGTGAACTAAGTTCATGAACTTTCGTTCAGTGAACGCGCTCATACCCAACACTGCACTACACCCGTTTGCCCTTCCCCTCTACCAGGAAGAATTGAGTTTCATAATATTTTTTTTTTTTTTAGTTTTATTGAAAAGAAAGAAAAATAGATTTTTTTTTCTTGGCCCACTACACCCGTATGGCCCACCCCGGGGTAGCGGGGTGAGCCAGACCGGCCATGCCACTGTAATTGATTAAGTTGTTTTCTAGATTTTTTCCCCTGGAAGTTTAATTCATTTTTTGAGTTAATTAAATTTCTTTACATTTAAGGGAAAAATGGAAACTAAGCTGAATGTGTTATCTTTTCTGCAACAATTCTTTTGCTGTCCCAGTGTCGCCACACTCGTGTAAAAGAAAATTGTCGCCACACTCGTGTAAAAGTTATATCTTCGTTATGTATATTGAAAGACATGTGCTAAAAATTTTAATATATACGTAGATACTTTTTATTTATATATTTTTTATATATTTTTGTGATTTATTCAATTTAAATAAAAAATGTATTTCCAAAAGTTCAATACATTAAATGTTAAGTTCATACTTGTTTACATGTCTTACTCATCTCACTAACATATTAAATAGTATTTATCATAAATTATTTATGGCAGCTCTTTAGCTATAAATTTGTCCCTTTTATGGTAATAATTCATGCAGTCTAAAACAAAAATAATTTAACTGATTTTCTTATTGCTTTTCTTATGTTCTAGCTAAGCTGAATGTGTTATCTTTTCTGCAACAATTCTTTTGCTGTCCCAGTGTCGCCACACTCGTGTAAAAGAAAACATCTTTTTACATGTTATATCTTCGTTATGTATATTGAAAGACATGTGCTAAAAATTTTAATATATACGTAGATACTTTTTATTTATATATATTTTTATATATTTTTGTGATTTATTCAATTTAAATAAAAAATGTATTTCCAAAAGTTCAATACATTAAATGTTAAGTTCATACTTGTTTACATCTCTTACTCATCTCACTAACATATTAAATAGTATAAACATATTATACAATAGTATAACAATAGTACAATAGTATAAGTACAATAGTATAAGTACAATAGTATAAGTACAATAGTATAACATATTAAATAATAATATCATAAATTATTTATCGCAGCTCTTTATGTATAAATTTGTCCCTTTTATGGTAATAATTCATCCAGTCTAAAACAAAAATAATTTAACTGATTTTCTTATTGCTTTTCTTATGTTCCATTGTGTAAAATTGTTAAACTTATTGTTGCGAGAATTCTAAAAAAAAAACAAATAACCACGCCCTTTTCGTTCTCACTATGGCCAAGTTAAACGCTAATATTTAAATTCACTGTGTACTTTTAAGCTAACCTGAAATGAGAGATTTTATTGCAGTTTAATGTAGAAATCTAAACTTTAAAATTTCATTTAATTACATAAAGTCATTTTCACGGAGCACATTTAATCTTCAACTAAAGGAAAACGCTAAACATCATAGGAAATTACTTTCTATTCTAAGCAATAAACATACAATCGTTGCATCTAAAGTTTTATTTAAGACGTTGTAATTCAAAATTTAATATATGATATGATTTAGAAAAATTTGAGTTTCTTGAATAACCCTATTTATTTTATGGACTTGTGAAGTTATTTATACGCTTTAGATATTATGTATCATTAAATATATAATGGAAAACAATCCCTGCCGGACCGGCCTACAGGCGGAGGTAGATTTCGAAGTTAAGTTTACTAATTTCACCAACAAAAACTAAATCATGATTAGAGATAAACCCACTTTAGCAATTTTATCTGGTCACTTTTGGCGAGTTTTTATTTCATTTTTATATAATAGCTGGTTTTATCAAAATCATGTTAAGGCGGTATTAAAAAAATACTTTTCCATGCTCAACAACTCGAAATTTTCTGGCACATTTTCAGAATCATTTTTAATAGAAAAAATGTGAAACTTGCTGAGTGACTTTTGAAGATATTTATAAGCGACCTATGTTTTTAATTTTCGTTCAATTAATGAAGACCTGATTCATAAATAAAAAAAATTCTCAATAGGACAATATTTTTTGTTTCTAACACAATCGTTTTGGGAAATTCTGTTCAAAATGTCCACTTTGACATCATTTTTTGAAATATATTCAGCCTCTATCAAAAAATCGATCATTACGGTACATTATATAGTTTCTGAACAAGAGAATCTACAACTGGATGAATTTAAATGAATTTAAAAATGAGTAAGAAAATAAGCAGTTTGGATTTGAATACACACTTAATAATATGATTTTTTTCTTCAACCGCTATGTATTTTTAATTTGTTTTTGCTGTAAGAATTGGTCCTATCAAAAACTTGTCTATATAAATGTTGTTGACAATATTAAGAAGATATATGATAAATTCATGGGGATTTTATATCTTGTGAATTGTCGGAGTTATGGATTTTTTTCTTCTTCAACACCCCTTTTTGTTTTCGTTTTTTTTTTTTTTTTTTTTTTTTTTTTTTTCGGTACGAATTGGTCCTATCAAAAACATGTGAATATAAAAGTTATAGATAATATTAAGGAGATTTATAATAAAACTAATTGGATTTGATATCTGGAGAATTGACGAAGTTATGAATTTTTTTTCTAACAAAAACCCTATTTTTTGCGCCCCTTGAGCCCATTTTTTATTTTATCAAAAGTCTGTGATACATACATTTTTGGCCCCATTTTTAGAAATAATAAAAACTTTTAACTGATTCGATAGGTACCAAAACTAAGAAGTTATGGGTTTTTTTTCGGTTTTTATAAAACCCCTCCAGTTTTCATACCCTTGGTCCGATTTTGCCCATTAACGAACTTGACCGAGATTGTATGCCCCTTGATTTTATGTATATCAGTTTGGAAGAGATTTGTGCAGAATTGTGGAAGTTATCGTGTCCAGAAGAAAGTGATATATATATATATATATATATATATATAGAGAGAGAGAGAGAGAGAGAGAGAGAGATAGATAGATAGTTTGATAGATAGATAAAGGTTTTTTCTGAGGGTGGTTTTGGGTTCTACGGTCATGATCGGTGTAGATCTACAAAATTTTTTCTGAAATTCCAACATACGGGAGAATGCAATATGTAATATATCATACGAAATCTACCTAAAATGTAATTAAGAAAACTTGAAATATATATATATAGAGAGAGAAAGAGAGAGTAAACTTCCGATTATCCGTTACTCACGGGATCGACGGGATGGCAGAAAACAGAAATAGACAGATAATCAAAAGTCAGTCCAAGACCATTATTAATATCAAATTTCTGTTTGTTGATTTATAAATAACGATATTTAAACGCCTTTTTTATTCTCTCTTGTATTTATGAACAGTAAGCTCAATTAATATTAAAAATAAATTAATGGGTCAAATTTTAAATTTTACAGAGTAAATACCTGTTTTCATCCAAAATAATATGTTATACTTTTTTGTTTGCGTTTTGCTTCTGCTTTTAATACAGCAAGATTATGCATTTTACGTAATAAAAGTACTTAGATTGCATCTACCTCTTCTTGCATCTCAAACTGATTAATGCACTTAGAGAACGTTATCTCCACTTCTGCATGACTGACTCCTTAATTATCATTCCCCGATTCACCGTATTCATCCGCTTCAGGTTTCTCTGGATTCAAACAGTCACAGATAAATTTTTCATAACTAATATCATTCTTATCAGAATTAAGTCAGTCTACAGAAAATCATATACAGAAACGTTTTTTGAACATGGTGCTTTTGATACTAAGGTCAATATTTCCGAATCACCACCAGGTACTTCAGCATATTCTGTGCTGTCAATATTTTTGGGCCACCATTTTCTCCAGCTTATCTGCATTAAAACAGGTTTTATCATTAAGTTTTTTATTCATTTCTACGTTTTTTTTTTTTTTTTTCATAAATCATAGGTGCGGAAATTACAATTCCTTGAGTATGTTTTTGAATGAACCATTGGTAAACAGCGCAGTTCAATTGTTCATCTTTTGCAATTTTCATGGTTTTTTTGTGCTCCACCGTCTGTGGTTTCTAACTTTCTGGAATATTTTTAATTTTTTTAGAATTTTTCTCTAAATCATTTACTGTAGATCGCCCTATACCATTCTCTTTAGACAAATAATTAGCAGTTTCAACATTTTTTAAACGTTTGATAATCGTCAACATTCCTTTTTTTCTTCCCCTCACATGCACTGATGATTATTTCGGCTGGAATTCCTCTTTTCCAGCTGCAGTTTATCTGACATCAGAAAAGCATTTTTCTTAGTATTTTGCTTAGATCAGTGCTGCCTCACTCGGGTTCACTGTACGTACATGTGACATTTTTTTGTTCGTTTCAGATAAATAAAATGTAAATCGGAAGCCTACTGTATATATATGCATACTTTTTCTAAGTTTTCCTTTAAGCTGTGCATTTAACATTTTATGTCTCGACGGTACTTTAAAATATCATTAAAATAACTTGTTGTAAAAATAATTTAATACATCAATTAGTAAGAAGACAGTTTATAACGAATTATAGATTCTTTACTTTATCTTCTTTCAAAAGCATTGTTGGTTGCAGAAAACAAAAATACTTTAAAGAGGATGAATTCTTTTGAATTTACATCTTTTCGGCTTTCTTGACATTGAAATATTGGTGGTGGTGGTGGGGGGGGGGGGTCAGTTTTGAAATATTACTACATTTTAATTGTAGGAGCATCATATTTTTATATTCCTCAATTCTACAAAATACTAAAAAATATTTTAAACACAATATTTGATTAGAGTTATATATATATATATAGCACAAAATCAATATAATTTAAAATCTAATTAATTAAGTTTAATTGGTAAAATACTTCTAAATTTATTAAATGAATGTTTAAAACTTATAATGTAGTTTCGAGAATTCACAAAAGATGCTTTACAAGATAACAATTTCAAGAAATCATAATTTAGATCATAAAGGGTTAACAAGATTAAAAGTAAAATTTGAAATACCATTAACTTAGAAATTTTCATTTTAATAATTTTATACCGTGAAGTGAAATATATTGTATATAAAAAAAATCTACTGGAAAATAGTGATAGAAATTTAACTATCATGGTACAGGGGGTTATAATTAAACTTACCCTATAAACAGCATCCTACAGCGCAAACGAGTGAACGGAATGCATTGGAATTTGGTATACAGACTATGCACGAGATGCGCTCACGGAATTAAAAAAAAAAAAGTTCGAAAATGTCCACCACATGGCGCTCTTTCCGAAAAAAAAAACATTAAATTTAACACAATAAACAGCCGAAACAGCCGGTTTTACATTTTATTACTGATAATTCTTGATCTGGAATGTTAGAATTGTTTTTGTATTCCTTTTTGGTCGTTTATTGTGTTAAATTTAATGTTTTTTTTCTGAAAAAAGCGCCCTCTGGTGGACATTTTGCAACTAATTTTTTTTTTCCAAATTCCGTGATCGAATGTCGTGTATAGTCTATATACAAAATTTCATTGCATTTTGCTCACCCGTTTGCGCTGTAGGATGATGTTTATAGGGGAAGTTTAATTATAACCACCATGTATATTAATGTAGAATATTGATGGTTTAAATGAAATATAAAATATAAAACTTTCAGTGCAGTATAATATACTCCACTTAATTTATCAAAGAACTACTCTAATGTTGCGTTTTCGTGTTATTAATGTTACCGTATTACACTGTAAGCTAATTAATTTAAGCTCGAAATACATTAATGCAAAGTAAGTACTTATGTGCTATTTTCTATAGTGTAAATTACAGCGTTAAACCCCCTGGTGTAATTGATTGCTTCATTACCGCTTTATAATATGCGGAAGATTCATTTTGTGAAAATTAGCCTTGTATAAAATTACGTAACATTTATTTCAGGTTTATTTGTTTTATAGATTACTTGAAATCTATATCTCTAAAGAAATATGTGGCATATCATATAAATCAATAATGACATTGTGTAGGATATGCATTTATAAGGGATATCAAGTATTATTGCGTTATTAAAAATGATTATTTTAATAATTACTTTTTTATTCGGTATAGTCGCTTTGTGCCTATGTATTTGTATCCCGCGTTTAGAAAAGACTTATAACATAAATTTCAGTAAATGACTTAAAATATAAGTAGATTTTAATGGTTACAATGTACACAAATTGTAATTTATAAACGTTTCAAATTGGAAATTACTTTCAGCAATCATACTGAAACATCTCTGCTTTTTTAATTGAAATAAATAAAGATTCAATAGCATCATTTGTCAAAACTATCTAGTACTTTAAAGATTTGTCCCTTATTTTCAAAGCACATATTTCCATTTTAATATTGTCATTCACTATGCTTATGCATTTCATTGAATGGGTCCTTGTAAACTGTCTATGTGACTTTCTATAAAAGTTTTAAATTGAAAATTACTTATAACAATCACACTGAAACATATTTTTTTTTTCAAAAGGCAAAGATGTAATAGCATCAATTGTCTGACCCATCATGTAATTTCTCTCTTATTTTCAAAGCATATATTTACGTTTTAATCTTACCATTCTCTTTACATAAGCATTTTAATTAATGAGGCCTTGTAAACTGTCTATGTCACTTTCTAATCAAAATGTAAAAAAAAAATAAAAAATAAAAAATAAAATTTTAAGTTAAAAATAGAATAAAAATTCTAATTATGTTAATCCTAATTAATAAGAAAAAATTCCTTTACCCATTTAACATCAAAGTACTACTACCTACCTTTAAAGAGTACATTGAATACAGAAAAATCGTTACTTATGAATATATGTTAAACAATTCAAATTTAAAATTTAGTTAGTTTTGTTCCTGTATCTTCCCAGCAAAGAAAGAAACAGTGGGCCATCAGCTGGAAAAAGATGGCAGCCAGTAATAAAGTGCAGCGATTAAGTCAGCGATAAAGTGCAAGGGTGCCATTACTTAAACCTGTCAAAAAGTGTCCAAGCCGAATGCAGCTGGCACATCAGTGATGGCCAACTGCAGGCCATCATTGGTATGCCATCACATTACTTCAATCCGGCACTTTTCCTGCAGTGCTAGCACCTATCCCACTGCTATTCCTTTGCTGGCCCAGCACTTTCCCTTACAAAGATTTCTTATAGAATTCTATAAAAAAAACAAAGTATTATACAATTATGGCTCTTTTTTCTATAAGCTAGTTTCACCCAGAGCTATAGAAACATCTGTAGCAATGTCTATAATAGAAATGTCTACAGAAATATTTGAACTGTATGTGGTCACCTTCCCAAGTACTGACCGCGCTCGAAGCTGCTTGGTTTTCGTGATCGGACATGGACAAGTGCTTTCAGCGTACGCTACGATTGCTCGTAGTTTTCAGGCTCTCATTACACTATTTCAAGTTTGTTTCTTGTGTGATTTACGTTCACATTCATTAAACTGGTATAGAAATTATTCTATTGTATAGAAATCCTATGTATTTTATACGCTTTTTTTTATTAGTGAATCTGAGCTGCGTAAATTATGAAAACCGAAATCATTTGTAACCTAGTAAAACCAGATTTAAGGAGAAAAAAAAAAGTGCGTAGAAATAAAGAATTTATTTATTTATTCATTTACTTATTTATTTTGTTGGTGGCAGTGGTGCTATATTTTTTACAATTTCAAAAACTATTAGCTCCACAGCTTAAATTGTGTTAAGATATTCATTTCAGATTTGTGTTCAAATACTCAATGTCTTCGATATTCACAGTGCCATCTTGCGTAAGGGTTCCCAGCAATAATACTGCAAAAGTTCGTGCACTTCCATATAGTGGCGGACCAGCGCATGAAATAAATGTATGCCCAGCAGAATTTTATCTGATGATTTCCAACAGCAAAGTTGACTGAAGCTGTCCAGCAGTGGTCATGCAGTGGTAGACCATCAGCCAGAACTTCTCCATCATTGCCAGCACCTATCTTGCTGCTGGCTCGCAATTTCGTCTTTGCTGGGCATTAGCACTTATTCCAAAATTTAAAAAATAATTTATAGAAAATATTTGTAACCATTGAATTAAACGTGAATATCATCAAAAGTTCATATTTATATTTTTAAAACCTTACAATGAGCAACTCCCATGTTTCTGAATTTTAAAAACGTAAAGTGGCGAACTGTGGACAATTAGATGACACAGAGTTCTTTTGCTTTGGGTAGTATACGTGCTTGAGATTGAAGGTACTAGTTCATTTTCTTTACAATGAAATTGAAACATATTTTACGCAAAATAGACACATTTTTAATTTATTTGTATTTTACATATGTGTATACGTTTGTTATATAAATTTGTTACATGCGTTTGTTATATACATCTATTATAAATGTAGATTGTTATAAATATAGAATATGAAAGTATAGACAGTGACGACGATACTTACTACGTCCCAACAGAGGCAAATGATGATATGAGAGACACAGATTTTCCGGATGAAGAGGTGTTCATTTCATATGAAATAAATATAATAACATTTGACAATTTGAAAAAATACTGTTTTGCGCAAAATCTAATTCATGAAAATTTTATCTTCTAAAGCATTTTTCGTGAATTTTTAAAACCACACTTGAAGAGTTACATAATCATTTAATAAATTTTAGAAGGATTGAAGGATTTAGAAGGATTAATTAAATTTGAATTAATGGAGATTTTGTGCAATATTTATAACCCACTCAAATCTTTCATTTTAAGTGTTTTTCTAGAAGATTCTTATTTTTGTAGAATTAGGACATGTGCAATTATAATGAACTTACAATAGAAATAAAGAAATATTTCCGAATTGAACCCCTCCCCTCCTCCCTCCAACGCCAAAAAAGCTGAAATGATACAAAGGCAAAATAAATGATCCTTTCAAAAATAATTTTATTTTGTGTACCCAATAATTCTTTTGGAACAAGATAGAGAAATGCATATATAGCTCATTCTAAACTGTATTACTACTAATCGATGTATTAAATGAATTTTATAACAAGATTTTTTAATGGTACTTATAAGAACCGTCATTAGATAATGGGTTAAAATGTATGTACATTCCGTTTATTTTATTGAGTATTTATCAAGAGCGTTTTATTAAAGAAATTCTCTAATAATTTTATTTCTTTTCTTTTTCATTTTTTTATCTCTTTACTAATAGACGCAACTGCATTTTGTTTTTCATAAAACTATTATACCAAATGTATAATTAAAAACACTTATAGAAGACTGTGAAATAATAATAATTGATTTTCTCAGACTTTGGGTACATAATTATGTCACACAATATTTCATTCTAAGTTTTCCCAAAGGTAAATATGAAGGAATGAAAACATGTAATGTAAATATGTTAGAGGTCCATTGAATGTATATGGATATTTCTATTGAAATTCCTTTTTTCAAGCTTTTACAGCATGAATAAATGGACTTCAGACGTTTTGAATTTTTATCAAGAATTACAGAAAACTGGTTCTATTCGCAAAATGGTTCCGTTCCAAATTTTGAATAAAATTATGTTCAGCACATTTCTTATGCAGCATGAAATACGTTTTGATGAGAATTTGATGAATGATTTTATACATTTTTTACTGTCCTTGTTGTTGTTTTGAAGAATGCGTCTTTTGGTTTGTTATGTGCACAGATGATATTTAAATACATTTTGCCAAAACTACATACAGCGGGATTGAAAATGAATATAGCGGTTATAACTATTTAATCGAAAAATATATATCAATAAGAATTACATAGAATTAAAGGAAGTTCAATTTTTTTTATATAATTCATAAATGTTCTATGTGACTCCTCTTGGTCGCACGGAAAACATCTATACATCCTTTTTATTCAAACATCCGATACTATCTGCGTATGTTGTTACCATTTTTAAACATTCTGAGTGTTAGAAATGAAACAATTGTCGTTCTGTCAGCGCGGTGCAAAGGCGATTTTGTTAGCGGTACACTCAAGCATCTCCAAATGCTAAAAACATACGCAGCTCTTATCGCGTGTTTGAACAAAAATGATGTTTAGATGTTGTCCGTGTGACCAAGGCGTGTCATATAGAACATTAACTAAATTTTAAACCTCCTTTTATATTGTGTGTAATTTTTGTCACTAAATTATTTTCGATCAAATAGTTATAGCCGGTTGTAATTTCGATATTAATTTTGAATCACCCTGCATATAATAACTAAATAAAAAAAATGCAAAAGCTAATCTTTACTTATGGATTATATGTATAATTCAGAAGCACAATATCTGACACACATAGGAAATATCTTCATACAGAATTTTGCATTATTTTTAGTTATCTAAAATAACCCATGAAATTAAAATATCATATTACTTAGTGATATTTAAGTGAAGAAGAGTTCCCTGAGATTTAAAATAATGAAATAATGGGTTTTTTAGATTAAATTACTTATAAATCTGTAACTTTGAAATTTATGTTTTTTAGAGTCAATTACTTATAAATCTGTAATTTTGATTTTTTTTCTTCAATATCATTAAATAGTGTTCAAAATATATTACTCTACTCCATTAATAAAATATTTTTCCTAGAATTCCTTTTCTGAAATATTTCATAACTATCCCAAACTTGAATGATCCATTTAATGTATTACAGAAACTGAAAGAGCTTTCACGAACGAGAATAAGGGGAAACATATGTGGGTTCTTTCGGCACGAAATAGCTCTCCAGTGTGCAAGAAAATGTCTATAGAAACCGTATGTTACGTATCCGTTTTCTTTATGTTCTGAGATATATCATTTTGAAAATTGTATCATATTTCTTTACATGTTTTAGAATGTTTCCTTGAACATCCTTGATAAAGACTGATGTCCCATTTTATATTTTTAAGGAAAATATATTTTCCCTCTAAAGGCTTTACTTAGTGTTTTACTTATACGAAATTATTTAAAAGTAAAACAAATAAGATTGTATGAAATGAAGTGTGTTTAAATAATCATTTTCTAATGTGTGGAGATTGATTAAGTTCGTTATTATTTTTTTTATATTAATTATATTTACTGTTTTATAAAAATAACTTGAAAAAGTATATAAAATGTCATAATATTAAATTGTTTATACAGTTAACTCATCTCTAATATTAATTATGTCAGGCACATGTATCGATGTACATATGAATGTGTGTCAAGGAAAAAGATCAGCAATCGTAGCAAGGAATGAATTCAAGTGTCATAAAATTTCTAAAGCATAAGCGATTCTGGCTAATAGTTTTATGAAATTCAATTTTAGTTAGTATTTTCCGGGAAAATTAGGATATATTTCAGCCAAAATGGGTTTCTTCAACACATATATTTGTCTTTACATGTTGCTTCATCTTAATGGATATAATAATGCAATATATGTTTTTAGAGACAATTACTGATAGATCTGTTACTTTACAATTTTGGTTTAATTATATTTATAATTTTCATCAATATCATGAAGTGTATTCAGAATATTTTACTCTATTCTATTAATAAAATATTATTCAAAGAATTCCTTTTTCTGAAATTTTTCATAAGTATTCCAAACTTGAATGACCCATTTAATGTATTACAGAAAAGGATAGAGCTTTCACGAACGAGAATGAGGGGAAACATAAGTGGGATCTTTCGACACGAAATAGCTCTCCAGTGTGCAAGGAAATATCTATAGAAACGGTATGATACGTATCCGCTTTCTTTAGGTTTGGAAGAAGTTTCTGAGATATATCATTTTGAAAAATAGTATTATATTTCTTTACCTATTTTAGAATGTTTCCATGAAAATCCCGGATATAGACTTAGGTCCCATTTTATATTCTTAACACTAGAAAGACGGGAAATGTTACTCTTGTTTTATAAAAATAAATTTTTCACGAGAATTGTCCTTTAAAAATGATTAAATTGTTTATTTAATTTTAATTTTAATTTTATCTATTGAAACTATTTTATAAAACAATTACTGTTACGAACTGAAATATACTGATTTGGTACGGACCAAAATGGCCCCTACCCGTCATTCTAATGTTAAGAAAAACGCATTTTCTCCCTAAAAGCTTCAGGTAATTTTTTATTTTTAAAAATCATTTAAGAAGAAAGCAAATAAGATTGTTTCAAATGAAGTTTGTTTAGATAATAATTTTCTCATGTGTGGAGATTGATTAAGTTATGTTCATTTTTAGTTTTATTATTAATTATATTTAATGTTTTAAAAATAATATTAATAGAAAAAATATATAAAGTAACATAATATTAAATTGTTTAAAAGCTAATCTATCTCTACAATTAATTATATCAGGCACATGTATCGATGTATGTATGAACGTGAGTCAAGGACAAAGGACAGAAATCGCAGCGATGAATGAATTCAGATGTCATAAAATTTCCAAAGCATAAGCGATTTTGGCCAATAGTTTTATGAAATTCAATTTTATTTCGTATTTTCTGGAAAAATTGGGATATATATCTTCTATCAACAAATGTATTTTTCTTTCCCTGTTGCTACATTTTAATGAATATAATAATACAATAAAAGTTTTTTAGAGACAATTACTGATGCATCTGTTATTTTACAATTTCGGTTGAATTTTATTTTTATTTTCATCAATATCATTAAATGTATTCAGAATATATTACTCTATTCTATTAATAAAATATTATTCTAAGAATTCATCTTTCTGAAATTTTTCATAACTATTATACACTTGAATTATTAGTGTAATGTATTACAGAAAATTAAACAGCTTTCACGAACGAGAATAAGCGGAAGCATATGTGGGCTCTTTCGACACGAAACAGTTCTCCAGTATGCAAGAAATTGTCCATAAAAACGGTATGATACGTTTTCTTTATGTTTGGACGAAGTTTCTGAGATATGTCATTTTGAAAAATCGTATCATATTTATTTCCATATTTTAGAATATTTCCATGAACATCCCTAATAAAGACTGGTGTCCCATTTTATATTCTTAAAGAAAATACTTTTTCCCTCTAAAGGCTACTTAATGTTTTACTTATACGAAATCATTTATCAAGTAAAACAAATATGATTGTATGAAATGAAGTGTGTTTAAATTATCATTTTTTAATGTAGATATTAAACACGTTATGTTCATTTTAAATTTTATTATTAATTAGATTGAATGTTTTATAAAAAATATATATATACATAAAATAACACAATTTTAAATTGTTTATAAAAATAATTCATCTCTACTATTAATGACATAAAGAACATGCATCTATGTATGTATGGACGTGTATGGAGACTAAAGATCAGCAATCGTAGCGAGGAATGAATTCAGATGTCATAAAATTTCTAAAAACATAATCGATTTCAGTCAATAGTTTTATGAAATTTGACTTTTTTTTTTTTAATTTTGTGTGTATATGGGGATGTATGTAATCCAAAATGGGTTTCTATCAACAAATATATGTTTACTTTCCTGTTGCTCATCATAAAAGTAAACTGAGCAGGAGTTTTAAAGAAAAGTACATTATATTCTAAAAGATACAAAAGAAATACAAATAGAAATTTCTTATTTTTACATTGGTCATATAATAACAAATTATGGTCATGATGTTTAGAAAGAATTAATAGCAGCCAAGTACATGTAAGAGGACGCATTATAGTATTGATTTATGAGTACAAAAATTAAACTATAACTCAAATTGATTGTTAAACCTGGTTTAACTAAACGAAAAAGAGAAGAAATTAGTGCAATACCTTTTTCAAAGCTCTTAGTAATACATGTAAATGCATGTATGCTTGTTTTTCGCAATCAGAATCATTTCTTTGGAAGCAAATTTAGTACTTTCAAAAGATATAATATGTCGATGCTTTCAGAACATTTAAAAAAAGTCAGTTGTAGATAAATAATTTTCATATAATTCCATATTAAAGAGCAATTTGAAACTGTATTAAAATGCATTTGAAGTATTAAAATATTTTCCTAAAGTGTGATTTCCGTACGTTAAAAACAGTGTTGGGCACGCTCACAAAAAAAAAAAAAAAAAAAAAAAAAAAAAAAAAAAAACGAATTATTTCTTACTCAAACTCAATTTCTGAAAAATGAGTCAAGTTCACGCTCAAATTCAAAATTTTTCAAACGAACTCTTCTTCTTCTTTTTTTTTTTTTTTTTTTTTTTTTTTTTAGGGTCTCTGCCCCCTCTAAGCTACGCTCTCCAATCCCCGTTCAGACTCCGCGTACTCTAAAAGCAAGTTAATTTCATCGGCTTTAAAAAGATTTCGGAAGATTAAATTATAATAATAAAAATAATAATAAACAATGCCGATCTCCTTGTAAACGAGTGTCCATTCATTTCCCTTTGATCGTGAGAATTTTAAGTGAGTCCAAATCAGCTGCTGTTCAGAGATACAATGGCTGTTTTCGTCTTCTATTAAATAAGATCAGTTAAATATTTTAAAATAAGTTAATGTAAAGGGAATTTTGCAAATAGTCTTCTTCTCGCGGTATTTTTTAAAAACGCTATAAGAAAGTTGTTTTAAATAAGATATTTTAAATGTATCGTCAGGGCCCGATTTACGCAGGGGCATGCGGAGCAACTGCCCCCTCCTCATTTCAGGGGTTCCCTCATGCCAGTAATCAGGATTTTCATTAAAAGGTGACAAATGATTAAAATTCACCAAAATTGAATAAAATTCATACATTTTCAAACATTTATTAAGGTAGTGTGGTGCTCCTTTCCCTCTCTGCTTCCAGTATACCCCTCATGCAAAAAACAATCTATATCATTAGAAAACTAATGACTAAAATTTTACTATAACAACTTAGTATCCTATTGTTTTCAAAAGAAAGTCTTTATTAATGTTTTCCTCGTAACGTGGCAAGTTATAACCATTAATTATTTCTAGTTTGGGGCATTTTCTTTCAGACATCTTATAACGTACGTATTTTGCAAAGTAAAAGTTTGCAAAGAAATACTCGTGCCAACCAATCTATATTTTTTCATACTATTATCCAACTTGTATTTTTTTTCTTAAAGTTGAGACCATCTTTTTGTGATACTCTGTATGCAGATATGAGCAGTACCAGGTACAAAATTTATGAATACATGCAATATGCATGAGGTTTAGTACTAGCCACTTCCTTATTATTCACAAAAAAAATTTCCATCGATAGGAGCCACCCCCCCCCTCCGGCCCAGAATGATGCTTGCCCGGGGCCTTCCATAGCCTAAGTCGGGTCCTGTGTATCGTTATAAATCTGACGTGATTTTTATCGCAGATTTCTTTCTCTTTTTAATATTCTCGAGAAAATACTATTGTTGCTAGAAAGGAAATATTTTTATTTGCGTTGCCTTAGAATTGGCAACAATAGTTCAAAAGATCATCTAGAAATGTGAAATGTCTTGTGTAAATATATTCTAAAATTAAACTGTTTGGCAATATTATTATTTGGCCGCTTTAAACATGAAGTAATTTCCTTCATTTACGACATTTAAAACACATTAATAAATTTATTATTTTACAAATGTCTTTCTCTATTAAAATTCACGTGTAAATATATATCTTATGACGTAATTTTCAATATTTTCCTGCTTTTAGTACGTAATCATTTAATTCTAATTTAAAAGCTTTTTTATGTTTATAATAGTTACGTGTAAATATTTTTTTTTAATTTGAAGGAAATATTATTCTTTACGTTTTTTTTTTTTTTTTTTTTTTTTTTTTTTTTTTTTTTTTTTTTTTTTTTAATTGGCAACAGTTTAAAATAATATCCTTTTCTAAAATATGTAAAAAATATCTCTCGAAATGCTGAAAATTTGATTTAAACATGGAAATAAATCTCAAAAAATGAGTAAAAAAAAAATGCAGTCTGCACAGTGAGAAATTCTAATGTATGTCCTCAGAAAAAATGATTAAATTCCTATGTAGTGTTCGCGCTAGGCCATTTTTGAAGGGCACAACACCCTGCCCCTTTTTAAAATCACTAAACCGCGCTCTTTCCCTTTTAAAAATAGTCAAATGCTGCCAGCGATTGGTTTTGGAAATTTTCCTCGTTCCACGAATTATGAGAACATTGTCAATACTGCTTCAGAAATACCCTGTTTCTTCCCAACAATTTCCCGTAGCTTCCAGCTAAATTACGTACACATTTCCAGGTTCCATTTAATGGTGGGGGGTAATTCCTGGGTGGCCGGTAGAAATTCGCCCCAAACACAGAGGAAATAAGAAACTCTATGGGATGTTACGAACAGGATAAATGCATTGTTCTGTAGCTATTATATAATGTTCCTTGCATTCAGATACTACCTCTCACATCCAATTCTGATTGCTTAAAAAAAGACTTTTTTTTATTTTTGTCAGTTTTCTTCCCACGGCTGTTGCTATGTGCTAGATTATGCATCGATCGGACCAAATAAAAGCATAAAGTACATGAGTGAAGTGACAAACAGGCGAAAAAAAAGTTATTTTAAATGACATTTTATTTCCTACCTATAGTGGTAGAACTCCTAGCATATGGCTCTGCTTCTTTCTATATTCTTTTATCGACAGGAGTGAAAAAAAAAATACCATGTGCATTTTTATTTAAGAAAAAAGTCTTAAATCTCGGCGGGTGGCGGAAAAGGGAGGTGTTAGCCCAGATACAAACCTTTTTCAGAAGTCCCTTAAAAAAAAAAAAAAAAAAAAAAAAAAAAAAAAAAAAAAAAAAAAAAAGTAGTCTTCTTGGAGGCCCCTATAAAGGCGAATCTTGCGTACGTTGCGCCTATCGCACCTTTTGTATGGTTAGCCTAGCATATAATTTCGAAAAACTAGCCAAACTATAATCTTTGAATTATCTTTGTTACGCCACTGTATAAGTTAAATTCTAACAATTAAATTAAAAATCCCGAATGAGAAGCTTTCCTTTGATGTCAACTCAAACTCGATTAAAAAAAAAATAACTAAGCGGAAATTGATTTAAATCCGAAATTTATTTTTGTCAATCTGCAACTCACTATACGTTTACTGATTCAGCTGAAATCGATTCAAAATGAAAGAAAATTAATAACATGGTTAAATGCAATTATAGAAAAGTTGCCTACAACTTTATTTCTAATATAAATACTGCTTCTTTTCAAGTATCATGCATATCTATACATTATACTATATATATTATATATGTGTATTTGTTCAAATGTTTCGCGTTATATCGGAAACAATATTCAAGATTTCAGTTTGCAAATTTGGGTTTACTGAACTCGAACCCCCACTCCCATCCCCTTCTACTCTACACAAGGAAAAAAACAAACTAATCAAAAGAGAAATGTGAGCAACAGCTTTCCTACTTTTTAGCACTCTTGACCTAACTCCGTCAGTCTTGTCATGCCTAATATTTCAGAAAAGCTGCATCTCTGATTTTAAACTAAGACCGTGTACGGTAGCAATCTAGCAATATATAAATGTCAATGGAAAAATAAACCTGCTTTTCCAACAAATGCACGCCTCTCCATTCACTGTGTGGTTCTGCTCTCAAAGCTGGTAGACGGGAGGTTCTGACTGTGGGGTTCAAACCCAATCGCGCCCGTCGGCCTAACCGTTCAGAGTTTTCCGTGGATTTCCTATCGTAAATAGTGGGTTAGGGTCCCTTAGAAAGACCCTCACGGAGGGCAACCGTAAACGCAGAAAGGCGTCAAGAAAAAGGCGTAGACAAAATAGTTCTTTGAAAACACTGAACACTTGAAATTTTATTACATTTAATTTTACTACATTTTTTTTCTATATATCCTACTGTAAACTACATTGATTTTTTTAATGGATCTCTATCTGTATTAAATATCTGAATTATTATTAGTGCCATTAATCCAGTTATATGCCTTGGATTTTTAAAAATCTAAAAAAAATTATATCGAAAAATCTTATAAGACGAAATTACATAGCAGAGAAAAAAATCGTTATAGTTAAATTCCTCTTTTACCAGGTCTATCCTCTCTTGCAAATGTATTATTTATTTTCAAACGGATTATTATATCCATTTTGAACCGATTAAGACTATTTTCCGTTTAAAACAGGATTTCGTCGGCTACAGATTTTTAAAACAAGTTTTACAGTAATGTATAAACCCCCTCCAAAAATGTATATGTACAATTATTTAAAGAATTATTTGCACGAGTCAGACAGAGAGGGGTCAATTTTTTTCATTTAAGCAGGGTTTTAAAGCGGGTCAGGAAATTTCGGTCGGTGCAGATTTCTAGGAAGAATAAAGGACAAGATTAGAAATTAGTCCGTTTCGGCCAACCCGATCCTTCAGAGAAAGCAAGACCCGGGCACGACCCAGATAAGCTGATGATCAGGCTCTTACATCACCGGTCCCGAGTCCGTGCCGTCTTCTAAATGGCATTTGAATGGGAAAAACGTGTTATTAACGCCAAGAAAAATTATAAATAAATTATGAAAAAGTTTGAGTTTGAGCTGTACATTTCGTTTAAACTCACGGCTGTTTTCAGCTTTCGTTCAGTTCACGTTCGCTTATCAAAAAATGAGTCAAGTTTAACTCAACGTTCACAGATAGTGAGCCAAGTTCGTGAGTTTTCGTTCAATGAACGCGTTCATACTCAATACTGGTTAAAAACAGATCCATGACTTTTAAATCGAACTACATAATTTTTTTAATTAGTTTCATGAAATGTATATTGAAAAAACTGAAACAGAACTAATAAAAATGTAAAATGATGCATAGATTTATATATTTTAATCAATCTCTAAAAAGAAAAAATCATTCAAATTTCAATTTGTATCCTTTTTTACATTGATGAAAAGTATTTATTTTTGGGTTGTGTTTGGCCGTTTTTCGACTTTTCCGAGCAAGAACTATCATAAATATCCTTAGATTTCCATAAGATTTATTGATAATATAGAAGTATACCATAGCATTTAATCAATTGAAAATGTCATATGTAGCCGTTATAGTTATTTGCAGGTGCATATAAAATAATTAGATTATATTAATACGCTACCTTTACACTACAGAGAACTTAGCATTTTTTCCGATTATCCGGCAATCACGGGACTAACGGTGTGACGGATAATCAAAAGACGGTACAAGACCGTTACCAAAATTACATTTATATGTGTTAATTTACAAATAAGGATAATTAAAAGATATTTTGCTATTTGCCGTGTACTTTCGTTTATAAATATACCTAACTGATAAGAAGAAACCTATTTATCCGTCAAATTTAAAATTTTACCGAATAAAAATGCAGTAACTGTTTTCATCCAAAGTAATCCATTATACATTTTTGTTTTCGTTTTTTTTTTTTTTTTGTGTTTTTACAGCAACAAGATTATGAGTTCTACGTAAGAAAATTACACGAGTTGCATCTGCTTCTTCTTGCATCTCAAAACAATTACTGCCTTCAGAGAGTATAGTCTGCATGACTGACTGATAGATGATCTTTTTTCGATGCATCATATTAATCTGCTCTAAGTTTCTCCGGATTTAAGACATTTCGAATAATTTATTCATCCATTAATTCTTCATAATCAATATCATTCTTATCACAATTAAGCCAGTTTGTGATTTCATCCGCAGAATGATTTCTAGCTGCTGTTCCCGATGTCAGACAAGCATTTTACTCAAAATAGCGTTCCCTCACTGTGGTTTTTGAGCACTGGATTTTCGCCGTTCGTTTCTGCTTAAAAATAAAAAAAAAGAGCGGGGATAGTTGAATATTTACTGTATATATGCTTGGAAAAATAATTTTCATACGTTATTGGGAATCAATTGCTAAAAAGGATTTTTAACTGGTGTATGTGCTTTTAAAACTATTTATTTAGATAATTTTTATAACTGTATTAAAGAAATTCTTAAAAGAATTCTCTATAAGAGTTAGAAAAAGTTTCATAATTAATGCCTAATTCATCATTTTCACACGTTTGTTTGTTAGAAATTTGTAAATCAGATTAAAAGGTATTTTTATGACTTTAATGTGTAGTTATTTCCGTTTTAGCTTGTTAAAACTTTAGTTTAACTTTAGTTACACCATTTTTCCCTTTTATTAATAGGTAAGTTAAAGTGCCTTAAAGTTGACACCAAAAAAGCAGTTCCTAAAGTTGACATCTTTCAATAAGACAAATATTTAAAGCATCATCAATTTTCTAAAATAATTTAGAATGAGTTTTCTTTTTTCTTAAATGGCAGTACTTCTTAAATCCGAGATATCTTGGATTTGGAAAATTGGTAATGCTTTAAATATTAGCAAATTTTACAAGTTTGCAAATTCGTTTAGATTTTGCGCTTCACGTTGCAAAACTACCTATATATTTGAATTATTTGTTTTCAGTTTTTTATTGAAATATTTTATTTTTTATCAAACTTTTATCAATTTCTTTTACTGAAACTTTCGTTTAAACCATAAACACAGAACGTGATTGGAGGAGCCAAGAAAAAGGCGTAGACAAAATAGTTTTTTGAAAACACTAAACACTTGAAATTTTATCTCCTTTCTTTCATTTTCATGAAGAATGTTTTGACAGAAAACCTACAACGTCTTTATTATTTTTTAAACAAATTATTTATTTAGTTTGTAAGATAAATAAATTAAAAATTTGTCCAACTAAACTTTTCTACGAATTTAATATTTTCCTTTCGTGTTATGTTTTCATATGCTTTTCATACAAATTTAAATTAATATATATATTTTTATATACTTAAAAATAATAAAAAATATTTTATATATGGTAATTTAATCTAATCTAATCCATTACTTTAATCTCAAGCAGATGTCAATAATTGCACTTCAAATTATATACTGTAATTTTTTTATTGGCAAGTTTTCCTAACATGCTGCAGTATGTAATTGTTGTTTTACATACGTTTAAGTTAGCACCCCATATATAATACGCTTTTGCAATCCCAAAAAATGTAAACTGAAATAATGTTATATTTCTAGCTGTTAATTATCTTATCTCCTATTTTTACATGGCAGTTATTTAACGTCTTGCATAAACTCTTAGTTGATCGTAAATATTGTTACATCACATTTCCATATTTAGATTCAAATAACTTTGATACTGGAGAATTAATTTACCTACGTATAAGTAAACTACTTAATGTATCAAGAGAAAAAAAATTATGCTATGTATATCGGAATTACAGTTAAATAAAATAAAACGCTACATAAGTAACAGAAGTACGTAAAGAATAAAAATCTTCAAAACATTTTTTAAGATGAAAAAAAAATTGAAAAAATTAATTTTTTTTTAATTATTATTCAGCACTCTTAAAATTATATTCATATTTTTAAATATATTTTGAGCTTCTAGTTGCAATAAAAACGTATTCATTTATTAAATGCATTATGAAATAATTTTAAATATCGATCAATACATTCTTACAGGCTTGGACGCGTCAGACATATTTATACCGAAAATAGTTTCTTGTTAAGTTTAAAGGCTAAACATTAATATTATTTATTTAAATTTTCCCAGAATTTATTTAGATTAATAATGATGCACAAAATCTCTAATTTCGTATTTTAATATGCATGCAGCCCCGTTTTAAACAAATCTCATAGCTGAAAGATGTACGTTTTGCAACTGGAAGTATCTTTTTGTTAACAGCGGTTTAAGAAGTTCTATGTTATTTTATTCACAAGGAACAGTTTAAGTAAATAGTACTGTTAATATAAGCATTTTAGGGGTTTTGCATAAATGTACAATTTAATAAATTTTAGTCCTTTGCGTTTTAATCTGCAGTCAAATTTAAGGCACAATAGTAAATGTTAGTGTCCATAAAATGAAAATCTCATGAGAATATAATTAAATAAAATTGCACCTTTATATTCTACTCTAAAAATTCATAACTTACGTAACCCTTTATCTACAGACGGTTTTTATAAGTTTTATTAAAACAACTTGCTATAAAAATCATTTAATACATCGATTATTAGTAATACAGTTTAGTTACATTACTTTATCTTGTTCCAAAAAACATTATTGGTTACACAAAAAAAAATATTTTCAAAAGGTTGGTTTCTTTTGCCTTTGCATCTTTTCAGCTTCCTTGGCGTGGTAAGGGGGTGGGATTTTTCAATTCGAAACTATTTCTATAGTTCCATTGTAAGAACGTTATATTTGTACATTTCCTAATTCTACAAAATAATAAGAAAAATATTTAAAATAAAAGATTTGAATGGAGTTATAAATATTGCACAAAATCCCTATAAATTCAAATTAATTAATCCTTCTAAAATTTATTTAATTATTATGAAATATTCAAATGCAGATTAAAAAATTCACGAAAAATGCTTTAAAAGATAAAACTTTCATGAACTCATAACTCAGTGCATAAAGGGCTAAAACTTGAAATATCATCTTTTCACAAACTTTCAAAGAAAGAAAAATGGCAGTGTCATTTTACCCTAAAAAGGTTCCGAGCCCAACCAATATTTTTTTTTTCAAATGTTCGCGCATGTATTGGAAATGAAGTGTGTTGAATTTATTTTTCATTTACAAGGACAAACAAAAGAATTCTAAAACATTATGTTCCATGAAAAAAAAAATCGTTTCTGGTAAATTTTATTGAAAATTTTTATTTAGAAATCGTATTTCTTTGTATAACAAAATTAAATTACTTAGTATTTTTTTTTTTTTTTAGTGTTGTGAAATATTTCATATTCTATTCTTAATAAATGACTTTTTGATCTGGTTTGAAATAAAAAAAACTTTCATTAGGATAGGAAATGTAAAGATCTATAAAAAAAAAAAAAAGTAATACCACTTCGTTAAATAAAAATCATGTAAATAATTTATGATGCACATTCAAAAATTTCTAAAATCGAATTAAAAAAAAAATTGTACTAAACGATCGTGTTTTAAAATGTGTTAAGTTTAAGAATCTATAAATAAATTTGGGCTCACGAAACTTCATGACACAGGTAATAATTTCTAAAATGTATTTTTAGCTTGTTTCACTTTGAAATAAATTAAACTTCCTTTTCACAAGAGAATCATTTTCATATGTCAAGATTTAATTATTAAATAATATTATAAGTCAAATTCATATTTATAAATTAATTCTATATAAGTTTTGTTACATTTTTTTAAAAGTATATCATAAAATATATTTTTAAAATCAATAAAATCATAAAATCGATGTGTTAATATTATTTTTTTAAACATAAAAGTGTTCTTTTGTATTAATCTATTTTTTAAAAGCGAATCATTACATTTTTTGTATATGAAAGGCTTCATAAAATATCATATAATAATGTTTCATTTTATTAAAGTATCGTTCATTACACCGAAACACCGATTTGAATAATAATTTTATATTCGTCTGAAATAATTTATTTTTTAAACCGCGATGTGTTTCAATGTATTCTGAAATGTGTATTAGTTTATAAAACATAGAAATATGTGTTTTTCTTTGCAAAAGAAATGTTTTATTAAATTATTCTAAATGATGCAGAATTTTAACCGTTTCCGTTCATCCGTTACCATTTCGATTTTTTATACATAGTGTATGGTTACATATTTTCACTATTTTCTCTTAAGTAACTCTATATGTTCGCGGTATTTCTGTCTCAATTTATATAAATATATTTGATGCTCTTCTATTAACACATCATCATTAAGTTCTTCCTGATAATATGCAGAAAGTTTTTTTGCAGCGTCTTAAGTGTATGTCGTAAAATAAGTTAACTGTTCAATAACAGTTATCAAATGAGTTAAAACGAACATGGAGGATTTCATCAATTTAAAATCGATGTATTTTAAAAAACAAAAATGGAATGAGGTGGCTGAAACTTTTTAAAGTTGCAAACAACTGGTCGGTCATGTAAATAACATGACCGCCATAAAAAAAAAATAATAATAAATATTTCGTTGACAATTGTGAATTTCCAGAATATTTATCTAATGCACATTAATAAATCTAATTTCAATTTAGGTTACATTATGTTTCATAAAAGTAATGTAATCGAGTGCAGAAAATGCGTCTTTTTTTTGGCCGAGACCATGAGAACAACAATATACCATAATTCGTACTGTATACTGGAATACTCTTGCACATAGTCAGTAGTGTCCATTTACACTGGAAGAACTTACACAGAATCAAACTCAAAGAAGTAAAAGTGGATAAATATGAATCATGTTAATTAGGAATCGCTGATTTATGGGACGACTGTCCTTGGCTAATAGGTTCCAAACTCGCGACAAAAAGCTTTAGTTATACAATGCATGTGTCTAGACAGTGTACTTCAGGAAACATTTGTGTTCGACATTAGTATGGATTAGAAATTTTGAACCTTGTACGCCGGATACTTGCGTGATTAACAAGTATTCATAGGAAATATTACCTGCAGTGGAAAAGAGAACATTGCCAAAACATCTTTAAGCAGTGGAGACGAATAACATGGTGTAATGAATCATGGTGTGATTTGAATTCCAATGATGGCTGCACTAAAGTGATGACATGAAATGGAGAAGTTTCAAACGTATAAATGTTCAAATATGAAAGACAAATAAATTTTGTTTCAATGAAGGATGATTTTTCAATGGGAAAATCTTGGTAAGAATAGTGATAAAATGCCTAAGAATAATAGGGTGTTTATTAAAACAGGAAATAAATGTAATATAACAATAATGAAAAACAGAGAGTTTCAATTTTTCGTTTATCTGTGTATTGTCGATGTGTTTCAGCATAGAATGCAAATCGAAAATTACTTCTAACAAATTAAGTCCTTTATTCAAGTTATAAATTTTGCAATTTCTTTGATGTTATTGAGCTTCGTGCACAAGATACGATGAATTAGACTAGACGTCAAACACAATTTTCTTTATTCAAAGGTGATTTAAAATTTGTTTCTTTATTGAATTTAATTAATTTATATACAATTTATAATCTTAAGAAATTACATTACATTAAATACTCTCTTTAATATCCTTATTAATTTCAAAACATTTGCAGTAATTCCCGCTTTCTCTCTTATTTAAAGAAGTGAATTATTTCATTCAATAAATGTATTTATATTTTTTAAAGTTTCATTGATTCTTCAATTGCAATTTTTGTGGCTTCTAAATGAATATTTATATTTAAAAATGAAGTAAATTTTATATTCAATCTCTTATGCATTAATGCATTTATATACAAATGACTTTAAATTTCTTTTTTCCACTTATTTGAAAAAATATTGATTTAGAAAATTTTTTTTTATCGAGATTGAATTCAATAAATATTATTTTGTCATATGCATTCCAAAGTGTAGCAAAACATGAAGGCGACTTAAACTACAATGCTCATTAATGCAGTAGTGGTACATAAGTTTTTTTTTCCAAAAATACATTCTCATATATTTACGTTTACAGTATTATTAAATTGGATGAAACATTTTCGTTCATTCTTTCCAAAAATGAGAGATTTAAGTAATTTCTCTAATTTATGATATCTCTAATTAATTACGTCTCTGTAAAATCTAGTTTCATGAATGATATTATTGTAATGAAAAGCTAACAGTAAGCATAAAAAATTTTTATTAATGCAAAATTGCAAACAATAAAATTTAAATTTCAAATAAAATTCTTTATAATAATTTATAAATCATAATACAAAATATAATTTATTTCAACTATAGCAAAATAAAAATTATGCACTGATTCAATTTTAAATTATCAATTTAATTCCATTTGTAATATTAGGACTATAAACTTGCAGTTCGTTTTCTCAGAATATGTTTTCGCACATTTATTAACAAAATCTAATTTTATTAAGCAGTAAAGCTTGTGTTATCCAACTCTTAATCCTTGAAATTGAAATTGTATATTCAAAAATTAGGATGTCTTATAATACCATATCATTTAAACAATGTGTCATTCCATGTCAACAAGCCTAAAAGCGCGACCACTTTATATTTTGAATTACTACAGGAAATATATATCTTATATAAGTCTAAGCCATCTGCCAACTGTCAGGATCGGAAGTAATATAGTTCAGTACCCTCTGGTCCTTATGCAATGTTAAATATTTCAGAGTAGAAGAAAACGTTAAAATAAAAAAAAAATATTGACATCTTATTGCTCGTGATTATATAAATACAACTTTTTTGTTTAAAAACATAGTTGTATTATTAATGATCCAAAATTAATATATCGATGATTACTTGGCTGCAATGTAGGCCATACGCCCAGCAGCGATGGATTTGGCATTTACTTACATACAAGCCCTAATTACAGCATATATCTCAAACGGTTCATATCTGATTTTAGTTTACTTTAGTACCACTCGAAAGAAAGACATTAATTGACAAGAAAACCTTTCTTCCATAATGAAGCGAACGAATATTTTTTCCAACTGGATTAAATCATATTCAAGGCTGGAGTAGCACAGTTGAAGTTTATTCCAACAGAGCGAAAAATGTCCAGACCAGGGATCGAACCTGGATACTTGGCGTGCATTGGCACGGCACGCCAAGTATCCAGGTTCGATCCCTGGTCTGGACATTTTTCGCTCTGTTGGAATAAACTTCAACTGTGCTACTCCAGCCTTGAATATGAATACCTTTCTTCCATTTTGATCATTTTCTATACGAGGTTAAATTACCTACTTTTTGCGAGATGCGCAAATATATCAGCCACATAAATTCATACTAAAAATGTCAGTGTTTGTCGAAAAAATTGAGAACACTGCATAGTGCTATAGGATGATAAAAAAAAAGCTTATGAAATATGTTTTTCGTTCCACATCAAGTGGCCTACGGGCTTCAGGCCAATGAAATGTAATTCTCCGTTAGACTCAAATATCTCTTAAACGGATAAGGGTAGAATATTGAAACTAGTGTTAGCCTACAGTAAAATGACTATGTGCTATCATATGAGAGTGGTTGAAGCATCCCATATAACGAATTTGAGACATGTAAGCCGTATCTCGAAAAATGTGAGAGGTATCGAAACAATATCTTTAACAAAAGCGTAAAGCGTCCCTGATTTAGTATGAAAGGATGTATTATACGTAAAAAAGATTTGTATAAAACTCTGAAATGATTCTTCGATAACCTATTTTCTTCGATAACCGGATTTTACCCCAAGGGAAAACAACCGGCATCTTAACCCCAAAAATTTTCGTCGATTCACCCCAAAGTATTGGGCAAGACACCGGTGCCCCCCACTGACATGAAGAAACGGGAACAGGCCACAATTTATGCTTTCCAGAAAGGCCAGGTACCAGTACTCTCTAAAAAGATCAGATTTATTTATCTGGTGTTTAAACCAAGACTTATATAAGCAAATAAAAAAGTCCCGTAAAAGATTTTGGACACTTACCAGAAGTATTAAGACGAAATAGCAATAAAAACGTACCATTTAAAAGTTTTAAAAAAGAACGCGAATGGAAATTAAAGTATCACTAGGGAACACCTACTAACAACTAATTGCTTCAATATTTTCAGAGCTTCTAATAAAGTTATTTTTCCATGGAAAACGTCATTTCATACTGAATCGAGGATGCTCTATAATTTTATAATTGACATTTTTTTTTAATCTAACATATTTTTCGAGATATGATAGACAAGTTACACATTTCACGAATAGGGTGCGTTTCAGCTACTTTTATGTGATAACCCATAGTCATTTTACTTTAGGTTGTTACTTTTTCTACGATTCTAGCTTTATATGAGTGCTATCTAAAGTTATAAATCAAACTACAGATACAGTTTGGTTTTTTTGATTGTATCAATTCTGGAAATCGATCCTAAGTTAGAATGTCGTAAACGACATAACAACGAAAACCACAACGTACGATTGTCTACAGCTCAATATGTGTGAACTAGTGTGAATTACAACGAATGGCTATTCACTCGCACTTCAGAAGAGCTCAAAGTAGCAGGTTACCCATAATTTGGGGGTACCTCAGAGTTGATGTATGTACAATTATCTTTTTATTCTCAAAATATTTTTTATTAGTCTTTAAATAACTTTAGTTTATTCACGAATATTTGGTTATTTTCTGCTATTTTATATTAAAAGGAAATTCATATTATGTTGCATTTGAAATAAATATTTTACATCCCAAATCATTAAAAAATATATGAAAATAATAATAATATTATAATTTTCGAATAATAGAATATAAATAATCCTGTTCTCAAAATCCACGTTATCTTAAATTCTTGAATACTGTGAACAATAATTATTTGAAAATGGGTATTTGTTGCAACATGTGATTAAATTTACACTTTAAAATACTCTATCCTAAATACATTTCCTTAATCTATATTAAGAAGAAAATTATTCATAAAGATAATTTAACATAAACGTAATCGTAAAGTTCAACTTTGTGGGAATAATTTAAAACTTGCCTTTACTTTTAATGGTCAGTTGTTTGTAGCAGTTATTCGCCATGTAAATGAAAATAAATGACTTAAAACTGTATATTCACCTCTAAATAGTAAGCTTTATATTCATTAGACTATAAATGTAAAAATCTTACTTAATTTTCAATGCTCTAAGTTGCAAGTTTTATTTTTCATTGTATGAGAGAATTTATCTTTATTTTTATGTAAAATTTTGGCTAATTAATAATTTAATAAATATTGTTTCTAACAAGAAATAGCTCATTTTATTAAACTTTATTAGTGTTTTATTATCAAGATTCCATACTATTTTTTTTTCAAACTTTACTCAATGTGGAACTATCGCCTTCAGGACTTATGTTGGAAATTTAATGAAAAGCAATCAAAATGTGAATTAAATATGTAGAAGAGTTATAGAATTTAATATTTAAGGAAGCATTTATCAAAGTACATACTTTTCCTTAGCGTCTTTACAGACATTCAGCGAGGTAAATTTAACTTAAATGATAAAATTTTTATATCGAATTTAGTGATAATAGATTAATTTCTAATAATTGCTTTCTTTATAAGGTATCACTGAATTCCGAAGTAATCATATGTTTCGATGATATATTAATTTCTATGTCGTACCGATTTATGCACAATAATCAAATTATGCTGTGTTTTTATACAGGGTTTTTCAAAATTCTATGTCAAAATGTAAGGGCAGGTAGATGGGACCTAAATAAGTGGATTTGATACAGGAATGTGGGTGCGGAAATGCAGCGTTGAGACAGTGGAGAACGCCGTTGAGCTCGGCGGATGAAAGCACTTTGCAAGTTTGAATCGTCTATTCTACGCTCGAGCAACATGCTTCGTTACACGTGCGGAGCTTGCCGGTATACATTTCATGTATGGGACTGAGGAAGGAAATGAATCACACCAAATGCACGTCCAACAGCTTGTTGGAGGACTATCGTCTACTGTGCATATTAATGCGTCTTCCACTGCAGAGACTCTGCAATATCTTCCAGTGTCCGTATCATGCCTAGAAGCATAAAACGGTCCAATCGCGCACAACTTTCGATGAAGATGTTCTAATATTCGGCAATCCGGTGGATTCGCATCTGGAAATCATTATACGGAATACTTTAAACAGCCACTCAATTTCCTTCGCAGCCAAATTCATGAAATGCATGTTGGCAAGCTCTGGATTGGTGAAACGATAAATGTTACTTAAAATCCGTTCGGGAATCGACGATTCAAGCCCTCAAAGTGCTTTCATCCGGCAAACTCAACAGCACCCTCTATCGCTTCAACGCTAAATTTCCGTACCCACATTCCTATACGAAATCTTCTTGTTTAGATCCCCTCTACCTGCCTTTACATTTCTGACACATAATTTTTAAGCACCCTGAATATTTCTGATATTGAAACTACATATTTTAAAAAATAAATAATATCATTAAAATGAATTTGCATAATTTACCAATGCGCAAAACAATTTTCATTTTATATAAAAATGCAATACACATTGAATGAAAAAAAAGAATTCTAAAATTGTTTCTATTAAAAATATTTTCAACATAGCATTTCGCTTTTACTCCAGTCAAACAATTTATTATACCTTGCTTTACAGCATAAATTTATTTCAGATTAAAAATACATAATTAATTTAACGATCATAAAAAATAATTTGTTTTATTTTGCTATTTAAAAAGAAAACGTGTTTAGAAATAAAAATGTTGTTTTATTTTTCCTTTACTAAATTTCAGAAATTTTAGGAACACTGTATCTTTTTTATTTCTGTCTAGTGACATTGTTTGCAATAAAAATAAAACAGATTACATATTTTAACACTACCTCTTGATTTTTTTAAAACTGCGTTTTAGTTATTTTTATATTTTCTTTATGTTATGAAATTTCATTTTTTAATAACAGAGATCGCAACTTGTAATATAAAATGAACGAAAGAAAAACACAACATTTTTTTATGCAACTTATTATGAATATAGATGTATTACACAACACAAATTTCTTTTAAACTTTACTTTCAAAAGTTCAGAATGCAAATGGTTACAATACATATCTAAAAACTATTTTCACATACCTCAGTGAACGGTCATATTACACTTTATTTGTCATTTTATAATGCTTAAAAGCGAAGTTTTCTGGTTCAGACCCTTTCTAAAATAAATTTCTCCCGTCATTCTTTTCAAAAGACTTTAATAAAAGGCAATTATCTATATTTTTATATTAACCATGGATCAAAAGTATTTTTAATTAATAATCCCAGATGAATTTTGTTGAATATTGATATCATTTTAGTAATATTTATGGAAATATGTAATTAAAGTAGACTAGTAAAGGTTTATATGGAATTCATCATCAAACATTTTGTAAATAAAAGGAAAGAAAATCAAATGTGAGTCGTTTAAATACTAAGTGGTGTAAGTCACATTTTATTAAATAATAAAAATCGAAGTTTCATAGATGCTCTATAATGTTTTCATTTTGGTAAAATACGTCCGCGTGTTATTTTTTATGAAATTGTCACTTACGCCGATATTAATTTGTATAGAATGATTTATCTACACTCTAAGACATAATTGTTGAATTTACTATAATTCTAGCAGTTGAGCTGCCAGTTTATAACCAGTTTATAAATTTAGCAATAATAACCGTAAAATAAACAGTAATTTACCGTATTATATATGAATTAAATTGAATATTATTTCTTAACGGTAAACAACTGCGAATTTTACAGTTTATTATTGATGATTTTAAGTTATAATACTGACACTACTATAATAGTGGTACAATACTGTTAATCTTTTCAGGGGAAAGGTACTTGAAAAATGGGCAGGCAACGAGAAAAATGGGCTGGAATAAAAAAAAAAAAATGGGCTGGTAACAGTAATCAGAAGAAATTTTATTTCTAAACAAATAAACGTATATTTTCGTGTACTTAGTGAAATTTCTATTTAAAAATTCGGTTGCCAATGTGCAAATTAGGTAATAAAATTACGTGATGCCATAGCGACATCACCTCCCTTCAAGGAGTTAATACAGCAGTATAGATGCATAATATCGAGCAGCAGGAATGGCAATATTATTACGGTAAAATTCAACAATATTTTGCAGTGCAAGGCACTTAATTCAAGATTGGTGGCTTACACTATTTTCTTTAAATGATTTATCTGATCATCTAATCCTGATGTGCATTTTAAATAGAATAAAAATTATACTATTAAATATTAAATTTATTAAATAATCGTTTTTACATTGTGGAAGTAAAGTATTGTATTTGTATGTGCGTGTGTTTGATTGAACTCGTTAGCTCCGAAACTGTATTTCTGATTGGAATATTAGGGTAACGAGGTGCGATGCCATGTTGTAAAAGATGCCGTATCACGTAGTTTTCATATGCGCACGCGATGTAGAGAAACGCTGCTCAGTTGTAAGGAAGAGGGTTCCCTAATGATACTTTAATTTCTATTTGCGTACTTTTTAAATTTTTTGAGTGATACTTTGTTATTGATATTTCGTCTTACAACTTCTGGTAAGTGTGCACAATCTTTTACGTGAATTTGCCCTTATTTGCCCTTATAAGTCTTAATTTAAACACCGGAGGAATAAATCTCATGTTTTTAAGAAAATACTGGATCCTGGGCTTTCAGCAAAGCATAAAAGGTGGACGGTTCCCGCTTCTTCACGTCAGTGGTGGGCACTGGTGTCCACGATGTCTTGCCCAATACTTTAGTGTGAGTCGATGAAAATTTTTGGGTGTAAGATGCCGGTTATTTTCCGTTTCGGTCAAATATCTGGTTGTTTCTTCATTGTTTAAATTACTTTTGTCTATTAACTAAGTTGTCAACAATTTTAATCAGCTATTTAAATCAGCTATTAAATAGTCATTTTAATCAACTGATTAGAAAAATCATTTATTAAAATTATAAGTTGTCTATATGTTAAAAATAACTAAATGCTCTAAATGTTCTAAATTAAAATGATAAGTTTCTAAACGACATAAAGAAATTTTAAAATCTAAGGTGAACATGATTTGAAAAGTTTCTATGCGTATTCTTCTATGTGTATCTCTCTATTCTAAAAAAAAGTAACTTTCGCTGTCACCGCCGCCGCCGGTTTTGAATTTTTTGTAACCGGAGGTATTTCTCCTTTAATATTAAGAAAAAATATTGCATACAAAAATATGAAAATCGGCGATATTATAGAGAAATGTTTAATAAACACGCTGATGCAGACAGTTTTCAAATCGAAGAATTATTTTAAGAGATATTTAATGTTAAAGTTGTAACAAAATCGTTGTAATGTAACAAAATCGTTCCATTAAAAAAGTTTTATAGGAGCAAAAACTATACATCGGAATTTAGTAATATTTATATAATTTTATACGTTATAATTTGCCGGTGTGCAGAATTCATTTATTTTTTTAATTTGGCTCATTTTTTGAGGTTTTATTTCTATTTTAAATTCAATTTTTCAGCATTTCGAGAGATATTTTTTACTTATTTTAGAAAATTGTACTAATTTAACCTGTTGCCAACTTTATAAATAGCGCAAACAATTATGTTTGCTTCAAATTAAAAATTTATTTACACATGACTATTATAAACAGAAAAGATACTTTCAAATTAGAATTAAATAATTGCGTATAAAAAGCAGGAACTTATTGAAAATTACTTCATAAGAACTATATTTACACGTGAATTTTAACAGAGAAAGGATATTGTAAAATAATAAATTCATTAACATGCGTTAGAAGTCTTAAATAGGAGAAAGTACGTCACATTTAAGTCATATTACACTTATTATGTAAAATGAACAAAAAATAATATTGCAAAACAGTTTAAATTAAAAAATTGCGCGAGACATTTATTTGATATTTCGGGGTGATCTTTTCTACTATTTTTGCTGGGACAGCGCTAATAATATTTTATTTCTAACAAAAGTATTTTCACGTGAGTATTAAAAAGAGAAAAAAAAGTTTGTTGAAAATTACGTCAGAAAGAGCTTTCTTTTCGCTTTGTTAAAAGATAACGGGAGACAAAGACTCTGTTTACTTTATTCATTTTATATTAGTTTATTTTGAAATGTGTAATGATTTTATTCAATCAAAGACGAAAACAGCCATTGCATCTTTTAGCAGCACCTGATTTTTCTTAAAATTCCCCAGTCAAAGAGAAATGAATAGAAACCCGTTTATGGGGAGATCGCCACCGTTTTTTAAATTATAATTCAGTCTTTAAAAACCTTTTTAAAGCCAATCAAATTAGCGTGCTTTTAGAAAATGCGGTGTCTTAACGGGGGTTGGCGAGCTTAGCTCGTAGGGGGCCGAGCCCCCTAGTTCTGTAAATAAACATTACTGGTGTTAGAAATAATTGTTTAATAATTATTAATTTTAATCATCGTAAAAATTTTATGTTAAATGCAGTTTTAAATAATTTTAATAAATGTAAATATTGGTAGTATATACTATAGTTTTAGATAAGTATGGGTTTCTGCCTCCTTCAAGCTACGCTCGCCCACCTCCATCCAGACACAAAAGACTCTAAAATCACTCTAATTTGATCTACTTGGAAAATATTACGGAAGTTTAAATTTTAATTAAACGAGTAGTGGCGATCTCTTGTAATCAGGTTTCTATTCGTTTCACTTTGGATGCAGGATTGTAAGACAGAATCAATTGCTGTCGAGACAATTAACTGATAATTTCGTGATAGATTAAATAAGATCAACCCAACAACTTAAAATTAGTTTGTACAAAATGGCAACAATGTTTATGAGAAATTTGTTATAAATTAGACATTTTAAATGTATCGTTTTAAATATGTCGTAATTTTCACCAAAGTTTTTTTTCTCATTGAAATATTCAAATGAAATTAATTTTAAAAGCCTATAAGAGCGAAATTAAATTGTGTGACAATAGCAACTGCAAATTTCCAGGTGTCTCAAGCCTTTCTAAAAAGGAATTAGATAAGAACTCAAACGCTAGAAAGATAGAATCAGCAACTGACAATGATATGGATGCTGATTAAATTCCCTCCCAAGATTCAGAAGACGGGATTTTTTTTTTTAAGGGAATGAGAATGATTGTTCAGAATGTCTAGCAGATTGCACTAAAAACACCGGGAAATTATGATGGGATCAAGTGCATTCAGTGAAACAGTTTGGTTACATAAAAGATGCTCAGAGTTCCTAAACAAATGTGCAGTTTATGGCAGACCTGGGATATTTCTAAAAAGAACAAATGGACATATGAAACTCATTAACAAAAAAGCTTGACTCTAAAGCACTTTACCATAAGTGGCTTTACCATAATTAAAATTGTTATTATGATTAAAAATACGCATTAAGAACCATAATTCTTTTAAATGTTAAGTAGAACGTAACATATTAAATAAATATTATACAAAAAATTTATTAACATAACATAAATAATAATATAACAAATAAATATCAGTTTTTTTTATTATATTGCCAACGTTTGTTACATTCATATTTTCGTAATTCCCTAATATTAAGTAAGTTAACAACTTTAGTATGTTTAAAATATTAAAGTTACTTTTATTCGTCCCATTATGTTTTATACTGCTTCACAAAAATTATTGTTTACATTGGAACTCCATAAATTATCTTACCCCTATGCCATCTTACGCATACCTATGTGTAAAAGGCCGAAATGCAAGTGTTTACAAAACAAGTTTTCGATGATTTCTATAACATCTGTAAAATGAAAGAAGTTTTTATATGCTACATAAGAGTCAAAAATTTAACTATAAATCAATGAATTTCAAACATAAATAACAGGCGATTTTAAAAACAAGTAAGTCAAAAACTGCAGCATCTTCACCCAATCAACTTTATTTAACAAATATTCCACATAGATGACTACACCAAATTATAGAAAATTTCGTAAAATGCGGTCGGCGTATTAGGTATTTAATTCATTTTTAAACTATGTTAAAATCATTTTGCGTCTGATTATGTAACGAAAATTAGTTAAATTATAGACATTACTGCAAATTAATTAAGCATTAGTAGTTCAGCGCAAAGCCTCCAGTTTTAAATTTAGAGCTCCAGCGGTCGGATACATTTGGATGTGTAAATAATACCTACACAGACTGAATCCAAATAGAGGTTTTTACGATTATAGCTGAAAACATGAAAGACTTCAAAAAAACTTCATTTTACAAGTTGTATTCAAAGGTTTGATATAGAACGTCTTTTTACAAGGGCTTTATATATATTTAAATCTATAACTGAAATTTTTAATAATGTATTTACTCCAATAAAAAACTCCATTGTTTTATAATTACCCTTTTTATAATATCACAGATGAATGATTTTGAGTTTTCAGATTTTTATTTTTCAAGATGCGTCTTTATAAATCCGATTATTTACGATAAATATCATATTCTGACACCATTTGTCGTAAAAAAGTGGAAACATCTTTAACGTAATTATTTGAACTAGCCTACAAATCTAAATGTAATATAAACTGCTATGTTTTTCATTCTTGATCAATTCCAGTCTACCACTCATAAAGACTCCAAACAATCGGTATCTTGCTCATAGGCTTCCACCGCAGAGTTGTGTTTCCACCACAGAGATTTTGAACCCAATGTGAGAAGGTTTATCCTTAACTACTAAGATTATTCAAATAAAATTAAATAATGCTTTCTTTCCATTAAAATACATTATTTACAATTTATAGGCCCGGATATAGCAGATCATGTCCAACACTAAGTTATGCGTTAAAATAATTTTTACTTACTGAGAAATATTATTAAACAAACCTCTTCCTTTCCTTTTTCACCTTACTGTACTCAATAGGCTTACGGGGTAACCAAACAGGTTACCCCCTGTATGTACGCTCTCCCTACAGGAGACAGTACTTAAAAAAGAACATTTTTCATTTCCAATGCACGACTCGCTCTCTCTCTTAGCATCTACTTTGAGAGAAATGACGTGGTGTTCTCCCCTGTAGAATGAGGGAATCCATATATTGTACCTGTACTTTGCTTCCTCACAAGGAAATTGACAAAGACTTCCCAGGGGCCTTCTTTGTTCCCTTTATCTATTCCGATTGTTGTCCACATTCTCATATACAAAACAAATAAGTTTATTTGGGGTAACTGGACCGACGAGGTAACTGGGCAATAGGCTATTTTATAAAAATCGTTGATGTATTTTAAGTTTTAGCTTTTATGAACAATGCCCCTTAACCTCTACTTTCTAAAACAACGTTTGTCAACTCAATCATAACTCTCTCTTTGCTGTGATAGGTTGTCGAAAACTTACGATTCTTTTTTTAAAAAAACAACGTCAGTTTGGTTGAACTTACTTGGCTTTTTATTAAAATACTGTGAGTACTTTTATTAAACATTTTTTTTAAGAGTAGGCATATACTACGTTATACTACGTTGGACTACGTTAATATTATTAGGTTTCTATACATATTTACTTCATGTTTTAAATGTTAGCCCAGTGTCCCTGTTACCCTATATTTTTTTCAAGAATGGAGTAACTGGGACATGTATCTGGGGTAACTGGACCATGCTGGATGCAATTTCCCCAATAGGTATAAATAATTTTTTTGAGCTTCTCTTACAACGGGAAGTAAATTTCTCCATTGTTTTTTGCTCACAATAAAGAAAATTATAGAATACCTTATTAAAATTACATAAAAAAATTTAAAAAAAAGCATATTGGGTGGTATCAAACCGAATTTCTTGACACCTAGAGAGGCGGTGATACCGTTATGTCTTCACATAATTTTAATTCCTAATTGCCACATTGGCACAGGAATTTTATAATGAAAATTTCGCCTTTATTAAGTACTCGAAAATATACTTTTGCGTGTTTTCAAATAGATTCTCTTGTAAATACTGGTGTCATTAAATTATTTCAACATTTTACGAATGCAAATTATCTTGTCCCTGAAAGCGAGATAGCGAAACCTTGAAACTGTACGATGGAGGGGTTGCATTCTATAGGGAAACTTTTATTGTTCCTATAACTATTTTGAAAATAATATCTTCATCGCACTTTTCTTTAGAATATGTTAAATAAAATGATCATGAAGGTAACTCATTAAGGGTTCAGGTAGGGGTAATAAAATTTTCCCTATATAATACGACCCCTGGTATGATACAGATAAAGTCATTAAGTACTTACGTAGCTGTTTGTTCATACATTTACCTTGCCATTTTTCCCCTTAAAATACCCATGTGACTTTTATACTTATTACCTATACTAAAGTACATAAGTACTTAGTTAATTTTTATGTTTTTGGTATAAATAAATCTAATATTTTCACTTTTAGTGCTTTTTTAGACACATTGACAGCAAAGGTTTCCATTACAAGGCTCTTTATTGACATATAATTTACATGATCTGCCAGGTTTAAAATTTTTTAAGCTGTTTACACTTTTTCAAACAGAACATGATATCCCACATGAAAAAAAAAATAAAAAAAAATAATAATAAACGCGTGTGGAACATATACCCTCCTGGTCCACTTACCCCATTTTTATGGAGCAACTGGACCCATGTGCAAAGAAAGATGAAATATGCATATTTTACATTTTTAAATATTAAAATGTAATTTTGAGCATTTTTTTCTGATAGAAGGAACCTAACTGAATACATTTACAGAAGATCAGACTTGAATTCAAATGAACATTAGCTTTTAGAAGCTGAATTGTCAGAAGCTCCAGAGTCACATTGTAAAATCATTTCCCAGTTGTCCCAACTAACATTACTTGTATTTTGGTTTATACAATGGAACTATTCGTACAATAAAGATATGAATATAATTGCTCATTCCAAGCCCCATTATAAGAAAAAAAAATTATAACCAACGTAAGTACAAAATGATATAGATTTAAATCTATATCCAGTAAATAAAATAAATAAAATAAAATTAATTAACAGTAATCTGAATGAGTCACACGCTGATCAACGTCAAAAACCTGACACTAACTTACTACACATTTTCCTAATGGGGAAAGAAGACTGTACAAAAATAAAAAAAATTATTGTAATACTTATACACCCCCCCCCCCCTCTTTAAAATGAATACCATATACTAAAAGCGTACTTTATTTACCTGCATGTTGTAATTCGAAATACATGTTTCTATTAACTACATTTTAAGACATAATCGATATAATATCTGTTTTTCGGAACCCGGTATATAAAAATGTGTGTGTTTTTATAATATTGACTTGATGAAAAATCTATTTCAATTAAACATAAATCAATATTTATTCAGTTTGATTTCTGGAAAAGAAGGTATGTTTTATTAATGAATGTTAATGAATGTTTATATATAAAGTATATCTTTAAATGATGTCTGTAAAATGTGATTAAAAGGCGAACATAAACTTTATTTTTTTCAATAGCAATACCCAAGTTTAACACCATAAATTAATTCTACACCCTTCAATTATCCTACATAGAAATTTTCATGAAATTCGTACGATTAGTTTCAGTGCAATTAATTATTTAAAAATAAGCCTATTTTAGGGGCTGTATCCAAATTAGAGTTCGGTACTTGAATATTGTAAAGTTTCAGAATGACTCTGTCACTTCTATTAATGTATTATTTCTTGGAAATATGACTATTTCGCTCGCTTAATATGTTTCGAATATTTGCCAGCCTAAATATTTCAATAAAATGAGTAATATATATATATGTTTTTTAAGTTTATGGTTTTCAGCCCCTTAAACCATCATTTTGGCGTTTTTTAATGATAATTCGAAAACTACTTGAAATAAAAATTTAAGCTTGAGAATTTCAATATAGCAGGACATAATAAATGTAAATCCATCAAAAAAAAATTGTAAGTTGCAAGCCTTTTTTTTTCGAATATTAATTTCAAAATTCATAATTCATATTATAAATTACAAATGCAATATATTTATGTTTGGTTTTTATAGTATTATAGCCACACACAAAATAATCACATTAGGATTATAATTTCAGGGTATATTAATAAAAATATGAAAGTTTAATTTAAAATTAGAAGCTCTAAATTTTGAATGTTTATAATTCAAAAAATTATCATTCAAATAACTAGAAATTTCGTCTCTAGGCATAGTTTGAGATTTTTAAAAGTTTATTGTTTTGAGAAGATTTAAAATTTATTGTCAAAATTGGATGTTGCCATTGAAAAAAACAAAGTTTGGTCTGGTTTTGATTTGCAGATGCCCCCTAAGGAAAATTCATATACCTCATTTAAAATTAGGCTTTATTTCCAATCCATTGGTAGCAGTAACTTTCTTCTATTATAATTAGTTGCAGATTTATTAGAGGGTGTTTACTTTTTTTTTTCAATGACTGTCCATTTTCTTTGATTCATGTAACATTATAACGAAACACTATATCGTATTCAATCTATACGTATTATGAAATTAACAAAATAATCTTTTCTTTGAAAATGTCTTACGCGAAATATCTAATAAAAAATCAGCAAAAGCTGTCTTATTCGTTTAATCTTCCATAATCGGCTTCATAGCTTATATTCGTGACGAAATCTGAAAAATCGCTGATACAAATTTAACTACTTTTTAAACAGATTGGTTTAGCTGTATTTTATGCTCATATCTAAAATTGTAGATGGGGTTTTGCGTAATGACATAAAATATTCGATTCAATATTTAACACACTTACGTCTGAATCTTCAAAAATTATATCTTACTGCATGCCTAGGTAATAACATCCATCTACTGTCAAAATTTCATTAACTTGACATCAGTTGTTTCAGCTCTGTTTTGATGAGTCAGTCACGAGTTCTCTCTTAAGTTAATACAGATAATATATATGTAATATTTAATTGTAATATTGAATAATATTGAATTTAACGTAAAATGTTCGCTCTAAATACTAAAAACTAATCTATTCTTAATTTATAAAAAAAATTGATTTCATGTATCATGAAATTGGGAATGAAATGTGAAATTAGAAAATTAGAAATATTTTAAATAAAAAATAAATTTTTAAATTAAACATTGAGATATGAATAGAGAAATGCCGTTTGCAATAATTGAAAATAATATAATAATAATTAAAAAAAAAACTAAATTGTTTTACAAACTGGATACGGATAAATATAAATTTAAGTATTTCTTATAAGTTCTGCATTATCAATTCATAAAAAAAGTCTTTAAATAAAACGATTTATTTTTAGGGAACATTTTTAAAAATGTTTAATATTTGGCTATAATGATTTTAATTCATTTTTTAGATTTTTATAAACTTCGTCTCTTAGAAAAGATGATTGATCATACGAAAATTATAATTAAAATTAAACGTAAATTTTATTTACTTAAATAATGCATACACAAACAAAAATCTATGATCTTCTATAAAGCTTACACATAGTTAACTCTTTTAAGTATAGCGAAATATAGAATTAATAATTGTTTTTATATAATATTCTCAAGGCAATATTACTGCACCTATATCGAATGAACGTCAATATATTTAATAAAATAACTGCCCGTATTTGTATTTTTAATCTTCAATGTTAGTAAAAGTAATTTAGGCTAATTTCCATAACTGTAAGTTTTGCTAAATATATTTGAATACATATATAGAGATATACAAGAGAAAAGGTGCTTGTATGTTTAAAAAATATGTATATTTTAAATATTCTAATAATAATTTGTTAGAACTAGAGCAAGTATGCTTGATGTTTAATTTTTAAAAAAATGCGCAATAACAAAGAGAAAGAAATCTTCTGTTTTTAGAAAAAAACTTTTTTTTAGAAAATATTCTAAAGATGGAAAAATCACACTTCCATTTTCGAAGCCTAGAGTATTATCAAGAGCACATTTCCTTAAACGAAAGTTGTTACAATTCATCAGTTTTCTAAACCTTTTCTTTCGCCATAATAAAATATCTATTAACATCATCTTATTTTTATAGGTAGGAAATATTTTGGAATAATAATAATAATAAACAAAATTTATCTCATATTCTACAGCAAAAGATAAAATACAGCTGATGCATTACGATAGTAAATTTCCCAATCACTGACTAAACTTATCTTAAAAACTCCATAATTTATTTTTGGAATGTACAATTTAAGACATGTTTGAAATATAGATTTCGAAATGATAATTTCGTATCTCCATTAAGTTTATATGTATAATAAAAGATAAAGTACAGATGTATAACACAATTTACAAATGTGCAATTAATTGCTTTTAAAATTTATTATAAATATATTTTGAACAAAAACAGTTAAAATGTTAATCATGTCTGAGTTACATTTAACTTAAATGATAGGTTAATAGACTGAAATAATCTAAACTGTAAGTTATATTTATGTAGCGGCTTTAAGTTATTGTTCGTAATTTTGTCCGCTAGAAATGCAATTTCTTTAGGAGACGGTTTGCATTAGAATGTTTCGTTATACACGCGCATTGTTTAAACTGCAAGTAGCTTTGCGATTTAATTTATTACGAAAGTTCAAGTTGACTAATTTTAACAAAATGCATGCTATTTAAAAGTTTTACCCTGAGCACTAAATTGTATATTTTTATAATTGGATACAATTGTAAACTCGGCTAAATGCGCCATGGAAAATTTGTATACAGTTATTTCACAAATATAGGATGTAAAATAGTAAACCATGCGTTCCAAAACTATGTAATGTAACTTCATAAAGGATGTAAGGATCTTTAGTAAAATATTTTAATAAAGTACTCAGGTTAACTTTTGTGAAGACATTTGTTTTGGAGTTGCTTGAAATAGCTTCAAGATGGATTAGTTTAGTAGGATATGTTTAAGGTGTTTGGGCTAATTTCGCATTCCCTATAAAGTGGAAAATAATGCCATTTTGCCTTATTCATCATAAACATAAAATGGTATTCATTCGAAGTTCATTATTTCGATGATATATGTTTGATTAAAAAATATAGTTAATAAAACACATTTCTTATTCATTATGTATGCAGTGTAGTCTATGAAATCAATTTTAATTGGAGCACAAATATGCCGTTAGTTTATTATATTTAATTATATTTATTTATTATTATATTATATTTATTATATATTTAATTTAACTTTTTATGTGTACTATATTCAATAATAATAAATCTTAAATTAGAAGCATTAGTATCTGTTTAGGTGAAATAATATTTGTTGTTATTTTTATAGAATTTTAAGTCATAAGGTTAGAAAATAAATTTCCACATTGAGTTTGGAAATGGAAAGAATATTTTTTAAGAATGAAAATAAATCGATTTTACTTGAAATATACTTTTGTGGAAAAAAAAACAAACAAATTTTTTAAAGCAGCAATAAACTAATTTCTTTTAGAGTATTATTGGAAGTACGAGAGTTAAAAAAATATTAAAGAAGTTTGAAGAAACAGTTTTACAGAAGATTGAACTTTTGATAATTTTAAATTTAAAAAATAATAAGGTGTCCATTTTTATTTTATAAAAATTGCTTAGTCTATAAAAAGTGTTCATCTTTAATTGTCGTACTCCATTTGGATATTTAAGAAGTCTCAGTTTTCTTCTCAGTATAAAAACTATCAATTTCAATAATTAATTAAAATATACAAAGGCTAATTTCCTTTTTACTTTATTTTGTTAATTACGATTCATTAAAATATCTTTTTTTGCATCTTTTCTGCAATATTTTGTACAAAATAAAAATACTTGAATATGGGTTTTAAATTCCTGCGCTATACTATTCAAACAAAATTAAATGTCTATGGGCGCATTTTTTTTTATTAAAATGTATTTGATTGAACTGAAAACCCCGTGAATAGAATAAACGTAATTTTCATGTATGTTTGTTTTAACCGTAAGATTATAAACCATTTTACCACTGTAATGCTGTATCTGAATAAAGGAAACGTAATATATAATTTAAAACATAGAGTTAGGATAAACCTTAGATTATGTTAAAATTAAATAACGATTTAATATTGTAAGGAATTGACTTTTAATTGCAGATTTATCACCAGTCTCGCCCCAGATCAAATTTCTATAAAACAGAAAGACAATTTAAAAATTATACTTTTTGTGTGTGTGTGAAATTTCTGTTTTTAATGCTCGTAATAAGACCATATGCATCCTTTAAAAAAAAAAAAAATCTGCCAGTGCTTCGTTAAACCACCCTTTATGAGCACACGTGTAGACTAAGTTAAATAGTATAATGCTTCAGTTTCCACTAAAGATTGTCTGATACAATTCAGCAAATGTGTATGTTTTTTGAAATACAGATAAATTTAATTTCTGTTAATATTAAAACAAAGTAATTAATAATTGATATAATTTTTATGACATAAATATTTAATAATTTTAATAGAAAAACTATTGGTACGTATTTAATGTAGTGTCATTTCTGTGTCCCAAAAGACAATCTACGATATATTTATATTACTTTATAATAGTTGAAATTATTATGTCTTCTTTTACAATCATTACATTAATATTTAGTGAATGAATTGAAAAAACGAATAGTTCAAAGTAAAAAAGAGATGTGACATAAATATTAATATTATTTTCATCTGTATGAGAGTAAAGATTAACGAAAGAAAATTATACACTGTAAAAAAAAAAAAAAAAAAAAAAAAAAAAAAAAAAAAAAAAAACGACATTTTTACAGTACAAAGTACTGTTCATCTCGCGCACAAACTGGATCACAGTGAATGTGCTGTATCTTTCTTTGGTTTCCTAACTATATTAACATGGACCATGCAGTAGTTGCGTAAAATTAACAGCACAGTGTGCTCGCAATTTGGACGCCATCAGTTTGTGCTGTAAAAAAATTGCCAAATTGCCAAATTGTCCAAATTGCCAGCACATTGTGCTGTTAATTTTACGCAACTACTGTATTTTTCATGTTAATATAGTCAGGAAACCAAAGAAAGATACAGCACATTCACCGTGATCGAGTTTGTTCTGGCAAATCTACAGTGGTTTTTTATAGTGTATAAGTGCAGATATGTTTCCAATAGAAAACTCAATGGAATATATTTTGAACACTTTAAATTTGATTAAGTAAAAGGAATATAAAGTAGAATTATCAGCTGTTGAAGGAAAAAACAAATTAAAATATTATGCGCAAAGAAGAAATATGGTGGTGTATGAATAATCCAAATATTTTTACAACGGAAACATGTATCCAACACACATGTATAGTTTACATTTTACTGCCCAAGAGCAGGCTGCAGTACCTCTTTTACCATTGGCATAAAAATGCGATTTTTTTTTATATATAAATAAATTTCTTATGGTATAATTTTATGTAAAAAAATAGTGTTTTGTTCCCATTGTTACATTCTTTATAAAAATGAGATCTAAATCCTTATACTTAAAACCTTCATACTTTTAAACACCCAGAAGTTCAAGAATTAGGAAGTTTTAAAGTTCAAAATTCACAATATTAAATTATTTTTAATCATTGCAAAACTGTTTGCCATGTTGCTAAAGCATACATCTGGCAAAATGATTATTTATACACCTGATATTATTTTTCTCTTTTAACAAACCTTAATAAAAGGGCTAAATTTAAGTAATTGCAATATGTCATTGTAAATTATTTTTACAGCACGAATACTGGAACAAAAACCGCCGATTTTTTTTCTTTTTTTTTAAATCTTGAAATACAAACTTTAAAAATATAATGCAAACATAGTATTTGTACACTTTTTGAAATCCAATTTCTTATACAAATTTCATTACATTAAAATGAGCTAATATCTTTGTTTTTAATAAATATTTCAAGGTGCGATGGAAGAGATATCATTATTTGTTATTTGTCAATTCTGTGTCTAGTGTCTCCTATGTTTTAACGAGATATTATTTTAAATTACTTTTACAAGGGAATTTATTTTTCGAAATTGTGTCTTCAAAAACATCCATCAATTTTTTCCGGATTGAGCATTATAGAGTTTGGCACAGTTGTAGCGGAATTGTAAAGCAGCTACGACTGTGTGTCAATATAATTATGCTTAGAATCATTTCATGCTTGTAGTTGAATGTTTTCCCTAGTCCAAACTTCATATCAAGTCACGATAATTTACAACATGATAGTTCAATATAACCGAAAGTTTTGGTTGTACTATTAAAACAATTTAGAATTCCAACTCCAGTCGAAACTTCTGTTCCTTATTATTTGAGATGTTACCTTGATATTACAATATATTGGAATGATTTCGTTAAATTTTTAAAGTGGGTTTTTAAAATGTTTTTTATATACTTTTTTTTTTTTGCTCTTTGATGTTAACACAAACCATCTAGCTATTGTTTACAGTTTCTTACTATGTAACCACCAGTTACATAATATAATTAATCATGTTTTTCCCAATTTCTCAGTAACTTTTATCCAGTTTTATTTTGTAGATGAAAGTAATTATCCAAAATCCTAATTTTGGTTGTCCCATTCTCCTACACAATGATACTTTTTAGTTTTCGATTCCGTTTTGTGTAAATCAACAAATTATTAGATGACGTTTTGTATTTAAAAAAAAAATATATGCAACGAACAGTTATTCACAACCCTTCTTTTGAAAATCCGCTGAATACTTTGAATAAACGTTATACAACATTATGTATTGTGAGTAACCAAAGTTTATAATTGCTCTAATTTCTTTGTAATATTGAGACTTTTGCAGTTAGATAATAAAAAATTCTTATTCAACTGCTTCAACAGTTTAATTCTACCCGCTGAATAAAATTTAGTCAAACCTTTGAAACTGAAATTGTAATGCTATATATATATATATTTCCCTAATATAAACTCCGAATGCATGAAATGTGTCAAATACAAGTTTTATCGCTTTTCCATCAGTTTGAAAAAAAATTAACCTTTACATTTTTATTGAAATTTCCATCGCTGGAGCAATACATATATTGCTATACATATTACAGCTATACTTGTATATCATAACATTGTGTTTTCTAAAATACATTGAAACGTGATAAACATTAACTTAGATGAAATAGAAAAAAAAATAGGCATATATGTATTGTTTAGAATTCTGTATTCTAGACTATTAAATTAGAAAGTTAAAGCTTGTGTTGTATAAAATATAAATGCAAAATAATCAAACAGTAACAAATCACACGAGACAAATGAAATACCCCAAATGTTTAAATAATCGATAATAAAGTGAACAAAAATATTTACATAAAGGCAGATAGATATATTAGAATAGTTCCTACCAATTATTTTTATTTGTTCAAAGCCTTTAAGAATGCTTTGTTAATAATAGGAATGTATAATGAGATTTGTAATTGCTTGTTAACGTTCGATATTCTCGCAATCTAGAAGTAATTTTTAATAAATAATTGGAACATAATATTATTTCCTCCCAAATTCCAAGTACTTTGTGAAACGTATTGAAATTTTTAAGGACACTCTTTTCAACGGGAATTATTTACCATTATTTACAATGAAGTCCATTAAGGGTGACACTACATGACATGTACTATTTTTAAGGAGAAGATATATAATAGTTTGCATTTCATGCCTACTGTATTTTAAGGCTAAAAATATATATTAAGCTATTAAAATCTTGTAAAGCCTTTTTCGTGAATTTTTGAAACTACATTAGAAGATTTACATAATTATATAATTTATTTTAGAAGGATTGAAGGATTTAGAAGGATTAATTAAATTTGAATTTATAGAGATTTTGTGCAATATATAACTCTACTCAAATCTTTTATTTTAAATATTTTTCTTAGAATTTTGTAGAATTAGGAAATGCACAAAAATGGTGTTCCGACAATAGAAATATAGAAATATTTCGAACTGAAAAATGCCCCCCCCCCCCCCTTAACGCCAAGAAAGCTGAAAAGAGACAAAGGCAAAATAAATAATCCTTTTTAAAATATATATTTTTGTTTAGTGTAACCAATAATAGTTTTAGAACAAGGTAAAGTAATATATCTAGAACTCATTCTAAACTGTATTACAACTAATCGATGTATTAAATAAATTTTATAACACGTTATTTTAATGGTACTTATAAGTACCGTCAGCAGATAAAGGTTTAAAATGTTCAAAAATTTTAATCTTAATAAATGTGTAATGAAAAATATATTAAACATCAATATCTTAATTCATAAATAGTCTGTTAAATAAATATGAACTAAATCATAATGAAAAGGCATCTTCTTTGTTTTTTTTTTATAGTATAGTTACAGCTTTACAGTTACAGTTTTTATTACGAGTTACAGCTTTTTATGTTTTGTAAGGGTGTTGCTATATATAGCCTGCAGCTTTTGATTGGTTAACAGGATTTCGGACAAATCACGAAAAGTCTGCTGTTGTCTTGCACATGGTATACAGCTTCGCCATGCTCACGTTGTATAGCTTGCTTGTGTAATCCGACTAAGCGAACTTGTTGTTCTGTAATGTGGATACGTAAAATGAACTTAACATCCATATCTTGTTTTGTTCATGTGTGTATATTAACACTTGTATCTAAAAAAATATTTAAGAGGAAAACAGATACTGGATGGAAAGACACGCGCTGTCACTTGTATGTCAGTAACATCTACCAATTATTTGAACTGCTAAAAGGGGCTAACTAAGAGTTAATGCTGAAATGCGACAACTATTTTTACAGTCCAACTTTAATGGTTTAATTCGAGATTTGTAGCTTCTTTAATCTGTTGTTATAGGTCAAATGCTAAAATATCACTATAGCGAAATGTTCACTTCCAGGAAGTGAACACCCTAAATCGCATTTGCTTTCTTGTGAGACTCTAGAAGTATCTTATTAAGAATTTACACATCGCTCCTTTACTGAGACATAAGCAAGACTGAAGATTTTGTGTATTATTATAAATAACATTGTTTTCAATAAAATTTTTAAAGTAGGATTGTAAATATTAATGTTTACTAAGAAATAAATAAAATAGTAATATTTTAGTTTTTATTGAATTCTTTTCATATAAATTATTTATTTGTATGGCTCTTTTAAAAGATATTTGCACCACATCTTACATTAAATACCCCAAAAGATTTATGCTGAAGAGCTATGTTACTGAAAATTATTTTTCAATTTTATGAATGAAAAAAAAATATTTTAAAATAGCTAATTTGAGTTATTGATATTCCCGTTAATTTTGCTTCAAATTTTTATTCTCTTTAATTTATTTCCTAATTTAATAAATTAAACATATTAACGAAACTTTTTGATATTTTATTATATTATCATTTATCTTACGTGAATGCTTAATTTATACATGAAATGAAATGCTACATCATGTAGGATATGTTCATACTTTATCAAATGTAATACCGAAAGTAAATCTTCAATCATTAACTAAACAAAATATTGCTTTATTAACACCTATTTCCTTTTTCTCATATGCTCAAAATGTTTCTTTAATCCTCTACAAATTCCTGACGGGTTTATTAACGGAAGTAAGAGATTAATGATCACAAAACTTATGCTATTAAAAACAGTGAAGGCAATATTTCCTTCTGAAATACGAAGTTAAGTAAGCCTAGAAAAGTGTATTTATGTAACTGTAAATAACTTTAGTATGTATCATAAGTAAGCAAAATTTAAAATGTTTTTATGTGTTACTCTACTTGAACATACGAAATAAGTAACAAATGAAAGTATAGTATTAAAAACCGTCAGTCTCAGAAAGTATTAATGTGATAAAATGTTGCATAAACTAACGTAGAATAATAAACTGTAAAAAAAGTTAATTATAATTTTTTGTATCGTTATTGTTTGAGATGTAAATATAAATATACAAATAAATCTCTTTAGTAGATATCGATTATTTCAAGAGGACTGAGTACTCTTAAAATTGGAAAAAAATCATTTTCAACATTTAATATCTATAAATGTACAATTTTAAACGAGATGAAAGATATAAGTATGTTCTTTCATTTTAAATATTAAAAAAAAACTAGATGCTGAATTAGTATTTACAGGAGGCTCCAAACTGTCAGACATTTGACGTGTAGAAAATCGGCATAACATATTACGCGCAGGATTAAAAATAAATTTTGCAAATATAATGAAAATTTTGATGCCTATTTATACTTCAGATTATAATAATTACCCTGAATCTAAATAAATTTGTATTTAGAGCATTTATATATTTTTAAAACAAAGTTTTATTCAGCTAATGCAAAATTTAGAAAATGTCAACAATATAATCAAGTAAAAAAAAAAAACATTTCCTTCTATATATAAAAAAAGTAACTCTTTGGAAATGGACCAATGAAAATCTGCGTAGATACCGCGAAATGCATTTGATTGGTCAGAGCTTTCTGACGCTATAAGGGAGGTTACCGAGGGGAAGGGGACCCGGCTCTGTCGCCAAACGTCGCTAAGTTTGACGCCAACTTGGCGACCAAAATTAGTCGCCAAATGTGACACTAACTTGGCTCTATTTCCAGTTTTTCGCCAAATTTTCATAGACTCCTATTGAAATCCAATAGGGTTTACTTGCTTGCAGAAAATCCAAAAATTGAGATATATCAATGCAACAAAAACTAATATTAGCTTATCTATAGAACTTAATTAAACTATTTACATTATTTTTAAGCATAAACACTAACTATTTACATTATTCGAAACACTATATATATATATAATTTTTATTTAATTTGTAATTATTCAAATAAATTATAAAATTTACCTTTTTTTAATGATTTTATATTTAATAAATCTTACAATTATGAAACTCTGTAAGCTCTAATGATTGTGTGCTTAGAGATAAGGAAAAAAATTGTCAGGAGTTGGGGAGGAGCGCGTTTTTATCAAGTGGAATTAAAAAATTAAATGCATAAAAAATGAGGAATCGCGAAACAATTATTTCTGGGATTGACTAGAAAATAGGGGTTTCTTCGCGATACCCAACAGATTAGCGAAGCGATTACGCGGGGGATTGGTGAGCGTAGCGAGCAGGGGGATGAGTCCCCCTAGTTTTTTAAACAACAGAAAACAAAATTTTAGGTTCGGTTTATACAGACTATCAATAAACATATATTTTGAGAATTGCATGAAAAAAGATTCATGAGTTACACATAACTTATACACATAAGCAAAATTCACACAAATGTACACAAAGCTATCCTGCGCGTTATGCATAAAAACGTCTTTTGGAGTAAAATGACTTCAAAGTTTCGGAATCGCCACTTCAGCTATAGAGCGGGTATAATTCTAAAAGCCATAACTTCTGTTCTAATGGGAATTTCAAGGAAACAATTATATCAAAAGGTGCAAAAAAGATAGGAGTTTAGCATCTAAAAAAATTAAATTTCGGAAAATTTTAAACTTTAAGTATCTTGAGACACCTTAATTCATTGTACTCGAACAATTCCAATTTAATTCCAATTACAGTCATATATCCTTTACATGAAATACACAATACTGATTATAGATTTCTTTTATTGCGACTATCTTCTTGCATATTTTTGTAATGAACGCATGAACTTGAAAGAAAATACCGATGGCAACCGAGATTACATTTTATTAAACTTCTTAATATGTACAATTTTTTTCACAACACAATATTAATATTTTTCTTTTGCAGTATTATTCATGATCGAAATGATTTATGAAACATTAGAATCGTATTTTTTTTACTAGCAAATTTTTATTAAATTATATTATGGTAGTTATACATCTGCGTAACAATAGTTTATTATATCGCTTGAAGGTTATAAATAAAAAAGCTATTCTTCAGACATTCTTTATTTATACGAAAAAAAAATAAAACATATAAAATGAATATAGTAAAAATATTTTTAGTATTTTAAAGTGATTTAAAAATTTCATTTTACATACTTTTTTACGTACATTTAAAAAGTCATTAAATATTCATAAATATATATCTTTATCCAAATTAGGTTTCATTATTTATTTATAATTTTAGAAAATACAAGTAAACTATAATTTTTTTTTTCAATGAAACATTTCACTCGTGTTCCTAGAGACAACTTAATAATTAAATACACAGATATTATGTACTGAGTTTAAGCGCTGATAAAAAATTATAGAAAAGGATTTAAATAACCTCAAGTTTTACTTCCTGGTATCTTAACTTAACCTCATAATAAAAACATTTCACTGCCAAATAATCTATCTCCCAAATAATCTATATATTTAAAACACTAAGCGTTTTCTTCGACAGTCCGTGAGAAGAAACTACTGCATCAAATTACACCAATCTTTTTTAAAATGAAAGATATTTGGCCACAGATTTGTTATCATCCATTCGTTTGTTCAAATATTTTATTAATTAGCCGTAATTTTAAATTAAAATTCTACAGTTGCGCATGCGCAGCATATAAGTACAAGTCTGCCTGTGGAGTGACACGATGCACATGCACAAAGATGCTCGCTCAGTTGAACGATCACATCACAGGCAGAACTTATTTTAAGTTCGTCTGCTATTCGATCTTACTGTAAACTAGGTTTTTTTATTTATTTTATTTTTTTTTTTTATTTTTTTTATTTTTTTTACAAAGTTAATATATTATTTGGCTATTTCAGCATTATTAGCAATTCGAAACTTTACTGTGTCGATATTAAGAGTTTAGATACGGTTTATTTCAGAAGTTCCATATTGTTTTGGTCATATTACATACAGAAGATAAACATAGTGATTTGAGACTAAAAGTAATATCCGTCTTATGAAAAGCCAATAGTTACACACGAAGGTTGGGAAACTAGCATGTTAAGTCATAGCTGCTTCTTAAAGTAAGGTATCAAATATTAGAACGCAAAACTATTTCTGTAAGATCAAATCTCATATCCGAGACAATTGCGTATGCGTCAACTGTTTTTTGAACCTCTTCAATTTAGAAGAAACGACAATGAGTTCTCGCTGGCGTAGTGTGTTAACGCAACAGTCTGAAACTCAATTTTTGTAGCGGGCTACGGTTCGAACCCAAGCCTGGCAAAATGTGTAATATTTTTGTTATTTTTGTCGATAATTCATTTCTGTAATGACATACTTTATTAGGAACAGAAGTTTTCGGATTTTAATTTTATTATTATTATTATTATTTGAATGCTTTATAGTTAAATAAAATTTAACACTCAATAATAATTTGAAAAAATAATGATTTTATATTTAAAATATATAAGCTAAAATATTTTACATATAATTATCAATTAAATAAATTGAGCTGATCTACAATTTTCGTTATATTTTCTGACCATTATCAAGAAAATATATGTGTGTGTGTCAGAAAGAAAAGTTTGTCATTCTTTTCGGTAAAAAATAAAACGGAAAGAAAAAAAAAAAAATCGTATAAGAGCTATAAAAAAATTACCTTGATATACAGGTTCAATATTTAAAAAATGTATAAAAATGTAAAATAAATTTCAAGTAATAAAAAATATATATTATAAATCGTTACCTGCATCAAGTTTCAAATTTAGGTTTTTAGAGAATGAGACAGATAAAAATAAAATTCATTGCAACTTTTAATCGCCGAGTTGTTAAAAAAAATAAAAATAAAAAAAATAAAATAAAAAATAAATGAAAATAAATATTGTTATTTAAAAAGAGGCCATAGTAAATAAAAATAAATTCTCTACCCGGCATTTTTAGGTAAATTTCTGATAAAAAGCAAGCATAATTGGTCGAAAATTATAAACTTAAAATTCTTTCACGTCATTGAATAGGTTAGACTGACAAGCACCCTCTAACACCTTAAAGACATAGGAATCGCTTATGCAATATAGAAATTCGTCACGCAATTCGTCATTCTATAATTAATTTAAAAGCAACTAATTTAAAATTCAAGAATTTTTCTGATGAAACATTCAAGTTATTTACCGTCAAATCTTGACGGGCACTATCTAGTATTTAATTTATATCACTACCATTTAATACAATTTATCAAACCGTAATATTGTAATATGTTTTATGTTAACACATTGAGTATCGATATTATAAAAAATACACATGATCTACTTAACGCTGAAGTCACTTTAACGGCGGCAATATTGTTTGAAAACTTTATCGATATTTACATTTTTTTATTATTTTTTAAATAATTTGCAAGCATGATTTTTTTAGCATTTGTTTCCACATTATATTCCATAACGAAGTTAAAGCATTCGTCAATAAGTAACCGAAAAAAAAATATTAATAACAAGTCAGAAATTGCTCGTCAAACGTGGCAAATGAGGTGCGTTCGTACTATAACTAGTTTTATAATTATTTTTTGTACCCCATATTGTACTCAATGTATATATTTTTTTAATTTCATAAGTGCATAGTCTATAACATCATTAAAACGCACTTGCAATATTTTTTTTCCCATTGGCCGTAATGTAACGGAAAAATTTGACTGTCCCTGTCATTAAACTATACATCCGATTTTCCTAAAATTTCAAATGGCTCGACAAAATTTTGAAACAATTATATATTTAAAATTTCAGACCATTCGGAAGGCTGTAACATCATTAAAATGCATTTGCAATAATTTTTCCCATTGGCCGTAATGTAAAGAAAAACTTTTGACTGTCCCCGTAGTTAAACTATGCATCCGATTTTCATAAAATTTGAAATGGCTCGACAAAATTTTGCAACAATCGTACATTAAAAATTTCAGACCATTCGGTTGGGTAGTTTTTGCTCTGTTATATGCGGACAGACAGACAGACGAACGGACGGACTGAACGACGACTATAGGTGCTACGTATTTATATAATTACGAACGCACCTAAAAACAGGTTAAAGACATGTAATCGACATCACAGACTTAAGTATTATCACAGACTTAATATAGTCTCTGAACTCTTTAAGTCGAACTACATGCTCAATCACTGAAATAATAATTTTTAAAAAAATGCTGAATTTAAATATTGATGTTTGGAGACTTTTTCGACTGTTAACTTCTGGTACCAGGCCAGTAGGAATGTATCCCTCTCAGTAAGTTTCAAAACTTTATTTGAAAGCTTTGTTCATATAACTGTGATTATTGGTAATAGTATTGTTAGTGGGCGTTTTAGTTAGTTGTGTAGTATATATATTAGAGTGTATATATATAAACATATATATTAAATCTAAAAACCAATTTAAGTTGCCCATAGAAAAAAAAAATACTATCGCCGCAATCTTTGAGATTATTTGCTGAAAAGTGTTTTCATTAATTTTTCATTAAAAGCAATTTTTAACACTTTCCAACAAAGTTCAAAAGTACATATGGCTTCAGTTTGTCTAAACCAAAAATATGCATTCAGTAGAATATGTGGTGCAAGTAATAGTTACCATTCATTTACAGGGCAACAAAAAAGAATTCCATTACACAATGGTATAAAGGGAAATTGTTTGCGGCGTATTATAATTATGTTAAACTGTTTCATATATAAAGAAATTGATATACGTCGGTGAGGCGTACTGTAAGTTATTTCATGCATAATACGAAGTTCATAGCATTTACAGGGACACGCAAGAGATTTCAGATAGTATATTAGTATATAAGTATATGATAGTATATAAGTACTGTACATCAGCGATGGTGGCAGAAAATGCATTTTTAATTATGATATGCGCTTTTAAGTTTCACTATATTTATGCATATTATACTGTGTGTATAAATGCTACAGTTGATGTACAGAGCTACAAAAAAAAAAAAAAAAAAAAATCGTAAAAGTTACTGAGTATGAGCGTAAATTGCTTAAAGGTGGTTTTGAAATGTGTTATGCATTTTTACGCTGAACTGCATTTAGTTTACTAAGAAATTTTTGTAGAATATATATAAAATGCTATTCACGATCACGCAGAGAATTGGATACATGGCCGTCTATGGATGAAAAATTTTGGAAATGTGATTTCAGTAGTATAAAAAGTGCATCAGTAGTTTTAAGAGTGGGGCATCTATCCCACTGAAGTGGGGTGTCTATCTATGAGGTCCGGAATAAATGCCAAAATTATTACATGTTTTCATAAAAATCCAATATTATCTATTATTTATATTACAATAATATTTTTTTATGAAGTTTTAGATAAAATTTGGAGAAGATAGGTTATATATGCAGTACAAAAATCACTACTATAAGAAAGGAAAATTAGGGGAATTAAGAAAGGCAACTATTCCGGTCTTAATCCAAATTTAATTAATTAATTATTTATTTTGTGATGGTGAAGAGAAGAATTAAATATGAATATCTTGCAAATAGTAATGAAATATAACATTTTATATTCTTAGATTTACCTAAATCAGTCTTGTTAACGTAAAAAAAAGAGGTATGCCAGAGTCATGTAAGTTAATCGTTAGAGCATGTGCCTATTTGAGAAGTAGAGAATATTCGAAACTCTTTTAAAATTTAGAAGATATAGGGCGTGTATAGGGCTCCGTATACTCTCCATTATATCTACGATCATAATTCTTGATATATTTCATAGATTAACTAGGATCTTTCATTTTACCGCTGTTCACGAGGGCCCCAAATTTAGGAAAATAATTATGAATTATGCCCCGAAATAAAAAAAAAATATTTTAATTAAATTGTTTCAGAAAAAAATTCTTAAATCACACATAAAAAAAGAATAATTTCAAGTATCATAGCTAAGTATAATAAAAACTTTTATAAGCAATTTACCTATATTTTTCCATCTCTGAAAACAGATTAAATTATTTATGTTGCAACACAAAGATTTTTACTCATAATATGGTTTTCGAAATATTTGAAATTAAGATACATTTGTTATAGCATCATAAAGATAAAAAGTTATAAAAAAAGGTAATCTGCGTTTGAGAAGCATTTATATAAAAAGGAGTAAAATTTCAGAATGCTTCTGAAAAACGTCTATGCTTAAATAGTATTTTGTACAGTTATACTAAGTGAGGGATTTTTTTCTGTTTTATTTAGAGAGCAGTCATTACACTGTATGTGGAATACGCTTTCAGATTACTCAGGTTCTGCTTCTAAATTGTTTCTATACGAGTTTATTGTTCCACACTAACTCTAACAGAAAGCTGGTTTGTAGTAACTATAATTTCATTTTATCCTATTTTATTAAAAAATAGATATATCAAAGATGATAAAAAATATTTGGCTTTATATTTAAAGGGAATTGTCAAAATACACTGTGGATACACTGTTTTGTGGTCGTGAAACGAACCTTCTAAAAAGAACAAACATATCAAGCATATACGATTGAAAAACTTTTAGTTCACAATATAAACATACCAAAATATAATGTTAAAGAAAGCTATGTACACACAATTTCTGTCTATTTAGAATATTAGATAAAAATCTCTGTTTTTGAGCAAATCAGTGTTTTACATAGTATGCAGAAATATGTGTAAAAACAGAATATTACACAAAAATATATGTACTTTTCATATTACACAAATTTATGCGCATTTTACATATTACACAAACACTGTGCAATTTACATATAACACAAAAATATGTGTTTTTTGCATAATGCACAAAAATTTGTGTAATCACAGAATATTACACAAATAAATGTGTCAGAATATTACACAGAAATATGTGTATTCTTGTGCAATTTACACATTAAAATGTGTATTTCAAGAATGTACAGATCACATTTACACACTTATTGTTATCATGAAATCACACATTAAAAGTGTATTTCGAAACTTTCACATTACCTGTGTATTTTGGTAATTTACACACCACTTTACATATAGCCATATCGTTTTTGTATTATCGATATACCTGTTGTGGCGTACTTATAGTAGTGGGAGTTCATGAGGAGTCTTATAGGCTTTAAATATAGAGCTTTTATTCAACAACCGGCAAAGGGTTGGCAGACAATATTTCATAAATTTTGCCCTCACTCCGTGATAGCAATAAAACATTAATTAAATATAAATTCAAAAGTTGACTCACGTAACTTAATTGCTCCGGAGCGTACTTAAGCTGCGACGGCGGGGTGCATTTCAAATCTACGTCTAGATTTCATCTCACTCTAAATCTATTCTTGTTCCCAGGCTAAGCTCCAGCCATACAGGCCGTTTCTCCACACCAAAACTACTTCGCCACCCCACACTCACTCCAGCTTCTAACTAACCCACTAAACACTGGCTAACCAACTAACTGATTAACATAATTTCGGTCCCCTATTTATACTCTGGCAGACTGAGCAAATACATTTACATACGGTTATCGCAAACTCGCGGAACAGTGAACTCCTAATTACAAATGCTCCGCGGGCAATTAAAGTGCCTCTATATTAGAGTTACGTCTTACACCATATTCACCTTTAAACCATTAGAGATCCTTTGTAATAAAGTTACTGGTACGTTACACTGTTTTTATGTGAAAATTTTACACATTTTCTTTAGATTGTGCAGAGTGAAAAGGGTGTTTCAAAAATATTTAAATGCGCTTGTTATATGTCGTATGTAAGGAAATTTGGTTCCGGATAGACAAAACAAATCCGAATGGAAACGAGGCTTAGATTTTGCATGTTTTACACATTAATTTTACACTGAACACAAAAATCTTACGTTCCCGGCCGCTACATTACAATCCAACAAATTTTGAAGGGTTTGACGGCTTCGAGTTGGCAGCTTTTGGGACTTTCGCTGGTGGAGAAAAACCAGTTTGTAGGGAGGAGAAAGGCATTGCAGCTCTTACTATCGTAATATAGGGTATTGTGTAAATGTATTGTGAAATGCTTTGGAAATAGAAAATTACTCTTCTATTCCTAAAACAAATGATAAATGTTACCATTTTTAAGATAATTTATAATTCTGATTATTTTAATGCAAATAAAATATTTCATTCCTATAGATTTTTCAAATATTTTCATATTTTAGGGTTTTTATTATGCATTGTTATTTTTTACTACACCTGTAACGTATTTTGCTAAAAATTTCCTAAAATGTTTTAATATTTTATTTTGTTTACACCATTTCTTTGATTTTCTAAAATAATAAAAATATTGAAACCGAAATGTAAAATTCGAATTTATAACGAAGTTCTAAAATGGGTTTGGGTGATAAAGCAGATACAATAAACAATTAAAAAATAAAATAAGATAAAATAAAAATAAAATGACTATTCAGTAAAAAGGTTGATTCTTTAGAACTGTTGTTAAAAGTCAAATTTATCAGGAAAGATATAGTGAACCTCATAAATTTAGTGCTTATATCAAAAAATGAAATTTATTAATTGTGTTGTACGAATTGCTGACATAAATAATGAAAAAAGAAAATATGCACTGTCAGAACATGAATAACAACGCATAAATAATTATGTATGTATAATACATTTTAGTTTAATATGTATTCTAAATTAAAATGCATAACTAAATTCGGTATTTTGTGTCATTATTAAATTTCTAATTATTGTAGGTTAGCAATTTTTTAATTATAATCGGACCCATGAATGACGGTTTTCTAGGAGAAAATAAATTTTATAGTGAAATAATTTAAACAATAATGATTAATGTATTATGTGTTAATAATAAATATCACTATAAAATTAAAATCAACATTTGAGATAATCCAATAAAGCAGGGACAATATAACTTTTTGTAACAAGAAAGCATAAATCTTGCATTCACGGAAGACAAGGATATCCTTTTTTTGGTTTATAAATGAGATTTGTAAATTTGACAACTTAAGAGTCAGAAAAATAAAATATTTTAATTCTATGATGAATATATTTAATATCACTGTATTTAGAGTTCATTCCTTCATGACATATAACGTTTAACATTTAAAGAAAAGGTAATTGAAGCACTGTCGTCATTACGCTTTCTGAAATATTTGTGTGTGTGTGTGTGTGTGTTTTTTTAAATTTACTTTTTATAATAACAGAATTCATTGTATTCAAAATATTATGATTTCTTAAAATGAAATAGCTCTAATGATTGATCACATAAGGTTAGGTGTGGCAACTGGGCCATGATTTTACAATGTGACTCTGGAGATTTTGGCAAAGTCTCATTTTAATTTGAATTGAATTCTGAACTTTTGTAAATGTGTTCAGTTAGGTTCCCTCTATCAGACAGAAATGTCTAAAATTACATTTTAATATCTAAAATAACATATATATTTCATCTTTCTTCCCTCATGGTTCCCGTTGTCCCGTAAAAATAGGGCAAGTGGACCAGGAGGGTCTATGTTCCACACGCGTTTCTATTTTCTTCAGGTCCTGTTTGAAAAAGTGTAAACAACTAAAACAATTTAAACCAGACAGATTATGTACATTATATATCAACTAAAGGGCGTTGTAAGGGAAACCTTTACTTTCAATGTGACGGAAAATAGCACTAAAAGTGAAAATATTAGATTTATTTATACAAAAAACATAAATATTAATAAGTACTTATGTACTTTAGTATATAGGTAATAAGTATAAAATTTACATGGGTATTTTAAGGAAAAAATAACAAGATAAATCTATGAACAAACGGCTACGAAGTACTTAAGTATATCAGTCTCTTTTTTATTTGCCACAGTGTAAGTTCGATATGTCCAATAAACCTGTGGAGGATGTAACCATATTTTTATGTCGAATAGAAATATTTTTTTATTCGTTTTGATAATTTTCTAATAATTTCATTTTGCCTTATGTATGCTTCTTCATCTATATCGTAAAATTTCGAGCTATAGCTATCACACTTAAGAAATTTGGTTTGATACCCCCAACATGCTTTCTTAAAATTTTAATATGTAATTTTAATAAGGTATTATGTAATTTTCTTTATTGAAAGAAAAACAATGGAGAAATTAATTTCCCGTAGTAAGAGAAACTCAAAAATATATTTATAACTGTTGGGGTAACTGGATCCTATATGGTCCAGTTACCCCTGATTCATGTCCAAGTTACCCCATTTTTAAAATTTATGGAGTAACTGAAATTCCAGCTTTACATTTGAAACATGAAATAAATATGTATAAATACCTAAAAATATTAATGTATTTATGCGTCTAATCCTTAAATAAAAAGATATTTTAATAAAAGTCCAAGGAAGTTCAACCAAATAGACGTTGTTTTAAAAAAAAAGAAACCTAAATTTTCGACAACCTATCACAACAGAGGCAGGGTTATGATTGAGTTAACACACGTTGTTTTAAGAAGTAGAGATGGGGGTTCAATGTTGACAAAAGCCAAAAAAAAAAAAAAAAAAAAAAAAATCAACGTTAAAAAAATGTCTTTGGTCCAGTTACCTCGTGGATGCAGTTACCCCAGCTTACCTTACTTGTTTTAAACTCGTTTCACGTATGAATCTATATATAAAAAGGAATTTTTGAGAAAAATGACTTTTAATTACAAACAACTTTGAAAATTCGCCAGTGTTAACATACATATTGTGTCAATTTTTTTAATTTCCACTTTACCTAATAAAAGAACAAATGTGTTTTACTGTTGTAACGGAATTACTGTGTAAACGAAATTATCAAAGCATTTTCTTGCAATTTTTTAACAAGCCAATAATAAACATGCAAATTATAAAAACAAATGCAGCACAATATGAAATTTTACTGGGTAATCATCTTGCCTTAAAAAAAAAAATAAAAAATAAATAAATAAATAAATAAATAAATAAATAAATAGCTACAATATAAGACATATACACGTTCAGTGCTATGCAGTTAAAAAATAATGACAAACAGGTCTTTAGCTCTTAGATAGTGTAGACGATTTTCATAAACCTTGAAAATAACTTTTGTGCTTTAAAATAACATATTTCACAAGTGTTTGAATTTTTAATTAAAACATTAACGATCACATGTTACTCCTGGAAATTGTTTTAGCATTTTTTTCCGAAATGTAACCGGGTTTCTTTCTTCACATCACTCTCTTCCACGAACAATAAGAAGGATTGAATCTGATCTTCCCTGGTGTAAACAAATGGATAACTGGAGAAAGGGTTGAAAGTGAAGATTTTAGCGCTCTTGTCTCATTGTGTTTTATTTCGCCAAACCCTTCAAGTTTTGTTGAATTGTAATCTCACTTTTTTCAATAGCGCACTCGCTGTTTCGAAAGTGGCACTGCGATTTTTTAATTACATTTTAACATATCGATTTCTTCTAAAATGAGATTTATATTTATTTATCAATTGATTTCTATTTGTTTGTTCATTTATCAAGTATTTATATTTTTTACTACTAAATGTGGCAGACTGTCTATACTCTTACTACTAGTCTGACTAGTCTTACTAAATGTGGCAGACTGTATATACAAAAATTACTTTTTTAAAAATTGATTATTCAAAAAAGTAAAAAAAAAGTAAGTCCATTGTTATTTCTGTAAAACGCAGGAAAGAAAGACCGGCAATTTTAAAGCGTTTGTGTCCTATGTTTTTCGCTTTATCGCCAAAAAAACTTTACATGAAGATTCGCGTGACCAAACGGTCAAAAAATTATTTATTTGCGATCGCAGAAATTTGGATTTTAGAAGAAGTATAGAGATAGAATGAGAAGCGTAGAAATTTGGATTTTGTAATGAATTTGGATTTTATGCTTATTATTGGTCCAGAAATGCGACATCCAATCTTTCGCAGATATCCACACTGCATTTCCTGCAGCTGGAGAAACACTTCCCCAAATATATATATATATATATATATATATATATATTGTAACGGAGCCGATGTCGTAAGGTGGTGTGGTAGCGGGCTACTTCAACGGCCGAGTCTTATCAATATCTAAAAAATATTTTATTGTATCACCAACAATAAAATAAGAATTTCTTGATTAAATAATTCATAATTACAACATTTTTTATGTATGGGTTCGAGTTCAGCTAACAATAAAATATTTGTAGAATCAAGTCCAGTTCTCTAATGGCAGATTGTTTTCAGGGAGAAAGTCTCTAATACATTCAATGTCCACACTTTTCGAAGGTAGAGTTCGAGATGCTCGACAGGAATGTCGCACTTTTTGTAGATGTTTAACTGAGGTTTAGGAACCTCCGATATTCAACTCCGTGATGGAGATATCTTTTCAGCCACACCCGGCTTTCGCTTTTCTGTGCTTCGGAATATGTCCCGAAGCCATCGACCCGTGAGAGATTTCCAATCTGCACGGCCAGAAACACCTTGAAGTCTCAACTTCAACAGAAGGGAAAACGAAGCTCCCGAGAATGCTCTTGCATCCTCTTTTATCAGTTTCGTTTTTCCGTCTAGGACCAAAACCACTCCCATTAGTCACTCACCATCCGTGGCCCATGATCTCATAGACCAGCCTTTTCTCTATAGGCTACAGTCAGGAACCTTGTCGTCCGGTTTAATATCTGGTTTCACTTTCTACTTTCCCACGGGAACGAGACCCTCGTGAACATCAAAAGAATATTTTTCTCGCTAGTTAAAAGAGTTCTTTTCACCCTAGTGTCCTCTGCAAAGATTGATTGAAATTGATATATTTGTTTCATCTTTAGCGACATTTTCTGAGACTGTGAAGAAATTTGGAGGCTAGGTGAAAATACATTAGTTTCCGTATGCTGGCTTTTGCCTTGTAAATTGAGAGTTTCAATGTGAGATATCGTCGAATTCTGACAACACCCCTCCCTCAAATCATATTTCGGCTGCAAGACGCAATATGCTGTAAGGGAAATGGTTAGCTCATACATTTCAATTGGCCCATATTTAATCATATCAATTTCTTAAAAAACCTTTTCCTGCATTTTATACTTAGCTTGCAAATGCTGGGCACATTTGATTACGAATTTTCTCTTTAACAGACAAAACACATTTATATTTTACACGATTACATTTACACATAATAAAATGAATATTAATATATATATATATTTAAGTTGAGTTTGACTCACGCAATGCTCTACTAAATCCTTAACTGCTAAAACATGTCACTTGAAAGTTTATCTCTGAATTTAGCATAGTGTTTGGGCCGCGAAACTTTACGTGTCAAAACGTTTCTATTCTCCACGCCTTTTTCATTAGGTTTCGGTATGTTTACTCTCTTGACTTGACACTTTTCTCGTCTATTGAGACGTTCGCAAAATGATTAATCGCGGAACTTTTATAATCGATTCTCCCCCGATTCATTCTTCTCGTACCCCTTTCATACGACTTATGTCTGGTAGAACCTAATCCTGAGTCTCCAAACACTGAGTTTCCTTTTAACGCATCTTTATCGCGCCTAGATTTCCTGTTGTTCCTGTTCTGCAAAATTCTTACCGGCTTATCTTTTTGATCGGCCGTTAAATCTATTCCTATACGGGAGTCATTTGACATCTCAAAATCCCCACAATTGCAATACGTCTTCTTTATTGTTGACCTTCTCGCTTCGCTTAACTACTCGTCCGCATCTTGCTCTCTTTTAAGCCTTTCTCTCCCAACCTTGCTTAATCCTACGCTTAAATTCCCCTCTCGATCGGGTAACAAAAGGTCCCCTCCGTCTACTTTAAAATCCCCATTCATCTTCCTTGAGCAACGTTCATCCTCGCTAGATTTTCCTCCCGTATTCATGTCAATCATTTCTGACCGAGGATTTGTCTTTTTCGGCTCGTCCCCTTGCTTCGGATCGCACTTCAATTCTTCTGGTTTCGGTTTCGCCTGACTTACGGTCCTCCCGGCGTCTAAAGTCTCTACCTTTCCCTTCTTAATTTTATCGATTAATTTTTGAGTTTCGTTTCCTAATATATAGTACGACAAGTCTGACTTATTCTTTGCTACTATGGCCCTCGTTTTTATATTCCCCACTCCTTCAATTTCTAAGTCAACGTGGGCGGTCGGCAAACGAAGCGTATTGTTTGTCAACGGTTGCCTAACTCGTACAGCACCACCGTCTAACGGATTGGGCTTAATTAATTGACTAGGGGTCACATCAAGGCGAGTTACGGAATCTCTTAAAGTCGTGCATTCCTTTCCGTTAATTAGAGCACGCGTAAGATAAGGTTTGAAACTTTCCTCAAAATTCGTACCTACGCAAATGTGAAGAATGCTAGTAATAGGTTCTAAGTTCCTTTAGTTTTCCGGACAATTGGCTTTTAAATGCCCAATTTTGGAGCAAATAAAACACTTATTGGAATTTTTACGTTCGAAGATCCTTTCTCTTTCTTTTTCCGTGTTTTTCTCTCTCCAATTAGTTTTGGTTTCCGAATGGCAATCTCTCATTTCGTCTTCATTTTCCGTTTTTTCCATTCTCCTATCCCGCGAATTTCCTTCAAATTTTGGTTTCGTATTCCACGATTTTTTTGACACTCCTTTTATCGCCTCATATTCGTCTAGTGCCGTAGCGAGCACCAAGGGGTCTTTATAATTCGCCCACGAATCAATAAAATGTTCTCTTAATTCGACCGGCGCGCGTCGTTTGATCTGATCAGTGATCAACAAGTCTTTTAATTCAGAAAATTGCGTAATCCCCAAACCGTTAATCCATCCTTCAAGAAAACTATTCAATTCGAATATGAGATCGCTCCACGTGTTTCCTGGATTACGTGTATGTTTATTCAATTTTTGACGGTACGCCTTCGCACTCAGCCTGTACCGGGCTAATAAAAGCGATTTAACATGTTCGAAATTGTCCATTTTTTGAGCTGGTTCGCGTAAGATCAATTATGCAATTTCCACCGGCAATAATGCTAACAAGTGCGTGACGTATTCATCTTGCTCTATTCCGGACCTATTCGCCTGTCGCTCGAACAAATTCAGGAATAATGTTATGTCTGATCGTTCAGGATCAAAACGATGCATAATGGTTTTAAGAGGTAATTTAACGGATCTTTCGGAACAGCTGCTAGCCGTAGAATTTCGCCTTTCTGAACTCTGCGTTAACTTTAGCTGTTCTAAAGTAAACGCCCTTTCCTTATCTTTCTCTCTCTCTTCCCTAACTCTCTCTTCTCTCTCTCTCCTCTCTCTCTCTCTCTTTTTTCCCCTCTCTTTCTCTTTTTCTGCCACGATGCGTTCTTCCCTATCCCTTACAATGTACCCTGCCTGTACTAACGTCAGTTCCTCGTCGTATTTTTCTGCTGCTTCAATTTTTTCGATTATCATTGCCATATTGTCTTGTTCATCTATTTCCACCCCTAAAACTTTCGCGAGATTCTGTAAATCCGCTTTCCTGCAGTACTTCAGTGAATTTAACTTCGACATGACTACGGTATGTTGAAATAATACAAACGGAAACTATTCGTTTTGTTTATCAGTTAAAAAGTATATGAACCTTACACCTCACAAGAAATATTTTACCCCTAAGCAAACAATATAAAAAAACATTTCAAATGCATAACCAATATGTAAAAATAATTTTATGATTTTTCAAAAGATTTTCAGAATTTCTATATTTTTGTGCCAAACGTAAAGCAAAAAGTAAAATTCAAAATTTTAAAGCTTTAGAGTCCCTATACACACAATATGAAAACAATAAGTAATTTTTCAAATACTATAGGCAAACTACATTCCCAGTATTTCTCAAGAACTGAACACTCTATGCAACCTTTATCAAAATGAATCTATACTATTTAGGGTAAAAGTTTAATTTACTCTGTTTGTCATTTAGCAATCCAGCATGCATCAAAATTTCTCTTTATACAATCACTCATCAAAATATATTTATTACACAAGTTATATAAGAAAAAAAAAATACTGGGCATTTTTTTGAGTAGTTATGAATTTAGCCTATCTAATCCTTTCTGCATTCCAAACATTAAAAATAATGATAAAGATAATATAACATATAAATTTGCATTAATCGTTAGATTTCCATTAACTACGCATTATCGATTTATCATATTCTTAATATTTTCATTTACCTCAAAAAGTTTCTCATATTTTTATTTAAACAACATTTTAATGTCCTATCAGTATGCTAAATAATAGTTTGAGCCACTCAAAATGAAATGAGCTTACCTGTTGCAGTTGTTGCTTGAAGTATCTTGTCTGTCTGGGGAACGGTCCGTTATGGCACTCCGCGGGTGTCGTCCACTGTAGCTCAAAGGCTCGTATCGGCGTGTTGCGTCCCACTGTTTGTCCTCCAAGGTTCACCTTGCTCTGTCTCGAAGCACTGTCTAGTTGATCTGGCTGAACTGTCTCATGGGCAATGTCTAGATGGGCTGTCCGTCTGTCTTCCTCGGAACTGTCGTTTCGATTCTTTCGGCTGCCTCTCGAGTTGTTGTCAGAAACTCCGGGTGTTCGCCGTCTGTTTCCTCCTGGGCTTTCCTCTAATAACAATTATTCTTGCTGAAAATCTTCTAGCTGCCACCAAGTTGTAACGGAACCGATGTCGTAAGGTGGGGTGGTAACGGGCTACTTCAACGGCCGAGTCTTATCAATATCGAAAAAATATTTTATTGTATCACAAACAATAAAATAAGAATTTCTTGATTAAATAATTCATAATTACAATATTTTTTATATATGGGTTCGAGTTCAGCTAACAATAAAGTATTTGTAGAATCAAGTCCAGTTCCCTAATGGCAGATTGTTTTCAGGGAGAAAGTCTCTAATACATTCAATGTCCACACTTTTCGAAGGTAGAGTTCGAGATGCTCGACAGGAATGTCGCACTTTTTGTAGATGTTTAACTGAGGTTTAGGAACCTCCGATATTCAACTCCGTGATGGAGATATCTTTTCAGCCACACCCGGCTTTCGCTTTTCTGTGCTTCGGAATATGTCCCGAAGCCGTCGACCCGTGAGAGATTTCCACTCTGCATGGCCAGAAACACCTTAAAGTCTCAAGTTCAACAGAAGGGAAAATTAAGCTCCCGAGAATGCTCTTGCATCCTCTTTTATCAGTTTCGTTTTTCCGTCTAGGACCAAAGCCACTCCCATTAGCCACTCACCATCCATGGCCCGTGATCTCATAGACCAACCCTTTCTCTATAGGCTGCAGTCAGGAACCTTGGCGACCGGTTTAATATCTGGTTTTACTTTCTACATTTCCACGGGAACGAGACCCTCGTGAAATTCAAAAGAACATTTCTCTCGCTAGATAAAAGAGTTGCTTTCACCCTACTGTCCTCTGGAAAGATTGATTGAAATTGATATATTTGTTTCATCTTTAGCGACATTTTCTGGGACTCTGAAGAAATTTGGAGGCTAGGTTAAAATACATTAGTTTCCCTATGCTGGCTTTTGCCTTGTAAATTGAGAGTTTCAATGTGAGATATCGTCGAATTCTCACAACACACACACACACACATTTATATATATATATATATATATATATAATTATTACTGATGGAATGTCTGGGATGGAAGGTCCTTGAAAGTTCAGTTACTTGGAAAAAAATCGTTACCGCAGCCTGAACGATTTAACATTTTTCCACTTTTAAGCATAATATATATGTTAAATACCACTAACAATTTCCTTTGAAACAGAAATAAATGATCTCGTCAAAAGAGTAATTCCAAATCGATGCTATAATTCTAAATATACTTAGAAAAAAGATTAAAACATATACTGACAAAAATGCTACCTTATTTATTCTTTGAACTGAATTATGTAGAAATTTCATATTTAACGTTATTTAATTGCGGATACATCGTTTCATCGTTTTTAAATATAGGGAAATTCGCGCTACTAAAAAAATTGATCTAATTATAATTTTTATTCTATATATATGGAAGTTATTCGTAAAATCATTAGACTATTTATGTTATAATTCTTCTTTATAATCACAAGGTAATCGATCCAAATAGCAAGACAATTTGTTGAAATTTAGGCCTTTTTTTTTTTTTTTCAAAATGAACTCGAGGTTCTCCAAATATATATGTAACGCATTTTTTTGCGGGAGCACTTAAAACAGATATTTTATGAGACAACAAAAATTTATAGACGGATGTAATAAAATTTCTCCGTCTTTTTGAAGTCATTCAAGATATTTTTTTGCACGAACTGTAATACTGCTAAGGCAGAGAATGCAGTAAATTTCAGCATTTTTGTTTTAACTGCATTAAAATAAGCCGGGTGGTTTTTTTTTTTTTTTTTTTTGGAAGTACATTAAATATATTACTTACTCATAGCGTCCTTAAGTAACATCGCAGAAAAATAATTATTTATTTAAAATGTTTATATTGAAGAAAACTTTCCAACAATTTGCCATAACCCCCCCCCCCCCCTCACTCTTTCCAATTTGCATTTTCAACTTTTTACTTCAGCTTCCAAAACAAATTCCATTTTGTTAAATAGTATACATGAGGATAGCGCCCTGGTTGAAAGTAAATAAACACGAACTCGTCAATAACTCAAAAACACATAAAATAAACAAAGTTAACTGTATCATGCTTTTAATTGTAAACCCTCTTGTTTTCACAACTCTCTCAGAATAGAATAATTACATGTAAACAAAAAGAACGTTGCCATTTTTGGGAAATTAAACTTACACAAAAATGCTCGCACTGAGCCTTGGCACACGATAAATAAATTTCGAACACATGAATATGCTTAAAATAATGACTTTATTGATATGATAATGGGATTTATATAAGTGATAAATAAGTTTATATAATTACATAATTATTTTATAATTGCGCGATAAAAAATTATTAGATAAGATAAACTGGAATTTACTAAATATCCATGTTACACTTTTCTAAAATTCCAATGTATTTCTGAAAAAATAACTTTAGAGTGTGACATTTTATAAATACATAGTGTGACATATTATTTGTTTATTAATTCGAACTGATACAATGATTATATACAGACATTAACGGAATGGCGCGGAAATCCGTTTCCAGTAATTATAATTCTGCGAAAGCTAAGCTGATTTGTATTAATTAATTATTTTTTATAATGCACCCATTAATTAATCCCAATAACAAATAATTTAATTTAGCAATTTCTCTTTTTGGCGAATTCATTTCCTCAATACAAAACAAAATTAAGAAAAACTCACATACTGTCGAATATTTATTTTTCTGGTGCAACACATATATTATGAAAATACTTTATTAGATTAAATATATTTATAACGTAATATAGTAAAAGTCATATTTAAACTTCATACAAACTTTAAAATTTTTAAATTAGAAAGTAAATACTTTTGCATATCCTTTAATTTAGCATTAGACCAGCCTTTTAAAATAAGCCAGGTTTATTTCTCTGAGTAAACAATTAAGTGCAAAAGAATATTTTGCAGAACATATTTATGCATCATTAAACACGGAAAGAAGATTTAAATGTTTTACACCTTTGTAGGTGTTATGAGGTGAGTTTTCTATTCAGAATCACGGACTTGAGAAAACAATCTCTTTAAATTAAGTACATTTGTTTAAAAGCATGTTGTGCTTACAAAACTTTAAGATAATGAATGGAATGGTTTATTATTTTCTTTAACAGAGCTGTAAAGATTACTTCAGTGTGCATATTTAAAAAAAATATATAAAATTACGTTTCTAAAAAGGGAAAAAAGGAGATATAAAACAGTTTAATGTAATAAAAATACTGAATAATAATGCATATTGCATAGATTATAAAACATTTTTATAAGACATTCAGACTACTATAACAAAACTTCACAATTTAATAGGGTGGAACATGATGTGCAAGTAAGCAGTTTTAAAAACACATAACGCTTTTCAGAATCAAATGTCATCAACAATAAAATAAAAAAGAAAAGTGCCCAGCTAAACTGATGGCACAGGCTATTCACACTAATTGTATATTCTTATTTTAAAGAATAATGCCCCTCAAAAAAATAAGTGAAGGGGTATTAGCCACCGTATACCCCTTTATACTTAACCAATGAACCTCCGAATCTAAACAGGGAAGCTCCTGAACATAATAAACCGGTATACCAAATTTGGAGCAAAACGAATAATCCTGCAAAAAAGCCCCATTTATCTAAGTTATTTGGGGTGGACTATCCCCCCCCCTTTTTCCGTAACCAATGAATCCCCAAAACGAGTCAGGGAAATTCCTTAACATAATAAACCGGTATACCAATTTCGGAGCAAATCGAATAATTCTGCATGAAAAACCCATTTATCTGATTTAAGAGGAGTGGATTAACCCCATTTCCCCCCTTTATCCTTAACCAATGAAACCCCAAAACTAATCAGGGAAGTTCCTTAACATAATAAACCGGTATACCAAATTCGGAGTAAATCGAATAATTCTGCTTGAAAAACCCATTTGTCTGAATTAAGGGGTGGGGGTGGACTAACCCCCTTTCCCCCCTTCATACTTAACCAATGAACCCCCAAAACTAATCAGGGAAGCGCCTTATCAGAATGAACCTAGAAAAAAAATTGAAGCAAATCGGATGTTTCTATCAAGAGTTATCGCGTTACGTACATATGTACGTACATACATACACACATACATACAGAACCGGCGGGCACATTAGCTCTCAGTCTTTGATAGCCTGTGAGCTAAAAAGTATCCGAATTATTTTGAGAAGAGCTGTATATGACTTTTAGACTTGTATATTTACGACATAGTGCACTAAAATTTAGTTCAGTTCGGAAACGCAAAGCATATTTGAAAATTCCCCTACAACGATTTCCGTCAATAAATGAAAATATACTAGAAATATTTTGTGCAGCCCTGTATATTTTTTATGTCATTTCTACACAAAACTATATGCATTTAAAAAATCATGCTACAACTGAAAATGCACTTTTGGCATTTTTTTTATAGACAGTAGTGTAAGCAATTTGGCCAATTTGTAATGAACAATAAATGATCTCCACACTCTATTCTTCAACAAGCATCTTATAGTGCACCTCATATATTTAAATCAATTTCAAAATATTGTAAACAGCGCAACATCATTAAATTACACCACAAACGATTTTTCCCTTTACACCGTGATGCAACATAATACTTTTGTCTGATCCTATAAACAAATTATAAATGCTATGAACTACATTTCCAATTCCAAAAATGCTATGTCAAACTTCAATAGCACATACGAACTTCATATTAATCCGGGTAAATTTACGCGAGTTACAGTATGGAGAGTCGGCAGGCAGATAGACAGAGAAACAAACGAATACACAAACACTTTTAAACGATGTTAGTGTTGGTTTATTAATATCATCATAATATTAGACAGTCTCTACCTGTCTTGCCTGTCGCTTTGGTATGGAGGCATATTAATATGTATAAATAAATGGGAACTGGCATGCAAACAGAAAATTATAAATAAGTAAAAAACGTTCTTTTAAATTAGACGAAAGTAATTAATAAAAATAACATAACTGCATTTAAATAAGGATTTTTCACACAAATAATGAATTTATTCATGAGCACATATATTTTTTCTTTTAATAACTATATTTATTTGTTTATTTACAATACGTAAAATATTTTTTTATAAATGTAATATATATGTGTAAATATATATATATATATATATATATCGCGATTTTGATGGTGGTCTGTAATGTTTAATTAATGGTTATATATATATATATATATATAGCATATATAAATTTAATATCTGCGCATAAGTGGCAAACGGATGTGTAGGATTTTAGTGTGACAATGTATACTTCTAAAATAAATATTTGCAAATTATTTTTTATGGTTTTTTCGCTAGCAACATTTTCAATAACGAAAAATTATTTAGAGCTTCTCAAATGCAATACAGTAGAGCGCCGATTATCCGAAGAAGTCGGGACTGAACCTTGTTCGGATAAGCAAAAGTTCGGATAAATGGACAGACAATTTAAGGGATGTTCTGACTATACTAAAACCTTCATACTTTATCTAAGCTTAGAACTTGCAGCATCAGTTAGTGCTGGCATGGTTAAAAATTGTTTTTTTTTTTCTTTTTATCTTTAAAAAATAAAATAAAATAAAATAAAAAAAATGTTGTTATTTACATTTTTATCATTAATTTTTTTTTTCTCTTTCTATCATTTTCTGAACTAAAGAGATTATAATTTAAGGAAAAAAGCTTTTGATTGTTGCTTGGTTCAGCGAAGACATTCTATTCAATGCTGCAATATCTCTAATTCTTCTTAAATAAGTTAGTTGAATAGAATCAACGTTCTTCTGCCGTTCGAGCCATTTCATAGCTGTTTCCAAACATTCAAAGGCTTCGTTATGAGATGGACCTTGGTTATTTTCAGAGCATTCGTTTTCATTTTCTTCAATTCCTTTTTTATCATGAATCTCATCATCATTTGAAATCTGATATCCAGGGTAATGTATACTTCACTATTTAACAACTCGATAATTTCATGTTATTCATAGCTTAGGATTCTTTCCATCTCCTTCTTTGTTTTTACATTCCTTATTTTCTGATCTACTATCAGTTTTTCTTTATTTAAATTTCTATTCCAAGCCAATGGATAATTGGGTGTTCGGATAAACATTTTTTTTTTTTTTTTTTTTTTTTTTTTTTGGAGAAATAGGCTCTCTACTCTATTGTTTTATTACTCTTTAACTAAATCGAAAATATATTACAAAGTAATTCGTTTTATACAGACTAATATTTACGTTATCCAATTTGATCTGGAAATTCTTACTATTGACTAAATTTTATTTATCATTTAAAGAGAAAATTTTTCCACTACTAAAATGTCATAACTGACATTTCAATTATTTTACAAGCGTAAAATAAAAACATGTAAAATAATTTTTCTCAGTTTTATATAATTCGGAGGCAACTTCAAAATGGATCAATTTATAATACTATCTTTATTAAGATTTACAGAAATCTTAATATTGTTAATGATTTTAAATTGAAAGAACTAATGGTTTTGGTACTAAATATAGACTTCCATCTAAATTTACTGTTAAATCTATTATCAAACAGTTTACATATGATATAGATATTTTTATATATAAAATTTCAATCTATTACAATAAACCTATTGCATATTTTGATCAATGGAAAATATTAGTAATTGAAAAATTAACTATGGCTTTAAAAAATAATATTTCTGATTTAGTTTCTTTTAACACAAAGCATTTTTTCCAACAAATTACTATATTACAAAAAAACTACGTTATTACATATGTAGACAAATCTCCTAATAATTATGCAATCATATGTAAATCTTATTATCAGCAACTTCTTACAACCGGTATTTCTTCTAATAAATCTTTTCAAAAAAGTAACGAAAATGTAATCGTAAATAATCGTAAAATTCAAAGTTATTATAAACTATTAAATATTCTATCTACGAAATTTTATTATCCTTATTTAGTTCTTATTCCCAAATTTCATAAAACTCCAATTAAATTTAGGACTGTAACTATTTGTTGCAATACATATAATAATAAAGCCAAAAAACTTCTATTAAAAATCCTTAATCAATTATATATACTTACTACAAACAATGAAAATACACATTGTATAAAAAATAGCTATCAACTGGTGAATATTTTAAAAAATCTTCATTGTGTATACAATATAACGACATATGACTTCAAAGATCTTTTTAATAATATAGACTTAATAGATTTACATAATATTATAAATGCATTATTTAAAAAGTATTATAAAAAACTGGAATTACCATCTAATATAGTTTATTTTAAATCATTAACAAACTTCATTATCTATAATAATTATATATTGCAAGATAACACATTATATTTACAGCACGTCGGTACACCACAAGGTGGTTGTACATCCAGTTTATTTTCAGACTTATACGCATATCACTATGAACGTACTTTTACTAATAATGATCTCCATTTATATCGTTATATTGATGACTTAATTTTAATTGCTACTGATCAATCTAAAATTTCTCAATTTCCAGTTGATTATCCCACTAATTTGGAATTAAAGGAAAACCTCTTATCTAACAATACAATTAACTTCTTAGATCTTAAAATTACAATAAAAGACAACAAAACAATAACAGATTTCTATGATAAACGTAAAGAATTTAAATTCAAAGTTAATACATTTACGAATTTTAAATCTGGTCTTCATCATTCTGTATATCGAAATATACTACTTAATCATTTATATAGAATAAAAAATTTATGTTCTTCTCATTTTATGATGCATTAAATCATTGTTTTCCAAAAAAATTCATATATTCATTAATATACAATTAGTACATACAGGATCTTTAAAAAGAGAAAAATTAACATATGCGTAAACAAAATTACAAAAAAAATTTATAAAATAAAAAAAAAATATTTATAAAAATCTAAAAATTGTAAAATAATAATAAACAATTACTATAGGATGGTTGGGTTGGTAGATGTTAGAGTACGGAGGAGAGTGGAGTTGTCTGGATAATACGCAATGGTTAATTTATAAAAATAAAAAAATATATATGGGGCTTTTGTATTATAACTACATTTCTGATAAGTATTTTATATGGATGTTGATTTGATGTTTTATATGTAATTGGTGACATTTCTTTTTTTATTTCAATTCATATTAAATTTAACTTATTTAATCAAATTCAATATTAACTTGTTTTTAAATTTTAGTCTACTCAGGACAATGTCATATTAATTAATAATAATATACCATCTTTTTAGTGATTATTATGCATATAAGTTTATTTGATATAACTAATGTTACACTGTATGTATTAAAATTGGGTAAATAGTTATTATTATTATTATTCCTCTATACTTGTTAATATTGTTTTATTTTCAACTTTGTATTCCATGAGTAATTATCGGTTTAATGTGTTTGATTGTCACAATCATATTTTTTAGCTTTTTTATGGCTAATATGATGATTATTCACACACTATATTTGTGATCTTTAGGCTATTGGGAATTTTAGAATCTGACAATCTTCTATAAACATCCATTTTTTATTTTATTTTTTTCCTGTTCATTTTTTATATGTAATAGTAATTATTAAGGTTTTTTATATTTTTATTATATATAATTTATTTCATTTTATAGCATATAGCTATATTCTATATATTGTCAATGTTATTATTATTATTTTTAATTTCTCAGTGTAGATTAAATGGGTTTGGTAATAGAATATATTGAAAGCATTTTATTAACATTTAATTTATTTAATTTTTTTTTAAATAATGATATATAGTATGGTATTATTTTTATATTAGGATTTGTGTAGTAATGCAGTTGATATATTTTAATTTCATTAGCTTTTATTAGGTTCTTCTTTTTGTGACATTTGAATAATTGTTTTAAAATAAAATAATAGATGACAGCACCAAATATATATATATTTGTCTTTTTAAAGCTTCTATTAAAGTAATAATTTAAATTTTTTACACCACGTGGTATTGAACGCTGAATATTGGCAATATTGTAAAATTGATATTAAACAATTTAAAATTGTTTTTAGGTATATTAAATAATGTAATTATTTTCTATTTATATTATATTAATTGAATTTATCACGGTATTTCAAAATGAATTAACTGAATCCATAGGTTTTAATTTCTGTGTTAACTTAACTGTTTTATTCACCTTAATCTTATCATGCTTTTGGATTCCATGTGCGGAAAGATATTTTAAAAATCAACTGGGAATTTATTAGGTATGTTGTGTAAGATTTCTATTGCTATAAATTAAATATTTAATGGGTTGTAGTGTTTTTTACATTTCATGCCATTTGATAATGTTCTGTTTTCATCTTGAAACTATTCTTTTGGTTATATTGGTTGTTTGGGTACAGGAGAAAAAAATCAGCTTTTAGCTTTTTTTCTCACAGAAAATGACCGATTTGCTTATATCATTGGATTTTGTACTCTTGAAAACGTAATTCAATATATAAGTTTTTCAATTTTTTCGGAATCCATATTCTTCTTTTCTTTCTTCCATGTTAATTCTTGTAATTAAGTATAAGGCCCTTTATTTTATACATACAGTTCTATATTATAGGTTTGTGGCATCCATTTTTATTGTCAATTCATTCACAATATTGAAGTTTTTGATGATGGTCGGTAATGTTTAATTAATGGTTATATTAGTAGGAGAGCTGTTGAACATTTTTGAGTAGGTATTTGAGGCACCCTGAAAATTTGTACAACACTTCTTTTGTAATGTCTGAATACAAAATCGAATGTCTGGCTGAAGGACCGTGGTCCAAAAACTGTGCCAGACACGTGTCAAATGCCATTTGGCACTTGACACGTGTCTGGCACAGTTTTTGTGCCAACTAAAGCGTCTGTCATTTTCAAAATATTTTTTTCTAAGCATAAATATTATTCTGCCTCAATCTCAGCGTGCCTCAAATACCTTTTTTGGGTAGTCAAAAATGGCACTTGACACGTGTCTGGCACAGTTTTGGGGCTGACTAAAGTGTCTGTCGTTTTCAAAATATTTTTTTCTAAGTATAAATATTATTCTGTCTCAATCTCAGCGTGTCTCAAATACCTTTTTTTGGGGTAGTCAAAAAGAGGCACTTGACACGTGTCTGGCACAGTTTTTGGGCCACGATCCTTCAGCCAGACATTCGATTTTGTATTCAGCCATTACAAAAAAAGTATTGCACAGATTTTCAGGGTGCCTCAAATGCCTTCCCTAAAATGTTTAACAGCTCTTGGACTATATATATATATTTCATTTTATAAAAGAAAAAAATCTGATCAGGGAAGCACCTTAACATAACAAACCTATATACAGAATTTTAATCAATAATCGGATAAATATTCCTGAAAAAAACATTAACTAAATTAAGTGAGGGTGCTAGCTCCACCACTTCCCCCCTTTATACTTAACCAATGAACTTCTAAATCTAATTATGGAAGGATCATTTCAGAACAAACCGCTATACATAATTTGAAGCAAATCGGATAATTCTGCATGGGAAAAACTTTTATCTAAATTAATGGGGGATTATCCTTCTCACCCGTTCCTTTATATTCAACCAACGAACCCTCAAATCTAATCTGGAAAGCGTTTTATCAGAACCAGCTTAGAGAAATAAATTAAAGCAAATCGGATATTTCTATCAAGACTTATCGCGTTACGTACATACATACGTACACACTGAACCTACGGTCACATTCGCTCACAGGCTTTGATAGCCTGTGAGCTAAAATTTAAAGTAAAAAACAAAATTTAATAGTTATAATAATTTAAAATTCATCATTTAGATTCTTCAACCTGTTTTTCTTTTTGAATTATTAAAACGCATTTTTCCTTAAAATAATAACTATTTCTAGTCCATACAATTATTTTGAAAAACTTACCATTGATTAATAATAAAAATAATTTAAATTTCTGAATATTTTCTATGCAGCGAATTTACTATAATGCATTTACAGTATAATTATTTAAGCATTATTGTATTTTTACACAGAAAATGGAATGGCAGTTCTTTTGTTTACAATTATAAAAATAAATGAGATTTCACGGAGAATAACTGATTTTTTTACAATTCTGAATTACAAAAGACAGTTTCTTATATTTCAAAAGATGGGAAAATTTAGATTTGTCTAAGCTACAATATGACATATACAGGAAATAATTATTAAAAAAACATTTAATTTGTAACTTAAAAATGAAGATTAAATTAATTAGGCATCTCGTGTTTCGTATAGGATTTTTCTGCAAAACATTCCGAGTAAAATTTGAGTTGATTATTTATGTTTCAAATTTATTTTTAAAAAGTTTTCCTAATCAGAGACGACTGCAATCAACGTAGCCTTTGATTGTTAATAATTATTTTTTGGTTTATTCGCTTGTGTTTTTATGGAAAAAATAGAGAGAATTTCTTTTTTTTTAATTCAAAGTAGAAATAAATAAACATTTAAAAGTAATAATACAGTTTTTTTTCTTCTTTAGGTATTTAAATTTTCTTTTATTATTTACCTGAAAAGACTATTTACCTGAGATTAGAAATAGTGTTATTTTGTAATTGTAAATATCATAGCAAAGCCATAAATATCTTATCACGCAAGAATAAAAATTTTTCGAAATACTTTTGGAAGTATTTCGGAAGTATATCCGAAAAGCTATTTCCTATAAATTTCGGTTGTTTGTTGATTTTCTAAATATATGATCAGAATAATTCTATGTGAATTGAAACTTTGAAAAGTAGCTGATATTTTCAAGAAACATTTCATGAGATTTTAAGGGCAATTAGCTGCCCATATTTTCCTGGATATATATATATTTTTTTGCCAGTCATGTTACATTTCTTTTTATTTCACAGAAAGACATTTGCCCTTATCGAACTTTCAAGTGTATTCCCTTATCTAAATGATGTGGATCTAAAATTTTCTTTCAAATCACCAATAATAAACGGGAAAATGATTTAGATCCTAACACTTTCAGAAATAAAACTCTCACTTTTAACGATTCAGCAATCCTTGAGCTGTATTTCATCGTTTTTGACGATCATTTCCTATCAATATCACGTGATTTTTACGAAACGTAAACTCGAAAATATTTGTCAAAAGATTTGCCTCAATCACGGTCGGATTCAATGCATTTTAAGAAAACAGTTGCTGTACCTCCTCAAATACTGCGATTTTAGCAACCAGATATTTCCTTGTTTATGTTAGTCCTGTAATAAATTATTTTAAAACAGCACTTTTCAGTGCTTTTCGGAAAATACTGAAATATAGGTAATTATTGTTTCCTCATTAGGTTAATTTTTTAGCTGTTAAAATCTTTAGGTATGCTTATTATTATTATTTATTTATTTATTTATATATTGTTGGTAGTTATGTTTTAAATCGAAAATTATAAATTTCCCGTGCTTTTCAAAGCTATTCAAAAAGAAAATTTGGTCAATAAAATTTCAAACTTCCAGGATATCTTTTTTTTTTAATTCATTTAAGAAGTACATTCTGTTTTCAATTAAATTAAAAATAAACATAATTGATCCCTCTCCCTTTTATAAACAGTAAGGTGTTAAAATCTTATCCACCTACTCAAAGTGATAAAATCTCACGCAATATGCACTTCACAATTCGTTATTTGTGAGCAACAAATTAATCGGACCATATTCTAACCATTCATTGAGCAAAGAAACTTTCACAAATAAATTATTTAATCAAGCCATATTATAAGCAATCATTAACATGAGAAAACCATAATAATAAATTAGCCTTACTTAAAACTTTCAGAAATTATAGCAGCACCAATAAAATTACAATCTACTTTATAAAAATATAAACACGCAGCAGAATTCATTACACCAATCTAAAAGCACACCTATTCAAGTCCCAACAGCGAGGTCAGAAGAGCAACAGGTTCGCTATTGCATCAGTTCTTGGTTCGAATCACCCAGAGGAAAACGAGAAGTGGATTTTTTCTTCCACCTGTCAATAAATACAGGAGCTTTCAAACTGTTCAATAGATGGCACCACCAGCACTCTTTTGACGAAATTTATATGATCAAGTAAGTGAAGTAAGTAATTTCATTAATTCGACGAAATATTCGATCGGAGCATTTCCCAAGAAACAGTTTCGTCAAAAACAAAGAAAATTTCGTGAAATCTGAAAGAAGAAGAAATGCGATTAGAGATATTTGTGTTATATTTAAATTCACGGAACTGACCATGTTCATTTTATTTTAACGAATATTAAAAGAAAGAAGAATAAGTGTTCTATTTCTTATTCTTGTTTTAAATAGAATATAGATACATTACGCTTTCTTTGAGCAAGGATTATTTTACGCAGCCATTGTATATTTTAGAGTACTTATTTTTGTAAGAATTGCAATCTCCTATAATTTTAAAAGAAAATCTTAAATAAATTGAATGCAAAATTTAACCATACAAGTTTCGATTTATCAAAAAATTATATAAAAGTATATATATATATATATATATATATATACTCGTGTTTCGAACCACTTAAAAACCTTAAGAAGCTTGTGTCTTGAAAAATTGTCTTATGCAACATTTAAGTAAATATAACAATACTTTAGTTTAAAATACACGTAAAACAAAACTGTAAAAATAAGATTTTTTTTTTAACTCTCGTAAGCTTTAAATCATATTTTAGAAAGAAAAATTGGATATTTTAACTTGATCTGAACACTTTTATCTACCGATTTGTTCAATGGCCAACAGGTCAACTAATCAACCGGAGTGCCGAAACAATCTGGTGCACCGTAGAGGTCCACAAGCTTGTTACAACAAAATGTTTATGTTATATGAAGATTTTACAAACTAAAAAGAGTACTTTTAAATGCAGCATTCGTAATACTGCAGTTTAATTTTATGTAACATCAAGATTCTACGTTTTAATACGAAGTTCTACGAAGTTCAGCATTTTGAATCGTACAGTTTATTTATTTATTTATTTTTTTATACAAATAATATAATCTAATAAAAGTATTTTTCAATGAAGGATTCGGTATTCTGCAATTTACCTTTGTACCGACAGACAAGTGTACTTTTAAACCAGAACTCTCAATCCTACAATTAAATATTTCGTTATATTAAAATTCTTCGAACTAACAATAGTACTTTTAAATTTAACAACCAAATTCTGTATTAAAATTTTTGCATTATAGGAAGATAATATAAACTGACAAGAGTACTTTGAAATGCATTAATTTGATGCTATATAAAGATGATATGAACTAGCAATAGTACTTGTAAATAAAAAATTCAATATTCTGCTTTCTAATTGTATTGGTTGTTACAATTCTGTGAACTAATAAGTAAACTTTTAAATGCAGAATTTTAATATCCACAGTTTAATTGGATCGTTTTATAAAATTCTACGAGCTAACAACAGTATTTTTACATGCAGCATTCTAAATTATGTAGTTTAGTTATATTGTTTATTTAAATCTAGGAACTAACAGCAATACTTTTAAAATCAACATTTTAAATACAACAGTTTAATTATTTGTCCTATCAAACACCTATGAACTAAGAAAAGCACTTTTTAATGCAACATTCTAATTACTGCAATTTACTTTATAATGAGATTTAGTCTTTCAAATTAGCATTTCCTTCCAAATATGTTTCAGTTTTTAGTAGTCCTAACATGAAAAGCCAGATAACTGCAGTGAAAAGAATTAAAAGACAAGTATAATCTATTATTTTGCCTCAGCAGCACTTAGCAATTACACCAAAAAACCTTCTATAACTTTCCCTCTCAATGTTACATTACGGAGAAATAAGATTTTCTGCAGCGTATTATCATAAATACCAAAACAAAGTTTCCCTAGATCCTTGAAGAAGATTTATTGAATATCCTATTTTATAAAGAAAATATTAAACAAACATTTTTATTAAAACAATAATAAATTAATTTAATTTGCGTATTTATCATGTTACATTTTGTCTGTGTTATTAAATAAGTTAACATGAGCCATATATTCCTTTCATAGGTTTTCAGTCCTCATAAGTTCAGTGTGCTCCGGAATTTTAACCAGGGATTCGAGTGTGCCGTGAGATGAAGAAGATTGAAAAACACTGGATTATATTATAAACTATGAAAAAATAATGAGCTATGAACGTTAGACAGCTATACCACGTCACATCACATCAAATGAGTTTTAACACAATGATTTACAAAATAATAACATACGCAATGTGTTTTCAATAATTAAAAAAAAAATTAAATATTTTTACAAAGCGATTATACAGGTATACATTTATGTTTTAAAATTCATGATTTGTCATTTCTATGGTAATCAAATTATACTGATGATTACAGCTGTGTTTGTCTTTCTGTTAAAAACGTTTTTGGTTGAGAACTTACTTACAAACATAAAGTCAAGTGATTTAAAAACATCATATTTTTTAGTCTTCCAAATAGTGGATTACATGTATTAATGACAATGTTAAAGAAATTTATTATATCAGTGCATATTTAATTATTAATTTCAGAAAAAAATGTAATTTATTTTTCTAAAAACGTTTGAGTGCTGGTGATATAAAAATCTTTACTAATAAGGAAGATTAAAAGTTATTTGAGCGTAAAAACATACATCTTTATTCAAACTTTAAATCATATCACTTGTACAACATACAAAATCACAGACGCAAAATGCAAAATAAAATTAAAGCACATTTACTGAAGCTTTGGAAATATATTTATAAAAATAACTTTAATTAATAAATGGTGTTTTATTTTTAAAGATGTGCGGCAAATGTTAGCACAATGCTGAAATAAATAATAATTTAAAAAGTAATTAATTATTGAAAAGTTTTCCCCATGCTGGGCATTTAATTCATAAACACATTTCATAAATTCATACATATAGTTTTAAAATTTTCATATATATAACAAAAGCACATTTTTGGCAATATTTTTTAGTAAATTAATAAAACGCATAATACGCATGAATAATCCGGATTCTTGAAATTTATTCATACTATAATATTTGTATTTTTCCGTTACCAATTAACTACAGATGATTACGCATATTCCGCGTAATAAGACAATAAATCCAGAATGTCGCACCCAACTACTCTTACAATAATCGATAAAAGCCTTCTAATAAGAAGCTATGTTATACAATATCATAAGATATTAACGGAATATTTCAATGCCATACGGTAATGAAATGATAATGATACTGTAATGATACGGTAATGATACGGTAATGATACGGTAATGATAATGGAATTACAGCGTTTTTTATCTGTACGAAATGTATGCACCATGAAGTTATGTTATAGCATTATATTTGTTTAAACGAATTTAATATTAGAAATTAATATTTTTCGTTAATATATATATATATATATATATATATATATATATATTTGCGTATCGTATTAAAAATGTACGTATAATATATATTAGATAATAATAAGAATTAATAATAATGATTAGATACTAATACAAATATACTAATGGGAGTGATGGACAAAGCAGTTCCGAAGAAAAATAAACATATTGTATAAGAAAATTTTCGCATATATTTTTCTTTTTAATGAAATATAAGTATGTTTGTACAACTATTGTATGCAGTCTCATGTTTCAGTTTTAAATATAAATTTATTAAAATTATATATATATATATATATATATATATAGATAGATGAATATACCGGGTGTCCTAAAAAGGACTGACTGATTTTAAAATTCAATAACTTGCAAACGGTGATAGATATTTAAAAATTTCTTGCAGGAGGTTTATGCATAAGGTCAAAAGTTTTATTACAGTGATTTTCAATTTTAGTTCGAATTACAAACAATTGATGGCGCTGTAAGTAATAGTCGTTAAATACATGCTCGATTTTTGGTCCTGTCTCTTGTTTCATGCGGAAAAAAGAGATGGAAATGTATTATCCGGGCCACGAAGTACCAAAAATCGAGCCTGAATTTAGCGTCTATTGATTGCAGCTCCATCTATTGTTTGTAATTCAAACTAAAATTGAAAATCACTGTAAAAAACTTTTGACATTATGGATAACCCTCCTGCAAGAATTTTTTAAATATCTGTCACCGTTTACAAGTTATTATATTTTAAAATCAGTCAGTCCTTTTTGGGACACCCGGCATATATATATATATATGTGTGTGTGTGTGTGTTTCTGCGTCTTTTACTAATCACTTACACAACTGGTTCGTTCACATAAACACCAAAGCGGACTGTAAACACGAATTTATTTTAACACTAAATATATGCGAGCCAATAGACGGCTCTCTACATTCTATCATTTTTCATATTTCATAACAACAAGAATCAAAACAGAATAAACACAGAGTGTTGGCACAATGAGGAAAAAAAGAACAAGAAACTTACATGGATTCGTAGCACACGAAACCAAGGAATATGCAGCAGACGATACTTACATAAACATTCTGGCACCCGTTGAACTCCCCTGGGACTTCAACAAGTAGTTAGCTACTTACAATTTATAACTATAATGAAAGAACAATTACTAACACAAACAAATTAATACAAAAAATAGAAAAATATTAGAGAGTTCTGGGTTCACAGTTTTTAGTTTCTACAGGAAGAGGACACAGTTTCACTATTGGACGATCGATGACACAACTGCAAGTTTTGATCGTAACAACTCTGACCTTATTGTCTGAATCTGGATAAACAGTTATTATTCGTCCTAATTTCCATTTAAATAGGTGGAAGGTTATCATCTTTGATGAGGACTAAGTCATTGACTTCTAAATCTCGTTGACTTTTTTGCCATTTAGGTCTTTCCTGAAGTTGAGACAGGTATTCCCGGCTCCATCTTTTCCAAAATTGCTGAAGAATAAACTGTCTCACATGCCATCTATCAAGATGACTCAAAGGACTGTGACTTAGATCTTGTTCAGGTATGGCAGTTAGAGAAGTCCCAACTAGGAAGTGACCAGGCGTTAGAGCAGTTAAGTCTGTTGGGTCAGATGATATGGGACACAGTGGCCTAGAGTTGAGACAAGCTTCAACTTGCGTAATCAAGGTTTGGAACTCATGATAGGTTAAGACAGTGTCACCAACGGTTTTCTTCAGATGCGATTTCATTGATTTTACTGCAGATTCCTTAAGTCCACTAAAGTGTGGAGCAGAAGGCGGCTTATAAGTCCAGCGTATTTCCCCTGACGACAAAAATTTGTTTATTTCTTCATTCTGCTTGCACTGCAAAAGATAATTGTTGATTTCTTTTTCTGCACCTTTGAAGTTGGTTCCACAATCACTAAAAATCTCAAAAGGTTTCCCTCTTCTTGCGATAAATCGTTTTAATGCACTTAAGAATACCTTTGTTGAAAGACCTTCTACAATTTCAAGATGGACTGCTTTGATGACGAAGGAGACAAATACACACACATATGATTTAAATGATTTTAGTCCGCGTCCTCACGATATTTAATCATGAATGGTCTTGAAAAATCTGTTCCAACTCGATAAAATGGTCGTGATTGTGTTATTCTAGATGCTGGAAGATTAGCCATTTTTTTTTTTTTTTTTTTTTTTTTTTTTTGCAGTTTGAGCTCTATATCTGCAACCTGTAACACAAGTTCTTACTATTTTTCGAATAACAGACCTAGCAGTAATTATCCAAAATTTATGTCTAATTAAAGAAAGAAGAAGCTCTGGAGCTGCATGGAAATATTTTTCATGAAAATGCTTAATTATGATCTTAGTCACAATGTGCTTGATGGTAGTAAGATGGGGTGCTTTTCATTCTCTGACAGCTGTGCGTTTTTCAATCTTCCTCCTACTCTTAATATTTTGTTATCATCTAAAATTGGACACAAACAAACGAGACTGCTATTTGTAGGTGGCTCTTTTCCAGCTTCTAAACACAGAATTTATTTATTGAAGTTCACTAGTTGAACTATTCGGATAATGCAGCGTGTTGCGGTTTGAATTTCATTGCTTGATAAAAAGGATGTATTTCTTTTTACATGCGTTACTTTTGAATTGGAGATGAATCTCAATAGCCAAGCAAATATGCGTTGCAACTTGGAAAACGAAGATATTTTTGATATAACATCAAGTTCTTTTACATTTTCAGAAACTGCAAATGATAATGTTTTACGTGCTTCTGGTAATTTTTCATCATTTATGGTAATAGGTTCATGCACGGGAACCTCATTGCTTCTTAACCACAGTGGGCCGTTCCACCACAAGTTATGGGACAGTAGTTCTGCAGGAAGTAACCCACGTGATGCACAATCAGCAGGATTTTCTTTTTCGTTCACATGGTTTCATTTCTCATCTGGTAAAATGGATTGGATTTCAGATACTCTGTTGGCTACAAAGACTTGCCATCTTTTAGGATTTGATCTTAGCCATGACAATACAATTTGTGAATCACTCCATGCGTGCACAGAATCAGGTTTTATATGTAATGCATCTCTAACCACCTGTATTAAGTGTGCCAGCAATACTGCAGCACATAGTTCCAGTCTTGGAATCGTGACAGTTTTTAGCGGTGCTACGCGAGTTTTAGCTGTTAAAAGTTTCACATCAGTGTTAGACTTTTTACGTCATAGGTTTTAACGTAAATAACTGCTGAATAACCCTTTTCTGAAGCATCACAAAATCCGTGAAGTTCACATCGAGAATAATTGGGCAAGATGACTTTTCTAGGTATATATATGGAATTTAAGAGTTTGACTTCTTGGCACAAAATTTTCCACTTTTGATCAATATTTTCTGGTACTTTACAAAAGGTGTTATCCATCCCAATGGATCAAAAAGCGTTGATAAAAATGACAGAATAATTCTTTTAGTAGGGACACTTTGATAATCTATATCACAGAAATTACATTTGAACCTATCATTATCAGGATCCCATTCCACTCCTAGAACATTTATGGCTTTATTGCCCACTACACTATGTATATTATCATTAATTGTGTTTGCTAACCCAGAATTTTTCGATAGTGATGGTTCATTTGTGGACCATTCATGTAACTCAAACCCACCTTTTTTTTAGCATTTTCTGCAATTCATATATCAATTCAGTGCCCTCCTGACTATTTTCAACACCAGTTAAAACATTATCAGCATAAAAATCTCTTAAAACTATAGTCTTTGCTTTTGGGATATTAAGACCCTCATCAATTGCTAACTGACTCAAAGCTTTAGTTGTAAGATATGGAGCAGCAGCAGTTTCATACGTGACAGTGTTTAAGCGAAAAACTTGTATTTGTTTATCTTGACTATCTCTCCATAATATTCTCTGAAAATCCCTATCTTTGTCATGGATTTTTACCTGCTTATACATCCTTCTTATATCAGCTGTGATTGCAATATTATGAAATCTAAACTTTAATAAAATGCATATTAAATCATCTTGTGTTTTGGGACCTACCATTAGAGTGTCGTTTAAAGATACACTTGTTGTTGTTTTAGCACTCCCATCAAAAACTACTCTTAATTTGGTGGTTAAACTAGAATTATTCAAGACGAAGTGGTGTGGAATGTAATAATGTCTATTCTCTAATTTACGATCTGTATTTGAAACAAGGTCCATGTGGCCCAGAGATAAATATTCTTTCATAAATTGAACATATTGGTTGTAAATTTCTGACATGGATATTAATCTTTTCTCAAGATAAAGAAATCTTCTGTGTGCCATTTGGCGAGAATCACCTAAATTATCTCGATCCTGTTTAAACGGTAATGCGACTGAGTAGCGGCCTGTTTTTTCTCTGAAATGAGAACTCTCAAAATGCCTTTCACAAACTTTTTCTTCAACTGTTAAAGGTTGGACATTTGAAATTTTTTCTATTTCCCAGAATGAATTTACTAACTTGTCAGTTTTTGTACTTAAATGATTTACACATACTGGATCAGTTGCTAGCGTTTCAAAATTTGTAGTACCCGAAATTATCCACCCAAGTCTCGAATTTAATGCAAATCGAAGATTAGGTTCACGTTTGACAATTTTGCCAGTCATTAAATGCATAAATACATTTACACCAAATAGAATGTCATTTTTTTGTGATTTGAAAAATAATGGATCAGCTAACATTAAATCATTGAAGTTATTGCAAATGATTGAAAGCAAAGACACATAGGGAATATTATCTGTCACCTTATCCATCACGAATGCTGATGTTGATACTCTAAGATCACTTTTGAAGTGAGAAGTGAATATTTCAAATGAAAAAATGGAATAATTTCCATGTATTAATATGAGAAGTGAATAATAAATCAACTTCCCCATTACTCACAGTATTAAATGTTCCCAAACATGACACAGAGATAGAACTATTTTTGACCTTTAATCCTAATTTATTTACACATTCTTGTGAAATAAATGACGTCTGAGAGCCAGTATCACATAAACATCTGCATTTTGCAAACTCTTGTTTAGAATTTTGAACTTTTACTAATGCGGTACACAACAAAATATGGCTCTTTTGATTACAATTTTCGTTTGACTCATAATGAGAGGCACAGACTGTAGACGAAACATTTTCACTTGCTGACTCAACTTTTTTAGGGTTAAATTCTTGCGCGTGTGGAGACATACTATTTGACTGATTCTTATTCCTTGAATAATTTACTATGTGCAAAATACTATGATGTTTCTTAAAGCAATGATAAGTATTTAGACTCTTATATTTATTGAAGAAATGCACATTAGATAAGTAATTGAAACAATAATGATTACGTTTTACGAAATCTATACGTTTTAGACCTGGTAAATTGAGAAACTTCGAGCGCTTAGCTAAACTATGGTCTTCCTTACAATAACCACAACCTAACGTAGCTACAAAAACTCTTATTCGGAACTACAAATTTAGGTACCTTATTTACCACTAGCTTCCTATTTTCATGCGTAATTCTTAAGAAATTCGATTAAGTTTTTAAGTTTCAGAATTTCCCCGCTTTTAAGCTGACGTTCCGACCACAATTTTGTAGAAGGATCCAATTTTTGCAAAATTAAATAAGTCATTAATGTATCACCAAATTTGTCAATGGTTTGGTTCAATACTTCTAATGAGCAAATGACTTCATTAATGTTGTCAACTAGATTTAAAATAGCAATAGCTGATTCTGTTTGAATAGTTGGTAAACTTAAAAAGCGTTTAATATATGCTAATATTTGTTCTCGCTTATTTGAATATCTTTCGTCTACGCAATCTCAAAATTAGAATTCGAAATTTGAATAGACTGAATGGCGCGATACGCTTCACCTTTCAACGAAGCCTTCAAATACTGTAATTTTTGAGCATTGGATATACTTGTATTGCTGTTTACGCATGCATTAAAAATATCCTTAAACACTATCCATTCTGTTATATTACCTCCAAAAATAGGTAGTGATAACCTAGGTAATTTAATATTCTCAAACACGTTTTCTGAAATTACACTATCAGATTTAATTTCACTCTTATTTAACTCAGCATTTTGTATTTTCAACATTTATTCACCCTTAAATTTCCACAAATCAATTTTATCTGAGATTTTCTGTGTGCTATCTATCTCACTTTCTAATTGTCTAGGTTCAGCAATTAAAACTTCAATTACCTTATCAAGTTTTTTTTATCCATTTCTTTCTGTTTTCACAATTCAATATTTTCTTCTAATTCTATTACATTAATGTCATCACTTGCGATTATATTTTCGATTTTCTTAGTGTAATTTGTTACGCTTCTCCGTAGAGCAGTTCTTTTTTGTTTTTAAAGATACCAGTTCACTCATTTTTGCTTAAATCAAGCCCAAAACTAGTTCTAAAGTATCTAAACTGTATACTTTCAAAATAATTCTACAGTTTTAAACGCAAATTCTTCTTAGAGATGAAATAGAATTTTCAAAGTTAACTTACCTCACAACCTGCGGTAATTTTTCATCACAGACGATATCACTCGGCAGTTCATAAAATGATCGACTGTACCCTTTTATTTTTCACTAGCGCTCCGGCTAGACTTGTACCAACAAATGTTTCTGCGTCTTTTACTAATCACTTACACAACTGGTTCGTTCACATAAACAACAAAGCGGACTGTAAACACGAATTTATTTTAACACTAAATATTTGCGAGCCAACAGACGGCTTTTTACATTCTATCATTTTTCATATTCCATAACAACAAGAATCAACACAGAATAAACACAGAGTGTTGCCACATGCGGAAAAAAAGAACAAGAAACTTACATGGATTCGGAGCACACGAAAACAAGGAATATGCAGCAGACGATACTTACATAAACAATATATGTATATGAATATATAAATATAAGCATAGCTGCCAACTTTTACGCTTTCTTCCTACCACTAAAATTTTATAGTAAATATTGTCTTATTTAATCCTCGAAATTTCACGATTGAACAAGGCGAAAATCTCTATTAAATTTTAGTGGTAGGAAAAAAGCGTAAAAGTTGGCAGCTATGATATACACTGTTAAAAATTTTCGTTTATTGACAGGTTGTCTTCCGTGAATTTTGATCAGAAATGTTCCGTTTTGTTAGAAAAATGGAATCTCTCCCGTATATCTGTTGCCATTTTAACATTACAGAGTTTCAAATACAGAATTATTATTGTAAAAATCTATCATCCAATGAGATTGCAGTATTTTTTATCGCCACGCATGCGCTTGAACTTCTTCGTGTCTGTATCGCGCCATTTACGGAGAGGAGAGTGTAACTGCGAAGAACCAGTTTGGCGCGGCGGATTTTGGATTTCCATATTCAACGCACCTGTGCATCTTAGACGAGACGATTGACAGTTGATCAGGTATGTGATATTTTTCTATAATATTTGGCATAAATGTGTTTTTATTGTATGTATTCTTTTAATTTTATTAGTGTTTATTATTTATTTGCATTTAGGCTGGTGTTTGATTCATTAGGCTTAGACTGTAAGATCTCAACGTAGTTTTCATTAGTCATAGACATCTTTCTTTTATTCTTTGTTAATCTTCTGTACTTATGTTTGAGGCAACGTCAAAAGAAATGTAGTAATAATTCATCTTAAATGACGTCTACCTCATCTGTGGGTTCAGAAACATAAGATTATGTGTAACAAAAATTCGATTACCGTATCGCTGCGTTATATTATCAAAATATTCTTTTTTTTTCCCCCGACAGAATAAATAAAAAAATTATTAATTTTGTTGCATCATTTCACCTTCTATGATTATTATTAGATTAATTTGAACTATATTCAAGCTCCCTGTTTCCACACCCGTTAAAATATTTTTTAACCCCTCTTTTTGTTTTGGTTTGTTTACAATGTGTTATAGCTAGGGATTGACCGAATAGTTGATTCCGTGTTCGATGATTCGGCATGTAAATCGAATATTCGGCTTGGCCGAATACTTTTAAGTAGTATACGGCCGAATAGTTGCGGATAATTATTTTCTTAGAAATAGGATTCTTTAATAAAAATAAGTGATTGATTAATTAATTTGTAAGTGGAAAGAAGACAAATTTTTTTGTGTAATTAGATTTAAGAATATAATTTTAAAGTTTATTAAAAAAAGCTAATATATGCAAAAATTTATATTAAAAATTTTTAAATATTTGGTATACACTTTGACCGAAGCTTCCGTATTCGGCAAAATTCCTGCTTCGGTCAATCCCTAAGTAAAGGTAATGTAACACCGCTAAACAGAAAAAAAATACAATAGTAAAATTACAAAGATTCAACGCAAAACAAAATTTATACAGCTTGCAATAACAAAAAGTCAGAAATAAACATAAAACCCAAAATAAAACATGCGAGTAATAATGCTACATTATGTAATCATATAATCAATAGATTAAAATTTATATTTAAACCCAACTTTATAATTGCAATAACTGCTTAAAATGAATTTATAAATTAAAGTTACTAGTATGTCAGTTTTTTTTTTTTACTAGTAAATAAATTAGTAGGTGTGTTTATCATTAACTTTTGACTTAATTATGGGGTCATTATATAACTGATTACATTTGATACACTGTGATTCTGTTTTTCAAGCCGTAATTATATGATATTAAATTACAAAAGAAAATAAACTTTATGATATTTTTAATAATTATAACCTATTTTTTTAAGTATCTAAATAGTTAAAATGACTCATTCTTAAATTATTCTTTCCTGGTAAATCAGGTTTACATGAAAATGATATTGAATTGATTTTAGAAAAACTGAACTCAAAGCTTTAAATTGATAAAAGTTAATTTGAATATAGGGTAGATGTGCCAGTAATGGACACCCTTCCAGTAATGGACACCCCTTGATGTTTTTGGTTTATAAAAAAATAACTAATAAATATTTAGCTTTAATTATTTTTTTTATAATTCCCCCTTGCATGTTTTATAAAACTGTGTTATTGTTGACACTTTTAATCAAATCAATCAGGAAGCAGAAAATAATGTTTCAAAGTTTCGTTGTTTTTCTGTAAAAATCTTGATGAGGAGCCTAAGAGCTGGCTTCGTTTAATTAATTTATATATTATTTATTTTATTGCAAAATTTGAATTTTTTTGTTTGAGTATCAATAGAAAACTTAGAATTTTATATACTAATGGCCATTTACAAAATTTTATTTATTTTTAAGGTTTTAAGAGGGGGTGTCCATTACTGGAATGGTTAATGAGTCATTTTCCAGTAATGGACACCCCATGTAGACATTGCTAAAAATGAAATTTTAGTAATGTTTATTATACATAAAATATTTTGGCTTAACTGCAAACCTAAATAATCAAATTTAATTTTTAAATGATACTTATCAAAATGTAATAAACACCAAAATTTTTATAAATAGTTGCTTTTGAGTTATTTCATGTTATTAATCAAATTTCAATATTTTATTCTTTTTTCTTTTTTAAAAAATGTATATGTACCTTGCATATTTTAAAATCTGATAATTAAACCAGCCAGGAAATTGAAAATACTGTTTAAGAGCACAGTCAAAGAGGGGCTCATATAGGGCTTAATACCTCTCAGTTTAAATAAAAACAATTAAGTTATAGAAGCTATTAAAAATCTATTTTCTGTCTTAAATGTTTCCTTATTCGCCTCTGACAAAAGAAGAAAAAAAAAGTAATATTAATGAAAGTTATAGACAATATTCATGAAACTAGTAAATCTGCAGATCAGTGGCCTCAAACATCAGTTCTAGTTTTATTTTGAAATAATTTTATTTAGTATTTAAAATATTCAACTCACAATATAATTTCTTTCATATTTGTAATATTAATTATTATAAATGATATATCAATTAGTCTCTGGAAGATTAATTGTTAAAAATAGTGAGACAAAACTAAACACTAATATTCCAAAACTTTTTTTAAAATTACCTTTTAAATCCCCCACTGTTTCAATAATTTGATAGCTGTAATTGCTTGATATTTAGTATTTTAAACTGTCCATCTAAAATAATTAAAACATCGATCTTCTGATAATTACAATAACTGATGCAAACAGTAAATGAATATAACAAATATTTTATTAATTACTGGTATCCTAATTGTTAAATTCATTTGAAAATAACTATTTTGTTTCATTAGTATGTATTCATTAAATTCTGGTTCTAAATAAAGTCATAAAAACAATTATATTTATTATTTTTTATGGGGTGTCCATTACTGGAACAGAGGGTGTCCATTACTGGGCCAGAAGGTGTCCATTACTGGGCTTTTGGGTGTTTTGATATATTTTTGTTATTTAAAATTAAATTTTGATTGATATTGGGAAATGAGACTATAAGAATGGTTAAATATTGTTGATAGGTTAATATAACATTGAAAAAACTGGAATATAATAATTAAAACTATTAATAAAAAAATAATTTTTAAAGAAATTCCTTAAGGGTGTCCATTACTGGCACATCTACCCTAGTTATGGAAATACAAATACTCATTTTGATATTAAAATATCATTTGTGAAATAACTGTTTTTTAATATTTGCCTGTTACCTCAAGTTATATAAATTTTTCTTGCTTACCTTTTTGAAAATTTTCTAATTCAGTTAATTTTTGTATCAGACAGTTAAGTGAAATATCAAACAGTGTTTTTTTTTTTTTTCAGTGTATCTAATTCTTTATAATGATTGGATTTGTTACATAATATATACATGTATATATAGGGTAGATGCGCCAGTAATGGACACCCTTAAGGGGGCTGGTCACTCAACTTCCGATTTCCCCTCACTAATATAAAGTCTATGGGTATTGGATGCATTCGTATATTTAAAATATCTCCTTGGGAAATTAATATTTTTAACTTCTATTTTTTTGTGTACACTTCCTAAAAGATGTCCCTTTTTTTCTTAGTTCTCAAAATATTTCTAAAGTATAGATTTAATTTTATATGAAGTGTTAAAATCTTACTCACAGTTTGCCTGCTTTTAACTCATAAAATATTAAATTCAGCCAGCATAGATTTTAGAAATATTTTGAAAACTCAGTAAAAAAAGTGTCATCCTTTAAGAACAGTACACAGAAAAAAGATACAAAAATTATGAATTTCCCGAGACGATATTTTAAATAAACGAATGCGTCAAAAGTCCATAGACTTGATGCTTAACATTACAGAGGAGAATTCCAAAGTTGAATGACCAGCCCCCTTAAGGAATTTCTTTAAAAATTGTTTTTTAATTAGTTGGTATAATTATATTCCAATTTTTTTTCAATATTATATTAAACTATAAAAGTATTTCACCATTCTCAAACTCTCATTTACCAATATGAATCACAATTCAATTGTAAATAACAGAAATATATCAAAACACCTAAAATGCCAGTAATGGACACCCTGTGTTCCAGCAACGGACACCCCATAAAAAATAATAAACAGGGCTGGGGAATTTCTAGAAAATCTTACCAGCCAAGGATTTATTTCACCAGCCAGTAAAATGCAACGTACAGTTGAAACTTTTTATGGCAAAATTTTCGAAACTCAAAAATAGTTGGTTACTACTATTATTATATTGCATTTTCATATTTTCCCCCTATAAAATTTAGAAACATAAACAAGAGATGAAAGTTTATTATAAAATAGAACTTAGTACCATGTTTACATCGCAGTAATTAGGAAAGTTGAAAAATATAGCTAACTAATTTTTTAAAAAAAATCACCTGTCTCTATAGTTTGCAATTTTCAAAGACTACCTAAAAATTCACTCGCCAGTGGCAAGTAAAATGATGCATTCCACCACCCCTGGTAATAAATATAATTGTTTTTATGACTGTATTTAGAAACAGAATTTAATGAAAGCATACTAATGAAACAAAATAGTTATTTTCAAATAAATTTTACAAGGATACCAGTAATTAAAATACTTGTGACGATCATTCACTTTTTGCATCAATTATTGTAATTATCAGAAGATCAATATTAATTATTTTACATGGATAGTTTAAAATACAAAATATCAGGCAATTACAGCTACCAAATTATTGAAACAGTGGGGGATTTAAAAGGTAATAAAAAAAAGTTTTGGCATATCAGAGTTTAGTTTTGTCTCTCTATTTTTAACAATCTTCCAGAAACTACTTGATATATCATTTATAATGATTAATATTACGAATATGAAAGAAATGATATTGTGAGTTGAATATTTTAAATACTAAATAAAATAATTTCAAAATAAAACTGTAGAACTGATGTTTGAAGCCACTGATCTGCAGATTTACTAGTTTCATGAATATTACCTAACTTTCCTTATTACTTTTTTTTTTTTTTTTTTGTCAGGTGAATAAGGAAACATTAAACACAGAAAATAGATTTTTAATAGCTTCTGTTAGTTAATTTTTTTTATTTAAACGTCGAAGGATTAAGCCCTATGAGCCCCTCTTTGACTGTGTTCGTAAACAATATTTTCTGCTTCCTGGCTGGTTTGATTGCCAGATTATAAAATATGCAAGGTACATATACATAAAAAAAAGAATAAAATATTGAAATTTTATTTAATCACATAAAAGTAACTTAAAAGCAGCTATTTATAAAAGTTTTGGTATTACTACATTTTGGTAAGTATAATTTAAAAATGAAATTTGATTTATTTAGGTTTGCAGTTAAGTCAAAATATTTTATGCACTATAAACATTACTAAAATTGCATTTTTAGCAATGTCTACATGGGGTGTCCATTACTGGAAAATGACTAATTAACCATCCCAGTAATGGACAACTCCTCTTAAAACCTTAAAAATAAATGAAATTTTGTAAATGGCGGTTAGTATATAAAATTCTAAGTTTTCTATTGCTACTCAAACAAAAACATTCAAATTTTGCAAAAAAATAAATAATATATAATTAAATGAAACCAGCTCTTAGCCTCTTCATTAAGATTTTCACGGAAAAACATTTTGAAACTTGGAACTTTGAAACATTATTTTCTGCTTCTTGATTGGTTTGATTAAAAGTGTCAACAATAACCCAGTTTTATAAAACATGCAAGGAGTATTATAAAAAAAAATAATTAAAGCTAAATATTTATTAGTTATTTTTCTATGAACCAAAAACATCAAGGGGTGTCCATTACTGGTGCATCTACCCTACTGTCATTTCACTATTTTTAACAATTAAACTTTCAGATACTACTTGATATATTACTTGTAATAATTAATATTACAAATATGAAAGAAATGATACTGTTGAATTGGATATTTTAAATACTGGATAAAATAATTTCAAAATAAAACTGTAGAACTATGTTTTACACCACTGATCTGCAGATTTACTAATTTCATTATAATTCAAATAATATATAACTATATTAACAGAAAAGTTGGCTTTTTTAGGACAAATGTCCCCTTTTCGTTGGTCACTCCTCGACCTTTATCTTAGGTTAGTAACTATGGTAACAACCACATGACCAAGCAATTGACCGCTCTTCTTTTTTCCACATCGTTTGAGTGATCCAGTTGATCAGTATTAACCCGTCCTTTGTTCCATTACGTTGCTTTCTTTCATTTTCTCTACCTTTTGCTTTTAATTACGGCAGCCAGTCCTGATATTAAAAAACAGTCGAAGAAAAGTTATTTATAATGTATATAACTATTTTAAAGAGCTCGTATCTTCCAAACCAGATAGTGAATTTCAACTTCGAATGATTATACTTTTAATCGACTGTTTTCAATCCAAGAACTATTTTTTTTTTTTTAAAGCCTTTTTAAGGGTTAGAAAAAAGTCCTTTCAAGGACTTAGCCTTCTCGAAGGCTAAAAAAAAAAACATTCCCCATTCCGGAAGATTTCGAGGCAAATGAAGCAGAGTTAATTAAGCCACGATTAACTTCGCCCCCTCGTCTTTTATTTATTAGTGTTGTCGTTGTTATTAGAGATGCAACGAATATTCGGCCTGTCTGCCGAATATTCGGCTTCGCCCGAATATCAAGTTCATTATTCGGTCTGGCCGAATAATACTGTAATAAATGTTTTTATATTTACACAGTATAACTTTTTAATTTGATAATTTATATTCATCATGTATGGTGAAAATTTTATTTGAAATTAACTAACACTTTTTATTCCATTAACTTTCATACTCTGAATGGGTTTTATCTACCCATTTTTATATAAGAGGCTAATTTAGGAATCATGTTAAAAAAATTTTATGCTGTATCAGTCAGTACAAAAAGTATCTGTAATAAGCTAACATTATCTGTTAAATTTAAAATTAATCTATTCAAAATTGTTTTAATACAGCTGTACAAGCTAATTCAATTTTTTTTTTTATCATAATGGGAAGTTTAACATTTATCCATTGTTACATAAAAAAATATTTCTTTCAATAATATTTTGAATTATACCTATAAAGAACATAAATATATGACTAATTAGGTATAGATGTATTATATGTTTAAGATTTTAGATAAAAATTTAAGTCGTATATGTTGCAATACTTAAGGGTTTTTTTTTCAGTAAAATACGCTTAAAAGTTAAATATAATTTAAGTGATATTTTTAAGTGTGTTACTATTTCTTATTAAATAATGAAAGAAATGTAAATATTAAATTCTTTTAATTAGTATGCATTTATGTTTTAGATATTTTTTTCAAGAATAGCATTGTAATGTTTATATTTGCCTTAAAAAACAGTTAAAATGTTTTCAATAAACGTAGATTGTGATGCAGAAATAATAATAATTCAGCATTCTCAGGTGATAGTCTTTTTCTTTTTTTTTTTTTTTTTCATAAATGTTACCTGATTCTGAAAATAATCTCTCACTTATGGTGCTTCATCTGAAAGCTGAAACTTATGTTTCCTAGTACTTTTAAAATTTTGTCATTATTTTAAAATGTAATAACAACACACATAATAATATCTATTAAAATGTAACTAGACAGTACCTGATGAGGAACTTTTGCTAAGAATTTTTTTTTTTTTTTGGGGGGGGGGGGAGGCTGAATTATATTATTGAGGCAATTTTTAGGCCGAACATAGCCGAATATTTTTTCAAAGTAAAATAATGCTTTAAAAAATTAAAAATTTGTATATAAATAATTTTTTAAAGAAAACAATACATTTTAATTGTGAAATATACAAGAATTGTGCATATAGTGCATACTATATTTTGTTTTTAGGCAAAAATAAGTTAATTATTCGGCGGCCGAATATTCGGCTGTAACTTGGCCGAGTATTCGGTTATTCGGCCAAACCACTATTCGTTGCATCACTAGTTGTTATTTTAAGGGTGTTGATCAGTGAGAGCTCAAATTCCCTGATTCAAATCTGAATGTATTAATTGCTACATTCATGAACACATTTTCATCCTAAAAAATTAATGCATGAAGATTTTCATGTTTAGATTTTAATGAATGGAAGAGCTATTTTAATTTGCTTGTATTTTTTAGAAAATCAAAAAAACAAAACAAAAAAAACAGTTTATAGCAAGCACATCACCTCCCTCCCTTGGAAGATTTCGTAGAAAATCAGCAGAATGTAATGTGTAGATTTGAATTCACACCCCCCCCCCCCCCAATAGCAGGGGTTATTTTAGACTCTCATTAAAAGTACTATAAGAATAATTTTGCATCATACCATTTGAAATGGCATGATTTGATTGAATCACGTTTACAGCCCCCTCCCCCCCTAATTTACTTTTGTTGTTGTTTTAAGGATGCTGGTCACTGGTCAGGGAGATATAAAATTCTCGGATTCAAATCTAAATATATTACTCGCAAAATTCATGAAAGCAGTTTCATCGGTAAAAGCCTAATAGATGAAGCTATTCTTATTCAGATTTCAATTGATTTTCGTTCTCTTATTAAATGCAAAATATTTTTCAGAAAATGCTGTGAATTTGCTATTATATATTGATATTTGGGTCATGAGACGTAAAGGTGATTACAAGATAGCAATACAGTATAATGTAATTTATAAGAAATTAACATATTTATATATGCGTATGTTTGTGTGTTCAATTTTTTTTTTTTTCACTTAAATTAAAATAGTAGAAAACTTCATGTGTATACGAATACAGATAACATTGTATGTCCTAAAAAGTTACAAATTATTTAAATTTATAATAAAGTTACAATTACAAATTATTAATTAAATATTAAAAAATAAGAGCACCATTAATCTGTCTTCTAAAAATCGATCCATATTTCTAATTACAAATAGCTTTACAAAACAAATGTTATAAAATCAGCAGAACAAATGATTCGCTTTTTCTTAACGTAAGAAAATCAAAATTGGTGTTATGGCAAAAAGAGTCTTTGAATACCGCAGTAACTCATACTCTTGCATGGGTAAATTTGTTTTGCGGAAGTGCAGTGGAAAAAATGGGACGAGGGACTGGCGTCCTCTAATGCCATGACAATGAAAGAAAATTGAAAAGAGGACGTTTGTCCGTGAAAAGCTGATTTTTCCTACAGCTAGTATAGTATAAACGTCAATGGTGTGCTTAAATTTTGAAAAAATGTCCTTTTTTCAATAGCAGCATTCTATTCTTTTTTAATCATTGAGGAAACTCTGGCATGATGTATATTTTTTCTCCAAAGTATGTAAATTAAAAATATTTCTTATATGTATTACAAAAGTAATAATTTTATGCATTCATCAGATATTTCTTAAGAGTTAGTGCTAGTTTTTGTTTCAGAAATTTTGTGCTGTGAACCTAGTTTGTGTTTCTGGATCCTGTTCCAATTTTTTTATATATTTTGAGCCTGTTTTGTCAAGCCCTTTCCCATTTTGCTGATACACAATAGTCATTATGTGAAGATTAATGTTAAGTTTATATTATCTCTAAGAGGAAATTTATAGTCATGAATCAGCTTAATCAGTATTTGTGTAAAATATGCAGAAAGGCATTTCAAAATTTGACATATTGTGTAACACATTTAAGATTACACCAAAACGTGAATGCACGTTTGCCATGTGCTTTTGAGAATTGTTCAAGAAATTTTTTAAAATTTTCATCTCTAAAAGCCCACATTTCTCGTGATCATACAAAAATACTTATCCAGAATCATTCTCAGTCTTTAACTTTGACTTGTAATGTGCAAACTTGTCAGCAAAATTTTTCTGATAAGTGTCTTTTAATATCACATTTACAAAGACACATTCAAAGGAAAGAGAAAATTACCTGTCCTTATGAAAACTGCAAAGTAAATTTTGATAACAGATCCTCTTTTTCTTCACATGTGTCACGAAAACATGGGTATAAAAGAATGTCAGGAGATACATTTGTTGTACAAAATGAGCAGCTGAATATTTCTGTAGATAGAAGTATAGATACTTTAGCTGAAACTAGTGTTTTGTCAGATTCTGAAACTACTACTACTACTTCACAAATGTACTCTTTAGTTTCATTGCTATGTTTGCGTTTGATGTCAAAGTTTCATTTACCAGCTTCCATAATAGATATAATACTAAATGAAATGTCTAATATACATAGATTTACCCTTGAAAATATACTTAGTTGCATCAATATGGAATTAATAAAAGCTGATTACATTACTGATGCAAATCGTAAAACGATATTGGAAAAGTTAAAAGAACAAGAGTTATTTTCAGAGGTTTTTTCAGAGAAAAGTTTAATAAATTCTGATTATTTACGCAGAAAATATTTCAAAGAAAACTTTAAGTATGTTGAACCAATATCAGTTAGTTTGGGCCGAAATAAAAACAACAAGAATGCTACATTTTATTATGTACCCATAATAGATAGTCTTATTGCATACATGTCAAACCCATCAGTAAAAATGCAGTTAAAAAATGTTCAGCCTTGTAGTAAAGATAATGTATTGTCTGATTATACAGATGGAAGAGTTTTTAAAGACAATGTTTACTTTAAAGATGACAACAAGTTGAAATTATTTCTTTATATTGGCAGTTTTGAGACTGTTAACCCATTAGGATCTGGAAAAAAGAAACATAAAATTTTGGCTGTCTATTATACATTAGGTAACATTTTTAAGTGGTTTCGCTCAAAAGTAGATCCGTTGCAGCTTGTGTTGCTTTGCAGACAAGTTCATTTTGATTATTTTGGCCAAGAGTTGATTTTTAGACCACTAATTACTGATTTAAAAAAACTTGAAAATGGTGTTTTATTAAATTCTGGTGAATTCATTGAAGGATCAGTTTTTGTCGTTATTGGTGACAACTTAGGAAGCCATTGTATTGGTGGATTCACAGAGAATTTTAATTCAAGTTTTTATCAATGCAGATACTGCACAGTTCACAAATCTGAGATGTTCACAGACAATTTTGTTTTCTCAAACTTTGAAATTAGAACTAAAGCAAATTATAATGCTGCAGCAGATTTAGTTGAGCAGAACAATCTGTCTAATCACATGGGAATTAAATTTAATTCATTGTTTAATGAATTGCAATATTTCCATGTTTGTCAGCCAGGCCTTCCACCATGTATAGGGCATGATGTTTTTGAAGGTGTAATAGCGTATGACATGTTACTATTTGTTAAGCAGTTTATGACAGAATTATCATTAAGTCAAGATTTAGTAAATGGGAAAATAAATGCATTTCATTTTGGAGTAGAAGATTCCAGAGATAAGCCATGTGAAGTGAACATAAAGAGTAACAAGCTTAATGGACATGCAGTTCAAAATTGGAATTTTTTGAGATTGTTTCCCCTCATATTCATAGAATACTTTCATGACAATGACCTTGCTATACTAAATTTAATTATACTTTTACATAAAATTGTTGAACTTATATGTGCACCAAATATTACTTTTAGTCAGATATATTATATGCAAGATCTAATTGAAGAATATTTACAAGAAAGGAAAATTATGTTTCCTGATATATCATTGCGTCCAAACATCATTTCATGCTTCACTACCCAGCTTTGACAATTGAATTTGGCCCTCTTATAAGAATGTGGACCATGAGATTTGAAAGCAAACATTCTTATTTTCGTCAATGTGTGCATCATAGTCAGAATGTTATAAATGTTACCAAAAGTTTATCTGAGAGACACCAGTTGTTGCAAGCATATATTGCAACTGGTCCTGTTTTTGAAGATTTAATATTAGAATCCGCAATGGGATTTCATTTATCCTTCTTTAGTGATGAAATACAGAGTGCTATTGCTGCAGAACTTGGTAACTTACACTTAACTGCATTACATTCTGAAAAAATTACGTTTAGAGGTGTGAAGTACAAGAAAGACATGTTTGTTGTTATTTCGAGAGATGAAAATCAACTTGTATTTGGAAAAATTATATTTTTATTAATAGTCAATAATGTTATTTATTTTGTTGTTCAATGTTTAGAGTCATGCCATTGCCCAAAGACAAATCTTTTTTTTTATAAAGAAGGATCAAGAACTAAAAGTACAATGTTTGTCATATTTTAATATTCTGGATTATTATCCCTTACATGGATATATACACCATAATGATATTATTATTCCTTTAAAACATGGTGTGTCTGACAACTTTGATTAAAAATGTCTTGTGTTCTGCAGAACAATAAAAAAAGAAACTTTTCCTTATATTCACTCCAAAAGTTTTCATGCTAACAACTATACATTTGTTCAGAACTTTTAGTTTCAAAGCAAAATGTGTTAGAATTATAATTTTCATCGTGATTAATATGTCTTGCATCTTATTATGATTTATCTTTATAGTGTCAATTAATAAATGTCTTCTGTTCTTTGGGAAAAGCATCATGGACCATTTGGTCGAGAAAGCTCTGCCTGGTCTTGAATATGACGTAATAAAAAAAGTTTCAGAAAGACTTTCGGACATTGGTGTTATACACCAAGATGATCTACAGTTTGTTGAGGAGGAGAATATCAAGGATTTACTAAAGCCTATCCAAGTTAAAAAATTATTGAAATTTTTTAATGAATTAGTCAAAAAATCAGCTGTACCTTCACTTCAACAGGAACAAATATCTGAAGAAAATATAATAATGGCTAATCCTACTACTTCGCAGAATGAATGTTCAGGCATGCAAGAAATTCTTACCCCAGGTGTGAATTGAACAGAAAATTTTGAAATCCCTTGGAGTAGTTTTCCAAAAGAAGTTTTGTTGGCCTGCACTGAAAAAACACCCGTTCAGAAAAAACACAGATCAGAAATGGTTAGAATAATTGCTAACTCCATTTTACGAATTGATCAGTCTCCAGGCAGACGTCATTATTGTCCAATTGCTCAGAAGATAGTTTCAAAATATCCAGATACTTTTCAGGATCGGTATGGCGATACTGTCGTTGCTGGTGGCTATATGACGATAATGAAAAAAATTGAAGATACCATTGACAACAGAAAGCGACGGAGTTGCCTTCAGGATAAGTTTATCAGTACTACAAGCAGTAATGAAGAACCATTTAAAAGAAAAAGGAAAACACTTCGAGACAGTTATGGCACTGTTAATTGGCAACCAGTTAATCTTCCAGGTGAAGAAACAAAAGAGTCTCAAAAAGAAAGAAAAGATTTTCTAATCTCTGAATTTTCAAAAGAAATGAGAGACGTTGAAAAAGTTAAGGATCATATGTTGATGACATTTGCAAGCCAAAGATTTTTTATTAACAAAGGAAAAATTAGTATTATTGATATAAAAAGAGAATGGCCTTTTCTGTTAGAAGAGTCATACATGCTACAGCATTATCAAAATTTAATGAAACAAGACATAAGAGAAATATTTTCAGAGGGAATCAAAGTGAAAGGGAAAAAAATATACGACTTCATGAAAACTAAATCGTCTACTCCTTCCATTGCCAAAGTTTTAACAGAAATTGAGTTTTCAAAAGAATTACTTCAGAATCTCACACCTGAAACAACTGGTTCGTTTTTACTACTGATGGCATATTTCAAGGAAGAAAGAGAAAACTTGTTTCAAACTTTCAAGGTAAGCAGTGTATTTTTTATTTAGTTTACATGAGTTTTAACAAATTTCTAATAGCAGATACCTTAATGGCAGTAGATATTGTATTGTTAGTGTTGACTCTAGAAAAAAAGGGCCGCCGGGCGGGAATTTTTCAAAAAAAGGGAACACTATTCTAAAAAAGAGTACTTTTTTTCAAAAAGAGAAAAAAATTTTAAAAAAGGGCACATTTTATTCAAAAAGGACACACCTGTACCTTGTTCACAAAAAATATTTTGAACTGGTTCGTTTAGGGTCTAAAATTTGCGATATTTTCTCGGGATCAATTGAATTGCCACGGGGTGCAGAGGAAATGTTAAAAAGGGTAGTAGCCGGGCGCATCGGAAGGGTTTAAAAGAGCCGCTGGGCGCTGCGCCCTTCTAAAACAGCTTAGAGTCAGCACTAATTGTAAAGATCTATTTATGTACCAGATAAAGGTTTATATAATCGTGAAATTCCTAAATTTGTAATATGCATATATTTTACTGTTTATATATATATATATATATATATATATATATAAATCTAATTGCATAGGAATACAATAAGCTAATTCATTGCTAAAAATTTAAAACAAATTTTGTAATTAAGTTTTTCAAATGTACATTCGGCTCTTTTTATTTTTTACATATTAGTAGTTAAAATTCTGCAGACAGTCTGTGCTGTATTGTCTGATATGGAGTAAACATAATGTCAACTGTCTGTGCAAAAAATGTAAAAACATTTTTAATTCATTTCAATCAGTGTATTAATATAGCCAATTTAAATGAAATATTTTATTGTAACTGCATAATGCTACCCTCATGCTTAGAAATTAAAAATTTAGCACCTAAATTAAGATAAAACTGGAAAATTTTGCATTCTAAAGTTTTAATGGTTTTCATGTCAATCATCAAGGTCCTTGCTGCCCTTAAGAAGCCCATTTTTCTAAAAAAAAAAAAAATTAATAGGCCCTTTTAATTCCTTATTTTTCAAAGAGTTTTACTACCAGGTCTTTATAAAGCCCTTTTTTTTATATAGCAAATTACCTTGCCAGTTATTTTCAAGTTTACTTTGACTTCTGAGCTTTTCGCCTCAAATTGGATAAAACTATACTAGCTGTCTGTCTGAAGTTGAACATTCATATCAAGGGTCTGTCCAGGGAAAAAACTGAGTCTGTTAACGGACTCTTCACAAAAATAAATTTTAGAAACACTCTTCACAAAATTCCCTTTCACACATACACACACAAAAAAAAAAAAAAAAAAAAATGTTTGAACCACGCCTGTGTGATAAGTGTAAAATTTACAAAAGTCAAGCTTTTTTTTTGTTCATCTGAACATAAACACACTTTGTTTATTGATAGTTGGCTTTCCACTCTTTCTCCCCTATATCTTTATGCGCCTGTTGGCTAATACATATTGTCATAGAAATAGTGTGTTCACACAGAGACGGAAGAAGAAATAAACCTACAGTAAACTCTGCCTGTCCAAGGCAGAATCGATCGGGACCGTGAAAATGTTCTGTAGTAGACAATATTCTGCCTTAGACTAATTTTACTCTTCGTCTAAGGATTTGCAGGCACTTGAAAATCTTTCCGAGTTAGACAGATTTCCATTCAGCCTTAGAGTTTACTGTATTTTTCTCCATAGGTGTGGTGATCATATTTTCGGTGATTTCTTTCACTTCCTAGTTTGGCTACACTTGTTTTTATTTTGTTACATTCGCGATGATAATGCAAATGTATATAATAGTGTATAATCAAAGAAAAAAAAAAAGACATCAAGAAATCTTTCTAAAAAACATATTACTTTATTTCTGCAAAATACGTTTCCTTATTTTGGACTAATGTTTTGTAAAATTACTTTTTTCACAAAAAGAAAAATAATTCACAAATGTAGGACCCTGGAAAGACCCCTGCATATAAATTTTTATAAAGCATCTGTTAGACATAATACATAATATATAATAGACCAGGAGCTGACAGCACAGATAATCACCTCATCGAGTTCACGGATGAAATTCTAGGATTAGTTAAATCTCGATTCGTATATTTTAATGCAATCGGTCTGCCAAGTCATCTTGGTAGAAAACACTTGAAAACCCAATTTTAGCGGTTGACTTGTAGGTTTAACATTGCGTTTCCTTGCACCCAAAGGTATGAAAACATGGAGGAATGGGAGCAGGAAAACACAATGGTAAACCTACGAGTCAACCGCTAAAATTGGGTTTTCAGGTGTTTTCCACCAAGATATGACTTGGCAGACCGATTGTGTTCTAATATGCAAATTGGGATTTAACTATTCCTAGAATTTCATCCGTGAACTCGAGAGGTGATTGTCTGTGCTGTCAGCTCCTGGTCTATAATATTTTTAATAGATTTCATAATTAATCTTCATATTTGTCATAGAATGCTGCTGAAGTTGAAGAGTCCATCTCATTGACAACTCCATTCATTGGTGTCTTGTGTAAGTTTAATTGCTTATTATATTAAATTTGAAATTCGTTTTTTGTGCTACCTTGCATCTGTTGTTTTTTAATCAATACAAAAATCCTGAATGGGTTAAAATTATTTGCGGTGAAATGCGTTTGCACCCCTTCTTGGCAACCACTTTTTCCTACTGTGGGATTGACATGCGCGACTGGCTACCCTCGTTTTTTTTTTTTTGTATCGCTCTTCTTGACAACCCTCGGAGTGATGGAGCGAAATCTTTCTCCTTCCTTATGAGTTGTTTGCGCATGCTCTGTTCGGTGTTTCTTTTCTGGCTTTTTTATTGTAGGAGAGAGGAGAAACTTTTATTGAAAATTGGTAAATAAGAAATGAATTTACTAGAAAACTTAACTAGCGTCATTTTGAATTTGATCCTTGCTTGTAGGCTAGCAGCCATTGTAGTTATGATATTACATTTAACGTTTAACCGTTGTAATTTAAAAACACTACAATTTTATTTAATGTTTTTTTAAATTAAACGTCGTTTTTTTTGTATTTAAAAGCGGTGTTTTGGTCATTTCTATTTTCTTTTGACCATATAGTAGGGTTTTGGCAATGATTATTTGCTGTCAAGGCTCAATATATTTCTTTAAAAAGCCATTTATTAAATGTGTTTTTTAATTTAAAAAATAGGTTGTTTTGTATTTAAAAATAGGTGTATATTTCTTTTGTCTTTTGACCAAGCAAAATTATTACAGGGTGTTCAGTGCTAAACTGATTAGAAATCAAATTTAAGGTTTAGTTATTCTGTTTGTTGACAGATGGCAGCACTATGCATTCTGTGCTGTTGTGAAATCTTAATTATGACATCATCAGTGAGTTGATGTTTGGTTTTCTTGAGAGTGTGGCATGGAGAATGTTGCTCCTGCTGCATTATTGTCTTTCTTTATTCTATTTAATTATCTGCACCCAGTTTAGGCAGGGGATATATTTTTATAATGTAATTTAAGGCTTTCATGTGATGAAAGCATACTAATTAGAGTGTTAATTTTAACTAGAGAAATTTGATTCTGAAACCAGAACTGTATGTTTCATTGCGTGTTAAGTTTTCGTGAATGTCAAGATTTGTTTTTGTGTTGTGAAATAAAATTAAGAAAATTTCAAGGATTTCTTTCTTCAAATTCTCTACATAAAGAAAATTGGAGGCACTTCGGCGTGATATGTGAGTACTTGCTTTGTTTTGAAATTGTTCTTTGATGCTAAAGCTTAATTTTTCTACTGAAGTTGCATTTAGCAAGATATTATTTTAGAATATGAGAACAATTTAGTATCTTCTTTATTGAATTGATAAAATAAGAAAAAATAGTATTCTACAATATTATGTTTTGATAGTTCTTGAAAAAAGAAAGTTGTTCTCAAGAACATTATGATTTATTTGCTTGAAATATTTGAATATTTAATTATTATGGTGAATTATTATTTTACATTGAAGAATTTTGAAGATTTTTAATTTTATGCACATTTGAGAACAGAAAATTCTATTGTTTGTATGAAAGAATAATTATGAACATTTTATAGTAGTTCTGTTTTTGACTTTGATTTGTTCTGTTTTTGAATTTAATTCAGTTACTTCTGTTTTTTAACTTAATTTGATTAGTTTTGTTTTGAAGCAATTCTGATTACTTTTGATTTTGAAGTAATTTTGATTAGTTTTGTTTTCAAGTTATCTGATTAATTTTATTTTGGAAATTATTCTGCTTATAAGTTGTTGTGTAAAATGGAGGATTATGAGAAAAAATCTGCTCAAATTAAAATTGAGAGAGGTAGGGTGAAAGGCTCTGTAACTAGATTAGAGAATAGTTTTGATAATGTGAACACTAAAAATGAAATTTTGATTAGATTACAAAGATTAGATGATTTACTTAAAGAGTTCTTAAGATTAGATTCTTGTTTAAATGATGATGATTCTGAATTAGCAGAATTTGAAGACAGGTATTTTCAGTTAAAAACTAAATATCAAAACAAACTAGATTCTTTGAGTCCTTCAGAAGTTGTTAATGTTGCAACACACAATTCTGTGCAAGGTTCTTCTGTTACTATTCCTAATCAATGTAATATTAGACTACCAAAATTGAATATTCCAGTATTTTCTGGAAAGTTTTCAGAATGGACAAATTTTAAGGATATGTTTGTTTCCACTGTCCATTCACAAGTAGGTTTAAGTAACATTCAGAAATTCCAGTATCTTAAAGGGTTACTTTCTGAAGAAAGAATTACTACATTAATTAAGCATATTCCCCTTTCTAATGAATCTTATCAAGAAGCTTGGGAAAAGTTGTTAAATCGATATGATAAAAAGAAACAAATTGTTAATTCTTTGATTAAATTATTTTTAGAACAAAAATCAGTTCTGCATCCTAATAGCATAAATATAAGAAATTTGCTGAATACTAGTGATGAAGTTATTAGGGGTTTGAAAGCTGTTGGTGATGAAGCTACAAATAGAGACCCGTGGTTAATATATTTGTTATTTCAAAAACTTGATCCGGAAAGTCGAAGACTTTGGTCCATTGAAAGTACAGAAAATGAATTTCCCACTTTGAAAGAATTTTTTGATTTCTTAAGTGTAAGATGTTCTTCTTTAGAGCTCATCTCTAACAATGAAAGTGATATGAAACATTCCAAAAGTTCAAATTTTGTTGGTTCCAAGTACAGTTCTAATGATAAGCAATCAAAGGTGTGCTTAAAGTGTCAAGGAATACATCCGCTCTATAAATGTGTTAAATTTAAATCCATGGATGTTGTTGCTCGAAAGAACTTTATTAAGCGTAATAACTGTTGTTTTTTATGTTTAAACTCTCATAAAGTTAAGGAATGTCCAAATTCTCATTTGAAATGCTTTAAATGTGAAAGTAAACATAATACACTCTTACATGAAGAGAATAAAAGTAATAATGCTTGCACTGCTAAGTTTGAAAATAAAGTTTTTCCAAATTCATCTGAGAATAAAAACCACCAGTCAAATAAAGAATTTGTACAGGAGTCAACATCTCACGAATTACAAATTAATTCTAGTGCTTCTTTCAATAATTCAAAATGTGTTTCTTTCCTACCTACTGCTAAAGTTCTCTTATATAATAATGAAAATAAACCTTACTCTTTTAGAGCTCTACTCGATTCTGGTTCGGAATGTTCTTTTGTTAGTGAAAATGTCATAAGAACTTTAGGGTTAAAAAGAAAGAATGACAGAATTCGATTAAATGGAATTGCTGGAGTATTGGCTGGACAAACTCGAAGCAAAATTATTACAGGGGTTTCAGGGGGCAGAGTCCCCCTTACAAAGAAATTTTTTTCTTCTAAAATGTTCAAAAACTTTATTTTTGTTTAAAGTTATCTTAATTTCAAATCGTAAACCATTTTAAGCAATAATTTTCTAGGTAAGTGAGACAATTGTTTTTATTTTTCCTAATATGCATGCTTTTCAAATCGTAATTTTGGCAATATTTTTAAATTCTGTTTCTAAATATGTATTTTTGCTTAATTTTGATTTTTGCAATCTTAATTTTTGCACTTTTGCGTAGTGTACAAAATATTAACATCTTTTCAGACTACCAAATTCCGTTTTTGTTTTTATGTATAATATTTTCACAATCTTTTGATTTTCTGTGTTTTAAAATATATTTTTTTGTTTCATTTTGATTATCGCCATCTTAAATTGTATGCTTTTGCGTGGTGTCTCCTGGAATTGGGGACTCGGGAGATAAAATACACCAATTTGGTGATTTTTTGGAGCTATGCCAGAAGGGGATTAAACAGCAGTCGCACTATTTTTTTAAATTATCTTACTTTTTATCATTCTAGTTTATTACTTTACTTAATTATTTTAATATTTTACTATATTGCATACTAGCTAACTTGCCCGGCGTTGCCCGGGTACTTAAAAAAACAGCACGAATTGCGAAAAACCTCTGAAAATCACAATAAGATATCGCGAAAAAACTTTAAATCGCTGCACAAATTTCGAAAAGAGAAAAAAAAAATTATATATTGTGCTCGAAGATTGAAAGTTGATTCAACTTCTATCAACGTCTTTCACTAATGTGGAAAAATGGTAGGAAATCGCTAAAATACACTAAAAATCACATACAAAATACCCAAAAAATTCGAAAATTGTTATACGAAATCCGAATAAACTTTATTGAAATGAAGTTAGAAATTACTTCAGTATTATAGGTCAAAAATGGAATGTCAAAAAATTGCAGCAGATCGCAGAGAAACGTAAATATCGAATTTAAAATCACCTGATGACGTAACAAACACGTGTAAAGTGTTTAATGTCAAGTAAATTTGACATTTAAGATCACCCATTATTGGCATTTAATCTTATAGTTTGGCGATATTTTTTTTTGGTCTACTGGATAATCAGGTAGAACCACAAATTATTTCTGTTCATATTTAAAAATAGATAAATAGCTCTTCTTTATATAAATAAATAAAATAAATATTGAAAACAAATGCTTATATGTATATGAAAGGTAAATAGTTTGCCAGTAAATATACGTAAAATTCACTTCACTCGCCAAGGCCATTTTCTCTAACTCACCAAAGCCCATATATTAAAAATATACCAAATACTCTTCAATCTGTTGCCTGATAGTAAGTAACTATTAGGCATAGATACGTACCGGGTTTGGCACGATTTTTTTTTCACGCCAATTTGGTGAAAACATCGTTTTCGAATACCAGTTACATATATATATATTTAAATTATTTTCTATTATTTTAAAAGGAAATAGCAATAAATAATAAAAAGTTTAATTAATGTCTATAGAACAAAACAATTTATATAACTGTAAAAAAGAAAATAAAAGTAATTAAACAATTTATTAATAAATAAACAACAATAGCCGAGTTACCATGTCAGGCAAAATAACGCCATTTTGGAACCCATTATGTACCATGGAGCGTATATGACATCTGTGCCAACAAAACTTTCAATAATATAGTAAATATGTCATTTGGTGGTGACTTGATTATCGAAGATTATAAAATATGTGTGTATGTGGCACATTTTTGCACTAAAATTGAAATACTTGACTACATAGTTATAACTTTAACTCCTTTTTATATAATTTACATTTGAATATAAACATTTAATGTAAAATATTCTCCTATACTTAAAAAAAAAAAATTATTGCGACCTTCGCCTGGCTTATTTCACGCTTCTGCCTTTGTGGCTTGAAATTGCATTGTTTGGTGACCAAGGTAATAATTAAATAGCATGTAACTCACAAATAAAGCCTTTCTCCTGTAAGACATACGATTGGAAAATTACATAAAAATGATAATTAAATTGAATAATAAAAAAAGAAGGACTAAAAGACTGTTACTAAAATTTTATTTCTTCAAGTTTTTTCAGGCACATTTGGGTATATTTTGTTTAATTTTTTATATCAATTTTCAGCTTCAAAAGTTCAAACTTTTAGTATTTTAATTTAAAAAAATAATAAAGTGAATCAAAATTCTAATTATTAAGTATCTCTGTAGCAAAAGAAAAAGTGGTAAAAATGAGAAAAAAAATATCTGCCACAAGGAGGCACATCAGAAATTCCATAGAGTACAAAATAAAACCTAAGAACTTTTTATATATATGTGTGAGTGTTGGGGGGGGGGGGGAGAAGGAATTAATTTTTTGTGATATTTTTGTCGGCATAGCCAAAAATATGAGAAAACGTGATACTGCTAGAAAAAAGTATTTATTGCCTCGGCAAATTCAATGTTGCTAGGTGTCTTGCTTCAACTTGAATTCAGCCTGATAGAGTATATGTAAAAGAAAAAGGAACAAAAAGTAAACAATACTTATTAGCACTGTGTCACAAAATTTTAAACCAATGCATGAAACTAGCAGGTGTTGTTGTTCAGAAACTATGTAATCAAGCTATTTTTCCGTTTAATTTTTTTTTTTTCTTTCTTTCAAACGCAATAGATCTTTTAGAAAATAGTGTCAAAAATGTCATTTTGAACCGAATTTCCACACGAAAGAAGAATAACTGGTCAAGAATGTGTGAAAAACGTGTTTGTCACATGATCAAAATCACTTTATAACTCAACAGGTAATTTATTGATAATAAAATGGAAAACACAGATCGATTCCAAATCGCTTCCATGGTCAGGATTTCCAATTTTATACCTTTCCGTTAAAAAATGAATTTGTAAATGTGTCAAAACGTTTTGCACTTGTCGAGCAGAGCAGTTAAGAACAGCCTTAAGCGATTTATTTTTTCCTCACATAATATAAAAAGTTTTTTAGTTTCTTTTACTTTCTAATACTTTATGGAAAAATGAATTTATTCATGAATGCTGAATAGAATTGCATGTTGCAAATTAATGTGTTGTAACAATTTCATATTTAAAGATTAATTTATTGATAAAATTATGTTACAGGTGACAATCTATTTTTGGCAAAAGAGTACATTATTTTCATTGATGGAAAAGCTACAACATATGCGAACAACTTCACATCAGCTATTTCACTGTTATTGGCTGCATTTTACAATTTTAATATTGTATATCCCGAAGGAGCTGTTGTCACTATGGAGTTTTTACAACGGTAATTTTTCTTTTTTTATTTAAATGTCACCATGTCGAATTGATTTTCCAACGATACAGGATGTTTCCAATTGAAAATAGATTGTGTACCCTTTATAATTTACTTACATGGTCACACAAAAGAATTTAATAGCATTACTGTCTGGAAGAAAATTGAATAAAGTATATTTTTGTGATGTTAGTGTAAAATCACAGAATTGTGTAGGTAATATTTGCTAAATACGATAGTAGTTGCTAGTATATTGTTTGTAAAGATTTCTATGTTTAATTTTCATATTATTATCGATGTTATTTTCAAACTTTCTAATACACCAAAATCCTTTATACAACTAAAGTTTACTAATATTCTTTCATTTTTGTTTAAAATATTTTATAAAACAACATAGCGTAAGGCAATACAAACTGACCTAGAGGACTGGAACACCTTTGCATTATGTGTAATTGTGCCCCCATCGTTATGTGTAAATTGCCCCTGATGCCATTTTGTCTTATAAATAAACTTAGAAGCTTTATTTCAAATGTATTCATTCAATTAGATATTGAAATATATATATATTCAAATATTTAGAGGAAATGATCCTCTTTGAAAATATAATACCCTTAAAGTTTAATTCTAAATAATAAAATACTGTATAACAGATTATGTAAACATGAAAAAAATTGCCTTTTGAAAAATCACAACAGTTGATTTTCTAAAGTAAATACCATTATTCTGTAAATGCAAACAATGTTTTATGTTCCAATACATCACAGGCCCTCCTAGAGTAGTGATACCATCTACTCTATCGTTTTTGAAATAAAGCAAGTGTGTAAATGTGCCCTGGTCAATCCTATAATTTATCTATTTATTGCTGTTATAAGTCTCAGAGACACCCCCCCCCCCCCCACACACACACACACAAAGTTCAAAGTATCTATCTCAGGGTTGCCGACTTTTAGCCAAGCCAAAAAAAGGCGGCTGGCTTTTTTTTGGTTTTAACCATTTAAAAAAGCTGCCTTTTATTGGAAAAAGCCAGTTTTTATTGTTAAAAGTTGGTTTACAGCTAATTCATATTAAATTTTGATTATTTTTTTATACACTTATAAATATTTTCTGCTAAAAGAATTATAAATTTCTATTAAATTTTGTCAAATAAGTTTTGACCGCTAGAATGCAACAGTGAAGGCATTATATCTCAAAAAAAAAAAATTATAAATATTGAAAAGATAAGTTAGACTTTAAACTGGTGTTTTAAAATTCTATATTATATAGCCTAATATATACTACACATTTTAAAGATTATATTTCATTAAACAATCACAAATGTAGCACATCAAAATGGAAACATTCTTAAGAGTCCATATGAAGAGATTACGTTATAATTGTAAGAAGAGAAATTAGAAAAGGGTATAGTAATATTTAAGGAGAGTTTGGTACATAAGTGTATAAAAATAAATCTAGCAATTATGCAAATTAAATAAATAAAATACATTCTGTAAGTAAAATTGAAATAAAATTTTGAAAAGTTTGTTGTTATTTAAAAGAGTGCATATTCGTGCATATGCTGTTCATAATATTGTTTTTAATTATATCTATTCAATTCTATATTTAATTGGAATAAAAATACTATTTTGTAAAAATATGGTCTGAATGCATTTTTAACCTCTATCATTCCTTTATCAGATAAATTTAGTATGAAATATGTAATAAAATCCCAGTTTAAAATCGAAAAGAAATTTGCTTTTCTTTATTTTGCTTCTATTAATTCCAGAAGGAAATTTCTCACAACTTCTGAAGAGCAAAAAAATATATTAAAATAAAAGCTTTTGTTTCTAAATTTGTAACATAATTTACCAATTTAATTTTTCAAACATTTTTTTTAATTGTTGATTTTCAATAATTGTAATGTGATTCTTTTGGAATAAATGTGTAAAGTTGAATTTTAATTACTGTTTTCAATACGTTATAATCTTTTGCTGCTATTGCAGCCTCCCAGCTTACAAATGGAATTGTGTCACTTTGGAATTGACCAGGTTTTCTCAGTGGTTTTATAACAGCGCATTAAGCTGAGGTCCTGGGATAGTTTTCTTGGCACGGATACATTTTCATTCAGTTGGTGTTTACGCCTTTAAGAAAATTAAGATTAAAGAATATTAATCTTTTATGTGGTATTTTTTTCTTTTTTAATGAAATTCAAAGCAAGTCAAGTGTTGTCTTTCTACTAGCTAGCTTCTTCGAATATCTGACGCCCTGTGACATATGGAAAATTCCACCTGCGTCAATTTGCTTTAGATAGAGATTATCTCCATAAAGTGCTATGTTGTTTCAGAATTAATACTTAGAATAACTGAAAATGGGTTGACTTGAATGGAAGAGTGAAATTTTTCACTCGAAGAAATTTACAGTGTAAACATATATATAGTCGAACCTCGTTATCCCGACACTCTAATGACCAGAAAAAAGTGTCGTCATAAGCGAAGTGTCACGGTAACCGGAGTTGGAGCAAAATATGTTTATAAAAAGCTGTAATTTTAATTAATTTAAGACAATTTTAAATTCGTAACTGTTCTTGCAGTTTTAAGCAATAAAACATTCGTATTAAACAAAATAAACACAAAAACAAAATTGAAAAGAATAAAAATCAGATTTATGATGACTTGTTTTTTTATTGTTACATGGAATATTGGTGAATTAAGGTTTGCTTATCTCTGGATGTGCTTCCTACAATTCTTTTTTTCAACATTATACAGTGAACTAGGATCAGTATTCGTTGTTTCAGAAATGGATGTTACATAATTTCTGATCGTTTCAATGCAATGCTTCGGTTTTAGTCGGATGAAAAGCACTGTGTAACTACAAGAAGGCACTGTCTGACTAGAACAAAAAGACCGTGAGTAGACTGATACGTCTATCTGGAGTTTAAGTGGTCATTCATAGTTCGTGGGTTTATTTATTCAGTAAAATTTCTCATTCATCACAATGGGTATTTTAGACACTTTTGTAAAACGTTTGGCTAAACCATTTCTTACCGTTTAATTTCTGTGCTTATAAGATGGATTATGAAAAATGGACATTTTTCCTAAATAGTCGTGATATCCCGAGTAAGTTATTCAACGATATAAAATCCGGAGTTTATTTACATTAAAATCATATACAGAAAATCGGGACTTTGCAAAACTGACGTGATAAGCGGAGTGACGTGAAAACCGGGTGTCGGGATAACGAGGTCAGACTGTATATGTATATATATTTTTTGAAAATTCAAGCTTATAGTTTGTATTTCTTTAATTACTGATGAACTACGTTGTTGTTATTTCTTCTTAACACTATTATTTTTATTTTATCTAGTTGTTATGCTGGGATAAATCCTGAAAGAGGTACGAAAGGACCCAAAAAGGAAAAAGGAAAACAGAAATCTGTAGCCACTTCAATCCTGCATTTAGTTGAAGAATTGAAAAATTTTGAATCTGTATTCAAATTTTAAATTTTCATAACTATGCCATTAATAAAAGTCTCCATGCATTTTGTGTTCATCATTGACTAATAACATGTCACCATGAAAATAGGGTGTCAACGATTTTAATCAGTTGATTTAAATAAACTGATTTTTTAAAAAGAAAATCATTGAAATCAGAAATATTCTAAATGTTTAAAATACCATAAAAACGTATTAAAAAATCTAAGATGAACATAATTTGGAAAATTCTACAGGTGTTGTACCTGTAATGAATACACAAAAAAAGCTTTAAATAATTGTTTCTAAGCTGAATAAGTACTACTGTAGGTTTGTAAAAGGCATTTCATTTAAAAATGATATTTAAAGGTAATATAACTTACAATGTCATAATTTCCTTTTAGTAATGAAATTAGTCATTCTTTCATATAAAATAAGCATAGCAAGTATAATAAATTTCTGCGAGTAAAACAGCTGCACCTTATTTTCTCATTCTACCTTTTGTAATAATAAATTTATACCAAATACTGGAGCTAAAGAAGAATGACATTGTCTGAATTGCTACTGTAAAAGAATGTATAAAAGAAAAAGAATTTATTTGTTTAAAATTTTGATCATAGCAAGAGCCTCATCAGTAAAGGTTGAATAAATGTTTTTTGGTACTTTTCGGTTAGCCGGGCGCCAGTGTTATATATACATATATATTTACATATATGTACTCACACACACATATATATATATATACATATGTATATATATATATATGTAAATACATGTGTATGTATATGTAACACTGGCGCCTGACTAACCGAAAAGTACCTGTTTTTTTTTTCTTTAATTTTTAAACTCATATACACTAAATAAAAATTGCTAGGGTTTAAAATGGTGGCAAAACTGTTTGAAACACTGAATGCTGGGAATCCCGACTTCTAATAATGCTGCTGTTTAATGTTTTTGGGATTTCAGATATAACTGGCTATTCCTTATATGTACTCTGTATATGTGTATGAATGGGTTAACACATTTTCAATTTTTTTTTTTTTTGGTGTGGGGGGGGGGGGGGTTACAATAGGCATATACATGTGTAAAAGTTTAGATTTAGGCGATTAACAGCACAAATGCAAAATGAGCTGGAAATAATATTCATTAGTTTTTGTTATTTGTGCTACTAACTAATGAAATTACTTATTTGCAGTTTTTATTAAATCTGTAATTACTTGCTCTTTCCTCTAAGCAATTTTTTTAGGGTGCTACATCCTGCCTTTAAAAAAAAAAAAAATTCACCTACAGTAGATAGAGATCTCTTGTAAAAAAAACTTCCATCCACAGTATTTCGTAATCTATGTGTCAAAGACCTTGCAAAAATGATAGAACTTTTATTTCTTTGGAAAAAAATTAAAACATTTTGTTATTTAATTGTATTTTTCCATTTGATTTTCATAAAATTATTAAAATTAATGACACTTTATTTATCGTACTGAGAAACTATATACTTTTCTTAAAATGTATATTCTGTTCCTAATTACAGAGTTAATTAATTGTTTAATGATTATCAATTTTAAGTAGTGTTAAAAATGTAATATTAAATGCAGTTATTAATAATTTTAATAAATATTACTAGTGTTAAATATATTTTTGCGTAATTATTACAAAATTGTTGTATGCTAGTAATTTGCAGTTCTTATAATTTCTGTAATTTTTAATTGTTTTGGTAACATAAAACTCTTGGTAGCTATTCAGTATTTAGATGTTGGGGGGGAAAAAATCAGATTTTTTTGCACTCTACATTAAAATATCAGTTTTATCAATAGTGTTATTAAAAAAAAAATGTCAATGTTCATGATAAGATAAAAAAAAATTTCATAATGAAAAATTATATAACTATTTTGTTAGTGATACCCCACTTGCCTTCAAATGAAAATGGTGGCACAAGATCGAATGATAAATAGAAAGGGTAAATCTGGTCGATATTCATGAAAAAGGTTGTTTATTACTATTTTTTTTTTTTTTATGAAATAATTATTTTTATGAAATAATTATTTTCAATTAAAATTTAAGTGATATAGAATAAAAGTTAATTTATTTAAAATTGATGCATACTTTATATTTAACTGCTATGAGGTGTTTGGAATATTTTTTATTTAATTTAATTCATAAAAAGTCATATTACACTTTTATTTATTTGTCATAGTTAAATGGTTTTCACCCAGTTAAAAAAAAAAAAAAAAAAAAAAAAAAAACCTTTATATCGATGAAAGGTTTGTTGTGATTCTTAGAACAATTTTTCAACTTTACTCATCTGATTATAAATACATGTGTGTGTATTTGGAAAACCCCAAGCTTGTAATTTATTGTCACTGATGCATTTGCATAATAGATTCTGTGAAATTTGACATAATAAAAGAACTCTGTAAGTGAATATGCAAGTAAAATTTTATTTGCACATTGAGTTCTACAGTTTTGTGTGCAAGTGAGGGTAAAATTTTTTATGTTCCAAAGACTATACATTGATATTGTGTTTAATATGGAACTAAAATTACTTCAGAACACTCGCTGAAGTTTTCATCTACTTTATGGGAGAAAATGAAATCAAGGGCTAATTTTATTTTTAGAACTAAGTATTAAATAGCTTAAACAAACGTAATGCCAAGGAATTTTAATATATTTTTCTAAAAAACAATAGGTATTGGCAACACAACTGCTAGAAAAAAAGTCGCATTTTCTGGCAGGAATGTGTATTATATGCCATTAAAAAAATTGTTATTGGTTTATCAAGGAATTTTGCATAATTTTAACATTTTTATGTGTCCAATTCTAACTGAAAAGTAAGATACCACATTTTGAGTCTGTCCGATTAAAGGTTAATGATTTTTCGGAACCAACAAAATAGCTGGTGTGAAGAACGCTATATGAAAATTCAGTAAATTAGTAATGTATTTTACAGGAATGTAAATGAAGAGGGAAAAAGTATGCTTGACTAAGACAGCAAAAGTGGAACTGAACTGAAAGTCAATGTAATATGTAATAAAGAGAGATTCTAGTATTGATTGAAAATTGATGACAAGAACAAGTGTATGGTCAGAAAGGAAAATATTAATGAAGTAAAACAAAAATTGAGAGAAATGTCTTAATATTTAAAATACATGATTAGTTCAGCTCACTTTTAAGAGTAATTTTTTTTTTTCAAGCAGTTGGAAAAAATGCTGCAGTTAGATTTTTCCATAACAACACTATTAAGGTAACTAAATTCTCAAGAAATTAATTCAGAAATAAAATCTTATAAAAATTAAAAAAATGGAAGATTAAACCCCTAAACTTGAAGAATGTTTTGTTTAGTAATGATAAATGTTCTAATCAGTTCAGTATATCATACTGAGAATATTATTTTGGCTAAGTTTCTTACAACTTAACTTTTCTAATTGAATTTTATAATTTTGATGTCTGCAATTTTTTAATACATTTTATTTATTCATATTTATTATTTTCACAATTGTTATTCTTTTATTTTTATTTAATTAATACTTTTCCATTTTTTCTGATTTGTCAAATGTGGTTTAAAAAACAGAAAATACAGACTGAAAATACAAAAAGGTAAATTACATTTAAAAACTGAAATCCCATATTTAAAAAAAAAAAAACAAAAAAAAACATTGCAGTTGTAATAAACGAAAAAAAGCGGAAATTTCGTCAAAAAACAGAAAAATGCCGTTGTTAAAACGGAGAATATAAATCAGGAAGATTCGTCAAAAAATGAAAAAATACCGTTGTAAAAACAGAGAATATAAAGACGAAATTTTCGTCAAAAAACGGAAAAATACCGTTATAAAAACAGTGAGTATAAAGACGGAAGTTTCGTCAAAAAACGGAAAAATACCGTTATAAAAACCGGGAATATAAAGACGGAAGTTTCGTCAAAAAACGGAAAAATACCGTTGTAAAAACAGAGACTATAAAAACGAAAATTTCGTCAAAAAACGGAAAAATATCGTTGCAAAAAACGGAAACTACAAATACGGAACTTTCCTCAAAAAACGGAAACATTCCGGCAAATCTGCTGCCAGTCCTTTTTCCGTAAATTGACGGAAATTTTTTTTACAGTGTAAGTTTATAATTAAAAATCGTTATTGCATTTAAGAGTAACTATCTTCACGAAACATTACTACTTTATGTTCCATAATTAACAGATAAATATTGTTTCAATATTATTTTTTACATTTTCCAAACTTTTTAAAACATTACCTGCTGATGGTTCGTTTTCGAACGATTTATACCTAAAATTATTTCGAATAAATATTAATTAAACGCAATGGAATTTTTATTATAGTTATTTAACATTCTAAATAAAGCAAATATTCTTTTTACACTACTGTGTAACTAAAAGTTCCAGCGCAATAATTTTTTTTAAAGTGTTTGAACTTTCTTTTGAAATTATTTCTAATTATTCAAATCGCATTTAGATGACGTGACATGGTTGATGGCATGTCTGCTAGTAGTTTATTTATTTAATTTATAGTACACTGTAAAAAAAAATCTGTAAAGTTACTAAAGTTTTTCTAGGAAACTGGGATTCCAAGAAATTTTCATGTAACGACAACAAGAAAAAATCCTGTAACAGATACTGTTACAGGAATTTTTGTTGTTGCCGTTACATGAAAAGTTCTAGGAATCCCAGTTTCCTAGAAAAACTTTAGTAACTTTACAGATTTTTTTTTACAGTGTAGACAAAAATGTCATCGCCATGTAAGATTAATTATTATTATTATTATTATTTTTTTTTTTTTAGATTTTCATTTTTGTAAATAAGTGTGCAAAAACGCTCCTTCAGATAAACCAGTATGCTAGTGCTACTTCAAAGATACTGAAGTTGATAAAATGATAAAGTGTGCTTTTCTATTTTCTTCATTACATTGCTCTAATGTAACTCGAATGCTGTGTTTGACAATATTAGAGGTCCTTCAAATATTTAACGAACTGCATGAATCTGACTTTCCAAGCGATGAAGAAGAAGGCGGAAAGGAAATTGATATTGTCATAATACCTCCAAAGATGAAAACTCTCACGGTTGATAAGAATGATAAATGAAGATCATTTGTTTTGTGATGTAGGTATTGCTAACGATGTGTCATGTGAATTTGAAGTACAGCCGTGGAAAAAAAAGTAAACACCCCTACTAACTGCTCAACAAATTATCGTAGACAAAAGTTACCGGTACCGAACGATTGGAAACAAAGTCTACTTTTAAATGAGGTATATAAATTTTGTTCGGGGGCTAGCTACATATTAAAACAAATCCAAACTTCATTTTTTTCAATGGCAATACCCAATTTTAGCTTGATATTTCAAGACTTCGGTTCAAACTATGCCTAGACACCAAATTTCAATCATTTCAATGACAAAGTTTTTGAATTATAAACATTCAAAATTTAGTGATTGTAATGTTAAATTACATTTTCATATTTTTATTTATATCTCCTGAAATTATGCTTCTAATGTGCTATTTTTTGTAGCAATGATATTAATATATACCCAAAAATATATACGCTGAATTTGCAATTTTAATAATTTTATGATATGAATTATGAATTGTGAAATTAATATTCGAAAAAATTATGAATTGCAACCGACAATTTTTTTGATGGATTTAAATTTATTAAGTCCTGCTTTATGGAAATCCAAATTTTCACAATTTTCTTCCAAGTAGTTTTCAAATTATGCTTAAAAACGGCAAAATGATGGTTTAATGGACCATCTATGGTAGAAGTGAGTAGATATTTTGAAATTTATTCTCCTGTCCTGTAATCTAACAGACTTCATTAACTCCTTGAGTGGCACTTCAGGAGCCTTGATCAAGAAGGGGGCTCTGTCGGTTAATAATCAAGTACGGAACTTCAATTTGGATACAACCCTTAAAATACGCTCGTTTTAAAATAATTAATTTCTTGGAAACTTATGTTACGAATTGCATAAAAATTTATTTCTAGGATAGTTGAAGCATGTAGAGTTCATTTATGCTGTCAGTATTGTGTATTTTTATTAAAAAAAACAAAATTATGGTTCGTTTTAATATGTAGATGGCCCCTTAAGCAAATTTTATATACATCATTTAAAAATAGCCTTTATTTCCAATCGTTCCGTACCAGTAATTTCCTTTTACGATAATTTGTTGAGGAGTTAGTAGGGGGCGTTTACTTTTTTTTCCACGACTGTACATGATGATAAATTAATAGACATAGAAGACTGTAACTTTTAATTAGATAATGTTTCAGGGATCAAAAGAAAAAAATTGAAATATTAAACAAGACAGAAATAAAAGCGAAAATAAATCAGAAGACACCAGAATTGGGTGAAAATCAAACCAAATTATTCTAGTATTCCTGTGAATTTAGAGGATGAAAAACTAAGGGATTTGCATGGTTTAAAACATTTTTGAAAAGTTATATGGCGATATTTATCCTCTTGTAGTCGAACAGTCCCTACTGTATGTAAAACAAAATAATCGACAATTTCGAAATCCTCAAAAATAAAGACTACAAGAGGTTCACATGATACCGCATTTACTGAGGAAAAAGAAGTAACAATTAATCGTGGAACGATAATTCATTGGTAAATTTGCTGATAATTTGGGATGTTATAGTATCTCCAGTAAACGCTAAACGGTTTTCATGTATTGAATGAAAGAACATGCATGTTTTACAATCACAAGTGATATCAGGATATATTGAACATATAAGAGGAATGGATTTATTAGACTATTTTTGGCCAAGTATCGTACTAAATTAAAAATTAAAAAGTGGTATTGACTGTTTTTTTGTAAATTTTCTAGACGCAGTTTAAGTAAATCATCAGAGACAACACACAATTTCCAGTGAATCAATAATGCGTTTACTAGATTTTCAGAGAACTTTGAATATGTGATTGCAACAGACAACAAAATAAATTTGCTATGTTCATTGAGAATTTAGTTTACCACAGCGAACATCCGTCAATGGATAAGGATGATGCAGTTGAGAATATAAAAACGGGCAATAATCGATAAGTAATATTCTGTACTCCAAAAAATAAGAGAATCAGATGTAGATACTGTCATATCGACACCTATACATTGTTTGAATAATGTAACATATTGTCACAAAACTTTTTGAAGTTTTCATAAATAAGTATGTAAGCGTCAGTACGTTAATTTAGTTCATACATTATGGTGATGGTTCGTTTTCCAATCATTTTGTATCCTCTAAATGCATCAACCCAATCTTTTGTTTATATATATATGTATATATTTTATATTTATGTTCTATTTAAAACATATTCAATAGTTAATACGAATTTTTGAATAAAAAGTGTCTCTGGGGCTAATGGTTTAAAATTAAGTATCTATTACTTTATTGATTAAGCAATCCGACCAAGCTTTCGGCCTAAAATACTATACAGCTGAATATATCGTAAGCTGTTAAAAACGTGCAGCAAACAGTCCAGTCAATTACCCGTTACTGCAAATTACGGTTATTGGACAGTATTACAAAGCATTCTTATTGATGGAGATCAACTAAAATTATAGTTTTCTGCAGATTTTAAACAATTTAAGGTTCTACATGAGGCCCTGGTATCATCAAAGCCCATCTCTAAATCTTCAAAAGGCCTTTCCTGTCAAAATTAAGGTCCGTACATTCGGGTTTATGGCTGATTTCAAGTCAGATATTAAATCCTTTTCATATTTATAGTGTTCCTTGTTATTTTTAGCTACTTTATGTCAATTTTAAATGACAATTTGATTTTTGCACTCCCATCAGACGTTGCGTTGTTCAAATATAAACATGTTTAATTTGATTCACGTTGCGTTAAATTCCAAGATTTAGTAATGATCCTTCTTGAAACATCACAGACTGTTTTAAGGAATACTAATACCGTTGTTATAAAATATTTATGGTGTATGATTTAAAGCGTTTTCTTAAGCCAAATACATTTACAAAACGCTGAATATACTTGTCAGTGTAAGTTAAATTACACAAATTAGCATTAATTGAAAATTAATGTATTATACTTTAGTATTTCAATTAACTGTTACACTGCGAGAAATTTTGAAGAAATTGTCCAGGCATTCGAAGGCTGTTATAGAAAACGATTACATAACCTTATTTTTAACACTATTCTGAACATAACTGGGTGAATAATATGGTTGGAAATGCGTAGAAATTATTGAATTATTGAACAGTTTGCCGCGAATATTCATGGCCTATATTCATGCATATCATCTTTTAAAATTTTCATTTAAATACTATAGAAAATAAAGGTTAATAGCACTTTTTAATGGTTTTAAGAATGAAAAAGATTTAAATAAAATAAATTCTAACATTAGTCGTTAAACAAAAAGTACTAAGACTATTTAAAAACTACTCTCCCCTTACAACTCTTAAATTGTCTTTCAAATATTTGATCCAGCTATTCTATATAACTAAAAGGAATGGATTTTCAAAAAGTTAATTAAAGAAAACAAATAAAATGTAATGATATGTGAAAAAATATTGTAAAAATGTTTCTTTACCTAACTCTTTTATTTTTAAAACATTTATTTTTTATTCTACTGAAAATTAAATTCATTATTTTATGAAATTGTTGTCCATCGAGTCAAATCTACAGAAATGAAAATGAAAACGATACATTAAAAGTTTTAAAATTCTGGTCGTGTTTATATATTTACAAAACAGAAACTGAGAAAATGCTACTCAAATGTTTCCTTTTTTCAGCAAATTTTTAGTTATCGAGTCTGACTATCGACACTGGTCTACGGATAATCCAGAAAAATTAGGTTTTTCCTGGACATAATTCCGAAAGTTTTGGAACTTTGTAATAATGTTTGGGAGGGTCTACTAATGAGCATACTAAAAGTCCAGTTGCATAGGGGGGGAGGGCGGTAAAAGAAATGGTCTTTTTTTGTTAATATATCGCAATCTATAAATTCTACTGCAAAATTGTTATTGCCAAACTCAAAGGCAAATTAATTCTCTGCAAAAAGTTTCTATGCATTTCTCTTTAAAGTCCATAGTCCCCTAATTATCGCATACAAAAAATAAGAAATTTACCAAAACTCTTATCGGCGACAGTGAGCGGGTAAACGGCACTTTCATTTTACCTACGTAGCTTAAAAGGGCGTTAATAAATTTTGAGGTCAGGTGCATGGAATCCTGAACAATAACTTCAACAAATGGCAATTTTCATTAACTGAAACAATGCAAAAATCAAAAATGCGTAAAATAGTCCAGTCAAATTAGACAGATTTTAGATTATTTTGGACCATTTTGGACCATAATTCCGAAAATTTTGCAACATTGCGGAGGGTGTGCTAATAAGCATACACAATTCCTGATAGATTGGGAGTAAGTGGGAGGAAGAGATGTAAAATAATATACCTGCTTTATTTATTTATTTATTTATTTTTTTGTTAATAAATCGAAATCTATGAGTCCTTAGGGGAAAAATGCTCTCATCATAAAAGACCAATAAATTATCTACAAAAAAGGTCCTATTCATTTTACCTCTTGTGTTAAATCCTTACTTTACAAGATGATTGTGTGGGTATACAGTTGGGTGGCGTGAAAATGACCGTATTTTTTTTTTTTAATTTTTTCTTCAGATAGGTCTAAAAAGTTGCCTTTTGGCACACTGAATATAAGGTTAAATTTTCATTTCCTTAGGAATTCATCTTTAGGGCTCTACCAGATCTTAAAGATTATGTCCTTTACATGTGAAAACCCAAAATTTCACTATGTAGTATAAATTATTAAAAAAGTGATTTTTTTTATTTTTATTAAATTTCAGATTTCAGTAAAATAACATAAAAAATGACGAATGTGAACAATCGAAGTTTCGTCATGTTTTAACACCTTAAATAGTAAAGATAACCTGAAACTATATTAATTGAACTGTCGCAAAGAAGATAAAGAAAAAGCATAATAATTATACATACAGTTTACTTTTATTTTTCGAATATACATATACAAAATAGTTATCGAAATATACAGGAAAGATATTTTTCTGAACACATTGTAATATAATAAAAATAATATATACGATGTACTATAAAATTATTTTTCATTTCACTTTATATTGGTCTTTGGTATCAAAACTAGGCATTACCTTTCGTCATTTGATTTTTGCTGGCATATATCCGTCCATTGCTCCTACCTCTACAGCCGCTAATATTGCTTCAGTAACTAATTTCACGCATTTTTCAACTGCTTGAACATGACACGGAAACTTGTGTAATTGAAAAGATGGAACTTCCGATCTTTTTATGAGAACTTTCAGCTCCTCTCTTGATACTCTATTAAGAATCCACTGAAATTCCGGAGTATGAAACTGTCTTATTGTTGAACTCTCCATTTCCATTGCCTTCAATATTCTTCGGAATCGAAGTTCTCGAGCAAGGTTTCTTCCATCAGTTATCCTCGCCATTATTTTTATTTCTCAATGACAGATGTATGTGTGTATTTCGTTGAATAACGGGATCGGCAATCTTGTCTGAAATAACAAGACAACTTAATTGTAAAAAAAAAAAAAAAAGAGCTCTATTTTTGCAGGAAGAATCTTTCTTAATGGGAAACGACATATTTGAATATACTTTCATGAGATTTTGGTTAGGATTCTGACTTCCAATGCACAATCTAAGAAGTCGATTGCAGGGCTCTCAAATGGTCCGCCAACTGAATAACAATATTTTTTCAGAAAAATTTTCTTTTAGATTTTTCTTACAAGACACCCCGAAATCAGCTTTGAAAGTTAATTATAACGCAAACCTACCATAAAATTTTCTGTTAAAATCCATTTGTATTTAGTTGGCGGACCATTTGGGAGCCCTGCGATTGGCAGTTGTCAAGCATCTAGAGTGAGAGAATATTTACATGGAATGCGTTTTACCAGATTTAAGGAGCATATACCAGATGAAAATGTTTGATACATATCATAAAAATAATTTTGGTCTGTACTTAACTCTCCACAATTCATTTCTTGGAGACAAGAGCAGATTTTTTTAATTCCACAACAGTCTATCGTCCATATTGATCCAACGATTTTTCAATAGGAATAGAAAAGGCTCATAGGCCTGTAGATTGTCCCTCAAGTTAAGAAAATTAATGATGCAGTGGCAATTCATTAGGGTGAAACTGGCATATTAATCACTGCAAGGGACGACTAAGCCAAAAAATCTAATAGCACCATTCTTTTTCTAGTGTTTACAATTGGTTCCATCACAACATATAGCCTTAAGTTTATCAAGGTTTAAGTTGTTTTCAGTTCAATATTTTAAAATGCTTTCTGCAATATTCTTTCCTGATCCAGAAGATGATGTAACGTCTCTCAGATACAGTGAATTTGACTCTTCAATCAGAGATAAGTATTCTTCACTTATAGTTCTTAGATGTAATCTATCTCAAATTTTCAGTCATTTCTTTTGGATTTGAGGAATGGTATAAGCTTCTGGTATTCATAAAAATTGTTGTCCATCATTGATCAATACGCCTCTGGTAAACTACAAGAATTGATGCTTTCTTCCAAAAGTCTTCGATCTTTTCTCTTAGGATTTTAATTACCTCTGTCTTTGGTGGATTTTTACCATTCCTGTTGTGTTTTAATTATTATTGTCTTGTATAAAGTAATATTTTGTAACATCTGCCATTGTTGGCAAAACAGCTTTATTTAGTTTTGAAGGGGCACCAAATAGGGGGTATTCCACTGCACTTCTAGTAATGGTAAACTTGCCTGGCTCGTTGCTTCCGCACACAGTCATTTAAAAATTACTTTAAAAATGAGAACAAACAATTTTTAAAACTCAATAAAACGTTTAAAATGTTTTAAAATAAATACTTAGAGTTTAAAAATAATAAAAGGAATTACACTAAATGTTTCAAATATAAAAATGTAAAACGAGATTATCAAAAATTCCTGTAAATGTGCAATGTATGATAAGAAACTATTGTATGAAACATTGAAAATATAAATGTCCTGGTAAAGTCCTGAATGAGTTTTTCAAAATTCATGAAAGTTCCACGTATATTAGAGGTATTAAAAGGCAACCTTTGGCTGCTATCCAAAATCAAAATTCCAACTTTCGTTTTTTTCACTCTACCCTAGTATACAGGTGTGTCATAAAAATTGCGTACTAAATAAATGATTTCACTGAAAATTTATCGGAAAAGTCGCCTTCAATTGAAGCAGCAAGTAGTATTTCAAAGATGAGGCCCTTAGGAAGAAAACTTGCCCGGGAACTACTCCATGTGAAGAAAAATTGGCCAACGTCTCCACTATGCGCGCAGTCTTTGAGATGATCGATCGTGTAAAAATATTTTTTAAATGCTGAACATTCTGGAAATTGGAATTCTCCTTTTGAATGTGTTTAGGTTATGATTCCATACATGCGTCTTCCTTTTACAAAATCATGGCACCTTTATATTCATGTCATGTTGATCCTACAATTCGTCATGACCAAAGTGGAATACGACAACTTTGTTGAACAGAACTATTTCAAAATTCGATGCAGCGACAAGTTTTTGATAGGAGTTTGGTCTGACATTTCCTTTAAGTAAACACTAATCCGATTCATAAAATACTATGGAGAGCTCACATGCGGACGAGTAATAATTGACAGCACTTTGAGAAAGTGCATTCTTCACGCCACAGCTACTTTTCATATTTGTACCTGCCTGAATAATTCTGTGGTTTGGCTCTTTCTTCTGGTGAATAGTATAAGAATTTTCTTGAATCTCGGATAAATAGTGATGCTGCGGACTTTCAACTTGTTTTAAAAATATCCCGCTCTTTCATCAGACAACATTATATCAATAGCTTCTGTATTTAAGTAGATGTAACTGTGATCTGCTTCAAAGCTTTGGAAATCAGGAGTTAAAAGATGATTCAGGTGACTATAAAATGCTTCTGATATGTGAAGGCAGAAAACGAAAAACGTCTTTTATATAAATGAAATCATAAGACGAAATGATCCAATCATAATCCACCTTGGATTTGATCCACCTTGATCCAACTATAAACAACATAATATGGACTTTAAAAAATAAAAGTAAGTAAAATGTGACAAATAATAATCATACATACGTCACAAGATTTAAAATATACATTTTATTTAAACATCTCAGTATTTTCGGTCAGCCATCTCACAGCAATTGTCAGGGATTATTATCATCAATTGTCTTTACATTCATTCAAAAAAGTAACTTCATTTGAAATGGGACTTCCAACTAAGCAAATAATTATAGTATCTCCTATTTCAAACGAAGTGAAGTATTTGACAGAACGGCAATTAATGAAAATGTTAACTGACGATGGCTGCTGTATTGCGGACCGAAATTACTCGAAAGTTCATGTAAAATATATAGATTCTTAACTTGTAGCATTTGTAATATTATTATTTGCCACGTTTTAACTAAACGTGAATTTTATAACATTCATATATGTAGTTTATAAAGGCTTTTTAACATTATCCGGGCAATGAGTTGCCAATTGTAGCAACTGTGCCACTAGCTACATTACATTAATGTACGAAACAAACGTTCAATGTGCAGATAAATTAAAAAATTCCTGATTTAAAAGTATTTAAAAAGCTATAAAATGCAACTAAATACAGTTGCAGTTTTAAAGTAAGTTTTATTCCAAATTACATTTTCTCCATATCTTATGAATCGGAAAAAAAATAAATTACGCGATTTTAAGAAGTAATATATAAGCAATAACAGAGAAAAGCACACTTAAGGGTGTTGTCGCAGTCTGTATCAATTTTTTTAAATAGATATTTGTTTATAGCAATTGGCAAAAAGTAAACTCAATCCTTTCTTGACAATAGAAAAATCCGCAGCAAAAAAATTTTATTTGGTCGGTAAAAATATGGGATATGGATTATTAAATCAAGCTTCAAATCAAGAAATTACTTTTTTCAATGCTACTTTGAAATATGGAATTGATTTAACAATAAAAACAAAAACAAATCTTAAAATGACACAAATTATTTAAAGGAGTGTTTCAGGGTTCGTACGGGTACCGTTATTTTCGAGACCAGCTATCAGTGGGAGATTCTCAAAAGGTGGGATCATTAAACGTTAACTATATGTAATTTTTAAAATTTTCAAATTTAAGGCCAATTTTTTTTTTAATAGTATAGTATTTTGTCTATAAATATAATATATAAATATTTTTAAGAGTATGTCTACAAAATTATACACAAACATTAAAAGACAGCAACTATTCTGGAAAATTAATTATTAAAGCATTTAATCAGCAGTTGTGTACGTTACAAATTTATACATTTTTTCGCACGTACGTTACAGATTTTGGACGTTGCTCTTAGTATTTAAAAAATTCTTAAGACTAAGAATGTAGTAAATGTGTCCTATAATTGTATGTGTATACATATATATATATGTGTGTATAATTAACTTTTTGTTATCCAGTAATAATAATAATAAAATCAAATGCTTTGTCGCGTACGTTACTTTCGGACATAATACAGAAAAATTCTTTATAGAAAAGTCGTTCTATCTTCAAAAAAGCAGTAAATCAGGATGCCATCTCTTAACGAAATTATCAAAAAATCATCCGTTTCCTTTATGCATTCGTTGTTTACCATTAGAACCACCTGGAAGCAAGTTAAAACTCTTTTTCTTGGTGGTACATTGGAGTAGTTAACGTTATGAATGTCCGAAATTGGCCTCTTTAGCATAAAATAATAAAATTTAATATATTTATACAAAGATTTTACAATAAATTATGTCATTTTCTGTCTCTGAATAGAATTAAAAACTCAGTGTAAAAAAAATAAATAAATAAAGTCAATGATAATTTAAGTTATGTTTGAAAGGCTTAAAGTTATGACGTGTGTCCAGTGCCCACCTTTTGAGAATCGTCCAAGTACCTTTTTATAGAAAAATAAATCTAGTTTAAACGCGCAAAATTTTTGCCTTTTTGAGGATATATTTTCTATAAGAAAATACTAGTACCGAAGAATTTCTTAGTCTGTAAATTGGATGACCCGTACGAATCCTGGTGCGTAAATATTCGCCTTTAAATATTGTGATCCGAAAATTGTATCTATCAAAAAAAAAATAATAATAATTACTTTCTAAAAGAGTGCAAAAAGAAATTTTAGAATCTAATGCGTAATAAGAAAATTATTTAAAACAGAGCAAATATTTTATTTCACAGTAATGAAATAAATATAATTTAAAACAAAAGACATTTAGATACAGCTTAACATTTCAAACTTTCTGCAACTATTTTCTCGTGTAAAAGTCTTTGAATGAAGAATTTAATTCGAATAACTTACAATAAAATTTGTGATAGAATTATGCAAATTATCAAAACAATATGGAAAATTCTTTGAATAAAGAATTTAATTTAGAAAAAAAAATGGAAAATAAATTTAAAACAGCAATATCTTATTTCCCATGATTAATTTGAAATGTTGAATTGGTTTAGCAATAAATATAAAAAGCTTTTCTCGTTAAAACAAAATCAGACAAACGCAAATTTGTTTTATTTAGAGTATTTGAAATATCATCCAAAAGATTGCGATACGGAAATTTAATCAAACTTATAACATAATTTTTGAAACAGAAAATTGATAAAATGTTTGAAACTAAATGTACTTATTTAAAATAAATAATGTAAAACATAAGAAAGATTTTACTTGAAAGTAAGTAAACCATCAATCTTAAATAAAAATAAAATTAAAAAATGTTTAATATTTCAAACTTTCAATGCAATTTCTTACATTGAAAAACAAAATAGCAATAAAATCCGAGCAGTGAATTATGTAAGTTGTCAAAACATCACAGAAATCAAATAAACAGAGGAAACCTGCGATCTGCATCACTAATTTGAAATGTTCAGCTGCTGTACAAAAATTAAAATGAAGTAATAAGAAAAATAAATAGATTTTAGTAAGAGTATAAAAAGGATTATCTAAATAAGTTTGTGTCCTAATAATTAAATAGTTGATAAAATTGTATTTTATAAAGAACACTACAATAAGTTTTAGAATCTAGATGTTATGATTTCAAATTATAAAAAGTGCAATGTATGTAAATTATCAAAACAACATAGGAATCAAATATAAAGTGAAAATGTGTTTTCTGTATTACTAATTTAAAATGATGATTTTTCATAGAAATAAACATAACCAAATTAATAACTAAAATAAATTTACAAGGAAACGAAAATTTTCTTGGAATTGTAAGAGATATTTTGCTTAAGAATTTGGTCTCAGTAATTTCATATATGATAAAATTGTATTTTATAAAGAGCACTAGTTTGTGTTTTAGAATTTAGATGCTATGATTTAAAATAATGATTATTACGAACTGAAATAAATAAATTTTAAATAAGACTTTGCGCTATCTTACATAATTAAAATTATAAAGTATTTGATTAGAGTAAAGTTAATTATTTCATACGAGCTTTAGTAGTATACACCATACCATCATCACTGCAAAGAATAATGTAATATTGATCTTCCACAATTCATGTCGACAAGGAAAATTTGTGAAGACAGTTTTTACTTTTATTAGTTCTTACGAATTTTAGAAATATTTTGTAAAAGGATGCATTTGTTATTCATTTTGCTTAAAAAGCATACATTCAAGAATTTTACAGTAATAACTCTATGCATAGAAGGCGTTTTTCAAGAGCGAATATGATGTTTGTTTTTTGAAGATGGAGATGTAGTCTATTAATCTAGAAATGTCAACATGTCCTTTTTTAGAATGTCAGAACTGTAAACTCTCCGGATTTTTCATTTAAACTTTTTCAGAATAGTAATCTTTGTGTTATTTTATCACAGAATTTCTCAATAAATAAAACAAAAACATCTATTAAATAAAAGGTAACAAAAAATATATGGGATTGAAAAATCTGATTTTTAATATAACATTTAAATTATTTACATACGAGAATATGAACAGAAGAATAGACGTTAAACTGCATAGAGCTTAGAATGGATGTTTCCTATATCATTAGATGTTTTTTCTGTGTAGAACATTAAACGCCTTTGTGTACAAAATATCCGTCGTTTGTGACTTGTCATATTTAAGAAAGGGACATCTTTCAAGCTATTAATAGCGGACTTCCACGTTCTTTATAGATACTTCATAATTCAATCCACTTATATATCAGGTTTACATCACTAGTAATTGTGAAATAGTTTAAAACATGATTTGAAGTCGTCATCTGCTCCTACCATGTCTTGTGCTGCTTACTTTTCTGTAAAAAGTAACTTCATATTTTGTTCTGTTTGAAATGTATGTGAAATTATGGTTCCTCAATCTCATACTAATATACTTTAATCTTGCAGTTCCAAGAACTATTGAAGGTACGTCATTTTTGTTTCTATATTTATGAACAATTTAATTGGATCCTTTAGAATTTACTGGAGTTTTAAATATATAATCCGAAATTTTTTATATGAGGACATTTTTTCCATCCATTTTGAAAAGAAAAATTATGCCTTTTTGTAACAAGACAGTTTCAAAACATCAAAAACATATCCTGTAAAAAATATTGTAAACTTTCGTGATTCTTTAACAGTTAAAAGATCTAAGATCAAGTAAAGCAATGTCCAGAATTCTTATTAACTCTGAAATTTTCATTCATGAATCACTTCTTGTTACTACATCTTTAGTTAAGAAATATTATGTTGCTTATGCAATTACGCAACACCATAATTTGTTGGCGCTTACTTACATTTAAATAATAACCTTTATAAGTAAAGTATTTTAGAAAATAGCATTTGCGAATATATTATTTTTTTGCTATGACTGAATGTTTTCCTCATGTTCATAAATATCCTCAATCAAACAATCTCATTCAGTACCATACTATAGTAACAAGTACAGTGCGTGTAAAAACTTTAAGAACAGCAAAAATTTTGATAAAAGGAAAATGCGACAAGTAAAATGGTAATTTAATGTTGATCATAAATTGGAAATACTAATATAAAAGTCAACAGAATGTATCTGTGTCCTTTTATTGCGAAAAAATCATAATTATGAAAAAAAAAACCTATATTCTACTGTGTAAAAACTTTAATGACACCATTATTTTAAGATAGGAATGTTATATATAATTATTATTAAGGATCGAACGAAACAGGATTTTAAGGCCGAAACCAAAATCAAACCGAATTTTGGCGATCTTCCTATTTTCGGCCGGAAACGAAAATGACCAAAAACTTTTTAAAGTACTTAAATTGTATGTATTAAAGTAACTAATACATACATAAATATATTATTAATTAATTATATGGATTTATTAAATAAGCATAAAAATTAATTAATTATGCGTATTTATGAAATATACATAATTATTAATTAATTATACGTGTGGCCCAAATTGTCTCTCTGTGCCTTCGATCCAAAACTTTTTTTTCATATAAAATAAAAAGTAATTAATTCATCAACGACACAGAAAAATTTTCTAATTATACGAATTTCATTTATTAAAAAAATAGTTTAGTTTTATGTATACACGCCTCAATTTATCTTTTATACTAGAACTTTCTATTATACTAGAACTTTCTTACTCTTCTGCGGTTTCAAACTGAAAATTTTCCATTACTTTTATGCCTACAGCTTATAATGAGCACGTGAAAAAAGTTAGTTATATATGAATTTCATGCTTTATAATTTGCATTCACGTCTTGAGTCAGTCATGACTGATAATTACAAACAACTAAGTTCGTAGAAATAAAAAGTCTCATTTGATAAGGCCGATAAAGCCCAAATCGATGAGAAATTTTAAACTAAATTTGATCTAAATATCATCTAAAATTGAAAAGATAGTAACGTGAACTTTGAACATTTGATTCCGTTTGAAAAGTATTCTATAAAAGTAGTGCCAGTTTCTGGTTTCTTGGAAACTGTAGCACAGAGATGGGGGGGGGGGCATAGCACATTAGTTACTTTCAAAAGAAGGCAGAACTGCTGTGAATGATCGTCTTCATGAGAACACTGCCGTGCATATTGTCTAAATTTTGTGCACACCATGACCTATAAATTTCAGTGTTCAGATATTTTCACAATTTATTAATATTATATTGTGTATTATTTATAAATAGTTCTAACGATTAGTTTTTTAAAAAAAATCTTACGCATGACATTTTTTCGAATTTTTTTAATTCTTTCATAATTCATACTGGAGCGAGTAGAACAATAAAAAAACAATGTGTATATCTGCTTATTTAGAAGTTAAACAGCTAAAAGCAATTTTCTATATTTTTGAACTGAAGTTTCTACTTATAGCATCATTATTTTTGTATTTCTAAAAATAGTAAATACTCCCTAGATAAATCAAAAAAAGATCTTCGGCAGTGGAAGCTTGGAACAGAAACACGATTTAGGAATGGTTTAGTCAGAACTATACAGTGTGTCCACGTATAACCTGACCGACCTTTATTTTCGTAACCGTTGGTCCTAGATGCATACTTCCAATTACAAAAATGGCCAAAATTAGGTGCAGGGTTAAGATAAAAAACGATTGAAGCGAAAAAAACAATTTTGTGAAGAATTACAGATTCTAAATTTTTATACGGTCCCCCGGTCCCATAAGTTATATTTAGTAAAATTTCCCTGTTACACTGGCAAGTAAGGCAAAAAAGTTCCCTTATTCTACGATTAAAATTGACCGAGTAATAGCTGTTTAAAGTTGGAGTATATTTTTTACTGCATATTAGGGGTCATTCAGAAATTTAGTAGAAATATAATTTCGTCAGATATATTAAAGAAATGGTTGAGAGTAAAATTAGCATTGCAATAAAAATTTGAAATCTTTAATCATTCTGACATATTACTGCAAAATGCACAATTTGTACTGAACATTATAAGCGGATAAAAATAACAGATTTTTTGTTAAATAAATATATGAAAAACAACAGCTTCAATTCTGTACAAAATGATACATATTTTAAAATGCTGTTAGATTACACTGTCTTTCAAATTTTGGGGGTTCTGGCATGTTTTTTAGCTTTTGAAAATTGATTCTTATGTATGTTTTAGCACTGAATCCGAAAATGACTTTCATTTTAAACGCATCACGTCAGGAATTTTCTCAAATCGCAAATTTCAAAGTTAAAAAGCTAAAAGTTAAAATTGTTCTCCCTCCTCTCCCAACCTCATCGGACCCCCGAGCTGTTTAGCTGTAAGAAACAGATTATAAGACAAAAAAATCTAATAAATTATTGAATTAAATAAAATTAAACTGAATAAAAAAATCTTACATCTATTTTATAGTATCAGATTTTTCGCTATTTTTTAACCTCGAAATTTACGATTTGCGAAAAATCTTGACATGATGGTTAAAAGTGAAGGTAATTTTTTGATTCAACGGTAAAAAATACATAAAATGTAATTATAAAAGTTAAAAAATACAACCAACGCAGGTTTATGTTTTTGAAAGTAAGTTAAACTTCGAGTACAAATTTTAAGCTGGAAAGACGATCATTGCAAGTTAAATAAAACCTTGTGAAAATAACATAATTTTAGTCAAAAGAAATCATAGCCTCAAATCCTAACAAAATAAAACATATGTTAAAATACAATTATTTGAACTAATCTGAAACTTAACTAATAAAAGTTAATCGTAATACTTGTACGATTTCTTTCAAAGCGCAGATACCTTCAAATAAGTTTAAGTACTTTATACACGACCCCTGAAAGCATGGTCGAAATCATCTGTTTCGATATGTAAAAAAGTGGTATAAGTCGTGCATTTCAAAGTTTAATAAGTCGGTCAATTTTAATGTTAGATGAATGGGACTTTTTTTTGTCTTACTTGTTAGTGTCACAGTACATTTTTAGTAAATATCACTTATAGGACCGGGGGACCGTATAAAAACTTAAATTTTGTATTTTTTTAATAAATGCTTTTCTTCACCCAAATTGCTTTAAAAATAATTCGTTACCTTATTTAAACCATTTTTCTAATTGGAAGTATGCATCTAGGACCAACGGTTGCGAAAATAAAGGTCGGTCAGGTTATACGTGGACACACTGTATAACTTTTACAGATATTTAAGGCAAGACCCCCATTATCATGAAATGTATTACATAAAAAAATAATTTTTGTACTTTAAAGGTGCAAAAATGTGTCATAAGTATATCTCTTGAAAAAAAAAAATAGTATTTCTTCTTTAGATGAAGGCTGTTATTTGAGACTGAATTAAATAAATAGATAAATAAAATTTGATTATACATATTACGATAAGTAAATTTTTGCGCTTAATTAAATATATTCCATAAAACAATCCTATTTAACAATATTCCAATTATGTTTTTTACTTAAATTCATTTCTATTTAAAATGTGTACATTAATATTTTACTTCTCTTTCAAAATCTATTCTAAAAAAACTTTTCACGTATTATCAGTATCAAGATATTTTAATTTCTTAAATGCCGATATGAGTTCTTTTAAAAATAGGCACTTCTGTAGATTCTATTTTTTTTTTGTATATTTCTTTTTTATTTATTTATTTATTTTAAAAGAAGATTTCATGCTCTTTCGGTTAAAGCCGTTTAGCTACATTTTTTTTTTCGCTCTTAAAAATTAGTTCTACGCTTTTACTAGCTGTCATTCCCTATTCAGACTATATGCATTGCCATAAAAACACTACTCCGGGAGGTATTTAATGTCAAACATTTTCTTTCGAAAGCGCATTTTGTGTGTCAGTTTTAAAAAATCTCCACAATCGCTATAAAGTGATTCTTTCTGAATAATAGATATCCTTAATAACATTGCTTTAAAATGTAGTTTATGATGGCTAACTACTGCAGTTTAAGTAGTGAAGACGTCGTAATATTCTATGGAGTTGTGATGAATGTTTTAATTAAGTATTCAACACGGCTGACTTAATAAAGATGCTTTTCGCAATGGAGAAGCTATTCTTTCTTAATGGGGAAATACCACACGTTTCCAGTCCATGCCAAGAAAATAACAACGACTGCGAACGTGTTATTCTAGTAAAGTTGGTTGATAATATTATGTGCTAAATAGTTTGTAATATTGTTGCTGATCAGAATCCCTGAACATGTAATGTTGAGATCGTTTTCCTGAAAGTCTTTATAATGGAGCTAGAGAAAGATGTTTATTACTATTGCTCAGTTTCGTCATTATTACAAAATATCGTAACACATGTATTTTTAAAATTTTATTAATTTATGATCAAATATATAGTTGTAAAATGTACTCTCATATTATAGATAGTAATTTTAAATACACCATAATGTTATTTTCAAATAAAGTTTATCGTACATGTATTTGTCTTATAAACAAGAAATAAAAACACTATTAATTTTAAGATATTTAGATGTGAAGCTAGAGATTATGATAGATAAATTGACAGTAATATTTCTTCAAACTTAATATCATTATAACTTAATCCGATCAAAGAGAAATGATATAAAAAATTCCAGAAGTGTGAAAACTGCAGCCATTGCATATTAACCCGAAACTGGAGACATGAATTTCATTACGTTGTCAGAGACATAGAGTCAAAATGACTCCAATGTTATTTTTCTTTTTTATCTTTTGTGAACAGCATTGAAATTTATTTTGGAAACGCAATATAGTCTGGAAATCATGTAATTACCAAAATATTAAAAATAATTATATTAAAACTGTTAAATGTTATAAGATTAATTGTTGGAAAGATAATATAAGAAAAACCTAAACAACCTTACAACCTTTTAATGAGTACTTACTTCGTTTAGATATCATGGGATGACACTAATGTTAATAACTGTTAGAATTAAACAAACAAAAATGAAGAATACAATATTTTAAAATAATACCTTAAGAATATTTCTTCAATCTTTTTTGCTTTTTACATCATTCAAATGCAGCTGGGTCATACGGCTACGGAACATTGTCCACATACTGGGTGTTTACAAGAATGGCATAGAGTAGATGTTTTCCTTTTCAACTTTTTTGGTCAAATGGTACAGTATTTTCTAGTAGGTAATTTTAAACTGCTATCTGCATCTACTTTTTCCTCTTCTTTACCAAGTATATTCGCAGTTGAAATTCTCACTTCCTGTCGAAGACGGGTATTTATTAACCTTCTATCTAACTCTTCTCCGGCAAGCTGCTTTGCGAGGTTTTTTTTATAAAATCTAGCCTTGACTCTTTTCTATAGTCTCGTGTGGCCTGGTAAATAGTAAATGCGTTAACTGCACTTATATACATAAGGCGACAAAATATAGCTATTGGCCACCTTCTGGTTCTCCAAACAGCACAATATATGACACATTTTTCATCCAAGGCATCAACAACAGATTTGGTATTATTATAAAAAGCGATAAGTTCCTACTTATTGATGCCTGTATCTTGGTATATTGATGAGTGCATAGACGACCTTAGCAATACAGCTTTGCCTTTTTTAGGAAAATATGATACCAATGTTAAATCTTTCGAAAAGCCATAAATTGAATTTTCGACTATTCTGCTTCTGTTTGGAAGGGATTCTTTAGGTATTTCTGTTTTTTTTTTTTTTTTTTTTTTTTTTTTTTTTTTTTTTTTTTATTATTATCATTTTTGTAATGTTTCAACATAGGTTAAGTTTTTTTTCCTTCAAAACTTTTACAAGCTCAACTGATGAAAACCAATTGTCTGCTATTATATTCCTATTTGTGCCTGCAATACAAGCAGACAAGCGCACAATTGCCGGCGTTAGTTTTTGCAACATTTTATCTTCTTCTGAAAGTGTCATAAAATAATAAATAATAATATGTGTAATATGAGAGTCATCTTCCGCAACTTCGCATTCTTCAAACCATTGCATTACAGTTTTTTCAAAATCTGGATCACATGGCCGAATTTTTTTCCTGAAAGGTCCTGATTGAGTATTATCAATTTTCTTTTAAACAACAATATATTATTCTAGACAAAGGAAGCGGATTGCAATGCTAAATACGTAGAAATTAACTGGCGCGTTATATATTTTTTCAGTCACAGTTTCAGAGAAGTGGAGTCAATCTGACTCCATAAATAGTAACGAAAACTTTGAAAAACAATAACTCGAATATAGGCGCGTGTTCAACCTTGAACTTCTGCCAACATACTCAGAAAAGATCAACTTGAAGGTACTGAGGAGATGATTGCATTCAAGGACATAAAACCACGTGATAATTAGAGCCAATGAACAACACGGAGTCACCTTGACTCCCGTCTCCATTTACGGGTTAAATAGCATTAGTTATTTTTTAAAAGTTATAATGAAAAAACAATATTTTAACAAACTCATCTGTGTCATGAAAAAATACTTGACAATGAATCAGAATAATCTAATTTATTAAACTTTTTGTCATTTAAATCCATTAATTTAAAAATCCATAAACATGTTTTTTAATCAAGAACTAAAAAATTCATACTTTTTTTTTTTTCCAAAATGTCATGAATTTTAATCATTTAATGTTAATAAAATCGCAAAATAGAATATTTTTAAATGCACATTTTTCATTTCAAAGATGTTGTATTCAAATACATTTTTAATATTAAAAAAATTAAATTCGCACAACAAGTCTGAATCTTGAAGTTTAATCGCACATATTTAATCATATTATTACAAATTTCTATATATAATTTAAGTATGAGAAGAAAAAATGAAAATGAAATTTTTGAAAAAATGAAATTTTTCAATCATCAACCAATAATAGTTTTTTTTTATTATACAATTTTTTAATGAAATTTCATATCAATTTTCAAACAAAGTTATGTTAAATTGATGTTAAGGCCAGTTAAATTAAGATAATCCTTTAAAAAAATAAATGCATTAAAATTTTAGTTTTATAAATAGTGCAAATTCCTTTCTTTTTATCTTTTCTGCACCTTATACTGTAAAAAAATGTAATTATTATGTTTTAAATTAATATGTTATTTTTTTCAACAAACTAAAGTAGACTTTGAATATAGTATTATATATATTTTTGCATTAATTAAATACATTTTCCAAAACGATTTGCTGATATTCAAATGTTTTAATTTCAAATATTATATGCGTGTAAGTGTAGGCGTAGAAATTAAATCGTATGTTTTAAACGTATTTGCTTTTTTATATTAAAGTATAAAATTAAATTTGCTAAAGTTAATATATTAAAACAAGAAAAAAATTATTGAGACAAACACCAATCACAGTATATTTAATCAAATTTCAGATTCAAGATTTTAAAAGGAATAAAAAAAAACAAATATTTAAAAATGGTTTATCACATCTAGTTCTATACATATTATTATTTCCGGAATGCGATATTATCTAAGTAAAAACCGAAAAAATAGTAATTTATGGAGCGATTTAATTTTATTCGATCAAACAAATTAATTTAAAAAGAAGAAAGAAAAAAAACGGAAGAAAAAGAAAAATTGTATACCTGAAGTGTATAGAGTTTGTGCGGGAAATTATTTAGATTAATAAAAGTCCTTCCGGCCAGTGCCGGGAGGAAGAGGTAGCTTTCATATTCCTTATTTTAAAAAAGCCAACTTATATTATTCAAACACACGAAGCTCAATTTAGTGGAAGCCGAATATAGGAGATTCAATACTAATTTTTATCAATACTAAATCATTATGAATGAGAATTTCGCGAAATTAGTCAGCTTTATCCAAGCTGCTTTTATTTAAAGTAACTTATATTTGACTGCCAAATTCGGCGATTTCTAAAGTGCCTGCCATTTTAAGACAACATGGTAGATGAGGCTAACCAGTGAACTTGCTCGAGACCTTAGTAATTGCTGTGCACATGCTCACTCACATCGGAATCGGTTGATATATACGAGTGCTCTCGCAGGCAAAAAATCAGATTTATCAAAATGTCACCCACATTAGAAATTAAAACTGCTATATCTGAGCCATTTTTTAAGATAAAGACAAACAAAACATGCTCCTGAATCCTTATATCAAGGTCAAATTCTTAAGAAAGAAACCTTTTTCAATTTCTATTTTTTTTGCTTCTCACTTTAAATATAATTTTTTTTAATTTAATGGCCGCCATTTTGAAGCAAGATGGCTGATGAAGCTGGCCAGCGAACTTGGTCGAGATATTGATGTATACTATCCACATGCCTTCTTCCATAGAAATAGGCGATTACGTGTGTTATCGCGTGACAAATACAAGATCGTTTCAAAGTGTTAGCTATGATAGAAATTCAAAGTGCTATAATTCAACCATTTTTTAAGATATAAACAAAAGAACAAATTTTCAGAAACAAAAACTGCTCCAGAATCTTTGTTTGGCCAAACACATAAAAAAAAATCTTTTTCATTTCCCAATTTTTTAATACCTCATTTTAAATTTTAAATTAATTTTTTTTTAAATGGCAAACCTTTTGAAACAAGATGGCGAATGAACCTGGCCAACGAACTCGGTCGAGACATTGGTATGTACTATGTACAGACCAAGTTACATCCAAATCTGTTCATAAATACGCCTGTTATCGCGTGACAAATATCAGGTTGTTTTAAAATGTCAGCCACAATAGAAATTCAAAATGCTATAACTCAGCCATTTTTTTAGATATAGACGAAACAAAACCTATTCCGGAATCTTTGTATTAAGGTCAAACACATACGAAAAAAAATCTTTTTCATTTTCCAATTTTTTGGTATGTCATTTTAAATTTAAAATTTTTTTAAATTTTTTAAATGGCCGCCACTTTGGAACAAAATGGCGGATGAAACTGGACAACGAACTCGGTGGAGATATTTGTATGTACTATGCACACACCAAGGTACATCAAAATCGGTTCATAAATACGCCCGTTATCACGTGACAAAAATCAGGACGTTTCAAAATGTCAGCCACGCTAGAAATTCAAAATGCTATAACTCAGCCATTTTTTAAGATATAGACGAAACAAAAACTGCTCCCGAATCTTTTTATCAAGGTCAAACACATAAGAAAAAAATATTTTTTCAATTTTCAATTTTTTGGTACCACATTTCAAATTTAAGTTTTTCTTAAAATTTTAAATGGCCGCCATTTTTAAACAAGATGGCGGATGAAGCTGGCCAACGAACTCGGTCGAGACATTGGTATGTACTATTTATAAACGAAGTTACATCCAAATCGGTTCATAAATACTCCTTTTATCGCGTGACAAAATTAAGGACGTTTCAAAATGTCAGCCACGCTAGAAATTCAAAATGCTATAACTCAGCCATTTTTTAAGATATAGACGAAACAAAAACTGCTTCGGAGTCTTTGTATAAAGGTCAAATACATAAGAAAAAAATATTTTTCCATTTTCTGTTTTTTGGGACAACATTTCAAATTTTAATTTTTTTTAAAAATTTAAATGGCCGCCATTTTCAAACAAAATGGCGGATGAAGCTGGCCAACGAACTCGGTGGAGATATTTGTATGTACTATGTACACACCAAGGTACATCAAAATCGGTTCATAAATACGCCTGTTATCACGTGACAAAAATCAGGACGTTTCAAAATGTCAGCCACGCTAGAAATTCAAAATGCTATAACTCAGCCATGTTTTAAGATATAGATCAAACAAAAACTGCTCCCGAATCTTTTTATCAAGGTCAAACACATAAGAAAAAAATATTTTTTCAATTTTCAATTTTTTTGTACCACATTTCAAATTTAAGTTTTTCTTAAAATTTTAAATGGCCGCCATGTTTAAACAAGATGGCGGATGAAGCTGGCCAACGAACTCGGTCGAGACATTGGTATGTACTATGTTTAAACGAAGTTGCATCCAAATCGGTTCATAAATACGCCTTTTATCGCGTGACAAAATTCAGGACGTTTCAAAATGTCAGCCAAGCTAGAAATTCAAAATGCTATAACTCAGCCATTTTTTAAGATATAGACGAAACAAAAACTGCTTCGGTGTCTTTGTATAAAGGTCAAATGCCTAAGAAAAAAATATTTTTCCATTTTCTGTTTTTTGGTACAACATTTCAAATTTTAAATTTTTTTAAAAATTTTAAATGGCCGCCATTTTGAAACAAAATGGCGGATGAAGCTGGCCAACGAACTCGGTCGAGACATTGGTATGTAGTATGTACACACCGAATTACATCCAAATCGGTTCATAAATACGAGAGTTACAGTGTGACATAGGTCAGATATATATATATATATATATATATATATATGGATATATATATATATATATATATATATATATATATATATATATATATATATCAATTTTGAACTGAGGGTGGTTTCGGGGTCTGGGGATCATGATCGATGAAAATATACCAAAATTTTTTGAAATCGCTTTCCTCCGAACGGCTGCAATAGGTAGCTTTTTGTAATGAAAGCTACCTAAAATTATTTATAAAGTTTTGGCCATTTATATGGAATCCTTTGTATGCTGAATTATAAAGTAACGTTTTCTACAGTTTTTTAAAAGCCGTATTTTTTCAAAAAAAAAAAAAAAAAAAAAGTCGCTTGACAAAGTCGTGACCTTTCGACAGTACTGCTATCAAACAATGTCTTCAAAACCTTTACCGAAACAACTCAGAGAGCTTCGAAACTTTTTTAAATTTCTTAAAATTAAAAATATCCATAGATACGGTTTAAACATTCTTTGCCATCAATTTGGACTTTCAGGCTTAGGGCAGAAACCTATGAATTTTTTGTACAAAAGATTCATTATTTTTCCTGTTTTTGATTTTTATTTGTTATATCAAACTCCAGATAATAATTTAACAATGTAATCATTTGAATCAATTCAATAAAGTAGAAGACAAATCTTTTAAAATTTTACAGATAATTAAATTTAGAAATTTATTTGCGCATATTAAACGCGTTTTCTTATTATCGTATGATTTTCAAAATGAATTACATATTAAAAAATTCTGTGTGTTCCATATTCGTGATATATATCATTATCAAAAAGCATTTCGCAATGCTCATTCAAACAGCAAATTCCAGTAAATATCCATTAAGCTATAAAGCAGAAAATCCTAAAGAGCAATAATGTGAATTTGCAATTACAACATTAATGCTTTCAAGAACCATATAAAATATTAAATAAATTACTTACACATAAAATATATTTCTATTACTCCCGATTTCTGAAAGATTATGAAGATGTTTCCACTTATAAAAGCAAACCACTTAAATAAAGTTAAATAAATTGTCAAACTATTTTAAACAGCAATAATATTTTTAAATTGGTTTTACGCTTTAGTGCCATCGAAAATTTATTCTGTAAATAGATAATAGATAAAAGAAATTTATGTAAAATTCTCTTTTTTTTTTCGTAATCTCTGCTTTAATGCAATTTGTATAGAATTTTTTGTCTATTAAGAATTTTTTTAATGAGTTACACTTGGAGCTCTAATGAGTTACCCTTTCAGCAAAAAGGCAGACCCCCCACCTGATTTGGGATACGAAAGGAAATTAATTATTAAAAGTTGCGAAATGCTAAAAACTTAAAAAGAATTTTTATCAAATTCATCCAAAATTACCCAAGCCTGCAAAATTTTAGTTGTGTCATATTGCTTACTATTTATAATTGATACTTACGTATTTTGTAGCGCTTAATCCGAAAATTTCAGACATGATGGTTAAAAACGCAGGTTATTTTCAGATTTATCGCTAAAATGTACATAAAAATCAATTATCAAAATTTAAAAAATACAACCTTAACTATATTTTATAGTATCAGACTGATATTTACGTTTTGCAAAAAGTCTTGACGTTGATGCTTAAAAATGAAAGACATTTTCGAATTCAACGCTAAAACATATATGAAAATCAGTTATCAAAATTTAAGAAACACAACCATTTCCTGTATCTTTCAGTATCAGATATTCTTTTTTTTTTTTTTTTTTTTTTACTTTTTTCCATTGCAATTTACGTTTTGTAAAAAAAATCTGACGTGATGGTTAATAATGAAGGTCATTTTCGGATTCAGTGCTAAAATATCACAGGAAAATTAAAATTAAAATACACAAAAATCATCTATCAAAAATTAAACAACACAATCATTGCAGGTTTGTGTTATTGTTTTATCAGTGAGGAGCGTAGAATTTGGTAGGGGACAATATTTTTTTTTTTTAATCTTTATAAGAAGAAAGTGTTGGATTGATGAAAATTTTTGAATTCCGGTTTTTAATGAAATTACACGTTTTAAGGGTCAAAGATTCCAAAAAACATGTTTTTACAAAATGTCTGTCTGTGAGTCTGTTCGTCTGCATGTATGTGACACAAATTTTGTGGGCGCTCTATATCAAGAACTATTGTACGGAATTTTATAAATATTACATTCAGTTAGTCCCTGATATAAATTGATGCTGATTAGTTTTTAGTGTAAATCGCTCAACAGGTGGCGCTTCTATGCAGCATTTTTCACGATTTCCACAATAGCTCAATCTCCAGACCTAATGCACGGACATTCATCAAACTTCAGATTTTGGTATACATGGATATGAATTAGTTTTGTTTCGTTTTTGGTTCAAATCGCTCAACAGGTGGCGCTGCAATGCTGCATTTTTTTAGAGTTTCCACTACGGCTCTATCTCAATAACTAAAGCACGTATTTTCATCAAATTCAGGTGTACCTTGATATCAGTTAGTGCTGTATATGTTTTGGTGTAAATCACCCAACAGGCTAAGTTACATTTTTTTTTTAGAATTTCCGCTTTGGTTCTGTCTCAAGAACTAATGTAAGAATTTCCATGTAACTTCAAACTCAAATATAATTTGATATGAATTGGGGCTGCAATGGTGTAATTTCTTGTACTGTTTTAAACAGCACAAGAAATTCGAATCATTTAATGATTTAATTGACGTTATTTATATAGACGAATGTTTTGTGATGGCTACAACATACTAGTTTAAATTGTTGCGTATTCTGAAATAAATATTTTTTTTGCAGCACTCGGGTACATAATTTTATAAATTACAAAGTAATTGTAGAAAGAGTGGCAAGCAAACTATTAAAATCGTTGCGTTTCTGTACTAAATATAATTTTTCAAGTCACATATTTTATGAAGCACTCGGATACATTTTTTTCATAATATATAAAAATTTTAAATAGAATATTCTTCTACGATTCTTATGAAATATGAAATCTATTTCTTAATTAGATTTAAAAAATGTGTGGATATTCCCGAAATTCCAACAGCCCTCTTCTTTGAAATGTGTATATTTTATAAAAATATGCAATCGTGGGCTGCATAAAATATATATTTTTTAAACAGTTATATTTACTGCGAGAAATCCAACGATTTTATAATTTTGTTCGCACCACCCTCAAACCAGAAATACAATCCTCTCCCAGTTTTTAAAATATTTATCCGGGAGCTCTTTAAAAACCTTTTTCAAAATAATATTATTTAAAGCAGTAAACGCAACGATTTTATAATTTGCTCTCGCTACCTCTTCTACTGAAATTCAATCATCCTCTTCTTTCAAATATTTATATGTTGTAAAAAATATGTACCTGAGGGCTGCTTAAAAAATAATCCATAGAAAAATGATATTTAATACAGAAAACGAAATGATTTAATTTATTTTCTGTCGAACCCTCCACCAAATTCAACTCCTCCTTCTTTCAAAATTTTGTGTGTTATAAAAAGTATGTATCCGAAAGCTACATAAGAAATCAGACTTAACTAACAAGATTTACTGCAGAAAACGAAGCGATTTCATTAATTTGCCATCGCCCCTATTCTACCAATTAATATTCAAATCCTTTTCTTTTAAAATTTTATGTGTTATAAAAAATATGATGTACGTAATTCCTTTGATAGGCTTTCAATCATCATAAGTTTAGTTTACCCAGTAGTTTAGCAATGCATTCGAGTATATACATATGTATATACATTAAATATGTATATATATATATATATATATATATATATATATATATATTGAAAAATACTGGTTATGAATTTAACATATGATATTTACTCAGAACATAAAATATCAAGCTATGAATGTTATTCTGCTATGACATACAACATCAAATCCTTTATATTATAATGATCTTCAACATTTTAATATATATTTTTCTCGTATTAAAGGCTAATTAAATGTTTTTACAAAATGTCTTTACTGGCAGATATTTATGTCTTTAAAATTTATTACTTGTCATGTTTAGATAATTAAATTATATGATGCTTATATCTATATCTATTTTATTTGCAAATCTTTATTTTCAATAGGTTACTTAAAAACATCAAGAAAAGTAATTTAAAAACAGCTCATTTTTTAGTCATCCAAAATAGCGCATGATATGTATTTGTTAACAAGAATTTTATTATCTCGAAGCATAATTATTTATCGGATTCAGCATAATGTAAGAATTTCGTTTTTAGTTTTGGCAATATTTTTAAGGTAAAATGCTACTAATATGAAAACATTTCCAAGTGCGTATGACTAAAAGTAAGCAAAAAACACAAATGTTTAATCAAACCTTTAATCGTGTCACCGACGCAAAATACAAAATAAAACTAATACACATTTACTAAACTTTTGAAATATATTAAGAACTTACCACAAAGAACTTCAACAACCGATGTATATTTTTAATGTTGCGTGTAAAAGTTTAGAATAACACTAAAATAAATATTAATAAGAAATGAAGTATTAAAAAACTTCAAGTAATGCAGTCCGTTTAATTTTTAAAAACATATTTAAATTCATAAATATATAATTAAACGTCAATATTTATAACTAAAGCACTGTTCTTTTATTAATTACTAATTTAATACTTAAACCAGAATACACCCAAGTATTTTAGATGCATGAAAGTTATTAAAAATATAATAATTGTATTTCCAATTACCAAACAATGGCAATACGCATAATCATCGTAATAAGACAGTAACCTTAGAATGTCGCACCCAAAAACTGTTATCGCAATCGATAAAAGCATTGTAATAAGACAGTATCTAAAGCAATAACATAAACCATTACCCAAATAATTCAATGCCATACGATAATAATCAGATAACGGAATATTAGAGTGTCATATCTGTATGAGATTTATTCACCATTGGTTGCTCTTATATTAGGATTTTTATTACTAGTATTTTGAATGATGTAAATATTAGAATAAAATTTTGTATTTAGTATTTTTCTTGAAATTTCTATTTTTACATTACCTTAAATTATCTTTTATTAAGAATAATAAATGAAATAATTGATATTTTTTATCTTATTCGATATTTGTGAATAATATAGATATATATTTAAAAAGGCACGATTGGGAATGACGAGCAAACAACTCTGAAGAAATTATCAGCATATTTTCTAACAATACCACCTTACACCATTCCCTGTCACGTATCATTTTAGAAATAAAGTAAATTTTTTTATATATTTCTGTTTTCAACTAAAATTTAGTAAAAATAATTTATGTAAGCGTACTGTGAACGATCTTTACTGCGTGTATGTATAAATCACTTCTATAAAAATTACTACTTTACATTTAATAATTAATGGTATATACAGTTGATCCTCGTTATCCCGACACTCTAATGACCAGAAAAAAGTGTCGTCATAAACGGAGTGTCGCGGTATCCGGAGTTGAAGAAAATATGTTTATAAAGAGCTGTATTTTTAATTAGTTTAAGACAATTTTAAATTCATAACTGTTCTTGCAATTTCAAGCAATAAAACATTATTATTAAACAAAATAAACACAAAAGCAAAATTGAAAAGAATAAAAATTAAATTTATGATGATTTTTTTTTATTGTTACATGAAATATTCAAGAATTAAGGTTTGCTTATCCCTAGATGTGCTTCCTACAATTCTTTTTTCAATATTATGCAATGGATTGTAATAAATATTCGTTGTTTCAGAAATGGATGTTAGATAATTTCTGATCATTTCAATGCAATGAAATGTTTCGGTTTTAGTCGGGTGAAAAACGCCGTGTAACCGCAAGAAAGCGCCGAATGACCAGAACAAAGACCACGAGTAGACTGATACGTCTATCTAAAGCTTAAGTGGGTCGTTCATTGTGTGTGGGTTTATTTAATCAGACAAAGGATTTAAATTTTCCCCTTTATCTGATTGGGTATTTTAGGCATTTTTGTGGAAAGTTTGCTAAGACATTTCTTATCGCTTAATTTCCGTACTTATAAGATGGATTATGAAAAATGGACAATTTTCCTAAACCGTCGGGATATCCGGAGTTTAAAATTATTCAACGACGTAAAATCCGGTGTTTATTTACATTAAAATCATATACGGAAATCGGGACTTTGAAAAATTGACGTGATAAGCGGAGTGACGTGATTAAAATTAAATATTTCAAAATATTACTTTAATAATTAAACAATCCAAGTGATATAGAATCTTAATTATTACGCTCTAAAATATAGCGTACACTGTTAATAAAAATGCATATTATAAAGAATTCTCAGTTGTGAGGATCGATTTAAATTACGGTTTATCAACCGCTATCTATAAAAAGGGTCAAACGACTGGACAGTTTGGTGCAAAAGGTTTACAGTGCAAACGATGAGGTAGCTTCTTAATACTTCAAGTAACCGTTGTTTAAAAAATTGTTTGAATGAATTAACTAATTACTGCAGATTCTTAACAGTGTAAGGTACGACATGAGACCTGGGTATCGCCAAAGCACATCTCTAAATCTTTGGTACGCTGTTCCGGTTCAGACAGGCAGTTCCTCACATATAGTAGTGTGGCTCATTCTAACTCATATATTAATTTCTTTTCATATGTACATTGTTCGCGGAATATTTGTAGCACCTTTATTTTCCATTTTACCAGAATAAGTGGGTTGTCACATTAAAGACAGAAATAGGATTCCGCTACTTTAAAATCGTTTGATGCTATTCATTTTGCATTAAATCTCACTGTTTAGTTGGCCATCTCTATAAAACATCGTATAGTGCTGAGGCATATTACTTCCACTTTAGAAAATTGTTGATGGCATATGCTCAAGAAAGTTTCCATAAGCCAATACCTTTATGGAACGAAAAACCTACTTTGCCAAATTTACATTTAATTACAGTAAATAGCACTAACTGAAAATAAACTAGTAGACAAACATATATTCAGATTGTATTTGCTTTCAAATAGCTAACATTTTAAGAACTTATGATTTTAGAGTGATTTTCCACAACTAAAAGATCAAATTCCTCCATAAAATTATTAGGGTATTTACAATGTCAATGTGGTTTGCCCTATATTGGACAAACTAAATGAAAACTCGTTACAGAGGCAAGGAGTATACAAACTATGTAAATATAAAAAAAAATACAAAAATCCACTATTGCTTCTCATTGCTGCGGGAAAGCACACAATTTCAATTTTGATTCAGCTACTATTTTCAAAAAATGCATTACCCCTCTAGATTTAGACTTTGTTGACGCTGTTCATATTCATAGATTTAAAACTCCTTGGGTAATGGCTTGTCTGGTGTACCTTAAATCTCAACTTTCTTGGTGGCATGTCTAGTGTACCTTACATCTCAACTTTCTGGGTGGATTTGTTGTGTCAGGATGCTCCACTTCCGCTTTAATTTCATTAGTTGCTGTAATTTGATGGTTTTTAGGTGCTATGTTTATTGACATTTGGGTTTTCGCCTTGCATGTAGGTGGGGGGGGGGGGGTATACTGATTTTATACACTCATGATATTCGTCCTAATACTCAACGAAAAATATAAGACTGGTTAATTTTTTATTGTGTGTTTAAACATTGTTTATTGGTGATTTATTAAGCATTTCGTTATTATTTTTTTCATTTAAGTTATGTTTAATTACCAATTTCCAACTTTAATCTTTCTTTTGTATTAAATTTATGTTTTATTTTAATTACTGTGTTTAGATTATCTGTTTTAAAAATAAAGTTTAAAAAAAAGTTTAAATAAATTTTTAAAGGCTCATTTTAATGCTCTAATTAAAAGAAATTTCCATTTGTCTGAATTTTGTTTTAACACGAAATGTTTTTTATATATTTATTCCTAAACAACTTGAACATTTCAAACTAATCTTTGAATATATCCTATTCTACGTCAAAATATATTTTACACGTTGTTTGGTTACTTTTAATAATTTTCATCACTACATTTATTGTTATTTTTTCGAAGTAAATAGTTCATTCCAAGAATTTTCCATGTCAAAAAAATAGCTGAATGTTGAGAGGTTAAGCAATTTATATTTGTCTTTAGTTTTAAATGAGATTTATTTCGTTACTGTAAAATAAAATATTTTGTGTCTTTTATTTTTTTTATTGCAGTCACCAAATTATAAAATTTAGTTTGACAATCGCTTATAAAACAATGTTTAGTTTTCATAAAATATCCGGAGAGCAATTTTTTAAAGCAGAATTATTGCGTACTTAGTAATTTAAATTTGCGTTTATATGAATTTATTTTAACGAACATTTTCTTTATGTCTGTTGTTAAACCAATTTCTCATTTCAAATTAGCTTTCCAAAAAATATGTTTCCCTATTTAAAGTTTGATTTTACAATTCAGATCAATAAAATTTACCGACAAGGTATTTTTTTTCTTTTACTGCGGATTTTTCAGCTTTTGTAAAAAAAACAAGGGTTAGATCCGGGTTTCGCGGGCTATAGAATATAGGTGAAAACCATCATATATATTATTTTTTATGTTAACATTCTTTTTTTCCCTCTTCACACGCTAAAAGAACAGTGATAAATGAAGTATTTATAGAAAGGTTCTGAAAGTGTTTTTTGATATAGTGTACTAAGATATCATTAAAAGACGTTGTTTTATAAAACGAATTGCAGTTTATCAAAAATTAATAATAAATTCGTATCAGCTGAGATAGCCTCGCACGGGTGTACTATTTTTTTTTATTTATAACACTAATAGATTATTTACATTTAATATATATATATATATATATATATTTTACAAAGCCAACTAACAATAATAAAAATCATACTTATATGATAAGTAGCTGTAATGCGTTACAGTAAACTTTTGAAATGTATTGAAAGCAATATTTTTATTTTGGCCTCAAGTCAGGAGTTAACATCCGAAGACATCTCCAAAGATCACTTTTTATAATCATTATTTTTGGTTTTGTTAATTTCAGTGGATTAAGCGCGAAATTCAATTACATCTCTCAAATTTATGTTTTATTTATATTTTATTTTTTTATTTAATGATTGACGAATGTTTTAATTTCCTTATGGAATATAAGCTGAAATTAAAATATGAGTTATTTATATTAATTTAAGTACAAAAGGATTTTTTGTTTTATAATCATATGCACGTGATAGAGATAGATTTTTTAAAAATTCATGCTTCGAAATTAATTTAAAAACAATAAAAATTGCTTAAATTGCGATACAGTTTTCAAATAAATTGCGATCTAGTTTTCAAACAGATTGTATTCGAAAGCACAAGTATCCCGTTTTCGACGGTGTAAAAATCGAAAATGTGCGGTAGTTAGATGTTTAAAAAATCCCAATAAAAGTTACATTTAAGGGGGTCCGGGACACAAAAATCTTCAAATTTTGTAAAAACATTTTATTTCATTAAAAAAAAATCTCTGTTTTTTCCTGATTAAAATGACATTTAAATCATGTTTCTATCTGAATTAGAACAAAATATATATATATTTTTTTCGTTTTGGTTTGTTTTCAAAATCTAGCTTTCAAGCAGTGGCTGTCATGGAAACGACTTCTTGTAAAAATGCGTTTTTCTTCATGATAGGTTTTTTCACCATGTCGCGTATTTAAATTCTTATAACTCGAGAAACATTATAGATAAAGGGTTCAAACTTGGAACATACCTTTTTCAATTGTTTTACATTAATTTTGATTCAGCATATTTGAAAAAAAAAATATTTACTTTTGAAAATATGATTTTTTATTTTAAGTTGCACAACTTTTTTAAAAATTTCTTCCTTAAATATTTTTAATTTTTTCATAAATTAATATTTTTTAAAATGCTGAATCAAAATTAAAGCTTATATATTTTTGTTTAAAAAAAATTAAATTCTATAAATAATGTTTCGAGTTATAACGATTTTAATTTACCCCAGTTTTTTAATAAATATTATTATTTTTTTTAATTATGAGAAGTTTTATGATGTGAGTTTGTTTACAAATGATAAGGTTAACCATCACAAAAAAATTTAGAATTTTAACTCAATAAATAAAAATTATTTTAAAATGTGTCCCTGACCCCAATCCTCTGATTTTGCCACAGTAAAAAAGACGTCAGTGTTACACACTGATAGGTGTAGCATTTATAATATAGGTAATCGTAGTTTACTTTGGACGATTCCTAAGAACCAGCATGTATTTTAAGTAATTTATAGCGATTCGCAACAACATGTGGTATGTCGTTTTCTACTACTGCTTGTATATCACTAAAATTCTCATAATTTAATTTTTTGCATTATGAAATATGGAGAAAAATGCAATTTCCACTGAAAATAATTGAAAACTGTAACTCAGTTTAGTGACATTTTATAGCTTTTTTAGATACGTAATAGCAGGGATTTTTGAATTTATCGCCACATTGAACGTTTGTTTCATGCAAAAATTTAATTTACCTTGTAGCAGGGTTGCCACAGTTGGCAAGTAACATCCCAGCGCAAATATAAGAATCTTTTTTTCCCCTCACAATTATCTTCCGAAATTATATCCACTTTAAAATATTGCCTTAGCAGTGTAGTTTAACGTGTATATGAATCTCTTTAAACAAATTTAAAAAAACTTTTGCGCCAAATCACATTCGCTGAAATACGGCATTTGATAAGATTCTGATTACCACAAATGACCTCAAGATCATGAAGACTGACCACAAAATGCGCTAAACTTAATTATATCAACGAAAAAAAAACTAATCTAAAATTGGTAATAGTGATAAAAAATGCATTTATTTAGATCAACGTTTCATCGCATAAACGGCTACATTTTCATGATTCTTAATAGAAATATTTTCGCATTTTTTTTTAAACAAGAACTTTTTAAATAATATCACGAGACTTCATGTATAATGAAAGTCAGTTCTAAAATAAAATAAAAATGGATATTTGTGAGTGTGAATTAATTTCTATTATTGTTACTAAACCTGCATAGCATCTTTTTCCAAATTTTAGGTAACCCAAGAGAGACTGAGTCATTGCAAATAATTTCATGGATAACGGATTGTAAATAAAATCTTGACGTATAAATTATTTCGCTATTTTCATAATCAATATGTACACGTTCTTTGCTGCATAATTCAGCTAAAGCTGTAGTTCTCTTGTTGCATTTTATGTCTGCTATATGTTCTGTTATTCTAGTTTTAGGTTTTCTGCTTGTCATATCATTATAAAACTGCATTGTTCCATCTTTTTTGGTGAAAAGTATGTCATATACTTCTGATAATTGGTTTGATTCAATTGGATCTATTTTCTTCCATACTATATATATTTTTAATTTCTTGGAAAGTTTTATGGAAGGTAAAGTTAGATTAGGAATTTGAATTTCTGTTTTAATTTTAATACATTCAGTGCAATGATAGTATTGCTTTTACATATTTTTTTTCTTTTTGTTTTACATGAAAGAATCAGTTACTTAAAAAAATACCAAAATAAAGGAATTTTGCTCCTTCTCTATTGAGTGGATATGTAATATTGTAAGGGATATTCATGGATTAAATTAAGGGATCAGGTTTTTGGCAAGACTAATTATTACATTAACAACTAATTGAGATGATTTGCAACATTTTGAAGAAAATTCAATACCTAAATCTGCATTTTCTTTTTTGCAGCAAAAAAAGAAAAGGTGTTAAAGATATTCATCTACCTTGTTATAGGGATCAATGCGTGTAAATTCCCCAAATGATTTTGCACAAAACATCGTTTTTCCGATTTGCGCTCACGATACATTCAATCGGTGGTATTTAACATTTGTTAAATACACTTTAAACTATGATGCACATGCTTCTATGTTGTGTAGTCATCGAAAATGACCTTCGAAATATCCCATAGCAATAGCATAAAATTCCACAAAAATAAAAGCATATTTTCTTACTAGATAATCAAAAATGACACAATTCTGAATAAAAATTTAAATACGACTGGGAATAAATCACCCTTTAATTTTATTGACTTACTGAATTGCGATTGTATTACGTAATTGCGACAAATATTGTCATTTTACATCTTTCTAGCCACTTTTTTCTAAACGTTTCGTGAAACACTTTATAGGACATTTCATTTGTGCATTCAAATCATGGTATTTTGACATTTTATTAACACAGAATTTAGTATTTTTATTCTACATATTTAACTTGAATCTATTCATAATTTTCTATCTTTGCATTAGCTAATGAATGAAAAAAATTATGTTGTATATTATAGTAATAAAATATGACACTTTATTATTCGTGTTCTTGTTAAATACTGTATTCAAAATGAAATTATTTGTCAAAAATAAATTGTTGCAATTGTTAGTCATATGATTATATATCAGATTTAAAATTAATTACTATTTTAACAGTTATTATTTTTATTTTAAAATAATTATACGCAAACTGCTGCCTGGAGTGGCTAAGGTAGTGTGTTACGCTCCAATTTCTTTATCGTTTATTTACTACTTATTTCTATCAAATAAATTTCGAATTTATTCAGAATTTAATAATTAATTGTAGAAAAGGAAACAAGTTGAATTTGTTGACTTAAAAAGATAAAAAGTATTACCTTTGTTAGGTTACGGAACTTGGCGTGCTGATGTGATTGGATGCGTTATGTAAATTATTAACATTTCAGCACCAATGATAAATGGGGACTTGTGAAATGCTCCTTTAATTTGCGGAACAGGCAGCATTTAAAAGGGCTGGTCCACTAGTTCACGGGCAATTAGAACTGGACTATTAATGTTTATAATGCTCATTTGATAATATGTTACATTTAAGACGTACTCGACGGTACTACGAACCGTGGCCCGAATATGAAAGGGGTCTAAGCACAGGCCTCAGAAAAGCGGGTTGGTCCAACAGACGTAACAACCAGCATTTTGTCCAAGCGATACTATAGTTCCACTATGTTGGTAGCAGTGCGTCAGACAAAGCACATCCAGCCAATTAGTGGCTTAGAATACCCCAGGTCCCCAATTGCATGACAGGTTCGAGCAATCACAAGAGCAGTCACATCTACACCAGGAATGTTATTTTCACCTGGGTGATTCTGAAAAGGTGGGCACTGGGCACAAGTCATAACTTTAAGCCTTTCAAACATAACTTTAATTATCATTGACTTTTTTTTTTTTTTACACTGATTTTTTAATTCTATTCAGAGATAGAAAATGACATAATTTATTGTAAAAGCTTTGTATAAATATCTTAAAATTTTATTATTTTATGCTAAAGAGGCCAATTTCGGACATTCATAACGTTAACTGCTCCAATCAAGAAAAAGAGTTTTACCTTTTTTCCAGGTGGTTCTAATGGTGAACAACGAATGCATAAAGGAAACGGATGATTTTTTGATAATTTCGTTAAGAGATGGCAGGCTGATTTATTGCTTTTTTGAAGATAGAAGGACTTTTCTATACAGCATTTTTCTGTATTTTGTTATGTCCGAAAGTAACGTACGTAACAAAGCAACAAAGCATTTGATTTTATTATTATTATTACTGGATAACAAAAAGTTAATTATACATATATATATGTATACAGACACATTTACTACATTCTTAGTCTTAAGAATTTTTTAAATACTAAGAGCAATGTCCAAAATCTTTAAGTCCAAAATCTGCAAATGTCCAAAATTTGTAACGTACACAACTGCTAATTAAATGCTTTAATCATTAATTTTTCAGAATAGTTGCTGTCTTTTAATGTTTGTGTATAATTTGGTAGACATACTATTAAAATATTTATATATTATATTGATAGACAAAATACTATACTATTAAAAAAAATTTGGCCTTAAATTTGAAAATTTTAAAAATTACATGTAGTTAACGTTTAATGATCCTACCTTTTGAGAATCTCCCACCTATTCGACGTCATTTGCAGTTCACATGGATGTTGTGGTATCAAAGCATAACATCCTTAGATTAAAGGCGGATTCTGGGCTCAACTCTAGACATCCATTTAAGCCGTTGCTTGTAACATTTCAACATAGGCTGTGGGCCTAGATTGGTGCCGGTCTCAAGCAAGCTGGGCAGTAACTGATTGGACACATTTTATACTCATCGACGAATCCCGTTTTTCGCTCAATGCTGGTGACTACTGCACATGTGTGAAGGCAGAGAGGTTAGAAGCGAAACAGCACCAAAAACTGGCAATATGAAGCAATTAAAATAATAAATATTTGTAATAAACACCATAAAATAAAAAAAAACAATACATAAGACGCGTTTGGAGCTAAACATATAACAGCTCGTCATCAGCTACAGTAAACATGTGTCTGTAAAGGGACAAGGTGAAAAATGAACTGAAAGGTAGAGAATGTTGCAAAGAATGCGACTGATGGCGCTAGCTGAAAGGAGCCATGCAGAAGAGGAAAATGTTGCCAAAATCATAGAATAGAAATTGTTAGGGAAAATGGACATAAAAGAAATCAACAAAATTTAAATAAAATTTAAAAAGTAAATAAAAAAAAGAAATATAAAAGAATAAAACAATAAAAAAAAAACAAAAGATTATTATTATTTTTAAACAAAATAAAAAGAAAAGAAACAAGAGAAGAGGGAAAAGAATTACAAAATTTCCACGCTGGAGATAGGAAATGTATTGTTTTTCATTTTATGGTGATATTTTACAAAGTTTTATTATCTTGAGAGAGGTGAGCAGTTCAATTCTGCATTTGTTATTGAGCAGAAATTTATTTTAGCGATCCGCTGGGACAACTGTTACTTTTACTCGTGCTGCAAGGTACTCTAATGGTTTGTGAGTAAGTAGACGACAGTCTGCAGCTGGTGTTACGACCTACGGTATCAATGTGCCTAGGTGCCATTTATCACCAAGTTGACGCTCGTCCACATGCTGCACGCGTCTTACAACAATGTTCATAAAGATATAATGTTCTTCCATGGCCTGCCAGGTCACAGATCTGTTCCAATAGGGAATGTTTGGGATATGATGTAAAGGCGACTCCGCCGTGTCGGAATACCACCGAACTTCTTTATCAGTTGCTACACTTATGGCAGAAAATACCACGGAAAAACATCGGTAAATAAATAGACTTCATGTGTCATCTAGTATGAGCTGTTATAGCTGCAAATTGTGGCTTTACAACGTACTGAAATTGACATTCTTTTTGCTGCTTCTGCAAAATAAAATAGTTTTCGTTCTGAATTTTTATTTATTTGTTCACCTAAGCAAACACTATTTACATACCAAGTTTCATGGTTGCGGCTATTTTTTTTTTTTTTTTTTTTTTTTTTTTTTTTTTTTCTGGGTGCATCTATTTTTTTTTTTTTTTTTCAACAGAGTGTATTACAAATTTTGCAATTAATGAATGCATTAGACATTTTTGTTTGACAATCGCGATGGAATCAAGATTTGTAAATTTTATATCAAATCTAAAAGGCAAAATCATCTACACATAGAAAAAAAGAACATAATACAATCAACTTTTAATAATTATTGTTTTAATTGGGGATACCCCATCAAATAAGTTTTGTGAGAAAAAGCAACAAAAAGATCATTGAATTAAAAGTTTCATTTCTAAAATATTTGAAAACAATTTTTTAAGTACCTTAGTACACTTTGTATATTGAAAATGGTATTTCAAATGCACTGTTAAAAAAGTTATATTGAGTTGAACCAGATTTTGTAGCTGAAATCATAACATGGCGAAATCTTCGTTCAGCATTTGGAACTGTGGTTCAGTCTGATTTCCCTATCTTTAAATGGGATTTCAGCTGATGTTGCACCAAAATTTGTTTCGACCAAGAAGCCATAGCTTATGATACATAAACAGAATAAAAATGTCATATTTTAGAAACTTACATAATAGTGTAAAAAAAATATATGCTTTATAATAAATGGATGTTCTCATATTATGTTAGTGCTACATTGTCAACATTTGATATATTTAAAATGCCATGTATATTTCTAAATTTAATAACTCTAAATAAGTCCATGTATCGTAAATTATTTTATAGATTTTTGCAGCTTTAAAGTTTATTACTGATAATGGGAAACATTTACAATCCGATATTTTTGAATGGAAATTTTTAAATTATCTTTACCAAATTACTTTAATGAAACTTGTTGATATTCATTTTGCTAAATGAGTAACATATCAGTTTTAGAGAATTATGAATTTGGATATCCTTAGTGCATTATCAGAAAATGTAAATATCCGATATTTAAAATTATTCGTAAAAATACTTTTTCTGCATCCTTGTCCCTTTAGTTGATTCAGAGTTTCAAAATGTAAGAAGAATTTTCTCAGATTATCTATTTGATACAAAAATAGGAAAAAGACTTCAACGTATAATTTTCCTTTTTCTAGATTGATAATGATGTGTGTTCCGAAATGGGTATTTCCTAAAATCATTAATTTAATTTTCAGTAGTATAAATAGTTGATGTTTTGAAAATGAAACTGTTAAGTAAAAATTAGTTTTTGTGTATTTTACACAAATCATCATAGTTTATTAGCATTTTATTTAACTAATTAACTTTTTGCAAATGTAGTCCTTGTAGGCAAATGTAGTCCTAGATAAAATTTATAAGAAATATTTGAAAACAGATCAAAATTCCAGGCACAGGATAGTTTATTATTATGTATTTTTATTTTATAAATAAAGTAACTATTTTTCTTGATGTATCATCTTTATTTATAAAAACATTTAATAAAATTCCAACAAAGTATTATAAGTTATTCAGATTATTTTTTATAGGGTATCGAGTCCCTTTAACAAATTTGTATGAAAAGAGTCAAAGTTTCATTTAAAGCATTCCTCAAGTGCAACATCTTAAACATATTTTCCTTTATGTTGTAAAATCATTTAACTTGGTTTCAAACAACAACATATAAACAATTTTAATTATTATTATTTTTAATATTTAAAGAGTATTTTTGAAATATGATATATTTGTTATCTGAACAACTCCCGTAATGCTTGATATTTTAAAATCTCAACGATATTTTTGTCATTGAAAAACAAAATAGCAATAAAATGCGGGATGCCAGTTACGTAAATTATCAAAACAACATAGAAAACAAATATAAATGGAAAACGTACGTTCTTCATGACTAATTTGAAATGTTGAATTATCATTGAAATAAACATAACAACAACATCACTTACTAAAATAAAATTACGAGAAACAGAAATATATTTTGGTAAGAGTATAAGAAATTTTCTTTGAAGAATTGACTCTCACTTATTCAATAGAAGATAAAATTGTATTTTATAAAAAAAACATCGTCACAAATTTTAGAATTTACTTATTCCGACTTCACATGATGTAAACTACGAATTAAATAAAGACATAGCGTTATGCAATAGAATTAAATAAAAGGAGGTTTTGCATGGCAAAAAGTTAATCAGGTATTTCATATAAGTTTTTTTAGTATTCAGTATGCTACTATCAGTAAAACGAATAATGGAATACTTTCCTTAAACAATTTATGCGACAAGTGAAATTTATGAAAACCTTTTTTTATTTTTGTTTGTCCTTCTGAATTTAAGAAATCTGTTGTATTTGGAAGCATTTATCTCTCATTTTGCTTTAAATAAATATTTTTAATAATATTGCAGAAATATCCCATTGCATATAGCAGGTTTTTGGGAGGACGGGGTCGTATCTAATTTAGGTTAATTATACAAGGTATTATTGTGATTTTATTTTAATAGAGATACTAAAACCTCTGCCAACGGATCTGATTTAAAACAAAAAATGAGTAGCTACTTATTTTAACGTTTAAATGCAAGACGGTTCTTCATTAGCTCTTGAGTTATATGATTGATATAATGAAAATGATTTATTTTCTCAGGAATTTTTATTACTGTATTTTTTCAGAAAATTAATTCTCGTGTTACTTAATCACACAATTTCTGAAATAAACAAACCAAATATTTATTTGCGAAAATAGTGTTAGTCACAAATAAGGAGGGGACTCATAATTTAAAAATAAATTTACCAATAAAATAATTTTACCATATTTAAAAATAAATTTAGACGGTTCTTCATTAGCTCTTGAATAATATGATTGATATGATGAAAATGATTTATTTACTGATTAAAACATTTACGATACTTATCAACGTACAACATATATAAAACGTATATTAAATACACATTAAAAATACTCACAACGTTTCAGACATTTACTAATGAGCCATCATCAGCGGAAGTTCATGACCTCTACGGAGCTGAGTTACGCACAACACAGGCACTGTCACAAACATGGAAATGAAAACATTTCTGTAAAAGATCATTAAACATCAAAAATAATATTGCATCTCTTCAAGTAGTCTATATTATCAAAGCTAAAAAAATGAATTTATTTTTTCTGGCTGAACATAATTGAGGGCTCATTAGAAAGAGTCTGAAACGTTGGGTGTATTTTTAATGAGTACTTAATACAGTTTTTATATATGTTGTACACTGATGAGTATCGTAGGTTTTTTTAATCATTAAATTTGACAGCATAAGTCAAATTTTTATTATGATTTTTTTTCTCAGGATTTTTGATTACCATTATGTTGTAACGAAAGTTTTCCACCAAATCCTCATTACATAATACTAATTATAATATATATAATTAAGTGTAATTTTATATATAACCATCATTCCGCCAAACCATCACCGTGTCATATGATAGAACACTAGTACCTAAAGCTGTACACTTAATTCGGTGCCCTTCTGTAGCTGACTTTTTGCAACAGAACTGGAAGTAAATGATAGTTCTAATCTGGTAGAAGGACAGTTCCATTTCAGACACCTTAAACTTAATGATAAAATTATTTTTTTTTTATATATTTTACAGCACAGTGTTATAAAGCAAGTCTCTTTCTTTCAAATGCCAAAAATCGTTTGATATAATATGAGCAAATACGTCAACGCGAACTATTTGCACAGACCGTATTAGCTGTGGCGGAAAATTTTCGTTACAACCTGATATATTTTTCAGAAATATAATCCGTGTGTTCACAGTCACACAATTTCTGAAATAAACAAACCAAATATTTATTTTCGAAAATAGTGGTAGTTACAAATAAGGAGGGGACCCTAATGCTTCAAAAATACATTTATCATATTTACATACGAGAGTATGAATAGAAGAGTAAAGGTCACACTGCATAAAGTTAGAAAGTATGTTCTATATCACTAGATATACGCGTTTTCTTGTGGAGAACATTCAGTACCCTTGCGTATAAAATATCCGTTGTTTATGACTTCGAGTCCTTTAGTAATAGGCAATGCTAAGGCTTGATACATCGTCATTAAAGTCACTCCAAAATCCACGAGGTTTTCATATCAGTTCTTCATCATTACCAATGCTAAAATATTTTAACACATTTTTTGGATTTGAGATCTGCTCTTAACATTCCTGTTCTGCTGTTTATAGCATGAAAAGAATAAGTTTACACCTATTTATGACTTGGAGTCCTTTAGTAATAGATATCGCTAAGGCTTGATACATCGTCTTTAAAGGCACTCCAAAATCCACGAGGTTTTGATATCAGTTCTTCATTATTACCAATGCTAAAATATTTTAACACATTTTTTGGATTTGAGATCTGCTCTTAACATTCCTGTTCTGCTGTTTATAGCATAAAAAGAATAAGTTTACACCTATTTATGACTTGGAGTCCTTTAGTAATAGGCAACACTAAGGGTTGATACATCGTCATTAAAGGCACTCCAAAATCCACGAGGTTTTGATATCAGGTCTTCAGGATTATTAATGCTAAAATATTTTAAGACATTTTTTAGATTTGAGATCTGCTCTTAACATTCCTGTTCTGCTGTTTATAGCATAAAAAGAATAAGTTTACACCTATTTATGACTTGGAGTCCTTTAGTAATAGGCAACACTAAGGGTTGATACATCGTCATTAAAGGCACTCCAAAATCCACGAGGTTTTGATATCAGGTCTTCAGCATTATTAATGCTAAAATATTTTAACACCTTTTTTGGATTTGAGATCTGCTCTTAATATTCCTGTTCTGCTGTTTATAGCATAAAAATAATAAGTTTACACCTATTTATGACTTGGAGTCCTTAAGTAATGGACAACGCTAAAGCTTGATACATCGTCATTAAAGGCACTCCAAAATCCACGAGGTTTTGATATCATGCCTTCATCATTATCAGTGCTAAAATATTTTAACACATTTTTTTGGATTTGAGATCTCCTCTTAACATTCCTGTTCTGCTATTTATAGCATAATAATAATAAGTTTACACTTATTTATGTACTGTGATATTAATATCCCTTTTTATGGTCCTCCAGTCTCTTGCAAATGTCATTTAATCTTCTACTTTCTAAGAACCACAAAATGTGGAAATGTTTTGTTACATTATTTTTGATAAAATGGCCACATGCTTATCCAAGTGTATTTATGAGTTCTTTTTGAAAATAATTAAGGTTTTATTATATAGTCACGGCTTTCTATTACGACTAGATTCTTTTCAAACATTTTGAAAATTTCTGGCACTCTTTGGTTTCAAGACAATTTGATGTTGCTTACGTTTTGAGGCCAATAAACTGTAACCATAATTAAGGAATAAACAGAACATGTAAATCGGAAATGAAATAAAACATTAAAGTCAATAACTGAAATTCTATAAAAAAGGAAAAAAAAAAAAGAAAAAGAAAACACATAAAATTGAGATTAATATTACCAACTAAATCTGAGAATAATATAATTTTTACATTAAACCTCAGTAAATCTTTAAAGCTTAATATTTCTATTAGGTGTAATAAAGGTTGATAAAACGATTCGCAGTTAAATTTAATTTTTATAATAGTAACAGAAAAGAAAAGAAAGGAAAAATATATTTACTATATATATATTTTATACTGGAATAAAAACAAATGTAATCCAAAAGATAAAATAAAATATGCCTTCTAAAATTGTAAGTTAATTGAAACAGAGTTTAAACATATATATTTCTAATAATCTATGAATATAAATAGTATTATATATATTTAGCAAAAAAGAATGTAGTGCTTCCGTCTTTTGACAAAATTGTAACAATTAAAGAAACATTAGTCTTTTATTATAGACATATTTATATATAACTACTAGCAGCCTTCGCCGGCTACGCTGGTCGGTTTTTCTAAACAAACCGTGAACCAAACGAAATATAGCTGTGAATTTGATCATGCGTTTGAAAGCATTATGGACATTAACCTGGAATGCCCCTCCGAATTGCTGCAAACGATATGGGCGTCATTATACTATTATATTTTCTATTGAGACAGACAAAATTTAGCTGTTAAAGACAAACTTCTTTAGTTGATCCTTTACTGTAGGATTTGGTAAAGTACGATAGAACAATATGTAATATGCTTATACGCTTCATCTGAAAATTTATCAAAGCAATTCTCATCAGAATCCGTCCAATAGAACTTAATTAAAAAGGCTAAGCTCTCATAATTGGGATCGCCTGATTCTAGAACTTTCAGCCAAAACCTTATAACCAAGTAACCTAGAACGATATGTATTTTCTAGTAAAATATTCCCTGAAAAATTAACTAACTGAACAAGTTCCACCAAAATCCACTTAGCAGAATCTTTTAAAATGGCAAATGTACCAAAACCTTCTCTAAAAATTAACAGCTTAAATTTCATCAAAATCCACCCAGCAGAACCTTTAAAAAAGCCAACCTTTCATAATCGTGTTCATCTTATTTTGAATTTTCACTCATAATTATTTAACTAAGAAACGTAGAACGATATGATGTACTAATTTTTTTTTTCTGAAAAATTATCTAACAATGTAAGTCTCATAAATCCAATCGTTCATAGTCGTGTTCATCTCATTTTGAATTTACCCCATAATTATTTATCTAAGCAACGTAGAACGATATAATGTACTAATTTTTTTTTTTTTTGAAAAATTATCTCACAATGTAAGTCTTATAAATGCAATCGTTCATAATCGTGTTCATCTCATTTTGAATTTTCCCAATAATTATTTATCTAAGCAACGTAGAACGATATGATGTACTAATTTTTTTTTGAAAAATTATCTCACAATGTAAGTCTTATAAATGCAATCTTTCATAACCGCTTTCATCTCTTTTTGAATTTTCCCCCCATAATTATTTAACTAAGCAACGTAAAACGATATGATGCACTAAATTTTTTTCTGAAAAATTATCTAGCAATGTAAGACCCATCAAAATCTATTCAGCAGAACTCAAATTGTAAGTGACCCAAATGAAATTTGTCTTTGCATTTCATATATATTACAGATAGTTAAATTTAAATATATTTTTCATAATCGCGTTAATCAGATTATAGAACTCTCAGGGACGTAGGGGTAGGTCTACTTTATATACCCACTGGATTATTTAAGAAACTTTGCATACCTTTGTAGAATATATATTCTTTAGTATATACAATGCATATAGCGTACATCGTCTAATAATTTACTGCACCAAAGAGAACGTTCCGGCATAGCATGAAAATCCATTCAGTAGAAATTTAAATTAAAGGTAATCTTTTATAATCAAGTTCACCTAATTTTAAAGCTCCCGTAGCTATCACTAATCCAAAGTAGAACTTTTTTTTTACTTTAAAAAAATTCTAAAACAAATTACCTGACTAACAGTGTAAGTTCTACAAATTTCTGTTCAGTGGAACCTGAGTTACAGTCAATTGGAATGAAATAAGAATTTGCGTTTTGTATATATAGTTGATGATGATGGGTAAAAATGTAAGTGCCGGTATTTGCGATTGATAAAATGCTGTTGGCGAGATTTGCGCACGGCTAACATAAAAGTACCCATTTTTTCTGTTTATCCAGGAGCAAAGGACAATTTGCAAAATATTTTTTTTCTATTTAAACCTTTGAATATGAAAACTTTTTTATAAGGAGTACAAACATTGCTTTCATATTTAAATTAAATATTTCCGTTTTATAATATTTATTTCCTATTAAATCCTTTTTTTGTATTTTAAATAAAATCACTAACTGTTTTGGTATTTTTACGTGATACCAACACCGTTGTCTCCAAGCATAATAATTAGCGCAAAATGAAATTAAACGTTTGAAAAATAAATAATTTACAATTAAATAATATAATAAAGTCAATTTAATTAATCAGCAGGTCTGAAATTGTAAATGTCTTTCAGGTTATCATTGCTGCGTGGCGTACGTAACAAGCATGTTTATCATTGCAGTAAACATTTCATTTTTTTTGAATGAAGACGTTCACCGTTTTTTAACAAAAAATTTCTATATGTATAACTCCTAAGTTATGAAATAATTTTATAAGAGCTTCTTCGTCATCAAGTAACTGCCAAATGGTAAAATCCATGTCTGCGTCAGTAATAAATGTAAGTTATAATTTAATATTAAATATTTTCTGTTATAAGAATAACAAATTAAGATATTTTGCGATGATATGATTAAATAATACTAATAAAAAAAAATATTCACGTTCAATAAATAGCAAATCTTAATGATTAGCACGGTTTGCAATAAAAATCCTTTGCACAGTTAGGGTTGAAATAAATGGCGCAATAGCATACATTTTGACATGGTGTTGATATAGCAAAAAAAAACAATTAACCATTTAACCATTTTTTTTTTAAATTTTAGTTTTTGAGGCGTTTGTGATTTTTTATAACTCATATAGCTGTTTTAATTATTTAACCAAAATAATTGATTAACAAAATTAGTCAATTTAAATTTTTCCGTTGTTATGGTAACGGGTGTATTTTTAGAAATTATCATTCGAAATTTTGAGGTTTTGGCGCCAAAGAAGTCACCAAATTATATCTCACGAACTAGTGGACTTAAAAGAATTTAGTTAGTACCATTCGAATCAGCATACAAAAATACACTAAAATATGTTATCAGTTGGAAAATAATTTTAAAATCACATTTTTTAAGATTTTTTTTAAGTTCGTTCTCTTTTAACCCCCCCCCCCCCTTCCCTTAGGGATGGAATTTTAGGAAATCCTTTCTAAGCGGCACCCTATGTCATAAGAAATATTTTTACCCCAATTTTCAAGATTTTAGGTTCGGTAGTTTGGGCTGCGCGTTGTTTAATACAAAATCCAGACTTTCTTTTATGTATATAGTTAAATATATATACCATACATATATATTTTTTTAACTTAAAGAAAACTAATACTTCTTTATAACTTTTACACCTGTATTATATACAGTGATTTTCCATGAATTGTAAGCTTCATTTGAAATTATATTTATCGTACATGTATTCTTGTTATAAACAAAAGAAATTCCCTATCAACTTTAATTCCTTTAGATGTGAACTAGAGATTACGCTAGAAAAGTTGACAGTAATTTTTCTTAAGACTTAATATCATAATAACTTAATCCGATTAAAGGGAAATGATATAAAAAAGGTTAGAAGTGTGAAAACTGAAACGGTTGAACATGAAACAGTATCAGTTTTATTAAAAAAAATTACATTAAAAAACATAATTTTGTAACAAACTCATCACTATCTTTTAAACAAAAATATATAACAATAAATCAGATTAAACTAATTTCTGAAACACTTTGTCATTTAAATATATTAATTTAAAAATTCATGCACCTTTTTTAATTAATCATTAAAATGTCAAATTCTTCTTCAAATTTACACAAATTAAGATAAGTTAACCGTAATAAAATTGCAAAAATAATGTTTTTAATTATAAAATTTTCATTGCTTTACGTCTCATTTAATGTATATTATTACCACAAAAAATCAAAAATATTAAATTCACACGTTTATTTAGAGAAGTTTCAATTTTAAAGATGGATTTTCACATACTTTTATTATTACAAAGTTTGAGTTCACTCATGAAATTCTGGCATTAGTTAAATCTTGATTCGCATATTAAAACGCAATCGGTCTACCAAGTCATATCTTGGTGAACAGGGAAAACGCTATTTTAGCGGATGACTCGTAGATTCCCCATTGTGTTTTCCTGCAACAAAAGGTATGGAAACATAGAGGACTGGGAGCATGAAAACACACAATGGTAAGCCTACGAGTCAGCCGCTGAAATCGGGATTTCAGGTGTTATCCACCAAGATAGGACTTGGCAGACCGATTGCATTTTAATATGAGAATCAAAGTTTAAATAATCCAAGAATTTCATACGTGAACTGGATGAGGTTATTGGCTGTTCTGTCGGCTACCTGTCTATAATATATTGTGTATTTTCAGCTGTAGAATGATTTTTTTATGCTTAATTATTATTTTTTAACTATGAAGTTGTTCGTATAAATTCTAAATATCTTATAGACGTCTGTAGAAAAGAAATTATGCGCATTACCGTTTATGAGTGTAAATAAGTTAAGTTTGTTTGTAACAGTACAAACACATTCTCCAGCTGAATTATGTTTAAATATACTTAGGCATGTTGGCAGAATATAAATAAACTCATTTACAGAGATGCGCAATATAAATGGAAAACATAACTAGTAATTAATGACAGTGTGTTAGCAGTGTGTTATGCAAGTTATCGATAAGTTAAAATTTTGTATGTTATGTCATGTTCATAATGTCTATTAATGAAGCTTTACATATTAATATATGTTGACGAGATTAACTGGAAGTGAACATTCAACAGCTTTATGCGTTGTTCATCGCATCCATGTTTTATAATAATATATTGTATTAATGTAGTGAAATTGAAGTATATTTATTTGCATGGCTGCATTAAACAATTTGCATAAATTGTCATTTATGAATAGTAATTTATCTAAAATCGTTAATGTTGTCTTATAATTTCTAGTTCATTTCAATTTTAGTTTTACCATGTGATACATATCAAACCCAGCAACGTAGTTCTCAGCGCGTCTCTCTACAACGCTGTAGTTACACCGTTCGATTCCGGACAGCGGGATAGGCAATGTTCTCTTAAACTTTTATCCATTTGAGGGCGATGAAATGACTACGAAACATGCTTTAGAACGAAACACTGAGTGCCACGCGTTACGTTGTCCAAAGGATATATAAGAATTACATTATCTTGCACAGTATCAGGATATTCTTGAGATAGCATTATTTATATAGCATTACAAAGTGTTTCATATTCTATGCCTGGTGCATAGCTTTTCGATCCTTTCTCTTCTGTGTTCCTGATAATTTTATGAGGTACGAATCTTGCGCAAATTCGTGCACTGTTCAGACACCATTTAAAAATAAATATACCAACACCAGTTTATACTTTTTTGCAGAAAAAACCATTTTTCAAAGAGAAGTTTTTTGTTTAGTGCGACAAATTTCAGTCTCTTAAAAAAAAAAAAAAAAAAAAAAAAAAAAAAAAAAAAAAAAAAAAAATCTTTAAAGGTGTATATTTTTGGGACATAAAAATAGATCTCCCCCTTTAATATTTATAACAAAAGATAAAATATTTCCACTAAAATTTTATTCCTTAAATACAAAATTTAAAGAAAAATATAAATTATTTTTATCATTTTACAGGCAATATATTTTTTATTATTTCTGTTTAATTGTTTTGATTCATGCAGTACCAAATATGAAGAAATTGACAAGTAACTAAGTAAATAGCATTCATTAAAATTTTCACCGTAAATATTGTTATTTTCATACTTTTTTGCCGAAGACCGTGCAAAGCCTTTTTTAAAAAAAGACAAATGTAATCATGATTAGAAACCAAAATCGCTAAATTTAAAACACACAGGAAAACATACCTAGTTAAAACTAAATTTAAAAAGATTAAACTGATTATTATTTTTTAAATTGTCAGCGGTATGGTGGCTTTTCAAATTCGAAAGAAAAAACCCTTCAAAATAACGATTTTTTTAACATAAAATAATAATAAAATATATGACCACCGCTCTAGACTGAAAATAAAAAGCGAACTTTACCAATTTTTGCGTAGTTGCTAACAAAATTTGTTTTAGAAACCCCTGTTAGGGGAGAAGATCAAGTTGAAGATAAAAAAAAAAAGTGAGTAAGTGTGATCACAGATCGCACAGAGGGTTTCGTTTAATATTCCTTTCAAAACACATTATTCTTTAATTAATAGAGCCAAATTGATATAATTTATAATTATTAAATCCTTAAAAACCGCACATAAAAAGTTTAAAAAAAGGTAAGGTTAAAAAATAATTTCCCCCTCACCCTCAATGAATTTTCTCGTGCCATTCTTTTTAAAACTTTTTATTATGTGTTAGAAACTATCTTAAAGTTTGAAACAGACCGCCGTGTTAGATTTTCTAATTTAAATAAAACCGCGTTATTTTAATTCCACATTCCACCACCAGGGAGCGCACTCTATTCTTATAAAAATCTGTATCTGAACGAGACTCCTTTCTACAACTTATCCGTAGATACATTAGTCGAGGTGGTGGCGATCTTAAACACCAATTTAAGATATGTGCTGAAATTACTATTCTAAAATAGTGGTATCGAAACTTATGATTTATTTTTATATTGAACAAGTAGCATTTATGTCAGGACTCCGTCCAAAAACCGCACATAACATGGTAAAAAATGCTAAGGTTAAAAAAAAAATACACCGTTACCCTCCCCCCCTTCCCGAAATTTCTCGCTCCATTATAACCTTTTCTCGCGCCTGTCACTAATTTTATGGGGTAACATTACATAATTTTTTATAGTGCTGCATATGCACTGAAACAAATCATAATTAATCCTGTACTAAATGTGTCTTTGGAACTGCACCTTTATCTTCGAAAAAAGAAAAAAGTCAGCAAGAGTGAATTCTAAAAAAAAAGTTGGAATATTAATATATGGTCGTTAAAAAGAAACTCAGCAAAATATTGCGTTCTTTGCATTGTCATCGTTCAAAATATTTTAAAAAATAAAACATAGATTATGTCTCACGTTAAACGTCTTTGTGGCTTTTATTTTTCATTTAACGCAAAATTTCTGTTTGATAGATTGTTTTCAACTGGTTTTCGCAATGTAATAACAGACTATTACATAATGCTTGCAAAAGCATTGTATGAAGAACTCACAGAGCTTCAAAGTTGGAAATCAACAAAGGTAAGATCGCATCCTTCTTTTGCCATCTGTTTGGAGCTACAGGCTTAGCCCAGAGATATTTACATACATTTTTAGGTACAAAAAATTTATTTTCTTTTATCTCAAACTTCAAATAATAATTTAAGAAAGTTATCATTTAAACTAAGACAATAAATTTAAATGTTAATCTTCTTAAACTTAAAAGATAAATAGTTAATAAATTTACCCACACATAATAAAATAAAGATTATTTTTTTAAGCTTACCTATGCTACTGCCTGAATCCCTACAAAGCATTTGTGATCGTTCTTTCGTTTATTCAAATAATCACGTAAGTTTTTCCTTTTCGTTAATATAGAAATCACGATTTTTAGGCTTAATTTTTAAACTTTCCTTTAATTCACCGGTATATAACGCGCGCCTATAAAACATGACTAACTGTTTTTCTTTCAAAAGTATGCGATATACATCACTCTAAACTGTAATTTTATCTTATTTTAAACTCTCATATTAATTTTTAAGCTATTAGTAAATTATAAAAAAGAAATAAATAGAGATTAGATTTTAGAAGTGTATCTATAGATAATAAATATGTTCTTTATTTATTAACGCATGATTCATAAAATTAATTAAATAGTTAGAAAAAAAATTATTTTCTACCTTTTGCATAAACTTAATAATTTTACATCGTTAACTAAACAAATTTTACAACATTAATTCATAAAACAAATTGCAATAAATATTCGTTATGAAATAAAACAGAAAATCCTAAACAGCAATAACATGATTTGCTGAACATTAATATTTTCAAGAACCATATAACACATTAAATAAAATACTTACACATAAAATATATTTCTATTATGTTCACTTTCGATAAGATTATAAAGATGTTCATACTTAAAAAAGCATACCACTTAAATGAAGTGAAATAAATTGTCCAAATATTTCATCTAGCATTAATATTTTTGAAATGGCTTTACGTTTTAATGCCATTAAAATATCTTCTTTAAAGAGAAAAAAAGAGATAAAAGAGACAAAAGGAAATCAGGTAGTGCTATTCGTTTTAAAGAAATTTAAAAATATATTTGTTTATTGAAAAATTTTCAAATCGCTTTATAAAAGTCATTTTGTTCATGTAATTAAATCTCTATGGAATAAACATTGTGTAAAAAGAAAATTCTTCAATTCAATATATTCAGTGTTTGATTTGTTTCATATCAAGAAAAGATAGATATAAATAATCACTTTTAAGAAAATTATTTTGTAATTTGAAGCAGTGAAATAAGCATTATAATTTCCATGCTTTTAATAGAACTCTATTTTACATGGTGATAGCATTTGGCACATTTTCATTGATTAGAAATAGTTGTTTATAAGGTATTGCTTAACATATATATATATTTTTCTTTTTAACCAGTTCGGAACGAGCGTTAGTTACGCTACTTTTATTTTATTTGCAACAGTTTTTAAAATAAGAAATGTTTGTATTATTTAATAAATGAAATTAAGGATTTGAATAAGGTTTAGATTTCTGTTTAAAAATACATGTGTCCAAACTCAAATACTTTGCACAACGCATACGGCTCGCTCGTCACTAACGGTATAATAAAATAGTACGTAAAAGAAAAAAATCGAAAGGCTAATATATTATACAAAAAAAAAAAAAAAAAAAAAAAAAAAAAAAAAAAAAAAAACGCATTGAATTGCATTACTGTCTTTGTGTTTTATATCCAACATCCCTTTTCATGTTAGATGTTTAACTATCTAACAGTCCATGTTAGTATATATGCCACCAATAGTGTTTCAAATTTAGTGGATATTTTAATTTAGATAGTTCAAATTCCCACCATAAATTTCAAATAGCAATATTTCCTTTATTTAATAACAGACAAATCCGTATTTAAATAAAGCGAAATTTATTATTAAAATTCTCTGCTATTAATTAAGATTCTCTGAACTACGGAATTTCTAGAACTTATTCTACAATCGGTATTAGAGGGTTTAAAGAATTTTGTTTTTATTCAGATTAAACTGTATGAGTGCGCCGAAATTGTTGATAAGAGTGTACGTCCATTGTTACTCTTGTAACCAAATTTTCATAAATACTTATAATTATTTTATTACAAAAAAAATAATTAGGATACAATTAATGTATCCAGTGCTAAAATTAAAAAATATACAGTTGTATTTTTCTCATTCTGATGTATTTAGTTTAATATTTCACTGCGGTTCTAGTTTTCATGTTAGATATTAAAAAGTCTTCTCTTGTTTCTATAAATCTACGTGACGGCGAGCTTGAATATTAATACATATGATTTTTACTCAATGCAGAAATCATGAGTATTCTTCTAAATCGAATTAATAAATTATTTTAAAGAACGAGCAGACTTTGTCACATATAATACACCAAAAGCCTTCAAAGACCGGTAAGACACCCGACATTTTTACTCTATGAGATTTTTTTCCTTATACCGGTGGAGAGCAATCCTGTCATAAAACGTTAAGCAAAATAATTACTCCATTTTTGTGGAAAAATGGGCGAAAAGGGATTATTATACTTCTTTTTTTTCGTTATTATCAAATTGAAATGGAAATTATCTTCTATTTCTATCGATAGTGAAGACAATATTGTGATTAAATTATATTTTTAAGGAAAATTTGAAAAAAATAAGAACTTTTTTTTCACATTTTTATCTTCTGGAGTTTGCTTATTTCAGAAACCAAAAATCGTCTGAAACATCTTCAAATTCCATTAAGGTAAAAAAAAAAATTCATTTTCAATGTTAAAGAAATAATGACATGACAAATGATGCAAAAATTACTTAAGGTCTACCCACAACGAGAAAGACAGTCAGAAAAAAGTTTCTTTCCGTGGTCACTATAAAAACGGACTCGCCCACTTCATTTTGGGGCGGATTGTTGGCTTCTTTTGTATGTACTAGGGACGAAAAAAAAAAAAGGAGAAGAGCGCATATCTGCGCTTTATTCAGATAAAACTGTTTTGTGTTTTTGCCATTGTCAGACAGTTATTTTTTTTTCTCTCCTGATTATTGCGTGCTTGATTTTATATTTTTTGACAAACCTTTAATCATTGCTTGTCATATGCAATTATTTAAACTTCTAAACACAGCACATTTCACATTTTCCACCGTCGAATAGGGAAAAAATGCACTTTCAAATGCATTTTGTTTGAAAACTCTATCTTAATTGATTGATTTATTATTGCTTTTAAAATAATTTTCAAACATGATTTTTTTAAGTTTATTTCCATCGCGTGCCGGCTCCAAAATAATAATAAATAATTTTCACATAAAACAATACAAAATGTTCAGCATTTGTCTCCGACTACTTTTTATTAACAAAATTAAAGCTTCATCAATAAATAAATAAAATAATAATAATAATAATAATAGTAAAACTTAACACATATTTGATCGAACAATTTCCATTTTTATACTGCCAAATATGAAACAAAAATAATAATAAATATTTTCAAATATGGTTTGTTTGAAAACTTTATCTCAGTTTACTGATTGTCTATAGTTTTATAAAGTAATTGTCAAGCACTAATTATTTTTAAATTTTCATATATCGCGTGCAGCTCGATTACTAAAAATTAATCCACTTTTCCTTAAATCAATATAAAGAGTTCAGCATTTGTTTCCGGCTAATATTACATAACAAAATTAAAACTTCCTCCAAAAATAAAATAATATAAAGAAAATACAAATTTAATAGACATGTAATTGAACTAGGCACTTAAAGCACTGAAATGATCAGGATCAAAATAGTTGCTGTAAGTAGCAAAATCTTCGGCTAATAATTCCCTGTCATGCGGCTTCTTCTATGAATAAAATAATATAAATAAAATACAATTTTATCACACATGTAATTGAACTACGTGCTTAAAGCACTGAAATGATCAGAATCAAATAGCTGCCTTAAGTAGCAAAATCTTCGGCTAATAATTCCTCGTATGCGGCTAATACGACAGCTTTTGATAACTTTTAAAACTTTATTTGATTGCGTATTTAAAATGTTTCAGATAAAAGTGCTTTTCGGTGTTAACAGGCAATCTGAAAAATACGTTACACGTAAAAAAAGAATGTGTTGGTTTTCGAAAAAAAAAACCCAAACAAACTATACTTTGTAACCCGAAGAGCATGGGCTCCATCCCCTAGCATTATTCAATTCAACAAATTCGCGTAGACGAACAGAGAAAATAGCAAAAAAGGAGAGCTTCAAACGAATGCTAATCGTGCCAAGACTGCAACCTGCTCCTACTCCGACCCACTTGTCCCGGTTGGTATCTTCCGAAAAATTAACCCTTCTCACGGTCTCTCCCCTGACGGTAGATCAGTAATTATCCTTTTCTCTGTCTCTGATCGAAAGCAATAAAAAAAAAAATTGTTGCGGCTATTATACTACCTGTAGGAAAAATTGCCTTTTCAAGGACAAACGTCTTCTTTTCATTTTTCCTTCGTTAGTCACTCCTCGGCCTTTATCTTAGGTTAGTAACTATGTTAACGAAGCGAAAATGAAAAGAGGACGTTTGTCCTTTAAAAGCCAATTTTTTCTCCCGGGAGTACAGAAAAATGCTATTAAAATTTAAAACAAATTAGTATTTAAATAATGCTATTTTTTTTATATTTCACATTTAGAAATTTTAAGAGTTATTATGAGACCTTTGGAACCATTCGGATACATGGAATATATGTATGAAATAATAATTGCCCAACTGAATGTAAATAGATAAAAATTTCCCTCTTGGTTTTCCTTTCGGTTATAATGATACAATGACATCAATAATGCAAACATGACATCATTTACTCTTACTTCTCTTTCATTCGCAGCAAGAAAAATTAATGTTGACGCTATTACGGAAATGCTATTAAAATTTAAAACAACTTAATATTTCAATAACATTAAATTTAAATATTTTAAATTTAGAAATTTTAAAAGTTATTATGAGACTTTTGAAACTATTCGAGTAAGGCATCATAGTCGTAACACTAGACATGGAAGAATAGCTAGCGTTAGCTGAAACTGAAAGAAAAATAAATTTACACCTTACTATTTAAAAAATAAAACAAAACTTTAAAATAATAATTAAATGATCACGTGTTAAATAGCGCAAAACATGTCATAAACTTAAATTTACACGTGAATATTAAACAAAATTAAGAAAATTTAAAATATTAAAGTTATTACACACGAAACAAATTTAATGGTGACAAATATGTCACACGTAAAACGATTTTCTTAAAGGGAATTTTCATGGGACGTGATATTGAAAATTACATGATGTAAAAATAACACAGCTGTCAAGCTTGTTTATTTATTACATCACTTGATGCAGCATGGATACAGGTAAAATACTTCTATTTATTTTATACAGATACATTAAATACACATTAAAGAATTTTTATACACATATCAATTAAAATAAAAAAAATTACATTTTAAAAATAACATGAAAATATGCATCAAGGCACATTCAAAAGGAAAATAAGAATTCACCCATAAACTTTTTTTTCTGAAATCTATCTAAAAGTGTTTTGAAACATAAAATGTAAACGTAGAACTTCAAAACACAGTGTTTTTCAATACCGTGGTTTTAATTGCTATACCTGAGCAGGCAGAGCTTTTTTAACCTTGAACTCAATGGAAGAATATTGCACATGGCGTCGATATAAAAATCCGAGAGACAGCGAAATTTTTAACCTAACCATTCTGCACCAGCTGATTTTAAAATGTGTAATTGATCTTGCGTATCAATCCCAAAAACAGCCATCAGCTATCGCGACAGTGGTAGATGATGCCGTGGTAGCGGAAAAACGATAACCAATAATTGTCGTGCAGTCGTGATATCATCATTCACTTATCCAAATAGCAAATGTTGAGTGTTAGCTTTGTATTTAATTTACTTGTTTTAATTTTAATTCACATGTTATGTTATTAAATAAACCCGAAATAAATTAGTAGAAATTTAACATTTTATGTTTATTATATGTAAAATTACACATAATATTTGGCTATATGTAATTTATATTATTATTTTAGCAGTTATCTTCTTCGTGTCAGCTTTTTCAAAGACGCAGAGGAAAACAAATATTTACTAAAGTAGAAGATGCTATAGCTTTCGTGGATGAATTGGTAAGTGACTTGTCAGGATCATCTGAAAGTAATAGTGACGATGAGCATTTGCCCCCTCAAAGACACGATGTTGGCTATTGCGAAAGATCAGATGATGAAGAATCTATAGAGGAACCTATAGAACTTAATAGAACTTAAGGGTTGGGTTGGGTTGATTTTTGACGGCCAATTATCTACTCGAGGGATATAGGCCCGGGGGGAGTGCCCTCCGTGGGGGTCTTTCTAAGGGAACCTAATCCGTATTAACGCATGGAAGATCCACGGCTCGAAGAAAACCACAAAAACTCCGAACGATTAGGCCGACGGGCGCGATTGGGATCGAACCCAGCACCCTTCGTCTACCAGCTTCGAGAGCAGAACCTCTCGGCCACTGGTGGGGTCAATAGAACTTTAGAACCTATAGAACTTAAATGATGAAAAAAATAGAAATTTGTCGAATATTGACGAAAGTAAATAGATAATATAAGAATCTCAATAAAAGTATCGTATGGAATAAAAAATAACCAAATCTTTTGTCTTTTGCCGATAATGACGACTTTCCGGATACAACAGATCCTCTTCCATCTCCATTACATTATTTTAAAATTTTTATATCACCTGATATTATCAAATTACTGGTAACAGAAACAGATTTGTACAAGTAACTGGGAATTAAATTATGTTGACGGAATATGAAATGGAGCAATTTTTAGGTATGTACATTCGTGTGGACTTTGTTAGAAAACCACATATAAGAGGATAATGGGAAGATGGAATAAGGTATGAACAAGTTGCTGGAGTCATGTCTCGAAACAGAATTGAAAAGATTTTAAGATATATACATTTTGTTGATAATTTATGTGTTGCTGAAACTCTGCAACTTGATAAATGTTGGAAATTGTGCCCATGGATATCTATGTTGAGGAATAACAAGCTGTCAATATCAGAAGAATGTAAGCAGTCAATCGATGAAATAAGGATCCCATTTCGTGTGAGAGTTCAAGTGAAAAATTACATGGCAGAAAAGCCTCGTACTAAATGGGGATTAAAATTATGGACAAGGAGTGGACAATCCGGTATTTGCAAAGATTTTGAGGTCTATACTGGACAGTCTAAAAGACAAATATTATGGTGAAAAAACTGGTTATGAATTAAGATTAGGGGCAAGCATTGTTTTCAACTATGCAGCACACTGAAAGCCCTGGAGGAAACTGCAAATTTTGCAGACAATTTCATCACCGGAATTAACTTGGTAAAAGGACTTTCGTATCAAAGAATAGGCTTCATAGGGACTGTGAAAGAAAACAAATTGATGAAGTGTAAATTAAGAAATTCAAAAAGATAATGAAAAAAAAGAAGGGGATTTATCGACTATTCGGTAGTAACGATAGACAATTTTGATGTTATAGCAAAGAAATGGTTCGACAACTGATGCTGTACTTTAATATCGAACACTGTAGGAGTTAATCAGTTAACTTCTGTAAAAAAGAAAGTAAAATATCAAAATAAAGAAGCATCAGTACCTTGCCTGGCAGCCATTTTCTTGTAAAACCAAAATATGGGAGGTACTGATTTGAATGATATGATGTCATTTAAATATAAGTGCCCGTTGAAATCAAATAGATGGTACTTGTACATATTTTGGCACACATTCACAATGGCAACCGTCAGATCATGGTGTCTTTATCGGAGACATTTTAGCCAACTCAAAATGAAATACCCTTACCTTCGTTCTTTTTTAAGCAAATTAGCTACAAGACTTATCACTGTTGGTAAGAAGAAGGCAGGTAGACCATCTCTTGAAAGTCCAAAAGTTCAGAGGCCTAAGAAAAAGACCCGGGAAGAGGATCTACCAAAGGTAAAATTTACATACTGGAAATACTTTTACAACTAAAATATATATGTTCATAATGTGTATATTTTAGTTTCTGTTTAGTTTAGTTTTATTTTATTCTCTTTTAGGAAACAAGGACTGTTGCGTGCATCACTGGACTAGAGATGAAACATAACACCAAAGGTGCCATATTTGTTCAAGGAGATTATTTTCTTCAATAAAATACCAAAAATGCGACGTATTCCTATGTAGAATCAAAGGCAGAAATTGTTTTAAGTCCTACCACATGTAACAATATCAGCTTTTTCACAAAATAAAATAATTTTAAAATTTGGTAAAATCTTTGATATTTCATCCTAATCTGCCCATGGTAGCATATATGATACCATACACAAAATCCTTTAAAATATAACGAAATCTCAGTTTTTTCATATTTTTATTTTATTTCACTCACAACAGCATAAATAAGGCAAACAAATAATTTTTCCCATAGCAATTTCTTGTAGTGGGCAGTAGAGGGTTTAAAGAATGAAAGAAATTAATTAACCAGTGAAAGTTGATTATGCATAAATATATTTTGATTAAAAGTAATAAATCTTTTTTTATAATTTACAGACGTGTGAAAATTATTAGAATAATTGTGAAATTTACATTAAAATCTTGTTATATTAAAGAAATAATACATTTAAAAAATATTGATACATTTAATATTTAGTGTGCATCCCCTTGCCTTTTATTAAATATTCGATACGTCTAGGCTTATTTTAAATGAGTTTTTGGCAATTAATTTGTATTTCGTTGTCATGATGCCAAATTTGGATGAGTTTTTCTATCAGAACATTCTTGTTTGTGATGTAGCATTTCTTTCATTTAATTAAAGAAAACATTTCCATGGCTTGGAAACAGTCCAGATATGAAACCCATAGAAAACCTTTGGGCCACTGTGAAGAAAAAAATTAAAGAAATACAACATCACAAACAAGACTAGTCTGATAGAACGACTCATCCAAATTTGGCATCATGGCAACGAAATACAAATTAATTGCCACAAACTCATACAAAGTATGCCATCATCTCATTAACAAAAACAAGGGATGCACACTAAATGTTAAATGTATCAATATTTTTTAAATATTTATTTACTATAACAAGTTTTTATCGTAAATTTCACAATTATTCTAATAATTTTCACACGTCTGTATATATATATATACAGGGTGATTCAAAAAAGATGGGAAAAATTTTAAGAGGTGATAGTACATACCCAAACAAACATTTTGTATCAAAGAATGCATGGTCGAAAACTAAACGTAAAAAAGTTAGAGGGCGCCAAAAGTTATGTTCTTATACGAGGCAAAAACACACAATGAACGATTAAGTTCAGTTACGAAAACAAATTTAATGGCATTTGATTACAATAAGTGCTCAAAACATTGACCGGCAGCTGTTATGCACGCAGTACAACGGCGCAGAACAGATTGGCGAATTTTCTGAAAGACACCAGGCATATCGCGAACTTCCCCTACAGCAACCGAAAGCTTGATGACAAGTTCTTCTGCGGATTCAATGGGAGTGCCATACACAAGAGCCTTTAGCTGTCCCCACACAAAAAAATCGAGACATGAAAGATCTGGCGAGCGCGGTGGTGCCGATGTTGTACATCAGTGCAGCGCACAAACTGTTTTTCATAGATTATATAGATTGTACACTGTTAAAACTGAAGGTGAGTTATCGGCGTCGTTTGGAAGATTGGGGTTAAAAAACGGTATTATTTTGAACCAAGAGGCTTCGAAATGTGGTTGGGGGTGCCGATCTTAATGGGTGATTAAAGTACTTAAAGGCACTGTGTGGTACAAATATGGCACCCCACTGGGGGACTGGCACTTAGCGCATGCGCCGTGACATGTGTCCATTTCTTCGTCGGCAAGAGAAATCTACGGCTGTGAGACCCAGGTAGCACACAGATACCGGCCAATGTCCAGATCAATATTGGCCAATATCTCGAAAGTCGCTGAATGTCAGACGTCAAATTTACAATATCTGCGGATATTCACAGATGTAACTTCAAATTAGTTTTCAAAAGGAACACAATTCCAAACGAGTTCAAAAAGAACTAAATTTTTTTTTTTTTTTTTTTTTTTTTTTTTTTTTTTTTTTTTTGCGTTATTTATAAAAGTATAATACGTAAGTAGTATTCTACGAGTAAATAATAAAAATTATCAATTTTGACATTTTTAATGACTTTTTTTAAAATATTTTATTTAATTAGCCAATGTTGTAAAAATGATATTGGTATTCCAACATTCAGAGATATCTATCGACATTCGTAAAAACAATATCATTTTTTCAGCATATCTGATGAAGTTTGTAATCTTGACCAAAGTGAATGGAATGTTCTGAAGGACCGCTCATTTCTATCGTTTTCATCCAAGAGTATTTGATGGAGACGCCTGTCATGAAATTTGCATTATAAAAAAAAATCATTAGGGATCTACTGTTATTTACATATATGTATTTATATTTGAAAATAAATTACATAGAAATCTATTGAGATTGGTATCAAATTTGTTCTGTAGTACAATTTATATAGAAATTTATAGAGGTTGCAATAGAAAAATTTCTCAAGAAAAGCATTTCATATTAAAATCGATTGCCAGTGCTATATAAAAACTTAATAAGGAAATCTGCAATCATTGCTCTAAAATTATTTGTATTTAAAAAATAATGTAGTGCCTATAACTATGTTAATATATAACAATTATTAGTTTTATATAAAACGACAAATGCATTTTTATTACATAATGTTTTTACATTAAAAAAGAGATCAATTTATGTATTTCTTAATGGAAACTATGTTTATCTTTTTCAAATGTTAAAAAAAAAAAAAAAAAAAAAAAAAAAAAGCATGGATGCTCTTTTTCTTATTAAATAATATTTTTACATAAAATAAGAGATCAATTTATGTATTTTTTAATGGATACTATGTTTATCTTTTTTAAAATTGTCTCGAATTTTAGAGTTTTAAAATAATTTTATTTTTTACTAATGAAAGGATACAAGTTTAGTTACGAAAGTAGGTCATTAGTTTTCAACATAATTTCTTTTTAAATTTCTAACAAACTTAATAATAAAAAGTCATATTTAAAACATCTTTTTTAAAAGAATGTTAAAAAAGGAGTCGATTGTAATTGAAAGAGTATGCGATAATTAAATTACAATTTTGTCAGACATTTTTTTCTTCACAAACAGAAAAGTCTGCTTCCACCACTTTCTATTGAAAGTTTCTTATGCTATATTTTCCGTGGGTAACTTTCATCATTCATTAATAGAGTCAGTTTTCTCTGCCTTTTATTCAATAAGACTAGAAATCTGTTGAGCATAAACTTCTCCTATCCCAGTGAGAAGTTTACGTTCACCACATTTGCAAATATCAGTTCTTGGCAAAGCGATATAAGTATGCGTCCTATCTTAAATGGGAGAGGTAACCGCAAGATTAAAGGCGAGGTCACATCAATCAAGGTCGCACGCCACCTAGCGGACGGGGTTAAACTACAGGAAGATGCCTGTTTTTTTACTTCCCACCACTAAAATTTTAACGTTTTTTTCAGCTTGATTAATAGCTGAAATGTTTCTGACAAGGCGAAGAAAACTTCGTTTTGTCAAATGCATCTAGACGTCACTGTCAGTACGCCATTATTTTGCAATAAATGTGGCAAACAAAGTTCAGTTCCAAGAGTGACTAAAGATTTAGAAAGTATGCGCAGATGGTAGATATCTCCTCATATATGACGTCACACTAAAAGCCCGCGTATGTGGATTATCTCCCCGTCCACAAGATGGCGCAACTGTGTTAATTTACGCCCGATTCCAGTATTAAGTTTGTACGCTTACTTATATCACTTTGGTTCTTGGTGTTCAAAAAAGAAATTAAAATGTTATAATTTAATATTTAAAATGTTAATCGGGAATATTAATGTGTATATGCGTGTAATGTTTATTATTACAGTTTTACACAAAATCATTCGCATTAATGTTTGCTTACGATATTGCCCAAAAGCACACGTTCAAGTGTTTTATTCGCCTTTCATTGCATCCATATTTTACTATAATATATAGTATTAATGTAGCGAACATTAAATATATTCATTAACATGGCTGCTAAAAACAATATGTATAAAATGTCATTTATGAAAGTTTTTTCACGGATAATTCTTTCCGTTGTTTTATGAATTTTCTAGTTGATTTCAATTTTAGTTTCACTATGCAATACTTATGAAACACAGCAGCGAAGTGGTTAGCCCATCTCTCTACCAATATACAACGAGCCGATTCCGAACTGCGGACTGACATTGTTCACTGAACCTTTTATTACTTTAAGGACTAATAAATGAGTACCAAGCATGCTTAAGAACTAAACACTGAGGGTCCCGCGTTACAAGGTACAAAAGCTGTATAGCACCTCAGAGCACATTGTAAAGAAAAAAGGAATGGGCGCTGTAGCACGTGTTCTTTAACGGGTTGCAGGGCCGCAGGATTAATTTATAATGTGATATGTACCGGGTGTCCTAAAAAGGACTGATTTTAAAATTCAATAACTCGCAAACGGTGACAGATATTTAAAAAAAAAATCTTGCAGGAGGGTTATGTATGATGTCAGGAAGTTTTTTTACAGTGATCCTCGAATTTAGTTCGATTAACAAACCATAGATGGTGCTGCAAGGAACAGGCGCTAAATTGAAGCTGGAATTTTTGGCCTTTCGCTTCTTTCATGCTAAAAAGGAGATTAAAATGTATTAAGTGCGTCCCGAAGTACCAAAAATCGGGCTGGAATCAGCGCATATTCCTCGCAGCGCCATCTATTGTTTGTCATTCGAACTAAATTCAAATATCGCAGTAAAAAAATACTCCTGACATCATACATAATACTCCTGCAAGAAAGTTTTAAATATCCGTACTCGTTTATAAGTTATTGAATTTTAAAATCAGTCCGTCCTTTTTAGGACATCCGGTATATAAAAAATTGTACATCATACACAAGGTTTTACAAAACACAAAAGAACTCGCAACAATATTATTTCATTGTATGGTAATATGTATAAGAATTGTATTAATATGCATTGTATGAGGAAATTCTTAACTATATTTACATAGCATTAGAAAATGTTTCACATTGTGTGCCTGCTGCGTTGATTTTCACGCTTCTCTTTTTTGTGCTTATGTTAATGCTACAAACCTGCAAAAAGACGCATAATTATTGGACATAAATGCGGATCTCCAATTTTAACATTTATAACAACTGATAAAAAAAAATTCTCTAAAATTTTAATTCCATTTTTAAAAAAACTTTTGAATAAAAATATAAACTATTTTTATCACTTTCCAAGTAATATGGTTTCATTATTTCTCTTTAAGTGAAATATCTTGATTCCTGCAAAGCAGAGTAGTGACAAGTGGCAAGTAATGAAGGAAATAGCATTCATTAAATTTTTCGACGTAAATATTGTTTTTTTTTTTTTTTTTTTTTTTTTTTTTTTTCACACGACAGTTTAAAGCATTTTTTTTTTTTTTTTTTTTTTTTTTTTTTTAAAGAAGACAAATGCAATCTTCGTTACAAACAAAAATCGCTAAATTTAAGTAACGGAGGAATTTAAAAATAAATTAAAACAATTAAACAGATCATTATTTTTTAAATTGTCAACTGTTCAGTAGGGTGAAACTCAAGTGTAGTGTAAAAGAAAAAAAAAAAAAAAAAAAAAAAAAAAAAAAAAAAAAAAAAGGAAAAAGAAAAAAAAAAAAAAAACTTTTTTTTTATGTGTAATAGTGGAAACATTTTTTCCCGTTTTGTATGTCTAAACTATCGGCTGAAAAGGATTTTAAAAATTAATTTGTTTTCCCGTTCCTCAAGGACGTCAATGTTTTAAAATTTCAGTATAAAGTAACTTAAAGTAAACAACGTAACTGTTAGCTCATATCTGGTTATATTAATTAAATACTAACCAGATGTCACCAGGAGGAGGTGGCTAATTATAGACTTCCACCCTCCCAACCCCCCTTAGTTATGGATGAATTCAATTGAATATTAAACCTACTGGCTTATAAGTCTACTTAGCAAACTTTGTCATTACATTGCGAGAATTCAACTTTCCATGAACTTTTCCTAAACTTACTATCTAAAGACGGTTGACGCAGCTCGCGAGACAATTTTGATACAGCTTTCCACTGATTCAGTATGACAAGGAAAATCTGGAGTTTAGGTGTTTCCACTGTTTGTACTTTTTTTGAAAGCCCTTCATTCAATTAGTCCGTCAAGACAGGATCCATTTTTTTTTATATTCTATAATTTTAATATGTTCGCATTTTTTCATGTTGTGGTCCAGAAAATCCTCTTGTACCCGTAGTGTTTCCAGCAACATGCTGATATAAGCATATAAAAAAAGTTCATTTGCATGTAATAAGCAAATTATTTTAATGTGTAATAGTGGAAACTTTTTTTTTCCTTTTTGGATGTCTAAACTATCGGCTGAAAAGGTTTTTAAAAATTAATTTGTTTTGCGGTTCCTCAAGGACGTCAAAGTTTTAAAATTTCAGTATAAAGTAACTTAAAGTAAACAACGTAGCTGTTAGCTCATATCTAGTTATATTAAGGAAATACTACCCAGAAGTCACCACGAGGAGTTAGCTAATTATCGACTTCCACCCTCCTTACCCCCCTTTGTATGGATGAATTCAATTGAATATTAAACCTACCGGCTTATAATTCTTCTTAGGCAAACTTTGTCATTACATTGCGGGAATTCAACTTTCCATCAACTTCTCCTAAAAGCCATCTCTTGCTTAATATCTAAAGACGGTTGACGTAGCTGGCGAGACAATTTTGATACAACTTTCAACTGTTTCAGTATGACAAGGAAAATCTGGAGTTTAGGTGTTTCCACTGTTTGTCCTTTTATTGAAAGCCCTTCATTCAATTAGTCCGTCAAGACAGCATCCAGTTTTTTTATAGTCTATAATTTCAATATGTTCGCAGGCTTTCAAGTTGTTTTTCTCTTGGTCCAGAACATCAGCTTGTACCCGTAGTGTTTCCAGCAATATTCTGATATAAGTATCTAAATAAAGTTAATTTGCATGTAATAAGCAAATTATTCTAATGTGTAATAGTGGAATCTTTTTTCCTGTTTGAATGCCTAAACTATCGGCTGAAAAGGTTTTTAAAAATTAATTTGTTTTCCGGTTCCTCAAGGATGTCAAAGTTTTAAAATTTCAGTATAAAGTAACTTAGAGTAAATAACGTAGCTGTTAGCTCATATTTGGTTATATTAAGGAAATACTACCCAGGGGTCACCAAGAGGAGGTGGTTAATTGTAGATTTCCACCCTTCTTACCCCCCTTTGTTATGGATTAATTCAATTGAATATTAAACCTACTGGCTTATAATTCTACTAAGGCAAACTTTGTCATTACATTGCGGGAATAAAACTTTCCATCAACTTTTCCATAAAGCCATCTCTTGCTTAATATCTAAAGACGGTTGACGCAGCTCGCGAGACAATTTTGACACAACCTTCCTCTGTTTCAGTATGACAAGGAAAATCTGAAGTTCAGGTGTTTCCACTGTTTGTTCTTTTTTTTTTTTGAAATCCTTCATTCAATCAGGCCGTCTAGACAGGATCCATTTTTTTAGAGATTATAATTTCAATCATTTTTTCAAGTTGCTTTCCTATTGGTCTGAAAATCCTCTTGTACCCGTAGTGTTTCCAGCAAGATGTTGAAATAAGTATCTAAAAAAAGTTCATTTGCATTTAATAAGCAAATTATTCATTGTAAAGTTTTTACTCGTACAGATCCAATGTTTTGATAACTCCAAATTTTCGTCCTGCGTTGACGACGGTTCCGTTTCACCCAGTAAATTTCAAACTTGAAATGTCCATATTATTATTTTGAAAATACACCAAAATTGCAGTGGCTAAATTAATATAACAAGAATATGTCAATATAATATGAACAATATATTTTGATCCTGGTTTTTGAACAAATACCATGTATTCTTCTTTAATGATTTTTCGTTATACTTTTTTCCAATTACTTCAGTTATCATAAGTTATCTGTTATATTCAGTTATCATAAGTAAGCGTTATCCTTTCTGCCATTAAAATACGAACCTTCTTAAATTAACTCATTTCGTCTTTTTTGTTCTTTAAAATTCTTCATTTTCTTTTTGTCTTCTTCAAGTTCCTCTGTCAGTTACCTTTTCTATATTATCATAAGAAATTAAAATAACTTTTTCTTTCCTCGATACTTCCTTTACCAGTTCTGCTACACTTTTTTTGTATTTTTTATAACTATTGATCCTTTTGCCATCACCCCATCTCTCTTTGGTGTTTGAGAAAGTGACGTTCTGGTATATACGATATACAGGGTGGCCATAATTAAACTGCAAGTGTTCAAGGAGCGCTGGAGAGAAAGCTACTGGGTATATTCCAGTGAAATTTGGTATCTACACGTTTCAGAACATGCGCAAGACAAATATGCAAAAAAAATCGCCATTTTCACCCGATAGATGGCGCTGTACCGTGTTTAATCGTTCACCGGTGTCATATACAACCTCCAAAATCGATAGACATAGCATAATGACATTCTAAGAGGCATATAAACAATATAAAATATAATTTGCAGTCTATCAAAATTCCATACAATTCGCTTCAGTAATTAAATTTTTACAGTATCATGTAATAAAAATTAGCGTAAATAAGATCACAAATTAAACAATCCATAAAGACGCTTTGGAAAACAAGCCATTATTTATTCAATGAAATTATTACATGATGTGCTCAATATGTGAACCACCAGATGCAACCACATGCTGGAAACGTAAAACAGCATGGTTCACCGTCGCATTTAAAATATGTGGTGTAACACACCTCACGTGTCTCTTTATGCTAGATTTCAATTCAGCAACAGAAGCATGTCGTTCTCTATAAACCATATCTTTCAGATGTCCCCACAGATAAAAATCGCAAGGATTAAGGTCCGGTGAACGTGGGGGCCAAGTGTTGTCGAAACCTCTGCTTATGACTTGGTCCCCACCAAAGATATCATGCAGCAATTTTTTAACATCTTTAGCGATGTGAGGGGGTGCTCCGTCCTGCATAAATACCGTGGTTTCTAAACAATGTCTCCCTTGCAATGCTGGAATCAATTGTTGTCTCAACATCTCACCGTAGCTAGTCTCTGTAACACTACAGCGTTTGGGACCACTTGGAGTTGGGGTCTCAAAGAAATATGGGCCCACAAGAAAATCACAAGTCATTCCACGCAATACAGTTACATAATCGGAATGGAGAGGTTCTTCACGTTTAGCGTATTGTTTGTTCGTTCCCCATATCCTGCAGTTATGCGCATTTACACTACCTCATAGTGTAAAATGCGCCTCGTCTGTCCACAATATTCTCTGTATCCAAGTGTCACCTTCACTGATTTTAGATAGGACAAGGTTTGCAAAATCGAATCGTAGGGTGTCATCATGAGGTTTCAATTCTTGAAGAATTTTAATTTTATACGGATAACGCCGAAGAATGTGGCGCAACACTTTATGCACAGTTGACCAGGGAAGAGATAATGTCCGATCCACACTTCTTGCGCTCACTTGTTGCAGCATACTGGCTCCTGAACTGCTACTCGTAGTCGCAATGGCGTCATCAATTTGTTGCACTTTTTCCGGGTTTACGGGACGTCGCCCTCTTGTGCCTGGAATAACGCCCAATTCTCCTGATTCTTCAAATTTTAAAATCATATTTTTCAATCCATTGACACTCATTGGACGTCTTCTTAATCGTTTCATACGCCGGTATTCATTCAGAGTAGCTGAATAATTGCTACCGTTCTAATAGAATATCTTCACTAACAATGCACGTTCCTTCTTATTCAGAGTGATGACTGGACTTTACTCAATGTATTGATGTTTTTGTACTGTTCGATGTGCTTAAAAGTTGCATATATGCCGTCGATAAGCATTGAAACACGGTATAGCGCCATCTATTGTGTGAAAATGGAGATTTTGTTTGCATATCTGACTTGCGCATGTTCTGAAACGTGTAGATACCAAATTTCACTGGAATATTCCAGATAGTTTTCTCTCCAGCACCCCTTGAACACTTGCAGTTTAATTATGGCCACCCTGTATATCACGACACTATTTAGTGTATTTACACAAAGAAAAGTTTTTTGCGCGATTACCTAACATTTTACAATTTTACATTGGATGTGGGTTTATTCTTTCTAATCTTAATATTTTTCTTTAAATTTTGACATTTCTCACAGTAGTGTCTAATCATTTTTTAGGATTTGTGCATCAGAAACCGTTAGAATTTAAGTTCTTAGCAATACACTTTTAGTTGTACCAGCAAGAGCTTTCGATATTTCAGAAACAACGAGTTCCAGATTCCAGCTGTCAGATTTTAACTAAAATTGAACCCATAAATAAAGTTTCATAACATCTTCACCTGTTTGACAAAGATGAAAGTCCAGCGATGTTTTGGTCCGTGAAAAACAAGACACAAATTTCTAGATTTAGGCACGCTAGTATACATTGTGACATTAAACACCGACTGTTTATTGGAAAATAATCGAAGAAACTGTTAACACACGCTAAATCGGACTGGCGTGTTATGTGTCGCAGCTAAATAAATCAGAGACAATGAATGACGACGCCCACAACGCTGGTTTCTAAAAAAGTGAAATAAAGTAAGGTCATCTTTTCCATGGAACTCAAACTAAATTATTCTCTTTATTACAGGGCATTATAACTTCATTAATTTAGTTTTGCAAAATATAAATTTAACAAAAATATTAAAACACTTTCATGCAATTATTTACTTTTATTCGTTTTTTAGGGAAAATCAGACGCTTTGAGGAACTGGAAAATTTCATTTTAAACTTAAAAGAAAAATATTTTATTTTTATGAAGTTAAAACGGAAAATAATAATCACTATTCGAATGTAAAATTCGAATCTTCGTTTTTTAGGTCGACTCTACAGTGTAGTGGCCTTTCCTATTTGAGAAAAAATAAAACCTTCAAAATACCATTTTTTAAATTTAAAATAATAATAAAGCATATCACCACAGCTTGGAACGGAAAACAAAAAGGAAGTATACAGATTATTGTGCAGTCGTAGGTAACAGTTGTTTTAGCAACACCTATTAAGGGGGCAGAACACATCGAAAGTTAAAAAAAAATATTTAAAAAAAATTCAGCATAGATACTCTCCAATTTTGCAAATCTTCTGTAAAAGGAATTTTATAAAATTACCATTAAGAACAAATAAAAATAACATTAAATAACAAAAATTTGAATTCTTACACAGACGAATAGGAAAAAAAGCTATGTTCTAATATAATTTGTTTGAAAACTACATTTTCAGTTTACTGATAATTATGTTATTCAAAATAATTTTCAAGAAATATTTTTTAAATGTTATAGCATAGAGCTCGATCTTAAACTTAATCCGTTTGCTCTTCAAACAATATAAATAGTTCATCATTTGTTTCCGTTTAATAATAAATAACGAATCTCAACTTCATCTATAAATATAAATACAAATATAATATAAATAAGTCACAAAATTAACAGATGTGTAATTGAAATTCCCGCTTAAAGTACTCAAATAGTCATAATAAAAAATGCAGCAGGAAGTAGCGAAATCTTTAGCCTTTTTTTTCGGCTATTAACACACGGCATGCTGGTATCGATTTTAATAAAATTTAAAATCTTTCTTCTCCTTTTGAAATCAATTGTTGGTATATTTGATATGGTAATGCTTTTTTTGGTGTTGTTAACAGGAAATCTAAAAAAATATAGGGTTTACCGGGGCACATTTACGCGGATTTTTTTCAATGAATTTTCTAATATTTATGTTTAAACTTAGGAAATTTTAGACACTGTGGTTTTATAAAGCAGTCAATAAAGTCAAAATTTGTGTATTTAGTTGTTGCTCTATATGTGTTTTTAACCGTATAAAGAAAAAAAAATAGGTAAAAGTCATTTGCGTAAACTTGCCCCGAGAACCTAACACGTTTCCGCATATTATAAGTGATACCAAGGAGTAATTGAAATAAATATTTAATCGAATTAAAATTTTTTATTTATAGCTTAAAATACTGTTAAAAAATTAAAGAGAATTAATTAAAGAACATTTTATAGGCTAAATTGAAAACACTATTGCAAATTAAAAACAGAAACTATATAGTCATCTTCAACATCACTGTTAAAGTTTTTACAAACAAAAAATAAAGTATATCCTTTTGCACACTTGCAATGGGATCACCTTTTCCATCTAAGACATTGAACCCAGTCTTGACCTTTTTTTGATTGGTTGTTGATTTCAAACATTAAATACACACACTGTTTTCATCTTTCTCATCAGATTCATTCACTGCTTTCTTTATTCCAGAGTGTACAAACATTTTCCATTTTGCAGTTTTTTGTTTCATACTTTTTCCTTTGCTGTCTTCTTGTTCTGCTTCCATAGAAACTAGAAACTGTTTACGTAATTTCTTCATTTTAAACGGGCGTAAAGGTACGCCGATGTCAATGCGCAAACGTGACTCTTTGCAATGTTTGGATTTATTTTTAATGTGCAACGAAAATTAATAACATTTCTGTTCATACAAATACAGTTCTCAAAAAAGGATAAAATTCTGCTAATGTTCATATATTTGTTTATCCCTAACTAAGTATTATTAGTTCACAATAAGTTTCAATATGTTCAACAAAAAATTTACTCACGTTGACAGAAAACAAATTGTCCTTTTCCCATGCTAGACCGAAGTTTGACTGACGCTCAAAAACGTGTGAGAATACCCACTAAAGAGCAGCATCAATCTGTCATGACTGGTGGCGCGCCAGTTATAACTCGTTTCGGAAAAAGTGCACTGCGTAAACGTGCCCCGGCCTACCCTACATATTAAATGTAAAAAATCTGTTACAGACAAACTGTTGTAACACGGAAAGACCCGATTGGATCACCTAGTATGTATTATTTCATATTAAAAACACAAGAAAACTACTTAATTTAAAATTAAAAGACTGTATCATGAAATACGTTCTCAAACAAGATTGATTTCACAGATATATTATAGAAAGCTCTTTTTACCTAAATATGACCTGCATTCAGCCCCTATATATTATAATAACCCGCTCTAAAAACTCATGAACAAATTTAGGTCTCAATAAAAGAAGGCAGCGTAAAGCAAAATGATATTAGTTTAAATGAGATGTTTGAAGTCAATATGGTATAAGTCTAATGTTGAAAATTATCTTTAAGTAAATGGGGTGTACATATGAAAGTAAGAGTAAGAAAAAAATCCATAATTGAAAAGAATGCCTATGTCGTATATTGCATCATTTTATTAAATCAAATGTAATTTCATTGTTATAAAGCGGATTAATTTGCCTTTTTTCAGACAATTACATATTAAATGGTAAAATTAGCGACATACACACTAAAGTAAATTTAACAAAATTATTAACAGGGTAAACACTATATGTCATAGTCTAATAATATTGTCTATATGTCATAGTATAATAATATAGTCTATATGTCATAGTAATAATAATTCATTAACGTGGCATCAGAAAATTAACTATAACATTTCAATTTAATACATTTTGCCTAGAAAAAAGTTTACTTAATCATTTAATAAAACGTTACTTATACTTGGAAGAATATTAACTCTTTAAACAAATAAATTAAAAGAAAAGCTCGTTTCACTCACAACTTCACCGGTTCTCTTACGAGCAGCCGAAGAAGATGCCAGAAATCTTCTGATTAAATATCCTAAAACGCATCAAAAAAATAAAACTTCACATTCTTTGAATAAGCACACCATAGAAATAATATAAATTTTTTAGTTTAAAGTTTCTTTTAGGTATCTTATAACTCTAGGTTAATCCATACGCAAATATTCGTATTAAAATTAGAAAAAGTAACGGTTTTCTTATTGACACTAGTAGATTTTTCTTTTACTTTTAGAAGAAAAAATAGGAACATAAATTAAATTTTTCTGTTAATTATAAAACAACCTAAAATATGCAAATATCTGATAAAAAGGCTTCAGTTATTCTCGATTTACAAGATACAAATAAAATAATTTTCTGTTCATTAATAAAACAACGTAAAACGTGTAAAGATGTGACAAATGTGGCTTTCCCTATTAACAAAATGCAGATATCGTGCATAGGTTTCGGATAAATCGTTTTTTATAAGCTCATTTTCTTCAACAGTGAACCAGCCACAGCATAGGAACTGATAAAATCTAGTGCAAAAGTGATTTCATATAAGGTAATGCATAATCATTTTGGATTTGTAGCAAATATGTCGAAACGGCGTCTATGTAACTTCGTCTTTGTTTTCGGAAAAAGCAAAACGTCAGCAAGATAAATTCTAAAAAGTTGATACATTAATATATTGTCATTAACAAGAAACTCAGCAACATATTGTGGTCAGTAAGTCTTTGCATTTCCGTCGTTGAAAATATTTTTGCTTTCGTAAAATATAGATTCCTTCGCAAATTTGATATTTGTTTTTCATTTTACCAAAAATTTCTGTTACATAGATTGTTTTCATCTGGTTATCCCGATCTAATCACAGAGTATTTCACAATGCTTGCAGAAATATCGCCGGATCAACTCACAGAACTTCAAAGTTTGAATTTCTCAAAATTGAAAATCAACTCAGGTAGGTTGGAAACCTTTTTCTGTCATCCGTTTATAGTTAGAGCTTAACCCAGATATGTTTAGAAACATTTTTTGCACCCAATTTTCCGGATTTATTTTTTTATTTCGAATTTTTATCTCAAACTTCAGGCGATAATTTAAGAAAGTAATCCTTGGAATTACGACGATAAATTTAAAGATTTAAAGATCTTTTTAAACTTACAGAAAATTAGTTTAGACATTTATCTATACATAATAAATTAAAGGTATGACAATAAAATTAAAGATTGTATTTTTAGGTTTACATATAATTAGTATAAAAAATTATCTACACACAATAAACATGTTATTTACTTCTTAAAGCATAATTCATAAAATTAATTAAATATTTAGAAAAAATAAATTTCTGTTAATCGCATAATCTTAACACTTATATATCCTTAACTAAACAAAATTTGCCAATGTTACTACAAAGAGAACATTGCAATAAGTATTCGTTATGCAATAAAGCAGAAAATCCTAAACAGCAATAAACATGAATTTGCTGAACATTAATATTTTCAAGCACCTTATAAGATTCTAAAGAAATTACTTACATATAAACTATATTTCTAATAAGCTTCACTTTCTATATGATTATGAAGATTTTGATGCTTATAAAAGCAAACCACTTAAAGGAATTGAAATAAATTCTCGAAATATTAAATACAGCATTATTATTTTTGAAATGGATTTACACTTTAGTGCCACAGAGAATATCTTCTGTAAAGAGAAAAAAAGATAAAAGGAAATTAGTTAGTGCTATTTATTTTAAAATGTCTTTTCCTAAAAAAAAAAAAAAAAAAAAAAAAAAAAAAAAAAGAGAGAAATTTTGAAAATCGTTTTACAAAACATATTTTCTGCATGTAATTGAATCTCTGTGGAAAAAAATATTGCATAGAAAGTACATTCTTCAATGGATTGCATTCAGTGATTAATTAGTTTCATTAAAAAATAAATAGATATAAAAAGACAGTTTATAAAAATATATTTTGTAATTTGAAGCGTGCAATAAAGTTCTACTTTCCATTTTATTCTGTAAGTTTGATTTCGAATGTTGATTTCTTTTGACACATTTGAATTGACTACAGGTGGTTGTTTTGTTTTCAAGGTATTATTTAATATATATATATATATTTATGTGTATGTGTGTGTATATATATATGAATAGATATCGCTACTATACACCTATATTAAGTAATACCTTGAAAACAACCTTCTGTAGTCAATTCAAATGTGTCAAAAGACATCCCCATTTGAAATCAAACTTACTGAAAAAAATGAAGAGAGGAATGTTATTGCACTACTTCAAATTACAAAGATATTTTTTATAAACTGCCTATTTATATCTATGTATTTTTTAATGAAACAAATTAATCACTGAATGCAATCCATTGAAGAATTTACTTTCTATGAAATGTGTATTCCACAGAGATTTAATTACATGCAGAACATATGTTTTGTAAAACGATTTTCAAAATTTCACACATTTTTTTTTTTTTTTTTTTTTTTTTTTTTTTTTTTTTTTTTTTTTACAGAAAAGTTATTTTAAAACAAATAGCACTGCGTTATTTCCTTTCATCTTTTTTTCTCTTTACAGAAGATATTTTCTGTGGCACTAAAGTGTAAACCCATTTCAAAAATGATAATGAAGGATGTAATATTTTGACAATTGATTTCACTTCGTTTAAGTTGTTTGCTTTTATAAGTATGAAAATCTTCATAATCTTAAAGAAAGTGAGCTTAATAGAAATATATTTTATGTGTAAGTAATTTATGTAATATCTTATAAGGATCGTGAAAATATTAATGTTCAGCAAATTCATTGTAATTGCTGTTAGGAATTTTCTGCTTTATTGCATAACGGATATTTATTGCAATTATTTATTGCAATAAAATTATATATATATATATATATATATATATATATATATATATATATATATAATTTTCGTAACCCGTATAGGACGAGCGTTAGTTAAAATACTTTTACTTCTTTCGTGACACTTTTTCAGAAAAGAAATTTTTGTACTGTATAATAAGTGAAATTCTGTAATTGAATAAGACTTAAATTTCTGTTAAAAATACCTGCGTCCAAGCTCAAGTATTTGGCACAAGGTATACGGCACATATGCGTGCCGCTCGTGAATAACTGTCGAATGCGTTTGTAAAATAAATCTAAAATTGAATCGAAATCATATTATAAAACAAATTTTTCCATGATGTTAAATTGCATGTCTTCTTCTAATAGATTATTATTTTTTATTTTATTTCCACTTGATGCGTCGTTGACTGCGTCGAAATTGTTGAAAAGTGTGTAAATTCATTGTTACTAATTAGACCATTAATGCAAATTTTCATAAATGCTTCTAAATATTTTATAAAACCTAATTAGGATGAAATTAATATATCCACTTAAATACCATTGTTTTCTACTCACATAAAATATATCTAATTTTTTGGCATAAATTTCATTGGTATTTAACTACTTATATGAATTTTATCCTAATTGTGTTTTATAATAAGGTAATTTGAAGTATCTCTGAAAATTTGCTCTGATGGTCGATCACATGAGTAACACTACACGTACTTAAGATAAAAATTCAAAATTATGTAGTTGTATTTCTCTCGGTCTGATAGATTTATTTTTATATTCCCTTGCAGTCCTTTTTTTTTCATGTTAGATATTAAAATTCATAATTTTGTTTCGATTTGTCTATGTGACTATGATCTTAAATATTAATACAGGTGAACTTTACTCGATGCAGAAATATGGCGGATTATTCCAAAATCGAATTGATAAGTTTTTTTTTAAAGAAATAGCACATTAAATTTTCTTATACCCATATTTCAAGCATTATAGTAGCCATTAGTATAGACACTTTTGCCACATCTGTTTAACATTATATAAAGAATCATGACACTTAATTTTCATTAAAAAAAAAAAAAACTTTTATCTTTCTTTTTGTACATATTAAAATCGAAATTTATAATTTACATTCTCTTTACTTTTCTTAAAAACAAAAACACATCTTTATTTAAAAAGAACATATATTCCGGTATATCGTTAAAACTATGCTATTTACCAATATATACTACATTGTCCAATAGTCTTGGGCACTTCTCTGAAAAAACGTTTTCGTCCCTTCTAGGACTTCATCAGTTTCAAATGGCGGCTCGCAGTTTCGCTTTTGACCTTTTAACTTATCTCTCTTTCCTCTTTTTCCCTCTTCTCCCTTTTCCCTTTGCCCTTCTTTCCAGCATTTTTAGCCGACGGGAGTCAACATTTGCATGTGTCATATCGTTGTATACATTTTGTCTGTCGAGGTTAATCTCTATAGCCTCTCTCATCAGTGTGTTGTGGGGGTTATCATACGTAGCTATTTTTTCTATTTTAATTGATCGAAGTATTATGTTGTTTTTAAAATTTGTTCGTGAGCTGAACTGTTGCTTGATTATTATATTTTAAGTCGCGGATATGCTCCTTATATCTTTCGCTTATTTTTCGCTTGGTCATCCCGATGTATATAATTTCCTTATTTTCTATATCTGAGGCTTTAATTTTATATACTCCTGCCGTCTGTAATTCTTCGTATCTTTCAGCTTCATTTCGTATCGTTTTAAATAGGGAGGGGTTGGGTGTGATTGGGACTATCTTTCAAAGTTTACTTATTTTGCGTTTTATTTTTAGTGCTATCCCGTTCGTGTATGGTGGTGGGGGGGGGGGGGGGTAATCTTTTTTTTATTTTGTCCTGGTTGGATCCAGTTAATTTTTTCTTTCGCTTTTCTGATTAGCTTTTCTATTGTTTTCCTTGGATGGCCAGCGTTAAGTCCTATGTTTTCTATAATCTTTAATTCTTCTTTTAATAGCTTTTCTGTTGAACATATATACAGTGCTCTATAGATGTAGGTATTTAGGGCTGCAAGTTTATAGTTAATTGGTGTATTTGTTTTGCTTGACATTATCGCAAGGTTTGCAGTAGGTTTTCTATAGATTGTTGTTTTTATCTGGTTATTTCGGTATATTATTTTTACGTCAAGGTATGGTAGGGATCGGTTCTTTTCTTCTTCAATTGTAAATTGTATATTGCTATCATATTTATTTATTTCATTTAAGAGGTTTTTTAGGTTTACTGTTCTGTTTGTTACGATAAATATATCATCCACATACCTTACCCATTTTTATGATCCTGTATTATTCTTTTTTCCATTACTCGCATTTTCCATTCGGAAACCACACTTGAAATGGGGGACCCCTCAGCTGTTTATATATCTTATTGTTAAATTTAAAATAACTTCAGTTTAGGATCAGATTTGTTGCACTTTCCATTGTATTTATAATTTCTGGGTCTGTATAGTATTTCTGTATAGTCTTGTTTATTTCTTCTGTCATTTCGTTAATGTTAATCGACGGGTATAGGTTTTTTACGTCTAAGCTTATCATATAATCGTCCGGTTGCGGTTCATATTCTCTTAATATCTGTATGAATTTCCGTGTTGAATTAACTGATATATCAAAATGGGGGAGAATTTCTTCATATTGTTTTCGCATATATTTTTCTATGTCATAGGTTGGACTTAGCTTTTTGTTAACAATCGGTCTCATTTTGTATGGATTCTTGAGGTCTTTCAATTTTCCAAATATAATTGGTGTATTAGGAGTAAAATGCTGTTTTATTGGTTTAGTTCCATTTGGCCATTTACCCCTCTTAAGCAATTCTTCTGACATTTTCGTTAGTTTATTTAGGGGATATTTTTTACTATTTCGGTCCCTAGTTCATCTGTTGTGCTCTCCATCATATCAATATATTCATTTTTATTCATAATTGCTATTTTTCCTGTTTTATCGGTGTGTAAAAAAGTTAAGTTTTGGGTTTCCTTAAGTTGTTTTATTATTCTAAAGTCGTTATCGTTTCTCCCCCTCTCTTTCCACTGCTTTTCAATCTCGTTCTGAGCTAGGTTTCGTAATTTTTTCGCTTCCTCTTGAGGAAATAGCACATTTTGCCACTTATGATATATCAAAAGCCTTGTTAGACTGGTAAGACAAGCGAAAATTTAAACTCTGCGAGACTTTTTTTTTATTAGACAAGAAGGGAGCAATGAGGTCATAAAACGTTACTATGTGTTTCACCGAAATATCCATTTAACTCCGAAAAAGCATATAGATATATCAGACTTGGTAAGCAGAAAAAAATAATCATCTTCTCCGATACCTTGATTTTTCTCTATCGGATATTAGGGGAATATGTCCAATACATTTTTTGCAGAAGTAAAGCAGTTTCCAGGGAAACGTTGGGGGAATCGCATATAAAAGCTTTCACATATTGCACTGTTCGATCAAGAGTTGAAAGCTGAGTTTTGTTTTGCGGTAAAAGATTCGCATTCATACAGCCCTTTAAAAGAAAAGATAATAATAAAATGAATAACAGAACAATAATGCAAATTACGCAAAACTAATTGGATTATACATCTAGTCAACGGCAAAATTAAAGATGTAAACTATTATATTTTTGAAGATCTATCTTATATCTGAGTATGTGGTAAGATCTCATGAGTATCTCGCGGCAACGCTAATGGAACTTCAGAATTTAGACAGAGTATGGAGAAAATGTGCAAAATATATTCGTCAGGTAAGATTAAAAAAAAAAAAATGTTTTCAATGGTTATTGTAAAACCAAATTAAAATATACATATTTCAACTTATGGTTTCGGATTGTATGTTAAAATATATTTTGAAAACTTTTCATAAACATTACTAACTCGTAAATATTTTCTTTTACTATTTCCCATTAATTTCTTTTTCTCGACTGAGACATGATGAAGAAATCTACTTAAGTAATTAATGCCAAATGAAACATTTAGAAAAGTCATACCGTATATCCTGTTGCTAATCGAAACTTTAAAAATTTGTCTTTCTTTCTGTTTGGCCATTGAAACATATTTCTTGAAAATAAATAAAATCGTTTTTTAAATGTTTCAATCTTTTTAAAATAATATGTATATTTCTCATATCATCTAATATTTACATTAACATTTGCAATATTATAATTTTTTTCCTTCCTTAACATTACTTAGACGATAAATGTTATATATATCGTCGAGGGTACTAGTAATGATAAGATGGGGCCCCATCTCACGGTCCCAGGCCCTTGCAGGCCCATCTGTCCCTGCTCGGAGCGACTCGGAGGTCAAACCCCGCGCCGCGTCCCGAAGGTCACCGCCAGGAATGACCCAACAGGGCCGCTTCTCACAAAAACTCCTGTCAGACTGGTGCACTGCCCAGCGCACGTCACGCCGGTTATTCCCAAAAGAGGGTGAAATGGTCCCCACCACTCCGCTAGAAGAACCAAATGGTTCCTTCTCTTGGTTCCCCACCCGGTACGCCCCGACGTCCCGCGGGAACAGAACACCTATGAAGGAGTCGGGTCCATGAGCCTACACGAGGTTTTCCGAGCCAGAGTTACTTAACAGATGTCTCTCAAGATCAGATTACTGTTAAAGATAAATAAAATGCATCAATTTTGTAACTAATTAAATGCAAAATTTTAAAAAATACTTAAAGTAGTAACTAAAATTGCTAATCACCATTTTTAATTGGTTTTTAATTTAAATTTATTACTTGTAAAATTATTTTCGGTCGTAAAAAGACAAATATCGCGAATGCATGAAATTTTTATAAAATATTTATCATATATGCTTGATTATATAAAGATTTTATACATTAATTGCATAAAATTAAGCTCCAATTTTAAGTAACATCAATTTATTACGATAATTTAAAGTCCAATTAATTTAATAACCGTTCTGCTTCTCTAATAGGGAGAGGATTTATAAACAAAATAAATATATTTCTCTTCAAACAATTTTTTTATTTGAATAAACAACAACAGCATTAACTAATTTCTTTATTTTTTTTTTTACAAGTTTAAAAAATAAAACCACTCCATTTTTTTTTAAAACTCAGAATGGCAAGTACATAGAAATTAATTAACGCGTATATTAGAAAAATGAAAATTGAGATAAAAATAATTAATATATTTCATAAAATTGAATAAAGGCATCTCCTTATGCAGATAAAAATGAGCTTTAATCAATTCTACGGAAAGTAATCACACTTTCGTATATATTGCAAAAAATCTATCTATACTTCTTTTAAATTAGCTTAATATAATCCATTTAATTTGATAGAAGTAATGGTATTTCTTGTCGATGAATATTTTAATAATAACTTAAAAACTACAAAATTAATTATTTTTGTTTTAATAAAATTATTTGAAATATTATTTTGATTCATTAAATCTTGTATTTAATTTAAAATATTATGTTTAGCATGCCATTAATATATATTATGCAAAACTAGAAAGAAATCACTTAAATATATATAAATATATATGAAAATAATTTTATAAATAACTAGGGGGCACCGCCCCCCTGCTCGCTACGCTCACCAACCCCCAGCTTAATCTCTTCGCGTTTTCATTCGGTATCGCGAAGGAATTCCTATTTTCTAGCCAACCCCAGATTATTTGTTGTGGCTTAAAAATAATGTAAATAGTTCAATTAAGCTCTATTCATAAGCTAATATTAGTTTTCGTTGCATTGAAATATCTCAATTTGTTGATTACCTGCAAGCAAGTAAACCCTATTGTATTTCAATGGGAGCCTATGGAAATTTGGCGAAATACTGGAAGTAGCGCCACGTTGGAGTCACTTTTGGCGACTAATTTTGGTTGCCATTTTAGCGATATATCGCCAAGTTTGCGACAAACTTGGCGACGTTTGCGACAGACCTGGGGACACCCTTCCTTGGTAACCTGCCTTATAGCGTCATAAAGCTCAGACGCATATTTCATTGGTCCATTTCCAAAGCGTTTGTTTTTTTTTACATATAGAAAGATTTACTGGAATTTATTCAAAGTTAATACCTATTTTCCTATGATAATGTTTTTACATAGCATAAATAATTCACTCTGCTCTCTCTAATCTCGTCGAAATTTGTGACAATTTTATTTGTATTCCTTAAAAATTGAGAATCGTATTAAATCAAATCTTTAACATTAAAAGAGCCAACTCAAAAGGTTTTTTTTTTTTTTTTTTTTTTTTTTTTTTTTTTTTTTTTTCTAATGGTTTGCAGCATCTGTATACAACATGAATATCTGAATAGTACATAACCTACCTTTATCTGTACTAATATTATAAAGAAGTAAAAATAATTTATTTGTTTGTAGAAGGTAATATATGGAACTACCGAACCGATTTGAAACGTAATGGTATCGAAATGACGGTGTTAGTCCACGTTCGAACATAGGCTATATTTTAATTCGATGCCAATAACCCAAAACGGGATGCAGGAGCAAAAAACCTTTCTAAAAAATGTGATTTTTGTGTTACTGGAGGTCCTAGAAACATGAAATTTGGAATGGTAATTACTTAAAAGACGTAAATGATCTCTAAGTACCTTTCTTAAAAAAAAATCGAAACTAAAAAGGGGTGAAAATGCGCGAAAAGCGTTCTAAAAAACGTGCTAAATGGCGATTTTTACGCAATCTCAGGAAGTACCAAACCGATTTAAAAAATAAGGGTATCAAAATGATGGTGACAGTCCTTGAACAAACATAGGCTATATTTTATGTCGGTGCCACTACCCCCCAAAAGGGGGATAAGGAGCAAAAAACCGTTCTAAATTTCGATTTTTGCGTTACTAAAGAACGCAGATACAAAGAATTTGGCATGGTAGTTACGTATTAGATATAAATGATCTCTAAAAATATTTCTTTAAAAATTCGAAATTAAAAAAGAGTGAAAATGCGCAAAAAGCGTTCTAATAAACGTTCTAAATGGCGAATTTTACGCAATCTCAAGAAGTACCAAACCGATTTAAAAAATAATGGTGTCAAAATGATGGTGACAGCCTTTGCTCTAAGATAGGCTATATTTTATGTGGGTGCCACTACCACAAAGGTGGAGAAGAAGCAAAAAACGCTCTAAATTGCGATTTTTCTGATACTGAAGGGCCTAGATAAGTGAAATTTATCATGGTAGTTATTAGATATAACTGATCTCTAAGATCATTTCCTAAAAAAATCGAAATTTAAAAGGAGTGAAAATGCGCGAAAATCGTTCTAAAAAACGTTCTAAATTACGATTTTTACACAATCTCAGGAAATCCCGAGCCGATTTCAAAAGTAATGCTTGGGAATTGATGGTGACAGCTTTTGCTCTAACGTATGCACTATTTCATGTCGGTGTCGCTACCACCTGGGAGTTGCAGGAGCAGAAAGCGTTCTAAATTGCGATTTCTGTGATACTGAAGAGGCTAGAAACCTTAAATATGGCATGGTTGCTACTTATAAAATACAAATGCCCTCACAGAACTGGCGAAAATCAATTCGAAATTTAAAAGAGTTAAAGCGAAGGGAAGTATTGAAAAGCATACTAAAAGTCCTAAATTACGATTTCTATGCAATATCAGGAAATAATAAACCAATTACAAAAGTATTGGCTGCGAATGATTGGTAAAGTCTGAGATCCCAACAGGATATATTTTATACCAGTGCCACTACCACCTGAGGTTGGCCAGAAAAACAAACCTTCTAAAAAAGCCTTTAACAACTTTCTAAATTACCTTTTCAATGGAATATTAGAAAATACCAAACCGATTTCGAAATTAATGTTGGCAAATTAATGGTGACTCTGTTTCAACATAGGCATTTTATGTTAGTGTCACTGCCACCAGACAGGTGGCAGACCGACAGCCAAGAAGCTTGGAATTTGACATGATGGTTAATTTTAGGGTGTAAACGCGTACTAAGAACGGTTTTTAAAAAATTCAAAAGTATACTGAAATGAGCGTATGAAATGTTCATAGTACTTTCTAAATTACCATTTATTTTGAATTAATTTTAGTTCTTATTAATTCCTAATGCAGTGTGATAATGAAGTTTTGTCAAGCTGTGGCTTAATTAGTAATTTTTGAATTATTCCTAAAAGTATAATTTTTTCTAATAAAAATTAGACATACAAATATCACTTGGCGTATTTCAACTATTACGCGAGCAAAGCCGCGGGAATTGCTAGTACAATATAAGCCATAAAGATATCCAAATTAAAGAATTATCTTTTAAAATAACATCTTCATTCATAACAGAACTCTTCTAAAACAAACCAAATGTAAAATAAGCATTTAAGGAAGTAAATTATTAAACTTATTTATTTCTGAAAATTTTAAAACTATTTACAGAGAAAATCGCATTGGCATTCAAAGACTAGTAAACTTTAAATTTTAAACAGTATAAGTTATTTAAGTCAAATAAATCCATTTAAAAATCACAACCTCAGGCATATTTGAGTTGCATAAATTAATATGAGAATACCTAAATTAATATGAGATGCAATCTTGAGTTCAAATATTTAGGAAAATAGATTACGCGAACTATAACTTTATTAATACAATAATTACATAAAATATTAAAATGTGTTGAAATATTATTAACTGAACTTTTTATAATGAAGGCCTTTTCATTATCGCCCATTTTTAAGTTAGATTTTTTTGCGTTTTGTATTTTGATTTTTTGATTAAATACCGGTTTTATAGACTACTGTTTCTAATTAGCTAACATAAAACATTCATTAATATTTACTGTAAGCTTTTGATCCAGAAATTTGAAAAAAAAGTTGCTATATTCAAGTTTTTTATTAACTTCAATTAATGAAACATTTTTAAAACTATTTACGGACGCTGTATATTTACTAAGCTATGAGGAAGACAATTTATCTGAAAAACACGTCCAATAATTTACTCATTTATAAAAAATAAAGTAGTATTTTTAACAGAAATTTAAATTATTTTCGCAAGTTTCAAATATGCGAATATAAAATCATATCTTATTCCACTATTTTTCAGTCGTTCGTAAAAAACTTCCCGCATTGTAAACCATTAAAGAGAATTTAACATTTAAACTTCGAAATTTTAGACCTGCGTATTTCTTAAACGAATTCCTGCTTGAACGATTAACATGTCGTTTGGTTTCTTAAGATAAAATGTATCGAAAAATCCAAATATGACGTCAAAATTAGGTAATACACAGCTACCATAGTCGACTATTTTTGTATTCTGTTTGCACCAATATTTTTCTAATATAAAGTTTGATATACATTTATATTGCAAATATTTTCAAAGTAAGTGTTAAGGTTTTCTGTTTCAAGAAAGTGGCGTGAGTTTGAATTAAAAAATAGTCGCATGTGTAGCTAACTGGTAATAGTATTTTACTATTTAAAGTATGATACAATTCCTAAATGTACACATGCCCTAGGAAAAATATAAGTATCCATTAAATAGTTGTCATTGTTTCTAATCGATTACGAGCAGTTACATTCGTATACTATGATTTGCTAACGATGTAGTAGGGGGTGGATCTTTTTTTGGGGTGGGGCGTGGGGGGTGGGATTCTAGAAGAAATGTAGTGGTGATAGAAAATTCATTCTACACTCTCAAAGAAAAAAAAACGGTTACCCCAGTAAATTTCGGAATAATTTCCGTCATGGAAATATACGTGTTTTAAATGAATTTTTCTACGTCTTTTCCCAGATTCCCCATAATAGAAATTTCCGTTTTCGAAACAGAAACTTTCCGTTTTCTTGCAAAATTTCCGAAAAAATGAGATAGTTTTTTTTAATTTTTCAAAAAATTGTATATTTTGTGTCCTGAATTTTAAAATGGGATCAAGAGTTATGAAATAAAAGCTGAAAATTACCATACAATAATATTCAAACTATCATTTATTCTTTTATTTATTTATTTATTTATTTGTACGGTAATTTTCAGCTTTTAATTAATAATATCATTAAGATCTCAAACGATTTTAAACTTGTAATATTACGAAAAACGAACATTTTTTATTTTTTTAAACACTATCTTATTTTTATATTTTAAATTTCAAATTATTTTATTAACCAAGCATAGTCAACTTGCATATCAAATTAAACCGTATGTAATTCTGTTTAAAATGAGGGACGAAGTCAAAAACTGATGATTTTTCGAATAATAATAATAATATAAAAATCTTATGCGATGAAAAATAATTAAAAAATATTTTCTCATTTATATCATCAGGTAGATTAATTTCGGTTCGAAATCTGATGTGAAAAAAATTATTCCATATTTTAATGTAATAAGGGAAATTTAGTTTACAATTAACTCTCTAATACCAATTTTATCTTTATTATATAAAAATGAACTCATATACACTTAATAATATTCAAATAGTGTAACTCCGGGAGAGTCGCCGCATCCGGGATAGATGCAGCACCTCTTGTATTTCTTATAATTATCGATAGACGGTCGTCAAACGCGCAGTATAGGTGCGCAATAAGATTATTTTAACTAGTGTATAGCGTGAATCTCATTTCAAAGTTTACTTGTAGAAGTGCAGTCCTTATTTTGACGTACGCGCATGATTTCACTGTCCAGACTTTTAATCACGTTATGCTTAAATACTTTTCATACACTTATTACTAAATGCATGCATAATTTCGAAGTCAAAACTAAGTGTAGCGATTGTGTAGAGTACTGTGTGTATGTTTACGCCATTCCCCTTTGCGATGGAAGGTAACTGTAATGGCCGACGTCTGCACCATGCAAAATAGGATACATGCTGCACTACAATTCCGGTATATATGCCGCAGTTTCTTTTGTACGGGATGATTAAGTGTTATTAACTTTTCCTTTTCTTTTTGCACAGACTAACCATGTTATGCATGTTTTCAAGTTTACTAAAACCAAAGGATAAAAAGGAAAAAAATAAAAAGGAAGAAGGGCAAGAAAGATGCAAGTCAAGATGATAATAATGAAAAATTGGATTACGCGTAACGCGTGTGTTCTTTGCAAGGAATGTTTAGAAAACTACTCCAAAAAAGAGGAAGTGTAATTGGCTTCGTTGTATCATGTGTCAAATGTAGTTACATAAATACTTTTTCGACACTTTTTGTCTAGATTGTAGTAAAAAAAAACAGGTCTATTGACCCATTCGGGACCATATAAGCTCCTTCATAAAGAGCATACAAAATTTGTTTCTGGCACCAATAAAAAAAGAAAAGTAATATTTTCTTTCTTTAATTAGAGCATTTTATGATTATTTAATTAAAGGCAACTCCTTTAAAAAAAGTGGTGTCAACCGAATGAAATTTCTGTAAAAGACGCCGGTCCCGAAAGGGTTAACAAATAAATTATGTAAACACAATTTTACTTTTTTTTCTTTTCCCTCTCTAATACATTGATGTTACTTTGTTGCTGAAATAACAATTAAAATTTAATGCAAAAAAATAAGTCGATAATTTTAATAGTGAAAGTAGGCAAACAATTATTAATTTGAATGTACTAGATACGTTTCATTGTACTCATTTAGTTTCATTTTGTTATTACATCGTTAATTATAGTCCAGATATGAATATTTTTTTAAGTATTTTTATTTATAATTTCATTCTGTTCTCATTACAAGCGCGGCATAACTACCGCAAAAGTGCGGCGTCTCAGCCTGAATGTACGGGTGACGCGCCGCAGTGAAATGTTTTAGAAAAAAAAAAATGTTAAAAAATATTAATTATTTGTTTTGAATTTTTTTGTCACAGTACACGTGTTGTATGTTTAACATTAAATAGCACAGCATGTTTTTTTTTTTTTTTTTTTTTTTTTTTTTTTTTTTTTTTTTTTTTTTTTTTATGTCCACCATGGGACTTTATACACAAATTCAAAAAAATGTGCGGCATAAATCCCGGAATTACCCTATATTATTATTATTTATAGGTTAATAAGAGGGGGTGAAGGAATTTACATTAGCGTCTAAATCGCGTCCCTCACAACGGCTCATATCACAAATACACCCGCGAAATTCCCTATGCTACTGATAAAGTCCCTATTTAAAGGGAAAATGTGGTTTTTCTTTTTTATCTGCGGAGACGAGTTAAATTCAGATTTTTTTTTTTTTTTTCGTGTATGTGTGTGTGTGTGTGTGTGTTCCTATTGATAAATAGATTAATGTAGAGGAATATTTCTAGATAAAAATGTTATCCTTTAGATGTTATAAATACGATTTTTCTTAATTTTGTTATTTTTTTACTTATCAAATCCCTGTTTGTTTCATTATTTAAAGGAAGGAAAAAATAATATATGAATATTAGTTTTTAAAATGGCTTTCTTAGGTAAAGATAAGCAGTCAGATCTTAAATATCTAGCATTAGAGATCAGAGAATAAGCGACTAACGAGTTGAGTATAATAGATTTAAAAGTTTTAGTAACTTTAAGTGTAGAGCGCCCGAAATATTCGTTATGTTTTAGACCCAAAATCTGAGTTTCGCCAAAAATTCGTTTTCGGGGAAAATGCTGCTGAAAATTCGGCCGAAACTATCTGTATTTCAAAAATTTCCTTTGTTTCTTCGGAAATTTTCTACATTACTCATTGATTTGAGCTGTATCGGCTTAAATGAGACATTCTTCATTTATTGCTAAGAACTTCACTGTTTATAATTATCAGTCATCAGGGACTCCAGATATTAGTGCAAAGTATAACGCAAGAAATGCATATATGACTAAACTTTGAACACGCTTTACACGTGCTCATTAAAAGCTACAAACTTAACAGTAATTATTTATTTAATCTTTTTATTGAACAGCAAATGTTACATATTGCTTTTTTTTTTAAAAGAATTTAAAAAATATATCGGGTTTTCTTTCTGTCATGTTATCGATTTGAATATATTTCATTTAATTTGGCTGCTATGACGAAAAAAAAGTATTTACATAAATTTTACTTATGTTTTTTGAATAGCTTGACACAAAAGATAACTCAATTGATTGAAATAAAACATTTCAATGTATGATATAGGCTCAGTGAAAATTTGATATATTTAACAGTGTACAGGAAAATTTAAAAATATCGTTTGATGTGAAAAATATTTAAAAAGACAAAAGTAAAATAATTTTTATCGAATTTCAAAACAAACCTTTTAAAGTTCTATAAATTCGCCACTCAAATTTTCATATCATCTCATTTAAAACCCATATTTTGAATTTATCAGAGACCTGAATAAAAAAGCATTAGTGAATAAATTGTATCAATTGATGTTGAAAATACTGTTTGCACTTGTGAATATAAATACAAAAAAGAAAATGATGATATATTTTTCTTTTAATTAATAGCGTAGAGTTACCCAAATTTTTATATCAATATTTTTAATACCTATATTTAAATTTTTTAGAGCCATAAGGTAAAATGCTGTGTCACAAACGTTTAACAAGTTGAGGGTTTTCGTACTGATTTTAATTACTAATAAAAATTGTAAATGAAAAATTCATGTTTCCCAGTTCTGCGTTCTTCCATCTTTACAAGAGGAAATTAGTTGGATTCCGGTTTTCGATGGATTTATACGTTATAGAAAATCCTGAACACGATTTAATGTTTTGTAGAAAATGTCTGTCTGTCACTCTGTCTGTATGTGACAAAAATCTTGTGGGCGCTCTATCTCAATAACTAATACACGAAATTTCACAAAACTATAGATTCAGTTAGACCTTGATATAAACTGGTGCTAATTAGTGTTTGGTGTATATTGCCCAACAGCTATGCTGATTTTGTCACGATTTCAGCTATAACTCTATCAAGAATTGCTGTACGGAATCTAATAAAACATTAGATTCAGTTAGACCTTGGTATAAAGTAGCTTGATTAGTTTTTAATGTATATCGTCCAGCAGGTGGTGCTGCTGTGCTGCTTTCTGTACGATTTCTATCTGAGATTAATATCTATATCTCAAGAACTAATGCACGGATTTTCATCAAATTTCATTTTCAATTAGACGTTGATATAAGCTGTTGCTGATTAGCTTTTGGTGTAAATCGCACTTCAGGTGGCGCTTCTATGCTGAATTTTTCACAATTTTCGCAAAAGCTATATCTCAAAAACTAATGCACGCAATTTTATCAAACTTAGTATGTTGTTGCATTTTCACGTAAATAGATCCTTATTAGTCTTGGGTGTATATTGAACAACAGATGTTGATTTTGATACTTTGTGTTAGAAATTTGGTTGCGGACATCTAAGAGGTCGGGTTCCGAAATTCAATGATTTGTTTGAAACAATGCGATACTTATATCTTCTTATTAAATACATCCAATTGAACGTTCCTTTACATTCCTGATGATGGACATAGATTGCCATTTAATTTTACCACTGTGATAGCTAATTTTGATTTATTAACATGTATGAAATAGAATAAAGTTTTGAAATTGGCATGTCAGTCTAGTTATATTCTTACAAAAATAAAGTGATCATCTAACTAGGAAATGAAGCAGATTTTAAAAAAGAATATTTATCCATAATTTTATTTTTAGGATATTGTACCTCGCATCAATGCTTAAAAGGCAGATTTTTTTAAAATGTATTCTAGTATTTACTTTCATAACATAATAGCGAATTTTTTTCTTTTCTAAAAAACAGAAATTTTATAAAATGCTAACACTTTCATTCATTATGCTTAAGTTGTCTGTAATATTGTTTTAATTTCTCTTTATTGAACATTAGTAAATAAAAAATCCCGTCTCCAGTAAAAATCAATCCAAAAGAAAAAAATAAACTGATTTTATTCAGATTTTTAAAAAAAATATTATAATACAAATAAATGATGATATCAAGAATTATAAATCCGATTTTAAATAAAGCTCTTTTAACTTGCACATAAATGATATTTGTTAGCTGTTTTATTATTTTTTTTTTATTTCTAAAAGCTATGAAGACAGGATATGCAACGCTCCGCTTTTAAGCTGAAAGTAAACGACGTATCCTATGAGCCAGCGCGCCGTGCTAGGGAATTTCTCGGGTGCATTTGTGATATGAGCCGTTGTGAGGGGCGCGATTTAGACGCTAGTGGAATTTACCCCTTTAACTGTAACATGAATGGTCCTATCGCTTTTCTGAGCTAGCTCTGAGACTGTTGCAGAAGAATAAAAAGTTTATCTAATTCGATTTAAGAAATATACTGAAGATTTCTGGATTGGAAGCATCTACCCGATGCTACTATTTTTTGAATAACTCAAAAAATATCTTTAATTAACAAAACAAACAAAACATTTATTATAACAAAATGAAATCGAAATAATACTTCTTGAACTTACTTCTCTCTTTACCGTAGATGTTCTACTTTTCAACTGAATTAGAGCATTCTTATATTTCTTAATAAAGAAAAAGTCCAAAGATAAATTTTTGTCATTTTAGAAAAAGAAATTATGATAATCAATAAAATGAACAAAACATTCAGTTTTTATGCAAAGAGATACAAGAAAAAATAATCTAAACAAGTGGGTAAGTGTGATCACAGATCGCACAGAGGGTTTCGTTTAATATTCCTTTCAAAACACTTTATCCTTTTGAAAAATCTGTTAGTTCCACATTTCACAATAAGGGGCGCACTCTATTCTAAACAAACCTCTATCCGAACGAAATCCGGTTTTACATACTATCCATAGATATATTAGTCGAGGGGATTGGACCCATACCACACGAGATAAGTAGGCGCCCCTGGCGGTAGAAAGTGGAATTAAAATATGTTATGCTATGGTGCATAATATGAAAGAATGGTGAAAGGTGTGTCGGCAAAAGTTAGAAAAGTGCTCCCCGGGTGAAACTTTGGAGGTTAGAAAAATTGCTTAAAATATACAAGTTAGAGCACGGAGGAGTAAATAATATAAGACTTTTTGAAAATTTTATAATTTGTCGTGTGGTCTGAGGTATTCAGCTATACGTATGCAAAAATTCATGTTTCCAACTTAATTAGGGCTCTCTTAGAAAGAATTGCTTAAAAGACATATGTGGTAGCTTAAAGGGCTAAACGTAAGACCTTTTCAAGATTTTATGATTTGTCGCCTGGCCTCAGGTGTTCTGCTATAAGTATGCAAAATTTCAAATCTCCAATTTAATAAGCGGCTCAGTTAGAAAGAATTGCTTAAAATACGCATGTAGGAGCCCAAAGGGTTAAATGTATGACTTTTTCAAATTTTTATGATTTGTCGCATGATGGTGTTCAGCTATAAGTATGCAAAATTTCACGCCTCCTACCTAAATAGGGTGTCACTTAGAAAAAATTGTTTAAAATACACATGTAGGAGCCCAAAAGTTTAAAAGTACGACTTTTTCAAAATTTTATGATTTGCCGTTTGATGTGAGGTGCTCATCTATAAGTATGCAAAATTCCACGCCTCCAACCTAATTAGGGGCTCACTTAGAAAGGATTGTTTAAAATACACATGTGGGAGCCCAAAGGGTTAAATGTAATACTTTTTCAACATTTTATTGTTTGTCATTTGATGTGAGGTGTTCAGCTATAAGTATGCAACATTTCACGTCTCCAACCCAATTAGGGTTCACTTAGAAAGAATTGTTTAAAATATACATGTGGGTGCCCAAAGGGTTAAATGTACTTTTTCAAAATTTTATGATTTGTCGTTTGATAAAATGTATTCAGCTATAAGTATGCAAAATTTCACTCCTCCAACCTAATTAGGGGATCACTTAGAAAGAATTGTTTAAAATACACATGTGGGAGCCCAAAGGGTTAAATGTACGACTTTTTCAAAATTTTATGATTTGCCGTTTGGTGTGAGGTGCTCAGCTATAAGTATGCAAAATTTCACGCCTCCAACCTAATTAGGTGCTCACTTAGAAAGAATTGTTTAAAATACACATGTGGGAGCCCAAAGGGTTAAATGTACGACTTTTTCAAAATTTTATGGTTTGTCATTTGATGTGAGGTGTTCAGCTATAAGTATGCAACATTTCACGCCTCCAACCCAATTAGGGTTCACTTAGAAAGAAATGTTTAAAATACACATGTGGGAGCCCAAAGGGTTAAATGTACGACTTTTTCAAAATTTTATGATTTGTCGTTTGCTTTGAGGTATTCAGCTATAAGTATGCAAAATTTCATTCCTCAAACCTAATTAGGGTTCACTTAGAAAGAATTGTTTAAAATACACATGTGGGAGCCGAAAGGGTTAAATGTACGACTTTTTCAAAATTTTATGATTTGCCGTTTGATGTGAGGTGCTCACCTATAAGTATACAAAATTTCACGCCTCCAACCTAATTAGGGGCTCACTTAGAAAGAATTGTTTAAAATACACATGTGGGAGCCCAAAGGGTTAAATGTACGACTTTCTCAAAATTTTATGGTTTGTCATTTGATGTGAGGTGTTCAGCTATATGTATGCAACATTTCACGCCTCCAACTCAATTAGGGTTCACTTAGAAAGAATTGTTTAAAATACACATGTGGGTGCTCAAAGGTTTAAATGTACGACTTTTTCAATATTTTATGATTTGTCGTTTGCTTTGAGGTATTCAGCTATAAGTATACAAAATTTCACGCCTCCAACCTAATTAGGGGCTCACTTAGAAAGAATTGTTTAAAATACACATGTGGGATATCAAACGGTTAAATGTACGACTTTTTCAAAATTTTATGATTTGTCGTTTGATCTGAGGTGTCCATCTATAAGTACGCAAAATTTCACGCCTGCAACTTAATTAGAGACTAACTTAGAAAGAATTGTTAAAATATACATGTGGGTGCCCAAAGGGTTAAATGTACTTTTTCAAAATTTTATGATTTGTCGTTTGATGTGAGGTATTCAGCTATAAGTACGCAAAATTTCACTCCTGCAACCTAATTAGGGACTTACTTAGAAAGAATTGTTTAAAATACACATTTGGGAGCCCAAAGGGTTAAATGTACGACTTTTTGAAAATTTTATGATTTGTCGTTTGATGTGAGGTATTCAGCTATAAGTATGCAAAATTTCATACCTCCTACCTAAATAAGGGTGTCACTTAGAAAGAATTGTTTAAAATACACATGTAGGAGCCCAAAAGTTTAAATTTACGACTTTTTCAAAATTTTATGATTTGCCGTTTTATGTGAGGTGCTCAGCTATAAGTACGTAAAATTTCACGCCTGCAACCTAATTAGGGACTCACTTAGAAAGAATTGTTTAAAATACGCATGTGGGAGCCCAAACGGGTTAAATGTACGACTTTCTCAAAATTTTATGATTTGTCGTTTGATCATCGCTGCATACTATAGCTCTTCAGCTATAAGTATGCAAAATTTCATACCTCCAACGTAAATAGGGTTGCACTTAGAAAGAATTGTTTAAAATACACATGTGGGAGCCCAAAGGGTTAAATGTACTTTTTTCAAAATTTTATGATTTGTTGTTTGATGTGATGTTTTCAGCTATAAGTATGCAAAATTTCACTCCTCCAACCTTATTAGGGGCTCACATAGAAAGAATTGTTTAAAATACACATATGGGAGCTCAAAGGGTTAAATGTACGACTTTTTCAAAATTTTATGATTTGTCGTTTGATCTGATCTGCCCATCTATAAGTACACAAAATTTCACGCCTGCAATTTAATTAGGGACTACCTTAGAAAGAATTGTTAAAATACACATGTGGGAGCCCAAAGGGTTAAATGTACGTCTTTTTAAAAATTTTATGATTTGTCGTTTGATTTGAGGTATTCAGCTATAAGTATGCAAAATTTCACTCCTCCAACCTAATTAGAGTTCACTTAGAAAGAATTGTTTAAAATACACATGTGGGAGCCCAAAGGGTTAAATGTACGACTTTTTCAAAATTTTATGGTTTGTCATTTGATGTGAGGTGTTCAGCTATATGTATGCAATATTTCACGCCTCCAACTCAATTATGGACTCACATAGAAAGAATGTTTAAAATACACATGTCGGAGACCAAAGGGTTAAATGTACGACTTTTTCAAAATTTTATGATTTGTCGTTTGATCTGAGGTGTCCATCTATAAGTACGCAAAATTTCACGCCTGCAACTGAATTAAAGACTAACTTAGAAAGAATTGTTAAAATATACATGTGGGTGCCCAAAGGGTTAAATGTACTTTTTCAAAATTTTATGATTTGTCGTTTGATGTGAGGTATTCAGCTATAAGTACGCAAAATTTCACTCCTGCAACCTAATTAGGGACTTACTTAGAAAGAATTGTTTAAAATACACATTTGGGAGCCCAAAGGGTTAAATGTACGACTTTTTGAAATTTTTATGATTTGTCGTTTGATGTGAGGTATTCAGCTATAAGTATGCAAAATTTCATACCTCCTACCTAAATAAGGGTGTCACTTAGAAAGAATTGTTTAAAATACACATGTAGGAGCCCAAAAGTTTAAATTTACGACTTTTTCAAAATTTTATGATTTGCCGTTTTATGTGAGGTGCTTAGCTATAAGTACGTAAAATTTCACGCCTGCAACCTAATTAGGGACTCACTTAGAAAGAATTGTTTAAAATACACATGTGGGAGCCCAAACGGGTTAAATGTACGACTTTTTCAAAATTTTATGATTTGTCGTTTGATCTGAGCTCTTCAGCTATAAGTATGCAAAATTTCATACCTCCAACGTAAATAGGGTTGCACTTAGAAAGAATTGTTTAAAATACACATGTGGGAGCCCAAAGGGTTAAATGTACTTTTTTCAAAATTTTATGATTTGTTGTTTGATGTGATGTTTTCAGCTATAAGTATGCAAAATTTCACTCCTCCAACCTTATTAGGGGCTCACATAGAAAGAATTGTTTAAAATACACATATGGGAGCTCAAAGGGTTAAATGTACGACTTTTTCAAAATTTTATGATTTGTCGTTTGATCTGATCTGCCCATCTATAAGTACACAAAATTTCACGCCTGCAATTTAATTAGGGACTACCTTAGAAAGAATTGTTAAAATACACATGTGGGAGCCCAAAGGGTTAAATGTACGTCTTTTTAAAAATTTTATGATTTGTCGTTTGATTTGAGGTATTCAGCTATAAGTATGCAAAATTTCACTCCTCCAACCTAATTAGAGTTCACTTAGAAAGAATTGTTTAAAATACACATGTGGGAGCCCAAAGGGTTAAATGTACGACTTTTTCAAAATTTTATGATTTGTCGTTTGATGTGAGGTATTCAGCTATAAGTATGCAAAATTTCACTCCTCCAACCTAATTATGGACTCACATAGAAAGAATGTTTAAAATACACATGTCGGAGCCCAAAGGGTTAAATTTACGACTTTTTCAAAATTTCATGATTTGTTGAATGATGTGTGGTGTTCGTCTATAAGTATGCAAAATTTCAAGTCTCCAACATGTATAGTTTCTGAGAACGGGCTCTGTGACGGACAGACAGACGGACGGACAGACAGAGGAGCGAGACGAATAGGGTTTCGTCAGATGAACGAAACCCTAAAAACATGTCACGTGATCCCTCTCTTCCGAGCTGAGGTAAAAATAGAAAAATTACGCAACACTGAACACACAACCCAAACGATGCATAAAAGGCCCGATTAAACCGTAAGACATTATTTCTGTAATAAACTCTGTTCACATGATTTTTATAAATAAAATTCATTTATTCAGAAAGTTTTAGCAATAATACTCCTCATCTTTGTAATATTTTTATTATTGAGCATCTACCTTATTTTGATCTTTCTTTTTTTAATGTTGCATGTTTACGTTTTCAAAAGTATCTTACACCGATACATGAATATAGAATAGATAATCTGTTTTATATATCTAATATCTACCTATGTTCATGCACCGTTATATGCTTTCTTTTTTTCATAATGAGTGAACGATTTAACGAAAAACAAGGTAAAAATTTCATCTTGAATGCTATATATAAAGTAAATATGATATAATTGAATTTAAAGCGACATAAAGCAATGGTGTAAGGTTAGTTGGGGTAACTGGAACCACGAGGTAACCGGGCCATAGGCTATTTTATAAAAAAAATTGTTGGTGTCTTTTAAGTTTTAGCTTTTGTGAACAATGCCCCTTAATCTCTACTTCCTAAAACAACGTGTATCAACTCAATCAAAACTCCCACTTTGCTGTGATAGGTTGTCAAAGATTTACGTTTCTTTTTTAAAAAATAATGTCTATTATCGCTGAACTTCCTCGGCTGATTATTAAAATACTGTAAGTACTTTTATTAAACAATCATTTTTTAAAGACGTACAGCTGCATTAATATTATTAGGTATCTATACATATTTACTTCATATGTTTCAAATGTTAGCCCGGTGTCCCAGTTACCCCATAATATTTTCAAGAATGGGGTAACTGGGACATGTATCCGGGGTAACTGGACCATGCTGGATCCAATTTCCCCAATAGTTATAAATAATTTGTTTGTGTTTCTCCTACTACGGGAAGTAAATTTCTCCATTGTTTTTTGCTCACAATAAAGAAAATTATAGAATACCTTATTAAAATTATGTTTTGAAATTTTTAAAAAAAGTATTGAGTGGTATCAAACCAAATTTCTTGGCCACTTGAGAGGCGGTGATGCCGTTATGGCATGGCTTAATTTTAATTCCTAATTGCCACATTGGCACCTGAATTTTATAATGAAAATTTCATCTTTATTGAGTACGCGAAAATATACTTTTACTTGTTTTCAGATAGATTCTCTTGTAAATATTGGTATCAGTAAATTATTTCAACATTTTACGAATGCAAGTACCTTGTCGCTGAAAGCGAGATAGTTATTTGTACCTTGAAATTGTACTATCCACAGGGGTCGCATTCTATATGTGGAAAATTTTATCGTTCCTATCACTAGTTTGAAAATAATATCTTCATCGCACCTTTCTGTAAGGGTTCTGGTAGGAACAATAAAATTTCCCTATATAATGCGACCCCTGGATAAAGTACTTAAGTACTTACGTAGCCGTTTGTTCATAGATTTACCTTGGTATTTTTTCCCTTAAAATACCCATGTGTCTTTTATACTTATTATCTATAATAAAGTACATAAGTACTTCCTTAAGTTATATGTTTTTGGTATAAATAAATCTAATATTTTCACTTTTAGTGCTTTTTTTAGACACATTTACTGCAAAGGTTTCGCTTACAACGCTGTTTATTGACATATAATTTACATGATCTGCCTGGTTTAAATTTATTTAAGTTGTTTACACTTTTTAAAGCAGGACCTGATATCTGATATGAAAAAAAATATATATGAACGCGTGTGGAACATAGACCCCCCTGGTCCAGTTACCCCATTTTTGGGGGCAACTGGACACATGAGGAAAGAAAGATGAAATATGCTTTTTTTATATTTTTAAATATTAAAATGTAATTTTGAGCATTTCTATCTGATAGCGGGAACCTAACTGAACACATTTACAGAAGTTCAGACTTTAATTTAAATTAATATTAGTTTTTTGAAGCTGAATTGTCAGAAGTTCCAGAGTCACATTGTAAAATCATGTCCCAGTTGACCCAACTAACCTTAATATAAAAATATACGAAATATTGTACTCTACAAGTCCCAGAAAATTTCATAAATATTCCCATTTGGTAGGATAATTTTTATAGCCGATGTTTTATTAATTTATGAAATTTAACGTATTAAACAATCGTTACTACGGCTCCAAAAGAGACAATATTTTACTAGTGTCTGCAATCTAATATAACATAAAAACTGATACTTATCCAATTACGCCATCGCTAATATTCCTTGATATCTTAAATTTTGAAATATACAGGGTGGTCATAAAGAAACCTTGCTGATATATGAAACTCTAGCAGCCGGTCCGTTTAACCAATCGAGATGAGATTTCAGATATAGTCATTCAAAGGTATAAGCTCGGGATTCTGTGAACGGCATCAAATTGGCGCTCGCGGTTACGGTTATAGGTGCAGAAACTCGAAATTTTCGAAAGGCAACGCCCATTTTTTTTCGTTGCAAAATGCTCAGCGCATGCGAAAACCCTAAATAGCGCTAGAACGGTACGTGTATCGCAATAAACGGACGCGTTATGCACGCACAAAAAACACCTCTGCGAATGGTAAGAATAAAAAAAAAAAAAAAAAAAAAAAAAAAAAAAAAAAAAAAATTACACGACCGGGGCACACGGAGGAAATATCCATATGGCAAAGGCAAGAATCCGTTTTCTACGCGCACTATCTGGCGAACGGCGTTCTGTGATTGATGTCTTTTCTCTGTAATATGCAAATTTCCTACGTTTAGTTATACAGAAGAGCAATATTTTGTATTATTTAAGCTTCATATCACTTTGAACTTTTATGGTATACCTATTAATACTTTTCTACTCTGTACAGCTATACCCAACTCTGCGTTTTATAGTGTTTTATAAAGTCTTATTATTCGTTGGCAAAGGTTTTTTTTTTAAATAATACAGTTAATAATTCATGTATGTTTTGTACAGAACCCTCTGAGCACGAGGATAACTCGCAAGTGACCGTTTATTTTTTTCAAAAATGTTGTTTTAGAAAAAGGTTAGTTAAAGAAAGAATTTCGTATAATAGGTGGTTGCTATTTATTAATTCAACGGCGTATGCAGAGTTTAAAAAAAATTGTTCATACTATGAAGTCAGTGTTTAGCTTTAAATTTCTTTCGCTGGTAGCTTGATCAAAGCGCAAATACAAAACATAAAGCGTCGTTAAGATACAATTGTATTCCCTCTTTCTGTGACTGGATTATAGGTTAATTCACTATTATTTTCTAAAAAAAAACATATAATTATTTATCCTGAATGTAATAGAAAATCATTTTGTTTAAATACACACATATGTGTATATATATAGACATACGTATCCAATAAATAAATAAATCTAAACACATACATATTCAATAAATACACATATAATTATATTACATTCAAAAAATAAAAAATAATTAGACATGCAATTATAATACATATATATATATATATATATATATTATTATATTATGCGTAGAATTATACATACATTAACGATTCGATATTTTATTGGCTATTTATTTTTTTTATATGTTTACGCATTTATCAATTAATATAGTTTCGAAAAATGTTTCTTTTAAAATTTTGGAAAAACCGTTGCAATCCAATTATTAAAATTGCTGTGTGTGTGTTAATATTTTACATAATATCTTCTCAGTTTTAAGCATTTGTATCCAAGAAAAAACAAAGTTTTTTTTTTCTTGGTCTAGAAAGAAGTTTTATGAAAATATAATAAACTAAAACAAAATATATCAGAAAAATAAAATAAACCTGTTACATAATAGCATTTCTTATTCAAAAGTACAATTATTCTGTATTTAGTATTCTAAATTATATTAAACTGATATAATAAATAAAATATAGTTAATAAAATGCAAATAAGTGCATAATAAGTACAAAATGGTTAAAAAACAAAATATATGATTTTTCATTAAAGCAAATTGTTTATCCCTTTAATTAAAAGCAATAAATCTACATAAACCACATTTTTATTAAAATAATTTAAATATAAACATACTTAATAATTTATGGTAAAACAAATAACATTTATTTAACGTTCAATTTCCTTCAACAATTATGTATTTTTCCATTATGATTATATAAACTTTAATTTAAAAAGATTTTGTAGTATTTATTCATTTAAGACTAAATTGTTTCCAGCGTGAAATACGAGAATTTAGTCATATTCTTTAAAATACATTTAGGAACAATAAATATTTTAATGGTTAGTGTAAGTAAATTTATAGTGAATTAACCTTACAAATATTTATTTTAATGGGTTCCTAAACACATTAACGCCCTGTTAGAAGAATTAAATATTTTAAATATATAAATGTATAGTATTTATTGTCTGTATTTGAGTATATATACAAAAATACGAATAAAAGAATAATTACACAAATTGAAATTTACGCTTTACTTTTACCTTTAAACTTATATCAGCTATAAAGGCATTGAGATAATTGACATTATAATTGTTTGGATTAATAATTCTGTAAAATTATTTTGGTTTAGATTTATTAACTACTTTACCTTATTTATTTACATTACTACTTACCGTCAAATGGGGTAAATTTGGCCCATTAAAGGTAACTTTGTGTCAAAAGAGAAAAAAGATTAAATCAACTATACTTTTTATATCCATTGAGTTATCGACAAAGTTTTTGCCTCAAAATAGAGGTAGTAGCATTAACTTGAGGCTGGCAGCTCATTGTAATTTCCAAGTTTTCACCGCGGTTTTACCGTGGACACAAAATCGTGTGAAGACGGTGAGAATTTAGCTCTTACAACTTTTGACTACCAAGATGCCAATTAATTCATTTGGACCCGGTAATTACGTGTTATTATAAACTCATTAGTGCAGATCAAGTCCTAAGAAGATTATACGTTGTCTTTCCTCAGATAAAAAGAAAAGCGTTTTATTCTATTGTGGTAACTTTGGTCCAATCAATTATGGTTTAAATTTTTGTATATTATTCATGCAATGCATAAAAAAATGTTATATTTGAAGGGAAGATTTTTCTTATTTTGTTGAATTTAAGCATTGATGTTTTTGAGGTAATGCTTTTGTTTATTTTTTGGTATACTTATGAAATTAGACATTCGTGCTTTTACAAAAAATAATTTTATTGAAAATTTATCCGGTGTATTAGTTCCAACTGTACCAAACATGAAAGCTGTTGTCAAAGATGATTGTAACGTTGGAAACTATGTACTTTTGCTGTTTAATAGCAATATTGATCCCGAAGGATACTTTGAAATTAAAGGAGAGTTGTATTGTTGACTGTCTGGAAAAGAAGTTAAAGTTTTGAGGTTGGTCATCGCGACAAGACTCGATGGTGTATGAATGAACGATATTGTTGCATAATTAGTCCAACTAAACTTCTGTCTAAGAGAAACCAGTAATCAGTTTCAGACCTGGACAATCCACGTTAAGGAATTATGAGTTTTGTAATAATTCTTTTCTTAAAATGGATGCTAATTTTTAAAATATATACTCTCCCACGTCTTTTTCAATAGCGTAACATTAGTCAACAACATGTTGTACGCACTATAACATTCGTTTTTACACATGGGTGAATGTTACCCCAATTCAAGGTAACACTGGACAAAACTTTCAAAAACACTTTTTGGTAAAAAAATTCAATGTCGACAAATTTATGATAATGGTGTAGTTCCACTTGTTATTTGCAAACAACAAATTAATATGATATTCATTTTTTAAATAAAGTAAGAGGATGGTGATGCTGCACATGCCATGAAACAGAGAAATTTGAGCCAAAGTTACCCCAGTTGGCGGTACTTATTATTTTATAAGAATTCTTAATTACTTAGTATTTATAAGCGTAATTTTTAAATATAAAATATTTATTTTTAAAAAGTTTCGAAGATTGTGAAAGAATAATCATAATTCAACATTTATTTTATAATAATTATGGAATCTTTTATTTTTCACAGTAGCACAACAATATAGCGAAAGCATGGGATAAAAGAAAAAGATCACTTCAGATTATCTCTTTGAAAAAAAAATTACGCACGTAATTATTATTTGCCGAAAGTAGGCGAAAATTTTAATTTTCTAAACTCAGATGCATATAGATTATCCAGTAAATAGATATTTCTTTTGCCGATTACGAAATCGTATGGAAACTGTAAATCAAGGGCAAATGTTTCTACAAAAGAAAAAACTTATGTCACAGCTAACAATTCGAATGGAATTACTGTGTAATCTCTGAATAACAGTTACCAGTGGGGCCGGCGAAAAGTACCCGCTCTTCAGAGGTGGACGTTATTCAGAAGTTTCATTTAAAAAAATCATAATTACATAAATTTAAATAGAAATACATAGTTGTTTTAATTAATCCTCATTGTTTTAATACATTAAAAAAATAAGCGATTTGCAGTTGCTTTTTTTTTTTTTTTTTTTTTTTTTTTTTTTTTTTTTTTTTTTTTTTTTTTGGCTGGAAATATCTTTCCCCACAGAAAGAATAGTGCAAGTTGTTTTGCTGTACAACACATCATCATTATGATTTAATGCAAAGTTTTGGATTTCACGAATGTTCGTCAAACATTTGGCATATGTGTTAATACTGGAAATTTTGGATGATTATGTAATCTCTTCCATAACCCCTGCCGCATCACTTTTCTCTTTCTCTCTGCTATCTTCCACCATTAACTGTATGAATCAAATGTGCCAGTAACTGCCAAAGCTTTGTACAGACATACAAACTTACTGGCCTTCATGTTAGCATATTATCTAAATTTTACCCATCATTATTAATGTCCTCATTTTCTATGTCTAGTTTTTGGAAAAGGGTTAAGAGTTTAAGAGATAATTTTTTTTTTAAACAAATTAAATAAAATTTATTTGATTTGACTGAGATTTCTGTTTATAAATAAATATGAAATCGTACCAGGAACTGTTAAAAAAATTGCTGGTGATTTTAGAGCGGCTGTTGTTCAGAATTCCTTATTTGGAGGTTCGTACTATTGTTAATACAAGGGAATTTGTTTGGCTCCATCAATATGTGACCGATATTCGGAGGTTGCCGTTGTTTAGAGGTGGCCATTCAAGGAGGTCTTACTCTATTTTAAGATACTTTGAATTTATTTAATAGCGTTAGCGTTAATGAAACTCTGCATTCTTAAAAATACTAGAAAAAAAAGTTGAGAACTTTGGTTAAAAGTTTTGTACAGTTTTGAGAAAACATGATAGTCTTAATAAAATGCCTTTTGAACGACAGATAAAGGGGAAAATAATCCCTTAATTGAGTGATTTAATTAATGCTTAAAAAGATTATGCAGTGCAAATCTGCGAATCTATTATCTCTTTCCTTCCGTGTTCATTTAGTTTTTTTGCCATGATGAATTCAGAATTTTTTTTTTTCATACTTTAGAAAAGTGTTCAAAATATTTGGATATGAATGTGCATTAGACTGTTCCTTTAAACTAAACTTTATTTCGAATATACCGAAACAATAGCAGACACAGCATAATTTTAAAATGTCCAAAAGTTTTCCAATGAGTCGGACTTTTTTCAACCTCATCGACCTGATATGACCAAGACAGTATTCCGGTAATAAAGAAAAAATATCAACGGCCAGTTGAAACAGGCAGGTTATTTTCAACCTCATGTCCTGCACATTTATCAATAAAGCTGCTGATGAGCACTCTTTTATTTTATTTTTGTTGTTAGACATATATTGTAATGTTTCTTTCATTACTTCCATAATTGGGATCGCTGTACGTTTCCTTAATGGAAGTTCATATTTATTCTGTTTAGTGATATGCAAATTATATTTCTTAAAACCAGAAGTTAACAGAAATATTTTTATAAGCCTAACACGAGAAAAGACGCATATAGTTGGCTAATGTAGAAGTATGGCTTATATTAAATAGACTTTTCTGTATGCTTCAGCGAATACGACTAATTAGAATTTTATCTAGAATTTTACAGTCAGCCTAATATTTATTTTCTTCTATCTTTACAAGAAGAAAGTATTGTATTCATGAAAATTTTCGAATTCCAGTTTTCGACGGATTTACACGTTTTAGGGGTCAGAGATTCAGAAAAACGCGTTTTTACAAAAAGTGTGTCTGTGAATCTGTGTGTCTGTCTGTCTGTCTGTGTGTGACACAAATTTTGTGGGCGCTCTATCTCAACAACTAATGAACGGAATTTAATAAAAAAATATATTCAGTTAGTCCCTGATATAAATTGATTCTGATTGGTTTTTGGTGTAAATCACTCAATAGGTGGCGCTGCTATGCTGTATTTTTGAAATTTCTTCAATAGCCCTATCTCAAGAAATAATGCTTGGATTTTGAACAAACTTCAGATACAGGTATACCTTGATATGAATTACTTCTGTTTATGTTTGGATGCAAATCACTCAATAGGTGGTGCTACAATGCTACATTTTTTCAGAATTTCCGCTACAGCTCTGTCTCAAGGACTAATGCACGAATTTTCATCAAACTTCAAATTGAGATATACTTTGATATGAATTGGTGCTAAATTGATGTAATTTCTTGTACTATTTAAATGATTTAATTGACGTGATTTATATAGAAGAAAGTTTTGTGATGGCCACAGCATACTTGTTTTCAGCTGTATTCCAGTTACCGTCTATTATTTCATGTTAAATTAAAAACTAAATATTGCTTTTTTCAAACAGCTTAGTTTTATCAAGGATTTTGGTAATAACCCAAACGCAACCTCGATTTTGCATTTCACTATAAAAAAAACGAAAAGGAAAGAAAATTCAATACAATAATACAACTATGGAAAATACATAGGCATCCAAATTATGCAAGGGTAATTAAGATATGAAAATTGAAAATAATGAAAATATGCGCCTTCAGTGGATATCATTGAGAGGTCTGCGCGTTAAGTGGAGCTAAATATAAACTTTAAATAAGTAACGCTTTGACTAATCTCCGACACTCAAGTGTGCTGTGGGCGTATTTTTTATTTATGTGCGTTGTAGACCTAAAATAAAAATAAAATATTCACTAGTTTCTTGACCTCTTGAGCATGAAATATATCTTCCAATAAAACTGTTTTCTTATCTTTCATAAAGATTTTCATTCAGCAACCCATCTTTTCTAGGTACAAATTAGAAGAAAAAAACATAAGAATCTGACGGACTCCAAGTTTTATTGATACAGATCTTTTTTACTTGTTTTTGTAAAACTAATTTCAATCAGTAATCCATATAATCTATGAAATGCTAAGAAACGATTTTCCTAATCTGCAGATGTAAAAAATTCTGAAGGGAGTGTTTGAGCAAAGTTTACTCGTAAAATAAATTGTTCATTAAATGTATACATTTATTTAGGTGACTCAAAGATGTCAATAACACAGATTGCTTTCAAATCAACTCAAAGATTAAAATGTTTCTTAAAAGTTTAACATAAAAATATATGTTATGTAAGTATTATTGGCAAATTTAACTTGAGTAAACTTTTATAAAGAAAAAAATGTGTATCTCAAACCATCATTTTATAAAAATTGCGAGAGTACATGTGCAAATAGCTCGCACCTGACTGCGATACCGTCGCATAACTGAAATCAAGCTTGAAATAAGGCATTTTTGCCATCGAACCATCTCTGCCCGAAAACAAGCAATTTACGCGGAAGAATATATTATGAACTATAATTGTGCAGTACGAATTAGTAAATTTATATCAAAAGATATAAAATGTAGTCAGTTTATAAACATTAGCAAATAATATTTATCGTGTCAGGAACTAAATTTTAAAAGAATTTGAGAGATGTGCAAGCAGATTTAATTTTAAATGAACAATGTTAAAAAAAAAAAAATCTGAATATTTTTTAAATATATTGGTGCTTAACATGGGATAAAATTGTAACAAGATTATTTTAAGTGTAACGATGAATTTTTGATTTACCATCCTCAAATTTTTAAAATTTTCATAATTAAAATTAATCTAAGTAAAATTTAAGACAAAGCAATATTATAATGATAAGAAATATGAGATAAGAGATCAAACATAATATTTAAAAGTACAAAATAAATTTCCAAAATCTTTATGTAAAAAGGATCATATTTAATAAAAAAAAATTACATGCGCCATTATGGCAATAATGATTCTGGAGATAGAATTTTGTTGCCTACTTATTTTTAACACTTCAGTATCTTCTAGAGCAATATTCATTTAACTCATTTTTTTTTTCAGAAGCGCCACAAAAATAAACATGTATAACCCAAAATATACTAACTAAAAGTATACTATGAAACATAAACTAAATTGTAATGCACTAACCCATTTTTGTTTTGAATTAAAACTGAAACATGCTATATTATATTGGAACGTTATATATTAAAATATAGCCATGATTGATATTTTACATTTAAGAAAATGAAATACCAAAGATAAATGAAACTTTAGCAGTTTTCATTTATGTTAAATAAAAATGTCCTTAACAAAAAAATTAAAATGGGAGTCAGCCATGCATATATTATGAAATTACCTTCAGACTTTTAAAAAACGCACTAATATTTTTCCATGACCACCCGACACTTCAATGAATATATACACCGTTACTTTATTATGCACAAAATTTTATTTGCTTAAAAATAATTAAAAATAATAATTATTACGTTTTACTTAATTAAAATTATTTTAAGAGATCAATGTATTAATTTAGCACATTTTCAGCTCATATAAATCGATTTCTGATAAAAGATTTGTAGATTACTATTCACATATAATTCAAAAACTTATTTTCAACTTTTTTTTTTCAAAATTAATTCGCTACAAAAATATGAATTGTATTCAATGTATATGAGGTAGGCTAATTGAGAAATCCGGCTCTTTGCAAACAGCCTAGGCTCTTTGCAAAGAGCCGGGCTAATTGGAGAATCCATCTCCCTTTTTCCAATTAGCCTGATATTTTTTAGGCTTATTGCAATGAGCCTAGAAAGCGTTAGGCTAATTGAAAAATGACCACTTATTATCCGATCAGGATGATATTTTTAGCTCACAGGCTATCAAAGCCTGAGAGCTTATGTGCCCGCCGATTCTGTATGTACGTGTGTACGTACGTACGTACGTATGTACGTAACACGATAACTCTTGATAGAAATATCCGATTTGCTTCACATTTTTTCTCTAGGTTCATTCTGATAAGGTGCTTACCTGATTACTTTTTGGGAAAGGGGGGAAGTCCCCGCCCCCCTTAATTTATATAAATGGGTTTTTCATGCAGAAATATTCGATTTTCTCCAAATTTGGTATACAGGTTTATTGTGTTAAGGATCTTCCCTGATTAGATTTGGTAGCTCATTATTTAAGTATAAAAGGGGGAAAGGGAGCTGCCCCCCTTAATTTAGGTAAATCGGTTTTTCATGATGAATTATTCGATTTGCTCCAAATTTGGCGTACTGGTTTATTAAGTTAAGGATCTGCCTTGATTAGATTTGGAGGTTCATTAGTTACATATAAAGGGAGGAAAGAGGGGGGGGGTCTATCCCCCCACGTAATTTAGATAAATGGGTTTTTCATGCAGAAATATGCGATTTGCTATAAATTTGGTATATCGGTTAATTATGTTAAGCAGCTTTCCTGATTACATTTGAAAGATCATTATTATGTATAAAGGGGGGAAAGGGGGGCAATTGCCTCTCCCCTTAATTTAGATAAATGCGTTTTTCATGTAGAATTATTCGATTAGCTCAAATTTGGTATACTGGTTTATTATGTTAAGGAGATGGCTTGATTAGATTTGGAGGTTCATTAGTTACGTATAAAGGGAGGAAAGTGGGGGGCTATACCCCCCCCCCCCTTATTTTGGTAAATGGGTTTTTCATGCAGAAATATGCGATTTGCTCCAAATTTGGTATACCGGTTTATTATGTTAAGGAGCTTCCCTGATTAGATTTGGAGGTTCATTAGTTAAGTATAAAGGGAGGAAAGGGGGGCTAGATCCCCCTTAATTGAGATAAATGGGTTTTCCATGCAGAGTTATTCGATTTGCTCCAAATTTCGTATACCGGTTTATTATGTTAAGGAGCTGCCTTGATTAGATTTGGAGATTTATTGGTTAAGTACAACAGAGGGACAGGAGCTAGTGTCCCCTTAATTTAGATAAATGTGTTTTTCATACAGAATTATTCGATTTGCTTCATCTTTGATATACCAGTTTATTACGATATGGCTTCCTTCACTTGATTTGGAGGTTCATTGGTTAAGTATAAAAGGGGGGAAAGGGGGGGGCAATTGCCCCTCCCCTTAATTTAGATAAATTTGTTTTCATGCAGAATTATCTAATTTAGTTTAATTTTTTTTCTAGGTTCATTCTAATAAGGAGCGTTTCTGATTAGATTTGAAAGTTCATTGGTTCAGTATAAAGGGAGAAATGACGGAGTTAATACCCCCCTCCCACCCTTAATTTAATGAAATGGTTTTTCCATGCAGAATTATCTGATTTGCTTCAAATTTGGTATACCAGTTTATTATGTTAAGTAGCTTCCTTGATTAGATTTGGAGGTTCTTTGGTTAAGTAGAAGGGGGGCAACGGGGACTAATACCTTCATTTATTTTTCGAAGGGCATTATTCTTTGAAATAAGAGTATAATATACAATTAGTGTGAATAGCCTGTGAGCTCATTGCCATTAGTTTAACTGGGCAATTTTCTTGTTATTAGTTTTTTTTAAAGCATAACCCTACCCAAACCCGAAAAATAAATTACAACAGACCGTACCCCGATCCGAGCAAGACAAAATAATTTCAGTCTACATGCAACCCGACCCGAGCCTGAGAGTTCCATTTGAAAAAACACGAAATCCCGAACCAAATCTGATAACCGACAAAAATATTCCAAAGATCCATAACCGGATCCGAACAAGACAAATTAGTTTCCGTGGACACGCAACGCAACCAGAACCTAAAATTTCCATTCGAAGTCAACCTGAAACCCGTCCCGAACCAAATCTTAACCGACAAAAATATTCCAAAGAACTATAACCCGATGCAAGCCAGATAAAATAATCTCGTCCACCGGCAATCCGATCCGAACCTGAAAGTTCTAATTTAACTCAATCCGAAACCTGGTTGTGGTCGGTTTTCGGATTGACTTCAAATGGAACCTTCAAGTTCGGATCCGGTTGAAAAAAAAAATAACTAAATCAGATAATTCTGCATGAAAACCCATTTATCTAAATTAAGGAGAGGGGCAATTGCCCCCTTTCCCCCCTTTTATACATAACCAATGAACCTCCAAATCAAATGAAGGAAGCCATATCGTTATGAACTGGTATATCAAATTTGAAGCAAATCGAATAATACTGTATGAAAAACTGATTTATCTAAATTAAGGGGACACTAGCCCCTGTCCCTCCTTTATACTTAACCAATAAATTTCCAAATCTAATCAAGGCAGCTCTTAACATAATAAACCGGTATACGAAATTTGGAGCAAATCGAATAACTCTGCATGAAAAAACCATTTATCTAAATTAAGGGGGATGTCTAGCCCCCCCTTTCCTCCCTTTATACTTAACTAATGAACCTCCAAATCTAATCAGGGAAGCTCCTTAACATAATAAACCGGTATACGAAATTTGGAGCAAATCGAATAACTCTGCATGAAAAACCCATTTATCTAAATTAAGGGGGGGGGTTCTAGCCCCCCTTTCCTCCCTTTATACTTAACTAATGAACTTCCAAATCTAATCAGGGAAGCTCCTTAACATAATAAACCGGTATACCAAATTTGGAGCAAATCAAATAATTTTGCATTAAAAACGCATTTGCCTAAATTAGGGGGGGTAGGCCCCCCTTTCCTCCCTTTATATTTAACAAATGAACCCCCAAATCTAATCAGGCCATCTCCTTAACATAATAAACCAGTATACCAAATTTGAGCTAATCGAATAATTCTACATGAAAAACGCATTTATCTAAATTAAGGGGAGAGGCAATTGCCCCCCTTTCCCCCCTTTATACATAATAATGATCTTCCAAATGTAATCAGGGAAGCTGCTTAACATAATTAACCGGTATACCAAATTTATTGCAAATTGCATATTTCTGTCTGAAAAACCCATTTATCTAAATTACGGGAGGGGGGAAATAGCCCCCCTTTCCTCCCTTTATATGTAACTAATGAACCTTCAAATCTAATCAAGGCAGCTCCTTAACTTAATAAACCGGTATACCAAATTTGGAGCAAATCAAATAATTCATCATGAAAAACCGATTTATCTAAGTTAAGGGGGGTAGCCCCCCTTTCCCCCCTTTATACTTAAATAATGAGCTTCCAAATCTAATCAGGGAAGCTCCTTAACACAATAAACCGGTATACCAAATTTGGAGCAAATCGAATATTTCTGCATGAAAAACCCATTTATATAAATTAAGGGGGGGTAGCCCCCTTTTCCCCCTTTATCCTTCACCAATGAACCCCCAAAACCAATCAGAGAAGCACCTTATCAGAATGAACCTACAAAAAAAAATTGAAGCAAATCGATATTTCTATCAAGAGTTATCGTGTTAAGTACATACGCACGTACGTACGTACACACGTACATACAGAATCGGCGGGCACATAAACTCTCAGGCTTTGATATCCTGTGAGCTAAAAATATCACCCTGATCGGATAATAAGTGGTCATTTTTCAATTAGTCTAACGCTTTCTAGGCTCTTTGCAATAAGCCTGAAAAATATCAGGCTAATTGGAAAAAGGGAGATGGATTCTCCAATTAGCCCGGCTCTTTGCAAAGAGCCTAGGCTATTTGCAAAGAGACGGATTTCTCAATTAGCCTACGACATATATATTTTTAATAGAGATCAATTTCTGAAGCATCAATCATCAAAATATCAAATTACAGCTGCTTCCTCCGAAAAGCTTTTAGATTCAGGTTTAAAAAAAATACCCACATTACAATCTGCAGTACAGCGATTAAATATCAGTTTAATATTTGAAGTTCAAAATTTTAACCTTCATAATTTCCAAGCCTTTAGACTAAACCGAATGTGATATTTATAAAGATTCCAATATGATATTAAAATTAGATGTTTGTATTAAGAAATTTTTAAATTTGGTACAATTTGTATTAGAAGGAGAGCCCCTGTGCAAATTTTAAGCACATTTCTTAAAGTTTATTTGAAACAAAGTTAGCACAAGTTAGTGGTGCGTTTTTTTCCAGATTTGTACATACATTTATTTGTTTTGTTATTGCTGCTATTAGAAAGTGTTATTCGAATATTATTTTGAAAATACAGATAAAAGATAATAAACGCTTTTATCAATAAGTTAATTTTATGTTATAAGTCTGATAAACAATTTAACGCCATCATTTTCATGTATTTTAAAACTGTTTATTTTCAAAGATACAATAAATTATACCAGTCAAAATACAAAAAGGAAAGAAAATCCAGATTATTTTTCTATATTGTTTATTGGGGCTTTTATATTTCATGGTTGAGGAAAAACCATTTCTGAAACAGTAACTATTTTCATCTTTTTTTAAAACGAAATATCTGAAATTTCTGCTTGAATGATTCTTTATAAACTTTCAAAATTGATAACTGCTTTTAAAAAAATGATAAAGTATACAACAAAATTTTATATATTATGAAAAGTTTATTTGTTTTATGTTCCAATTGATATCACAAAGAAAACATTAATATCTGGTTTTCAGAGTTTATTTATCTTTTGAAGAGTTATGGCAATATTTTACTGAATAGCATAAATTTACTTCAATAGAAAAATTTTAACTATATATTTTCATCACAAATTATATTGATGAAATATGAGAATATTTTCATCAGAAAATTTTAAACTATATATTTTCATCAGAAAATTTTAAACTATATATTTTCATCAGAAAATTTTAAACTATAAATTTTCATCTAACTCTATAAAAACACTTAACCCTTCACTGCACGAATTTTTCTATCTTTATGAAAAAATTTATTTGACATCTATATATCGACTTGGTAATGGGAAAAATAGTAAAAAAAAAATAATTTTAAATTTTCGACTAAAATTCGATATTTTACGGTGTGTGCCATGCATACAAAATTACGGTTTTAAAATATCATACTGCAATATTTTGCATATAAATGGGCTTAAATTAATCAATTTTGTCTGTCTAACACTCTGTATCTTCTTTTATATTTTTAAATATTCAGCAAAAAATAATGAAAGCAAATTTCACCGTTAATAGCTTGATCGAAATTTCTTTTATTTCCGAAGAACAAATTCTAATTTGTTGTCTAGTGTACACATCTAACATGGACAAAATAAGTATTATTCTTTTCTTTGGATTGTTCCTGATCAGGGACAGTGATCATGCCCGCTAAATTCATGGCACATAATTAATAACGTAATGTTTTTCGGTATGTGCAAGATATGGCACATGGTGCAGTGAAGGGTTAAATTACGTTTATATAACTCTTATATAATCTACTAATTTTATAACACGTGTGTAACCGATAATAGATGAATTTACTGGCGCATACATAATGTTCCAAAAGTCGCAAAGAAAAAAAAACGCTATAAAAATATCAATGGATCGGAGAAACTTATGATTTTGCGATTTTTACGCACCATAAAAAGAGATTATCTATAATAATAACGAAAGAAGTTTGTGTGTGAGTATGTCGACGGTGTTCTGAAGAGACCGCTGCTCGTAGAGCTACAAAATTTGGAGAAAAGGTACGTCTATATATGAAGTTTTGCACCTCGAAGCCCGATTTTCGATTTTTTGATTAGATTTTTTTAATTCAATTTTTTATGCGATTTTTGGCGCTTTTTTAAGTTTCGAGGCGATTTTTCAACACTAGTGAAAAGAATACGGTTTCTTTCTTTTAACCCAATATATTAAATTTTGTTTTCTTTTCCAAAAAGTTTATTCGGAATTCGCACAGCGAATTTTGAATTTTTAGCAAATTATTTATGCGATTATTGAGCAGCATTTAATACATCTCCATACTATATAAGAGTTACCGTAGGGGGGGGGGGGGGAGTTCTGTCGCCAAATGCCGTCAACTTTGTCGCCAACTTGGCGATATCTCTAATATTTTGCGAAATTCCCATAGACTTCCATTGTAAACCAATAGGGATTACTTACTTACAGAAAATCAACAAATTGAGATATTTTAATGCAACAAAAACTAATATTAACGTAAGGGATTATATTAATTATATTTAACGGAATCCAAGTAAATTAAAATATGAATAAAAGTAACATGATACAATGCTTAGCATGCTTTCCCAAACATATCTTTTAAGAGAGCCCGCAGGTGAAAGGAATTAGATTTGAAACTTTTATCCAATTATAGAAAATTTTTGTGACTTTTAATTCGATTTTTACGTTTCTTCGCGATCTGCTGCAAATTTTTGACATTCCATTTTTGACATATAATACTAATGTAATTTCAACCCTCATTTCAATAAAGTTTATTCGAATTTCGCATATCAATTTTCGAATTTTTCGGGAATTTTGTATGTGAATTTTAGTGTACTTTAGCGATTTCCAACCATTTTTCCACATTAGTGAAAGGAATAAATTTCAATCTTCGAACACAATATATATATATATATATTTCTCTTTTCAAAATTTATGCAGAGATTTAAAATTTTTCGCGATCTATTATTGTGATTTTCAGAGCTATTTCGCAATTCGTGCTGTTTTTTGTCGTACCCGAGCAACGCCGGGAAAGTTAGCTTGTGTATAAATAAAATAAATGGTTAAACTTAATTTCTCGACGTGAGCGGTCACTTCTGCCCTCTCAAAAGTAAGTTTTATGAAATAAATATTTTTCTAACGCGATTTACACCTGTAAATGTCCACCGTGTTGCACGTTCCATGAGTAAGTACTGCTGAGAAGAATACTGACACTTGCTCAGGGTATTCTACATAGAATTAGATCCCCAAAACCACCTGATTACTTTATTACTGCTTTTACGTCTTTCAAAAAAGCATACAAAAATTAAATATCATTTTTGGGATGTGTGATTGTTCTATATACCTTATTTAACTTATGCAAAACGAATATATCATTCAGAAATAAAATTTTATGTTATAAATAACGTTAAGTTGTAAAATACCCAATTAATAAAACAAACATTATGCAAAAAAGAGAGTGTTAAAATTAACAATTAAATAATGTTATTTACAAAGCACGGTTTATAAAAATACTATATTGCAATTAGTGAAAAGAAATCAATCGATACTCTAGTCTTAAGGCTCTAGTAATTTATTATCTTTACATATTGAAATTCTTTATTTTAAATTAATCGAGAAAATAGAATACTGATTATTTTAACGAATTCCAGTAGTACCAGCAGTATATATATATGTATATATATATATATATATATATATATATATATATATATATATGTATGTACATATATATATATATATTAATTATAAGAAAGGGGGAAATAAAAAGAGCCACACGGGTTCAAAAATGTCTCTGTCTTAAACTAATAAGCTAATTATTTTTATATAGAAATATATACCTTTAACCCTCGGATGGCCAGTTGAAAATTTTAATCATGAAAGACTACGTGGCGTCATTCCGTGACCCCATATTTAAAAAAACAAACCATATTTATTTACCATATCAAAAAAATCCCAATAAGCTTTTAAAATTAATTAACAATATAGATAACATTTCCAGCCATAGTAAGAAATAGAAAATGCAACATTTTTGAAACAAAGGATTTAAAAAGTAAAATGATCATTAATTCACATTAGGATTGAACTTGTGCTGGTGTCGGAAAGTGACCCTACTTGGTCAACCGAGGGTTAAAAATACCTTTTGATACAGGTATTTCACCACAATTTGCGAGTTACTCGGTATTAAGGCTCTCAGAGTGTTGCACCGGCAAATCCAACGTTATTACAAAGTTACACTAATATATAAATATTATATAGTGAACGATTTTTTTTTGCCTTGTAATTATATCAATTCCGGAAAAAATCTACAAGATATTTCAGGCCAATCTTACTACTTTTTCTGCTGGGTAGCTAGATCTTTGAACTTCTCCGAATCAAAATACACCGAATGCCTTACAGAGGCCTACAAAACATGAAGACATCTATATTATGTCACTGCATGTTGAAGTAAAAGTAAAACTTCATATTGTCATAATTTTTTAAAGATGCAACTAAAATAAAAGCTTTGACAGAAAAACAAGGAACACCGGTATGTGCGTTACTAGGTGAATCTAGTGCGCCCCCCTTGTTGGTGTAAACTGAATCTGCATGCCACATGCCTATTCGTTGAAGTTTCCGAACTGTGTCTCTGGATCCATCCTCCCCGCTGTAAATTAATTATAATAAAACCCTCATAGTTATTGTGTTCATGTGCGGGAAAAAGAACATCCTGGTGCCACCAACAACAAAAAGAATATATATATAGTACGTGAAGAATAAGCATATTAAGTGAAACAAACCAGCCCTGCTCTTTACTACATCCTGCTGGATTATTATTATATGCTAATCAAGTATTGGTGAAGTAGTATACCATTCGTACCACTTAGTGCAAACACCGCAATTGGAGGTGTCAATATGGTGGAATATTAGCAGGTGTGATGCGGTAGGTTATTTCCAGAAGAGTGATTTAATCAACTCTATCCACTCTTTATAGTGATGAGATTGGCTCAGTTCAATCGAAACATCAGCTATTCATGATGAAATCAAAAGAAGGTGAGGCCGCATGAGTGATCAGTAATGGATTAAGAAATCAGGTAGTTTGCCCAATAAAGCAGAGGCAAAATTCACTTAAAACTGCTTATAAACACATATAAACTTAAATAATTCCCACAGTCCGAGACTTTATCAAAGACTTGAGGCTAGACCACGAATTAATATTTAATGAGAGAAATTTGTTAGTGACGATTTAGATATTCTACCCGACAAAAGACAGCAGATAACAGATTAGACAAGCAATCGAACAGTACAAAAATCTTGCCTCTGAGCTCATGCTCGAGCATTTTGTTAGAATACGCGGAACTATACCAATTGAAATGTAAACTTCAGACGAACCAAAAAAATTCTCTAAAGAGACACGAAAGAAAATGCGATCCGTCACTCAACAGATGGAAAGTCAGATAGGAGCGTAATATATACAAGCTGATATATATATATATATAGATAGATACAAGCTGACCCAGCCAGCGTTGCCCGTTCCCGTGGAGAATGACCCTTAAATTAACATCAGATTTGTATGATTGCATGCCTTTACTCAGTTTTATCTGATATATTTTTTTATGAAAAAATATTGAATTGAAAGTATATGCTATTTAGTGTTTCATTTTTCGTCATAATTTGAGTTTTGGAGTCTATGCTCACCGAACGCGAGCAATACCGCTACGATATATTTAGGTTTTTACTGATTTCATTAAAATGTTTACACATTTTATTTTGTAAAAATATTTCTACTCATCCGAACGCTTCCAAATTGTTGTAGATGATATAAACCTGGTCTAATAAGATGCTATAAAAAGATTGCGTGAAAATATACACGCATAGTTGCTTTTAGAGTAGAAAAATATCGCCTCGGTGAGGCGCGAAGTGAGGTGAGTTCGCCCGTTTATTTGAAATCATTAATATTCGTATTTTTTTAAAAACTGATTGCACCATCGATTAGAAGAATGTTTCAACTTTAAGTAAATGCTGTTGATTTGTCGGTACCTATAAAATTCCACCGTAGAGGGGCGTTGCAATAAGGGAGAAAAACGTTTTTGAAAAATGTATTATTTTTATAATGATTTTTTTTTAAATGGGCAACTAAGAAATCTGTTATTTATTTTTTTACTGCGCTTCAGATTTTTTGTAAATAAATGCTTTAAAATAATAGGAACAGAGAGATTAAAAGAAATATGAAGTTTAATGTCCATAAACAGAAAAAAAAATTGCCAAGTACATATATGCAAATAAAATCTTGATTGGAAAAATAAGAGAATCAGTATGATTTTTTTCAACAGCTACTGCAATTATTCTAAAAGTTCGAATAAAACCAGCTGCAACAGAGTCCCATCAAGGCTTATATTCTCTAAAATTTTATTCAAACTTCAATCTATTACATTATACTTAAATGCAAAATTTGTTCGAAAATGTTTCACAACACTTTACTTTATCTGCAAAAATTCGAGTAAATAGACCAAAATCAAATCGTTATCACAGCCGACCCTCCCGGCGAATGTCACAATTTTCAACTGGTGCTTCACGTCCATCGTCAAAATCATGTATATGATGATTGGTTCATTTATATCTATCACTTCAAAACACTTCCGATGATACAAAATAAAAATAGCACCTAACTTTTCTTAAGGCGCCACCTCCTTGGCAATTTTCTGAAAAAACTTGTAGAATCCTCGGCCTATGGCCTTACATCAGGACAGAAATTTCATAAAATATCATTATCACAGCACCCAATTCTGGGGAATATCCTCGTTTTTATCTGGGACCTGTTGTCCGTACTAATAAACGTGTATATGAGGACGCGAGTTTAAAAACTCGTTTTATCCAGGAAATGAAATTTTGGGAAACCGCGAAAAACCTCTGACTGCGTCCATTCGTTTCCATTGCGAACCAAGATTTTACAATACCAGAAATGCACGATATAACTGGGCGTTTTGCAGTTTGTAGGATTTTTTCGATGCAGGTTCACTAATAGAATAGATTGCTCTAGGATTGATTGATCTAGTACTGATTGATTTGTTGTTATCTTGGACCTGACTTCCGCACTCATGAACGTGTGTATGAAGACGTCATCTTTAAAACTCGCCTTATCGAGAAAATTAAATTTTGGCGAAACCGCGAAAAACCTCTGAATGCGTAAGTTGGTTTTCATTGTAAACCAAGATTTTACAATACCAGAAATGCACGATATAATTAGGTGTTTTGAAGATTGTAGGGTTTTTTCGATGCAGGTTCACCAATAGACTAGATTGATAGTGAAAACTCGATTTTGGTAATTTTGGATAAAGCGAGTTTTGAAACATACGGCTATGGAGATTGGTTCAATTCTATCCATAATTTCACACACTTTTCGGTTATACAATGATGACACTCAGACACAGGAACACACGTATATGCAGACATTTTCTAAAAACGTTTTCTTCCAGATCACTGCATCCTAAAACTTTTAAATTCCTCTGAAAACGGAATAAAAAAATGGCCTACAATACTTTCTTCTATTTTAGATGAAGAAAATTAAAAATGAATCGTGTTTCTGTTTTCTATCCAGACTTATTATTTTTTACTTTCTTCTATGTTCAATAGAAGAAAGTATTGTAGTCGAATTTTTTTTGACTTCCGGTTTTCGACGGATTTACTCGTCAGAGATAAAAAAAAAAACATGTTTATACAAAATGTCTCTCTGTCTGTCCGTGTGTCCGTATGTCCGTGTGTCGCCATTGTACCATCAAAAATTGTATGAAGTTATGCATAGAATTGAACCAATTTTTTTTTTTAGTTTTTGGCTATGGCAAGCTGGTCCTCCCTGAATTTGGAAACATTCCGCCGGTAAGGGGCGCTGTAACAGAGAATTTTGTGCGATTTTTCTGCATTTTGAATATTGTACCTTCGAAAAGTGTACGAAGTTATGCATAGAATTAAACCAATTTTTTTGTGTATCTTTTTCGCCATGGTAAGAAGGTCCTCCCTGAATGTGGGAAAATTCCACCGGTAGGGGGCGCTGTAATAGCGATTTTTGTGCATTTGGAATATTGTACCATCGAAAAGTGTATGAAGTTATGCATAGAATTGAACCAAATTCTTTGTCTATGTTTTTGGCCATAGCAAGAAGGTCCTCCCTGAATTTGGAAAAATTCCGCCGGTAGGGTGTGCTGTAATAGCAAGTTTTGTGCGATTTTTCTGCATTTTGAATATTGTACCATCGAAAAGTGTACGAAGTTATGCATAGAATGGAAATAATTTTTCCGTGAGCCATCGGAATCTTTTTCACTAGGTTGGCCGTTGCGCCTTTTAAGCTAATATTTTTTGAAATTTGATTTTCATGTGAAATATTGTATGCAAGGTGAATATCTCTCTCTGGATAAAAATTTCCATATATTAATAACCTTATAATTTTTGTATTTTTAAATTTTAAAATAATATTCAAATGTTAGAACAAATATTCACCATTTATGTATTAAACCTTAAACATGATAGATAACATAAATAATTATATGTTTTTTAATTTTGCAAGAATAATATTGCCATTCAGAAAAAATTGGTCCTATCATCCTTAGTTACATTATATATATTTTTTATCCATGTAATGTATTTACTAATGGTTTATACATCTTATGACATGATTTATTCGTTTTAAAAAAAATATACATAATAACATAGCTCAATGTAAAAACTTTCTTGCTCTATATTCGATAAAATATATTTACTTTAAATAACTTAATTTAAATCGTTTCGAGATTTGTAAATATAAAAAAAGGTCATACCTGAAAGATTCTGCATTATCGTGAAAACTCAAATTCTTTGCTGAAATTGATACCTGTTGCATCGTTTCTCCCCCTTTATAGCAATCTTCAATTCCGTATTTTCAAAGGACTTTCATTGCTCTTCCTCTATTATACTTATCTTCATTTCTGTTTTCAAGGTTTTTCTTCATTTATTCAATTATTTATCATTCCCATGTTCGCCTCCAGAAATAGGAACAATCATCTGAAATTTCAGAAGAGTAGGCTTTCACTATTACTTCCCCTGATTTTACGAATTTTTCAAAAAATTTTTTTATATTTTTTATTATTAATCACGTCTAAGATAAGAATAAATTTACATTTAAGTTATACTAATTGTCGGAATGTACTGTGTATCGTTCTTTAAATGTATTTAAAAATTTAGCATTATCTTACGCACCAGTAATTTTATATCTATAAAAAATCTTCTTCAGTCACTAGAATTGACAAATTGTTCTTCTATATGTATTTCCGTTTAACATATTTCGGTTTCGGTCAAAGAATAAATCCTGCTTTAAAAAATCCGCTTGAATGGCTAAAAATATGTTTTAAAATCAATTTTGCAAGACCAGCAGAAGGGATATTCTATGAAGTACAAAAGAAAAGTGAAACAGATGAAAATATCTTATATCTGAAAATAGTAATATATATTTGACAAAAAATATCCACATAATATGCTATCATGTTTCTGCATATACTTTTAAACTGTAAACGTTTCGACTATTTTTTTAAGTGGTGTTTACAAACTATATGTTGGAAAATCGTATGATATTTTTCGGTTGGAAATGAATAAATTTAAAAATCAAGAATTACAATCGTTTAAAATAATTCAAGCAAAACTGTTTTACAAGTATTAGTCTTATTTTTATTTTTTTTTCAAAGTGTTTGAGGAACTCTCAGAATAACCAATATGTATTTCAGTCATCAATAAGTCACAAAGGTATAAAAAATAGCAGATGATTTACGATTTTTCTGTTTTTTCCACTCATAAGTAATTTTTTGTTACTTCATTCTTTTTCTAATTTCTATTTCTTATCTTAATAACTGTGATTTAACTTGTGCAGTTTTTCTTAGTGTATGATTAACTGTACCTACCACATATGTTATTTACTTGGATTATTTATGATTAAATGGTTACGTGTCCTATTTCTGAAGAAATTTATTATGGGGCTAGTAGGCGCATTGAACACGAGGCAAGTTGGCTCGGTGTTTGGTGTGTGCTGGTAGCTTAAAAAACAGCAAACACTGAGAAAAGTGGTTGCAAAGCAAGATTTTGGGCACACGAGGCTTGAACAAACGGAGGCACTCGATTGTTTATTTGTGACAACTGTAACTCTGATTATGAGATCGAGTAGGATAGAAGTTACTCAATGTTAATTTTTATAATTTAATAATATTTTTATGTCTGTATAATTTAGAATTTGCATTGTACAACGATAACGCCTTTCTTTAAACTTACTGGTAATAATGAAATTTATTTCTCTTAACTGCGTGTCTTATTTTAGTTTCATTTAAATTTTTATAAAGCGTGTGCCAACGTAACCCATAGGTATAGGCAACTTGCCCCGTGACGATGTAGGTTGGCGCGCAATTTTCCTTTTACATTAGGCTCCCGCTAATCCTAAACTACAAAAGCTACAACCTCAAAACTCGATTTATAGCCAAATGCCTGTTCTTTAAAAGTGCAGTTATAGTTTCATAAAAAAAAAACTTTTAAAAAATTAATAAAAATCAATAACTAAAAATTGCGCCTACTAGCGCGGTCTCCCCTAAGGGACGTTTAATTAACAGTTTATTCTAAATTAAGTAATATATGTTAAAATGCTGTTTCAAATGTTCATGCAACGTATCTTCTATAAAACTAGTTTGAAATTCATCAAATGTAGAAATAATCTCATAAATCTTATTTATCTATCAAATGTAAACGAAATTCAATTACACATTTAATAAATCTTGAACGATTTTTCTTAACAAAAAGTGACTTTTGAGGATTGCAAAGAAGTCCTTATTCATGAACTTAAATAAACAAAAATCAGCCTCTGAAACATGAAGTTGTAAATTTCAAAAATTCCCTTTCTCCTATGAAAGCTCGTGCCTTATACTTAGAATTTATTGAGACTACGCATTAACATTTTAAAAATGAATTCACACATGCAATTTTCAATGATTTCTAGAAAACACTAATTATATTATAAAAATGGGGTAAAGAAGCAAAATTTAATAACTGATTTATAAGACTTGCAACTTACATTTCCCATTAATAGCAGAAAATTACTAATAAAAACTATATGTATATCATCAAAAACTGTCCGTAATCCACAGTTCTATTATCGATGTCAACTATTTCGTAGTTTTACGACAGAATGATTCACCAAATGACTATGAATCTTAACAATGGGTGAGTCATTGACAAATTCAGATGACAAATCAACTTTTCTGCAAGTACCGTATCATACAAAATTTATACATTAAAATATACCTACTGTTATTCTTTAATATATTTAACTTATATTGATCAGAATTGTTTAGAGAATTAAAATTAGTTTAAAAATTAAGCAAGAAAAGCCATGTATTCTAAAATGCTTTATCGACAAAAAAAAAGAAGTAGAAGAAGTAGAAAAACTATACCTAAAAAACATTAACACTAGAAAAACGGCAACTTGCCTTATACCCAAAAAGACGGAATGGGCCAATTGCCCCCTCGATGTTTCTTGATATCTGGAGAAGTGTAAATGCTAAGTAACAACAAAAGAAATGAAGAAAATTAAAGAAAAGGTAAATAAACTTTATTTTGACCTTTATTTCTTTAAATTTTACACTTTATACGTTCTTAAAGCAATCAGTACATCGAATTTCTGTAGGTCCGCATTTGCCGCTAATTGGTCTTTTACATTCGAGGCGAGTTTTCCTTGTATGATTTTATGTCATTTTTATGGTTTTATGTCATTTGTTAGAGTCATATTAGATGCTGTTCCGCATCGGGATGCTGTATTCTGAGCTCGCAGCTCCTCACAGAATTGCAGAATAAAATTTACCCGAATGTGTTTCTCCTTTTCTGTCACTTCTTTAAATAAAATCCAAGAATTTAGTGCAAGCAAATCTAAAACATTATAAAAGTTGTGCATAAGACAACGACATGTTCCAGATTTAGTGATATACAGACGTAACATTTGGTCCACAATGTCCGCTCCATACTTTGTCTGGTTATAAAACTAGACTGTCTCTGGTGTCTTTTCATTATTGTCAGTGGTAAAATTGGGATGGAGGGAACTTAGTATCAGAACATGTTTCTTCGCCTTCTTTTATACGACGAGTAAGTTATATCATGGTCCTTTTTGAATAAAGTTATAGAGTACAATTCTGGTTTCCCTATCTTGGCCGTTGATGGCACTTCTTTGCGAACTTTTCTAAGTGTTCCAACTAAGGTTGTCTAGTTGGCTCACAATTTTTCACTCAGTTTTACAGATGTAAAATAGTTGGCAGTCATTACATTTTTACCTTTCCCTAAATACCCTTGAGTGAGCCTCATCACTACATATTCATTAACCGCTTGATCTGCAGTTTTATTGATACTCTGACCAGTATACGGAAATGTGTTGAGGATATATTTCGAATCTGCATGGACAATTAGCCAAACTTTTATAACAATCTTGTCCGTTTTAATTGGAATGTACTGAGTAAAAGGACACATATTTTTGATGTCAACAATTGTTCATCAAGCGTGAGATTTCCTTCTGGTTTGTAGCATACTACACTGTTTTCAATGAACAAATCCCACAGTGCCGATGCCGATGCGAACTTATATGTTTTCAATCTCTCTAATCTTTATGTTTTCACATCGAATGATATCTTTGAAACGATTTCTTAGCAAAGTATGTTAAAAGAAGTGGCGGTCCCCAGACTGATGACCATAATGAATTTACAGGATTTTTTTTCTACGTATACTCTTCTTGAATACACAATGGAAAAAACAGCGTCCAATTCATCTAATGTCACTGTCCATGTGTCATGTCGAAGTTTCAGGCGATCTTTTGCTTCGGTACATTAGATGGCGCACGATTTTATGACTGAATATTAGACGCCACGCACTAATTACATTATCTGCATTTATATACCTTTTTGCATATGGGGACGGCCCTTGCGATTACTGTAATACGTCCTGTGTTGCACAACGTACTGTAGTAGCAGAAGGTGCAATCACTTTCCAAATTGTCCCGTTGATGGCACTTTCTTCGTGTCCAATTAAAGGTGCACCAGAAAGGCCAGTAGATGTTTTCCATTGATGTTTTTGATTACGCCTTTGAGCTAGTACTCGTCCTCGTGCCGTATATTTTGGAAAAATCACCTTCACTTTCATGAATATCTTTGCTTTCTGCTTGCTGTAATTTAAGTGATAAAAAATTATCAGATATGCGGCTTTTTTTCTGAATATTTTACTAGATTCTTCTATCGTAATCTTATTTCTACATTCTTGAGAGCTTTGCCCAGAAACACCATTTCGAAAAATTGTTTCAGTTTCATTATCAATGGAACTACCGTGTCCTACCGTAACTTGCTTTCCGTGTCTTCTTTTGAAGGAATATATTTTTTATCTCTATCTAAACAGCTGTCATCACTGTCACCTGACTCCATTTCATCTAATCTCAATTCCTTCAAAACCGCTTAGTGAGTGAGACCACGTTTAGGAAACATCTTTTCTATTCTGTGTCACTTCAGTAACTGACAGTATGTTCTCATTCTACTGGTCACATAGATATATCTTCAGGCGCGTCCCTCAGTCGAGTCCATCTCCTGGTAAAACCCATTTTACGAAGGGAGGGGGTGTAAACAGGATGAATAGGGGGAACATGAACTCGAATTACTGGAAATGCTATTTAGAAGGTCATTCCGAGAATGAAGCACTGAGATACCAAAGTGAGAAAAGGAGGATGTCATGGAGGGCCAATTTGGACCTTCGCATCAATCTAGGTAGTAAAAGCACTTGCTTTCGCGAGGATTTAATTTTCGCGATTCTCGCGGGCCCGTCGTAATCGCGAAAATTTAAGCACCACGAAATATTTTTGTTTCGCCTCAAACAATAGTAAAAAATCAGAATTTATTCACTTATCCAAAATTTAATGATTACAGTTACTTAAATCAGAAGTAAGTAAAAAAATTTCATGAATACTTACAACTATTTCCTGAATACTATACAACTATTTCTTGAATATATACAACTATTTCTTGAATTCTATGCAACTAATTCTTGAATAAAAACTACAATACAACTAATAGAATGCACCAAGAATCCAGTGCATAGAAATCACCAAGTTTTAAGGGGCGGTCGCAATTTCCGTGCGGTAAAATTGTTACATCGGCTTTAGCTTGTTTCGATGCTTGAATGTACTATTTACTTATGCTGCGAACGGTTGATTCACTCACCGGCCTTACCAGTTCATACGTGAAATATTTCTCTACTGAAGAATTTCCGTTCAGAGTAGCATATCGGACAATTTTGGACTTCAGCACTTCGTCGTATACTTCACACTGCTCACGGTTTTCTTTCAAAGCAGTAAAAACCTCGGTATTATATTATTTCTTTTGATTCAACAAAGCACTTAACGTTTCTTGCATCCGGAAGTCCTACCGGCGGTGAAGCTCCTATAGGAATTTCCTCTACGTTGTCGTCAACTTGTACAGGCATTTCCACATTTTTTTACGGCACTGATGACACATTCTCTCTCCTAAATTTTTTATCTCTCACTCACAGGCATTGGACGGTCCGAATCCGACAAAATCGAAGGGGTGGGGTGATTACACATTCTTTGCAAAAGGGAGGTTCAGAAGCCCCTGGTTACATAAAGAGCGTGGGAAAAAAAGAGATTAAGAAAAGAAACTTGCTTGGGGTGGAATGCGCGTATCAAAGCCAAAGTACCAAGGTCAAAGTTGATAAGTTCCTCGTGTTGTTTTTAGAGCGATTGGGAGAGGGGAGGTGGGGACGAATTTTCGGGCAAAATGAAGTTTCCTAAAATGCCTTATATAAAAGGGGTTCTGTTTATGTAGTTTCGGGATTTTTCAACTTTCGGTTCTGTTCATATAAAATTCGCGAAATTTTCAGCAATCGAAATCACCAATATCTTCATTTTCGCGAAAATTATGGCTCGTTAAAATAACTGCTTTTACAGTACATAGTTTGAAATGGGTGATTTTATGGAATTTGGGAAGAATTAATTTTAAATATAGTGATAGTAACACAAATAAATAAAAGTCATGAAATATCGAAACATATAGTTCATTAACATAGAAAATACAAAGTCGCAAAAAGCGATAGGGGCCAGATTGGCCCCTTCAGTCATTCTAATGTTAATATTCAAAGTACCTTGTTCTTAAACTGTAAAAGACTTTGAGAACAAGAGCAGATGTAAAGTGTTATACACTCAGAATGACAGAACATAGAAGAACGAAAAATACGATTAAAACACCGATTCATTGCAGTCGTAAAAACATGGAAGTGGTACGTATTTTGATTAGTGATCATAGTATATAGTTATCTATTTCGTTTACATTTACAGTTATAGCAAACCTTGCTAAACTATAAAATGTACCTGTGCTGTTTTGTCATCTATGATGACAGAATGAATCGAAAGGCTTATAGGCACAAGGGGCAAAAGGTCATACAGGTAAACGGTAGGCGATGTTATTTGGATATTTTAAGCCAAAAAATGTCTGAAAAATTAAATTTTTCATTGAAATAGAAAATTTTAATGACGTTAAACCTAAGTTTTGCATGACCAAACATGACTTTTATTTGTCTTAAAAACTGGTGGATTTGGTTTTAAGCTGAAATATCCAACAATAGATGTCTCACCATCATTTTCTATGGGTTGATAGTTCAAAGCATTTTTCTATAGTACTCTGACATTTTTCGTATATATATACATCCGAAACTCAGTTCTTTTCAGTTGCAGTTGTCGAACAGTTGGGTTCTCGAACAAGACATTTGCGCCAATTTTAATCCAGTTCTCGTAAAGAAATTCGCCCTTGGACAAATAAAAACGAACAAAATAAATTGTGGCAAATGAAATATCTCTGCAAACGCTATTGAATTGTTATATATTTTGTTTTAATTCTGACGTACATGCGATATAATGTTTGTAATACTTTTAAAAATCATCTAATTTTAGATCCCTATTCAGCCAATACTGATTCCACTGATTTTTCTTCCCTATTAGGTAGATTTCGTATGAAATACTACCTATTGGGATCGTTCCTATGTTGGAATTTCTGAAAAATGTTTGCAGATCTACACCGATCATGACCCCTAGAACCCAAAACCACCCTCAGTAAAAAACTTTATCTATCTATCTATCTATCTATCTATCTAGCTATCTATCTGTCTGTCTATCTCTATATATCACTTTCTTCTGGACACGATAACTTTCGTAATTCTGCACCAACCTCTTCCAAACTGATACATAAAATCAACGGGCATAAAATCTCGGTCAAGTTCGTTAATGGGCAAAATCGGACCAAGGGGATAGAAATAGGGAGGGGTTTTGTGAAAACCGAAACCCCTCCATAACTTCTTAATTTTTGTACATATCAAATCAGTTTAAAGTTTTTATTACTTCTAAAAATAGGGCTAAAATTTCATGTATCACAGATTTTTGAAAAAGTTAAAAATGGGCTCAAGGGGCGCAAAAAATAGGGTTTTGGGGAGAAAAAAATTCATAGCTTCGTCAATTTTCATATCAATTCCAATTAATTTTATTATAAATCTCCTTAATATTATCTACAACTTTAATATTCAAAAGTTTTTGATAGGACCAATTCGTACCGCAAATAAATAAATAAATAAATAAATAAATAAAAAATAAAAACGAAAACAAAAAGGGGGGTTGAAGAAGTAAAAAATCCTTAACTCCGTCAATTCAAAAGATATAAAATCCCCATGAATTTATCATATATCTTCTTAATATTGTCTACAACATCTATATAGACAAGTTTTGGATAGGACCAATTCTTACAGCAAAAACAAATTAAAAATACATAGCGATTGAAGAAAAAAATCATCTAAGTAAGGGTGTATTCAAATCCAAACTGCTTATTTTCTGACTCACTTTTCAATTCATTTTTACTCTCAAAGGCTTCCAATTGGTACGTTTTCTTACTCAGAAACGATATAATGTACCGTAATGGTCAATTTCTTCATAGAGGCAGAATATATTTTTAAAAAGGCTGTTAAAGTGGCCATTTTGAACCGAATTTCCGGATGCGGATTGTGTTGGAAAAATCATTGAATTAAGGATGCACTCAAATCCAAACTGCTTATTTTCTGACTCATTTTTAAATTCATTTTTGCTCTCAAACGCATTTAATTGGTAGAGTAGCTTATTCAGAAACTATATAATGTACCGCAATGATCGATTTTTTGATAAAGGCAGAATATATTTCAAAAAGTGTTATCAAAGTGGGCATTTTGAACGGAATTTCCCGAAGCAATTGTGTTATCACTTTCTTCTGAACACGATAACTTCCGCAATTCAGCACAAATCTCTTCCAAACTGATACATAAAATCAAGAGACATAAAATCTCGGTTAAGTTCGTTAATGGGCAAAAGCGGACAAAAGGGATGGAAATAGGGAGGGGTTTTGTGAAAACCGAAAAAACCCCATAACTTCTTAATTTTTGTACATATCAAATCAGTTTAAAATTTTTATTACTTCTAAAAATAGCGCCAAAAATTCATGCATCACAGATTTTTGATAAAATTTAAAATAGGCTGAAGGGGCGCAAAAAATAGGGTTTTTGGGAGAAAAAAATTCCTTACTTCGTCAATTCTCAAGATATCAAATCCAATTAATAAGTTTTTGATCGGGCCAATTCGTACCAAAAAATAAATAAATAAATAAATAAATAATAAAACGAAAACAAAAAAGGGGGAGTTGAAAAAAAAAATTTCATAACTCCGTCAATTCACAAGATATAAAATCTCCATGAATTTATCATGTATCTTCTTAATATTGTCTCCAACATTAATATAGACAAGTTTTTGATAGGGCCAATTTTTACAGCAAAAACAAATTAAAAATGCAAAGCGGTTGAACAAAAAAAATCATCTTATTAAAGGTGCATTGAAATCCAAACTGCTTATTTTCTTACTCATTTTTAAATTCATTTTTACTCTCAAATGCATCCAATTGCTAGATTTTCTTATTCAGAAACTATATAATGTACCGCAATGATCGATTTTTTGATAGAGGCAGAATATATTTCAAAAAATGTTGTCAAAGTGGGCATTTTGAACGGAATTTCCCGAAGCAATTGTGTTATCACTTTCTTCTGGACACGATAACTTCCGCAATTCAGCACAAATCTCTTTCAAACTGATACATAAAATCAAGGGATAAAAAATCTCGGTCAAGTTCGTTAATGGGCAAAAGCGGACGAAGGGGATGGAAATAGGTAGGGGTTTTGTGAAAACCGAAAAAAAACCCATAACTTCTTAATTTTTGTACATATCAAATCAGTTTAAAGTTTTTTTTACTTCTAAAAATAGCGCCAAAAATTCATGCATCACAGATTTTTGATAAAATTTAAAATAGGCTCAAGGGGCGCAAAAAATAGGGTTTTTGGGAGAAAAAAAACCTTACTTCGTCAATTCTCAAGATATCAAATCCAATTAATAAGTTTTTGATAGGACAAATTCGTAAAAAAAAAAAATAAAAAATAAATAAATAAAAAAAATAAATAAACGAAAACAAAAAAAAGGGGGGGGGGGGGGGTTGAAAAAGAAAATTTTTCCTAACTCCGTCAATTCACAAGATATAAAATCTCCATGAATTTATCATATATCTTCTTAATATTGTCTTCAACATTTATATAGACAAGTTTTTGATAGGGCCAATTTTTACAGCAAAAACAAATTAAAAATACATAGCGGTTGAAGAAAAAAATCATCTTATTAAAGGTGCATTGAAATCCAAACTGCTTATTTTCTTACTCATTTTTAAATTCACTTTTGCTCCCAAATGCATCCAATTGCTAGATTTTCTTACTCAGAAACCGCAATGAATGTACCGCAAATGTACCGCAATGATCGATTTTTTGATAGAGGCAGAATATATTTCAAAAAATGTTGTCAAAGATGAATTTTGAACGGAATTTCCCGAAGCAATTGTGTTATCACTTTCTTCTGAACACGATAACTTCCGCAATTCAGCACAAATCTCTTCCAAACTGATACATAAAATCAAGAGACATAAAATCTCGGTTAAGTTCGTTAATGGGCAAAAGCGGACAAAAGGGATGGAAATAGGGAGGGGTTTTGTGAAAACCGAAAAAACCCCATAACTTCTTAATTTTTGTACATATCAAATCAGTTTAAAATTTTTATTACTTCTAAAAATAGCGCCAAAAATTCATGCATCACAGATTTTTGATAAAATTTAAAATAGGCTGAAGGGGCGCAAAAAATAGGGTTTTTGGGAGAAAAAAATTCCTTACTTCGTCAATTCTCAAGATATCAAATCCAATTAATAAGTTTTTGATCGGGCCAATTCGTACCAAAAAAAAAAAAAAATAAATAAATAAATAATAAAACGAAAACAAAAAAGGGGGAGTTGAAAAAAAAAATTTCATAACTCCGTCAATTCACAAGATATAAAATCTCCATGAATTTATCATGTATCTTCTTAATATTGTCTCCAACATTAATATAGACAAGTTTTTGATAGGGCCAATTTTTACAGCAAAAACAAATTAAAAATGCAAAGCGGTTGAACAAAAAAAATCATCTTATTAAAGGTGCATTGAAATCCAAACTGCTTATTTTCTTACTCATTTTTAAATTCATTTTTACTCTCAAATGCATCCAATTGCTAGATTTTCTTATTCAGAAACTATATAATGTACCGCAATGATCGATTTTTTGATAGAGGCAGAATATATTTCAAAAAATGTTGTCAAAGTGGGCATTTTGAACGGAATTTCCCGAAGCAATTGTGTTATCACTTTCTTCTGGACACGATAACTTCCGCAATTCTGCACAAATCTCTTTCAAACTGATACATAAAATCAAGGGATAAAAAATCTCGGTCAAGTTCGTTAATGGGCAAAAGCGGACGAAGGGGATGGAAATAGGTAGGGATTTTGTGAAAACCGAAAAAAACCCATAACTTCTTAATTTTTGTACATATCAAATCAGTTTAAAGTTTTTATTACTTCTAAAAATAGCGCCAAAAATTCATGCATCACAGATTTTTGATAAAATTTAAAATAGGCTCAAGGGGCGCAAAAAATAGGGTTTTTGGGAGAAAAAAAACCTTACTTCGTCAATTCTCAAGATATCAAATCCAATTAATAAGTTTTTGATAGGACAAATTCGTAAAAAAAAAAAAAAGTAAATAAATAAATAAATAAAAAAAATAAATAAACGAAAACAAAAAAAAAGGGGGGGGGGGGTTGAAAAAGAAAATTTTTCCTAACTCCGTCAATTCACAAGATATAAAATCTCCATGAATTTATCATATATCTTCTTAATATTGTCTTCAACATTTATATAGACAAGTTTTTGATACGGCCAATTTTTACAGCAAAAACAAATTAAAAATACATAGCGGTTGAAGAAAAAAATCATCTTATTAAAGGTGCATTAAAATCCAAACTGCTTATTTTCTTACTCATTTTTAAATTCACTTTTGCTCCCAAATGCATCCAATTGCTAGATTTTCTTACTCAGAAACCGCAATGAATGTACCGCAAATGTACCGCAATGATCGATTTTTTGATAGAGGCAGAATATATTTCAAAAAATGTTGTCAAAGATGAATTTTGAACGGAATTTCCAGAAGCAATTGTATTAACACTTTCTTCTGGACACGATAACTTCCGTAATTCTGTACAAATCTCTTTCAAACTGATACATAAAATCAAGGGATATAAAATCTCGGTCAAGTTCGTTAATGGGCAAAAGCGGACAAAGGGGATGGAAATAGGTAGGGGTTTTGTGAAAACCGAAAAAAAACTCATAACTTCTTAATTTTTGTACATATCAAATCACTTTAAATTTTTTATTACTTCTAAAGATAATGCCAAAAATTCATGCATTACAGATTTTTGATAAAATTAAAAATAGGCTCAAAGGGCTCAAAAAATAGGGTTTTTGGGAGAAAAAAATTCCTTACTTCGTCAATTCTCAAGATATCAAATCTAATTAATTTTATTATACATGTCTTTAATATTATTTACAACTTTTATATTCATAAGTTTTTGATAGGACCAATTCGTACCGAAAAAAAAAAAAAAAGAACGAAAACTAAAAGGGGGTTGAAGAAGAAAAATTTTCATAACTCCGTCAATTCACAAGCTATAAAATCTCCATGAATTTATCATATATCTTCTTAATATTGTCTTCAACATTTATACAGACAAGTTTTTGATAGGGAAAATTCTTACAGCAAAAACAAATTAAAAATACATAGCGGTTGTAGAAAAAAATCATCTTATTAAGGGATCATTCAAATCCAAACTGTCTATTTTCTTACTCATTTTTAAATTCATTTTTGCTCTCAAACGCATCCAATTGCTAGATTCTCTTATTCAGAAACTATATAATGTACAGTAATGATCGACCTTTTGATAGAGACAGAATATATTTCAAAAATGATGTCAAAGTGGGCATTTTGAACAGAATTTCCCGAAGCGATTGTGTTAGAAACGAAAAATATTGCCCTACTGAGAAAATAATTGTTTACTAATCAAGTTTTAATTAATTGAAAGAAAAATAAAAAAGGTCGCTTATAAATCTTTTCAAAAATCACGTCAGCCTGTTTCATATTTTTTTATTTTTATTTTTTTATTAAAAATGAATCTGAAATATGTGCCAGAAAATTTCGAGTTGTTGAGCATGGAAAAATATTTTTTTTTTTTTTTTTTTTAATATCGCCTTAACATGATTCTGATAAAATCAGCTGTTTTATAAAAAGGAAATAAAAACTCGTCAAAAACAGACAGATAAAAGTGTTAAAGTGGATTTATATCTAATAATTACTTTGTTTTTGTTGGTGAAATTAGTATACTTAACTTCGAAATCTACCTCTGCCTGTAGGCCGGGCCGGCAGGGATTTTTTTATTATTATTATTATTTTTGATTTTCTCATGAAGAAAGCTCAGATGCGATAAGTGATCGCTGTCCCAATGCATTTAATGTATTTTGAGCTTTAAAACCAGTGAGATAATTTAAAGCTTTAATCATATAAAAATTAGAAATGGAAGCCTCAACTTTTACTTATATATCAGATAATTCAAAGTCCTGCAAATAAGTTTATGGGTACGGTTTTAGTAAAATTTTAATAAAATTTTATACGTTTCTTGTTATCTTGCTTATCAATGTATACAATGTACAGTACTGGAAAGTTTTTTTATATTTTACCGTATTTTACTATACAGTCTAGTATTGTGTGCAATACATGCATAGAGCAGAGAAATTGTGGGTGAGAACCAATGAGTCATACTTTCACTTTTTTATCGTAAACAATACTGGTTCGGGTCATTAGGCTTTTAAAAAACTCTTTGGAATGAATTCGGTTTGAGAATAGAGTTGCCAGTCTATAAGTGACTTATTAACTCTTCACTGCACGACGTGCTACATCTGGCACATACCTAAACACACTGTAATTCTTATTATGCGCCATGAATTTGGCCAATATGATCGCTATCCCTGATCCAGAACAGTCCAGAGAATGGAATAACATTTATTTTGTCCATGTCAGCTGGCTGTATTTGACAAAAAATTAGAATTTGTTCTTCGAAAGAAAAAAAAAAATTGATCAAGGTATTAAGGTAAAACTTGCTTTCATTATTTTTAGTGAATACTTAAAAATATTAATATAAAAAAAGTTGCAGAGTTAAGCAGATAAAATTAATTAATTTAAGCTCATTTAGTTGTAAAATATAGCAATACAACGTTTTAAATCCCTAATTATGTACATAGGGTACACGCCATAAAATATCAAATTTTAGCTGAAAATTTGAAATTTAATTTTTTTTTACTATTTTTCCCATTATTAGACCGATATATAGATTTCAAATATTTTTTTTTTTCATAAAAATATAAAAATCGTGCAGTGAAGGATTAAAATTTTCAATAGTAATATTTCAGAATTTCAACCTCAACACTAGAACGGCGGCGAGGGGTCATTTTGACCCTTGCCAAATGAATACATGTCCATTCGAACCAGAAAACATTTTATAATATAAGATTAATATATGCTGTACAAAAATAACTTGAATAAATAAGTTAAATAGTTTTGAGCAAAAATTCTGATGTGAAATATTTTTATAAAACTTGAGTAAAATTTCCCGCCGTTCTAGTGTTAAATATTTGAATTATCACGAAATTCTTAACAGAATCTGTAACATTTTAATTTAAATCCTCGAAAAGACGTTTAGCTCGTAATAAACATAAACAAATGCAAGCTAGATCTTTTTGACTTTTTTTTTCGTATGAATCACATAATTTTATCAAGTGATAGCATTTTGCAAATGGCTATAATCTTATTTCATATTCTTAGGATTAATGATATGTGATTTGATGGATTGCTGGTGTTGTTTGTATCGCTACTACCATAAAATTCTATTTAAATCTAATTGCTCTGTTTTGCTCCTTGCTTATACAAAAATGAGAGTTTTGATTTGCTTGCTCACTAATGACAATGATCAGAAATTCTTTCATCTGGGAATGTCACATACTTCTAAATTTACGATTGTTTTGAAGATGTATAAAAATAACACATTCAAATATTAAATATTTTGATTCAATTTTGATTAGGACACTATTATCAAGAAATGCATTACTCCTCATATTTAGACTTTTTTTAAGCTGTTCATATCCATAAATTTAAAAACTCCCTGGTTAATGATTTATTTAGTGTACCTAACATCTCAACTTTGTGGGTGGATTTGTTGTGTCACGATGCTTCACTTACGCTTTGATTTCATTGGCTGTTGGAACGTGATGATATTCGGTGCTGTGTATACTGACAATTGGGTTTTCGCCTTGCATGTAGTTGAGGTGTACTGATTTTATACAATGATTTATACATTGCTGATGCGATTCCTAGTACACGAAACGTATACATCTGGTTGTGTTCACATTGCTTAATTTATCTATTGTGTGTTTAAACGTTGATTTTTAGTGATTTAGTTTTCCACATAAGTTTTTATTTTCTATTATGTATTACGTTTGTGTTGCTGTGGAAATATATATTTGAGATCATTTACTTTTGTAATTATTGTCTGTGAAAAATTACATTTTCACGGCAATGAGTTAAGGAAATGCCATTCGCAACAGCAACTAAAATATCGGTATGCCAAATTCCAAACCTCGGGTATTATTATTGATAACATATTAAATACGAATGATGAACGTTATTAATGAGCAATACATTAAGAATGAATATAAAACATTACACTCAGTTATATATTCAATAATAATTGACCCTCAACTGCTTGATATTTTAATACTTAAGAAAAAAGAGTAAGATAATGAAACAGATAAAAATAAAAACTCCGTATAGAAGAGAATACCTAATTTACTATTGGAAAGTTTATAGATAGAAAATAAGGACGTTGAAGAATTGGAATTTTATGTGTTCAATTAGGAGAAAATGGGCAGCACGTCATCCGAAAAAAAAAAAAAAGAAGATATGCTGGATTTTCATTTAAACGGTATATCACGTTCTCAGGGAAATTACGAAAAATAATAAGAAGGTTTCAGTTTGTGTGATGATAAATTCATTATGTTAAAAAAAAAAGTTCAAAATATTTTTTAAGTTTCCGAGATGGAAGGTTCTAAGAAACGAGAATTTAAACTTCCTAAGATATAATTTGGGTATTTCCACGAGCACTTGTCGTGTAAGTCCCATACTATGCTTGTTGGCCACCGTTATTTTATAAAAGTTTGTTTCGCCTTTTTTAATTAATGATATATCTCCCATAAAATAAGTCACATTTTTTTTCCGTTCTAAAATACTGGTAGTCAGTGTGACTTACACGACAAGTGCTTGTGGAAATGCCCACTTACGTTTTTTGGAGAAGACATTAAAAACTAGTGGATCTTTCGTGATCAGTTTTTTAAAAAAGCATAACGATGACGAAATAATTAAGAAATATAAATTCAAGTGTTTTTACAAGCAATTTTAACCCGTTGGGGACGAGCGACCGGTATACGTGCCGGCGTTGTTGGCACTTACATCCCGCGCGACCGGTATTCGTGCCGGTGCTGTTGGCATTTACATCCCGAGCGACTGGTATTCGTGCCGTGAGTTTGGAACGTTTTTATGTTACTCGTATTTCAAAAAGTATAACGCACAAAAATTTTTTGTTGATCATATATGAATTTATGTTAGTGAAGAACACATTTACTTTTAACTAGGAAAGAAAATGGAATGTCATTAATATTTTTTTTATCCATGTGAATTTAGTTTTTCAAAAAAAAAAAATACTTCAATGAAAAAAAAAATGTGTTTATTTCATCATCAATTTATGTTTGACTGGTGTTTCTGAAACATGATCTCTTTTCGATCATAAATCTTTTACGTGTGTAATAAAGCTTTATTTTTTATTTATCGCAAAGATTTTTCTGCAGCACTTGGAAGGCAGAATGTGTGGTTCAGCTGATAAACTGAGAACATATGACGTATGAGTATGCTTGATTTGCGCGTCTGACTAAGAGTCGCAATTAATGCATGTTTTCTATTACTCTTTTTTTCCCTTTACTTTTATCTGGATTAGAAATGGCTTATTTGTAGATCTACGGGTGCGCATTTTCTATTAGCTTTTTTTTTTCTTTTATCTCGATTGGAAATTGCTTATTTGTCTATTGTTGTGATTACTGAGCTCTGGGATTTGTTCCTTGAGAATAAAAGGGTGACTCCACTTTATACTTTTTCTTGTTGCGGCAAATTCAGTTGAGCGGTAAAAAAAAAAAAAAGAGAGAAAGAGAGAAAGAAAGAAAAAGTTACTGATTGTGGGTTACTTTTGTTAATTTTTTTAATCTTACCTTCAATAATTTTATATATCGCTTCAAATTAATTCATTTTAAATTAAATTAACTATATTTAAATATCGTGTTTCCCAAACTCATAAATGTGTCAGAAAACGCAGTCTTCGGAAAGTAAAATTTCTGAGAGTTAGGGATTCTAACACAATTGTTAAACTCTGACTATTTTGATAAATAAACGCATACATTACCGTGCATATTTCGAATAAATGGTCAGTTTTACCTATTATAATTTAATGCATGTATTCGATATATTCAATTATATATATATATATATAGGGGCTATGGGGGGGGGGGAGATGTAAACATAATTTCTTATTAACAAAAGAGGTGGACAACATTATTTTTTTTTCATTTACTAGCAAACAGAAGTATCATTTCAAACATATTTCGCATATGTTATATCGAACAGCGGATTATATATGCATACACATATGACAGAAGAATAGGAATGCCAAACGTTGTGTTTTTCCATATTTTGGAATTAAATAATTTTATAATAATTTAAAGATTTTAATAATAACTTTCTATTCTCATAAAAATAGATAACAGACCAAAAAAAGATAACAAACTATTTTGATGTAAAAACCAAGTTACAAAAAAAAAAAAAAAAAGAAAAGCTTGGTTTGTTAAAACATGATAACGATATCAAAAGACAAATCCCCTTCCCCTTAGCGATATCATGTGCTTGCCCCTCCTCCCCCCTAAAATGATAACGTTATATATGCACAGCCCCATATATATATGTATATATCCAATTTTAAAAATACTTTTAACATTAATGACATTTTTGATAAGTATATTTTAAATTATTACTCAGTTCCATTTATTATTTTTAATTATTATTCAATACTTTTAATTTCATAAATTTATTTATATTTTTAAATAATTCTAATACAGAAGATATAAATAAATATATTTTAACAACAACTAATTGTTTGATGAATGTATTTTAAGTTATCATTCAAGTTTACTCATTATTATCAAATACTCTTTATTTGATATTTCGTTTTATTATACGTAACTATATTTTTTTTCTTTTATTTTTAAAAATATTTTTAACATTTAACAACTGTTTAGAAATGCATATTTTAAAGTGTAGCTCTAGTGTATTTATTATTACTTATTATTATTCAATACTTTTTATTTGATAGATATATTATGATTGATTATATATTTACATGTAATTTTTTAATTTTCAAAAATATTTTAAATAAAATTAAGCATTTTCAAACTATTTTTATGTATGTCTGTATATTAAGTATTAAAATGTAGCATGCACAAGTTGCTTGCAAGTTTTATTTAGCTATTTTATTTGTGAATAAATCAGCTTTATTAAAACACATATTTTGCTTAAGGAATGTGTTAGAAATAGAAATAAAACTATTATGTTTTTTAACAAAATTATTTTTTATTTGAGCAAAATGTTTCATATGTTGCTATATGAAAGGCACGTACGTATTTTGTGACCATATTATATCATTTTTTAACCTAAAAAAGTGCTTAAAATATGCATTATATATACTAAAAAAGTCATTTTTGTACTAAAATATTTGAGAAAATAGCTCAATTTTTTGCGTGAATATATATAATAACAATTTATTCCATGTATGTGTATCTCAAAAGGTTATATGGAAAAATGAATCTTTTATAATTTTTTAAAGAACACTTTACAAGAGTTAGGCTTAGCTTCGCAAAATCCTTCGGCCCAGAAGAAGAAATCAAATTTTCCCGCTCCGTCCTCAGATGCGCACTTCAAAATGCGCGCGCCGTCGCGAACAGGTTAAAGGGTTCGAGGGAAAGGGACTGCATCTAATCGTATAGAACTACTGTTGATAGTTATGAAATGCCATAGAGTGTTTAAAAGCTCGTTCCAGGTATACTTTTATTTTAAAATTTTGCATTACTGATGAATAACGCAATGCGTATATGTCTAGGAACTATCCTTTTTAAATTGTATGAAAAAATTGAAACATCAAAAATTGTAAATGATTCAAGTGTGAATTATTCTTCAATTCTTTATCCATTGATTGAATCGTTTTTGATCAGTTTAACTATTAAAATTCTGCGAACGAAACGTAAACCCCATATTCACGACATTAAATTAGAAAGAATAAAGCGTTAATAAGTTAGATTCCTTTATGAGGTTTTTAAGCATGAATTCAAAAATGAAGATTTGTTCCTGTTGTCTAGGAGTAGATATAATCTAGAAAATGTAAATTAAAGTACCAATCCCAAGACACGTGAGAAAAAAAAATGTTCCGATATTGAGAAGTTATATAATTTTTCGCAAATGAAAAAAAGAAACACTCGTCTTTTGTAAAGAAAAAATTACATTTAATTATCGAATACGCTGGATACGATTGTAGTTCACCTCATGATGATAGATAGCAAATATTAAGGAAAAAAAGAACCCTTTAGAAATGTTTAGTGACAAAGTAACACATATCTCTTTTTTTTTTAAACAAAAGAACCACTCTGAGATTGCCGTAGAATACATTTAAAGAATATGTGTCCAGAAAAAAATAATTATTCAAACGCGACATAAAAAAATCAGATGTCGAAACTAAAATAGACTTGTTATACGCAATGAAACGAGTACACTCGAGTTCTGTTCCAAACTCTTATTTTAAGTTTAAGACGTATATGAAGAACTATATAAGAGCTTTAAATAATTCAGACATCATGTCTTATTGGAAAAATTTACGGATTAACCGACATTAATTATGGCTTCATAGCGGGTGAGAATTTGGTACATGGTTCATTCTGTGATACAGAGACTGTATTGCCACACAAGAAATAACTGAATAGTCTAAGCAATTTATTTATATTTTTTGCAGTTGTGTTAAAGAGTTAGATCAAAAAAGTATTTGTTATGATGTTCCGAAAAATCTTGTTGGTTTACTTATAAGAAAAAAATAAGATAAAAAAAAATCTTTAGTTCAGATTTGATTAAAAGCATTGAATTATTATATAAATTTTCTCCTAATGAAATTCATGGGATCATAGGAACTGATATAGTTTTTAAGCTGTACACCTGAAAAGTGAAGCAATTCAACTCTGTTTTAGGACTGATACATCTTATTTAAATCTCATAAAAATAGGTTGTGTACTTTATTAGAAATTGCACAAAAACAAGAATAAACATCTTTAAAATATTATTCATTCTGAATTCATCATCAGCTAATTCATAACGTAAAAGTCATACTAGCACATACTAGTCATACCATATAGTCATAGAAAATTCAGTTTTGTTTTAACTCTAATTTTTTGTCAACTTGGTGTAATGTTTTTCTACTTGTTGAACTTTAAAACCCAGTATGACTTTTACGTTAGGAATTAGCTGATGAGGGATTCAGAATCAATTCGAAACGTCCTTTTAAATTGTTTTTAGTGTTTTTATCTGTTAATGTAATGTCTGTTATTTTGAAAATTTTGTATAATTATTGTTATATTATTCGACAAAATGAGAAACGAAACTGGAATTGAGGATATTTTTTTTTACATGCAACCCAACTGAGTTCCCTGACTAGTCTCCAATGGTTATTGTTAATTTAGACTTTTAAAACAAGTTCTTTATAAGCGGCCTCCCAAAACATTGCATTAAATCTGTAAGATTGTGCTTGAAGTGTGGAATGATATACATATCGATATGATAATTGTGTATAAAAACTTTAATTCAGCGTAATATATTATTTACCTAAATAAAGAAGAATATTAGTAATTTAAATTAGAAAAATATTTTTTTTCCAGACTGTAATGTTAACACATTAGCATTTTCATTTTAACCCCGTGTATTTTATTTAAAACTTGGGCTTAAAATATTTCAGATAGGTTTTAAATATAGAATATGCAGTAATACTTATTTATAATGAAATTAAGATTTTTTTTATTTACTTAATTAATTTAAGATATTTCGCTACTTAAACTCTAAATGGATATTTTTTTGTTATACATTCCATTTTTAATTTCAAATTAAGAGATTAATTAATTATAAAAAAATCCATTACCAAAGCTCATTAATTAAACTTTTTAAATTGACTAGTCGATGATATTTAAAACCGTCTATTGAATTTTAGGTTGTTGTTTTACTGTTGATGTGCCTTTAAGCATTTGATGCTTAAGAGAAAGTTAGCCAATAAACGTTCACTTTTAAAGGAAAGTATTTCAAGCTAGATTAAATATTATTTAGAAATGATTTGTGTAACTGATTTTTTCTTCAAGCATTATGTAGTACTAATTATTTTCATCTATTTAATCAATATTTTTGTTTTTTACAATTTAAATATTCTGCATCTAATTAATAAAAAATATTATAAAAAAGATAATTCTCATATTGTTCTTTTTTATTAACAGTATGGCATAAAACTTATTTGGGCGGATTTTTATTTTCAATTTTACTACATCATGTACGTACAAATCATTTCCGTCGTAGATCATATTTGACTGCATATGAGTATAGTATTTTTATTAACTCTTTTGAAAATAAACATATTAAAAAAATACAGAACATTGTTTTATGTTTCCTATAATGCAATTACTATACAAAAAAGAGTTGAATGAAAGACAAAAGAGATAAATTAATGGGAAATAAAGGATTCAAAAGTACTAGTGTAACGCAATTATATTAATGAATTAATATCAGTAATACTGTACAGAATATTCAACTAAAATTAGTGCAATATTGCCTTCTACATTTTGTAATTTATGAATATTTTATAAAAAAAAAAAGCATTTTTCAAATTTAATACATAGCGTCTAAAAAGTATTTGGGCAATTTCATAAGTTAAGAAGTTCTGAAATATTAAATGAAATGAACTAATCCAAAGTCAGACTAGTAGTAATATTGCCGAAGTTTATTCATAGATGGCGATAGGTGTGATAACTGACGCTATCGCTTAGCGAGCGGAGGTGTCATTCAACGGTCACCACAATAACAAAATCTTTCACCGCTGGATTTCGGTGTATGAGGTTTTGTAAAGGATCAAGTGTACAAGCCGCCACTTCTTGCAACCATTCATGAATCTGCAATTAATTTGATCGACGGAAACATGCTGACAAATGTGTTGCAAGAAATGATTTACCGATGGGACATATGCAGAGTCACGTAAGGAGGTCGCGTCGAACATTTGTGATAATGGTAAAATTGAACAATTTTTCTATCTTACAACAATATGTACTTTAATTTTTTTGCTGTCCATTATATTCAATAAATATTTTTTTTTTTTTTTTTTTTGCCCAACTATTGTGTAGACACCCTGTATATCTATGAAAAATATCAATTAAAGAATCGTTATAGAAATTGATTAAATAATATTTGTTTTTAGCTGTAATGCAAAATACTCATTATAGTAAATCATTCATTTTGTAATTATTATTTGAAAAATGCAACAAGATACAGATAATCATAATTTTTGTAAAGTTTATAGTTTATTAGTATTATTTAATTAACTTCAATTTATTTTATAATTCAACATTGCTCACTTTTAATATCAAAATGAAAAGTGAAAAAACTTTTAACTTTATTTAGAAATGCAAAAAATGTAATAGAAAGCATGCATAGGAAAACTAGAAAAAAAAAATACAATTAAAGTAAACTCAGCTGTAATAAAATAACCTCATAAATTTCAAACAAATTTCTAACAAAATAAATCTATATTTTTATCTAAAATAATACTTATATATTTTGAAATATAAACAAATATTGTAATGCTTTTAAAAAATATATCAGTGCAATTTTTTAAAAATCAAATATTGATTTTTTTGTTCACAAACATTTTGAAAATATAGATCCAATGATTTTTTTTTATATAGATCCAATGTATTAATATTTTGATACGTAATGTAAGTAAATCTCCAAGGTCTGTGTAACTTTACTAGGCACGATATGTTATCATTCAGATCATAAATCTTCAGTAAATTTTGATTTCTGAAGTTATTTGAAATGATTTCCCAAGAGCAAATATTTCAAACTAGATCTTCCTATTTATCTATATTTATCTATAATGATTCTGTTTGACATTTTATAAAATATGACCTAATATCTTCACAGAAAATCTATATTAAAAATTTTGCTATTGTAGATTTTATTTAGTTTATTTGCGAATCATAAAACTAGTATATTTTTCAGCATTGTTTACTTTTAAAATATTATTTAAAAATAAGATACGATTTCCCAGAAAATGATTTTCGATAGTCTAATTCAGAATACCTCTCAAAATGAGTTAAATAAATGTTTTAAATGGATGTTTCATTCAGTATACGGAAATAAAAAAAAATACCATTAAAAGAAGGTCATTTGAAAGGATTTATACTACCTTGCAGGAACCATAAAATGAGTTCTAAAATCTCGAGACTTCTTTTTCAATTATTTTAATGTATTACTTTTAAAATTATGTAGAATTGGTAACTACTGATGTATTTCAGTAATGTATTATACTTTTTTCAGATGTCATGAAATGATTCCATGAAAGAAAAGGAAATAGTAAACAAAAATTTAATGATTATGATAAAATTAAAACTTTTAATATTAATTTAATACTTGACCTACTCAATTGTGCAGGTGATCCTACAGAAAAAAATATTTTAAAATTTTTGTGCGATTTAATGTCTTGCCTCTAACCATAGAATTGCGTGGATACCCCCTTAGCATTTCTACAAAATATCCTCCTATCTTAAATGTATATATCTATATGTAGTGAAGAGAAGAATGATTTAAATGTTCACTATACTGACCCTACAATTTTTTACTTTATCCATTTTTTATACTTTACTTAAAAATGGGATTTGTACTTGTCCCTAAGTACCAAAGTCCAAAAGGTTAAAGATGTTTATTATTTTAGGGGGGAAATATATCACGACATTTTCAAAAATACAGAAAAATTGGTTAATTTTTAACATTTATTTTAAGAAAATAAATTATCTGTATTACTGAAAATCCTTCACTTAATTTCATGAAATATACTATAAGGCTCGCCTAATTAAAAAAGCAATGCATGAAATTAAAAAAAAACATATGATAAAGTTTTAACAATTTTATCATACTGACATAAAGTTTTTAAACCCCCACAAGCTAAGAAAAATGAATTTTAAGATAGCTACTGTAAATCATTTAAAGCGAAATTAATGCAGAAAAAAGCTTTTATTAATAGGTAGACCTTTGAGATTTTTTTTCAGTATATACTATAATTCCTTATATTTACACCAAGAACGAAAAAACTTGCATCTGATATAATTTCAAATATCGCATTCCAACATTAACAGAGTATTAAGAAATTTTTCCGGACAATGAAATCGATCCTGTAATCGAATACTATTTTTCGTCTCTGTAAATGGCTAAAAACAATTTCGCACTCGTGGAACATTATTAAAAAAAAAAAAAAAAAAAAAAAAAAAAAAAAAAAAAAAAAAAAAAAAAGAAAAAGAATCGTAGTGCATTTTCATAATCTCATTTAAGGGGGTCCGGGACACATTTTAAAATAATTTTTATTTATTGAGGTAAAAATCTGAATTTTTTTTGTGATGGTTAACCTTATCATTTGTAAACAAAGTCACATGATAAAACAAAGTAACATAATTTTATTTTTTAATTTAAAATTTAAAATTTATTTAAAAAGTTCGGTAGTTTAAAATCGTTATAACTCGGAATATGATTTATAGAATTTCAATTTTTTGCATTTAAATAAACAAAAATATATAAGTTTTAAATTTGATTCAGCATTTTTAAAAATATTAATTTATAAAAAAATTAAACATATTTAATGAAAAAAAAAGGTGGTGCAACTTTAAAAAAAATCATATTTTCATAAGTAAATATTTTTTTCAAATATGCTGAATCAAAATTAAAGTAAATCAATTGAAAAAAATATGTTCTAAGTTTGAACCGTTTATCTTTAACGATTCTCGAGTTATAAGAATTTAAATACAAGAAATGGTGAAAAAACCTATCATGAAGAAAAACGCATTTTTATAAAAAGTCGTTTCTATGACAGCCATTACCTGAAAGCTAGATTTTGAAAACAAACCAAAGCAAAAAAAAAAAAAAAATAATAATAATAATAATAATATTTTTGTTCTAATTCAGATAGAAACATGATTTAAATGCCATTTTAATCAGGAAAAAAACAGAGAAATTTTTAATGAAATAATTTTTTTTTTGTAAAATTTGAAGATTTTTGTGTCCCGTACCCCCTTAATTTCAATATCTTTAAAGTATCATAACATTATTTAATTGTATAACATTGCAAAAGACTATATAGTAATGGAAATCTTTTTTGAGTCCCAATGCTATTTATCCTATACTTCTAAGAAAGTAAGTTTTAGTCCAATTCAGCAATGAATATCAACAACATAAATATGCATCAGAAATGATTTTTTCTATATACCATAATGTAATGTAATTTATTTGTGTACCCCTGAATTCGAACTATAAATGTTACGTACTGCTTTTTAATACCAAACAGGAATAATTTATTCATAAACTTTCATAATTTTAAATTTGTTAAATGGATTTTAAATCGAGCATGAAAACGCTAATTTTTATTATGGCTTCTTACAGAAGAAAATAGTTGCTGAAATTTTAATTGTTTTTAGAATCATGAGTTCTAGAAGAAACAAAGAAAATAAAATGTCTTGATTTTATAAATTAATTATCTTGGATTTTCAGCGAGGAATATATATATATACATTTAAACAAGTGATTTTCAATTATTAACCACGTGTTTCATCTATAAATTTGTACATAGTGTAAATTTTGTATATAATTGGATTTCCAATAATAGGTTCTAAAAGACTTCTTGTTGGTGATTAATTACAAATGAAGAACACAAAAATAAAACATTTCGATTTTACTTTTATTCAAACATAATACATGAAATTGTGATGACATTAATATGATATAAATTCCAAATCTTGAATATTGCTCTCCCAACTTTGATTTAATTCACAATAAGGTGAAACTCGTGGAGAACATGGAGATTATTCATTGCATAACAAATAAAAGTTTCATTTCACTTCAAGCATATGTAAGGCATATTGATCTCGGAAAAATGGATAATGGGACAGATTGACTGACATAGAGGCGCAGAATACCCGAATTATTCATAATCTCGTTTCATGTTTGAAAACGTTAAAAGTTTAATACTGCCATTTTACACAAAACCAAGTCCAATTAAACCATTTTAAATCAATAAATCTCACACACAGATGTCACAGATGTCATTTAAGTACCACGTTGGCGTGATTTTTTCTGACGCCAAGTTGGCGAAAACCTTTTTTTTTTTTTCGAATAGCAGATGCGTATACATTTTAAAAAAGAGAATAACAATAAATAAATAAAAAGTTTAATTAATAACTATATAACAAAACAATTCATATAATAAAATAAGGAAATAAAAGTAAATAAATTATTAATAAATAAACAGCATTCGAGTTACCATATCAAGCAAAATAACGACACTTTGGCGGCAGTTAAGTACCCCGGTGCGTATATGACATTCCTGTCAGAAAAACAATCGCGCCAACGTGTTGCGTATATGACATATGTGTCGAAATGATTTACGACTTATGGTTTGAAACTATTAAGACATTTTAAAGTATCTACTTACGTTCGAAAGGCTCTAGATAATGAACAATATCGAATAAATACACATATTTTCCGCTTAATTGTAATGCAGAATGATAAAAAATCATAAGCTCCTAGCAAAAGCTTTATAGCATTTAAATTTATCTGCCATGTTTTAGCAAACTGTTATCTTTACGCCAGACTGTGTGCACTCAATTCAACTTAATATGTTTCAGTTCCGTTTTACTACATTACTTAACTGATCCCAAAACTGGGAGTTTTACGATATCTTAAAAATTAACTAATAATTTTCAAAATATATCAAAACCATTATTTCCATTTTCCCCATTCCTAATTTCTTGTGAAAAAAAAACATTACCCCCATTACCACGAAAACCTCACTGTCGTGGGAAACGCAATCCTTCGTCATAATCAAAGCCATGTCTACTCCCATAATTTAATAAATGTTCATACAATTCACTTAACTTTTTTAAGCGCCCTCATTTTATTAACACTTTATGTACTGAATTATGAATTCGTGATAATTTTATCTTCTAAAGCATTTTTCGTGAATTTTTGAAACTACGCTAGAAGATTTATATATACATTTAATGAATTTTAAAAGGATTTTAGAAGGATTAATTAAATTTTAATTTACAGGGATTTTGTGCAATATTTATAATACAACTCAAATATTTTATTTTAAACATTTTTCTTAGTATTTTGTAGAATTAGAAAAGGTAAATATAATATACTTACAATAGACATATAGAATTATTTCCGAATTTAAAAATGCACCCCCTCCCCCCTATAGATTAGAATATTAGAGATTCAGGTTCATGGATGAATGAAAAAAAACTCCAACACTAAGATTTCGAGGACTTACTTCTTTATTATGAAACTTTTTAGAAGGAGGGCCATGATAGTACAGTGGGACGGGAGAAGTCACAGACGAGACTGCCCGACGGGCAGAGAGCCGAGGTCTGTCACACTCAAGTTCAGAGGCCGTAGTGGTAAAATATTCATTACAATCACTCACTCATTGGCGAGATGAATAGCAACATATGTACTGTATTGGCGATGAAAATTGGTGGCGTGGACAAAGGAATCAGAAGCATCCCGAAGTATTACATAGAATTCAAACTTACGCCATGGCGCGGCTATATGGTTACACGTATCTTAACATTCTTGCGGTAAGGAAAAGTGGTTAAAGAAAGGAACACGTGATTTTTATATGCACGTTACAGATCTAACTACAGCTGCAAATTAGTCAGCAATGGGCATATGGTTTGTATCCGACAAAGTGCAAGGGTGAGAATTGACTACTAATGCAAGCCCAGAGGCTGGGAAAATATGCATTAGATAACGTCGGCTGCAAAGCGAAAAGAGATTCATTTGTATTTTATTCTTCTACTTTATTTCAATGAAAATAATTGTGGTTAAGATCTTTTTCTATCGTGTGAATTTGAAAGACAGAAAAAGGAACCGAGATAAATGATGCCTGCATTTGAAAAGAACTTAAAAAAGTAAAAGCGAAACTTACAGTAGTGAGAGGGGGGGGGGGAGAGAATGAATAAAGACATATGAAATTAACTCTAAAATGTCAAATTTAAACTAAATATTTTATTTGAAGGGGGGGGGGGGGGGAATAATGACAATTTATAATAAACCAGTAAAGTTAAAAGTTGATTTCTTTTGAGGGGAAAGGAGGAATAATGAATATATAACGGTAAAGCCGTTATATATATCACCCATTACCACCAGAAAAAAAAACTGTGAATCTTGAAGAACAGTTTTTTTTTATATTTGAAGATTACTTTGTCCACCCCATACATATAAGTATTTAAAACAGATATTACATAATAAGAAAGATAAGCCTCCATATATATATATATACATATAACATATAACTGTGTGCTTGCAATTCTTTAAATGTTTGCATAAAGCAAAACTTTTCAGGTCATGATAAATGGCGCCTTTTTATTTTTATTCATTTCTTGGTATTCATTAGTCTTTACAGTCACCAGAAACTGCAAATAATAATTTTTTGATTTAACAGGATCCTTTTTAAATATCTTTTTAGTATTTGGTTAAGAGGCTGGTACCAGCATTTTTCATGACCACAATAAGAGAAGTAAATATATATTTTTTTAGTAACTTGTTGTAATATCTTCTCAAAATAAAAATAATATAATATAAGTGCAAGCAACAAAAGACACAGATACTACTTTAAAATGAAATAGAAAATAAATGACATATGCATGTCTGTGAATAAAAGCTAAATGATGTAATATAAAAAATAAAATGTAGAAAATTGGTATTTGTGCACACCGCACAAGACTACTAAAGAACGGGATGCATATAGCATGCCTATGAATGGGTGTAGCCCTTAATCTTGTTAATAAACAAGTGTGATGGCGTCAGTTTATAACATCAGCCCTAGGGGGAGAGGGAGTTATGAGACCCAGACACCAAGTGATACCTAGGTCCCTGCTCCCCAAAGATCACATTGATCTTCAAAGGAGCATGCGTCAATGTATCATATAAAAAGTTATGTTTATTGAATTGAAACAACAATTCAAGGGTTTTGTCTCTCTACACAATGAAGTTTGGACCCTTAGGGCAAAAATTTTGAACGGGAACAAAACTTCAGAGGGGATAAATTAAAAATAATAAAAAAACTGAGATAAATATCTCACATATCAACGGTAAAAGGACAATCCGAGTGTGTGGAGAGACTGGTGACATGATCGGGTAAGTATAACAACCACAATTTTTTTATTTATTTATTTTTTTTTTTAACTAAATTCTAACTTTGTATTCCTTGCAATGTATCGAGCAGTATTGGAACTGTATGTGTATTGTATGACCTTAACTAATGTTTTAAACATTTAGTGTAACTGCACTAGGTTACTAATGCTATAAACGAAAAAAAAGTTTTTGTTATTGTGACGTTATGTTATTACAAGAACGACATAATATCTTAGACGTGTGTATTGTCTAAGTGAAGCTTAACCAGAGATTTTATTTAATCTCCAAATTTAAAAGAAAACGTGTAATTATGTACATGTAGAAAACCAAAACAAGTGTGATGAAAACAATAAAAAACATCATAGGTTTGAAATTTAAAGAAAATGCATGTGAAGGGGGTAGCATCCTGTAAACTGGGCATTCTTTGTTGTGAAACAAAGTGATGGTGACATGAAATGTCATGGCATAAAAGAAATATAATAATAATGGAAAAATTAAGAATGTGTTAAAACTTAACCTTTTAATAAATGTTTAATTTGTGCATATCATGTGAGGTCAAAAGTAGTTCCTGGTATAATGAAAACAAAAAAGAAATATCCTAATGTGTAACGTTGAAACCTAGAAACAAAATATTTTCAATTGTGTATAATGTGTGTTTTTTTTTTACCAAACAAAATATCACTGAACTCAGTTGTAATATCAATGAACTAAATTGAAAGTGTATGTCTATGAACCAAAGAAAAATGTATATTTCAATGAACGAAGCAAGGAAAAGTATTTCACTATGAACTAAAACAGTGTATGTCAGTGAAAAAAGGAAAATTTCAACGACTTAGATGTATGTTTGTGAACACAGCAGTCTAAGTACCTCAATGAACAAATTATGAGCAAGTATTTCACTGACTTAAAGTGTAAAAGTAATACGAGGAACTCAAATGTGTGAAAAAAAAAAAAAAAAAACTTACAATGAACTCATGTGTCTATCAAAAAAATATTCCAATGAGCTGAAGTGTCTACCAAAACAAAAATTGGTATGAACTGATCTGCAAAACAAATCACAAGAAAGAAAACAAACTATGAACTAATATGTATAAGGAAAAATTCTACGAACTAAGTATTGTCATGAAAGAAAAATGATCGTGCAAATGGTCCCTGAAGTACACAAAGAATTGAATAAGCTATGAACTCGTGTAAAAGTGTTTTTTCTATGAACTCAATGAACTATGAACTCGTGTAAAGTGTTTTATCTATGAACTCGTGTAAAGTGTATTCTCTATGAACTCAATGAACTATGAACTCAGTGAACTATGAACTCAGTTGTGTAACCTATGAACTCAGTTGTGTAACCTATGAACTCAGTTGTATGACCTATGAACTCAGTTGTATAAACTATGAACACAAACTCATTGTGTACATATGGAAGCAAGAGCATTGTATCCCAAGTACAAAAATGCATCGCCTAAAGTTAAAACAAATAAACCATAAAAAAAAAAGTGCTTTTAAATAAAGGAAAGTGAAAAAGGATAAAATGTAACCAGGAAACGCTACTTGTGTGATGAAATGTAAGTAAATAAACTTAACTAAGATTAACAAGTGAAATTATATCCAAATTTCTAAAAAATAAATCTACAAACTAGTGTAATGTTGAATTTTTAAAGTTGAATTAATGTGTACTCTTTCAGTAACATCTACCTCAAATGTGAAAATCCCAACGTCTGATGACCCGCATCAGAAAAATTTTCACAAATGTTCCATTTCGAGATTCATTTAACTATTTGCCGGCTAAATAATCAAATGAAAAAGCAACCTACTGTACACTTGTGTTTATAAAAAAATCTTGAAAGAATTAAGTTAATTTCAAACTTCAAATCAGTATGAATAATGCTGTCGAAAACTGACATATGTATGTAAATGTATAGGAAAATAAAAATTTTAAAAGGAATGCTGTAGATAGTAACTCCTTCACAGTAATGTGTGTTAAATAAAAATGAAAAATGTAAAATGTATGTTACATTGTTTTTTTTTTTTTTTTTTTTTTTTTTTTTTTTCAAAAAGGAAGCTGTATGAGATGTTTATGGGAATGTATTGCAGTTGTACACTTTTTCTCGCATTTGCTTGATGAATTTTTTTAATGATGGACAATAAGGTGCAAAAGCACTGTGGAAAATGTCAAAGTTGGTGTTATTGCTATCATTATTTCTAATGCAATTAATGCATTTTGGAGGATTTCTACACTGAGGGTCAATGTGTGGCAAGGCACACACAGAGCATCTAATGTCATTATAACATGAAATTGCAAGATGATCATTGTATACCTGACACTTAAAACAACGTTTAACATTTATATATGGTTTAACAGGGTACGGTTTTGATTGTATGATAATTTCCCTATGCATTAATAATTGCCTAGCATCCTGTGGTGCAAGCTCAAAGATCCAATTAAAGGACTTAATATGTAGGAGCTTGTACTTTTTAACAAAGTGAAAATCAGGTTCAGGTATATGGATTAAATCTGAGATACCAAACAAGATATCAGGAATATTTAAATTTTCAGGGAGGTTAAAAATAATAACACGACTAGGATTAGGTACATTAAGTTTAGCAGGGGATAAGGACTTTAGAGAGGAATCGCTAATAGCTGTAAATATTTCCTCGTGCTTACCTTGAGTGTGCAGGTCGAAGCTAAGATATGAGTTTTTTTTTATCATATTCCAGTTGTGGTAACTTTTCTTGTTTACACATATAAGAGGGGATAGTTTGTGTAGATTTATCTAGGGCAGATGGAGGGAGTTTGTTGTTGACATCTACCACCTGATCAACCATAGTCTTACTACATTTAGTAAGCTTCTTCTTACATTTCTGTTTGCCTGTGATTTCATGTAATCTCTCTATAAGTTTCTGATTTACAAGAAATAAATTATCTTTATCCTGTTTTAATTTGGAATAATCATCTTTTAGAACATTAAAGTTTAGTTTAAGCACATGAAAATTGAATTTAATGATCTGAAGGAAATCTATAATATTTTCAGACATGGACGCAGCATTTTCTGTCTTAAGTGAATTTTGAATAGATGTGGCTTCCATATTAATGGAATCTGAATATCTTAATAATATCTCCTCGAAATAATCTACCCATGGAGATACAGAAATGGGGTGATTAAAATCACTAATAGAAATTACATCATTTGCTGCCATATTGTAAAAAATAAACTGGTGAAGTGTCTGTTATCTGCAAAATCCTTTTTTTTTTTTATCTCGCGTTTATATAATTTCTGTTGTTTACTCTTTTTTTGACCGCCAAAATGGAAAAAAAGAAGGAATTCTTTTTTTTTTTATTACTGTTGGAGAAAAAATCTGGGCAACGGCGCCAATTTGTATAGAGGAGAATATTAGAGATTCAGGTTCATGGATGAATGAAAAAAAACTCCAACACTAAGATTTCGAGGACTTACTTCTTTATTATGAAACTTTTTAGAAGGAGGGCCATGATAGTACAGTGGGACGGGAGAAGTCACAGACGAGACTGCCCGACGGGCAGAGAGCCGAGGTCTGTCACACTCAAGTTCAGAGGCCGTAGTGGTAAAATATTCATTACAATCACTCACTCATTGGCGAGATGAATAGCAACATATGTACTGTATTGGCGATGAAAATTGGTGGCGTGGACAAAGGAATCAGAAGCATCCCGAAGTATTACATAGAATTCAAACTTACGCCATGGCGCGGCTATATGGTTACACGTATCTTAACATTCTTGAGGTAAGGAAAAGTGGTTAAAGAAAGGAACACGTGATTTTTATATGCACGTTACAGATCTAACTACAGCTGCAAATTAGTCAGCAATGGGCATATGGTTTGTATCCGACAAAGTGCAAGAGTGAGAATTGACTACTAATGCAAGCCCAGAGGCTGGGAAAATATGCATTAGATAACGTCGGCTGCAAAGCGAAAAGAGATTCATTTGTATTTTATTCTTCTACTTTATTTCAATGGAAAATAATTGTGGTTAAGATCTTTTTCTATCGTGTGAATTTGAAAGACAGAAAAAGGAACCGAGATAAATGATGCATGCATTTGAAAAGAACTTAAAAAAGTAAAAGCGAAACTTACAGTAGTGAGAGGGGGGGGGGGGGGAAGAGAATGAATAAAGACATATGAAATTAACTCTAAAATGTCAAATTTAAACTAAATATTTTATTTGAAAGGGGGGGGGGGAGAATAATGACAATTTATAATAAACCAGTAAAGTTAAAAGTTGATTTTTTTGAGGGGAAAGGAGGAATAATGAATATATAACGGTAAAGCCGTTATACCCCCCAACGGCAAGAAAGCTGAAAAGATGCAAAGGCAAAAGAAATTAGCCTTAAAAATTTTTTTGTTTTCTGTAAATAGTAATGCTTTCGGAACATGATAAAGTAATGCATCTATAACTCATTCTAAATTGTATTACTATTATTTCATGTATTCAATGAATTTTATACAAGATATTTTAATGGTACATATGAGTACAGTCAGTAGATAAAGGGTTAAAGTACTGGATTGAAATATGAAAGGAGGTAAAATAATGTTTTATAAATTTATCAAAAGTCAAGTTAATCCCCAATTAATTTTTATTCTCAAGTTTATGCAAAAATAATTTAGACATCATCTGAGATAAGTTCTGTTTACAGCAATAAAATTTTCGGCGTAAATTACTCTTATTCTTCACAGCATAAAAGCTTTTTTTTTTACAGTTTTGCTTAAGTTCGATTATAGCGTTGAGATTCATTATTATTACTGAAAACATTTCATTATTTTACAACCATAATAACCCCCCCCCTTTATAGAACATTTTAAAAATAAGTATTTATTATTATCTGGTGTGTTATTAAAATAAAAATATTCTTCAAATTTTGAAATAAAATTATTCACATAGAACATTCTTTCGTTAGTTCATACATCTCAAAGAGATGGCGCTGCACAGTCACAAAACGTAATAAGGCATAAAATAATATTTGAATTTCTATACTGGTCTCTCAACTGGTAAACAAAATGGAAGGTAAAATTTGAGTGAAATATGATACATTTCTAGTCGTTAGTTTCAGTGTTTTATCAGTTTTATCGTAACCCATCGGTGATAGTTGTACAGTCGGGGGAAAAAAAGTAAACACCCCCTGCTAACTCCTCAACAAATAATCTTAGAAGAACGTTACTGGTACCGAACGTTTGAAAATAAAGTCTACTTTCAAATGATGTATATAAAATTTGCTTAAGGAGCCATCTACATATTAAAATGAATCCAAACTTATATTTTTTCAATGGCAATACCGAATTTTAATACGCTATTTGAAATCTTCGTCTCAAAATATGCCTTATCACTAAATTTAAAGTCATTTCAACGATAAGTTTTTGAATTATAGACATTCAAAATTTAGTGCTTCTAATGTTAAATTACATTATCATATTTTCATTAAAATCTCCTGAAATTATACTCCTAATGTGCTAATTTTTTGTGTATGAATAATACAAAAATAACCTAAAATAAGTTCGTTGAATTCGCAATTTTTATAATTTTGTGATATGAATTATGAATTATGAAATTAATATTCGAAAAAACATACAATTTTTTTCATGGAATTAGATTTATTAATTTCACATTTTTCTTACAAGTAGTTTTCCAATTATACTTAAAAAACGGCAAAATTATGATTTAAGGGTCGTCTGTGATAGAAGTGACTAGATATTTTGACATTTTTTATGCTATTCTGTAATATAACAGTCTTCAATGACAGCTTATATGGCGCTTAAGATGCCATGATCAAGAAGAGGGCTCTCTCGATCAACAATCGAGTACCGAACTTCAATTTGGACGCAGCCCCTAAAATACGCTCGTTTTAAAATAATTAATTTCGCTGAAACTTTTCGCGCGAATTGCACTAAAATTTGTTTTTAGGCTAATTGAAGAGTGTAGAGTTCATTTATGCGGTCAAAATTGTGTACTGCAATTGAAAAAACAAAATTACGTTTCGTTTAATAAGTAGATGGCCCCTAAGCGAATTTTATATACATAATTTAAATGTAGACTTTATTTCCAATCATGTGGTACCAGTAACTTTTTTTTTTACGATATTTTTTTTTTTTGCAGAGTTAGTAAGGTTTACTTTTATTATTCCACGACTGTACACAAAGCATCGAAGCGATACAAAGTTATACTTGACATTGTAAGTTATTCTACTCTAAGAATAATTTCTACAGCGGCCACTGTTAACTGGTTAGAAAAAAATTAAATTATTTATCACATATAATAATATTATTTAAAAGTTATATATTTTTATTATATTATCTACAGTACTAAGCAGAATGAGAGTTTTCTCAGAAACATACTATGTTAATAGCATTATTTCCATCCAATTATAGCTTAGACATCGTAATAAATGCTTTTCAGAAACACATAACACGACATCTTTGAAGAGGATTTTAAATGAACACATTTAGACGAAAAAGTGCTACCTCTTTAAATATAATTAATTATTAATATTAAGAATATTAAATTTTAAATGCGTCTCATTTAAAAGTATTAGACACTTTTAAATGAAATATGTCACTCTTAAATGTTCATTAATTTTAATTCCGAGACAGTAGTGAAGTTATATCTTCAAATGATATGATTGTTGCAGTGTATGCCCTCAGGTATATTTAAGATGATTAATATTACTTGCAGATAAGATTCATACATAAAGATTTGAGGAAAAGACGTAATTAGAAAGGAGATTCCGTTACAGAAAAATTTCATACGTACTCAGCTTTGAATTACACAGAATCAATGAAATTTATTAGAATTAAGAAGGGGATAGTAATATATTCTTTTTATTTTTTATTATCAGATAACTTTACTAGAATTGTTAAACATAAAGAAATAATTAAAAAATGTTTAATTTTCTACAATAATCACCGCAAAGGTACAGTCGTGGATTTAAAAACCTACTAACACTGCAACTAATTATAATAGAAGAAAGTTAATGGTGCCAAACGATTGGAAATAAAGTATACTTTTAAATGTTGGATATAAAATTTAATTAGGGGCCCATCTACAAATCAAAACCAGACAAAACATTTTTTCAATAGCAACGGCCAATTTTGGAAATATATTTTAAATCTTCGGTTCAAACTATAACTAGAAACGAAATTTCTAGTCCTTTGAATAATAAGTTTTTAAATTATAAACATTGGAAAATTTAGAGTTTCTCATTTTATATAAATGTGTCATATCTTTATTAAGGTGTGCATTTAAAAATGCAATTTTCGGTCAAAGATCCGATTTTCTGTATTTGGTTTAACATAAGAATCTGACATTTTAGCTTTCTAAGTCAGTTTGAATTTTGTTTCCACTTCGCTTTGAACTTTTAATTACAGGCATTTTAATATTAGAAACTAAAAATAGGCTTCGGCAACCAGAAGTGACCAAATGTTTGCACATAAACATAGAATTTTTTTTTTTAATTAACCATCAAGAAACTAGTCAGATGTATCAATCCTAAAACTTTCTTCTGACATTTTAGCTTTCTAAATCAGTTTGAATTTTGTTTCCATTTTTGCTTAGAACTTTTAATTACAGGCATTTTAATATTAGAAACTAAAAGTAGACTTCGGCAACCAGAAGTGACCAAATGTTTGCACATAAACATAGAATTTTTTTTTATTAACCATCAAGAAACTAGTCGGATGTATCAATCCTAAAACTTTCTTCTGTATCATACATGTCAATACCTCAAAATTAATTTTCACTGTGCCAAAATTAAATGGAAATCTATGATCATCATGATGATTCTAAAAACATGAAATTCCGTGCATTAGTTCTTGAAATATGACTATCGCTGAGATCGTATAAATCCAGCAAAATGCAGCATACCAGCGCCACGTATAGGACGTTTTATACCAGAATCTAATCATCATCAACTAATGTGAACATCTAACTGAATATGAAGTTTGGAGAAAATTCGTGCATTAGTTCTTGAGATAGAGTTATTACGCAAATCATAACAAATTCAGCATAGCAGCGCCACCTTTTAAGCGATTTACACCAACTCATAATCAGCAGCAATATTAATCATGGTATACTTGAATATTTTTGAGATGGAGCTATTGAGGAAATCGAGCAAAATGCAGCACAGCAGCGTCACCTATTGGGTGATTTACACCAACACATAATCAGCATCATTTCATATCAAGGACTAACTGAATCTGAAGTTTTATAAAAATCGGTGCATTAGTTCTTGAGATAGAGCTATCGCGGAAATCCTGCAAAATGCAGCATAGCAGCGCCACCTGTTAGGCGATTTACACCAAAACCTAATCAGCACCAATTTATATCGGGGAATACCTGAATATAAATTTTTATTAAATTCGTTCTTGAGATATAGCTTCCAAAATAATTGTGCCACATACAGACAGACAGACCCTTCTGTCACAGACATACATTTTGTAAAAACATGTCTTTAGGAATCTCTGCGCTCTAAAACGTGTAAATCTGTCGAAAACTGGAAGCAGAAAATTTTCACGAATTCAATACTATCCTCTTGAAAAGATAGTAGAAAATAAAAAGGGACAACTTTTGTAAATAACACATATGGTGAAGTTAAAAACAGGAACTTTTTAAAATTAAATTTGTCATTTAATAGGTAAAAATCTCGTTTTTAATTATATTCTCTCCTTTTTCTCAAAATGAGATTTTTAACATTTTTCGTTATCGAAAAAATCATTAAAAAGTAGACTTAAAAATTAAAAACGGAACCGTTATAAGAACACTCCTGTGTCTGTCTGTCTGTCTGTCTGCCACAGCTGTTTTACTCGTAAACTATGGAACGTGGAAAGTTCAAATTGGGGGAAGTAGTAAAGAGGAAATTTCCAGTCATTTGAATAATAAGTTTTTTAATTGTAAACATTGAAAATTTAGAGGTTCTCATGTTAAATAAATGTTTCATATTTTTATTTAGGTGTCCTTTTCAAATGCAATTTTCGGTCAAAGATCCGATTTTCTATATTTGGTTTAATATAAGAACATGACATTTTAGCTTTCTAAATCAGTTTTAATTTTGTTTCTATGCTTAGAGCTTTTAGTAACAGGCATTTTAATATTGACCCACATATTTACAGATAATTAAACATTAACAAATATATTTAGGAAAAACGTACAGGGGATAACTAAGTTACTTGAAGAAAAAAAATATTTTCTTTGTATATCGAGCGGGTCATCGTGTGAAAGCATTCGTAACATTGAACTTAAAAATACATTTCTTTTAATCTTACGTATTATATTTTCAGAGATAGCGTCGAAAATATAGTGCAAAAATATGCTCTGCCCGATCTATTTCCGACTCTACTTAATTTAAAATTATGAAAAATATTAGAGGTGGCAGACATCAAATTAAACCTTTCAGAAAAATTATAGCGATTAACCTAGGTCACATATTCTTTGAGAAAATCGCATTTTTCCCTTACACACAAATTTTAATTTTTGGGCATTCAGCACAGGCGTTGAGGTCGGTGGAGGTACCTATATCAACAGAAGTATAAAAGCATTGTTGATAATGATTTTGGAAAAAAAGCGTCGATAATTAGCAGAGATATTAACGCTTAAATATACGGATGGTTTGGACATACATAATGACAGGGGTGGCGTACTCTGTGTACCATCCACTTTTAAAGCTTACATATCAACTTTTAATGATATATCTGCGTAATGTAATGCCCAGTAGCTGTATAAAAGCAGTAAACTTCAAATTAATAAAAACAGACTAATTTAATTAGAATTAATCACATCAATACTATGAGATTCGCGGTTAGTTTACATTGAGTGGATATCTCAATTAATATTTCGAAAACATTCGAATTTTAAAATTCTAATACCAGTTTTGAGATCTGTGGATCAATACGGATTTTTGGTGTTAATTTTATCGCAAAGTATTCCATATTTTAGGAGAAATCGCCGTGAAACGTAATCAGTTGTTTAATCAGTCGTTTCATAGAATCGTTACATAAATTCGTTTCAATTCGATTCATTAGGATTATATATATATATAGGATAGATTAATAACATAGTTATAATTATGATAATGCTTCAGTACCTCAAGAAAGTTTCATTAATAATAATAAAATTTACCGAATAGAAATACATGAATTTTAATTTGAGTTTTGACTTTTGCCAATGTGCTATTTTCTAGTAATTTTTATGTATGGTTTGATCATAAAAAATTAATATTTACAAAAATACATATTTTTTACATATTATTCACAAGTTTTATTTATATTCTATAAAATAACGCACACAAGTAGGAAATTTTTCAAATATTAAAAAAAAATCCCTTCCGAAAGTAGACAGGCACCTTAATATATCCTCAAATTATAATCCTAATGTGATAATTTTTTGTGTGGTTATAATACTAAACTAGTATGTTGTGGCCATCACAAAACTTTCTTCTATATAAATCACGTTAATTAAATAATTTAAATAGTACAAGAAATTATATCAATTTACCACCAATTCATACAAAATATATCTGAATTTGAAGTTTGGTGAAAATTCGTGCATTAGTTCTTCAGATAGAGCTATAGCAGAAATTCTGAAAAATGTAGCATAGCAGCGCCACTTATAGAGTTATTTACACCAAACCATAAACAGCACTAATTGATATGAAGGTATACCTGAATCTGAAGTTTGATGAAAATTCGTGCATTAGTTATTGAGATAGAGCTGTGATGGAAATTCTGAAAAATGCAGCATAGCAGAGCCACCTGTACATAAACAGCACTAATTCATGTTCAGGTATACCTGAATCGGAAGTTTTTTGAAAATCCAAGCATTAGTTCTGAAGATAGAGCTATTGCGGAAATTACAAAAAATGCAGCCTAGTAGCACCACCTGTTGGGCGATTTACACCAACCCGTAATCAGCACCAAGTCATATCAAGTACTAACAGAATATGAAGTTTGATCAAAATCCGTGCGGTATTTCTTGAGATAGAGCTATTGCGGAAATAGTGTAAATCCTGCAAAATGCAGCATAGCAGCGCCACCTGTTGAGCGATTTATACCAAAATATATAAAACGTCAACTCCTGTCAAGGATTAACTGAATCTGAAGTTTGATGAAAATCCGTGCATTAGTTCTGAAGATTGAACTATTGTGGAAATCGCGAAAAATGCTGTATAGCAGCGCCACCTGTTGAACCTATTACACCAAAAACTAATCAGCACCAATTTATATCAGGGACTAACGGAATATAAATTTTTATTAAGTTCCGTGCATTAGTTCTTGAGATAGAACGCCCACAAAATTTGTGTCACATACAGACGGACCGACAGAAAGACTCACAGACAGACAGACATTTTTTAAAAACCTGCTTTTTGGAATCTCTGACCCCTAAAACGTCATGAATCCAATACTTTCTTCTTGTAAAGATAGAAGAAAGTAAAAACCGAAACATAAATACACTGACTTTGTTATTTTAATTTTTTTATAAAACGAGTTATAAGTAATTCAAATTTTAATTCAGCACATTGCGTTTTATTTTTACCACTTTCATTATACTTTTAAAAATGCCATTTTTATATACTACAAGATATGTTAGATAATCTTTAAAAGAGATGTCATTCCATAACTATTTATTTATTATTTTTCGTACTAAAATAAATTTTATCTATGCTCAAAAACATACAAGTATTTTATTAACATTACAATAACACATTAATTACAGAAAAAAATCAGAATGCATAATTTATTGCTTATACATTAACTATACACATCTGAATCATCATTTGCGTATACATGACATAGATATTAGTGATGAGGTGGAAATTCAATATTCATATTAATCCTTTGAAAATTATTAAAAAATTCTAAATGCCTTTCATATTTATTGTCTTAGTTTTTGTAAAGTAAATCTGATAGATAGCTATACATAAAATAAAAATGAAATCACAAATATAAAATAAACTAGTATATTGTGGCCATCACGAAAGTTTCTTCTATATAAATCACGTCACTTAAATAATTTAAATCCTTCTATATATAAAAAAAAGTTTTGATTTGGAAATGGACCAATGAAAATCTGCGTAGATATTCCAGGTAGATCTGCATCCAATATGAATGCTTAAGCATTGCCTTTCATCGTTAATATTAAAAAAAAACTGTTGCATACAAAAATATGAAAATCGGTGGAATTATAAAGAAATGTTTGATAAACACGCTGATGCAGGCAGTTTTCAAATCGAAGAATTATTTTAAGAGATATTTAATGATAAATTTTGACAAAATCGTTCGATTAAAAAAGTTTTATTAGAGCAAAAACTATACATGAGAATTTAATCATTTTTAGATCATTTTATACGTTATAAGTTCCCGGTGTGCAGATTGCATTTATTTTTCTTATTTGTCTCATTTTTGAGGTTTTATTTCAATTTTAAATTCAAATTTTTAGCATTTCGAGAGATATTTTTTACAAATTTTAGAAAATGTTATTAATTTAAACTATTGCCAGTTGTATAAACAGCGCAAACAATAATGTTTACTTCAAATTAAAAAAATATTTACACGTGACTATTACAAACAGAAAAAAAACTTTAAAATTAGAATTAAATGATTACATGTTAAAAGGAGGAAAATTGCGTCATAAGAACCATAGGCACAGGTGCATATACGCCGCATATTGGCGCAATTTTTTTCGACGCCAATTTGGCGAAAACATCAATAGCATAAACAACAACATCCGGGTTACCATATCAAGCAAAATAACGACACTTTAGAACCGGTTAAGTACCCGCTGCGTATATGAAATTGGCGTCAGAAAAAAATTGCACCAATGACATCTGTGCCGAACCATATTTACACTTGAATTTTAAACGAGAAACAAAATCTTAAAATTAAAAAAAACCATTATTATGCGTTAAAACTTGTAATTTGAGGAAATTACGTCATATTTAAAATGGCAAAAAATATAGCAAAACAATTTAAATTGAAAAATATATTTGCGCGAGATATTTTGAGATAATCTTTTCAACTATTATCGTAAATTCGAAGACAGCGCAAATAATATTTCCTTCTAACAACAAAAGTATTTTCACGTGAATATTAATAAGAGAAATAAAATTTTGGTGTAAATTACGTCAGATTTGAAACGATACATATAAAAGGAATTATTTAAAAGAACAATCTTATAGCGCTGTTTAAAAATACCGGGAGACAATGACACTGTTTACTTAATTCATTTTACATTAGTTTATTTTCAAATGTTTAACTAATTTTTTTAATTAAATACGAAAACAGCCATTGTATCTCTTAACAGCAGCAGATTTGGCCTTAAAAATCCCAATCCAAGGAAAACGAATGGAAACCCGTTTACAGAGAGATCGCTACTTTATTATTTTTTTTTTAATTCAATATTTTTAAAGCCGATCAAATTAGCGTGCTTTTTGGATTTTGGTGTGCCTGAACGGGGGTTGGCGAGCGTAGCTCGTAGGGGTAGTAGAAGAAATAACAAAGATTTAGCACCAATTCATATCAAAGTATATCTGAATTTGAAGTTGGATGGAAATTGGTGCATTAGTTCTTGAGATAGAGCTATAGCGGAAATTCTGAAAATGTAGCACAGCAGCGCCACCTGTTGAGCGATTTACACCAAAAATAAACAGCACTAAATTATATCAAGGTATACCTGAATCTGATGTTTGTTGAAAATCCAAGCATTAGTTCTTGAGATAAAGCTATTGCGAAAATCGCAAAAGTACAATATAGCAGCGCCACCTGTTGAGCGATTTACACCAAAAATTAAACAGCACTAATTTATACACCAATTCATGTCAAGGACTAACTAAATCTGAAGTTTGATAAAAATCCGTGCAATAGTTCTTGAGATACAGCTCTTGCGGAAATCGTGAAAAATGCAGCACAGCAGCGCCACCTGTAGGGCGATTTACACCAAAACTTAAGCAGCACTATTTTATATCAGGGACTAACGGAATCTGAAGTTTGAAGAAAATTCATGTATTTTTTCTTGAGTTAAAACTATTGCGATAATCATGAATAATGCAGCATAGCAGAGCCACCTGATGAGCAATTTTCACAAAAAAGTAATCAGCACCAAACTATATCTTGGACTAACTGAATCTGAAGTTTTATGAAAATCTGTGCAATAGTTCTTGAGATATAGCTCTTGCAGAAATCGTGAAAAATGCCGCATAGCAGCGGCACCTGTTGGGCGATTTTCACCAAAAACTAATCAGGTCCAGTTGATATCAAGGTCTAACTAAATATAAAGTTTTGTGAAATTCCGTGCATTAGTTCTTGAGATAGAGCGCCCACAAAAGTTTTGTCACATACAGACTCACAGAGTGACAGACAGACTCACAGAGAGACATTTTCTAAAAACCATCGAATCATGTTCTGGGCATTCTAAAACGTATAAATCCGTCGAAAATTGGAAGTCGAAATTTTTCACGAACCCAATACTTTCTTCTTGTAAAGATAGAAGAAAGTAAAAATGGAAAGACAATAGTCGAAAATATATAGTTGAAATAGAAAAACAAAAACCATGAAACTAAGCATAGCTTACTTACTCAGCAGAGTAGATGAGCTATCTTAATTCTCAGTAAAGATATGTTATTTCGCCGAATATTGTCGGCAGTATGTCTAAAATGACAATATTTAGCTCCCTATAGCATATCGGAAAACGCAAACAATTAGTAGAAACGATTATATCTAAAGGAAAGAAAAAAGTATAATGCATGAGATATACAAAAAATATTTTTTTTTTTTACAAAGGAGATACATAAAACTTTAAAAAGTAATATACACAAATCATCAGGAAAACTAAATGCGACAAAGATTTACAAGGATATATATTTTAGCCAAATGAAATCAATAGATAAAAACCATGACTGGGCAAAAAATAAATAATAACAGCCATCGAGCATTAACGGGAGAAAATGAAATTCTGATGCTGCCCTCTATTAGCAAGTGATAGAACGAAGGTCTAAATTAATTAATGTACAATATATACACCGAAGAGCCATTACATTATGACCACCTGTTTAATACGACATAGGACCACATTTTGCCCTCAAAAGCGCCAACACCCGACCTGGTATCAACTCGACAAAATTCTTATAGGTTGTCTGATGTATTTGGTACCAATCGCACACCAACTGCTTCTGAAATTATCGCATATTGCGAGGTGGTAGCGTGGCAGCACTAATTGGGATTTCCAGGTGGAACCACAAATGTTCTTTTGGATACATATCAGGTAAATTTGGTGTCCAGGGCATGACTTGAAACTCACTAGAATGCTCCTCGAACATTCCCTGACGATTCCACCTGAACGACGTGGTGCATTATCCTGTTGGTAAATACAATAACCCGCCGGAAACATTGTTGTCGTTAATGGGTGCATTTGGCCTGCAACGATGTTTAGGTAGTGCACAGACGTCAGGAATTGTTCTATGGGGATTATGGGTCCTAATGTGCTCCATAAAAACATCGCCCACACGATAATATAGCCACCGCAGTTTTGTCTCCGGCCAACTGCGCATCTGGGAGCCAGGGTTAAAGTTGGAAATCGGCGGTTTCGCATGCGCCTGTCGATGTGATGGACCAAAAAACATGATTCGTCGGACCATGCAAATTTCTTCCATTATTCTATGGTCGAATGCCGATGTTCATGGGCCCGTTGCAGGTGCTGCTGGTGATGACGTGCTGTCAGCGTAGGAACGCCTTTAGGCCCCGGATGCGTAGGCCTATGCGTAACAGTACACGCAGTACTGTGTGTTGAGAAATTCAATCTGGGTCACCACCGTTGCAGCTGTTGGTGATTTCGGCTGTTTGAACTCTTCTGCCACGACGAATAATGCGTAATAATATCCAATCTCCTCTGAAATTAATGCGCCGTGGTTGACACACTGCTCGCTGGAGACTTATCGTTTCACCATCCATAGACCACTTTCGGTACGTGCTCACAATGGCTGCACGTGTACAGCCCACCAAACTCGCCGTTTCCGATATCGACGTTTCCAGTCGCGGAGCCATGACGATTTGACCTTTATGAAAGTCTGATAAATCTTCTGCTTTTCTCATTAAGTCGCTAATCACGCTATGTTTTTAAATACAATGCATGGGAGCTTTATAGACCCCAATATCAACCGTGCACGGGCCGTCGTTTTGTATCTGGGCGGGCTCATTGTTATAGATGGAGGGTGGTCATAATGCAAAGGCTCTTCGGTGTACATATAGAATCAAGCAAAAGTTACTTTTCTGAATTCTTGAGTATGTGTCTCTATGATCAAAAGTTTGTAAAACAGGAAGCAATTTGAGTTATGATTAGTCACAAAAAATTAGATAATGCCGCGTAAATGGCAGAAAATTTAATTGCAACATATTTAACGGAATAAATGGGATAGCCACAGTTTCAGAATTCTTATATTCTGCGGAAAAATTTTAAATGTTACGAAAATTAATCTTGCATATGACACATGTTACTAGAATTTTTTTTTTTTTTTTGTAATATCAGTGTGAAATAAAATGATAAGTAAAGAGAACAGAGTAAGAATAATGTTAGCGAAACTGGAAAACATTGTTAGATTTCAACTGTCGATTAATAGAATATTCCAGTGATAGGTGTATAAACAATTAACTTTATCCAGATTTTGTACTTTCCACAGCCTATGGCATTAGAATTTTTCCAAATAATAAATTTCTTTTCAGCTTAGAAACCTTTCGAGAAAAATAAAATTTTTATCTGAAGAGTAAGTTTTTTCTACATTTCTCAGTCCACTCTGAAAAAATCTTATTTCAGATAGAAAGAAGTCCAGCTTTCTCAGTTCATCTTTAATCATACACTGTAAAAAATATTTCTTTCGGTTGAACGAAGAAGGTTTACAAAATTATCATTTCAAGATGTTTTCGAGATTTAAAGGAGCATTTATCAAAAGTCTCTTTTTCTGCACGTAATATTCGGCAACGCCTTTATGAAATCTAGGAAATTCATTAGTTTCTGAGGTTTTTAAATGAACGCTTTTCTCAGTTGACAATTACTCGAAAGAAGTTGTATATATATATACCTTCGTAAACACTACTATTAAATCAAAATAAAATTTTATTTAATTTACATTGTATCAAAGTACACATTTAATAAATTACACATGTTTGGCTTAACTCAATATTTCTATATCGCATCATAAAAGGATTGCCATACCAGAAACTATCCAAATGTCACAGATAAATTTCAATCTTCCTATTGGTTAATTCAATGAATAATAATTTTATTTACATGAAATGGTTCGACATTACATATGCATAAAAAATAAAAGTAAAATTGTTGTAAATATTTACAAATGCTCTTATAAGGCCTAGAGAAATTTTTAGATAATTACATTTTTACCATATTATCGAAAACTTCCATTTTTGGATTATGAAAAAAAAAATGGCGATGGAAATACATTTACACTATGCAAACAAGTATTTTAAAATATAATGTGATCCTTTAAACGCAAAAAAGTATCGCATAATCCCGTCAAGAAAGTTTCATAATATGTAAAATGTTGAAGAATAAATATTTAAACATGCGATTTTCTTCCAGGTTTTACTTTTAAATTATTCACTGTGAGAACTCGTATTTTGTTTACACTGTTGACATTAAAACGAGCAAAAAGAGTTTAGCAGTATAATCCTTTTAAGTTACCGAGTAGTCTTTCGTTATATTTTTATATGTATAAAGTCAGAGTAAAGGTGGTGTTATATTTATCAAAGTGTTACATTTAACTTTATATGGTCTGCTGTTTAAAATGTATTTTTTTTATTTATTTCACAAGGTAAAGTTTGGTGTAGTTGATAAATGTTAATCTATATATTCTTCTATTAATCTATATATTTTTCTTAATATATTCTTCTTAATTTTTTTTCGTTTATTAATACTTTTCTGTATAATTTTGTTTATCGCATTATCTTAATTAACTCAACTATGTATTGCGAGATTACACAAAATATGAACAACGCTTGTTTTTTACAGAGAAAAAGATTTTAGAAACATATAAATGTCGATTTGTATCATGGGATAAAAGAAATATATATTAACAATATATTCCACAAGGTTTACAATGTGTCTTTTATTGAACTTTTTTCGTGTTGTTTATTCGGTTAAACTTTCTTTCGTGCATAAATGATATAAAAGTATTCAATTTTTCACGAAGAAAATATATAAGAAACTCATGCAAATCCTGAAAATCTTATTGTATTTTTTCAGAACATATAAACCCTTAAACAGAGCCTTTAAGTTTGTGAACAATAAATATCACACATTATACATGCATATCTTCCTTTTCTTCATTGTTTTCCAGAAAGCCTTTTTTCATATATATGTACACTTTTTAAAGAAAACCTGTTAAATATAGTAAAAAGTGTGGAAGTCTTATTATAATGTTTAAATGACGAACGTGCAATCACTTTTAAAATATATCTTTACCTGATTTAAAACATTTTTATAATTGGAAGTATATGTCTATGACTAACGGTTTAGGAATTAGCCATTGGACACCGTTGAGACCGGACACCCTGTATAATGTGTTCAATGTGTTAATATGATGCAAATCATCATTGTTGATAGGCAAATAAAATACGAATTGCTTTAAATCATTTAGGTAGAGTCATTTTCGATATGTTTTCAAGTAATTTAATTCGAAGTCTGTGTGGACCTAAATCTGATTTCTCAATCTATTCTTGCAATATTAATATTAAGACGTGAGACTTTTTAGTTCAATTCAAAATTTTAAATAGGAACTGAATTCGCGTGAAAAAAAATAAAACAATTACATTTACGGACAATGAAACTCAAATTTTAAATGAAAATCCGAAACATACATCCATTATTTCAACAACCATGCAATCTTATTATTCTATGCTTGCAATTTACAATGCAAAGAACATAGTTAATCAAAGAAATTAAAACTTTTGAAAAAATATAGCACTAATTATTGCCAGAAGAAAAAGGATGATAGAAGTGATTTGAAAACTACAATAGCTTTTCTTATGTTACATAATATGAAATAAAAAACAATTATGTATACATTGTGAAATGTGTATTAATATGAAAAAAACGAAAATACAACAGATTATATTGCTTCCTTATAAATACTCTCGACAATTAATTAAATTTAATACGCGATTTGTTTCTGCTGACTTTTAAAAGTACATTGTAAAAAAATAATGCCAGTTTTCCGGTAGGAATCAGAAAAATAGTTGCCCTTATCGTACCAGAAAAATTTCCGACCCATCTCGGAATAAAATCCGTAAAATACCGTTTATGGACTACTTCCTTATTTTTACGGATTTTATTCCGAGCTGGGTCGGAAATTATTCCGGTACGATAAGGGCAACTATTTTTCCGATTCCTACCGGAAAACTGGCAGTATCTTTTTTTACAGTGTAAGAAAAAAAAATATTTATTACCTCTATGACTGGAATTATAACTACAAAATAAATGAAGATTTCCTTATTATAATCAATGAAAATAAAGAAAACTTAGATTCGTTTGAAATGAATAAAAAGTATTGAATTTCTTTCCTTTTATATGACGTGTTAATTTAATCATTAAATATCCAAAATCTTCCAGATAAATCCACAATAAATAAAGCAAGTATTTCTTTTCTTGTAACCGTTCATCTGATTAAAATTAGAAATTTGGTGCTTTAACTTAAGCTTTTAATGAATTAAAAAACAAATTGATTTATTTTTTAAAATAATGAATGTAAGTTTTTAGAACCAACAAAGTTAAATTGATTAAAAACTTCTAATCATAAAAAAATGAATCATAAAAATTTCGAAATCATATTCTTAAAATATTTTAAATGCATTAATGATAATCCGTTTGTTTTTTATCATGGTAAATTACGATGAAATAATTAATTTTTTTTTATAGATTTCGTTCAATTAAATTTATAAGATTAAGCATATTTTTGAGTACTGTCATTTTTATATCTAAATATGTACTGAGAAAATTTAATTTATAGAAATATTTATTTATTGAGAATAATAATAAAATAATTTTACTAACCAGTATTAATAATCAGTTTTTTAATTCTAATTTCGTTTAATTTTATTATTATTATTATTATTTAAATTAATTCGATTAATTTTTGCGTTTTAACATTTAAAATTTGAAATAATATCATAACATGTTATTTTTCTCAAATACAAAATTTTCATGAAGTTTTACTTGCTTGCGTGATTTTCGGTATAGTTCTAAAAAAAATCAGTTTTGTGTAGATCATTTTTAGTTGAGAAATCAGTAGATCAAGTTTACATTTTGTTGTGGGTTCGTAAAAATATTCTAATAATAAAACTTTAAGCATTAAATTAAAATTGACCATTTTTAATGAAAAAATATACTGGAGTTCATTTAATTCCGAGAACGCAAGATTGAAATAAATCATAAAACAGCAATTAATTTTGGAAGAAGTATCTATATTTTCTAAACAAATTAAGCAGTACAAAGATCTTCAAACTGAAGCAGTTATATATATGGTAAATATGTATATCAGGGTTATAAAAATCCCATGTTTAAAAAAAACGCAGTTCTGGGCAGCTACCATCTACAACCCTGATGTATACATATCGCACATTATGTTTAAAAAGTATTCGGTAGACCCAGAATTTCGCACCAACTAATAAACTGAATATAAGCGGCAAATCATCAAAGAAATTTTAACAGGTATTAAAACTTGAATAAGGAAAATAAACTAAAAGTTGTAGCCTCATCAGCAATGGGTATTTTATAATAGCACAATAATGTTACAGACTAATTACTATACGCAACAAATTATGGCAGTGGTGGCGGTGGGTTTCGGCTTCAGTGCCGTAATGCATGAATCAAATGCACAAAAACATTCGAAAGCATATCACAAGCAATCCCGGCGCCACAAGAAACAGCACATCTCTCAATCTTTAGCAAATGATATATGAATCTGTGTGCCGTTTCGCATTAGGTGCAAATAGCAATAAAAATTTAATCTATTAGAATTCATTTTAATGACTAATCCTTAGCTGAAAATGTTTTGACAACAAGTTTTAGGAAATAAAGGACGCAGGCAGAAGTTGCTCGTTCTTTTAACGTGTCTCGGAAGCTTTTTAGTACATGCAATAAATGCAAGTTTTTAATTAATGGTAATATATCGAAAATAAGCCTCAAAGTGTGCTGGCGAAAAAAACAACTTGCAATGTTTACCGTATAATGGGAAAGCTATTTGCAAATGATTGCCGTAAATCAGCTGTAGTAATAAAAATGAATTGAAATAAAATTAAGGCGTAGTCATATGCATTCAAAGTGTCATACGACGCCCAAACCTTTGTGGTTCACATGACCGAAGACCAGCAAAAACAGTGTTGTTATCTTCTAAGAGTAGAAAGGCTGAATTTGCATTTGCAAAACGATATAATTCGTGGACAAGTGTAGTGTGGTCTAAAGTTTTGTGGAGCGATCGAAGCAGGTTTAATTTACTGTCATCTGATGGAATCAAGTTCATTCGACGTCCAAAAAACAAATACAAAATACCCACCGTCAAATATGGAGGCAGTAATGTGATGGTGTGGAGGTGTTTTTTACGCAACGGAGTTGTGCTTTTAGTTCGAATTGATGGGAATATAGATCGGTTCATGTATGTTAATATATTAATGTTATTATATATGTTACCATACGCTAAACAAAACATGCCTACTCAGAAGTGTCCGAGAAAGATCCGTACAACTTCAAAAATTTATTGAAAAAGAAACAGTAGGGTAACAGTGAAACTAATTAGGACATTAGATAGAATAACTCAAAAAGTTTTTTTCTGCAGTGTGTTTCTGACCATAGATGGCGCTACATGTCATGCAAAGGAATATTAAAGCATTTTAGTTATTTCAATGGCGGATCGCGTGAAGAAAGCTCAATGTGTTTCCTGGTTTATCGAAACAAAATCCGATATGCAAACACAACGGAATTATCGAACGACGTATGGGGAATCGCCACTATCTCGGCCAAGCATTCGTGAGTGGTATCACAAATTTATGACAACGGGTAGTGTGGAACATAAAAAAGGATATGGTCGCCCTAGAACTAGCGAAGAAAGTGTGGAACGAATACGTGAAACATTTCGTAGGAGCCCTACAAAATCAGTTCGACAAGCATCCCGGGAGCTACAAATGCCAAGATCCACTGTACACGATGTGCTTCATAAACGATTGCGACTTACAGCCTACAAAGTTCAGATTCTGCATCCGTTACAACCGGATGATTATGCGAAGCGTTATGGATTTGCAGTTGACATGCTGCATCGTTTGGATGCCGATGAACATTTTCTGAAACGAATACTGTTTTTCCGATGAATTAACGTTTCATGTGTCTGGAATGGTCAATAAACATAACGTTCGATTTTGGGGCTCCGAACAACCACATGCCGTACGTGAACTCCAACGGAGCAGTGAAAATGTGAACGTGTGGTGCGGATTGCTTCACGATCGCATCCTTGGACCTTTTTTTCTCAGAAACGACTGTGACCTCAAGTACCTACTTATATATGCTTGAGATTTATGCATTCCCACAACTGCAAGACCTTCAACCGAATGTCCTTTTCCAACAAGACGGTGCGCCTCCTCATTGGGGATTGACAGTTCGTGAGTCGCTGAATAATTCTTTTCCACAGCGTTGGATTGGCAGGGATGGTCCCATTGCATGGCCACCCCGGTCTCCTGACCTAACACCACTGGATTTTTTCTTTTGGGGTTATGTTAAAGATACTGTATACCGAACGCAAGTTAACAGTCTCGAAGAATTAAAGCAAAACACCCAAACAGCTGTAGCTACTGTTGATGTTAGCATGCTGAAACGGTCGTGGATGGAATTGGAATATCGTCTTGATATTGTTCGCGCTACGAAAGGGTCTCATGTAGAAATTTCCTAAGGTAATAACTTAAGTTATAGGAAAAAAACTTTTTGAGTTATTCTATCTAATGTACTAATTAGTTGCGCTGTAACCCTATTGTTTCTTTTTCAATAAATTTTTGAAGTTGTACGGATCTTTCTCGGACAACCTATATTTTCAGCAAGATAATGAACCGAAACACAAATCCAAGTATTAAGCGATTTTACGAAACGCAGAAAACTGTCAATGTTCCAGAGTGGCCAAGCCAAAGTCCAGATTTTCACCCCATAGAGAATCTGTGGGAGTAGTTTTATCGTGCAGTAAGTTGCCGAAATTATTAAAATAAGGCGGCTTTATACGAAGATCTTAAAAATGAATGTGACCTAATTCCTTGAGATCGAATACAAAAGTTAACCGACTCAATGCCCATGCATTTTGAGGTTGTCATAAAGGCTACCGGATATGCTACTAAACATTGACTGACTCAATACTATATTTGATAATTATTGTGCTAAATCAATTTTTAATTAAGTCAAAATATTTTTGATTTATCATTTTTTTTTCTTGGGTTTCACTTTATTTTGTAGCAAATGATAGTTAATTTTGATGGATTTGTTTTCTGTGTATGTGTATTCTTGTTACCAAAATTATACTACTTATAGTAAAAATAATTTAAATTCAATTCCATTTTAAAGAAATTATTTTCTCATTTATTTGTAATGAAATGGGAAAACAAAAGTAGTAATTTATGAAGAATGTGGAAAAACATAAAAAAATAAAGGCCATTAAAAACAGGGCGCAAGCAATTTTACCATTATATATTTTAAAACATTTCATCTTATTTTACCGACATTACAAAATATGTGTTTATGGAACATGTTTTTACAAGTTTTTGATATAATTAGAGCAGAGTTATAAATATGCAGGTTTTAAGGTCATTTAGTGTGTATCAAGTATAAATCACATCGATGAAACTGTTCATTTGAAAATAACAGTTCATTTATTAAATTCAGCTTGAATTTTAAAACTTAAATAATAAAGATATATACATGTACCTCCAACTTTTGCTGGGAACTTTGTTATATTGACATATTATAACTGTAGCAAGGGGTAAGTTTAAACTCCAGTTCCATCATCGTTCCAGTCCATCACCTCACACCACATCACACCCCATGGAGTTGTTTCACACAAGATATACTTAATCAGTACATCAAACTGGAATAAAAATATGCATACAGTTACAGTTAAAAGAGAGTGTCTTCAGGACCGAAATGGAAAAATAAAAGCCGGTTCGGAATGATAGAACTTCCGAACAAACCACACGATACATTTTGGGGGACAAGACTTTGTCCAGATTTCCAACAGTTTTGCTATATATAGATTAAACAGAATATTTTTCGGCTAAAAAGTTGTACGGCAAATCTTAGAAATACCGAGGCGTTTGACACTTAGATTAAAAAAATTGTATTCCCAAGACAAACATACTCTGTAAGCTTATAACTGAAATAAAACTATTCACAACTTAGATATTAAATGCAAAATTTTAAAGTTTACAGTTATAATATCGGACGCAAAATTATGTTACTAGATACTCATTACAGAAGTGTTTCCCATGATTCTCAAAACTTTATTATAAGGCTTCGTTATAAATAACAATTGAAAAATGCATTAAAAAATACTTATGAAAATATCAAGCGTACGTTTACAGTTGCAACAAAAATATTGTGACATAGATATATAATACCCACATTCGTTGTATACAACTGTCTCTGTTATGGGAAATTTTCTTGCTGCCGTTACATAAGAATTTCTAGGAATCCCAGTTTCCTAGAAAAACTTTAGTAACTTTACAGATTTTTTTTTTCTACAGTGCAGAGAATTTATTTTAATTATATCTTATTGGGATCGCTAGAAATAGAGAATGAGATAGCAAGTATTTATAATCATTTCTCGAGACATCTATACTGTTTATGAATTACGTAAATAATGTCATATGACTTTTTGTGTAATTTCGTACTAGACACAATCAGCAATTTTTATAGATGTTTCTCTTCTAAAATAAAATCTATTATATCACGTTTCCTGTCATCAAAATAAATTCTCGATAATTCTGCATCTCCATTATCGTTAATAAATTATAACTGTATTGAAACATCACGGATGAAATCTGTCTTTGTATGTTTAAAGCTGGAATAAAAATATTCCACACTCAGATATGCAATCCCTATCTTCGTCATTTAAAATTGTATTATATAGAAAAAAATATGTCTCTTGAAACGCATTATGGAAATCCTCTACCGTTAAACGTAGAAATGATATTTTAGTGATAATACAAGAGCTATTATCACATACTTTTCACATGATATCTGTATCATTTCTGAATTAAACAGCCAAATGTATTTGTTTTAAAATTTTAATATTTTGGAACACTCGCAATTTTAATATTTAATCCCAGCATATTTATTACAGATGATACCCTTAGAAACAAAATCAATACTTTTACAATAAAAGAACAAAACCATAATTTTCTAATGTCATTTTTTATATTTGTACTGAAAATTAACAACAATGTGTGAGAAAAACTACGCTGGAAATTTACTCTTTTTATGTGCGTCCTTAATTATATAAATACGTAGCACCTATTGTCGTCGTTCGGTCCGTCTGTCTATCTGTCTCTCCGTCCGCATATAACAGAGCAAAAACTACCCAACCGAATGGTCTGAAATTTAAATATACAATCGTTGCAAATATTTGTCGAGTCATTTCAAATTTTATGAAAATCGGATGTGTAGTTTAATTACAGGGGCAGTCAAACTTTTTTCCGTTATATTACGGCCAATGGAAACAAAAATATTCCAGGTGCATATTAATGATATTGCAACTTCCCGACAGGACGAAATTGATATGCACTTATGAAGTGCACTAAAATATACATTTAGGACAAAATACGGTTCAAAAGATATTTATAAAACTAGTTATAGTACGAACTAGTTATAGTTCGCATTTGCCACGTTTAACGCGCAATTTCCAATTTGATAATATATATTTTGATTAAACCACTAATGTATATTATTTTATATATTTATATTCCTGTAGCTGTGTAAAATTAATTTGAATCAAGAATGTATTTATTTGAACACTTTTAAAAATCTGCAATAAACTGCCCAGTCATTCGAATGTTTTATATATAACGGTTATTTGGCCGTATTATAAAGCGAATATGGCTAAATTACGGTCATGTAACCATTTTCTAAAAACACGGTTGAATGGCAGGACATTTAGCCGCCGATTCTTTGCAGTAAAGTTATAATAAATATTTTTTTAACAATTTATATTTTAGATTAAATTGAAATTGAAGCTAAAACTAACTTTATACATCAAAATATTCCAATAGAATATTAAAACTGTAACTTCCATATTAAAAAATCAGTGCAATGCTTTTTTTTTAAATCTCTCGTGTTAAAAAAAAAAAAAAAAAAAAAAGTAACATTAACAATTTAAAAATGTGAAAGAACACATAAAAATTGCAGTTTTGATTTCCGGTACGTTATAAATAAACATAAAAAATATTTAGATGTCAGAAGAATGTATTGGATTTTTACCTGTCACATTTTTGAGACAAATTTTACGTTCATCAAATATATAATAAAATTTAAAGTTCTGAAAAAAACTTTTTCTGATAAGCGAGATATCTCTTTCTGATAAATTTAAAATATCATTCCAAAACGAAAAAAAATATATATAATTTTCAGAGTTAAAACGTTTTTGTAATCGCAGTTTAATGTTAAGTTAATGAAATTAATCGCACAGAACCTTTTTCATCAATGCAAATATTTTCACCTTTTTTGTAATCTAGATACAAAGTAGAGAAAAACTAATTTCTTATTTTTATTTATTTGTATTCTTTTATGATAGTAAAATATTCAAAATTTTGCCATTTATAGTAATTTTTAAACAAGCGTTGTATGATATTACTTATTAGAAGTATGTTTATTTACATTTTTATACATATTTTTTGTAATCTTTAAATATTTAGCATTTATAAAATAATGATGTGTTAAAGAACGAGATATTAATTTTAACGCCTTTTATTTTTTGACCACATGAACGATATGTACATTTGAATTGTGTACAAAGTACTTGTAGTAACTTTTGTATAAAAGCGATAAAAATCAGCCCAATACGTGTCCATGGGTAAAATCTGTTTTACTTTTTAGAAAACACAACATGCAGAAAAAAAAATTAAATGTAGAGGAAAAGGTCCGAATACCGGCTAGAGTGCAAATACCGGCTACTAGGTGTTCTGAGGACTGAGCACAGCGCAGCCTAGCGGTGATAGGCAGAGTTTGTAACTTTAATTTAAAGAAGAAAGTTACGAAAATTACGTCGCTGAAGTCTGTTTCATTTACAAATAGTAAATTCAAAAGTGTCGAGTCGACGTAATCTGGTACATCAAAAGTTTTTCAGATGTGTGTTTCTCATTTTTTTTTAATATACTGATCATATATTGGCTTGAATTGTTGATTAATTTATTTTCTAGACATATTTAGCTCTCAATAGCCACGCGCACATTGTTGGTATTTTATTATATGAATGAGTAATAGCGGTTTTAACTTAAACATAGCAGTGGTCCGAATACCGGCTACCTAGAGTGGTCTAAATAAGGGCTAGCCGGTATTTGGACCGCTCTCGGCTCGGTTGCTCTGGTTTGAAGGGTAGGACAATAATTTAATTTAAATAGTTCCATAATTAATAAATCAATTTAAATGGTTCAGAAATAGCTCCAGTCCCATTTCGCAATATGAAAAAAGCAACCGTGGCAACCGTAATTCTTCAGGACCTACACTGGTTACCGGAAAAGCGCTGTTGGACACTCCAAAATTGCCTGTAATAAATGAGAAGAGAAAGAAAATAAATTACGGAGTAAACCAGGCGAAAGAGACAGAAATTGGATTTTAACCTTCTCGCTGCGCAACCCGAGATTTCCTGGGGCAACGTAAAAGTAGCAAAATTTGCGCAACCCCAGATTTCCTCGGGTATGCATTTTTTCCGTCTAAGTAACCCTCCTTTATTATTCCCACCAGTCATTTTTTTGTGTAAATTTTGTCTTATTTAATCGGAGCATTTTCCCGATTGAATTATATAAACAGTTTTGTTTTGAAAAACCGGTGAAAAAAGAAAAAAAAACGCTTAAAAACGCTCGTCGCGAAGGGGTTAGAAACGTAATTTTTGAAGCTATTTTGATAATACAATTACGCAGCGAGAGGGTTAAAGAGTGAAAAATGAAAATATCCAACAGAGGAAGATGATGCAATTTGTGTCTTCTGCATGGGTGATTTCTCTGTGAACAAGAATGGGGGAGGGGATTCTGGGTTCAGTGTTAAGAATGCGATATATGGGCCGATAGGGACTGCACTGACGCAGAGAGCAATATTATGTTTGTGATGTTTTCAGATAAAATAATTCTCATTTCAATCAGCAAGCTTTTTTTTTTGTTTTGTTTTACACGTTAAAGAACAAAACTATAAACATAATGGGAAGCAGACTGTGATAGATAGTCGTAAAAAATTTTATAAATTTGTTAAAATTACTTGTTTATTAAAAGTTTCGTATTTTTCTGTGCTCAAGAAATGTTATTAATCAATAAAATTTATTAAAATAATATTCTTATTGCTTAATAATTGTCATTAGCTCTATTTGTGTGATCTTTTGGAAAAAAAATTAGGTAGCCGGTATTTAGACCCCATTTTAAAAACTCAAAATTTGAAGACTTTCGGAATTTTGCTTTTTATAAACAGAAAACGTCTTTGAAACTGATTTTTTTTCTCTAAACAGGTGTACAACATGCCAAGGTACCCAGCTGTCACATTTTATTCTATTAATTTTGAAAATTGTATGATCTAGATTGAAAACAAAAGTGGTAGCCGGTATTTGGACCTTTTCCTCTATATTTAAAAATTATTTAGTCTAATTAAAAGAAATTTATATTTATATAATGTCGAAAAGCTAACAGGTATAAATGATTACATTAAAAATTATTTGACAAAATTTTGGGTATAATCTTTCATCATAACAACAACAAATATATATATGTGTGTGTGTTTGTGTGTATTTATTTCCTTAAAAATAATTTCTGTGCCTAAAAAAAAACTTCCATAACAGTTGATAACTTTTTTTTTTTTTTTTTTTTTTTTTTTTTTTTAATAACAATAATCGTAGATGAGTGCACTGAAAATACATCTCACAAGGTGAAGGCCAACTTGGTAATCACAGATTTTGATTATTTTAATATATGTTGCAGAGTAGAGACATCTTAGTCTCAGGTTCAACGGATATTATACAACAATCCTTAGTTCGTGAGAAACAAGGGGGTGTAATATTATAACATAAATCAAATACTTACTTTGAAACGAAAGGTCTACATATGTCTTAGCTCAGCTGGTAAAGCTCTGTTTGCTCATTGGTCCGTGGGATTGGGTTCGATACCGAAACGTGCTATGCTCGTTTTTCTCATTTTTTGCTTTATAAATATACTTGTAATTATAATTTAATAATCGCAATTAAACATTTTAATATCGTACATTTATTATAATGTTAACATATTTAAATTTTAATTAATCATTTTTTTTAATTTTAAAACCATTATTTTTCATCCTTTAAAGAGATTTAAAAAGAAATTGAATCTATTACTGAATGATTGAAATTCCAAAATCGTTACAAAATCTGTTGTACCGACCTAGTTATGATAAAATAAAACATATTGAAATAAAATAGAGATAAAAGCAGAAGGATGTTAAAGGGAAAAGCAAAATAATTCAAAGCGCAAGCATACGTATTACAATTTAAAACATATTTAATATGCAAAAATAGGTTGTAATGTAATTCTGATGCTAATTTTTAATGTAATTATGCTTGTCATTTTAAAGACAGGGTAATATTATCATAGTATTGACTTCCCTTCCTAAGGCAATACTTAAGTGAGTTTTCTTTAAAATCACGAATTGACACAATTGTTCAACATCATTGCATCGATAAGGAATACATGAAATACATTTTAAAAGTGATTTTTAAAAAATTAACAGATTTATAATGTATTATACAACTATTTAGTTACATGTAAAAAAAATAAATAAATAGGTTAAAATTATCAGCGACATACAATATTATAATTTTTAATTGACAATGAAATTAATGAATTATAATTACAAGAATATTTATAAAACAAAAAAAAATGAGAAAAACAAATGTACCGCGTTCCGGCATCGAACGCAAGCACACGGAACAATGAGCAAACGCCTAACCAACTGAGCTACGACCAACGATGTTCACTCATTACAAAGTATTTAAGTTGTGTTCTAATATTAGACCACCCTGTTTCTCAAGAACTAAGGAGCATTGTATAAAACCCGTTGAGCATGAGACTAAGTGATTTCTACGCTTCAACATATATAATAAAATGATCAAAATGTGTGCTTACTATGGTTCGCTTACTTCAGTGATGTGTTGCATGTCTATAAATATTTCACCATTCACACAAATCCTTATGAAAGATCCAAAAATGTACAACTCGATTTAATGTGTGAAGAAAAATAAATGTTTACTTTCTGTAGTAAAGCGATATATAAAAAAAAATCACACTTTATTAAACAAGGAGCAACTAATTATTATGAAGTTGATTTGTTTTCAGTTTAATTGTATAATATCAAAATTGTCCTTTGGTGTAGCTAATTAAACAACATTTGTTTTTGAATAAAGCAGCCGCTTGGAGACATTTTCTTCGTTCTTTTCTTGTATATTAGTTAAATATTTATTGCGGAAATTTATTTTTATGTGGCATCTTTAATACATTTGATCCATTTAAACGAAGTTCAAGAGTGACATTTCCTTGCAGGCGTAATTGTAATTTATTGCTTAGTAAATAAATGTTAGAAAATTGAATTTATCTACATTTCAACTTTACATATGCTTAAAAAAGAAAATATTTATTTTTCACTTCAACACGTGGTGAAAGCATGCACGAAGTTTAACTTCCATCTTCGATTACTTCATTTGACATATGCATTCACGTCTATCAGCTGAAAACACACACACAAAACAAAAAGTTAGTGGAATTTGACATTTTAATTAATAACTTTTATTTTATGTCAAAACAGTTGCATATTTATAAATTATTAAATAAACAATACATTATTAAAATAATAAAACATTGCGTAAACCACCATAGAATCAAAACAATAAACATGGCTCGTTTCGAGCTGGAAATTATAACATCAGACACTATAAACACGTGTCCAAACACGGGAAAAGGTCACAAATGAACAGAAAAGGAGACGAGGAGATCTTACAAAGAGTGTGGCATTTGGCGCTAGCTGTAAGTTAAACACCAATCACAGAGAAGCATGTGCAGAATTGGAAAGTATTGGCACATCGATAGGAAAATTTAACAACAAAGAAAAGAGGAATGAAAATAAAAGAAATAATCAAAATTTAAATAAAATACAGAAGTTAAATAATAAAATAATAATAATAGAGCGATTGATAAAAAATCAACAAATACAGGGTGGTCATAAAAAATCTTCCCCGATATATGAACCCCTAGAGGCATAACCGCTCAACCAGTCGAAAAAAAAATTAGATATACTTATTTGAAGGTATGCTCTCGAAATCGTGAGAATTTAAAGCAATAGAGCTCTCACAATTACGGTTACAGTGAAAAAAATTTGAAATTTTCGAATGGCAACATCCTTTTTGTTCATCCGCAAATTCATCAGCTCATTGAAAAACCATAAATAACGTTGGAGTGATACACGTACGATGAAAATTGCCGGCGTAAAACACTTGCAAAAAAGAACTTTGCGAGGAACGAAGGCAGTGACTGCAAGACATGTTTTTCAGCAGACGATTTTTTTTCTCACTTGTGAACTGAATAATATTGTAAGATTTCTTTAAAAATGTTTTTGAGTTTTGTTTGTGTACACATAGTGAAAATGTAATAATTTGATTTAGTGTGATGAATATTACGTTACATAGGAATTGATTAGGATTGAGTGCCAGGATATTACACCGGCAATTTTAGTCATACGCGTATCGTTCCATCGCCATTAATTGTTCTTCAATGCGCTGATGAATTTGCGAAGGAAATAAAGGGTGTTGTCAATAGAAAATTTCGAAATTTTTTCACTGAAACCGTAACCAAGAGAGTTCTGTTGTTTTAAAATCATCACGATCTCGAGCATGATCTCGAGGTGATTCATTATCATTCAATTATTCATTCACAATGTCATTGTAAACATTTTCTTAATCTGCTTTGTCACAAAGTGACTGAAGATTAATTCAAATCCGGAATATTTAACAGATACATGATTAATATGCCATTGACAATTTATTACATTATTTACATTTATTACAATTTATACATTATAGAATTCCAATTTCATTATTTATATTTATAAATAAGCTCCTTTGTGGGATATAAAAAGCAAATGAAAAACCTTTAAGGACGTTTCTTAAATTTTATGGCGTTAATTTTTATTTGGAACCTTTTTTGTATATTATGGTAACCGTATGTATTTAGTTTTGTTCCATGTGTAGTATTTTATATTACAGATTTAAAACAGAGAACCCTGAAAATTAATTCTATATAATATATGAATTCTTTGTAAGAAGACGCCTTGGAATAACACACATTTCAATTGCAAATTTCCTGAACAACTGACTAAAATCTTAAATAAAATTTAGGGGAGAGTAGCCATATTTCACCGCCGCTTTAATTGGGCCGTTGCAATTCTGACATTAATTAAAGGAAGAGTCACCATCTACCGCTGAAATCCTAATCATCAGAATGACGTCATTTATGATTAAAAGAAGCAGCCGCCTACCACGTGCTGTTTTCAGACAATTTAAAAAAATCCTAAAGTTAGCTGTTTTGATGTAATTTTTTTCCTACTAAACGTAAGTGAATACTTTAAAACTAAGGTAAGTTGTTATGTTTTCATATACATATCTAAATTTATCTGTTTATTGCGCATATTTTTCACGTGGATTTGTTTGATTTCGTTTTGTTCTTAGTCTAGAGATTATCTGTTTTAAAAAATGGCACATTTGCCTTAATTGGGTCAATTTAACTTGCTTAAATTGGACCAAATATACGATCATAAATTTTAAAAGTAAATAATAAATTTCGAGAGCAGAACGCTTTGTACACTATTTTTTATTATTATTATTACTACATCCATGCAAGTGTTTTTATTTATTTATTTATTTATTTTTTTGTGTGTATCTGGATAAATTGTTTTATACAGTTTAGGCCTATATAAACATAAAAATATTTTTACATGTTTATGCAATAAATTTTGTTTTCAATTTCTTTTATCTTGTGTGTATTTATGCTTATTTTCTTTGAATTGTTTATTCCTACGGCATATTTGGTTTACAGAGTTGAATGCAAACATTTTCCTCCTTGTGAACATTTGTGATTCCGTGAAAGGAGGTGGGGCAGACTTTTTACAGTTCTAAAGGGTGGAATTGCACTTTTTTTGCCAAAAAGGTAAAAAAAAAAAAAAAAAAAAAAAAAAAAATGCATAAAATCTCAAGCCTTCAGGTAGGAGTTGTTGTTTCAAGGCTGCGGGGTGGTGGTGGGTGAGTGTGTGTGTGGGGGGATACCTAAATTCAGCACTGTTTGAATATATAATGTTTGCGTTTGATTAATCGTAGCGTATTTTTTTCAATAGAGCATATTTTTTAAACATTTTTTAATATAATGTTGAAAATGTGGAAGACGACATAAACTGTCGTGGAAGAAAAACACCCGTGACAGCAAACGCTGTTAAAAATATGGGAAACGAAACAGAGAGCGTAAGTTGTGGGAAATTGTTCTGCAAGAAAGATGTAGCTACAAATCCTCCCCCCCCCACACACAAAAAAATCATTAGAAATGCTATTTCCCTTGCTAAATTCAGTTAAATCAAAGTACAGAGGGAGCCAAAAAACACTTGTGTTAACATCTTCGCCGTGAATGGTAAACCTTGAAATAGAAATAAAAACCGACGACATAAAAGAATTTATTTTGTTTCATTGTTTCATTAATTGTAAACTTTGCATTTAATAAAATTAATTATATTCCCTAGTCATTAAAACAACCTGATATTGTTCGGTCCAATTTAGGAGACTGGGGGTCCAACTTAGGCGATCAGTTGCTGAATTTGGACCACTTTTGACAAATTTTTCAATTTAAAATAAAATTTATGATTTTCAAAAAGAAATTTATCTAAAGATTTATTTAGTTAGTAGATGGATAGATTGATCCCGTGTAGCGATGCTTTGCAGATATTCCAAAAATTAAGTGAGTTACACCTGAAAATAACTGAAGGGGTCCAAATTCGGCTACTCTCCCCTATACTCTTTTTTTGCACTAGTTCGCATAATTTTAGATTAACGTCCATTGAATATATGTAAAGCTCTATCCTATTGCGTCGCGTTAATGCAAAAGGGTTTATTTTCGCTTATATTTCCCTGAAGTTGAGTAGCTAGAAATGTGAAGCGAAATTGCCATTAAATATTAATTATATTTGGAAATTCGTTCGTTGTTTCATTATGAATTTGATAAAAGACGAATCGGCCAGTTTTAATTCCTAATATAAAAATATTTTAAGAAATGTCACTACGTAATAGATAATTTCATATTTATATACATATACGTATAAAAAATGCTTCAAATTAAACAAAACCCAGCAGAAAAAACAAATTGCGAGCAACAAATTTAATAACATCTCTATAGCGCCAATTGTTTTAATTGTTTTCGAGTGCTATTTAAAAAAAAATGTAGTGTTTTATTTTAAGTAACAAGTACTGATCATTTAGCTGCAGATCGTAGTTCATCTTTAGAAGATTTCCAGATACCGGTAGTTATTTTAGTGAATTAAAATCATTGCAGGCCTTAAAAAAACAAGAAAAACAGACGGAATATGCTAGAGTCATTAATATTAATGGTTAGAATTTACGCTATACCATTATTTGAAAAACAGCGGATAAAACAGAGCTTTTTAAAAGATCCAGAAGTTATGCGGCTTATACCTCCATATAATTTCTACAAAAACACGGATGGCAACGACCGGCGATATGCTTCCCCCGGTTCACTACTCTTACATTATTTCTAAACATAGTATAATCTAAGCTTTTACGTCATCCGATTGAGGTATTTCGAAAGAAATTTATTTAAAAACTGAAGATCAAATTAAGGACTTGAATAATATTTTTCCGCTGCTGTTTTCTTTATTTTCTGCCTTTCTTTCTTTTTGTTTGTCACTGGTCACTTGAGATAGATTTTTTGTTTGCTTTTAGACGACTGCCAATCACTAGTATCTCGTTTTAGTGCATTATAATGGTGTCAACTACCGGCACTATGGTTTTCTCTTTTATTATTCTTCCGTCACTTCTAAAGCTGTATAAATTAATCTTTTACATGGTCCAATTACAAATCTTTCGACAGTAAATTTTATCGAAACTGTAGAAAAATTTCATGACTTTCGGGGTCTTTTAAATAATTTTTAAATAACTTTGTTTTCAGCATTTGAAAAATGGGCATTTTTATGCTACTTTAATGAAATATAGTTAGTGGCAGTTAAGTTGGCATGTTTCGAAAGTTATTGTCCAGAGCAATTAAAATTTAAATTCCTTTTTTTTTACATTAACATTGAGGAATTTGGTCCACTTCCAATCGTTTCCACCATGGCTACCATGACTTTTAAAATAGAATCGAATATCATTAACCAGGAAATGCAAGAAGTGTTACGCGTCGATTTTGGCGAGAGTGGTATCATTGGAAATATCTCGTCGTGTGGAGTAAAAAACTCAATCGAACTACCAGTCGCAAATTAGTCATTTTCGAGATATCTGACGATGTCAGATTATGTCACGCGATTTGTTTATTTATTATAATGTATTTATTCTGTAACATTTGTTATGTCGTTAAATTAAAAATTTTTGCTATTAAATGGCTACCTGCACACTTCTGTCTAGAAGACCACAGCCACCAATGAACACTACAAATGCCAAGCATCAATAAGTACACAAACAGCGCACGGAACAATGCATTTACAAGGCTACCATTGGGGACTATTTTTTAAGTCATCTCGCACGACTTTCTCAAATAAAAATCTTTCACATGTACTTTGAAAACATGTGAAAGAGAAATGTACTACATAATATATTTTTTCAAAAATAGTGGTGCAAATAGAATATAAAAATAGTCGCCTGTGGCAGCTCTGCATTTACAGGCATTGACTTTCCTTAATTTTTTTTCTAAGTTTTTTTTTTTTCGGAATAATGAATTTCTAAATATAAGTAATGTAATTAAGTTAACTGGAAGCCATTTAACAGCAAAAATTATAAATCTAGTGGCCACCGCGTTCGCTGGACTTTACTACCATGGACCTTTGGAGTTGCACCAAGACGTAGATCTATGTACATTAGGGTGGTCACAAGCAACATGGGGAAAATTGTTTTTAACGTTTTCTTCGGGGGGACCCTCCTAAAAGTTGTCAATTAGTTAGAAAATGAGATTGGCAAAGTTTCAGCTCAAATAAATAATATTAACCTGTGCCTCATGGAGGTTGAATTCTTGAAAATTTGCAATTTTTGACAAAAAAATGTCGTTTTTCTTTCCTTACGTGAAAAATATTTGTCTTAGAAACCTGATTCTTGTTTTATTTCATAGAAACTGCTGTTGCCTTGAACTTTTACTCCCATGAAAACTTATATTTAATCAACATTTAGTATTTTTCAAGACATCTAGTGAACCATACCCTCGAACTCTGCATTTTTGAAACATAGGTAAAAAATGACAAATTAAAAATTTTATTACTTTTGATAATTTTTTGTATGATTTTTATTAATAGGCAAAAATAAGTGAACAATTTTTGTAACTTTAAAAATATTTCACGAATTATAATTGATTATTAGTTATATAGTTCTGTGTCTAGTAAGAAAGAACTTCTCGATTTGTGTTGCAGTTGAACCTCTGAATTTCTCTTTTTATTACAAGGCTATTTTTGTTCTGTGTTATGGTTATCTATTTTTAGAATTGACGAAAAATTCCGTAAAACCCCTTCCCCCTCTTGATATGATGTCATAAATGTAAGATTTTTTTAACTGGCCACATGTCTCATCAAATCATCGACAGTAAGCAGCTAAGTAATTGTCAAGTTTTATGTATTTTATTTTATAATATTCGCAAAATGAACTGAACACAGGAGAAGCTGCTAGACTTAGAATACATCCACTAGCTAACCACAGACATCGACTCTGCAAATAACTGTTTCGTAAACAAAAAACTGAGCTTATCAAAAACAGATTTTAAAATTCCCATTTAGAGAGAACTGTTGTTCACTGGGGTGGAAAACTGCTTCCCCATTTTTTGAATAAAGAAAATGTAGAGTGGATAAAAGTTTTAATTAGTTGTGGGGATGAAGAACAGTTACTACGAGTTCCTCAACTTGAAACTAGAATCGGAACAATTCAGGCGAAAGCTGTATTTTCAGCAGTTGGAGAGTAGGAGGAAGTTGGTAAAATCCAGGCAATATTTTTTGATACAACTGCAGTAAACACGGGTCGCCTCAAAGTTAACCTGCATTTTTCTATAGCAATTGTTAAAGGAAAAATCTTCTGTATTTACCATGCCGCCAGCATAATTTAGAAAGCTGTTCTTGATTGTAAAATGGGCATAATCATGCCCCTCAGCCAGATATTTAAAAAAAAACCCAATTCTGATTGGGTGGTCTAAATTAAACCAGAGTAAGTATACAAACGTTACTGAAAATGAAATACTAGGTATAAATAGTTAATTCAGAAGAAATTTCAAATTTTCTTACAGGAACTCTTAAAAATTAACAGCTCAGGGATGCTTATAAAGAGTTTATCCAACTTTGTTTAATTTTTATAGAACTCCTTCCTGCAAAAGACTTTTTTTCAAAGCACCTGGTACTTTTAATCATGTCAGATGGATGGAGGCACAGGCCATTCATTCTCTTAAAATATATTGTTTCAGGGATCATCTTTCAATAACAAATTTAGAAAAAGAAGGTATCAGAGATCTTTTCTTATTTTTAATCAATATTTATGCAAAAGTGTGCTTCAATACTTCCACTGCCACTTTAGCCCCCAATTCAAGACCTGCAAAGAATAAAATCACTTGTTCACTACAGAAAATTTGATAAATAGGTTACAGAGAAAGCAATTGCTAAAAGGACAAACCGCCTTTGGTATCTTAACTCGGATGAAGTTGCATTTTCATTTTTAGATAATACTTTGGTAAAAAAAAGTCAACATAAGCCACCTTATCTAAACTATTACCACTTCAATCCTTTCCGGCGCAGTGTCCCACGCCGCGACCACCTAATTTTAATTCCAAACTTACAAACGGCACGAAAAATATTTTAATAAAATTTTGCTTTTACAATGAAAGGTTAAAGTAATGTGATTTTAATTTCTAAAAATGTCGTTTGTAAATTACGGTGTAGACCATCATTTCATCCTTTTACGAACAGAATTGTTCTGTGCCGGAAAGCGTTAACGTGACAGTTGTAAGGGAAAATAATTTATTTTCTTAATTATGCCTCCTTTCTTGTAACACAACTTTAATAATAAAATGCAATTGAGCATTATTTGCTCTCATTTCTATACTTCCTTTGCCCTCCCTTTTAAAAAAAATTCTTTCAGTTTAAAATTCGATTTTTTCCCTTTTCATTGGAATTTTATTTAATCAAACACTTTATTGGACTTCACAAAACGAAAAATAGAAAAACAAAAGGTGGAAAGCAGATGGAATGCAATGTTACAATTTTTTTTTTCGCGTTTTCATAAAAAGCTAATTTTTAGGATTCAGGTGAAGTCTTGTCCTGAAAAATGCGCATATTTTTAAATCTATACATTTTTAGAAAAAAATGGTGTGTAGTTCTTCAAAGCAAAACTTTTTTTTTTATAAAATGAGACCTGCATTATGTTCCTAGGTTTAATTGTATTCATTTCATGAAGGAAAAACAGCATTTTTTTGCGAAAAATCACGTTTTTTTTAAAACTTAAACCTCAATGAGGCACGGGTTAATATTATCCAAATGAGCAGAAACTTAGCCAATCTCATTTTCTAGTCAATTAGCAACTTTTTGGGGGGTCCCCCCGAAAAAATTCGAAAATTGATTTCTTGTGACCACCCTAATGTACACTGAGACCTCTTCTCTGGTTTATCTGAAGCAGCTCGTCTTCCTTGATCGTCGCAGATTTTGCACACCTGCTGTGCTCTAGATGTCCAGGACACAGCAGTGTTACGCATTCAATTGTGCAGTGCATTGCCACCAATGGAGAACACTTTGAGCAATATTTCTAGTAGATTCCGGAGTTTGATGCATTCATTTTTTATAGTAGACCGTTTTCTGATATTATAATAAATAGATATTTATTTGTCTGTTTAATTTCAATATTTCATTCTTCGCTTTGTATACGACCCCTAAAAGCCGGCTACATTTTTTAGATGAAATTACCGTCTTTGGTGATTCCCCGATTTGGCGATACCGGCTAAAGGTGGTTGGTTTCGGCGTAAAAAGTACATTGCACCTGATTTCGATCTCGAATTACTTTAATTCATGTTTTAACTGATCCCTCATTGAAAGACAAAATCATGCGAAAAAATCTCAAACTTTGAAATTTAATAACTGTGTCAACTTTTTTAGTACAGATGTCGAACTTTTTGTGTTATATCTGTTATGATATAAGTAAACTTTTACTAAATTTAACTATAGGGACAGGGCAACCGTATAAAAAGTTAGATTTCGTAATTTTTATAAAATTGATTTTTCACTTTAAGGGGACAAGGGACCTTAAAAACCTTTAAAATATTTTTTTTTTATTTTTTGTAAATTTCACTTTAAATATTATTCGAGGGTACATTATGTGCATTATAACATGCATTTATCACAAAAAAAAAAAAAAAAAAAAAAAAAAAAAAAAAAATATTATTTTTCAGAAAAAAATGGAATTTTACACGTCGTTTTAGAAAACTTCGAAATGCCCCCTGCGCGTTTCATATCAGTGAAAATCTCCAATATTTTTTTTTTTTATAAAGTTTGCTTTATATATATAAATAATACTGTACATCGAATTTTTTATATTTTAATATAAAGGTTTTAAAAAAAAAATCAATTTTTTTTAAACACTTTCGAGAAATTTCATTTTTTTCCTTTTTTTTTTAACCTTTATATTCAAATATATAAAATTCAATGCACAGTTTTATTTACATATATAAACCAAACTTTCATAAAAAATATTGGGATTTTCATTGATATGGAATGCGCAGGGGCGATTTCGAAGATTGCTAAGATGACGCGTAAAATTTCATTTTTTTTCTCAAAAAATATTTTTTTTAATTGTTTTAGTGATAAATGCATGCCATAATGCATATAATGAACCCTTGGGTAACATTTAAATTGAAATTTACAAAAAAATGATTTTTAAGGTTTTAAAGGTCCCTTGTACCCTTAAATAATGCCACAACATGCATATTTACCTCATTTGAAACGCTTTTGTAATTGGAACTATATGTAATATATAACTACTACGACCAACGGTTGGGAAATTAAATGTCGGCGATAGATAACATATTGCATCCTGTATGTAAATATCAGTCCATTATAATTTGTTTGTTTTAAAGCATTTTGTAATTAATTTTCTAATAATAATTTAAAAGTTAAACACGAGTAATGCACAATTTTATATTTTTTATTTTATAGAAATGTTTAACACAAAAAACTATACTTAAACAATAATTTGCAGTCTTAGAAAACGTTAAAACACCATCATATTAAATAATTTATTTCAAACCAATTCGAATTGTAAAATATTATTATGTAGAAATTTTCGCTATTTGCAAAATATTTACTTTCAATAGACTTTTTACAAAAGGAAAAAAAAAATCTTTAAAAAATATATACATCAGATCCTAAAATTTTAGCAAATTTTTATTTCTGAAATTCTTTCAAAATGAATTCCCAAGAGTAAAAACTATATATATATATATTTGTATTATATATATTTTTTGTATTATATGTTAAAACAATATATTTTCCTGTTATCTGTAATTATTGATTCTAATAATTTATATTATATGCCGTAATGTTTTGGCAGGAAATCAATACATAGCATTTTGATATCACACATTTATTTTATTTTTTTAGGTATGATAAAAATGATACATGTTTTCAGATTCTTTATTTTTCTCAAACATTTTTCAATGATGAGATAACGTTTATTTTAAATTGATTTTCGATAGTTAAGAGTTGAATTCGTCTCTAAATGGATTATATTCTAATACTTTTTCAATGCATTTTCATTCATTATTCTGCAATTGTTACAGTGTCAGAAACAAATGCTTTATAGAATCTACATAATTTTTCCTGAACCACATAAATGATTTGCAAAATATCTTGATTTCATAGAATGTTATTTTGCTATTATGCAATTTTTTAACTTAAATATTTTAAGGGGTCTCAGGAATCTTATCATTGAAAAAAAAAAATGAAAAAAAAGACCATACTCAACATTTAATATCATAAAATGTATATGATTTAAAAACAAAATTTTTAAAGTGATGAAAGATATAAGTATGCTCTTTCATTTTAGGCATTTAAAAAATTGCAAGATGCAGAGTTATTATTTATAGGGAGCTTCAAACTGCTAGACCTTTGTCGAGCAGAAAATCGGTATGATAGCTTACGCGCAGGATTACAAAATAAATTTTGTAACTAGGATGAAATTTTTCGTACCTAATTATACTTTGCACTGTATTTATTATCTTGAACCTAAATAAATTTGTATTTAAAGCATTTTTATATTTTTAATGTAACGTTGTATTTAGCCAATACATATTTTTGAAAATTTCAACAGTATAATCCCCTAAAAAATATTATTTTGAACAATAAAAATGAAATTTTATCTTTAGTTTATACAGAATAACATGAAATATATAATTTGAAAATTTTATGAAAAAATATTCAGACGTTTTTGAGATATCCTGCGCGTAATGCCCAAAAACGTCATTTATAGAAAAATGACTTTAAGTTTTCGAAAATGCCGCTTCAGCTATTGAACGTGTATAATTCTAAAGACCATAACTTCTGTTCTAATGGGAGTTTCAAGGAAACGTTTGTATCAAAATGTTCAGAGTCCTCTTAAATCGATAAAATATGAAATAGCTTTATATAGTTTGCATCTTGAAAAATATTAATGAAAGGAGTAAGTATGAAATTTCATGTATTTGTTGCTTTCTTAAATGCTATACTGAAACATTTTTTTTAATGGTTACTACATTTTTGGCCTGCCAATAGCATACTTGTTATTACACAGATACAATACTTTACCAGTTTTGTTCATTCTTTTTAAATATTAACAGTTCTTTGTATTCTAGTTACAGATTTTGCGCGTTTTAAAAATGAACACTTTAGTATATATTCAAAATTAAGAATATCTTGTTTTTATAACCCATAACAATAGATTTTTCTTTTCCAGACATACGATTGGACAGTTGGAGAGTTACACAGGAGCAGCATAATAATACGTGAACACGCCAGGATGGCGGACTATGAGGGAATTCTCTTTTGAAAAGCTGTAGATATTTACAGACCGTGCAATTGTGTTTACAATTGTAAAACAATTAATTAATTTTCAATAGTTTCAATTAGTACAAATTTAGGTTTTTTTTATAACCACACCGATGCCAAGATACATATAATATACTCTAAAAGATAAATGTATAAATTAATCACATTTACATACGTATATGTGTAAATTTGTTCAATTACAATCTCATAAAATTTACACACGCATTATTAACAATTACCTGTATTTATGTGTGTTTATTAGCTTAATAGAAGTGTGGGATTTGTTATATCTTCAAAAACTCAAACAAGTGTTTAAATGATAGAAAATTTCACCAATTTACCCAAATTGATAAGTTAATGTAATTTACAAATTTCGCATATTACACAAATATTTGTGTATTTTGACTTTTATACCGAAATATGTGAAAGAATATTACACAGAAGTATGCGTATGAATTTTACGCAGCTAAATCTGTAAGAACAGAATATTACACAGGATTATGTGTAACAATATTACGAAGAATTATGTGTAAGAACATAATCTTACACAGAAATATGCGTACTTATTTAAACACAAAAATGTTTGATATCTGAAAACGTTGCTTGTTCAATAGTAGCAGAATGGTCAAGTTAATGTATTAGAAGGTCGCAGGTAGCGAGTTCAAATCCCGTTTCGGTAAGCATTTGTTGTTTACTGTAGACTGATTTAAATAAAGAATTTCTCCTTTATGATAGAATATAAATATCCGACAAAATACGGAAACAGGACAGACATCACGATTTCTGTATTTTTCAAAATTTTATATTAGAGTATATTTATTCAGATTATAAAGATTATTATTATAAATTATGAATACACAATTTTAGGTCTTCAAAACAAATTTTATAGATAATGACATGCAGTAAATGTAATTTCAGACATTCCTGTTTTTTGTAAATTAAGTTTACACTAGTCTGTGGTCTCAAAACAAATCTGTTGAAACACACCAAGCACACGTATTTCTTCTGCATGTAAATTTGATTTGAGACCATAAAAATATTTAGTTCACAATTTACATCCCAATTATAAGATTATAAACAATGGATATTGAAATGCATAATAAAGACATTAAAGAAACAGAAGTAAAAATAATTATAGCATTTTATAGTTTTTCTCTTTCCATAATCTAATATTGATATTAATCCTTTATCTACTGGTGGTCGTTAAAAGCACCATTAAAATAACTTGTTATAAATATCATTTAATACATCGATTAGCAGTAATACAGTTTATAATGAGCTATAGATACATTACTTTAACTTGTTCCAAAAGCATTATTGGTTACACAAAGCAAAAATATTTTTAAAAGGATCATTTCTTTTGCCGTTGTATCTTTTCATCTTTCGTGGAGTTGGGGGAGGGGGATTTTTCAATTAGAAAATATTTCTATATTTCTATTGTAAGAACATTATTTTTTTGTATTTCCTAACTCTACAAAATACTAACAAAAATATTTAAAATAAAAGATTGGAGTAGGGTTATAAATATTGTACAAAATCTCTATAAATTCAAATTTAATTAACCCTTCTAAATCCTTCATATTACAAGGTAAGTATTGCATGAGTAATTTATTTATTCGAAACTTTTTATTCATTTTTGGAATTTAAAATTGTTTTCGTGTATTTATTTTTTATTTGCTTAATAGAGCATAACAAAAAACACAGGTGTGCATGATTTTGTGTTTGATTTAAAAATATTTTCAGATAATAATAATAATAAAAAAATAAAATAAAATATGGCATGTAGAGAATCCTTGCAGGGCAGGTACCGAGCTTAAAAAGTAATCACGCCATAAATTTTAACATAAATTTTAACAATAATAACAATTTATTTAAAAAAAAAATACAATGTAAGATGACAATGAACCAAGAATTTTTAACGCGCAAGAAGAGAAACAAGATTTAAACCATAAAACTATGAAGTGTACTGCATTCCCCAATAATCTGAGTAAATGCAGACACCAAGTTAAAATAAAATGGATACGCTGATTGGTTGAGGGATTCTAAGGAAATTTCCCTTCAGATGACTATAAAAGATTTCACTAGAAACACTCTATTTAACACTACAAAATGTCACTTCGGAATACTGATATAAAGTGAATCCCGTGGATTCCTATAATCCTTTATTTGAAGCATCGTATCTAAGCATCTTACCACGCTGTAAAAATCTTAAACTCACTGAAAGGTGTCGATGGCTATTCAGTACATGAAACTCAACCTCCAAATGAGCCGTCCAGAGCACAAATCGAATGAAAATGTTCAGTATAAACAGATAAAGTTATTGTAACTCTAAAAATATTGTATCTATATAATAGTTTTTCTCGGGATATTTTGATTGGACGCATAAATTTTCTATTTAATCAAGGGTAATCTTTTATCACTGTATAAATATATAGAACATTTTCAATGTTTCTTTGTTTAAAAAAAAAAAAAAAAAAAACGCCACTTAAAATGGAGTTAGTCGGATTGTCTACTGAATGTCTCAAATATGGAAAGGGGAGAAATTCCATTCTGACTTACTACCAAAACCTAGATGCAGATAAATCCACTTAATCTAACTCCTACCATAATATTTATTGTAGTTAAGGAACCACCAATACCTAATTGTCATATTATTAATGAAAATAACCAAAAATGACACACTTTTCTAAATTTAAAGAACTTACAAAATGGGTAGTTTTTTGGCGCAAAATTTTAGAATTCAGGACACCATGATTACACACAAAACTCAAAAATCATTCTATTATAGACTACCTTGATAAAACAGTAGTTAGCTACAATCTTAAACAAGAACTAACATTTTTTTAATCACATAATTATAAATTTATGAAAGTATTCAACGTTTTTCAACTAACTTATATTAGCCATTCATGATTACAGGGTGGTCATAAAAAAACTTTGCCGATATATGGAACTCTAGCGGCCGTTCCGTTTAACCGATCGAGATGAGCTTTCATATATAGTTATTCAGGGGTATGAGCTCGAGATTCTGTGAACGGCAACAAATTGGCGCTCACGGTTACGGTTATAGGTACAGAAACTCGAAATTTTCGAATGGCAACGCCCTTTTTTTTCGTCGCAAAATGCTCAGCGTATGCGAAAACCTAAACAGCGCTGGAACGGTACGTGTATCGAAATAAACGGACGCCTTATGCACGCACAAAAAACAGCTCAACAAACGGCCAAAAACAACACGATCGCGTCGCACGGAGGAAATTTGCATATGACAAGGGCAAGACACCAATCACAGAACGCCGTTCGACAGATAATCAGCGTAGAAAACGGATTCTTACCTCTATCATATGCAAATTTCCTCCCTGCGACCCGATCGTGTTGTTTATTGGCCGTTCGCTGAGCTGTTTTTTGTGCGTGCATAACGCGTTCGTTTATTGCGATACACGTACCGTTCCAGCGCTATTTAGGGTTTTCGCATACGCTGAGCATTTTGCGACTAAAAGAAATGGGCGTTGCCATAAATCCGTCGGTAGGGCGCGCTGTAATACCGATTGTTGTGCATTTTGAATATTGTACCATCAAAAATTGTATAAAGGTATGCATACAATTGAACCAAATTTTTTGTGAATGTTTTTGGCCATGGCAAGAAGGTCCTCCCTGAATTTCGAAATATTCCGCCGGGAGGGAGCGCTATAATATCGATTTTTATGCAAGTTTTAATAATGTACCATCGAAAAGTGTATGAAGTTATGCATAATTTTAATAAAAATACTAATAAAACTAATTAAAATGAAATATTGACATGAGATAGAACAAAGTTTTGGGATTGGCACATCCAACTAGTTTTATTTATCTATAGGGAAAGTGAAAAAAATGATAATGCTGTGATATCACTTACTCACTAATCGGATTAACTCCGTTTACTTTGATTTTTCAGTTTAAATCACTTTATCTCTAGTTCTAAACAAACTGAATTGCCATTGTAAATGTCATTTTCAGTGGCATAAGAGAGCGTGTAGCGAAAAAAGAAAAGAGAAGGGAACGGATCTTGGGATAATTTATTATTAGTGTTTTATTTTGCTTTTGTCTAATGTTACTGTTATAGCTCAGGCCAAATGTAGACACTTATACGTGAATATAAATTCATTATTGATACTCCTATTTCTTCTTTCTTCCCGGACCTAGATAGTTGCTTTAAATAAATAATAATTTAAACACTAATATATAAATCGTCCTCGAGTTTTTTCACTCCTTTTCCCTTCAACACTAGATTCATTCGTTTACCTTATTAATATTAAAAATCAATAGACAAATGCACTTACTATTATCTTTTAAGCTGAGAGCCTGTTTACTGTTCCTGTTAAAGCAATATTTATAACAGTTAGAGGGCTCTGCCCCCTGTGAGCTATGCTAGCCAACCCCGTTCAGACACAGCAAGCTCTAAAAGCACGCTAATATGATCGGCTTTAAAATAAATCCGGCAATCTCCCTGCTAACGGGTTGTTTTTGTCTTTGATTAAATCAGATCAGTGAAACATGTAAAAATAAGATAATAACTATAAAATAAATTAAGTAAATACAGCCTTTGTCTCTCTGTATTTTTATATAAGACATAAGTTTTTTTTAATAAGACATTTTAAATGTATCGCTTTAAATTTGACGTAATTTTCACCAAGGTTTTATTTCTCGTTTTAATAATCACGTGAAAATACTTTTGTTGTTAGAAAGGAAATATTATTTGCGCTATCTTAGAATTCTCAACAAGAGTTTCAAAAGATTATCTCAAAATATCAAATAAATGTCTTGCGCAAATATATTTTTAATTTTAAGCTGTTTGTCATTATTATAAATTGGCAATTTTAAATATGACGTAATTTTCTCCATGTACACTTTTAACGCATACTAATGGATTTATTATTTTACAATTTTCTTTCTCTTTTAAAATTCACGTGTAAATATATTTTTTATGACGTTATTATAAATATCTTCCTCCTTTTAATACGTAATCATTTAATTCTCATTTGAAACTTTTATTCTGTTTATAATAGTCACGTGTAAATAATTTTTAATTTGAAGGAAATATTATTCATTGCGCTGTTTTAAAATTTGGCAACAATTTAAAATAATACCCTTTTCTAAAAGTTGTAAAAAATGCCGCTGAAAATGCTGAAAAATTGAATTTAAAATAGAAATAAAACCTCAAAAATGAGTCAAATTAAAAAAGTATACGCAGTCTGCACACCGGGCACTTCTAGTGTATAAAATGATCTAAAAATGATTAAATAACCATGTTATCGTTTTTGCTCCTATATTTTTTTTTAATGGAACGAGTTTGACTAATTTTAACATGAAATATCTCATAAAATAATTCTTCAATTTCAAAACTGTCTGCATCAGCGTGTTTATCAAACATTTCTCTATAACATCACCGATTTTCATATTTTTGTATGCAATGTTTTTCTTAATATTAACGAAGAAAGACCTCCGGTCCCAAAAAATTCAAAACCAGCGGCGGCAGTGTTAGTTACTTTTTTTTTAGAATAGAGAGAATAACAAGAATTTAAAACAGGGCATGAACAAAAAGATATACTTTTTATATTCAAATGATATATACATCTGTAATTCTGCAGCAACTGAGAATTAGATGAGAAACAAATATTTAATAGTATTTTGTATTTTGTTTCACACTAAATGATCGTTATAAGAATAACAAGTCTGTAAAAGACATCTGAAAATTTCATATGTAAAAAATAATGACAAATACTTATGATTATTACTCGAGAGATGCTTTAAAGTCCAAATTATTAAAGTTACTGAGAATGAAATAACACGCAAGAATTTTCGAATACATTCAATGTATTCTATTACACATGACATGTCAAAAATTTCACTTGAATTAATTATTTACATATTTAAAATGAAGCCTTTAACATGCGTGCTAAATTAGAATATTAATTTCTCTAAAAGAAATGAGTCAAATTTAAGCACTTATTAATTTTGAATGTGAGACAGAACCATCATATAAATCAAGTGAATTGATTTTAAAAGTTTATACCCTCGAGTATATTTAAGATGTTTGACGTTAATTATAGATGTGATACGTATTTAAAGATTTGTGGAAAGTGCATAGTTTTAAAGGCAGTATGAGTTAAATGGGCAATACACTCACATGAGAGAAATAGGATATTTAGTGTAACGTATTCAGCGTAAAATAATAACGAAGAATACCTAATTTTTACATCTGTAAAAAAAATGAATACTAAAAAATAATTTTAATTAAAGAAAAATTAATACAATTATTCAGTATAATAGTCTAGCCAAATTAGGTTTTTTTCTGGACATAATTACGAAAGTTTTGGAGGGGGAGGCAAAAGAAGATACCTTTTTTCGGTTTTTTGTTAATATATCATAATCTATAAGTGCTATTGAAAAATTTCAAAACATAAAGACAATTAAATTCTCTACAAAAAATGTCCTAAACATTTTTTTCTAGAGGCCATAGTTAACGACATAATCGCATTTGAAGATGAAGAAGTTTGCCAAACTTCACACCAGTGCAAGAGAGCGAGTTAATGGCACGTATATTGCATCTACTTAGCTGAAATTTAAACAAGCGTTAAAAAATGTTGAGACAGGTGAATGGAAGCCTGAACTATAACTCCAATAACTGACAATTTTCTTAACTATAGATTATGTTATATAGATGATATGTTCCGTAATCGGGTTTGAAGTGATTTTAAAAAGCGTGGCTTAACGCCAATTTAATGTCTTTCTGTAAGTTTTGTTTGGTATACTTTTTTTACATAGTTTATAGATATGTTGAGCCTTCAATCCGTCATGACGAAAGTGAAATACGACACGTTTGTTCGACAGTTCTATTTCACGATTCGACGCAGCGACAAGTTTTGGACAGGAGTTTGGTCGGACGTAACCATTGAGCAAATACTAATGCTATCTATGAAATGCTCTGGAGGGCTCACACATGGACGAGGAATAAATGACAGCGTTTTGATTGAGTAATTGGGATCTGGGCGCCACTGCTACCTTTCATACTTGTACCGCCCTGGAAAAATTCTGTTGTTTAACTCTTTCTTTTGTGAACAGCATAAGGATAATGAAATTCTGAGGAATAGAGATGCTGCGGATATCTCCAAACTTTGAACTTTGTTTGAAAATCACCTGCCCTTTCGTTAGATATATATAATTACATCAATATTTCCAGGGGTTATTGGAAATGAAACTATCACCTGCTTCAAAACTTTGGAAAACGAGAGTAAAAAAGACGATTCAGGTGTCTAGCAAATGTTACTGAGATGTGAAACTAACTCGGAAAGGTATAGCCTAATCACTCAACCGTATGCACAATTCAATAAAATTTCATGATACTAATAAAACTGTGGATCTTCTAGTTATATTCCAACGGCTTTCCTTGTGCAAACGTAGTAATGATGGTGTAGAGAATTACCTACAATATGAATTGTCTCCTTATCCTCTCTCTCTCTGTTCAATTGATTGCGGAATGCGCATGACAAAGAAAAGTGCTTTGTGCAAAATATTTGAAGATTCAGATGAGATAATAGTCCAACAACAAACAATAGTTGTGGATGGTGGCTTCCTATTATATGAGGTGGTGTGGAAGAAGGGATCAACAATACAGAATATTTGCAACACCTAAATAACGTACGTTAAGAAACATTATTGTGGAAAAGGCCGCAGAATTGTTTTCGATGAATACATTGACTTTGTAAACAGCACCAAAGTAACTGAATAAAATAGAAGGGTCTCACTTAAAAGGTCAGTTGACATACATTATGAAGAACATATTGTCATCAGTGTTCCCCAAAATCAGTTTCTCTCAAATAAGAACAATAAGAAAATGTCAATTCCCATTCTATCCTCTAATTTATATGACAAAGGAGTCTCATGACAGCAAAGTCCTAATAATTCCACCACTCTGATTGTTCAGATTTCTGTAGATGCACTGTGTGAAAGTGACAACGTTACTGTTGTTGGACAGGATATTGATATACTTGTTCTTCTCACAGCTCTTCAGATAAAAATATGTGCTTACAGATACAGCTGGAAATGAACTGTTACCTGAGATTTAGGGTTGAAACGTAAGCTCGTTTTTACGTTAGTGCCTATCACAAGCACCGATTCTGTTGCCCCTGAGGCAGTACTAAACCTCACCCAGTGTACAACTGGTTGTATTCCAAAATGTGGATGTAGAAAAACAGGAATCACATGCACTACCGCCTGCCACTACTGCCACGGAGACAGCTCATACAGCCCACCACCTGTTGAGGAGGATGTTCTAATGGAAACACAAGCCAACATCTTTTGAAATTTCCCATTGAATCTGGATTAATCAAAATGATCACGGACTTGAGTACATCGTTTATTCTTATATCATTGTATTTTACGCATTTTTCATTTTTGTATGTTTTATGTTAACCAAAGATGTAATTTTTTGAAGCTATTGTTCTGAGTTCCATTCTCCTCACCACAAGATTTATTAACTTTCATTTAAGGAATCTTAGATTAAGTAGGTACAATGTAAGTGCCGTTCACCCGCTCTCTAGCACTTGTGTGACTTTTGGCAAATTTCTTCATTTTTGAATGCGATTATCTCGTTACAGAAGGAAATTAAATTGGCGTTAAGCCACGCTTTTTAAAATGACTTTAAACATGATTATGTAACATATAATCGATATAACATATATAGTGAAGATAGTGTGAGATATAGTATGTGAATATAGTGAAGATAGTCTATATCCTAACATATATAGTGAAGATAGTCTATAGTGAAGAAAAATGTCATTTGTTGAAGTTATTGTTCAGGCTTTCGTTCACCTGACCACAACATTTATTAACGTTTTTTTAAATTTAAGTTAAGTAGATGCAATGTAAGTGCCATTGTCCCGCTCTCTGCCACTGGTGTGACTATATGGAAACTTCTTCATTTTAGAATGCGATTATCTCGTTAGCTGTGGCGGCTAGAGAAAAATGATTAGAACATTTTTGTAGAGAATTTAATTGTCATTGTTTTTTGTATTAGCATTTTTTCAATATGACTTATAGATTACGAGATATTAACAACAAAAAAAAAGTACCTTCTTTTGCATCCCCTCCCACGCGCTCACCTCCTCATCCATCAGGACTTTTAGTATGTTCATTACTAGACTCTCCTAAACAATATTGCAAAGCTTTCGTAATTATGTCCCAAATTGACCCAAAATTTGCCTAATTTGACTGGACTATATGGGTGAATATGTTTTAATATTGGTTATGCCAGGTTCATATTAGAATGATACCACACACAACGCCGCCCTCATATATCATATAATATACAAATGTAAACATTTGTGTTTTGAAGAAGTTCTTTATTTTACCATAAATTATCATCCGTTCAGATACATTTTCGTAATAGATGCTATTTTTGGTTTTCTTCAGCATTTCAGCATTTTTTTTTCAATAACATAAATTCTCTCTATATTGAAATTAATATGAATATTTTTATTTATAACATAAAGTATTAATTTCTGTGTAAATCTGAATGTATAACTGTTTATCCCTAATTATGTATTTTGGCAATTCACCATCATTCATATTAAATCACTGATGAATCGCCATTTCTGTATTCATTGTATACATATTTACGAGGAACACGGAAATCTGACTTTTCTAATGATCCGAGAAGCATTACTTAGTAAGCAAATGGAATGGCTAATGGCATCATTGTAAATGATGCCATTAGTTTTATTTTTTGTTAGGTAAAAGTAATATCAGATATTTTGTGATACCGAAGAACTACATAGCAATACCTTTCTGTTATTTATTGTTAGTTTCACTTATCCGAGTAAGAAAGTATGTTATAATTATTCTGCCTAATGATATTCATTGACTTAATTTTAAAGAGTTAATATTACACTCATAATCTTTTATATATTTTATAAATATTTAAATTTTTGATTTTAGTTTAATTTTTTTTTTGTTTACTTCTTATGTAATTTTAAGACCACATTTTTCTTTTTTTCAATGGCTCGTAAATATACTAGACATTAAACTAATACCTAGTGTGTTAAGCGGATCACAGCTGCACTGTTAAAAATTTGCAGCATTCTGGCCGGTCATTTGACCGTTTTTTTTTCCGAAAACGGTTACACAACCGTAATTTTAATACTATTGTGACCATATTATTGGCCATTTTATGGTCAGAATATAGTTAAATTATGTTATGAAACCGTTTTGTCAAAAAACGGTCGAATGACCTGCCAGAAAGCTGCAAAACGTTTAACAGTGTAGGTAACACCTAAATGATGCTCTACTGTTTAGCGTTGCCAGATTGGGGATTTGTCCTCATTTTTGGGAACTTTGAACCTCCAGGGAGAATTTTTGGGACAAGTAGTTCATGAGGTAATTTTTGGGAACTACCAACATGTTTGTGAAAAAAACATTTGCAATTTGTTTTTCTATATTTCACTTAAATTTACTTTGGGCATCTGATAATACTGGATCCAACTCGATTTTCACATTGAAAATGAAAATAAAATGCAGAAACCGAAGATATAAATAATTGTTCTCTAGATCGTTCTCGTCAATTATAACATATCAGTTTGCACTTATCACAAGAGCAACACGGAGCTATGACTTGGACTACTCTCTCCTGAATTACCAGACAACTCTATAAATGCGGTAGATTTCGCCAGTGTTTGATACAACATGGTGCTTTGCATTACGATTAGGCACTTCAGTAGAGACGACAAAAAATTTAAGAAAACGTTTTATTTGTATAAGTCATATAGTATCATGAAAAACGTATTGGCATAAGTGTAGATGGAGGTAATATAATGACAAGCCAGCATCATCCATTTACAACAATTAAAAAAAAACATAAAAGAGCTCGTCGTTGTAAAATGTGTTTCTCGTTATTTTCGTTTATCTGCGAATAAGTAAGCAAAATTCTGCTGAGGTTTAATGTTAAATATTTGTAAATGGGAGAATTGTTTCAAAAAAGGCTTGATTTGGGAGGGAAATTGAGTTTAAATGTGTTAAATATTTTTTATAGAGGTAAACTGAAAATGGAAAATTTACTCTTTTGATTTGAAAATGAGTTCGGGGCTATTTAGAAAAAGAAAATAAAGTAATTAAGTTTGAAAAATCGGAAAACCCGACCGAGTTAAAAGCGAACAAATTAACTATTTGTCATCAGTGGGAAAATATTTTTTATATTACTTATCTACTATTTTAATTTACGTGTATTGATGACTTTTAAGTTGTGTTTAATTGTTAGTTCCTATCTAAAATCACTGTTTTGATGAGGCCTATAGATGTCTATGATGGTTAGAGCTGCTAACCATATCAATCTAGTGATCCTACCTACAGAACTTCCAGGTTGTATAATATTTAAACGGAGCTTTTGACAGTAAAATAGTCAATGAAAGTTCGTCTACATTTTGAAAGACATTTTGAAAGTAGGGATTTGCATCTAAAAGGCCGAAAAAAGGGTGTTAGTTAGCTTTTTTTTTTTTTTTCTCTCGGAAATGGTAATAAACATTTCATCTAAGAGTTTTTTGTATGTTATTTATAATCATTTGAAGAACGTGTCAAAGTTTTTTTTAATAAAACATTAAATGGGTCTCAGGACTCTCATAATTGGGAGAAAAAAGACCATTTTCAACATTTTATATCATAAAACATATCTCATTTTAAGAGACAATTTTAATTGGGATAAAATATATAAGTATGTACTTTCATTGCAAATATTTAAAAAATTTCAAGATGCAGAATTGGCATTTACAGGGGGCTCCAAACTGTCAGAAATTTGACGAGTAGAAAATTGGCATAACAGATTTCGCACATGATTATAAAATGGATTTTTCTACTAGAATGGACATTTTTCTGCCTACTTATACTTCAGATTATAATAATTACCTTCAATCTAAATAAATTTGTATTTGATGCATTTTTTTTTCAATACAAAATTGTAATTAGCTAATACAAACTTTTGAAATTTTCAACAGTATAATCACATTAAAAAAAAGTTTTTTTGAACAATAAAATGGAAATTTTACGTTCACTCTATACAGACTAACATAAAACATATGTTTTGAAAATTTCATGAATAAATATTTAGAAGCTTTTGAGATATCCTGCGCGTTATGCACAAAAAGGTGATTTGGAGAAAAATGACTTCACAATTTCGGAAACACCGCTACAGATATTGAGTTGATATAATTCTAAAGCCTTAACTTCTGTTCAATTAGGAATTTCAATACAACAATTATATCAAAATGTTCAGAAAAGACAGGAGTGTAACATCTAAAAAAAATTAAAATTTCTAAAATTGTGAAGCTTTAAGAGCAGACATGTCAATCAGAAACGTTTAAGTCTCTCAAAAAATGTTCTACTTTACTCATATGTTTTCAAACTTTTAATTTATTCCTTAAACTTCCACTAACAAACAATAAATCCTATATTTCATTAAATTATTATTTTTCCTATATTACCTAGCATAACTAACGACTATTAACTAGCAACTGTAATATTTAATTTGTATGTTCATATTAATTCCCAAATATGAGTACGACAAGCTTAAATCAGGTTGAGAAGTAAACCTATTATATAAATCATACTTTTAAAAAATAAATAAAAATGTTAATAAGAATATTATAATAAATATTTTTTATATTTATAAAACAGAAATAACATATTTCAAGAAAAAAAAAAGAGTATATATTTAAAAACAGTGTTGTAGAAATACTTTTGTGTTTTAATTGCTCGTACAGAAGACATGTATAAACAAAAATATACTGTTCAACTGTCGTGTAAAATACAGCTGTTGCATCCAAAACAAGTAACATTTCTACTTCAAACGTAAGAATAAACATTTATTTGTGATAATCCCTTAAAGAATAGAAAAGGAAACAGATCTTTTTATCGGCAAGCGGAGATTTTTTTAACTCTCAAATATATGTTTTTGTTGTGTTTTTTCTAAGAATACTAAAGAAAGATAAACTATTATCTGAAAAAAGTTGAAACTAACAATGTAGGAGAATCTATATATTTTTTATAAATATGTACACACAATACCAGATACACAATACAAAATACCAAACAGGATTACAAATTTTAGACAGAAGAAAAAAGTATTTCTATTGACATACATAAGTTCACTACATCAGACACATTTTATAGAAAAAAATTTAGAAGTATGCTAAAACTGCATAGAAAGACTTTAATAAGAAATTTTTCAAATTATTTGAGTATTATTTTTGCATTCCGTATCAGAGAAAAGAGGATTGCTCATTTTTTTTAACATTTCAGTGTTTATTTACATGAAATTCTGCGAATACATTTTATTTCACTAACAAAATCAAACTAGTCATAAAAAATATCCTTCAATTTTCAATCCAAAATCAATATCTAAATAGTTATTTTTATTAAACGAATGTTAATAGCATTAGAACAACTAAATTTTAACAGAAAATTAGATATAGTAAAATTGAAGAAAGTTAGCGCCATCTTATTTGTTAAAGGTAATGTATGAAAGATATACAATAATGACACTCTATACAATAGCTAGACATTTTATAGAATGCCTAAACGTAGCCGGCAATGTACGAAATGATTCAAATTTCATGCATTTTCTAGGCATTTTGTATTATGCCAAATATGAAACCTACAAAATATGAAATACATCACCGATTCGTTTTAAATAATCTCGTGTCTATGCATGTTACATTTAATGCTCGCCCCAGGCTCAGCATTTGGAATTTCCATTTTGCGCTTTCTTCAGGGGGGGGGGGGGGGGGGGCAAAATACGTTTTCTTCGTGAGTGCAAAAATTTGTTTATACCATGCTGAAGAGAAATGGAAGAGCAAGCTGCAGTGTTAGAATATGAGTCATGTTCAATGGACATGCAACGACTGGACGACGAACTGTGCAAAGTTTAGGAATGCTGCAAACAACAGCTTTTTCTGAACCGAAACTACTTAGCAGAAATCTATTTATTATATATATAAATTCCAAACGGAAATTTCTTTCCGAATATCTATATTTTGAGTTCTACTGCATGGATTTTGACGGAACTTACAGTGTTAGATAGATGTCGTTTCAGGGAAGGTTTTAAGCTACAGCACATTGTTCTACAAAGTATAGTTACAGAGTTATGATAGAAAGTTCTGAAATTTTGGACGATAAGGTTGCCATTGACATATGATTTTCATCTTGGCATATTAAGCTATCTTTTTATTAAAGAATTGAAACGTCTACATCATTTAGAAATTAAAGTATACAAACAGTCCGGAAAAAAAAAAAAAAAAAACTATTGCTGATTTTATTAAAAATACAAAGAAATACAGAGAAATAATAATAAGAAATAATAGTATAAAAAGAAAATATTTAATTTAAATATGAAAGAAATCTGTTTGTACGGTTTAAAAGGAGATTCATTTTCTAAGTCGGTCCATTGAAACAATAATTGGCGATTTATCACCTTTGTGGTTCATATTTCGCACCTGCATAAGAAAATATTTATTGAACTTTTATTTAAATAAAATAGCTGTTTTTTTTTTCTTTTTTTTAAGTTTGTCAGTGTTGATTTCAAAAGTACAGGATGCATTTTGTTTATCTTACACCATTTGATAAGTTTTCGGAATCATTTGTATGCATGATTTACCTATATAACTATTATTATTATTATTTAATTAAAATTTTGCGTGTCTCTTTTTTTCGGGCGCAAAGGTTGCTGTTGGTTATTGTTTCTCATCTTGGCGACGATATGCTATGCTTTTATTGAGGAATTGAAATGACTATAATATTTAGCAAAAAAATACGAACAGCATGGGGAAAATGTTTGCAATACTGGTAGTACTTAGTTATCCCGTCGACCAATTTCACCAAATTATATAAATCGGAATTTATAATATTACGCATTATTAAAAAAAATTCACGGTGAAATATATATATATATATATATATATATATATATATACATATATATTAAACTTCATTACATTTTAGTATAACTGCGTACACACCCCCATTATCCTGATAGGAGATTACAGGATTTTTGAAAAATCTCCCCTAATTGATTACCCCCACACAATTGGAGTATGAATTGTGTTATAGGAAGCATATTTCATGTTTGAAGAGAATTCTTCAGGATGAATCCTATTACAAAAGATGAACCGATTTCACAATTAGTGATTATTTAGAAATTTATGGTTTTATACATAATCAGTTTTCACATTGGCACACTCAATACAGTAATGAACAATTTGGCTGAGAGTGAAAAACTTAGAAGCTTGGGCCGTTATTCACGGGTTCGAATAAATATAATTATGATTTTACGCAGTAAAATTTGCTTTTTTTTCTCTTATGTGGGAGCAAATGTTTTCAAAAATGAATTTCTTTCATCATGGCTACAACATATCTCAATATCCTTAGTTAATAATTTTAAACTTCTAAACCAGTTAGATAAATATAGGGAACAGTTCCATATCCTGTTCCCGTTTTTATGCCGAGCATATTTTGGCGATGAATTTTTCGATGTAATTGTTGCCATCTCCAGCATTTGGGATTGCTTTTTTAACCATTTGGAAAAATGGTTATTGTCCTATGTCAGGGTAGGAAATCAACAACATATCTCAAGCGTTTTATTGGTTGAATCCGCATTTTATTCGTTTTCTGATTGGTTTATACAGTAATCTGTGTTTTCCCTTTACTTTCAACAGAGATGGATACTTCTGTTGCCACTATGACAAAAAAGTCATAAAAACTACAAAAAAAAATTAATAACTCAGAAACAAGTTGATATACAGCTTTCAAATAAATTGCATTTAAAAGTACATTTTTTTCTGTATACTACGGTGTAAATAGTAATATTTTTGGATGTTTAGAAGTTTAAGAATGAAATTTCATTTAAAATGGGTCCAGGAATATTAATGTTTAATCCATGGCGTACGTAATGAACGATCAACTCCGTAGAAGTTTAAAAATTTACAGTACCAAAAAATGTAATCCATGGCGTACGTAATGTATGATCAACTCCGTGCGATTTTTTATGTCTTAAATTTTAGTCTTTGAAAAATTCATTTTCCAAATGATCGTTGTAATTTGTTAAATTGCATTTTTTTTTTTATTACTTGAATGTTGCTGGTGGATAAGTAACAAATTTGAATACTTTTTTATAATTATTTTTTTTAATATTTATATTTTTTAATCTATAATTTTCCGTAGATTTTTTAAACGATATTTTTCTGTATATATAATATTATGTAAATATACATAAAATTAATACATACATATATTATTTTCGATTTAAAAATAAATAATTATAAATATTTAAAAAACATATTTTTCCACCATCTTGAAAATTTTGATAAGATGAAAAATCGGCCTATTGGTGCCATTTTGGATTCCTTCGCCAATCGCGCCATCCGGAACAAAATACGAAACTCTCCTCAAAATATAAAATTTCATGCCCTTTATTTTACGTTTTCTTTTCTTTAAATTTTTTTAGTTTTATGTTAGTATTAACATCTCAGTAATTCGGAATTCAAGATCATTTTTACGGATATTTATGCAATTATGTATTAATATCATTTTAATAAATATTGCTATTTTGGAAAAGAAAAAATATTCTTAATAAAGCTTAGATTATATGTCTATTAGGTCTATTTGACTATCCCACCGACCAATTTTGCCAAATTATACAAATAGCCAAACTATTTAGCCAAATTATTCAAAGAGAGGTATAGAATGATTCTAAAATTTTGCTTATTATTTATTTATTATTATTATTATTTGCGAATTAAATTTTTCCAAATTAATGAATCTAAATTAAAAAAGATACTAAAGAATAGGGTTACTTTGATAATGACGTTCATGTATGGCGTAGCAACATACGAAATATAAAATTTGCATTATTTAGATGATTTCCAACAAAAGAATACTAATAGTTTACGTATTTAAATGCATAATTACTGAATTAAACCACATACAAAGCCATAATTTTAAGATATTGTACTTGTGAATAAAATTTAAGTAACTTAAATGTAACATTCGAATTTATTAAAAACCGCAATAAATATCAATGATACGGAAAATTGTAACGAACCTAATGCTCTTTATTTACTACATGCATGTAAACATTAGATATAGAATTCAAGAAAAAAAATCGAAATTTGCAGTAATATTAAATAACAAAAAAATAGGTAAAACATTAATAAAAATGCAAATAAAACGTCGAATTAAAAAGACTTGATGACGTAACAAACACGTGCATCGTGTTTAATCTCAAGTGAATGTAGCATTTACGATTCTCCATTATTGGCATTTAATCTTACGGTTTGGCGACAATTTTTGGTCGACGGGATAATCAAGTATAGTATTCCGGGCTAATATTTCGTAGCTGGATATGTCGCAAATTGACGTATTAAATGTTATTTTGAAAGCATCGTTTTTGTTTGAAGCAAAACCTTCATGATGTAGTCCATTACAGAAAACTATATCATCTTTTACCATATTTCATTTGCATTTCAACTGAACGGATTATATTATGTTGATAGAAATTACAATCTTAGTATTTAGGGTTAGGTATACAACATAGCTGCCAACATCTTACGCTTTTTCAGACCACAAAAACTTTATAGTAAATTTTACCTTTTTAAATCGTCGTAATCTGCCGATTAAATAAGGCAAAAATTTCTATTAAATTTTTGTGGTCTGAAAAAGCGGAAGATTTGGCAGCTATGGTATACAATACATTGTTCTACAACGCTTAGTTATAGATTTACGGGGAAAATTCTTAATTCTGTGAACCCAATTATTAAAGATTACCTTTTTTAAGAATTTCATGAATTAAAAAAAGTTTTTTTTTCTTTTTGGGGGACCTTTTCGTGACGTATTAAAAAGAAGGCTGCATTTTAACTGATGATGGAAGCTACAGTACTATTTACTGCTACTACAGTTTTAGCTACATTTTTTTCTGCTAAAATGGAAATATGAAAAACTGTGCCAGAATTGTGTTTTACGAAATACAGAACATAGGGCGATGTAGCATTTAAACTACCAGAATAACACATGACGCACGACCAAAAAGTTTGGAATTTAAAAGATAACAAATGAGAATGAATCGCCTGAACATTACTTAGATGCGATGGACAATCTCTGCTATCATTGTAATGTACTTCATTTCAGTAGTGTAGCTATTAAAGGACATTTTGAATCCTGTTGCCATAACAGCTTCATTTTCCTGCTAAATCAAACTATAATTGATCAACTAAAATAGTAGTTGGTGCTTAATAACTCAAATTTTGTATTAACACGTTAGTAAATACAATATTGCAATGATACATCGTTTACATCATTTCCCTAAATCAGGAAATACATTCCACAGATATATTTTCTTTGATTCAAATTTGAAAAATAGGACCAGCGTAGCGGGCGTAGCCTGCTATTTATATATATATATATAATCCAAACGGAAATTTCGTTCCGAACGTCTATATTTTGAGTTCTACTGCATGGATAACGAAACTTACACTGCTGGATAGATATCGTTTCGGGGAAGGTTTTAAGCTATAACACATAACTCTACATAGATTAGTTATAGAATTATGACGGAAAGTTCTGTTATTTTGGGCGAAAGTGTTACTATTATTTTATTGGCGATAAATTTCGTTGATAAATGAATTGAAACGGATGTACATCTCTGAAAAAAAAACTTTTATTTATTTTATATAAAAGGAAAAAAGAAAAAAAAAAGAGAGAAAAAAACAGTTTTGGCGAGTGGTAATATTATAAAACGACAATATCGAATTTAAACATGAAAGGTAATGTTCGTAATGCTTAAAAATTTATTCAGTGTGAAAGATTGCAGTTTTAAACTATATTTGGTAATTTATCTCTTGCGTCAGGTTAAGAAAAATGCATCAGAAAATTTGATAATTATAAAATCTCAGTGACAATTCTGTTTTTGTTTTCGATTTTTTTTTAATTTACTTTTTATTTTTATTTAACTCATCCATCATGTGACTTGCAGAAGAAACTGGCAGATGTAATTATAAAAATGACAGCACTTGTGGATTACATATTGTATGTTTATTTACGATTTCATTTTATCGCCAAACAATTTAATTTTAAGCCAAAAATGCATAAGCGTGGCATCGGTTTGAGCGACGTTCACAATATTGGTTATTTTTGAAGTAGACGACTGCATTTTTTAAAAAATCTAATTCTTCTTATATATATGTACATAATTCAAATGAAAATTTCATTCCGGCTGCTTAGAACTTGGGTTCTGCTGAACTTACACTGTTAGATAGGTAATTTGTCGCGGAAGGTTTTAGTACACAGCACGTCGATCTACGTTTCTTGGTATCGAATTATGGTTTAAAGTTCTTTAATGATATGAACCTGATAATGAAAAATTAGCCTTTTTAAAAGATTCTACCGAATGTATTTCGATGGAACTTGGGCTGTTAATTAGATAATTTTCAAGGGAAGTCTTTAGTATACAACATGTCCTTCTACGTTGCTTAGCCATACAGTTTCTGGGGAAAATTCTGTAATCTGGTGAACTCAATTATCACAATTTAACATTCTGAAAAAGTTATAATAAGCGGTTTTTGATAGAATTTACATTGTTAGTTAGGCAACTTTTCAGAGATAGTTTTAGCCTGTAATATATTGTTCGATACTGTTTAGTCATAGAGCAATGGGGTAAAGTCTGTCATTTTCCAATATAGGGCCGATTGCGAGGTGGAAGAAATGGTCTTGGCGAGAGAAGGAAAGTTTTCATGCATATTTTCTTTTCAACAATTATAGAATTTATTTACTATAAAGAAGACATTTATCGCTTTTTAAATAGAAACAAAAGTAAATTGCATATAAATAACAAAAAATATTAATATTCATAAATAAAAAGTTTATATATAGGAATACATATTTTAAAAAGCATAAAAGTTCATTTTATTTGTTTTCACAGCTGTTCATATCATTTGGTCACAAATCTCACTTTCCGAAGCCCGAAGTGCGCCACAATCTTTTTAAAATCTAACAGTACCCATTGATCTTAAAATCAGGAAAATTGGAAAGTAGATGTAGTTTGTAAAGTATGCCTTAATTAAGGCGATAAATTTCGTAATTGAGTCTACAGACAATTGGCGTAGTTAGTACCGATACGTTACATAATTGGGTCTACAGACAATTGGCGTATTTTACCGGGCGTGGTTTGGCATACAATTAACTTAGAATAAGGTTTAAATTGATTCTACGTTTTTAAAGTGGACCTATTCTATAACCGAATTTACACAGAATTGGCGAAATTTGGGAGAAAGTTTTTTGGAGACCTTTTGCCATTTTTACGTTGCACTAACACTATACCAAAATGTATGCTATTGCGCCATTTATTTCAATCCTAAACGTGCAAAGATTTTTTGTTACTTTTCCAGTACAGGGTTCTTGGCTATATACAGAAAATAGCCTTGGCAGAAATGGGAATTTAGCAACATATTTTCTGGCAACCTATTCGCTGTTTCATTCGCTGTCACACAAGCATTTTGCTTTCTATGTTTATATAATTTATTTAACATAAAGAAGCTATTTATCTAATTTTATATAGAACCAGAAGTAATTTGTATATAAAAAACATTAATAATATGCATATATAAACAAACAAAAAACTTCACCAAATTTATTTTCTTAACTTTTTATATCAATTGGCAACAAATCTCACTTTCTGATGTCTGAATTGCGTCAAGCTGTTTCAAAAACGCCAAGGTGCCTATAGTGGGAAAGTACCAAATTTGTTTTTGCCAACTGTGCCAAACAATATGGCTTGCTGTTTATTGAACGCGAATTTCTTTTAGATTTAATTATTATTTAATCGTAACCATGCAAAAAATTTTAATTTACATATTTTTAAATTGAAAGTATTTTTTATTATTAAGTAAATTAAGCTATAACTTCATTTTTAGCTTATGTTTATTGCAATGCTAAGAGACACTTACAATTTCATGTGCGTAGTTTAAATGACGATTTAAAAATATATATTTTATAATATTAGAACCCACACCAAATTGACTCATTTTACCGAAAATGTTTTGGTACAAAATGAAATACATTTGTTGCAGACATGACCGTAAATCGCAATACTCACCGATCGAAAGTCTTTAAAATTATGCAGCAGAGACAACGAGAAATAACTTACAGTTTCATAAATTTTAAGAATCAATATTCTTATCGATCTATCTACTTCTGCTTCTACTATATATACGAGAGTAAAACGCAAATGGGAAATTCGTCCCGGCTGCATATAACATGAGCTCACCTGACTGGATTTTGATGAGAATCGAAATGATAGATACTTTTTCAGGGAAGATGTTAGCATATAACATATCGTTGCACGTTGCTTATTCATATAATTATGTTTTAAAGTTATATAATCATACGAATTCGATTATGAAAGATTAGCCTTTATAAAAGATTCAGCCGACTGGATTTCGATTGAATTTGCACTGTTAGTTAGATAATTTTGCAGGCAGGGTTTTAGTATATACTATAACCTTCTGCATTGCTTAATAATTGAAATGTGGTGGAAAGTTCTAAAATCAGTTGAACCCGTTTATGAAAGTTTAGCCTTTTTAAAAAGTTCTACAGAACGGATTTTGATAGGAATTCCATTGGTAGTTACATACCTATTCAGATATGGTTTTAGAATTTTGCATATTATTCTATGTTGCTTAGTCATAAAGTAAAGGCGGAAAGTTCCATAATCATGTGAAACCGATTATGAACGATTAGACTTTTCAAAAAGTTCTAAATGACGGAAATTGATAATACTTTCTTTGTTGATTAGACAATGTTTGGGGAGGTTTTAGTTTATTTCATATCATTCTACGTTGCTTAATTATAGAATTATGGGGGAAAGTTCTATAATCAGATGGACACCAATATGAAAGATCAGTCTTTAGAAAAAAATTTACTGGATGGATTTTGTCAGTTTGTTTGTTTGCATTATAGTTAAATAATATTTCGGGGTTTATTTTATTATATTGCATATTGTACTATCATTTTTTAGCAAATCCTACTGTGATTGATCAACTAAAAGGGTTAAGACCTTAATAGCTAAAAATTTGTCTGCACATTAGAAAATATAATAGCACAATGGCATTCATATCTTTTTCCGCAATGTGAAAAGACATTCCAGGTAAGGTTCCATATTGCTTTAAATCACAATGCCAAATTCACTAATACAGTTTGTTTGATTCAAGGTTCGTTTGGATAAACAGACCAGCGTAGTGGGTATAGTCTGCTAGTTAATAAATAAAGTAAAAAAGTTGCTGAATCGCTATGATCTGATGTTTGCCGAAAAAAATTTAAAAAAAAAAAAAAAAAAAAAAAAAAAAAGGCTTTTCCAAAATACAGTTTTACGTCACAGACTATGAGTTATTTCACTTACTTCATGAGTCCATTTCACTTTTGGACAGGAAGAATGTGATAGAATGTAGAAAGAACTTTTAACCAAATACGAAAACGTTACACGTTATGATATTGGACTGTACAATCTTTGTAAGCCTTTCCAGAAAGAAAAGGGTAAGGTATTAAAAAGGTATGATATTTTTTCTGAATTTAATTACCGGTTCAAGGTAGATCCTATTGATTTTCAGTCTCAGACAAATAGAGAATAATTTAAAAAGCATATGTCATTGCATACATTTCCCAACTATTATATACAATGTCTCGGGAAAGATTGTAAGAATTCTGATACTTCAGAATTTCCCTAAAAAAGCAAGTTATTTTATAGAGTATCTGTTTTACACACATTGCGGTTAACATAGATATTTCGAGAAAGAACTAAATCATGAATAAAAAATATAATTAAAAAATGTAAAATAAACTTTGTGCAACTATTTCACTTGAAATTCTACATAAGGTCTAAATACAAAAGGATCCAGTGATTTATGACCATATAATCATTGTTTTTTTCAAATTTCCATTGAGAACTTTAATCCTATATTATAGTCAACCCTATAGAGCAACTTATGTAAAAATATCAATCGAGTATTGTTAAAAATCGGAAAGAAAACGGTGATAGGCTGAATTTTATTTGTTTTGGAAAAGTAATTAAATGGTAAGGGATTTTACAAAATTTGTCATTTATATTAACCCTTAAATGCCTGATTTTTCAAAAATCATTGCAATAATGTTTTTCGGCTTTCATTTTTTAAATAAATCATGGGTAAAATACTTTAAAAAATCATATTTTGTTTTAAGTATGGTTTACGGCTAAAAAACAGTTTATTAATAATCGGCAATACTGTTCTGTAATTGAAAAAATATTTTTCCTTGATAAAATTCTATAATGTTAAACCCACAAGAACTTAAGGAACTATAATAAGAAATAAATTTTACTTGCTCACTGCAGCACAAAATAGGGTATTTCGTAAGCTTCCAACAAAACAAAAAGAACAAGTAGCAACAATGGAAAAAATAAATCTATCTTTATTCTTAAACAGCACAAATGTTGCCATCTACATCTTGAAAATCGATTAAATATTATTTTCAGAAAGTATTTTATTGTCAACATCAGGCATTATAGCTTCAATATTATTCTAATAGCATTTTAGAGCATAAATTGCGTATGTTGCCGAAAAGCAACACCCGGCATTTAAGGGTTAATTTATTTTCAATAAATTTATATCTTTAAAAACTATTTAACAAATATCAACGAGAAGCATGAAATGGACGCTCCGATTTTGCTAATTCTTTTATGTTTGTTTTTGTTTGAATAGTCTAGTTTTGATGGTTTTCAACGTACAATAAATTCATCAGTAAAATAATATAATGAAAAATGTGAAAAAAAAAAAAAAAAACCTGTCAATTCATACTTTTGACTCGAAATTCGACAAAATGTCTAAATTCTGAAAGGGTCCTGTGTTTTATGACCATATAGTCTGTAGACAAATGGTCTGTAGACAAAATTTCACTGAGAACTTTAATCATATATCTTGCTAAATCTGTATTATTTGTTTTTGTTGAAATACCCTCGTTCTGATGGTTCGATGATGTTCGATGAAATATTAAATCATCAATAAAAGTTATAATTAAGAAATGAAAATAAAAATGACAATTCATGAAGCTATTTCTTTTCAAATTCGACAAAACGTCTAAATTTGAAATGCTCGGCGCTTTTTGACCAAATTGACAATATACATGAATTACTTTTTTCAAAATTACACTGAAAACTTTAATCATTTATTTTTTGTCAAATATTTATTGGTATATCTTTCAAATAGCTTACAGTATATTTAGAAATGTTATAAGTTAACATTACTCTAAAGTTGTATTCATTTTGAAAGGGAATGTGATTTCTGACATATATATCCTAACACTTCATAAGTTCTTTGGTTGTTTGTATGGTCTTTAATGACACAAATTCCATCTGAGAACATGCTGCGCAAAACTCTTTAAAGGAATATACTGACTGTGCTTCTACATTCAAAAGATTGTAACAGATGTAACTCCGATTACGAAAGGTTGATGTTTAAAATGGACTAAGCATACTGGTGTGGCACTAGTTTGGCACTACTGGTGCGGGACTAAGCATACTATTATATGGCCAAATGTGACCGGCCACTAGCGATTTTAGGCCACTAGCGATTTTGTTAAATATCTAAAAATATACAACAGGAATTAACCTGAAACTCCAGGTGTGTAAACAGTATATTATAGGTCATATATACCCACGAAAAGTTTTTCCAGAAGCCCCATAGGGGACCGCTAACAAATTGAAAAAGAACAAATATCTTTTGGATAACGCTGTAAAAACTAATGTAGCAAAAGCGTTCAAACTCAAGGTTATTAATAAGTGGCTTATTGTAATATATTGTGTTCATTTTTATGAGGATAGCATATAAACTCGCAGAGAAACTAAGGATTTTATATAAAAAAAAAAATGTCCCAAATTTCCCCAGGTTTTTGTGCTTATAATTTGCAGATTTCTTAATATAAAAAAAGTTATTTTCAGAAAATATGACAAACAGCATTGTACACAACACCCTGCAATCAGAATTAAAAAATAATAAAAAGTGGATGAAAATGAGCAGGTGATTTTAAAAATGTTTCACTGCGCATGCGCGAACGCAATCAAAATATAATATGCATAATGCATTATCTATGTACATAGGACAACTTTTGTGAAAGCCTCAAAATCATAGCCTGAAGATTCTGAAAATTATCGCCGACAGAATAAGCTCGAAATCCGTTGTTCCCAAAAGGAAGCAAAAAGATGAGGGGTTTTATCAAAAATCTGTTGATTAGTGCCAAGATTGCGTACAAAATATTGCACGTACTGCACGTATTGTACTATGCATATTTCGATACAGCACCTCATCGTTTTGCTTCATTTTGGGAACAACTTATTTTATCGACGATAATTTTCAGAATTTTCAAGTTATAATTTTGACAATTTCACAAAAGTTGCTCTATATACTTAGCTAATATGTTATGCACATTATACTTTGATTGCATTCTCGCATGCGCAGTGAAGCATTTTGTAGTAAACCTACACATTTTTCATCCAATTTTTATTTTTCTTAAATTCTGTTTACAGTGTATTGTGTACAACGTCGTTTGTCATATCTTCTGAAAAGAACTTTTTTTTTATATTAAGATCTGTGCAAATTATAAGCAAAAAACTTGGCGAATTTTTTGACTGTTTTTATAAAAAAACCTTAATTTTTCAACGAGTATACATGCTATACTCATAAAAATGATCGCAGTTTATTACAATAAACCACTTAATCATGATATCCAGTTTGAACGCTTTCCCTACATTAGTTTTTACAGTGTTATCAGACAAATATTCGTTTTTTTTTTCAATTTGTTGTCGGTCCCATATGGGGTTTCAGTGAAAACTCTTCACGGAAATACATGACCTGTACTATTCAGTTATATATTTAAGAAAACGTCTAAAATCGAAAGTGGCCGGTCACCTTTGGCCATATAGTGCATAACTGAAAATAATATATTTAATTCTAATCTCCGATGCTTCTTTTAATCGTTTGCTTTGTACCAGATGTATTCAACATATCTATTTAGATTCTGGGAACAGTATTTTTTGTATACGCGTTATTCAATACACCTTTTTAACAATATGGATTCAATGGAATGCTACATAATAGAAGCTAGAACTACCTATATAGGGAAAATTGTCATTTGAAATTTATTGGCGAATTACGCGTAGAAATTTATATTATTCAATAATTAATTTTACCTTTAAAGTAGAATGAAATGTCGTGTTTTAGTCTAAATTAGGTTAAATCATATTCGATAGTTAAATTTTTTTATTTTTAAATTCTGGACAACGAACTGTACTTTGTTGCACCTCCGTGACCAATTACTTTACGGTAGTGTAGCAAAAAAATGTTCTTTGTTGTGATGGCTTGAAAATGCTTGCTGAAAAGTTATTTAAAAATTCATAAAATATCACTAAATTGAGTAACATATTTCAAATAAGTTCCATTTTAAAGTGCATTTGTTTCCTCTCCGATAATGTGGAAATTGAAGGTCTGCATGCGATTTAAATTTGCTTAACATTGTTTTTCAATCCTAATATAACGGCAATCCTTTAACGATGTAGAACAATCCATATTGAAAGGAATAGGTCTTTGTCTCTAATTATATTATTTAATTAAAATGAAACATTATAAGCTATTGATTTTAAATGTTAGTTAAAGTTCATACTTTATAAATGTAGTAAAATAAAAGATAAAACAAACGAACCTTTTATAATTTATATAATGTGCTTATGTGTTAGAGTTTTATAAAAATGAAAGTAATATATTTACCAAATGAAAGTGGTGTATTTAAATAAAGCGAAAATTAAAAAAATATATATGTCTCTTAAAATACACCAAACTTAACTTTAAAATATTAGATAGCCTTTTTCTCAGTGTACAGAATAATTTTCCTTTATTTATTGTGTCTCACATAGTTCTATAGAAGTCTTTAATTTAGTTACACCGATTTTTGCTTTAGAATACGTAACATTCTATACATAACAAAACTATGAAAGTTTTTAATGTGAATAATACGTTTTTATTAATGGGTTCTTGGATTAATATGAGGGAAACTCAGTACTAACCATCATTTGTTGTTATTTTACAGCCGCTAATGACAGTTTTAAACTAGATTAAATGTACCAAAACATCTGCATTATGTTTTGAAAAGAAAACTTATAATAGGAAAAATTAACTCAGGGAGAGATGCTTTATGGCGTTGTTGACAGGGATAATGAGGATTTAATTAAGTTTTTTTTCTGAAAACGTTTGTGATAAATGACAAAATAATGCATATGAAGATTAAAGTTAATAGTGCAATAGTTTTACAATTTATTTTTTTTGTTTCTGTACTAAAAGTTTAAAAAATAAAGTCTTTGTAAAATTGCATTGCAAACAATATTGCGTAAAAGAGAGCAAATACCTTGGAAAATATTTAAAACACTCTGAAATTCATGCAAGTGTACATTTTTAAAATATGTAATTATCAAAACAAAATATTGTATAAATAATAATTCTCATTAAAAATGGATACTTTTGGAAAACTTTTAATTTTCTTATGTGCAGCCATATCAATTTTTTCATGTAATTTACTTTATAAAAGTTGTTGTACACATGTGAAATACAATTCTTAGAAAATAGTTTTAAAGCGTTTTTTTTGTTTGTTTAAATATAAATGCAAGTGAAGAAACTCAATAGAACGAAAATAAATTATATAAAATTAGATTTATGTGTTCAAATTAGATTTAGCGGAAAACGACAACTGATCCTGTCAACAAATCCTAAATCACACATTCTTTATCTAGGCATACATGCAAGTGTGTTAATTTTAACTTTATACAAAGCAAAAAGCAATGTAAGAATAAAAATTATTGATTTCGGAAAATAATAAAGACAGATCATACTTTCTAAAATACAATGAGAGTTTTTTGTGACCTCTGTTAGTTTTCCTTATTTTATTTATTTATTTTTGCATTTCCTGGAAATTAAGGAGGTAAATGCACAAGAAAAAATATCTGCATAATGAAAAAATATCACTAAATATAAGATGTGATAACTGATGTGATTTCATTATAACCGCTGTAGCAAGCACGATGGTACTGTGGTGTCACCACATTTCACAGTGGTGACGTTAAATCTTTGACTAAAACGCTAAAGTCAATATAAACTTAATCAAATAGTTTTTAAAAATACAACAAATCTTCAAAATATGTTATTTATTATAATACTTCTCTAGCATTCTACTAGCATTTTTTTTTCTTTACATCACAATAGCGTCATTGCGTATCACGTACGTATCGTCACGTCTCGTCACATCACGTCACAAATGTGAAAAAAAAATATTTTGTAAAGTGGTATTTTAAACAAAAGTGTAGTGCTGCGTTGATCATTATACAGGGTGTCCGGTCTCAACGGTGTCCAGTGGCTAATTCCTAAACCGTTAGTCATAGACATACAGTTTCAATTACAAAAATGTTTTAAATCAGATAAAGAAATATTTTAAAAGCGATTTGGGTAAAAAAAAAAACATTTCTTAAAAATTACGAAATTTAAAGTTTTATACGGTCCCCGGTCTTATAAGTTATGTTTAGTAAAATTTCCCTATTACAGTGACAAGTAAGACAAAAAAAGTCCCATTCATATAACACTAAAATTGAGCAAGTTATGAAACTTTAAAAATGTATGACTTATGACTTTTTTCTGCTCTGAAAACAAATGAGTTCGGCTTCGCTTTGGGGGTGGTCACATACCAAGTGCTTAAAGTATTCGAAGATCTTATTTCCTGTGTATCTGCGCTTTGAAAAAATCGTACAAGTATTACGATTACGTTAACATTTATTAAGTTTCAGATTGGCTAAAATAACATATGTTTTATTTTGTCAGGATTTGAGACTTTCTTTTATTGGGTGCAAAGTCCTCCAAGTTACCTGTGTATTATACCTCTGGAGGTGCCTTGCCAGGTAAAGGTCTCGTCATCTGATCAAGGTTCTAAATTACGAGACCAACTTGAGCAGCAATATGCAGGTGCCAAACAACAGGATATAACGTTAAGTAACCGACAAAACAAAGTATACACAAACGAGCAGTAGGTACTGCAGATAGGATGACGATCGAGGCAATGATGTCAGGTTTTTTTGCCGCTTCGCGGCGATTAGGCGGTCTTTCGTCCCGATTCCAGGTACTAAACCCGTTAAGCGGGGGCAACACGGCAGGCAGGGGCCTAGTCATCGGTTAGAAAGAAAGAAATAGTCTTTCTTTTATGATTTCTTTTAACACAAATTATATTATTTTTATAAGATTTTATGTTACTTCACGATCGTATGTACGTTTTTCTAGTTCAAAATTTGTACTCAAACTTTAACTCACTTTCAAATATCCGATTGAGATTACATTTTACATACTGGTGCAAATCTAATAACAATCTAATATTATTATGATTTTCGGTGGTTATTATTTTTACTTATTTTATAGGATAACACAAAAAATTTCGGATAGATTACCGCCAAGAAGTTTAAGAAAAAGCTTTAGATTAGATAATACGAGACTGCGATTGTTGGGTTTTTAACTTTTATGTATTTTTTAGCACTGAATCCGAAAATTACCTTAATTTTTAACCTTCATTTTAGGATATTTCGCAAATCATAAACTGTCAAATTTAAATAATAACAAAAATCGTATACTATAAAGTAGAAAAGATGGATATGTTTTTTAACTTTTGATAATTGGTTCTTGCGTAATTTTTAGCACTTAATCTGAAAATGACCTTCTCTTTTAACCATCACGTTAGAATTTTTTTGCAAAACGTAAATGTGTAAGTTAAAATATAGCGAAAATCTCATAGTATAAAACACATTTTTTATTTTATTTAAAACATTTTTTATTTTATTTTATTTTATTTTATTCAATAATTTATTCGATATTTTTGCTTATCCTGGGATTCTTACAGCTAAACAGCTGAGTAGTCCGATGAGATGGGGAAGGAGATTCAATTTTAACTTTGAACTTTTTAACTTTGAAATTTGAAATTTGCAAAAAATCCTGATACGATGGTTTAAAATGGTCAATTTCGGATTCAGCGGTACAGAATACATAAGAATCAATTAGCAAAAGCTAAATAACATAACATAACGCAACCTTCGCAGGCTAGTGCAATCTAATAATATTTTAAATTACGTATCATTTTGTAAAGAATTGAGGCTGTTAATTTAGCATCATTTTATTTAACAAAAATTCTGTTTTTTCTTTCTTCTTAAATATTTCTTACAGATTGTATATTTTGCATTAATATGTCAGAATGATTAAAGATTCCAAATTTATATTGCAATGTTACTTTTACTCTCAACCATTTCTTTAATATTTCTGACGAAATTATATTTCGACTAAATTTGTAAATGACCTCCAATATGCAGCAAAAAATATGCTCCATCTTTAAACAGCTATTACTCGGTCAATTTAAATCGTAGAATAACGGGACTTTTTTGTATTACTTCTCAGTGTAAAAGGAAAATTTTACTAAATATAACTTATAGAACCAGGGAACCGTATAAAATTTTAAATTTTGTAATTTTTTGAGAAATGTTTTTATTGAACCAAATAGCTTTTAAAATATTTCTTTACCTGATTTAAACCATTTTTGTACAGTCAAACCTGTCTATCTCGAATCTCTCGGGAGTAAAAAAAAAAAATTCGAGATAAACAGGTTTCCAGATATACAGGTTTTATATAAACAGACTAAGAAAATTTCTTTACACTAAATACAAAACACCGAAGATTAAAAATAAGTAAGTTTTATTTACATACCTTAAGAAAAGTAATCCGTTAGGAGTTTTTGTTGCAAAACTTTTTTAGATTGGACAATTTTTTGCAATTTTACAACAGCAGAGAAGCAATCCTGATCAATATTGTCCTGGGATTCAAGAAAAATTCTCAATGTTTCAACGGCTTTTTCTGATTCTTTTGGTGTAACAACTCTTTCTATATTGATATTTTCCTCGTTATCATTTTCCTCTTCATCATCAGAAATCCCTCGAACGTTTTCTAAAATTTCGGAATCAGTTAATAATGTTCCGCTTGTTACCAGTGATTCATCTACGTTTACAAAATCTTTAACTGTCAAAATTTAGTTCATCTCTGATAATCCTCCATTCCTTGGAGTTTTCATCAATTTCCTCTGCCGGCTTTTTTTCTTCTTCTAGCTGTTGTTCTCCGACAGTGCATGGTTGCTCAAATCCAGCCTTTTTAAAACAATTCTTTATAGTTTTTTCCGTGACACATCTCCAAGCATAGTCTATCATCCTCATAGCATCCAAAACAGTTATGCTTGGAAGTTTTTCACCATCTTCAATTGCATTGATGAGTTTTCGAACGAGTTCTTTTCTGTATTCAACTTTAAAACTCCGAATAATCCCTTGATCTAACGGTTGAAGTTTTGAAGTTGTATTCGGGGTAGAAATTTTACCGTAACGTTCTTTGTTGAAGGAAGATTCTTATGAGAGCTGCAGTTATCGATGAAGCGCAGAATTTTTCTCTTTTTCAAGCCCATCGATTTATCGACTTTCTTTAACCACTCGCCAAAAATTTCGCTGGTCATCCAAGATTTTCTGTTTGCTTTATAGATAATCGGAAATGATTTTACTTTTGCAAAACATCTTGGCTTTGTTGAACGGCCAATCATTACTGGCGGAAGTTTTTCACTGCCATTTTGATTAGCAGCTAGAAGTACAGTTACTCTTATCTTACTTTGCTTGCCTCCTTTGCATTCATCTCCTTTAAAAATTGCTGTTTTATTTGGTAAACATTGGAGAAAAAGTCCGGTTTCATCAGCATTAAAAATATCTGCTGGATCATATCCTTGCAACAAAGATGGAAGTGTTTTAAGCCAATCTTCGATAACACTTGTTGGTACAGACACGCTTTCTCCACAAAGTTTTCTGAATACAATGCCATGTCTCATTTTGAAGCTTTCAAGCCAGCCAATACTTGCTTTGAAATCGCTAAGTCTCAGTTCTTTTGCAAAATCTTCAGCTTTTTTTTTTTCATCATTAACCCATTGATAGGAACTCTTTCTCCACAGTATTGCTCAAACCATTTTTTAACACATTTGTCCACATCGGGAAAAGTGCAGGCACGGTTCTTTTTCATAGTCTTAGCGCTGTTTTCAAAGTTCTTCTCGATAGAATCTTTATTTTTTATGATGGTGGAAAGAGTACTGGATTGGAACTCCAAATTTAACAGCGACCATACTTTTCATCACAGACGGATTTTTCTTCAAAAAGTCAAAATCTCCATCTTTTTTTCGATCGATAAAACGTTTAATTTTCTTTTTACACCTGACATTTTAAGCTCTAAATTAGTGAAATGTGTTCAAACGATTTTTTACTCCTTACTTATTTGGCTAAATGGCTGTAGTAGACTGCTTTTTCTCTCTCTCCGCGCAGCACGAGGAGAGGTTTTAAATTTCGACCAATAGCGTCGCACCGTGCCTTCTTATCCCCTACGTTTCCTTCGGAGTGCTTTCGGTCACGTGTTACGCAGTCAAATCTGAGCTCTCCAGAGCGCGCAGAATTATTGTCGTACTTGAAATATTTGGCTTAGTGTTGTAGAATTTAGCAAAGTTTACTTTTTTTTAATTAATCTTCAGATCATTTGCGTCTCCAAGATATTTTCATGATTCCTTGAATATTTTCAAAAAGGATCACAAACTAAGAACGAGTTCTCTTTTCGGAGAAAAATTAGAATAGGGTCCCACACCTCTTTTCTCCAATTCCTATCCCCCCCCCCCAACTCCTTGCATCGTAGAATCTATCTTAATTCCCGCGCTGTCCCTGAGCATTCCCTGCGGTGCGGAGAGTGGCGTATGTCTCCTAGGAAATTCACGGAAATGAGGACTAGCGAGTTACAAACGTTTATTGATGCTACGGTGGGATTGTTTGTTATTCATAAAAAAGATCGTATCTCGAATTGAAAAGTGGTATTTCTTCCGAAAATTCGACATAGGCAGGTTTGGAGAAAAAATAATTTGAGATATGTTTGGAAAATACGTTGATTTTTGAATGAAAATGCAGGGAAATTTGAAAATTTCGACATATACAGGTTTTCGAGATAGGCAGGTTTCGAGATAGACAGGTTTGACTGTAATTGGAACTATATGTCTATGACTAACGGTTTAGGAATTAGCCATTGGACGCCGTTGAGACAGGGCACCCTGTATATATATATATATATATATATAGCTCTCGTAACGCCGAATTCAATAATATGTTTGTTTTAATTTTATATATTTTATTTCCAGAGATATTGCCGAAAATGTAATGCAAAAATATGTCCTTCCCCTCTATTTTCAAATATACTGAAACTAAAATTATGAAAAAAAATAAGGGTAGTATAAATTTATTTAAAGCTTGCAGTTTTAAATTTATAGCGATTACCCTAGATCAGATAGTTTTTTGAGTTTCGCAATTTTTCGTTTACACACAAATTTAAATTTGCAGGGGTTCAGGAAGGGAGTTGATCTTTGCTCGAGGTACTTATCGTCGCGGAAGTATAAAAGGATTGTTGATAGTGATTGTTGAAAGGATTGTTGACTGGACATATATAAAGACACGGGCGCGTACTCTAAGCGCCTTCGATTTTTAAAGCCTAGATAACAACTTATTATTTATTCAGCTACGGTTTTGAGTACTATTGTAGTTGCTAATTCATACATTCATTGTACGGAATGCTCTGTATTCGAGTAATATGCGCAATTGATCAATTTTTTCCTGTTATTACAAAAAATGTTCATTAAAAAATATATACATAGATTTTTTTTTAATATGAAAAAGGCATTAAAAAAACATACAATCCCACACTAAAATAAATTTTCAATAACACTTAATAAATTATTTGACTTTATATTTTTATTAGAGGACATTATTATACAAGCATTCCCAAACGAAATTTACTGCAGTAATAATTAAGAGATGTTAACCATTCTGAAGAAAATTAAAACAGGGGGAGCATTTTAAAGGTATATATATATATACAGGGTGTCCACTCCCAACGGTGACCAATGGCTAATTCCTAAACCATTAGTCATAGACATATAGTTCCAATTACAAAAATGTTTTAAATAAGGTAAAAAAATGTTTTAAAAGCGATTTAGGCCAATAAAAACTTTTCTTTAAAAATTACGGAATTTAAATTTTTATACGGTCCCCCGGTCTTATAAGTTATATTCAGTATTTTTTTTTTCTGTTTCACTGACAAGTAAGACAAAAAAAAAAAAAAAAGCCCCTTTATTCTACAATTAAAATTGACAGAGTAATAGTTTTTAAAAGTTGGAGCATATTTTTTGCTGTAAATTAGGGGTCATTCACAAATTTAGTAGAAATATAATTGCGTCAGATATACAAAAAATGATTGAGAGTGAAATTAACATTGCAATATGAATTTGAAATCTTTAATAATTCTGACATATTAAAGCAAAATATACAACTTGTAATGAACATATACGAAGAGAACAAAACAGAATTTTTGTTAAATAAAATGATGAAAATTAACAACCTCAGTTCTTTACAAAATTATACAAGTTTTGAAATGTTATTAGATTACACTAGTCTGCAAACGTTGGGTTATGTCATGTTTTTTAACATTTGACAAATGATTCTTATGTATTCTGTACCATTGAATCCAAAATTGACCTTAATTTTTTTCCCGTTACTTAAAGATTTTTTGCAAATCATAAATTTTAAAATTAAAAGAAGAAAAAAATAGCAAAAATTTTATACTATAAAATAGATGTAATTGTTGTATTTTATTGTGCAAATTATAAAATGTTATTATATTACACTAGTCTGAAAACGTTGGGTTATATCATGTTTTTTAGCTTTTGATAATTGATTTTTCTGTATTTTTTTACCGTTGAATCCGAAAATGACCTTCATTTTTAACCAACAAGTCAGTATTTCTCGCAAATTGTAAATTTCAAAGTTAAAATGTTCAAAGTTAAAATGGAACCTCCTCCCCATCGGATTCCTCATCTGTTTAGCTGTAAGAATCCCAGTATAAGCCAAAAAAATAATAAATTATTGAATTGTATACAATTAAATTAAATACAAAAAGTTTTACATCTGTTTTATAATATCAGATTTTCGCTATCTTTTAACATTGACAGTTATGATCTGGAAAAAATCTAACTCGATGGGTAAAAATTAAAGTCATTTTCAGATTCAGCGTTAAAAAGTACACAAAATTCTATTATCAAAAGTTAAAAAACACAGCCATCTGCTCTATTTTATAATATCCGATCTTTGTTAGTTTTATCTTTGACAATTTATGATTTTAGAAAAATCCTGACATGATGGTTAAAAATTAAGGTAATTTTCGTATTCAGAACTAAACAATATAAACAAGTTGGAAATTGCTCGTCAAACGTGGCAAATGAGGTGCGTTCGTACTATAACTAGTTTTATAATTATTTTTTGCACCCCACATTGTACTGAATGTATATTTTTTTGCGCTTCATAAGTGAATAGTCTGTAACATCATTAAAATGTACTTACAATAATTTTTTCCCCATTCCCCGTAATGTAACGGAAAAATTTTGACTGTCCCTGTAATTAAACTATACATTCGATTTTCATAAAATTTGAAATGGCTCGACAAAATTTTGCAGCAATTATATATTTAAAATTTCAGACCATTCGGAAGGCTGTAAAATCATTAAAATGCATTTGCAATAATTTTTTTCCCATTGGACATAATGTAACGGAAAACTTTTGGGTGTCCCTGTAATTAAACTATACATCCGATTTTCATAAAATTGGAAATGGCTCAACAAAACTTTGCATCAATTATATATTAAAAATTTCAGACCATTCGGAAGGCTGTAAAATCATTAAAATGCATTTGCTATAATTTTTTCCCATTGGCCGTAATGTAACGGAAAACTTTTGGGTGTCCCTGTAATTAAACTATACATCCGATTTTCATAAAATTGGAAATGGCTCGACAAAACTTTGCAGCAATTATATATTAAAAATTTCAGACCATTCGGAAGTCTGTAACATCATTAAAATTCACTTGCAATAATTTTTCCCATTGGCCGTAATGTTAAGAAAAAAATTTGACTGTCCCTGTAATTAAACTATACATCCGATTTTCATAAGATTGGAAATGGCTCGACACAATTTTGCAGCAATTATATATTAAAAATTTCAGATCATTCGGTCGGGTAATTTTTGCTCTGTTATATGCGGACGGACAGACAGACGGACAGACAGACGGACTGAACGACGACTATAGGTGCTACGTATTTATATAATTACGAACGCACCTAAAAACACAACCATCGCAGTCTTGTCTTATCTAATCTAAAACTTTTTGTTAAATTTCTTGGCGATAATCTATCGGAATTGTTTTGTGTTATTCTGTAAAATAAGTGTAAATGGTAACCACCGAAAATAATATTAGATTGTCATCGGATGTACGTAAGAATGTAAAATTTAATCTCGATCGGATATTTGCAAGTGAATTAAAATTCGAGTACAAATGTTGAACTGGAAAAACATGCATACGATATTTGAAGTTAAATTAAAACTTATAAAAATAACCTAATTTTTGTTAAAAGCAATCCTGAAAAGTAGTCTCAAATCCTTACAAAATAAAACATATGTTGAAATACAATTATTTTAGCCTATCTGAAACTTGATAAAAGTTAACTGAATCGTAATACTTGTACGGTTTTTTTCAAAGCGCATATACACATGGATCTTCGAATACTTAAAGCATGTGTTCAGATGCACAAAAGTGGCATAGGTCATGCAGTTTTAAAGTTTCATAACTTGTTCAATTTTATCTTTATACGAACGGGATTTTTTTTTTGTCTTACTCGACAGTGTAATAGGAAAATTTTACTAAATATAACTTATAGGAACGGGGGACCGGATAAAAATTTATTTCGTATTTTTTTAAGAAATATCTTTATTGACCAAAATCGCTTTAAAAATATTTCTTTACTTCATTTAAAAAACTTTTGTAATTGGAACTATATAACTGTGGAGCAAACATTCAAACCATGCTTTCTCCTTTAGATAAAAATTTTCAAAAAACACAAAAAACTGATAAATTATAAAATAACTTGTATTTAATTCTATTTTTTATTGTGTATTTTTATTACTTGTTATTAGAAAGAATTGCAAGCTTACCTAAGATATTAAGCATAAAACAAATTAATAAAATGTATTTAATATTTGGAGAAATCACGTTTTGACCGAATTCAGAGGAGGAAACATGTTTTGATTGTTTGACTAGTGGATAAAACGCTTTTTGAATGAAATACATTCTAACTTAGAAATAATACAAAAGCATTATTTTATTTGAGTACACACCGAATTTCAGTTGATTATTGATAAAATAAAATGACAGATTATGATACCTAGTAGTATTCATTAAATATTTACTAAATAAATACTAGTTTGCCAGAAGTCCACTTGAAATTTTAAAACCAGTATCTTCATCTAGACAGTCACACACACACCCCTCTTATTCACTGAAGGCTTATAAATAATGGATAATGTGGTTGCACCATTTGAAGACATCATCAGGTTGATTTTGCCACTGTTCACCATACATTGCCTTCAAAATTTTTTCAACATCTTTTTTTTTCTTTTCTACTGATATGGCATGGCTAAGAGGAAGAGATTCTAAAACAATAACCCTTTGAACACGGGCAACAGCAACTCCCTTTTTAAGAAGATTTACATCATATTCTTCACTTAGATCTTGAAATCTATAATTCTGGAAATCTTTAACCTTAACAGTTCTCTTATTTTTCTTTAAAACAATCAGATTCAATTGTGATATGTATGGTAGGTTTCGAAAGTACACGTTATGTGACAACTGTGATTGGCAGGCTGGATAAATCACTGTTTGATTGAATGCAGGCTTTAGAGGAAACACTCTTTGATTGAAACGTGAAGATTTAAAATTGATTTATAATCAGAGAAAAATGTTTTTGGTTAATAATACCGTTTATTTCTATGCAATTCAACACAGAGTTCATAAAAATAACAATAACTCTTTTTTTTTTTTTTTTTTTTTTTTTTTTTTTTGTGAGAAAACACGGTTTGAATGTTTGCTCCTCAACTATGAATAACAGTTTAAGAATTAGCCATTGGACACCGTTGAGAGTGAACACACTATATATACATATATCTACCCTATATATATATATATGTAATGCTAATGAATCGAATTGAAACGAATTTATGTAACGATTCTATGAAACGACTGATTAAACAACTGATTACGTTTCACGGTGATTTCTCCTAAAATTTGGAATACTTTGTGATGAAATTAACACCAAAAATCCGTATTGATCCACAGATCTCAAAACTGGTATTAGAATTTTAAAATTCGAATTAGTTTTCGAAATATTAATTTTTTTCTAATTTTAAATACTTTTTTTCTAATGATGGCAACTCAAATTTTAATCATAACAGATATTTATTTTTTCATATTTTAGAAAAGGTTATTTTAAATTAATTTGGCGAAGAGTTTGGCCTCCCTTAAATGTATGCTAAGAAATGCATCATGTTACTTTTATTCAGAATTCAATTTGTATTTCATTATCATTTTATTTAATACAAAACTTTCATTTAAAATTGAAACCTTTAAAATAAATGACTTTTACTTCATTCTTTTTTTAAACGAAACGAAAAAAAAAAATATTAGACACAGATATCATATACGCAACGGGGTACCTAATTGGCGCCAAAATGGCGTTATTTTGCCTGACATGGTAACCCGGCTATTGTTGCTTATTTATTAATAAATGTTTATTTGAGTTTATTTTCTTTTTATTTACAAAAAATATTTTAAATTGTTTTGTTCTGTAGTTATTAATTATTTTTTTATTTATTTGTTATTTCATTTTAAAAATAACAGAAAATAATTTAAAAATACATATGTAACAGGTATTTGAAAACGAGGTTTTCGCCAAATTGTCGTAAAAACAAAAGCACGCCAAACCCGGTGCGTATGTGACAATGCAATAAATCATGAGATTTAATTTCCACTTCAACGCAACGCTTTAATGTTATTACTTCTTCCGTCGACCAATTTCGCCAAATTATATAAATAGCCAAATTATACAAATTTACATTTTTTTTTTTTTTAAATAACAAAAGAACAAATAAATTAGTATAACATTAATAAAAATACAAATAAAACGTCGATAAAATCATTTGATGGCGTGAACAGGTGTAACTTCCTTGAAGTCAAGTGAATGTGACATTTACGATTAACCATTATTGGCAGTTAAACTTATAGTTTGGCGACAGATTTTTGGTCGATGGGATAACCAAGTAGCACCGTTTTAATTTACCACTCGAAAAATAAAAAAATGCTAACTGGCGAGTTAAAAAAGAAAACTATTGGCGAGATTTTCACCCGGCTAACATAAAAGTACCAGGAATTCTTTGTGATCATGGCAACTTTTATGTAGTTTTATTCGAAAAAATAATTTTGATTATTTAATCAAAATGGAAACCTTTCTTATGAAAAGCGAAGGAATCAGTCCGTTGTTTATGAAAGTTACATGACTTGGACTATTATAATATAAACGAAATAATGGGGATAGAATAATATTCGGCAACTTATCACACCTGTGGCTCGCTAACATTAAAGTACCAAAATGGCCGCCTGGAATATAAAAGTGAAGGGATCCGTCTGGAGCTGTTGATGATAGTCACTTGACTTAGGCTATTATTATAGAGATTGTTTTCAATTTTAAAAACAGCGCAAAGAATAATATTTCTTAACGATTAAAAATTTATTTTCACGTGACTATTAAAATCAGAAAAAAAAAACTTTAAAATTACTATTAAATGAGTACGTGTTAAAGGCAAGAAAATATTGAAAATTATGTCCTGAAAATTGTATTTACACGTGAATATTAAAAGGGAAAGGAAACATTAAAATAATAAAGACATTAATATGCTTTTAACCCTTTCACGGACAAGGCACTTCTATTCGTAAAATCTTGAAATCAGTGAATGGCACCAGAATTTACAAACAAATTTCGAAATACAAAAATGCTTTTGTTCACTTACTTAATAAAAGGGAAATTTTCATCCCAATATTCTGATGCTAATGTGGCATTTAAGAATTAAAATTAAGTGGTCCAAAAATGAACCACCGCCCTTGAAGGGGTTAAAGCAGCAAATTTTAGTAATTGTATTATGTCAATCGTTTTATAACGCTGTTAAAAGATACCGAGAGACAAAGACTCTGTTTACTTAATTCATTTTATTTTATCTTCTTTTCAAATGTTTAACTGATCTTCTTTAACCAAACACGAAAACAACCATTGGATGACTTATCAGCAACTGATTCCACCTTAAATTTTTGCAATCAAAGGGAATTGAATGGAAACCCGTTCACAGGGAGATCGCTACAGGTTTTTTCAGTATAATTCAATCTTCTCTAATCTTTTTAAAATCGATCAGATTAGCGTGCTTTTAGATTCTATAGTGCCTGAACGGGGGTTGGTGAGCGTAGCTTGCAGGGGGCAGAGCCTCCTAGTATATATATATATATATATATATATATACGACGGTTTTGTCAGGTGTTACACAGTAAACGAACCGCACTGTTCAATGTGCATGAGTGTTTCGGTTGTTTTAGGGAAAAAAATGTCTTCCAAATCAGTCATTAGTTGTGGTACTGTTAGTGGAAAGTCCATCCATCACGGCAAGGTCGTACCAGATTGGATGGGAAAAATCGGTTTTTAATTGTCCTTGGGCCAAAAACCGCATAAAAAGCGAATAATAATTCTGTTTTTAATCTTATTGCTAGATGTGCAGCATACATGCTCCATATGCTGTCCACCATTGTCTGCTACAAGTTGAAACCGATAATCGTTACCCGTTGTCTCATCGCATGCCTAGCAATAATTAAAAACATAATCATTATTCGCTTTTTATGCGGTTTTTGGCCCAAGGACAATTAAAAACCGAAATATTAAGTGATTTTTATGCGTTTTTTTGCACTAGGACAATTAAAAACGAATCATTATGTGCTTTTTATGCGGTGTTTGGCCAAAGGACAATTAAAATGGAATCATTATGTGCTTTTTATGCGGTTTTTGGCCCAAGGACAATTAAAAACCGATTTTCCCCATCCAATGTGGTACGACCTTGCCGTGGTGGATGGACTTTCCACAAACAGTACCACACTGTTGATTGATTTGGAAGTCATTTTTTCCGTAAAACAACCAAAACACTTATGCAGATTGAACAGCACGGTTGCTTACTGTGCAACTCCTAACAAAACCGTCATATTTCGATTAAAAATGTCACTCGACGCCGAATCCACTTTCGTTATGTCGCTTACAGCGCCATCTATTGAGACACTTTGGAACTTTTTTTCTTATGCCATACAATTTCCCCCTTCTTCTAGTATATTCATTTCAAATTTGAAGTCATTCTGACCAGTGGTTCGTTTTTTACAGCATTTTGAAAATTAAAATTTAATTATAATCACCCTGTATATATATATATATATATATATATATATATATATATATAATAATTTTTATTATATAGACTATTTAAGTTAATTATAATTATTATATTTATAAGAATGATAATATTTTCCGCAAGCCGTGATGATTTGAAACCGTAAAGATATGCTTTTAACTGTACCATTTCATTAGGCAGGATTTTTGCTGTGCTTAAATGGGATACTTTTTGTGATTGGGATATGGTTATAGCAATTATATTGCAGGGTATGTCTTAAATTTATTTGATAAAAAAAAAACATATTGTTCATTATTACGGATCTTGCATTGATTAATGGTTTATTTAATTCAATTTATATGGCAAGGTAAATTTATACTTTTGGGGGTATAGTCGATCGGGTACATAATGGAATTCAATTATTGCTGGATTCTATTACAGTAATCAACTTCTATGTTTTTGAGTATATTTGTATTTCATGTACCCCTGAAGAAGTGAAATGTTATATAAGCTTCCTGCTACACCCATCCAAGTAGTCTATTATTTGTTTTTTATACGTCTTTTAATGGTTCAATAATATTTTGCTTGTTATTTGTATCTTTTGTCTTTAATAGGTTATTGTATAAAAATTTGGTGGTTTTATATATGTTTTATATGAATTAATCGTCCGCAATGTGCTAGTGAATTAGTGGTATTGTGTTTGATTTTGTATTACAAGTTAAAGGTTCCATCTTTATTTTGTATAATATCAGATTTATGTATTGAAGCTAAATTTATTAATTTAATTTTTGTAATTGGAAATAGAGGATGAATTGTAATTGTATAATGGTTATATATATACCTAACTAGTCCCCTACATTTCTCCAATATATATATATATATATATATATATATATATATATATATAAACAGCGACGGATTCCAATAAGGGTGGATTGCATTTGTGTACAATTTTATCACTTGTCCCCCGTAAGAATCATGACAAATCCCACATTTTTCTTATTATTGGTCACCGTGTGACCTCCAATGTTGTCGCAAAATGGTTTAAAAACTACAAGAACGGCATTATACCCACGTGATTGTTATAACTGATACAAGGTCATATACCGATATAACCCTGCGTATTTGTTCGTTTCCTGTACAGCATTGTGACGTTATATAGATCTCAGGTTAAGTGATAAAAACGATGTCGTTATGTGAAAATGCTATACGGGAAGCATATAAAAATATTAAACTAACAACTATTCGTGTGCATAATGTAATTACCTTCATTAGAATTATATAATGTAATTACTCTCATAAGCATCATTAATATTTTTCGAAAAAGTATTTAATGCACAATGAGACTGGGAAAGAAGCTGCATGTTAATTGAATGAGGTACATGTTAACGTTTTTTAGGGGGGGGGAAAAACCCACCGTGATATGGAAATTAGAATCACATACGTCTCATTTTGTAATGTACGGTATTAAATATTATTGAATATTATATAATGGATATATTTTAAGGGGTCTTGTACCTTTTAAAAGCGTCGAAAATTAACGAAAAACTTCAAAGTTTGAATTAGTCTATCTTCAAAACCTTTTTATGTATAAACGTGAAATTTTGGTATTTGATTAAACAGATTGTTCTTTGTAATACACTACCAACAGAAATTTATTAACCCTTTACAGAATTTGTGTATTGTTGAAATCAAAATAGCTCTTTTTTTACTCCATAAGTCATTGCGCGCATGACATCTTGAGAAAGTATGAATGAATTGTCATGAAATTTGGTAAATATACTAAACAAATATGTGTGTTTAAAATGATCTACTTTTAAGTATTTACAATGGTAATATTTTTAGTTATAACTATTTTTATTCATTAAAAAAACAAAATTTTTATTTTTTTTTTACGAAAATATTTTTTTTTATATAGTTAATGAAATAATTTTAGCCTAAGAGTAGATCATTTTAAACACACATATATGATTAGTATCTTTACAGAATTTCATGCAAATCCATACATACTTTCTCAAGATATCATGCGCGCAATGACTTATGGGGTAAAAAAAGAGCTATTTTGTTTTCAACAATACACAAATTCTGTAAAGGGTTAATAAATTTCTAATGGTAGCCTATTACAAAGCATAATCTGTTTAATTGATATCCAAAATTTCATGTTTATACATAAACAGGCTTTGAAGATAGACTAATTCAAACTTTGTAGTTTTTCGTTTATTTTCGACGCATTTAAAAGGTACAAGACCCATTAAATAAAAACACTATAAATTAAGAAAATGTTATTCTGGATATAAATATATTCCAAAAAATAATTTTTAATTCGTCTAAAGGCAATCTTAATTTAAGCTTTTAGTTAATTGAAAAAACCTCTTTTAGATAATAAACGTATGTACTGAAAGAATAAAGAGCTAATATAATTAGAAATATTAATCAGAACAAATACGCTACTGCTAAAATATATTTTTAAAGTAATACTGAAGGCATTGATGAATTTCAATGTTTATTAAATTAAAAAGCAAAGTTTCTTTCATACATATTTGATTGACATTAAAAAAAAAAATCATTATAATTCAAAGAAGTACATATCTTCAGATAAAAACAATAAATAAAAAATAAAATTTATTTGGGTTTTTTTTAAATCAACCCTTTAATGAATTGAAAACAAATTAATTTATTTTCTAATAAACTCAACTGATAATCATAATGTAAATGCTATTAAAATATTATATTTTTAATTTACAATAAAGCATTAATGAATATCAGCTCAAATTTTAATTGTAAAATAAAAATGTTCTTTATGGATTCCGTTTAATTAAAGTTTTAAAAATAAAATATATTTTCTATTTTGGAAAAGTGCTTTAGTATTGTTTGTGCAATGAGAAAGCTAAATATATGAAAACATTAATTAATCTATATAATAAAAGCCGAAGTCATGTGACTGTCATTAATTGTTCCGGGCTGACCGCTTCACTTTTTATATGCCAAACGAACATTTTGGTACTTTTATATTAAACGGACGCAGGTTATAAATCGCCAAATATTCTTCCATCGCCATCATTTCATTAAAAATATAAACCTATCACTCATTTCAATTAAAATAAATCTTTCACTTAAAATACACATATTTCATTAAAAAAAAATGCCAAGTCCCCTGTAATGGAAAAGTACCTAAATAAACAATTAATCTGTATAATAATAACATAAACTAAAATATTTCATTTCAATATCAAATGTGCCTAATTTACATTCAAATAAATATATATTCCAAGATAATTTCAGTTGAAATTAAGTTGACATCTTTCTATTTCACTTCATAAACTAAACAAACACAAGAGATTCAGACAAGAGATTCATCAGACAAGAGATTCATCAGACAAGAGATTCATCATAAACAGTAGAAAAGATTAGACCATGGTGGTAATCATTCGCAAAGCATATTCTCCAACAATGAATGGACAGTATTCTTATGACGTCATAGTAGGTAAATTGGTGGCGCTAACGTTTGTTAACGGCTTGCATTCACGAGGGTTTTATTTTGCTATTTCTCTTAGTTACGTTACTATGAACTCAGAAATAAAATCTATACAAAAAACAAGTATATATATTCATTATTTCGTTATTAAGAATTGAAAATTTTTTTTATAGATGCATGATTTGCAAAATTGAAATAAATTTATTAATACTAAAAAATAGCATTGAAGTAACAGCATGTTTAAGTAAAATAAGTTGATTTCTCCATCAGAATCTTTGAACTCGGGGAAGGAATGAGCAGGTCAATTAGTTTAAGAATGAAAGTAACATGATGCAATGCTTAGCATACATTTAAGGGAGACCAAACTGGTCGCCAGAGGAGGCTAGTTAATAATATTCGTATAAAAAGTTCAACAATATATTTTTTAAATATTTGAACCGTTTATATTTTGAATTATTTATTTATTTATGCTTCTTCTGCTTTTAGAAATATTTCTAAAATTTGAAAATGAAGTATGTAGAATTTACAGTATCTTTACAAAGACAAACAAAATAATTCCTTTACATTATGGCCTACGGAAGAAAATTCTTTGTGGCGCATTTTATTGATGTTACAAATTTTCAAATATTTAAAGGTTGATTCTCTTCCTTAAATTGTATTAAAACATATCTTTACGTGAGTATAGAGTAAGTAGAATGTGCAGTTTCCTTACAGCCGTCACACGGCTGGTAATTAATTGCCAGATATTGAAACAATGTAATTACAATCAGTTAAATAATTATGCAGGTGACTGATGCATGGATGAAAGAAAAAGTTAGTCATTACGTAACAAAAGTTGTTCGCCTAACATTTTCTCCAACAGAACGCTATAGTCAGCAAAAATTGTTTAACCTTCATGAAGGAACTATTTTTGCTGGCTATTCCTGCTCACACTACTTTTCTTGCATCGCACAAAAAAAGTTGGGTATTTATTCAGCGCTGGATGAACTGAGCCAGCATGAACAAAGCTAGAAGATAAGATTTATATGAATGGATGGATATATAAGCGTATCAGGTAACCCTTCCACATCACCACATAAGAAATTACCCTACAAAAAGTTTGAAGAACCTGTTTACCGAACATGCAACATACTGGACGAACATGTTTCGTAATAGCTGTATCACACGGCAGTCTTTCGCTGAACATTTCCCCCAACAGAACATTTCACTCAGCAAATGTTGCGTGACCTTGATGAAGCAGAGAATTTTGCCGGCTATTCTTGCTCCTCGAAATTTTCCAACAGCGCGGGGAAAAGTTGGATGTACACGAGGGTGGAATGAAAGAACCATTTTTTTAATTTCGATATGTAATAGAGATAAAAAGTTGTATAATCACTGTAAAAAAAATGGTAACGTTCCATGTAAAATCCAGGAACGTTTCGCCTTTTCTCAGGTTTTCAGAATAATTTAGCTCTTTCCTGTGAAATTCTGGTTTTCTTATCTGAAACGTTCCTGAAAAAAAGTTGGAAACAGCAAAACGCTGCGGCCGCCATTTATTATTTTTTTGCTATAATCGGTTGCTCGCGCGTGATTGTTGAAAACGAATTCCTTAAATGAATGTAAAAAGATCAATATGGAATGCAAATAAATCAATAGACGACATAATCCTTTACGTCTCTATTGTCAAGACAATTCAGATGAAAATACAATACCTCTGTGACATCGCTAAGAGATTATCTCTCGTACTTGTCTGTGGAAGGTTTAACGAGCAGACCGTGTAAAAAAATACACATATTATTTGGATCTCCATTAACCAGGGGACCATCAAACATGATTCTCACCGATTTTGATTAATTTAAAGTATGTTTTAGAGTTCTTATCTCTAATTATTCTTGTGAAAGGATTTCTTCAAATGGGCCTTAGATTTTCAGAAAATAGATGCCGAGGTTTAGCATACGTTTCAAATACCCATTAGTTTGCAGCTCTCAACGTGTCTTTCGTGGTGTGGGCGCAGAAAGCTCGCACGCCACCCGTACGGCCCGAGTTCGATGCTACCTCTTGACTTTTTTTTTCTTTTTTAATTAATTTTATATTTTAACACTTTATTACAATTTGATTTAAATTTGATATATATTTGACACTTTGAATTGCTGCAAATTTGAATTTTTTTTTCGGAAAAAATATACAATTACGTTTAGGTTTTTTTTTTTTTTTCATGAAAATTTATATGTATTTTATCTAACTTGTAAACTAACATAATTACTGACGAAAATCCAAAATATTTTATGTCTAGATTTTTTTCTAATTATTATTTACATTTATATATTTTTATATTTTAAGCAAAGTAAAGAAACAATATATGATATATATATTTACTTTATTGAAATTTAACTGAAAATTTATTTTTTCGTGTAAATTATAAATAATAATTTTGATGTCAGTTTCAAAATATTATTTCATTCTAACAAATAATGATAATAAAGCGAAAATTGTCAACTGGAAATGTAAAAATCGTCTGCGGATCCCGCATGCTGTGAAATGTCAGTAATGTTTTGGTGTCAACAGAAATATTCCTGGTATTTCGCAGGAAACTTACTGGCATTTCTGTAGAAAGTTTTTAGCATATACAGTAAAGTTCCAGTCATTTTCAAGAAATGATTCTTGGAAATAATGGGCAACTCAGCTGCCCATTTTTTCCCAGGAACGTTGCGGAATTTTTTTTACAGTGATGCCTTGGTTAAGACAGTATTAAAATATTTTGACAAACATAACATATTTAAAGGTGCCGCAAAAGACTTGAATATGTATATTTAAGTAGATTTTACGAATTTTGATAAATTTCGTTTAGTAAAAAACAATATTTTAAATACTAAATGCCTGTTTTCAATTTTTAAATAATACACATAAACTACTTTACAGTAGATATTTATAGTTTTATACTACATACCTTTAATAATTATGCTACTAAATCTTGCATCTTTTAAATTCGATTTTTTTAGATTATAATAGTATTTCGTAAGGATTAAACTTTTAACTTAAAAACGCGACAAAACATTTTTTAGTTCTGAAAATTAATAATCAAAAGGAGAACAGTAGTTGTTTTGAAGTGACCTTGATTCAGACGGCATATTATTTGTAGGGTTGCGGAGGAGGAAGAGAAGCATGTAGCTGTAGCAATGGTCTGGTCACATGTTTCTGTCGTCAGTCAGTGCAGGCAAACGAATCGTTTGAGTAACAAATGTTTTTATCCTGTTCTTTACTGATTTTTTTTTTTTTGTTTATGAATATGTCAGCTTCAATATTAGTTTAATAATTTATTAGTTAATACTTTATCTTTAGTGTGATGGCAGCGTCAAGACCAGTTCAGACGAGACAAATGTTAGAATGCCCAATCTTTGAGTACCTTAAACAATTAAGTGATTTAAGTCTTCCAACTTATTATGGCATTATGAAATATTATCTTTATATTCGACATGAGCTGAAATCAGACAAAACATCAAAAGAACCAACGATGAGTGAAATACTTGACATTGTTATTAAGAAAGTTGTATCTATTTGGTCGAAAGCATCTATTCCTATAGTATCTCGCACTCGCATATTACAAATAGGCAAAACCTATCACAATAAATACAGATGTATTTTAAGACTTCCTTTATCAAAATATAGAAAAGGTACAGAAATATATGATTTAATTGCGGCAAGGCTATAAAAAATAGCATAATAGCATACTTTAATGTTAACAATCATTTGAACATATCAGCTGTAACTGCTATTGTGTCGATGGGACAGCGACAACACTGGAGTTAATAATAGTGTGATTGCTTTAATAGAGAAAGATCTAAATAGACCACTGCAGTGTTTGATTTGCTTGTTCCACTTAAATGAATTGCCATTGCGCCACCTGTTTCGTGCATTAGACGGAAAAATAAAGGACACTAATGAATTTGGCGGGGTTTTAGGCAAACAACTTGAAAATTGTAACGAACTTCTAGTGGTTAAGTTCTTGCCTAAACAATACAACCTTCCTAATGATAAAATAATTGAAGATTTGAGCACAGACCAAAAATATTTACTTGAAATGTGTACATCAATCTCAAGCGGTGCATTCTTTCCAGATCTGTCCTTTAAAAAAACAGGAAAGTTGGCTCATTCTCGATGACTTACGTTAGCAAGTCGCATTCTTCGGTTATATGTTGGAACAGAGAATCCTTCAGATAACCTTAAAGCTTTAAGAGAGTATGTTATAAAAGTGTATGACCCCATCTGGCTCCATATTAAGCTTAAACCATCATGTATAAATGGTTCCAAGCATTTTTGGAGACAGAAAAATTTTCACGTTACCTTTGTGAGCAACATCTAAAAATAATTGACCCAGTTATTCAGAGAAATAGTTATTACGCTGACCCAGAAAACGTTCTTCTCTGTATGTTAAGTGATGAGAGAAAGCACATGAGAGTGTTGGGTCTTCGTAGACGTCTAAAAGCAAGACTGGAAGTAAAGAATGGCGTCAGAAAGTTTATTGTCCCCAAGCTCAATTTTCATGCTGAAGATTACATTGATATGATTAAGTGGGCGGATATAGCAATCAGAGAGTCTCCAATGACAAAATGCATAACTGACGAAAAATTTTAAAATGTACATAAGTGAAGCAGGAGAACCGAGTTGCCGGTTGTCATCCATAGATTTCCCTCGTTTACTCTCTAATACACAAGCAGTAGAAAGAGTTATAAAGCTTGTGACAGAGTCGTCAATAATTGTCTGTAGTCCTGAAGCAGGAGAAGGCTTTATTAAAGCAAAAAATCCTTCGCAAAAGATGATGCCAACATTTGAGACCAAAACACATTTTATCTAATAATTAAGAAGATTTAAAAAACCAAATAAATGTGAAACTAATAATGTAATGGAATATTCGAATTATTCTTTAATATTTGTTTTGCTTTAATAATACTGATTATTAATTATCTCATGACATTTGTTCTATTTTCTTCAATTATAGTGACTTGTTACTGTTTATGTTTCATGCTTGTATTTATTCCCTTTCCAAAAAATCTTAAAAATAAAAAGACCCAAACAACTAGTAAGTTTATTTTTAGTAATAATTAGTTATTTTAAAAAGTTTTACATATTATTTAAAATCTGCGTTTGAACAACTATTTGTAAGCAAAAAAGTAATTGCAACAGTTAAATTCAAAGTCACATTACATTTTGATTTTTTTGAATAAAAGCTCATTTATTTCACTTTTGCAGAAAATTAATGCATAAATTTAGATCAATTAAACTTAATATTATTGTTGTTATAGTAAAGAAGCATCTATAGACTGATATTAAAAACGATATTTTATTTTTTTTAATGTAAAAATAAAACAGTGAACAAAAATTATAATGTTATGTTAAATTTGGACTTTTTGGGAAAAAAATCCTTATTTTTAAGGCTCTTGCGCACCTCAAGATATAAATTTAGAACGAAAAAACTTTGTAGTTTTATTGTTGGCATACAAAGACAACTTTTAATTGCTATTAGAAAATTATTTGGTGAAAAAAATATTTTGCCCTATACTTTCGTACCACCCTAGTACAGTCAGTGGGGGATCAACTGAGCCAATAGGAACGAAATCAGAAAGACAGGATTTATATGAATGGATAGCAGGAAGATCTGAAAACGTATCTGGTAAGCCTTCCAGATCAACACATAAAAGACGTTAACGCTATAACCCTAGAAAACGTTTGAAGAACCTGTTAACCGAACATACAACAAGCTGGGTGAACATGTTTCGTAAAATGTAGGGGGAAATGTTTGTTGTTTATCGTTCTCCGTCTGATACGGACTTAAAATGTTTGCGGAAAAGCATGCTGTTTATAGTTCCCCGTCTGATACGGCCATTACAGTGATTCAGAAAATAATTTAATTGCTTTATCATATTCTGGAAAAAGTCGATTTTGGTACATTGTGACGACGTTATAATTCTTCAAACATACTAAAATTAGAAAGGATCCTTGTGATGGACAACAAAATGTTTTCAAAATATTATGGAATGCTTAGCATTTCAATTTTTTTTTTCGATCACATACACAAAATAATTCCGTTATATGACTGAATATGATCGATAATTATTGAAAGTGCGCTTTCCATTGTGGTATGCATTTTTTAACTTATCGGAATTTTTTTGTATGCTTCGTGTGTATACATTCGTAGATATAAAGTATCATATACAGCGCAGTAAAATTAAAAAAAATCGTACACATTGCAGGACACATTGCAGCAATCGTACACATTGCAGCAACTTCTCAAAATCATTTTTTACCACGTTATGTGTTTTTGAAATAATTTAATTCAATATGAAATTTCCTTGTATGACAAAATCTAATTTCTTTATCTAATTCTATTAAGGATGAAAAGTGTTTCAATTTTTTTTCTAATACATCATTTTGTATTGTAGTACATATATGTCTTTGTTAACTATTAAAAAAAATCCGTCATTGATAATATTATCTTATAGTTTATCTTACAAGACGTCAAGACCATATTATAATTTTTAAATTTGCGATAAAACTTTTATTTAAAAGAATAATAAAATAATAATATATAAAAAAATATAATTTTTACAAAGTTTTTCTGGAGTTATATTTATATGCTTTTTCATATTTTTCTCTATATTTTCTCATACAGCATACCCTGGACAAAATTTTCTAAATATAATTAAATTTTAAGGAATACTTTAGTAAAATTTTCAATGTGAAAACATTCCTCTTGTTATACAGTTATAATTCCGCTAATGTTAGAAAGAAATGTGTAAGAATTATCATTTTTTTCTTGTAGCTGATTTCAGATGCACAATTTAAGGTATTTTTAAGATCTACTGAGTAAATCATTAAAACTATGTAATTCCATTGGAAATGCAAAACTTTTATTTTTGGCCGGAGATTACACATCATTAAGCATTCTATTTTTTTATTGTGAAAAAACTGAACTGTTTGTTTTCATATACACTGTAAAAAATGACACATGTTTCATAATTGCTGGGAAGTTCTAGGCAAGTATAATACTTTTACCCGGTTACAGCCCTAAAGAGCATCCCAAAACACAGCGGTGGAGTCAAACAGGTAAAACTCCCCCTTCCTATCCTGATTTTATCGATTTGCAGGTAAACAATTAATACTTAGGATCATATAAGTTCCTAGTTGAGAGGGAAAATTAATTCGGTAAAATTGCATAATATAAGAATACAATCATTAATTACTCTAAATGATAAATTAAATCAAACCAAAGCGCTGTGTAAATTTTTGACGAACTCTCAACTTTTTGGAAAAGACTGCACTAGACTTTAAAGTTCTGAAAATCTAGAAGGTTAAATTTATAACTGCAGCTTGACACCTGCATATCGATGAGGAATGTAAATAAATACATACCTCTCTAACTCGATGCAAAAACTAATAAATCACACTAGATAGACATAAATAATGAGGAGAAAGTTATTTTACATTTACAGTTATTTTATTTACAATATATACATGCATTAATGAAAAACAGATTATCGACATAGCAAAGGCTAAAAGCATTAAATTTTGGTAGAATTCTTTTACTCAGCATATTAGAATAATAGAATTAACTCCTGATTGTAAACAGGCCCTATCGTATTATTTAACAATACTTATTTTGCACATACAAAAACAATATATAGAGGCTACCTGTGATCCATCGCTTACTGGCATTCTCGTCAGGTCTTTCAAAGTCCATCCTTCGGAGCGTGCTCATGGCTCTGTCTGAGAATTATATAGATATTATTATGGTTCTACTACCGTGGAATCATTCCACAAATTTTATCGTAAATATATATATTATTTTATTGTCTACCACGACAAATTTTACAGACTTAACTCGCAAGCCTATTATCTGGCCAACTGGACATCATTATTTTTTTTTAGTTGCCCGGCTCTCCTTCTAGACACATCTCTTCTCAGCTCCTCTGAGTAGAAAAATATCTCCAATCCTTTTTTTTTTAAAGATGGAATGGTACAGGGGGCCGTGTGGACCGCCCTCTCTTTACGCTATCCGTCATTGGATCACGGCAGGTCTTGGGTCTCGCCCACCATTGCAAATTATTGGCTATTTCTGTATAATGCACATTGCTAAGGATTGGGTAGGGATTCCCCATCTCTTAGCCCCGTGTGCCCCCCACTCCTGTAGTAAAGGCTGATATTTATGACTGACCTAAATTGTCCTCAATAAATAATTGTTTGTCGTAAACGTCATCTTATTGTACAGTAAGTCTTATTTGCATCCCTGCAATAAATTCGGGTCGTAAATCCGTCCACTTGGGTGGTCTAGGACCCTGCAACTCTCATATGTGGGCACTGTAATATACATACATTTATACGTAATACATAAAAACAATATTTAATTAATGTACATTATTTTTTTTATCATTAAAGTTTGCATTTTTTTGCCAAAACTTGATATGCTGTGCAAACGCACCAGCATTTCTCCCCCCCTTGTGAAAAAGAAAAATCATGATTGATGCGCCCGCGTCATCGTGATTCTGTGGCATGGATTGGGGCTTTACACTCCGTTAGTTCCGCAGAGGCTGCGCAGTCCGATCAGAGTCATCACACCACGTCTGTCATAATGTCCACAAGTATTCAAACATATAGTGAAAGTCCTTCATATGTCAGAATCTAATAACAGGCGAAGGGTGTGGAGTCCTTAGTACTCTCGCATATGCTAGCAGTGTCTTTTCTATATAGTCCAAGTATGCCGTTAGGTGAAAGAAAGCGGTGAGACTGGAACTCGCTGCTGAATCATCTCCGCACGGTAAATAGCACCCCAGCTCGTTAAGTATGTGCAAATAAAAACTCTATCAATTTTGATTTAAAAACATACATTAGTATGACTATCATGTAGCTAACCAAACAAAATCTACAAAAACTCAGAACAAAGTGATCAATACTTGGTACATTACATAATATACTTACAATTGACCATGCACAGTAATACAATTATACTAAATGAATACCATCTAGTATTTAAAATAACGTTTATATATGACATACAAATCATAATAAGCCTATATACCTTTACAGACACTTTGCACAAGTCTACAAACTACAACTGTACTATTTGATTTACAACATTTTAAAATATTCCTAATTTGTTTGCATTTTACATATTACATAGTATGTCAGTATTGTTTATTGCCATCACTTCATTATATAACATACCGATACTTTCATTCACCTTTGTTAGTTTCACTACAAAGATATACCTTTTAAACATAAAATTCCAAACCTTCGTACATACCGACATATTTAAATACATTATATTATTACTTTAAATACTTCCTTTTTTTATAATACTATAATAGTTTACTTACAATTATACGTGGGATAAACTTCCACTTATTCATTTCAAAGCAAAATTTATTTATTCATATATATATATCTTCTTATTTATTTACTCTTTAAACACGAATATTATAATCACTCAGTGATGATATACGTGGCTCTCCGTACGCGCGCTCCTGCCTAGAGGAGAGAAAACAAAACAAGCCGTTGTTTACCTGACGTGCGTAAACTTCTCATCGTCTTCAGATAGCTTCCCATTGTTACCATGGTAACGAAGTACTAAACGATTTTCGCACCCCACAAGAGCCCGTAATGGAATTCTCCCTCAGTCTCTAAGTACCGGAAATCAGACGATTGGCGCCTATCTACACTGCATGTTGACTATTCATGGCCAAGGTTGACCAGCTCCTGACGTAAGTATCATTTGCTGCGTATTATTCCCTATAACTCCTAATTATATTATTTATATACGTGTAAACTAAACTCTCGCAAATAACCTAAACTCGGCACTACTTGCCCGCTCAAATTTTTTGAAATTTGATCTAAAATTGCAATATTTATAGCCATTTATAACCTAGAATCCCATATTGTCGAAGCCATTTCTTTTTCTTTACTGGGACAGACACCTTCTGCCCGCTGCTGTGGCCTGCTTCCGAACGGGAACTGCTGTCGCAATTCGGTGATATAGTAATGAATTTCTTTTACCTTGCAGCTAATCACACATTGACCTGATAACTCTTCGTACTAATGGGAAAAAATGCGCTACAATTTAAAATGAAGTTTTAATAATAATAATGCCTAAACGGAAGAAAAGAAAAGAGAAAAAAAAACAAAACGCTAACTTTGAATGCATTAATTCGAGATGCGCTAAATTCTGACTTGCGTTTACCTGTCTCTTCTGACTCTACCTGGCGCAAACTCACTGCAGTGAAAATCGAATTACGAAAACTATAGTTACGACGTCATTAATTACGGGAGAAAGACATACTTTCCTACGCACGTTTCCGTTTACATCGATATTAAATTCGCTACAGCAAACTGCCTGAATAAACAAAAAAAAACTCTCAAAAGAAAAATCCCAGAAGCAAAGAGAGAAAGAAAACAAAGAAGAGAAAAAGAAAGAAAGAAAAACGAATATGAGAAGAAACTAGAATGCCTCGCATAATACTGCCTACCTATTCAATTATCTATTGCACAAAGTTGAATAATCGTACAATTTAAAAAAATGTACCTATGTTAAATCGAATTCATAGGTTTTTATTTATTTATTTTTTTATTTATTTGTTTATTTATTTATTTTTTTATTTATTTGAATTCTGATAATGATTTTGAATGCACTAAAAAAATGACTACTCTATTTTAAAGTTTTGATTGTTTATGTCACAGTAATAATCCTATTGTATCACTATCCCATATTGTCACAATCAATTTTTTTTGTCATAGCCAAGAAGAAGATTCCTGACTGAATGATGGCCAATCCCCCAAACAGACTCCAAAAATTTTCCCAGTTCCCGGGCCCCAAAAACTGGAAGAACTCTCCATTTCCGGCCAGCGGATGTAGCAATGAGCTGTCTGAATGAGATCAAGAGCCGCCATCTGAAGGTAAGTGAATTTTGCAATTGAGAAAAGAAAAAAAAACTGATTCCGAAATCTGTACCCATATATATATATAAATATATATATATAAATATATATATATAAAATAATATTAGTGTAATTATAATTAAATGACTCAATGCTATCTTGTAAATAAGATCCCGAAACATTAATATTAACCTTTTAAACACACACAAAAAAAATAAAAAATATACTATAATTTAGTGAACAAAGTATCTATTTAAAGTTATATTTGATAAATTGTTATCGTGACTTTAATAATTCCTAGTAAAAATAAATAAGTACTCCAAGAACTTATGCATAAAGTACCATATACATCTCAATAAAGAGTCAATATCCTTTTATTAAATTTTTATTTCACTCCAAATGTGATATGAATTTAATACAATTTATTGTACTGGTGCAAACAAAACAAAATCTATTTATTTATTTTTTTATTATTTATTTATTTTATTTATTTTTTGTTATTATTATTTTACGCGTAACGTATAATTATTAAAATTGCTAATTATTCGCTGAAAAAAAAAATTAAAATACGAATAATATGACCGCAGTGTTATGTCGCTGACTGTGTTACAATGTGCGGTAAATTAATAAAATAGAGACTATAAGTTGAATTAATTGTTACTAGGCACAAATGCCTATATCTAATTCCCATCCCTTTATTTGTTACCTATTTACACAAAAGAAAATGCGAAGAACACACGCTTTAATAACTTTTTGACTCAAATGTAAGTGCATTACATATTCAACTACTATAAATCGTATGCCTACTTACATATATTATTTATCTAAGTTATACTCTTATTCTGCATGAAACATTCTATCTACTTTCTAAAAAAACAGTATACAGCATTTAAATACTTAGTATATTTCGTCCAGTCTCCAAAATCGAATATATTTATATACTACCTTTTATTTTACACTACCCTGTAAAATACTGATCGATCACTCATTATTTTTTATAATCAAGTATGAATTAATCCTATCTCCGGGAAAAATGCGTAACTATTTGCTATAACAATATACTAAGTCAGTAAATAATATGCAACCCAAAAGCAATTCTCCCTCGAATTTGAAACTCTCATGGCTGGCCGCTCCGTCGAGCGCACCCTGTCCTCGAACGTGGAGGGAGATCCGAATCAAAACAGAGGAGAAAATACTCCTGACTGCTATATTTTTATTTGTGCGTGCCGTTGCCATCGGTTGGAAGTTGGTCAAGGAGAAACTCAACGTAGATTCTCTGTCAACTCCATCCGGATGCGTACGTCGCCTATCGCCGACTAAAAGAGAGTGCGCCTTTCGCTAACCCAATGCGCTTAGCAAATTTCTAAAAGCTCTCTCCGAGTAGGGTCGATTTTATATCAACAAAACAGTGAAAACAACTGCGAAATAATGCTAATAGAAAAAACCGAAAATAATAATACGTATATATATGAATTTTGGAATAGCAGTTAGAGTACTCTATATGAAAAGAAAAAAAAATCACAGTTTGAATCCACAACATGAATTGAAGAGATCGCAGTTTGGACATTATATGAAATGGAAAAAACATCACTTTGCAATCCCTACAAGAATTACAAAACCTGCAATTTGAATGCACTACACTAAATTAATGAATATCAATTTGACACTACAAGGGATACCAAAACTCGCACCTGGAATAAACTATACGGATTGCAACCAAGTAATTTTGCACATTGTGCGAAATTAAAAAAACAACAAAAACTAGCAATTGGAATACACTATACGGATTGCAAAAAAAAAAAAAACCAAAAAAAAAAAACATATATATTAGAAAGACACTGGAACATACTGGACAATTACAATTATATACCTACACTATTATCTATATACTTTTTGTTTGTATGTGATCTATACCATGCCTTAATGTACTTTTTTACAGATCTAAGAAGATGATGAAATGTTCTATTCCTTTTATTATGTTTTTTATCTTCCAGAAATCCATTGTTAGCAAAGAATTGCATGACTCTATATTATTTTATTTATTTATTTTGTTGCTGTTTCCTGTCTGTACTCCCCAAAATGTGTCAAAACTAAATGTACTGTGTGCAATAGCTATATGAGTAACGCCCCTTCATACAAAATACTATGAGTATTTTTTACCCATTTTACAGTATTACTTTTATTTATCTAATTTTATGCTACCGCTAAAATCCAGTAATGCTCATGCTATTACGCACACGAAAAGTAAAAAAAAAAAAAAAAAAAAAAAAAAAAAAACAACAACAAAAAAACAAACTAACTAACACACATTATTTATATATACACCTAAAAAAGAAAAACGCTTCCTTTTTTTTTTGTAATATATATATATATGTATGAGAACTTACTTAAGTTTCTTCGTCTCCTGAATCGTTATCTGAATTGTCAGTAACTTTTTTTTCTAAATCGGCCTTCGCAGAGGGTTTCCACAAATGTGTGATGTGCCTCGCAATTTTTTTTTTATTCGATTCTAGTAAATGACGGAGCAATTTGTTGTTGTGCCTATTTTTCCGTACTACCTCGTATGGGCCATCCCATCTTTTTGCGAGACATAGATGGATCCCAGGGACCTGAAGATATACTTGGTCTCCCTTTTCTAAAATCGTCACTTTTTCAAAATCTTTACCGACATATTCCTGTTGGTATTTTTCTTGATTCTCAAGTGATAACCGCCTCACTTCCTTCATATGCGCAATACGGTTTTTTACGTAATTTTTAGTACATTTTTCTTCCGTGGTATTCAACGCAGTAAAATGATTCCGTATTTCGCGTCCGAAGAATAACATTGACGGTGAAAAACCTGTAGTTCGCGAAATAGAAGAATTATGCGCCAGCTTAAAAAAGTCCTTCCGGCCAGTGCCGGGAGGAAGCGGTAGCTTTCATAATCCCTATTTAAAAAAAGCCAAATTATATCATTGAAACACACGAAGCTCAATTTAGTGGAAACCGAATATAGGAGATTCAATACTAATTTTTATCAATATAATGAATGAGAATTTCGCGAAATTAGTCAGCTTTATCCAAGCTGCTTTTCTTTAAAGTAACATATATTTGGCTGCAAAATTTGGCAATTTCTTAAAGTGCCTGTCATTTTAAGACAACATGGTGGATGAGGCTAAGCAGTGAACTTGGTCGAGACCTTAGTAATTGCTGTGCACATGCTCACTCACATCGGAATCGGTTAATATATAGGAGTGCTGTCGCATGCAAAAAATCCGATTTTTCAAAATGTCACCCACAATAGAAATTGAAACTGCTATATCTGAGCCATTTTTTAAGGTAAAGACAAACAAAAAATGCTCCTGAATCTTTATATCAAGGTCAAATACTTAAGAAAGAAACCTTTTTCAATTTCTAATTTTTTTGCACCTCACTTTAAATATATGTATATATATTTTAATTTAATGGTCGCCATTTTGAAACAAGATGGCTGATGAATCTGGCCAGCGAACTTGGTCGAGGTGTTGATGTATACTATCCACATGCCTTCTTAGATCGAAATAGGCGAATACGTGTGTTATCGCGTGACAAATACAAGATCGTTTCAAAATGTTAGCCATGCTAGAAATTCAAAGTGCTATAAATCAACCATTTTTTAAGATATAAACAAAAGAACAAATTTGCAGAAACAAAAACTGCTCCGGAATCTTTGTATCAAGGCCAAACACATAAAAAATCTTTTTCATTTTCCAATTGTTTAATACCTCATTTTGAATTTTAAATTTAATTTTTTTTAAATGGCAACCCTTTTCAAACAAGATGGCGAATGAAGCTGGCCAACGAACTCGGTCGAGACATTGGTATGTACTATGTACAGACCAAGTTACATCCAAATAGGTTCATAAATACGACTGTTATCGCGTGACAAAAATCAGGTCGTTTTAAAATGTCAGCCACAAGAGAAATTCAAAATGCTATTACTCAGCGATTTTTTTTAGATATAGACGAAAGAAAAACTGTTCCGGAATCTTTGTATTAAGGTCAAACACATACAAAAAAAATCTTTTTCACTTTCCAATTTTTTGGTATCTCATTTAATTTTTTTTATTTTTTAATATTTTTAAACGGCCGCCATTTTGAAACAAGATGGTGGATGAAGCCGGCCAATGAACTCGGTCGAGATATTTGTATGTGCTATGTACACACCAAGGTACATCCAAGTCGGTTCACAAATACGCCTGTTATTACGTGAGAAAAATCAGGACGTTTCAAAATGTCAGCCACGCTAGAAATTCAAAATGCTATAACTCAGCCATTTCTTAAGATATAGACGAAACAAAAACTTCTTCCGAATCTTTTTATCAAGGTCAAACACATAAGAAGAGAATATTTTTTCAATTTTTAATTTTTTGGTACCACATTTCAAATTTAAATTTTTCTTAAAAATTTAAATGGCCACCATTTTTAAACAAGATGGCGGATGAAGCTGGCCAACGAACCCGGTCGAGACATTGGTATGTACTATGTATAAACGAAGTTACATCCAAATCGGTTCATAAATACGCCTTTTATCGCGTGACAAAATTCAGGACGTTTCAAAATGTCAGCCACGCTAGAAATTCAAAATGCTATAACTCAGCCATTTTTTAAGATATAGACGAAACAAAAACTGCTCCGAAATCTTTGTATAAAGGTCAAATACATAAGAAAAAAATATGTTTCCATTTTTAAATTTTTGGTACCACATTTCAAATTTTAAATTAAAAAAAAATTAAATGGCCGCCATTTTGAAACAAAACGGCGGATGAAGCTGGCCAACGAACTCGGTTGAGACATTGGTATGTACTATGTACATACCGAATTACATCGAAATCGGTTCATAATTACGGGAGTTACAGTGTGACATAGGTCGGATATATATATATATATATATCAATTTTGAACGGAGGGTGGTTTCGGGGTCTGGGGGTCATGATCGATGAAAATATACCAAATTTTTTTGAAATCGCTTTCCTCCGAACGGCTGCAATAGGTAGCTTTTTTGTAAAGAAAGCTACCTAAAACTGTAATCTCGTGTCCCATTCTGTTGTGTTTTTAGACATCGCTGCAATGGAATTTTTTAAGTGCTTGTGAGTATTTTCAAGAATTCCTTGAGTGGAGGGTTTTAGAATGCTCGAGAATCTAACGTCGACATTCAGCGCCTTCATGTATTCTAAAAACACTGTGCTCCTAAAATATTTTCCGTTATCACACGCTAAAATTTCAGGGTATCCATAAGCGCTAAAATATCCGCTCAATACATTTAGTATTGTTTGCGCCTCAACATTTTTCATTGGGACCGCCTCCAAATATCTCGATGCAGCGTCCATAATAGTTAAAATAAATGAATTTTTTTTAAACGTGGTATGAAGTTTGCCAACTACAACGGTATATATCACAGATCCAGGTTCATAATCTTTTACTATTTTCTGGATAGGTACTTTAATATTTTGGTGTTGTTTATTTTGATTGCAAGGTATACAACTCGCACAATAGTTTTTATATCCCGATACATTCCGTACCAGAGGAATCTTTTTTTTATTAAATCGTACGTTTTCGGGAACCCGAAATGTGATTTGTGAGCTTCGCTAATAATATCAAATATCATTTTATTTGGCGCGATCATGAGTTGCCTATCTTTATGCGGTTGTTTTAAAATAAGAATATTGTTTTCATTTAATGCGAATTTTTTAGTTACTCTATTTTCTTTGTTGCTTTGAATCTTTTTAATAATGAGGCTTAATTTACTATCTTTTAGTTGCTCTTTTTTAACCTTTTCATCTACAAGATTTAAATTGACTTTAAATAAGTCATTTCTTAATTTAGTTTGAGCCTCGTTATTATTAACATACCTTGACAAATAGTCACTAGGATTAGATTCTCCTTTAATGTGCTGAATCTCAAAATCAAAATCATTTAATCTCATTATCCATCTGGCAACAATATCACTTTGATTTTCCAATTTAAGGTGATACGTAAGCGCTTTTGAGTCCGTTAGGATCGTAAATTTTCTTCCTAATAAAATGTGCTCAAAATGTTTTACCGCGTCATGTATAGCTAACAGCTCATATTTCATACTTGGATAGCACTTTTCTGAATCTTTTAGTTTTCTCGCAAAAAATTCTATAGGTATAAAATCTTCGCCTTCCTTTTGCGCTAAAGTCGCGGAAATTGCAATTTTCGAAGCATCCGTAATTAAAAAGAATTCTTTATTAAAATCGGGAGGTCTTAATGTCGGATTCTGAATGATAGCATTTTGAATGGCAGTGAATGCCGATTCTGCTTCCTCACTCCAATGGAATTTAACCTTCTCCTTAGTAAGTTCTATTAAGGGGTTCACTATCTCCGAATACTTATGTATTAGTGATCGGAAATAATTCGCCAGTCCTAAGAGCGATTTTACTCCTTTTTTATTTTTGGGACGGACTAAATTTTGAATTTTTTTTATATTTTTGTTTGATGGCGCATACCCCTTTTGGTCAATTTTGAAACCAAGAAAATTAATTTCGTTTTGACAAATTTGCATCTTACTCGGCTCAATCGTCAAGTTGTGACGTATCAGGGTTTGCAGTACCTCTTCTAAAAGGGAGGCCATTCGCTCTTGAGAATGGGTTGGTAAAATAACGTCATCAACAAAATATCCAATTTCCTCTTTATTAAAATCGCCTAATACTGTATCGACTAATTCAGAAAACGTATTTGAACTTAATTTTAATCCGAATGGCAAGCGAAGGGGCAAATACTTACCGTGTTCGGTAATAAATGCCAATTTTTCCGTATCTTCGCGCCTCAGGGCTATCTGAAAGAAAGCGCTATGTAGGTCTAATACACTGTAATATTTTTTCCCGCTGAGCCTTTGTAAAATTTCCTTAATGTCCGGAATCGGATAAGGATAACCTTCTAATATTTCGTTAAGCAGTCTGTAATCAATAGCTAAACGAAGCTTCTGATTGTGCTTTTCCGAAGTTGCCTTTTTTACAAACAACACTGGGAATGCATAATGATAGTCCGTTTTATCGATAATGTTTGCTTCCAATAATCTCTTTATTTCCTCTTTAGCGAATTCGCGAACCGCATGACATGTTTTATATGGCTTTTCTTGGATTGGAAAATTATGTTGTAACTTTATACGCGGTTTGACTAATTCCGACCGTCCTAAAGTTTTGTACGACTTGGAGAATGCATGAGCGTTCTGCATTAAAATACCTTCGAACTTCTTTTTTACTTGTTCCGGTAAATGATCGATTTTAAAGTCCTCGACTTTTAATTCGGCCTCTCTAAGTTTATGAATTTCCTCTATAGTCATATTATTTATTTGATGCTTAGTGCTCCCTTCAATATCATTCTCGTTATCATCTGTTTTTATCTCAAATTCAGTAATTAAATTACCCATACGAGTATTCGGTCGCAAAATATTTTTTTTTTCTGAATTATTTTTCACTATAATGTAGAATTTCTTATCACTTAAAACCTGATGTACTGAAGTTGCGCACTCTAAACCCTTTTTTAAGTTTTCTGGCTCAAATAGAAAATTTGTCCCGGATTCTAAGTCATTGCGAAAAAACAATTTAACCATTTTTTCTCGCCCCGGTAATAAAAATGTGCTATTCACAGTTCTTGCTGTTATACCCAGTTGCTTTTTCTCATTACTAGTCTGTACATCCTCTTTTTGTATATTATTTACGTTTATTTGTTGAATTACTGTAATGTCCTCTTTATTGTTTAACTTTACTTCAGTGTTTTTGAATTTTAAACTTTTATTTTGTAAATTTATGATCATCTGGTTGTTTTTCAAATAATCAAACCACATAAGTATTTTATAATTACCGTTAAAATTTTTTATTGGTGACGTAGAATGTCCCTGAAGTAAACGTATTGTTTATTTTGAATGACAACTTCACGCAGCTTTTGAAAGGTATAGAATTACCGTTAAAAGATTGTATACGAATCTGATTACCTAAATATTTAATTTTAATGTTTTTACTTTTTAATTCCTCAAATAAATCTGGCGATAAAAGTGACACAGCTCCGCCAGAGTCCAATAACGATGCTATTTTAATACCCTCTATATCAAAATAAATAATTGAGAGGTTGCATTCGCCTTCCTCTGTCACACTAGCAATCATGTGGGTTTCTTGGGATCTGTTCGCAACCCCTATATTTTCACTCTTACCTACTACAGATCCCCTTTCCCGTTTCCCGAACTATGAAACTTGTTATTTTTGCCCCCTGCTTTTTTATTTTGATCTTTTTTATAGCTATAATTTTGCTGGTTTTGGTCTTGTTGACCGTTGGCAATATTCGCCTGATTGAATGATGTAAAAGGAGGATTTGAATAAGGCATTGGAGTATAATTAGTATGAGCAGGAAAAGCAAAATTAGAAGTCTGGAAAGATTGAGGTTGAAAGGAATTGGGATATGCACCCTGGGCATTTTGGTATCGTGGCCGCGCGGGAGGAGGTACCGTAGGACTCCAACTAGCTAAAGTTCCGAAACCCTGTGGGCTATTTGTGCCCTCCACCATGGAAGTAGGGCCCCATTGACAATTTTGCATTTGCGGATAATTATAAGTTGCATTAGGCCATTTATATGCATTTCTATGCGTACGCGCTCTACGACATTGATTTGTATAATGGTTCGAAAGATTACAAATATCGCAATGTTTTTTATTTTCGATATCATTGTTTGATTTCACATTTCCCGCTTTTAATTTTAATTCTTCGAAATCCCGCTTTAATTGTTCATATTTTTCATTTTGTATTTGATTGGCCTTGAGTAGTGAATTGCATAGCTCATCTTTGCTACTTGCAGCAATACTGTTAATTTCTTCGAAATTAGTAGCATTGAAAGCTGTTTCAATATTCCGTGCAATTTCTACAGCCTTAGAAAATTTCGATACGGCCCTTTTTCTAACCTCGAGAGCTATGTCAGATCTAATTGCATTAATGAATTTGTTCAATTTCATGAGTTCAAACATATTTTTCGCATCAGGTTTATTTGCGAATCCTGAAGTTTCCAAAAATTTCGATGCATTTAAATTGAATCGCAGTATAAAATCGTTCATCTTTTCATCGGGATTCTGTTTAAGTTTCGCAAATAATTCGTGCGCATCATTAAATGTTTTCTTTGTACCAAAAATTTCTATTAATTTTTTTTTAAGTTTTCATATTTAGTTTCAGAAATTATCTCAGTATCCGCTTGCAGACGCTCGCGTGCTGTACCCGTTATTTTTGATTTTAGGATAATTAACTTTACCGGCTCTGACAATTTTGTCTGGTCCGCCGCTTCTCGAAATAATTGTATGAATAATTTAATGTTGTTTTCCTTTTTACCATCAAAACTTGGTAATACACTTAGAATATTATCAACACTGGCCATATTTTCACAAATAGAAGAGTCGCTATCAAGTCAAAATTATCTAATTTTCGCTGTTGTAAGAGCGTTCTAGCTTCTAAAATAAATTTACTAAATTTATCTGAAGATTTACGTTTATATTTGCCTTTGTTTCCCATACACAGGGATACCCTATACACAATAATTTCTAATACCTCAGTTTAAAAAAAAACAATACACCTATATATTCACTATTAAACCCACAATAATAAAATAGCAACAATAATACTAACACTAATAATAATGACAATAATAACACTGTTATGTAAGTTTTTTAGTATATATTCACAAATTTATATATATATTTATATATATTTTTACTTATTTTTCACCACAATTACCATATCATATCTCAGCCACTCATGTAATCTAAATACATATTTTTATTTATTTATTTTGAGTGTGCATGTCTGTATCATTGAACGAAGTATTGATCAAATTGAATGTTTACAGTCAGAAGTGCGATTTGAGGAAGTACAAGAATGGAAAGTAAAGATGGAAAAAAATATATTTAATTTATTTGCACCGAGCGAAATATATAAATATGCAATTACACATAAAAGAAAGGAAATTTAATATTTAATATTATACATTAACAATTAAAGTTTAAAAATTTCTCACTAAAATATATAGAGCACAAAAGAAGAAATTACCCATTTCATGTAACCTAAAAAAAATTTTTTTTTTAACAATAATTAGATTCGACACTTTAAAGTACAGAACAGTTAGAATTCTATAAGCAATAAAGGCCTGGATGGCACCATTAATAAGAGGGGGGCAATGCTGGGAAGTTCTAGGCAAGTATAATACTTTTACTCGGTTACAGCCCTAAAGAGCATCCCAAAACACAGCGGTGGAGTCAAACAGGTAAAACTCCCCCTTCCTATCCTGATTTTATCGATTTGCAGGTAAACAATTAATACTTAGGATCATATAAGTTCCTAGTTGAGAGGGAAAATTAATTCGGTAAAATTGCATAATATAAGAATACAATCATTAATTACTCTAAATGATAAATTAAATCAAACCAAAGCGCTGTGTAAATTTTTGACGAACTCTCAACTTTTTGGAAAAGACTGCACTAGACTTTAAAGTTCTGAAAATCTAGAAGGTTAAATTTATAACTGCAGCTTGACACCTGCATATCGATGAGGAATGTAAATAAATACATACCTCTCTAACTCGATGCAAAAACTAACAAATCACACTAGATAGACATAAATAATGAGGAGAAAGTTATTTTACATTTACAGTTATTTTATTTACAATATATACATGCATTAATGAAAAACAGATTATCGACATAGCAAAGGCTAAAAGCATTAAATTTTGGTAGAATTCTTTTACTCAGCATATTAGAATCATAGAATTAACTCCTGACTGTAAACAGGCCCTATCGTATTATTTAACAATACTTATTTTGCACATACAAAAACAATATATAGAGGCTACCTGTGATCCATCGCTTACTGGCATTCTCGTCAGGTCTTTCAAAGTCCATCCTTCGGAGCGTGCACATGGCTCTGTCTGAGAATTATATAGATATTATTATGGTTCTACTACCGTGGAATCATTCCACAAATTTTATCGTAAAGATATATATTATTTTATTGTCTACCACGACAAATTTTACAGACTTAACTCGCAAGCCTATTATCTGGCCAACTGGACATCATTATTTTTTTTTAGTTGCCCGGCTCTCCTTCTAGACACATCTCTTGTCAGCTCCTCTGAGTAGAAAAATATCTCCAATCCTTTTTTTTAAAGATGGAATGGTACAGGGGGCCGTGTGGACCGCCCTCCTTTTACGCTATCCGTCATTGGATCACGGCAGGTCTTGGGTCTCGCCCACCATTGCAAATTATTGGCTATTTCTGTATAATGCACATTGCTAAGGATTGGGTAGGGATTCCCCATCTCTTAGCCCCATGTGCCCCCCACTCCTCTAGTAAAGGCTGATATTTATGACTGACCTAAATTGTCCTCAATAAATAATTGTTTGTCGTAAACGTCATCTTATTGTACAGTAAGTCTTATTTGCGTCCCTGCAATAAATTCGGGTCGTAAATCCGTCCACTTGGGTAGTCTAGGACCCTGCAACTCTCATATGTGGGCACTGTAATATACATACATTTATACATAATACATAAAAACAATATTTAATTAATGTACATTATTTTTTTTTATCATTAAAGTTTGCATTTTTTTGCCAAAACTTGATATGCTGTGCAAACGCACCAGCAATAATGTACAAAAATGTACTATAATCAAGAACAGAAATATACAACAACATCTGCCAAGTCACCGAAGATTCCAAAAATACCTCAAAATTAGCCTCAGAAAATTAAAAACCTCAGAAAACTATTTTCGAAATTTGAAGAATAATTTATAAAAATAATGTTTTATTAGCCGCTCGACTTTTTCGGAAACTTTTCTGAGTAGATTTTATAGAGCAGTAATCAAATCGGAATATGACTTTTTCGGATATTACCTAATTAACATTATTTTGCTACAATTTGCATGCACGAATTCAGTTATGTAGCTGAAAATGTTTACTTGAGAATGGATAGAATCCGAAAAACTGATTTTCCGGGTACAAAGAACTAATTAATGCATTGTAAAAGCTTCTAGGAAATGTTTCTGAAAATTACGGGCAGCTAATAAAAAAAATCGAAAATTTTCTTTAAATTTCAAAAATAAATTGTTTTCTGAGGTTTCTAAAGATAAAAGAACACTGTTTGGAATCTTTAGCGACTATTAAACTTTTCTCAGTAGATTTTATAGAGCAATAATCAAATCGGAATATCACTTTTTCGGATATTACTCAAGTAAATATTTTGATATTCATAAAACATGTTTAACAGACGAACATACAATATTAACATTATTAGCATCAATACAAAATTTAACATTATTTTGCTACAATTTTCACGCACAAATTCAGTTATGTAGCTGAAAATGGTTACTTGAGAATGGATAGAATCCGAAAAACTGATTTTCCGGGTACAGAGAACTGATTAATGCATTGTAAAAGCTTCTAAGAAACGTTTCTGAAAATTACGGTCAGCTAATAAAAAAAATTGAAATTTTTCTTTAAATTTCAAAAATAAATTGTTTTCTGAGATTTCTTAATATAAAGGGACACTGTTTGGAATCTTAGGCAACTATTAAACTTTTCTGAGTAGATTTTATAGAGCAATAATCAAATCTGAATATTACTTTTTCGGATATTACCAATTCTCAAGTAAATATTTTGATATTCATAAAACATGTTTAACAGACGAACATACAATATTAACATTATTAACATTAACACTAGAATGACGGATGGGGCCAATTTGGCCCCTATCGCTGTTTGCGAATTGTATTTTCTGTAATCATGAAAGAAATATTTCGATTTTTCATGACTATTATTTATTTGCCTTACTGTCACTATATTTGAAATAAATTCTTTCCAACAGCAATAGAATCACCGATTTTAAACAATATAACTAGAAAGACGGGAAGAGCCAAATTGGCCCTCCATGACATACTCCTCTTCTCGCATTCACTGCTCTCTGCATCCCACTGCTTCATTCTCGAAATGACCTTGTAAATAGCATCCCAGTAGTTCGATTTTATGTTCACCCTTCACATTCTGTTTACGTTTACCCTCCCTTCGTAAAATGGGTTTTACCGGCAGTTTGACTCGACTGAGTGACGCTCCTGACGATCTCCCACGTCACTAACAGAATGAGAACTTATTATCAGTTACTGAAGTGACAAAGAATAGAAAAGATGGCTTGTAAACTTGGTCTCGCTCACGAAGAGATTTTGAAGGAATTGAGAAGATTAGATGAAATGGAGTCAGGTAACAGCCCGTAAGGCATGGTGACGTCACGGCGACGCCGTTGTGAAGTCACACTGTGCTTTTGTGGCCGTCGATGTGACGTCACGTGACATCGATGTGACGTCATAGTAACTAGAATGCGAGGTCGTTATGGCCGTTTTAGAGGTCGTTTGTGACGTCACATTGTGACCACGGTGTGACAAATTTGTGAAAAGTGTGTCATTTGTGACTATTTTGGCATTAACTTTGTGACGAACCTGTGACGACAGCGACAATGCTTTGACGTCACATTGTGACTAATTTGTGAAATATTTGTCATTTGTGACGAACTTGTCATAAACAATGTGATGATTTCAAATGAAAATCAAATTTCAAATTAATTGCTTAAAAGGGCAAAGGCCAACATACAGAAAAAGATTCCAAGCCGGGACTCGAATCCGGGCCATCAGTGTAGCGCACTGACATTCTACCGACTAAACCACATGGAACGAGACCCAGCCTGGAAAATTTCTTACTAGTACATGTTGGCAAGGCTACAAACGCAGCACAAGATGGAATTTTTATCGTGAGCCGCCAACATCGGATAAACACGAAACTTAATTAAATCCAGCATCGATTCAAACTATATAAATACTTGGAAATTTTTCCATAGAGAACCATTCGCCTTGCATGCAATATTTCAAATGAAAATGAAATTTTAAATTAATTGCTTAAAATGCAATTTTAATTTGAAATTTGATTTTCATTTGAAATATTGTATGCAAGGCGAATGTTTCTCTCTGGAAAAATTTCCAAGTATTCATATAATTTGAATCGCTGCTGGATTTAATTAAGTTTCGTGTTTCCCCCATGTCGGTGGCTCACATATATTCCATCTTGTGCTGCGTTTGTAGCCTTGCCAACATGTAATAGTAAGACATTTTCCAGGCTGGGTCTCGTTCCATGTGGTTTAGTCGGTAGAATGTCAGTGCGCTATAGTGATGGCCCGGATTCAAGTACCGTTATGGAATTTTTTTCACTATGTTGACTTTTGCGCCTTTTAAGCAATCAATTTGAAATTTGATTTCCATTTGAAATATTGTTTGCAAGGCGAATGTTTCTCTCTGGAAAAATTTCCAAGCATTAATACTGTGATGATTCTTGTTATAAACACTGTGATGAATTTTAAAATAAAGTTTTGTTTGAAATATACAATATTATCTTTTCACCGTACTTTTTAGCAATGTATCGCTATTTTGGAGTCCTATTCTTCTAAAATACTTTTAATTTTTACACTGAAAAAAACAATTCTTCTCAACTGGCATCCTTTTTTATTAAGTTCTAAGCTTGATCTTAAGTTCAAGCTTTATATTAAGAATGTGTAAGTTTTTATGTGTTGTGATTTGTTATTATTTTATTAAATACGAATATGGAGTCTAACGGATGTTAATACATTTCCTATTTAAAGAAGAATAAGATAAGCCATATTTATTTAAATTTTTTATTCCCGTGTATATTGTATTTTGTTAATATGAGCTAAATAGATTTGGTATGATTTATAGGAAATGACTGATCTGGGAAATAGAAAAAACAAGTAAGAAAAATCATGTGTTAAGCATTGATTATAAAGCACTTACCAACGCCTCCTGAATGCTTTAACTAGACATCGTAATTTAAGGAAATAACGTAAATAACATAACTAAGTAAATATTTTAGAAAACGCATAAAACATTTGAAAAACTGATTTCAGCAGTTACCGTCGAAAGCCAAATATGTTTTCCAATTCTTTTGAATAGCCCTGTGTTTAATCTGTAGTTTGATATATACTAGTATATAATGTGAAAATTTAGTTTAGCAAGAAAACGCATAACAGATTGAAATTCTCATTCAGCAATTTATACTAATATACGAAAACATACTTGAATACTTTTGTACAACCCTGTAGTTTACCTAGAATCTTTGTTACACGCCACTATTTAATTCAAATTTAATTCAAATTAAAACACTCTTAAAAATGCTGAAATCACATTTCCAGAAATTATAATTTATAGACGGCCATATATCCATTTCCTTGCGTGACCCTGTGTATCATTTTATCCATATTCTACAAACATTTCTTAGTAAATTAAATGCAGTTCAACATAAAAATCCATAACTCATCTAAAAAACACCTTTAAGCAATTTGCGCCCATACCCCTTAACTCTTACGTATACTTTTGTGTAGCCTTGTATATGAATTATAGCTTTTATATACACCATATACTATGCATAAATATAGTGAATCATAAAAGCGCATATTATAATTAAAAATGCATTTCCAGCAATTATCGCTAATGAACAGTACAATATCAACTTTTATAAATATCATAAATTATAAATATTTTTTTTATAAATATTATAAATATCAAATTTTAAAAAGTATAGTAAAGCAGTTTAATCTATAAACTTGTTATCAGGCATGAAAAACACTTTATTTCAATGCTTAATTGTCATATTTTATTTTTTAATGCGAAGTATCGAACGTGTATCGAAAACGGAGAAAATGAGTTTACAATCGAAGAAAATTTAATAACTGATTCTGAATGTCTACAATTAAATGTTTGATTAAAATCACGAACAGCAAAAACGTGCTTACATACAATTTAAAAAAATAAATATACCAATTTGAAAAACACTATATAATTAGTATTTATAATTGTACTATTAAACATCAACAAAGTACAATAGATGAATTAAATGTATTATTAGATTTAACAATTTCTCAAAAATCTCTCCATTCCTATTATTTTATAATTTTGGCAAATGTTAAATCTGAAAACATTGATATGATGATTTAGGATTGTAAATAATAATTTAAAATATTATTAGCAATGAAAAAAGTCTTTCAAAAGTTTCACTACTATAGTATGTAAAACGGCATTTCCCATTCAGTATAATGTTAATTTCTAATCTGAAAAACAATCCCAGATCAGTCTCTTTCTATAGGTATAATATAAAACTATCTAACTCATCTCACCAAATATACAAAACAGGAATAAACAATTTAAATTAAATAAGACTTACTTTTTGAGCTCCATAAATTAATTATTAATATCCGTTTGTATCCGAAAATGGCGACGTCTTTTTCTTCCATTAAAAAAAGCACACGCAAAAGCTTACATTTTAGACTAGTAACTTACCGCATCTGTTAGAACAAAAAGTTCTCTGTTTACCCTGCGGTATCGTGGCAGACGATTTGGGGCAGGTGTTACTTTATTTCCTTTTATATAAACAGATATGGAACTTATATGTGCAATCATTTTATGAGACTGTCTGTATTTAAATTTTTGTAATTGAAGAATTTTCCAATGTATTTTACCTTTTCTTTGTATCAGTTTTAACCCCCCCCTCCCTTTTTCTAAGTATAGATTGTTTCACACATAATAAATACAAAATATCTTCCTAAAAAATAAAAAGATATAAATAAATATCGAGGATAAAAAAATTTTCTTTGTCAATCGTCATTCTTTTCATGTTAATTTCCTGTAGAATAAAACAATTCTTAAAATAACTTTTTTTAGAGTCATATTTCTAAAATACAAATTTGAAATACGAATAATAAATTATATCATGGGTTTTGCATAAATTTTGTATTATTTTTTTTAATTCGAAAAATGCTAATTTTATTTTAAAAGTCTGAAAGAAGCAGAATTTTTTTAAAAAATAGTTACTTAAAATAGGCAGGAAAAAATATGACTTGAATGCAAATTATAAAGCAAGAAATGTATGTATGACTAAACTCTGAAGACTCTTTCTACGTGCTCATTAAAAGCTGCAGACTTAACTATGATAGAAATTTTTTAGTTTCAAGCCACAAAAGTGTTTCGAATACCAGTGGTCGGTAAAAATAAATTAAAAATATTCCTTCCTGCAAACTAAATATGTAAAGCGTATATATTTAATATTCCTAATTCTAAATATGTTATCCAAATTGCTCCAGCACGTACCATTTTTTCCGAGGAACACTTTTATAATAATAAGAGTAAGAGAAGGATTATTATATTAAATTGCAATACTAGATAAAATTGAAATCAGGAAAAAAGTATACTTTCACACTCTTAGATATCAAATTGATAAAATATAGCATGAAAATCTAGTTTGTTGATACTTGTACCGTGCATTTTCCTTTATATGCCACCCCCACCACCACCATCTTTTCGTGTCTGAATTTACTACTTGCTACCCACTAATTTATTTTCATTCCTTATGCCGCTGTAACTCGGGCCTTTTGAAAACATTTCTCTTCATTTTCAAAGAATTTTGAAGTTCATATTTTTCTCACACTGTGACTTACAATATGGGGGGATTTTTTTTTTTGTGAGTGTGTCGTGACCTACGTTACATGCAGTGACATAACAATTCTTTTTTATTGCCAGAAAAACAAAATTTTACAGTAACAACATGCTTTGAAGATTTTTTGTAATTTTTTAAAGTTTTCTAAGAAGTTCACATCTCATTCACAATGTGACATCACTGAGTGGTGGGACTTCGGTCACAGATGTGACGTGACCACAGGGACTCACAGTGACGTCACAACGACGTCACTGTGACCATGCATGCTATGAGGGAGTGGTGACAGCAGTTTAGATGGAGATAAAGAATATATTCATCCAAAAAAAGACACGGAAAGCAGCAGTTCCACTGAAAATGAAGGTGAAACAATTTCTTCAAATAGTGTTTCAGTGAAGAGTTCTCAAGAACGCAGAAATAAAATTACCATAGAAGAATCTAATAAAAAATCCAGAAGAAAAAATACGCATGTCTGATAATTTTTTATCATCGAAATCACAGTCAGCAGAAAGCAAAGTTATTTATGAAAGTGATTCCGATGGTGATTTTTCCCAAAATACTTCCCAGCCTTCTACATATACGACACGAAGACGAGCGCATTCTCAAAGGCGTTGTCAGAAATTTCCTCGGAGAACATCTATTGGTCTTCCTGATCCATCTTTAATTGGACACGAAGATACTGCCGTCGATGGGACAATTTGGAAATTGACTGCACCTTCTGCTATTGAAGGACGCTGTGCAACACAGAGCGTATTGCGGGAATTGCAAGGACCGACCTCATATGCGAAAAGGAATATAAATGCAAATAATACAATTTGTGCTTGGAGTCTAATATTCAGAGATAAAATGGTATGCCATATAAAACAATGTACCGAAGCGGAAGTTCGCTCTCAACTTGGAAATGACACATGGACAGTAACATTAGATGAATTGGGCGCTGTTTTTTCCATTGCGTATGAAAGAGGAGTATACGGAAAAATAATTTTCTAGTAAATACATTATGGTCATCAGTTTGGGGCCCGCCATTATTTTCACAAACTGTGCCACGAGATCGTTTCAAAGATATAATTCGATTCTTTCGTTTCGATTTGAAAACAAAAAGGTCAGAGAGATTAAAAACAGATAAGTTTTCCTTAGCATCTGAACTATGGGAATCGTTCATTGAAAATAGCGCAGCATGCTACAAACCAGGAGAAAATCTCACGATCGATGAACAACTGTTGCCATCAAAAGCCAGTTGTCCTTTTACCAGTACTTTCCAAAAAAAAAAAAAACTGGACAAGTTTGGGATAAAATTTTGGTTACTTGTTTGTGTATATTCGAAATATACACTTAACGGATTTCCGTATACTGGCCAGGATATCAATAGACCGGCAGATCAAGCTGTTAATGAACATGTAGTGAAGAGGCTCACTCAAGGATATTTAGGGTAAGGTAGAAATGTAACTACTGAAAACTATTTACATCGGTAAAATTGTGGGAAAAATTAAGAGCCAACTCAACAAGCTTAGTTGGAACACGTAGAAAAGATCACAAAGACGTGGCACCAACGGCCAAGGTAGGGGAGCAACAATTGTACTCTACAATTTATTCCAAACGAAACATGATATAATTATCAGGTCGTATCAGGGAAAAAAAAGAAGAAACATGTTCTGTTACTAAGTTCCCTCCATCCCAACGTTACCATTGACAGTAATAAAAAAAGACACCCGATACAGTCCAGTTTTATAACCAGACAATGTCCGACGTGGTAGACCAAATATTACGTCGGTATACCACTAAATCTGGAACACGTCGTTGGTCTATGCACGTCTATTATGTTTTAGATATGTCCTCCCTAAATTCTTAGATTTTATATAAAAAAGTGACAGGAAAGGAGAAGCTCAGTCGGAGAAATTTTAGTCTGGAATTGTGTGAAGAGCTTTGAGCTCCATAAACAGCATCTAATGTGACTCCAGCAAATGGCATAAAAGACAGCAGTGGAACGAAAAGATCAAAATGCAACGTGAAAACAAGCTGCAAAGGAAATCATACAAGAAACACTTTTGCCTGGAATGTAAAAGACCAGTTTGCGGCAAATGCGGATCTACAGAATTTTGCTGTACTGATTGCTTTCAGAATGCATAAAGTGTAAAATGTAAAAAAATAAAAGTTAGTATAACGTTTAAATGCCATTTCTTTAATTTTCCTCATTTTTTCTGTTATTACTTAGCATTTACCCTGCTCAAGACATCAAGAAATATTGAGGGGCCAAATTAGCCCCTTCCGTCTTTCTAGGTGTAAGGCAAGTTGCCGTCTTTCTAATGTTAATACAAAAATTAACATTATTTTGCTACAATTTGCATGCACAAATTCAGTTATGTAGCTGAAAATGTTTACTTGAGAATGGATAGAATCCGAAAAACTGATTTTCCGGGTACAGGGAACTGATTAATGCATTGTAAAAGCTTCTAGGAAACGTTTCTGAAAATTACGGGCAGCTAATAAAAAAAAATCGAAATTTTTCTTTAAATTTCAAAAATAAATTGTTTTCTGAGGTTTCTAAAGATAAAGGATCACTGTTTGGAATCTTGGGCGACTATTAAACTTTTCTGAGTAGATTTTATAGAGAAATAATCAAATCGGAATATCACTTTTTCGGATATTACCAATTCTCAAGCAAATATTTTGATATTCATAAAACATGTTTAACAGACGAACAGACAGTATTAACATTATTAACATTAATACAAAAATTAACATTATTTTGCTGCAATTTGCCTGAACAAATTCAGTTATGTAGCTGAAAATGTTTACCTGATAATGGATAGAATCCGAAAAACTGATTTTCCGGGTACAGAGAGCTAATTAATGCATTGTAAAAGCTTCTAGGAAACGTTTCTGAAAATTACGGGTAGCTAATATAAAAAAAAAAATCGAAATTTTTCGTTAAATTTCAAAAATAAATTGTTTCCGGAGGTTTCTAAAGATAAAGGAACACTGTTTGGAATCTTGGGCGACTATTAACATTTTATTATATATTTGCGTTCGTGATTATTGTATATTTTCGTAGATAAAAATAAATCTGTCATTTTTTACTGTGCAATGTATCCAATTAGGTAGGAAATGGAAATGCAGTATTTCTACAGTTTCTGTTACGGATTAGCGGCTGATTATTACTACGGAGAATTTATACATTTTTAGTTCAGTACAATTCTCATGCTTTACAAGTCTCTCTATCTGCATAAACCCTTTCGGGTCTGCTGTATTATTAATAGTACATGGCTTTTCATCGTGTATTATTTTGTCTTAACAATTATTTTCTTCAATTATTTTAACAATTATTTTTTTCTAACAATTACTTGTTTCACAATCAAATAAATGTCACATTTATGATATACTAATTTCTAATGCTAAAAAGTGTAACTTAAAATTTTAAAACCAGATAAAAAATAAGTTTATTTTGACTGTTCCGACTCTCCCTGAGTCATTTTCAAAACAAATAAATAAAACTATTCTAAATTTGCGCGATCTATGAAACGCCATCATTCAGTCTTCCACGTACTCTTTCATATTATGCATTAATTGACAACGTATGAATGTAATGAAGCATACTATGTACAGTCGTTGATAAAAAAAGTAAACACCCCATACTAACTCCTTAACAAATTATCGTAGACGATAGTTACTTCTATCGATTGGAAATAAAGTCTACTTCTAAATGATGCATATAAAATTTACTTAGGTGGCCATCAACATATTAAAACGAATCCAACCTTCATTTTGTTCAATAGCAATAACAGATTTTAACGAGATATTTCAAATCTTCGGTTCAAACTGTGTCTAGACACCAAATTTCATGTCATTTGAATGATAAGTTTTTGAATTATAAACATTCAAAATTTACTGTTTCTAATATTAAATTACATTTTCATATTTTTATTTATAACTTCATAAATTATAATCCTAATGTTTTAATTTTTTGTGTAGCAATAATACTAATATATCCAAACATAAATACGTTGAATTTGCAATTTTTATAATTTTCTGATATGAATTATGATTTGCAACCTACAATTTTTTTGATGGATTCAGATTTGTTAAGTCCTGCTTTACGGAAATCCAAAATTTCACATTTTTCTTCCAAGTAGTTTTCAAATTATGCTTAAAAACGGCAAAATGACGATTTAACGAGCCGTCTCTGATAGAAGTTACTAAATATTTTGAAATTTCTTGTGCTATCATGTAATCTAACAGGCTTAATTGACTGCTTAAGGTGCCTTGATTAAGAAGGGAGGTCTCTCGGTTAACAATCGAGTACCGAACTTCAATTTGTATACAGTCCTTAAAATACGATCGTTTTAAAATAATTAATTTCTCGGAAACGTATGGTACGACTTGCATAAAAATTTGTTTTTAGACTAATTGAAGGGTGTATAGTTCATTTATGCTGTCAGAATTGTGTACTGCTATTGAAAAAAACAAAGTTATGGTTAGTTTTAATATGTAGATGTCCCCCTAAGCAAATGTTATATACATCATTTAAAAGTAGACTTTATTACCAATCGTTCGGTAACAGTAACTTTTTTCTACGATAATTTGTTGAGGAATTAGTAGGGAGTGTTTATTTTTTTTCCACGACTGTACATCAGAATTTATTAAATATAAATATGTATATTGTTTACTATATTTTCTTTTAATTTTTTTTTAAATAAGAAGAATCTGAAAAATATCCAGACCATCTAATGTTTTTTAGCTTTTGTGCTGAAAAATCTTGTAATTAAAGAAACACAGAAAGTTACATGATTGTTCGAGTTTCAGTAAAAATACTGTTACACGTAAAAACGTAATTTAGTTATTTTTATCTATCATGTCAGCATCTGAATCCAAACCTTCAGAAAACAGTAACTCTAACTATTTTCAATATTAAACAAGAATTTAAGTGTATGCTTGTTAGTTTTAAGAGCCTACTAGCAATTTAATACATATACAATATGCTTAAATTAATATATCTTGTGATAATTTAGCAGAAAATGATTTTGATTTTATCAGAAAGGACATACTATAAAGTAATATACTTTAACAATTTATTGCATAATAATATAATTTATACGATAGTTAAAAATAATATAAAATTGTTTTAAATTTGTCAATAAGCAAAATGTTAAAATACATTTTAAATTATTTTCCCAGGTTTTATTTACTTTATATCCAACATACAAAACTTTAATAATATTTTATTATTTTATGTAAACGAGACAGTAAAATATAATGATAATTTTTTTCCAACAATAGAATGTAATAAATGGATGATAAATGCATAATAAATCATGCAACATTTGCATGAAGATGTTAGCATGTTTCGAACATAATAGAGAAAGGATATTCCCATGAGGAAAAATAATGAATTATGCATTAAATATAATCATTGCATAATGCGTAGCTAAATATTTATTTTGTACGTTTCTGTTTTTTTTTTCTTTTTTTGTTGTTACTATGTCTAAAAAGAATGGATTAACGTTTTGCATAACTGTCGAAATATTTATGTAATGCAAAATATTTTAGAGGAAATTTCATTGATTAATGGGTGAACATTTATTACGTGAAATACACTTTCGAGAAAACATAAAAGGTAACCAAAAAAACTCTTCTAGCTTAAGTAATTTTGTATATAAGAACATAAAAATTGCACAAGGTCTTTATTTTGTCATGCCTGACATATATTCAAAATGCAAAATGCGTATTTCTGAAAAAAAGAAAAAAAAAATCTTACATGAAAACAGAGGAATGTGTGATATAAGATTATATAATGAAAGTATGCTGCTACAACAATTTAGAGACACGCAGGAAAGACCAATAAGGTATGTGGTCACCCTTGACCAAAATGCACTCTTTACAGCAATTTTCCATACTGTGGATTACATTATCCTGAAGTGCGTGCGGTAAAAAAGTGTATTCAAGATGGATACCGCTTCGAAGCTAATGGAGAGATAGGTGAGGATTGACGAGATGCACGTCGCCGTCCTTTGCGTTTCACACATGCTCTATCACATTTAATTCCGGAGAATATGCAGGCCACTCCATTTTCTGGATTTCCCCTCAAAATAATGTCACTAGTGCAGCACGATAAGGACACATATTATCATCGATTAAGATGAAGTTATTACCGATTGCACCCCTAAACAACTTCACATGAGGATCAAAAACCTCATCTCACTATATTTCAGCATTCAGAATTGCACTGGTAAAAATGTGCAGGTTAGTGCAGTCAATCAAATTGATGCCCGTCTATACTATGATTTCACAATACTTGTATCGATGGCTTGCAGATGTTTACAGCCTTATTGCGTGTGTGTTTCTTCCTCCATATGATAATACGTTTGGGATCACACTCTAAATAAAATCAGGATTTATTGGTAAAAAGATCTCTGCTCCAGTCCGTTGTACTCCAATGACGATGATCTCTGCACACTTTGACGGGGACATTTTTCTGCCGGAGTTTCTTGGGTTCTTGAGGAGAAATGTTGGGTTTCATAAATCCCTTTTTCATGCAGCCTGTCACTCACAGTAAATCTGGATAATCGAGCCCCTGTTGCTGCAGCGGACTCCTTTACAATCTCAACTGACGTCAGTTAGCAATCGTTATCAAATAACGGCTATGAAAGTCTGCTGTGCACATTTTCGACCTTGGCCTTGATGTCTGTTCAAATTTTCAGTGTCTTTTATCTGTTCCCAGACTCTTGACATGACGGTTTTGGCTATTTGTAAGCCTTTACAGACCCCTGTTTATGTCTGCCCTGCTTCCATTCTCCATATTGCACGCCATCGCCTTCTCGCAATGAGTCAAATGTCTTCTGGACGACATATTCTAGTTACTACAAGCAAAAATATTATCAAACTACGCGTACAATCCTTGAAATTAGACTTCTAATCATCCACGTGTACACATTTATACACGGGCCTAAAGAACAGACTCAAAAATTTGCATATTTTCTGCAGCGAAGGTTAATCCGATTGGACTACGTAATAACGGTGACATTCAGTTATCAACCAATCGTTTTTTATTGAAGTTCCCTTAATAAAGCGCCTTTTATTATTGTTCCTTTAATTTTTCTCGCCAGTGTGTTTAGGGAAGCAGAAAAAGTTCAGGCTTCCTAAGGAAAAAATATTAAGCAATAAATGAAACAAATTAGTTAATCTTTTAAGTTCATGAAAGGTATTTAATTTTCCGTGAATTGATGGTATAAAGGTATTCTTATAAAAGTTTAGGGAAAACATTCTGTAAATGCAAGTGTTTATATTTTATTTGTGTTGTACAAGATAGTCGGTAGTATTATTCATCTTTGTGACAAAGTAATATCTAACATTTAAAATTTATGCACATCATTAGGGAACATTTCTATTTAGTGAGCGGTTGTATTCATTATTTTAAATATTTAATTCAACGGGATTACAAAGAAGAGAAAAAAAGATTTCGAATAGGCTATAGAGCAATTTTGGGATAGTTGCTATCTTAAGAAAGAATTGCTTTTCCTTTTCTATAATAATGTTTTTTGTAGTGCACATGTAACCTAACCTACCTACTCTAAATTTTATGAAAAATTTCATAAAACATTTTTCTGTAATATAAACACCAAATAAAATGTGGATTTTATCAGAAAACGTAATCTATAACCCCGGACAGGGTTAGACTCGCCACTTTATCGGGATTGTTTCCGTATTCGCAATATAATTTAAAGCATGGGTAATTAAATATTATAATTAAAAAAATATTTGCATTTGACTTAGCATCCTATTTATATGAAATTTATATCCTATTTATATATATTTAGATGTGTTTGATAAAACTTGAACACAAGCTTTAATTTTTTTTTTTTTTTTTTTTTTTTTTTTGCATTTTGCATTTTGCATTTTGCATTTTGCATTTTTCTATTTTCTCTCTCTTCTTTTTCATAAAATATTCCAACAGATATTATAAATAGTACACGTCGCACATAACCATCCTAAACACTGAATACACTGTATCCACTCCAGAAAAATTTAGTTCTATAATAATTTTCATCACATTCTAATCTTGCGTCTGGCTTTGGTGGCAAGTACATTTTATTTTCTATTTTTTGCTGGTAAGTTCATTTCTATTTACCTATTTCTATTTTTCTATTTTCAGTCGGTTCATTTCTATTTTATTCACACTTTCTCTTCACTTGCAGCTTTTTGAAAGCCCGTGTTCTCTTTTTTTTTGTCTGTTTTTTTCGATGACTTTCCTTTAGAGTTGAGCAGTTTCCTTTTTATCTCTGACATATTATATATATATATACTCGTGCTACCTTGTTTTTGTTTTTATTTTTTCGAATTGCTAAAGCAAGAGAAGGGCTGATTTTATATACAAATTTAGAAGGAGTCTGACTTGAATAAGGGTGAGATTATTCGTTTTCATTCACTACGACTGAGTTTTGACTTCGAGAACTGTCAATGTCCTCCAAATCTGTATGTTTTTCATCTAGTAGGCCTTCTCTACAAGAATTCGAAATAGAGGAAGGCAAGTTACTTGAGTTCCCTTCATTATTCTGAGTTTGACATTTGTCAGAAAAGGCGAAAAAAATTCCGGAGAACTTCGTGATTGAGAGGGAAATTTCCATTACGCACGAACTTATTAATTGAATACTCAGCACACGCTGTTATTTTCCATGGATTTCCACAGGCAACGCCAACCTGAATTCTTTTGAATTGTTGCTAGGGATTATCGATTCATACACTGATTCACTGCTTTCTTGAAGTTAACTTCAAACTGCTTTTAATCGCCCTATAAAACATTTGCAGAGTTTGTGTGGTATGACTTGAAAGACAGTTTTGCTGGATGACCATCAAGGGGACCATAGAAACACGCATTCAAAACATGATAAAATATTTGCCCAGTTAAACTACTGGCAATAGGCTAACAGGCTCTATACTAACAGTATTAATTCTGCATTACAGTTCCACTTCAAAGTATGTTTGCTGTTCAATGTTCTTCGAATAAATGTGTATACATAATTTCAAGCCAATCGGATAATTCTAAGGAAAGCTATATTCCCTTAATATGTACTATTAAGGATTACTCTCAAGAATTCTTACAATCGATATACAAACTGTAAAACTTATTCAGGAAGCGAATTTCAAATTCTTAAATTAAATGCATTATTTTTTTTATGTTTCACAATGATGAGTTCAAAAAAATTTATATATTCTACTGAAGGTTAACCATATGTAATTTATATTAAATGGGGGAAGAAACCAAAAAATTACAAATAATGAAAAAATACTATTTAAATAAATAAATAAGCATAAAGTGGTGTTATATATCCAATATGATGTCCCAATATATTCTTTACGAATTCTAGAGTGAGAATGATGTGTTAAGATTGCAAGCAATACTGCTATATGGATTTTTTTTTTTTAAATGTACTATACAGCAAATTTATTTTGTAATAGAGTGAAGCCTGCTTGTAACAGAATCGTGCAAAAACAGATTTTAGTAGGGAAAAATATTTTTATTGCAATTTTTTTCGCGATAAATGTTCAACCCGAAAAATCAATATTAGTTATATAATACGAATAAAACGTTATAATGTAAAAATGTAATACAATGTCAAAGTTCTAAAGAAAAAAAAATGCTCACATTTTCTCTAATAAATAAATCTTCTGCCCAATAGAAAAGTTTCATTTTATTTTAATTGTAGAAATGCAGAGTGCAAATCTAATTAATTTGGAATAAAATTGTTTAGTGTTGGAGATTAAGAAATGCATGCAACATTGTAGCACAAATGGGAATACAGATTAAAAGAACTTTTGAATAAGAAAACGGCATTTAAGATATAATATCATAAGGCGAAACGCAATTTTTCACCTTGATTCAATATAAAATATATAATGTGAACATTAAAAAGGTCCACAATCTTACTTAAAATTCGACTAATGTAATGAAAAAGATATTACAAGTTTAAAATATACATTTTATTTAAAATTTCTTATTACTTTCAAGAATTCCAGGCTCATCATCAGGGAATATCTTAATAACTAAATGTTATTTATTTATACAAATGCATCACTTTGTTTTGGAAATGTGAGAGCCAATAATTACTAGTGTTGAAAGTAGAAGTAGCAGTAGCAGTGTCTTGGATTGAATTTAATTAGAGGAAATATATATTATTATTATTAAAGCAGTTCCATTTATTTTATGACATCACTTTGTTTCTCATACGTCGCTTTCCATGGGATTGAGATTAAATATTTAAGATGAATTTAAGATGTTTTAACATAGTTTTAAATGAATTTAAAATATTAGGACATATTTCCTCTTTGAAGATATGTAAAACAAAATTTGTACACATGAGCCGATTGGAGATCAAATAAATGACTTTTCGATGAGAGTGAGTTGCGTTTGTAAATTAACTACTCAGATAATAATTAAAATTTTTAAATTCTGAGGCTCAGGTACATTAGGAAAGGCCTTGGACTATCTTCACAAAAATTTTGAGCCTCGTACGTGCCGTAGATTTTGCTAGCCATCGCAGAAAGACACACACACAGAGCGATTTGTTATTTCATTAGTATATATAGTAGGAGGGAAAGTTCGGAATGTGAGAATAAAAATGTTCTGATTACAGCTATAAATACCAAACACTTAAATATGTTTTGCTTAAAAATGTGAGAGAATTGCAACCATTTTTAAGAAACTTTGGATATGAAACAAATGAAATGTTTTAAAATCACCGCTTAATTTATCAGAAAATTTATCTCTATTAACACAGCCACCTGACTTGTCAGGTAATAATCCTCTGATAGTGCCATGGTCTTGGTTAACCCAAACAAAAAGCATATTTTCTTCTTACAATCCTGAAGATAATGAAAATTATCTTGCGCTTCAAAGTTATTCGATAATTATAATAGTATTAAATTAAAAAAATTACTTTGTTGTTATATTTTAAATATTTACTATAGGATGATATGAAAATTTATAAATATTCAAATGCTATTCTCTCTTTTAAAAAGTTCTTAGGGAAAAAATACAGATATTCATTAAGGGGCGTCCGGGACAAATTTTAAAATAATTTTTATTTATTGTGTTAAAATTTTGATTTTTTTCTGATGGTTAACCTTATCATTTGTAAACAAAATCACATGATAAAACATGTCATAATATTTTTTTTTAATTTGAAATTAATTTTTTTTTTTTTTAAAGTGGGGGTAGTTCAAAATTGTTATAACTCGAAATATTATTTGTAGACTTTAATTTTTTTCTGATTTAAATAAACATATATAAGTTTTAATTTTGATTCAGCATTTTGAAAAATATTAATTAAAAAAAATTAAAGATATTTGAATTTAAAAAAATGTAACTTTAAAAAAAATTATATTTTCAAAAATAAATATAATTTTTTTCAAATTTGCAGAATCAAAATTAAAGCAAAACAATTAAAAAAAGACATGCTACAAGTTTAAACCATTTACATTTAACTGTTCTTTATTCATTACATTTTAAATACGAGAAATGGTGAAAAAAACCCATCATGAAGAAAAACCCGTTTTCCCAAGAAGTCGTTTTTATAACAGCCTTAACTTTAAAGATAGATTTTGAAAACAAACCAAAACGAAAAAACTAATATTTTCTGTTCTATTTAAGATAGAAACATGATTTAAACGCCATTTTAAGCTGAAAAAAAAGAGCGATTTTTATTGCAATAAAAATGTTTTAGAAAATTCGAAGATTTTTGTGTCCGGATCCTATTAATACTAATTTTACGTAATATTTTAATTCACTGCAATCTTTTTTTTTTTTTTTTGCTGGATGAACGCAACGCGGATTGTGGAACATAACGCTACTCTGAACTTAAACTTATTTTTCTAGAAACCATGCTTTTCAAACTGGGTGACATATTTCTCGAGAAATATTCGACCGATTTCTTTCATTTTTTATTTAAGTTATAAAGGTAAACGTTTTACTGGAGATTATGTAACCAAAAATTTTAACTTTCGTTGATTAATTATTTTTTGTGCGCACAAAATGTAAAAAATAAGGCTACAAAAATAATCTTTTTTTTTGCGAATAATCGTCTACGAATAATAATTTTCGTGCGAATGAGGGTCACTCTTCAAAAAGCGTAACATTTCCGTCACATCCATTTTACAGTAAATTTTTTATAAAATTATTCATTTAACTATATTTTTTAATTGCAATAAAATTATATCTATTTATATAAGTATCCACTTTTTTACAATAATTTTTAATTTATTATTTTTGGGGGTCACAGTATGTGATTTCTCACCTCCGTCACATGTCATTCACCTTGTGTGGCTGTTAATGTTTTGTCATAACTTGTTTAATTTTAAAAATATATTTACATATTTATTATTCCTTCCACAATTGTCTCAAATACTAAATATTTAAACATATTTAAAAATTTTATATGGTAATTTAGTTTGTCTTAGTAGAAAAAATAATTCTGTCACACAATAAATTTTCACCTCCATTACCCAAACATAAAATGCCATTTTTCACTGATAGATGGCAGTACTGGCATCACATTTTATTTCCTACTATACAAGTCATCCAACTTGCTTACTTGCAGCTATAAAGAATTTCCGAGTTTTTAGTTGAGAAACAAGAAGATAGATTTTGTTTTTAAGAATCAAGTGTTGTTATTGAGAACTCTCACCTCCGTGAGCTTGAAGTTCAGGTAGGGAAAATAATGCAAAAATACAAATTTACTTGTTTTAATATGCTTAACATGTGAAAATTGTAATACCAAAAAAAAAAAAAAAATTCTTTTCTTGAGAAAAAAACACACATTAAGCCTATTTTTATAGAAGATTCCTCACCACCGTGAATTAAATCTCACCTCGGGGAATAAGGTATATATATATATATATATATATATATATATATATATATTTAGTTATGAGTAAACTAATTAAAATTAAGTAGGACCATTGTTCAAGATTACTTCTAGTAAGTAAAAGTTTGATATAAAAATGGAAAAAAAAAGGGAAACTCAATGTTTTGAAATCGAAAAATATTTTTGTTGAAAAGGTACACTTTCTGGAGAATGACCCACAAACTGTTTAACTTAAAAAATGGTATAAGCTCATGAGTATGCATTGTACTTTATAATACAATCCTGCGATTGTATTGTATAGTTGTGGTCATAATTTATTTTTACATTTGAATCCAAAAATGACCTTCACTTTTAATCATCACCTCAAGACATTTCGCAAAACGTAAATTTCAAAGTTAAAAAGTAATATAAAAAAATAACAAAAATTTGATACTAAAAAATAGGAAAGATGATAGTGTAACTTTTGATAATTTATTTTTATGTATGTTATGTATTTTTGTGTATATCCTAAAATTACCATCATTTTTAACCATCATGTCAGGACTTTTTGAAATCATAAATTTCAAAGTTAAAAAGTAAAAAAAAAAAATAGCGAAAAGATGATATTTTAAAATAGATGTAAAACATTTTTATATTCAGTTTAATTTTATTTAATTCAATATTTTGGATTATGTTGGGGATTCTTACAGATAAACAGCTCATGAGTCCAATGAGGGAACAAGGGAATCATTTTTAACTTTTAAACTTTTTTACTTTGATATTTACGATTTGAGAAAAATCCTGACCTGATGGTTAAAAAATAATGTCAATTTCGGAATCAAAGAACAAAAATACATAAAAATCAATTATCATAAGTTAAAAACACAGCAAGAGAATTTATTTTATAATATCAGATTTTCGCTATACTTTGACTTTTTAACTTTGAAATTTACGATTTTCAAAAAATACTTACTTGATGGTACAAAATGAAAGTCATTTTCATATACAGGAATAGAAAATACATAACAATCAATAATCAAACGAAAAAATGCATCACATACCCAAAATTTTCCAGGCTAGTGTAATTTAACGGCCTAATTTTTTGCCGATGCATGTGACTGGAGTAAAACGGTCTCCGAATTTGAAGTTCACCACCTTCACCTGTAGGTACTCCCCACACACAAAGTGTATTATATATATTTTTTTTTTACATGCAAAAAAAATAATTGTCTAATCAATAAATATAATACAAAATAATTATTAAAATGCTACTTGGCGCAGAATGATGCAAATTTAAAAGAAACGTTAAAAACGCCAGACAATGCAAAATTTGAGCAGACTAGTTTCGATAGCCTTTAGCGTACCTTCCTCAATGCACAGAATAAATTTTCAATTGCTAAACATTGCTGAGAGATGAACCACTCTTTTGTTTTTAATTCAGTCAAAATCCTCTATAAATCCACTTCGATATAAGAACGTAACTTTCTTGAAGCATTTCATATCTATACAAAATTTGACAATATTGTTTATAGTGAATTCGGTATTCCCCCTTTATCAGATTGCTGGAAATATTTCATAAAATCCTCTTTTGCTTAATTACTACAAGTATTTTTCACATTTTTAGTGGCATTACCAATTCTGTTCTCCTATTGTCTGATACCCGTATTTTCCTGTTTCCCAATTGGCTAATGAACTTCTCAGTTGAAAGCGATTCTCCTCTATATAAATGAGCAATTTTCCGTTATTCTTTGATCTGAGGACGGTATGCTAAAGGCTAACGAAACTAGTCTACTCAAGGTTTAAATATGCTGACGTTTTTAAGGTTGCTTTTAAATTTATATAATGCAAAATTTCCGAAAGTAGCATTTTCTTAATTTGTAAAGTAACATGTAAAAATTAAATTTAAAAAATCATAAAACCCGACTGCGTAAAAAGCAAACTAATTCATTATTTCTCATCAATGTGAAACTATTCTTTATATTACTGACCTATTCTTTTATTTGCTTGTATGATGACGTTTAAGTTGTGTTTAATTGTTAGTTCCTATCTATAAACACTGTTTTGATGAGGCCTATAGATGCCTATGATGGTTAGAGTTGCAGTAAAGCTAGAATTCCTATATATACAACTTCCAGGTTGTGTAATATTTAAACGGAGCTTCTTAGTGTAAAATAGTCAATGAAACATCGTCTTCATTTTGAAGACATATCCAATAATAAGCCACTCAATAGAGTGTATCATTTTTTTCTCGTACTACCGCCATTTCAAATTTACAAAAACAAAACCTAGCCTATAACTATCGCACCGTTTAGACGAATCGATAGAGACCTCATTCGTTAAAATCCATCTAGCCGTTGGGATGTTTCAAAGGTATAAACAAATCGAGATACCCAGATACGCATGACACACATAACCCTTCTTGGCAGACGGGTAAAAAGAAATCGTGGAAATAGCGCCAATTTTTGACCAAAGAAGTAGAATCACCCATTAAATTAAAATATTTTAAATACCGAAGGGAACGAATCGGTCCGGATAGCCTAACAGGTAAGGCATTGGCACGGCACACCAAGTATCCAGGTTCGATCCCTGGTCTGGACATTTTTCGCTCTGTTGGAATAAACTTCAACTGTGCTACTCCAGCTCTGAATATGATATAATCCAGTTGGAAAAAAATATTCGTTCCCTTCATTATGACCTAATTACATGTTATACAGGAGTTTCCGTGATAAAGTAGTTTCATCATGTAAATGCTATAGTTATAGCTCGGATGAATGAAATAGCGCTGCAGTTCGCAGGCAAGTCCAACTAATAAGAGTGAATAATGTCAGCCAGGTATCGGTCCGGATAGCCTAACAGGTAAGGCATTGGCACGGCACGCCAAGTATCCAGGTTCGATCCCTGGTCTGGACATTTTTCGCTCTGTTGGAATAAACTTCAACTGTGCTACTCCAGCTCTGAATATAATATATTTTAAATACTTTTCGTTAAAACCATCAATTCAAAATAAATAAATAAATTGTGATCATACATAACAACACATGGTTATTCTAACATTTTAAATATTGATTAATATCTACAGTAACTGGTAGCAATGTTATAATTTTTGGAAACATTATGCAACATTAACTTTATAATTTTGAAAATGAATTTGAATACTTTATAATTTTACCCTCCTTCTACGATATGAACTTCAGGGCAATTAAAAACGTGACAGCAATTAATATTTTTGAAGGCACGGAAACATGATAAAAAAAGATAATTACAAAAAAGAAGCTGTTTGATTTTACAAATTACTCGCTTGGAATAATTTTCTATACGGCTGATTAGACAGAAACATCATCATTTTCCATCACGCATTGAATATTTAAAAATAGCAGACAATAAATAAAAAGAATAGTCAGTTCTGGTAGTTGGTAATTAACACAGAAGCAATTTTTTCTTTCTTTTACGTATTATTGATTTCTGATAATTAACTTTTTAAATGTATTTGCTTGTTATTAGAAGAACATACAAAAAACAGTAGCAGACAGAACTTTTTTTTCACTTTCGAAGCAACTTAATAGATTTTCTATGTCACGAAAGCAATAATAAATTATGTTTAATTAGCAACGTAAATAATCATTTGAAAAATAATTTATCAATTTCCTTTTTTCTTTGAAAATAATTATCTTTACTGCATTTTTATACACATTTTTTTCATAAAAAGGAACAAAATGGTGCATATAGGTTGTAAAATATTCTGTAATGAAGCATAACCCGTATAAATGCGACGTAATGCAAAAGATTTTAGTAAATTTTCAGATGAACTTTATATTAAACTATAAAGTGAATTACAATTAAACCATGCATTGTCCAATTTCCCTCTAAAAGAAAATAATTTTTCGAACTGTAGCTATCAAATTATAACTGCTCATAATTTTAATATTTTTATTATTTAAATATTGGAGACTAATATAATGTTTTTCAAAATAATGTAATCAGTGAACTTATATGGTAAAATAATAAAACAAAAACAGTAATCTTAATTATCTAATCTTTTAACAACTATTTATGACATTACAAATCAACGAAAATGTATATTTTTACATCGCGAATTTTACTACATGAGTTACAATGGCACAATCATGGTAATTTTATATTTAGTTTTATTATGTATATTTTATTGTTTAATTAGCTATGAAAAATATTCTTCCAAGCTAGACCTAATGTCATTTTAACAATACTTATGAAATTCAAGCTTTTCTAACCGTCCTTTCAAAAATGTAAAAAAATAAAAAATAAAAAAAAACTGCGCAACTCCAAAGTAACTTTGCAAGAAATAATAATTTATATAACGTTGTGATTGGTACTAATATAATTCCAATAAAGTGTAATATGTATTCTATACTTATCATTTTAGTGAGTGAAGTTTATCACCAACCATTTTTACATATCCACGACAAAACATATTGTACAATATTCACTTTTACATATGCAATTTATAAGAACACTAGCAGCCTAACGCCCGCTCCGCTGGTCAGTTTTTCTAAAGAAACCTTGAATCAAACTAAATATATCTGTGAATTTGATCATGCGTTTTAAAGCAATATGGACATTTACCCGGAATGCCCAATCTAATTGGTGAAAACAATATGAACGTTATTACGCTATTATATCTTTTGAACCATACAAAATTTAGGCTGTTAAGGGCCAACTTCTTTCGTTGATCATTTAGTGTAGTATTCAATGAAGAACGATAGAACAATATGTACTATACTTAAAAGGGTTCATGAAAAATTATCAATGCAAATCTCATCAGAATCTGTTAATTGGACATACTGAAAAGGCTAATAGTTCATAATTGCTTCTAAAACATTCAGCCTTAATTCTATAATCAAGCAACCTGATGACCAAGCAACACCAAGTGAATGACATGTGCTTTATACTAAAACATTCACTGAAAAATTAACTAACCGAGCAAGTTCCATCGAAATCCACTTAGCAGGATCTTTTAAACTGGAAAATGTACCGAAATATTTCTTAAAAATAATCTAATTAGCAGTTTAAATCCCGTGAAAATTCATTCAACGGAACCTTAAAAAAAAAGGCCAATCTTTCGAAATCGGGTTCACCTGATTTAGATCTTTTCCCATAATTATTTAATTAAGCAACGTAGAACATTGTATTTTATACTAACATCTTTTCTGTAAATTATCTAACTAACAATGTAAGCCCCACCAAATTCAATTCAGTAGAAATAAATTTAAAAGCGGCCGGAATGAAATTTCTCTTTGCATTTTACATACTATGAGATAGTTAAATATAGCTATCATAATCGCGTTAACCTGATTATATAGAACTCTCAGGGATGTAGTGGTAGGTATACATCGCATCATTTCTGGATTTTTAAAGAAACTCTGCACAACGTCCATAACTATAGCATTCAAGTATACATCCTTTGTCTGTAGCGTATTATCCTCCAATTTTCTTTACTATACCACAGAGAACTTTTTCTGCATAGCCAAGTAACTAAACAGTTTTGAAAGATATGATAAATAGTGAAAAAATCCCTGAAATGTCATCTAATTAATTGGTCAACTGTCATTAAAATCCATTCAGTAAAACTTGAAATCTTTCCTAATCGAGTTCACCTAATTTTAGAACTCCCGTAACTACTATTACTAAGCAACTTGGAACGATGGTTTTTAGATTAAACTATTTATAAACCAAATTTACTATCTAATAGTGTAAGTTCTGCAAAATTATGTTCAGTAGAATCTGAGTTATAATCAATCGGAATGAAATAGAATTTACGCTTTACATATAGTAGTAGAAGTCGGTTTCTCCAAGCGAAACTTTAATTAAACGAAATATATTGGTGTATTTGATCTTGTGTTTCATAGCAATAAATACATTTATCTCTAATGATCATACGCGATGCTGAAAACAATATGAACGCTATTACGGTTTTATATCTTATAATGTTTCAGACTGTTATGAAGCAAATCTTTTAGTTGATTATTTATAATTCAATATAAAAAAGAACGGAAGAACGATATGTAGCATATTAAAATCATCCCTGAAAATTAAAAAATGCAAATCTCATCAAAATCCGTTCAGTAAAACCTTCTAATAAGACTAATTTTTCATAATCGGGTTCACCAGATAATACAACATTCAGCTATAATTCTATAGCAAAGCAATGTAGAACAATATGTGTTTTATACTAAAATCTTTCCTGAAAAAATATCTAACAACAGTGTTAATTAACTCAGTAGAACCTTTTAAAAAGGCTAATATTTCAAATTGGGTTCACTGATTAAAGAACTTTCGCACATAATTCTATAACTGAGCAACGTAGAATAATATGTGTTATATATTTTCTTGAAAATTTATCTAACAATGCAAATCGTCTCAAAATCCATTGAAAAGTACTCAAGTTATAAGCGGACGGACTGAAATTGCCCTTTTTTGTTTTATATTTGAAGTTGATACACTGTAAAAAAAAATTTGTAAGGTTACTAAGAATTGTGTAGGAAACTGGGATGCTTAGAACTTTTTATGTAATCACAACATACGATAATCATGTAAAATTACAGAAGTTTCTTCAGTAACTGTTACTAAATATTGCTTAGTAAACGTACTAGTGATTTTTTAGGGAGTTTCCCCAAAAAATTCTTGTAAATTTACTAAATATTGTTTAGTGAGGTTACTAATGCTTGTTTAGGGAGTTTACTAAATAAGTTTTAGTAAATTTATCGGTGAATATGTTGTACACGTACTATCCATTTTTAGGGCGTTTTCTAATTTTTTTTTTTTTGTAAATTTACTACATATTGTTCTGTAAATTTCTAACGGATTTTCAAGGGAGTTTCTCTAATTAGTTTTTGTAAATTTACTAAATATTTCTTGGTAAACTTACTAGCGATTTTTTAGGGAGTTTGCTAAAGAATTTGTGGTAATTTTTCCAAAGATAGTTTAGTAAACGTACTAAGGATTTTTTAGAGAGTTTTCCAAAGAATTCCTTGTAAGTTTACTAAATATTGTTCAGTAAACTTACTAACCATTTTTTAGGGAGTTTACTAAAGACTTTTTCGTAAATTTACTTAGGATTATTTAGTCAAAATACTAACAATTTTTTAGGTAGTTTCCTAAAGAATACTTTGTGAATTTTCTAATGATTTTTAGTACACTTACAAAGGAATTTTTAGTACATTGACTATGAAATTTCTTTGTAAATTTGCGAAGGATTTCATAGTACATTTACTATGAATTTTTTTAGTATTGCACCCAAAACTTTACATATACTTTAGCAAAAAATGTTTGGTAACTTTATTAAAGTACCGTCAGAAAAATTACCAATGATTTTTTAGTGTTGTATCTAAAACAGTTTTTGTATTCTCGCCAGAAAGTTTTTTGTAACCGTGCAAGAGATTTGCAGTAAAGTCAAAATTCTTCGATCAAAATAAGTAATATGGCCTGACATGTTTTTCAGTAATACCACAGCAATTGTCAGAAATATTTGTATGTTATGCATTAAAAAACTGACTGAAGCTTCACTGTAGATATTCAAATAGGTACAAAATCATTTCCATATTAAATTAGCATTATAACAACAGCAGTAAATAAGCAGATAAGCAGAATCAGATCTTACGGTTATTAGTTAAATTAAAAAAGTGAATAGAAACAATAATGAATGTAAAGTATCATTACTAAGTTTATAAAATAGGCCTAAATTTAAAAAAAAAAAATGTTATCGATACACTGTTAAAAATAAAGTGTGATGTTTCACCAAGAAAATGGTGAAAAGCCACTGAAATTGAGCTGTAACCAAGATATTGGCGATAAGTTTTACCAGTTTATTGGTGCTTTCTCAAATACCATTATATTAATGAAATGTTAAACAATGATTCAGGTTTTTTATAAATCCAATTTTCTGGTGAAAGGTTGAACCATAAATCAGGATTTTTTTTTATCCAATTTTCTGATAAAAGGTTTAACCATAAATCAGGTTTTTCTTTTTTAAATCCAATTTTCTGGTAACAGTTTGAACCATAATTTAGTTTTTTTAAATCAATTTTTCTGGTAAAAGGTTGGACCACGAATCAGGATTGTTTTTAAATCCAATTTTCTGATGAAAGGTTAAATCATAATTCAAGGTTTTCTCTATTCCAATTTTTTGCTAAAAGTTTGAATCACAATTCAGGATTTTCTCTCATCTTTATGTGGAATAATTACACCGGATTGTAACTTTTTTTCCCCCCCTCACTTTGGTTTTAAATTTACCATTTTATGGTGTAATAAACCAAATTTCAGATTATGCGAGATTATCTTGCAGTAGGAAAGCTTACTTTTTTTTTTTTTTTTTTCATTAAACCGAAAATTATTTAAGTTTTAATTATTTAATTATTAAGTCTATTGTCTTTGAAATATATTTAAAAAACAAATGTAAACCAATATGATCTAATTTCACAAAATAATTGCATTTTTTTCACCACAAATATTACCATTCTGTCCTTTTACATTTTGGAATATTTCTTTGCACTCAGTTACACTTATAGTCCATTTAGTGTTTGCTTATTCACAAAGAAAATATTAAAAAAAAATTCTTTAGATTTAAATACATACCCTGTTTTTATTACTGTTTTAATTTAAACAATGGCTGAATAAATTTCTTCAACCAATATTAATTTTTGCACGAGTTTGAAAAGGTTTTTTGCATAATGCACTTAGCTGCTACTTTGATGATCTGTTTTTTTTCTTTAATTGTTGTGAATCTATAGATGCTGAAATTTTCATATTATACAGTTTTCACATTTTTACCTTCTTTTCACAAAAAAAAAAAATAAAATAGAAATATTTTTAAAATTTATATTGCAACACAGCTCAATTATGCTAAATTAATTGAATATAAAACAACAACAAAAAAGTTTAGTATTTAAACAGAAATATATTTCTGTTTAACAGAACTGAATTTAAACATAAATATATTTCTGTTTAACATTCAATAATGAATATAACACATTTGAATAAATAAAGCACAAACATAACGAATACATAATCAAAGTATAATGTGAATACTGAAATAATCAACATTTAAAAGGCAGCTATAAGTAGCAGAATCCATTTAACCTCTAATATCAGCTAATACAAAATATTACTTTTAACTTTAGAACTTTTTTAAAATACACAATGTATTTCTATTGTATATTAAATACTTACTTTGAAGGGTTAATTTAATAACAGCAGTGTCGCCACCAAGCGACTAATTATTCTTACATATATAAGTATTTTTTCAGTATTCCTAAACGATTATCTATGACGACGATTTATTTATTTTTTAACAGTACTCGTAAAAAAGGAAAATATTCATCATCAGCAGCCTTGCAATAGCTGAAAAAGAAATGGTTACAGACACTATTAAATAGCAACACATTTAAGTTGGTTTGCGGTATGCCGCTCCATTTATTGAAAATACAAATTATATAATCATTAAATTATATGTATAGTATGTCAGACTAATATTTACTGTAATATAATATCATTTTACATAGAGTTTCTCTCAGACAGTTTTAGGAGGGTGCTGCACCCTCTCTGACTATTCAGGTCATCAAATATAAAGAATTCTTGAAGCTTAGTATGTTCTGAATCAGGATTTCAAGTCAGGAATAGATCCAAGCATCAGGTTAATTTATCCACCTATTTTAAATGAAAAAGTAAATATTTTAAGACATAAAATATTTCTTGTGCAGACATAACAATAATCAAATTTCACACAGGGGAATTAATCAAAAAATTAAACAGTATATCAATTCAAATCTCTTTTACAAGGAAATCTTCAGCATTTAAAAAATCAATCAGTGTTCGAAATCATTGGTGGTCCGCTGGTCCGAGAACACCAAAAATTCATTCGGACCACTAATTTGAAAATTTTAGTGGTCAGCAGAAACAGTAACTCCCCCCTCCCCTCTCTTACAGGGTCACAGGTAATCTTAAATTTTCCCGTCTCAGAGAAAACGGCAACCAAACACAAATCACAGAATTTTATTTATTTAAAAAAATAAATAAAACTGCATTAAACCTTAGTTAATTGAAATATTGGAATTAAAATATCTAAATTAATAATTTTATAGTTTTTCTTTATATACTGTTTATTTAATTTTTAGTTATAATTTTATATTTTATTAGGCTGAAAATTTTGGATAACTGCAAAGAAAGTTTGTAAGAAAAAGCTACAAAATTCTCCATTTGTTAGGTAGAAGGAAAATATTGTGAAATTCTTAAATCAAATGTGGAAAAATATTGCAAAAAGCGTCAGTTGGTTGAGGGAAAAAAATCGTCAATCAATCGTGATTAACAAAAACTAATGCTTGCCATTTGGCTGCAATAGGGTGTTAACGATTTTAATCAACGATTAAATCATGATTTTAATCAACTGATTTTTCTTTAGAAAATTTGTGATTTTCATCAATGATTTTTTATGGTCTGTAGGAAAAAGTCATTTGTAGTATATTGAAATGATATTACACTATTTCAAACATATAGAAATTGATACACATCACTGAAATGTACTAAAAGATGCTTACTATAGAACATGATGAGCATAGCATTAATTTAATCGCTTATTTATGGGGGGAAACAAAAGGATTTGCTTATAGTACTGTATAAATAAGCAATAATTGCTGGAAGTTCGTAATCTGTTGTGGTACGAGTTTTTTTAATTTAACTAATTTAGTTACTTCGCATGCATAAAATCTGTAAACCATATACAGGGCTGCAAAAAAGATGTATACATTTCCGTTTATTGATGAAATATGTTGAAGGGGAATTTTCAGCTGTGAAAATGCGTTTCTTAAATGAACTAATGTTTAGAGTACTATTTGGTATATATTCAAATCTATAGATCATATACAGCGTTGCACAAAGGAATTCGGATATTTTTCTGATGACTGATAATAATTGCTGAACTTTAATTTTCAAATGTGTTACGTGTTTTGTAATTTGCTTACTTAGCCATCATATTTAACTTTATTAAACGTTGATTTTTTTTTGTTACATAATTCTGAATGTGTTGGAAAATTATAATCTGTCGTTGAAGCTTGATTATTTTACGTTCTTGTTAAGAAAAATATTTTTATTTTGTATGTGTATATATATATATATATATATATATATATATATATATATATATATGGGCGAGTTGTAAAAAACAGGGTAGGTGGGTTAAGCCGGGTAGCGCAGATCCCTCCTTCAGTTGTACTTCTGTCTATCAGCCAACACGAGGAATTACTTGTCGGTAACCATTATGGCATTTATAGCTGATTGAAACGTTACTGTGTGCGTTTTTTTTTAGTGTGAAGAAATTAGATTCAATTACTCTTAAAAAATTGTTTTATTTGATTCTAAATTTTACGCGTATAACCACTATTTTTCAGCATATTAAATATTCCTGAGTACTACATCTAATTCTTTCCTTTCCTGATAATATTTAAAATTTTTTACTGATCTTTTGCTTATAGGATTAAGAGTAGTGACGCCATATTTTAAACTCTGTCATGTTGGGGTAAAACCGAGTACTTAAGAGTGGGTCAAAACTGGGTATTCCCGATTTTGTCCGACACTCATAGAATGTTTTTTAGTAAAGTTAATAAATTAGCACGGAATTTTAAATTGCATTCTTAATGCTGTTAAGTTATAATATAATTCTAAATCTATCTAGTTATAATGAAAAAAAAACTAATTTTGATTTTGTTTTATATTAAAAAGTGGGTCTAATTTTTAACTTACATTTATGAAATTAAATCTGCAATTATTAATGAACAAAATAATGGTACTAATTAAGGCATAATTTTATATTATGGTTATTACATTTTAATAAATAACTTTCTAATCTGATGTGTAATAACTTGCGTTATAGGTCCACTTAAAATGCAAATATATTTCGTGACTTGTCAATTTGGGCAGATTATTTTATTTAGAGAAACAAATAATCCATAAAATCTCAATCCTATATAACTAGGCTATATAATCTATAACAGTATTTTTTTTATCAAATATTAAACAGGCAAGAAAAAAACCTCTTGATGAATGAAACTTTCCCAGACTCATTTGCTGTATATAATAGGAGTGGATGGATTACGAAATTAGGTCTTTATTTTATTTCGTTTAAAAATGTATAGATTTTTCCAATCCTTGTCCTGAAAAGCCAGTTCTTTAAATCCTTAACAGGTGTTCAATTCATATAAAAGAATCTTCTTAATCTAGTAAGAAAAAGCAATGTATTTATATATGATTCTTTCCTTACGCAACGCACCGATTTCAACCCCTTGATGTGTCATTCATGCATCTCTAAGCTCATACTAAGAACAAGAGGTGAAGAAGTGGTTATTTTCCAACTCTGCGCGATCTGTAACAATTTACCAAATTGGAAAATTATTTAAAAATGCATTTTCGAGAGCAGCAGTTGTAAATACTGCAATCAGAAGGTTCGAGAAAACAGGGAGTTTTCCCTACAACAGTGTTTTTCCAGACGATCTTTTTGATCCTTCGGAAGTGAGAGAGAAACCCATGAAAGTCGTGATAACACACCTAGGTCTATGCAGCCACAGGTTTGCATAGCTGCAGAAATAAATATTTCTGAAACATCACAGGATAATGGAGCTCAACCTTCCGAACATAAACGAGCTGACAACATCCAGCGTCTTTCACGTCGAGCTGCTTCCAGATGCAGCAGTTAACATCACAGTCACAGACGTCATCACTCATTCAAAATTTTACATCTACAGAATACATTAGTAAAATTATCCATTCGACATCTTCAGACTATATAGCCCAGCAATCTGTATTTCCAATTTCGCCTAAAATGTTATTATCCCCTTCTAAGGAAGGCTTTAGAATTGAGAAAAGAAAGGGAAAAAATTATTTTGATTTCTTCTTCCTATAAATTACAGGTCGAAACAGATATTAAGGAGAAAAAAGCCAAACAAACTGCAAGACGGAAAAAGAAGCTTCTTTAAAAGAAAAAAAAGAAACCAAAAAAGATTGCGGAAACATCTTCAGAAGAAGAGGAATGAAACCTATATGTTTTGCTATGAACTTTACTCAAATTCTAAATCCAAATACGATGTTTGAAATGCCACGGATAGGCACACGAAGCATGTAGCATTGCTGAAGAATATGATGACAAATTCATCTGTGATTTTTGAAGCTAAAATAAAACTCTTAAACGTACAGTGTAAAGTAAGCAGGCCTATACAACGTAGAAAATTTTCCAACGAATTATTTTTTTTTTACACATGGAAGAACACATGTGCAATTTCGTTTTGTTAAAAATAATAAAAATGTATTTTTTACTATATTAAGCAAGACCTATTTGACCAAAATGAGTTTTCCAGTAGTTTTAAATGGATACCCAGTTTTACCCAACCAGCGAGGTAAAATCGGATTTTTGCATACGTTTGAAAAAAGCTATTTTTTTATATAAACAATATTATATATATATATTGTTTGAAAAGAATGTTTTATTATAGCCAAGGATTCATTTTACATTAAAAACAGTTTTCAAAGATTGTTTTCCCATTTCACAGCATTTGAGACTAACAAACTTATATGGTACCCAATTTTGCCCCACCTTCCCTATATATATATTTATTTAAAGGATGCTGTAGAAGAAAATAGCATGAAACATTTATTAGCTCCTTTCTACATCTGTTTCTACTAAAATTTTTGGTAACATGCCATTCATCTTTTAAAATAAGCAATTTTTCAATTCGCGTGCACATTACTGTAGTTATCGCGATATATCACTAATATTAACACGTTGATACATTACGATATTAAATTTACGATATTCTCCCAACCTAGCAGTTAAACTTTTGAAAAAAAGATGAAAAAAGGTTTTCCGAAAACTTGTAGCAATTTATTCCAGGATGATATTTTAGAAGTATCGGCAAATATATATATATATGTTCTAAAAGTTAAAATCTTCTAACTGATGATGCAATTGACTTTTAAAAACATGAGTTTTAACTCTCAAATACATTGGTGAGCATAGGTGACTTCGCGCCTCACAAAGACTATATTTTTTCTACCATAAAAATAACTAAACGTCCGTATTTTAACACAATCTTTTTTAGAGCAACTCAACAGGCCAGATTTACATTTACTTACGAAAATTTCAAAACATTCGGACAAATATAAATATTTTTTAGTAAATAAAAGGTGCAAAAACTTCGTCAAAATTAGCAAAAACCTCAGTTACATCGTGGTAAAAATCTTACTAGCCTTTTCCCACTAAATATTAATGTTTTTTCACTCGGGCTACGAAAACATTATGTTTTTAACATCTAAAAATTTCAAAGAGTTTGGATGATAACGGCAAACTTTAAGAATTTAAAATACTTTGTCCCTCCCCCACCTCCCTTTCCAGTCATATTTCAAAATTACACATAAGACTCCAAAAATCAAATTATGCAGAATATTAATACCAAATAATAATAACAATACCAAAAAGCATATACTTTCAATTCTGTTTGAAATACTGCAATACATTTAAAAAAATACAAAATTAATCTTTAAAAAAAATTCATTGTCCGAAGTCACTTTTCTGTTTTTCTGCGCATTTTACTGTACGACTCACATTACGTATATATTATTTTAAAATACACGATGTTATACAGTAGCTTTGAAATGATCGAGTATTCATTTGATTCAGATATAAATGGATTTAAGGGTGAAAAAAATTAGTTTGAAAAGAAAAAAATCCCACCAAGATTTTGATATGAAAATAAAATCTATATCTACGTATATTATAAATATATATATATATATCTGTGCGTAACGCTGACGTCATTTTGCAAATGGCAGCACTTTGAAATCTGTAATGAAATTTAGGTTTTGCAATTTCCGTGTTCAGCTCGTCGTCAGCTTAAAATTCCGAGTAAAATGAGAACTACATTTAACATTTTTGTTGAACATTGTCACAATTCTATTTCAAAGACCCGTGATCGGGGGATGTAACTCACAATTATGTGGGTGGGAAACTGGAAATTGTTTTAATCCCTTCCGTTTAGGTCTAAAATGAAAGTACTAAGTTTTATCCCACGTACTAGGCGAACATTAGAAAATATGTACATATTTATAGTCGAAAAACTCTTTTTTAAAATTATCTTAACAATATCCCAGAACAATTCTTTCAAAAACATTGTCAATACAAATGTCGTAGAATTTAAAATTCTGAATAAAATGAGTACCCATATTAATATTTTTGCTGAACATTAAGGTCGCAATTCTATTTCTAAATTTTGTCTTAACCACTAATCAAGAGAGAGAGAGTTATCAATCCGCCATGCCTCCATTTATTACATACATGCATTTTCTTTAAGTTGTTGAGGCCCTCGCGATGTTTCTGTAATTATGTTAATGCTGTATTTTGTATATTTTGAGGATTATAATTTTGTAGTTATCGAGAAAGAGGTACATAATTGACAGCCGTTTTACATGCCATTTCTCAACTGATATCGTCAACCTTAAACCTTAGTTTAAAAAAAAAAAAAAAAAAAAAAAAAAAAAAAAAAAAAAAAACGTAAAGCTTATAATACTTTTTTTCAATATTCCGAAGGTTTTAAAATTTTATGAATTTAACTTAAGATGCTCGTATACTAGTCGAAAATAATTTTTATTAAAACCATCTTAGTCCTTTTCGTTAAATATCGAAGTTTAAAATCGTGCTATTGGTTGACCAGTAATTTCTCTAGCGACAAGAATCCTGCACACTCATTTGTTCCCCCGCTCCTCCCCACTATTTTCGACCTCCTTGAATGTGATGCATACGCACTGTTATTCGCTATATATGTCAAATTAAATACGACGCATAATTGAAATACAATATCAGAGATCATAAACAATATTTCCCATCATTTACAAATCATTTTTGAAATATGCTAAAAATCATGAAATTGTTATCGATAAATAAAATTTAGACATAATAAATTAATCAAAAATGAAGTGAAGTGCTTTAAAGTAATTACAGTCAATTCAATAAGTGAGATTTATTGCTATCATAATCATTCTGTAAATTACTAAGTAATATTTATTGATGTTCTAATAATTTTGTAATTCATTAAGTGTTGTTTATTGCTTTATATGTTTATCTTATGTTGCGCAGCTGTGCCCAATGACGTCAGACACTCTTTCTGACGAAAATGTAAACGAGAAATAATGTTAAGTATGCATTAAAGTTTTGATCATGTAACTGCTTTTCGTAATCTTTGAATCAGAGTTATTTTGTCGCTTTGGACTACAGTTAATTGCTATGATAACTACAGTTGTAGTTTTTATGAATTTGAATTTAAGTTATTAGAGATAACAAAATAATGCACTTTTTAAATTATCTATTTGTTCGTAGCGACAAAGCCGCACCTAGTAGGGCGGGAAAACTTAGTACGTTTATTTCTAATCTATGTCGAAGGGATTAAAACAATTTCCAGCTTTCCCGTATTTAATTCCGAATTCAGCCTTTTTTTTTCATTTCCTAGCACTGGGCTATAATCCGTAATCAAGAGTTTAAGCCATAACTCTGAAAATATCCAAAATAAAGCCTAAAATAATTAAAATCCTCAAATAGTACCTCAATAAATTAATATATATATATAGGAGAGATGGGGCACATGTGAACAATTCGCATAAATATAGCTTTTTCTCATGACTGGACTAATTTCTATAAACAAAACCTACTCAATATAGTAAATAGAACTTTCTTTTATACATGGTATTTTTTTTAAAATCACCTGTATTGTTCTTCTTACATTTTTTACTAGTTTTATAAATTCGAAAAATTGTTCACATGTGCCCCATCAGCGGGGTAGTTGTGAACACACGTGGGGCACATGTGAACACAAGGAAAAATATCCTTTGACATGCTTTTTATTCTGTTATTAATTTGTCATCTTAATGATTAGTTAATTACCTCTGAAATTCGCCATATAAAATTAATATATTTATATATATATACACACATTTCTCTAGTTTCTTGGTGATATGTTTAAGCAAAAGATTATAAAATGAAAATAAGTAGATTTTGGGGTTGGAGGCTTAGATGATTCATTAAGTATTGCTGAAATAAAATAAAAAAATAAAGAAGCAATTTTAAAAAAGAAATTAAAACTTAAATTTTGCTTAGGGGTTTTTGTTTGGGGAAATTTTTGGGGAGGGGGCGTTTACATACAATTTATCTCAAATCTGCGAAATACGAAAGATTCCCACTGCTGTATTTGCCTTATTTACTTGTAAATTATAGATAAAGAAGGGGTTTTTAATGATTTAAAAAAAATCTCGACTATAACACCCCCCTCCACTAACTTCTTTTCCTTTTGAAAGAGGGGAGGGGGAGGGTTGCAATAGGGATTTTACGGTAGTTATCAGTTTAAAAATTTTACTTTCTTAAAATATTACTCATATGTATCTCCATTCAAAGCGTCATATACATAACTGTTTTAGATATGGAAGTACACCATCATTGCAAGTTTAGAACAAATGTAATACAAAAATTTGCAAAGTTGTTCAGGGTAATACTTTTGTATTAACAATGCATAAAAAATATTGTTGTAAACTGTTTAGTAAAATAATATATGACACTTATTGGATTTTAGAAAACATTGAATATATTTAAAGTACAATTGAATGTAAACGAGCTTGTTGCTCTTTCTGTATTTGCTGAAAGATGTGTTTGATGAAGTTTCAATGCAAAATCAACTTTGTGTGAAGAAAATAGCTTTTATTTTAGGAAAATTATAGGTAATGGAACTGACATTATTTATCATTAAGTTAACGGAAAGGAACAGAATCACAGAATGATTATTGGGGCACTTAAGTACTGTTCATATCTGCCCCAACTTGTCTGTTCACAAGTGCCCCACTTTGCTGCTTCTGTTAAATTGATAAATTATTAACATTTCTCAAATTTAGAAGAAAAAGAACTGTATTAAAAATATTTATTAGTATTCATCGTGCATGTTAAAACTCTCAAATTCAAATAATTGAATAAATAAAGTTAAACGCTTATGAACTCTGAAAAAAGATTTTACTTTTGAGATCTAAAAACAGTGTTTTGGCTACAGAGGACAAACAAAAGGTCAAAAAGCTTCAAAAAATTTTTACCGTATGTCTACAGGTGTCATCTTTAGTAATTTTTTTCAAATAAAAAAACTTACAATAACCATTGAAAAATTGCAATGTTCACATCTGCCCCTTGTTCACATGTGCCCCCATCTTCCCTATAAATTAGAAACAGGGTGAACTGATAACCTCGTCTGTTCTGGCTTCAATCACTTGATTAACGAATTAGGCAAAACTTTGCAATATAATTGTAAAAATTCAACAAAAATAATAAGTACACATTTCAATCAGAATTTTAACCTCTGCAACATCTGTATTAACAATGTTTTTAATAGAGTTAGATTTTTTTTTTAGATATTGTTATGGTAATTAATAAAAATGTGTTTTTTGACTATAAATCTGTACATATCTTCAACCACTCACCTAGTAAGAGGGGGAAAACTTAGTACATTCATTCTAGACTTAAAGTAAAGGGATTAAAACAATTTCCAGCTTTCCCCTAATTAATTCCAAATGCGGTCTTTTTTTCCTCCCCTACCACTGGCCTATAAAGAGTTTTAAAGACTTTAAAATTCTATGCGCTCTAAGTTTTTTTTTTTTTTTTTTTTTTTGGGGGGGGGGGGGGAGAAAAATCTTGATTATTTATTGTGACAATAAAATGACACAGAACAGATATATATTTTTAATTTAAGCAGTTTTAAAGAGTTTTGAAAATTTAAGTATTACTGTGAGAGGTGAAGAAAACGGGGAAACGAAATTTTGAAGGTGAAATTCAGATAAAATTTTAATGAAATGGATATGATGGAATGAATAGTTAATGAAATTTATGACTGATTATTTATTCACTTAAAGTAACAAATACAGTAGAGCATTTTTTTTTAAACCTGTAACTGATGTCAAAGAAATTGTCACATAACTAGTGTGAAGCGGTCTGTGAGACCGCTCCAACGAAAGATGAATAAAAGTCGCGATAAACTCATAGGATGTTGTTTTTGTACTAAACTTTTTGCACAGGAGTGTTATAATTAAAATTCACATATTCAAAAGTCTCTGGTGTTAGTACTAAAGTTTCAAACGAAACAAAATTTCAGTAGTGTTTGTAGATAAACTGAAATTTGCAAGTTAAACTATGAAAATTGAAAAAAGCAGTGGTCTGTGAGACCGGTAACATCAGTTAAAGGATAAAAAAAAAAGTTTTAAACAGTTTAAACTTTGGTATTGTGGAGAAGGGAGTAAAAAGGGTAGGTGAAATTTCAGAAGAAAGGTTAGCAATGGAGGTTTTATCTTTATTATTTAAATAAGAAATGAAAAGAAATGCAGAAGAGTTACACCACCGATTAAGAAATAATATGACAGTAAAGCACTTTTAATGACTTTTAAATATTTGTGTGTGAAAATAAGCACTTTCAAGCACAAAAAAAAATCCTTTTTGAAAAATGCAAGTACTTTTAAGGACCGTACGAATCCTGATATATTGAAAATTTCCCGACTACAGAGCAGTCCTGCACGGGTCAAGTTGCAAAAGACACAAAACCGAATATCATTCTTAAGTCAACCCGCAACTCGACCCGAACCCTCCAAAAATATTTCTTCGATCCGCAACCTGACCAGAATCAGCCAAAATAATTTTCGGCAACCTGCAACTCAACCCAGACTTATTTCACCCGAACCCGAAATAAAAGGAAAGGAAATCGTGTTTTATTGATATTATGAAATGTAATCTACAGTTACATCTCTAATAACAATTTATGTTTTATGTAGGAAAATGGACAAATGTATATACTTTAATATCCAAACATATGTGGGTATCATGCCCACAAGTATTTGAAGTGAGGACAGCTTGTTAAAAAGCGCCATCGATATTCACCATCATGGTTGATCTCAATGGCGCTTGGTGACAAGTTGTCCACATGGCTCACAATCACATGACACACCTAATTGATGTACGATAGGTGGGGGGCTAAAGTTACGCACTTATCATTAATTTTGATTTTTAATAAACACATTGATCTAAACTTATGTGACGACTGATTAAAATGTTGTTTTAAAACCTTCGGCACGTTCCACTATGTAACGACATTCTGTCAAGTTATAATTCCGTGAGAAATTGTATTTTTTAAAAAAACATTGCTCTGCGTATATTTGCCCCAATGGTTGGACTAAAAGTACGCAGTGATGAGGCAAAGATACGCAGTGAGCATTTTTGCCCCATTACGGCCGGATTTTGCCCCATTTTCACTAAAATGAATGAGTAATGTAAAAGCATTAGTAAATTTCGATAGTATGTAAACTGAAAATTCTAAACTAGACCATGAAAAAAACAGCGGTCTGCGGAATCGCAAATAGCAGTTAACCTCTAACTGTTGTTATAAAAATTGTTTCATAAATACTGTAAACGGTCTCCGAGAAAGCTTAATCGTTGATTGAATAAAATGGTTGACTGACTCATAAGAGGCGGTTTCTGCGCTAAAATTTATGCAAAGGGCTATTATAGTAAAATTTCCCGCATTCAGAAGTCTTTAGCTATACTTCTAATTTACCAAACGAATCAAAATTAAACTAACATAACTACTTAAATTGAAAGTTACAAGTTAAACTGTGAAAACTGAATATTGCAGCGGTCGGTGAGACCGTTAACAGGAGTTAAGGATTAAGGTTTAAAACAAAAGCGATTCATGAAACAATATTGATTTTGAAAAGTAGGTAGGTAGATACCTACGTTCTATATTTAAAAAACTTAACTAGAAAAAGGAAAATGTACTTTACTAACTTATATTAGTTCAATAGCTATTATATTTCATATAATACAAATTTAGAACTTGTGGAAAGCTTTGCATCTAGCTAAAACGATAGGGCAATGTCCCGTATCTTAAACATGTGCGTATCTTTGTCCCAAGAAGGATGCGTACTTTTACCCTATTCTGCAGTATTTTGCTTAACCGGCTACGCAAATGTGATAGAGGTAAACTGCGGCATTTAGAAGCTAAAAATCTTTCGATCTCCACTAAAATTTTGGATTTGTAAAAATTCCAGGTACTGTTAGCTAAAGTATAAAGTGAAATTTTAAAAATATTAGATCAAAATTCGAAAATTTAAACTTACCTCATTTTCTTACCACAAATTGCTACTTTTATCAAAGGTTTAAACAAATGACTAGGAGACTTGAAACAAAACTGCCACCTATTGGCCAAGAGAGCCGAAATGTTACTTCATATGAAATCAGCCGGTGCGTATTTTTGCCCCGCTCGTATCTTTACCCCTACCTACCCTATATCTCTCCTTGCATGAGAAAGTAAAAACTCGGCATTTTATCGCTCAGAAACTCACGTAATATTAAAATGTTTATATTTAGGTTTTCTCCAAGTCTAAAATTTTCACAAAAAGTTTGAGCAGAACAATTTTTCAGATAAAATAAATACATATTTCAATATGAATGAGTTATTATTAAATTTACCCCTTAACCTTTAACTGATGTCACAGAAATTGTCACAACTAGTGTGAAGTCAACTAGTGTGAAGTTGTCTGTGAGACCGCTTTATTGAAAGATGAATAAAAGGCACGATTAACTCATAGGATGGTGTTTTTGTACTAAACTTTTGTACAGGACTGTTATAATTAAAATTCATCTATTCAAAAGTGTCTGGTGATGGTACTAAAGTTCACAACGGAACAAAATTTCGGTAGTGTTTGTAGTTAAACTGAAAATTGCAAGTATATAAAAAATTGCAAAACTATAAAAATTAAAAAAAAAAAAAACGCTGTGGTCTGAGAGACCGGTAACATCAGTTAAAGGTTAAGAAATAAAAAGTATATAAAAATGTGATAAATTCTTTTTATTTAAGGCACAGTTAAGAACGATTTTTTCTTCTCTAGGAATAGGAAAAATATTACCAACATTTCATTTTCCATATATACGCAAACACATGTATAATATTTCTGATTGTTTTAAAACACATACCCATGATACGTGTGTATAGATAGAGAATGCCCGACATTCAGAGTTAAAAGCATAGGAGAGAGTATGTAGAAATGGGACACGTTTTACAAAAATAAGAAAAAGAACTTTGTTTGACACAAAAACAATATTTCAGTTTATAGAATACAAAATGAAATACTTTCTATTGTCCTTGAACAATGTAGAAACATAATTTTCAGAAACAATTTTATAATTAAAGGAATGGAAATATAACAAAATTTAACTCATAAAGAAGAAATATTTACTTGCATCCTAATTTGAAATCATAATCAAGATGGATGCCTTGAACATCTCTGTGGCTGCGTGAATAGTCATTACGTCATCATTGAAGTCCTTTCTCATTGGCTCACAGTTGATACTAAGATATTTCATGTATTTTTACTATGCGAGTGGTAAATATTATACCCGGTTACAGGTAAAATTCTAGTAAACATGCAGATTTCTGTAGTTTTACAAAAACTAGTTTTGTAGGATTACAGATTTTTTTTTACAGTGTAGTTAAATATATCTTTCATAATCAAGTTAATGTGATTGTAGAATTTTTAGGAATGTAGCATAGACTATACGCCGTAGACCTTCTGGTGTTTTTTAGAAACTCTGCACTCCATAGCTATAACATATATATACTCTCTAATATATACCATGCCTGTAGATTTTATCCTTCTTTTTTTTCAACTACACCACTCAGAACTTTCCTCATGGTTCCATAACTAAAAATGTAGAATGACATTTCAAATATTGCAACAATACCTAATATTACCTAACTGTGAAACTCTAATCAAAATACGCTCAGTAGAACTTTAAATAAAAGGTAATCTTTCATATTCTGGTTCACCTAGGGTAGTTTTGGAACTTTCTCTTGTAATCTAATTTTCTGCAATCTGATTTGTTGCAAAGTTTGTGCTACAGAAAAACAATAACCCAGAAGAAAACTTCGCTACAGAGAAGTACCATCCATGCAAGAAGTACCAACCATCCACAAAAAATAATCTAACTAACAGTGTAAGTCCCATCAAAATACATCCAGCAAAACTCAAATTATAAACGGGTGGAAGGAAAAGCAAATTTGCATTTTATATAATTACAGTAGATGTATCTTTCATAATTGCGTTCGCCTTTCTGTATAGCTTTTCCAATAGCTCTATAACTAAAACTAAGCAATGTAGAACACTGTGTGTATACATAAATACCGTTCCAGAAACATTACCTAACTAATAGTGGCATATCCTATCAAAATATTATAAAGAATAGGAATAAAATGCAAATTTCCGTTTTAAATATGTAATAGATGATGATGATATGATTTTCCGTAATAGAATTCATCGTGAAGTTTTCGCTTCATACATAAACGATGCTTTCAACATTGTAATTAACACCGATTAAAGAAGTATCCAATTACGGAAGATTAACCAGAAATTCCATGAACAACTACCCAAAGAAAGGTGAATATATGGCTTTCGTGATACTATTATGTTAGCCAGGCGCAAGTAATAAATCAACAAAGATTGTTTCCATATCTTATTCTTATTTTATTATTTTCATTCAAAATAAAAACATTTCACTCATTTCATTTATAATACATGCTTTACACTAATGTCATTGAAAAAGATGAAAAGTGAAACAATAGGAAATAATGCCATAACTTAAAACAAAGAATTGTTTTTAATTTACATACGCGAAATGTAACTACTGCTATTGGCAATTTTAAAAATGCTACGGGGATATTTACATACGGATACGGCTGACATAAAAGTACCCATTTTTTCTTCTTATCCAGGAGCAAGTGATAAATCGCGATGTATTATTTCAATTCCAATTTCTTCCATTAAAAAAAGTAATACGCATTATTCGAACCATGAGTTAGATCGCCAAAAATGGTTGACAATTGCCAATCTTGTTTATCGTTTTCCAATTACGCTCAAAAAAGTAATTTTACATTCCTAAATACATAACCTTGTTAAAAATGGCAAATTGTTTTAAGTAAATAAATAAATAAAATATATAACATAAAACGGCATACTATAAACTATAATAAATAAAAATTATAAGAATAAAATTAATTTAAAACTATACTAAATAAAGTATCAAATGGACAAAAAATAAGGGTTGCTATAATTAATGTAATTGCCATGCTTGGCGCAGTTGTATCTGACATGGCCCGGATGTAAGTACCACAAAACTTTTTAAAATCGAATAAACATTGCTTTCATTTTTTAAATAATTTCATTTTATAATGTTAATTTCTAAGTGGATCGCTTCCCTGTATTTTAAATAAATTCAATATTTTCTTTCTTTGTTTCAAGGCGTTTCTATTTTTTTTATTTTTTTTCAAACTCATATATCCGGTTCAATTCTTTAACCGAAAGATTTAACAAAAAGATTTAATTTGAATTTTTTCCATTGCTACAGTAACGGATGTATAAGATGAATGAATATGAATGAATTATCACTTATAATGTTAGGTATTTCGAGGTTTTGGTGCCAAACACATCGCCAGATTAGAAATATATAAAATATCTCGCGAACTATTGGGCTTAAAAGAATTTAGTTAGTACCATTCGATTCAGCATACAAAAATACACCAAATTATGTTATCAGTTGAAAAATAGCTATAAAATCAGATTTTTAAGGAATTTTTTAAAAGTTCGTTCGATTTTTTACCCCCCTTAGGCGTGGAATTTTAGAAAATCATTTCTTAGCGGCACTCTATGTCATAAGAAGAATTTTTACCCCAAATTTCAAGACTTTAGGGTCAGTAGATTGGGCTGCGCGTTGATTAATACAAAATTCAGACTTTCTTTTATATATATATCAAAATTTTCCATTCTGGCATTTCATGTTGACATCATATTCGAATTTCTCGGTATCTTTTATTATCGGTTACCAAACATGAAGACAATTGAAGAAGTAGTTCTGAGATATGTAATTTTAAAAGCCCCACCAGTGGCTGAGAGGTGCTGCTCTCGAAGCCGGTAGACGGGAGGTGCTGGGTTCGAACCCAATCGCGCCCGTCGGCCTAACCGTTTCGGAGTTTTCGTGGTTTTCTTCGAAACCGTGGATTCCAATGCGTAAATACCGGTTAGGTTCCCTTAGAAAGACCCCCACGAAAGGCACTCCCCCCCCTACGGCCTATATCCCACTTGTAGATAATTGGCCGTCATAAATATAAACCAAACCAATGTAATTTTAAAACGTGGGTTTAGCAATTTTCATGGTTGAAAAACAGATTGCAATGTGATGGAGGTAACATGTCTGAAAGTCTACGTGGTGAAATAAGCTGAACTTTGGATTCGAATACTTGGAGCTTCTAGAAATCAATTGCTGTCAGAAAAAGTCACATGTTACAGTTTATACTGAAAATATGAAATTCAATTTTATAAAATTTAGTTTATATATTTCCCGCCATTTGGCGTAAGCAATGGCAAAAAATCTTGTGGTTAATATCTCTTACATGATTTTATCCCTGGAATGATCACCATATGAAAAAAATATTTTAAAAATCATTATTCCTCAAGTGAGAACGACATGCAGACAGAAAGATCAAGATACATCATTTCCCAATCAATTCTAGTTAAATTCTAGTTAAAATAGATTTCTTTGTAATTATTAGACATAAGTAGACTACACTAGATTAATATTAACACAATTATTTTAATTGGTAAACAAATCATATTAGATGTAAATTTCCAACTGGGCGAAAAATGTCCGGACCAGGATTCGAACCCGGGATCTCCTGGCTGAAGCCGCCAGTGCTCTGCCATCTGAGCTATCCCGGACGATTCTGGTCGAACTTTTTCACCCAGCTAACCTTGATGATTACAGCATCTGGTCTGAAACCTGGTTCAGCTCAACAGAATAAATCTCAGGTAAAGGAACTCCAGAAATCGCTGGATACGAAATTACACTAGATTAATATTAACACAATTATTCTAATTGGTAAACAAATCATATTAGATGTAAATTTTCAACTGGGCGAAAAATGTCCGGACCAGGATTCGAACCCGGGATCTCCTGGCTGAAGCCGCCAGTGCTCTGCCATCTGAACTATCCCGGACGATTCTGGTCGAACTTTTTCACCCAGCTGTCCTTGATGATTACAGCATCTGGTCTGAAACCTGGTTCAGCTCAACAGAATAAATCTCAGGTAAAGGAACTCCAGAAATCGCTGGATTGTGTTAATATTAATCTAGTGTAATTTCGTTTCCAGCGATTTCTGGAGTTCCTTTACCTGAGATTTATTCTGTTGAGCTGAACCAGGTTTCAGACCAGATGCTGTAATCATCAAGGTTAGCTGGGTGAAAAAGTTCGACCAGAATCGTCCGGGATAGCTCAGATGGCAGAGCACTGGCGGCTTCAGCCAGGAGATCCCGGGTTCGAATCCTGGTCCGGACATTTTTCGCCCAGTTGGAAATTTACATCTAATATACGTAGATTAACTAATTAGGTTAATGATTGGCGTTTCCAACGTGGTGCGTACTCCCACTGTGTGCAATTTGACTTTTTAGGGGGCAATCACACATTTCTTACTCACCTATTCGCTACCAGTTTCCTTTGTCTTTCTTTTAAAGAAAGTTTGGAGACTAATAATGAATGGAATGCAAGCAAAATCTAAACAAATAAGATTTTCTTTATTGAAATAACAAAAATTCCCCAATGAAAGGGATACCAGAATAATTACACGAATAATCTTTTGAAACATTTTGATATAATATGATTTTTGCAGTATTGAAAATATCTACTTTTTTGGTTAAAGAAGTATTTTACAACTTTAGTAATGCTTTCAATTATTTCTTAAATGAGCTTGATACTTTACCCCCTCTGCTGTATGTCACATGGAGAATCTTTTACAATTAAAACTACTTAAATTTATCTATAAATCTGACGGTTTTGGCCATATTTAACGTAAAAAAATTAAATATCAAAACGATGTCTTTTATCTTTAAACAATTATAAATCTTAAATAGATTTAAAAAAGCAAATGGGTAGATATAAATAGCTATGGTTCTACTGCAGGCATTCTACGTAGTAAATAAATTTACATGATTAACATATACACATTAAATTTTAAAATCAGATAATACATGGAAGACAACTGAGGCTTTGGTCGTAGTGGGGTAACCTTGCCAGCTGTAATTTCGAGAAAAATGCTTTCGATAGTTTTATCTTTTAAGCTAGTTTTTAAAGTAGCCAGGAGAGATAACACTTCTTCGGGAAGCATGTGGTGATTAAGTTGGCAGTACCAGAATGACCAAACTGGATATATCACTTGAAAAGTTTTGAAAATATTAAAAATCGTGATGTCATGAATAAACGTCATGGCTTTGCTTTACATTGCTTTGACACAGCAAATCCATTTTTCACAAAAATGTGAGGTAATCTCTCTGGATTTCAACGCCTCAATTAACGATATTTTGAAAACAGTAAAAATGTGTTATTATGGGTAATTATGTCTACTTAAAATCGATAAGGCTGAGAATCTGGAAACGATTCTTGTGAATTGTTTTATCTATAGAAAGAAAATTTAGTGTCAAAAGCTTTTCCACCAACTCTTAATAAGTTTTTTATAAATGAGTTATAAGCTGAATTTTTATCTATTTCAATCTTAAATGTTAGCCGCCTTCATGATATTTTGTGAAAATAAAGATGCAGACCATGTAACGCTTTTCTTCACCATTGAGAGAAGTTGGAATAGTGCAGCAAAGCTCTTTTTGGAATAAAGACAAAGATGCGTGCATCGCCCCATTGCATTTATAGAATTGTGTTAAAAACACATTTGTGATGAAATATTAGCCTGTTTGATAAATTAACAAATGTGAAATGAACAGTTGTTGATAAGGCTCTATTTCGTTTCCACCATGTGAATAAAGTTCATTCTTAACAATACAATTTACTGCGTGGGGATGGGGGGGGAGGATGGTGATTTTATAGATGGTTTGGTGGGGCGTGGCCAATAAAAGGTTAGGAGCCACTAATGTGACAGTTTCCATTTTAAACAGGTCTTTTTTATTAAAAAAAAAACATGTTTCAAATGGTGCGCTCACTGCGTTTCAATGTTCAACTAAAAGTGCATTTCGAAAAAATAATTTTTTTACTGCATATTTAATTAAATTAAAAGGAAATTTTAAAATATTGATTTTTTTTAATCCCTACTACTTTTTAAAATTAAGATATTTTTGACACATTTTCTTTCAATGATTTTCAAACGTGTATTACACAAGACTGCGCATGGATTTTTAGATACATCCAATATTACATTTAATATAATTTTTTGACTGATATATATAGTGTAAAATTTAAGAATAAATTTTTAATCGTTAATCTAATTACATGTTTTGCAACTTTGACGTAAGTAACTAAAGTATGAGTCTAAAATAATATTACATTTAATAGCCAATTTCTTTCGCATTGTAAAAAAAAATTCAGGCATTTAAAAGAAGAAGCTAAATTGCATGGAAAAAGCTTACATATCAAGTAAAATATTTCCATTTTCAAGTATGGAAACGAATAAAAATCGTCATTAATTTGAGTTGTCTGTGTTCGGCAAATTTAATTTTTTGCTGTTGATGAATGTTTTATTATACCGTTAGTATTAATTTTCTTGTGTAATCTCTCTTATTTCTTTTAGTTTCCATTCAACGTTTGAAATGTAAAGCAAAGTACCTTCTAAATTTATTTTTCTTTGCAGGTAATAGGAGTAAAATTACCAATAAAAAATGTCTAATTTGTAATATTGTAATAGAATAGGCGCATCTCCATTTAAATGCATATGCAAAAGAGCGAAATCGTTTCTGTCCAAACAATGGCTATGTGGAATACCATATTTTATGAAATTTGCATTTGTTTAATAGGATAAAGTAGCTTTGGGATGTTTATGTCACAAGGCACTAATATATATCTATAGTAAAGTGAGGACAGACGCCGCGGTGGGACAGATGCCGCAGAGATTGTATTGACGACACTAGCACTCCCTAGGCCAAATTAAGAATTCCGTTGTGTGCCTAAGTGCTGTCTGCAATGTTGTATGCGTTTCCACCGCTTAATTGTCCGTATTTACATATCTCTGCCGGTTCTTATGGTTCGATCCTGCATGGTAATTTGCTAAAATTATTTTAATAAAGTTTTAAAGCATATTTTAAGCAAAATAAACAGAGATTTCATTCCAAAACCGATTGCAACTGTAGACTAAATGCTCGTAGAATACAGACATGTGCTTGTCTTTCTCTCGCGTCGCTCACATGACACAAAATGGCGACGCGGCATCTTACCCGCCACTTTGGGACAGATGCCACAAAATATATTTTTGTCTTTCGATTTAATAAATTCATCACTGTGATTTAAGTAGAGCTTTCATTTAAAATGAACGTATATTAGCGCATTCTTCTACTTATCAAAATATTCTTAGCAACAGTGGTTGTTCACCAAATACGTATAAGGAAAACGTAGGCCGTTTATAATTCTCACCATCTAAACTATTTAAAAAAATGTCTCCTACCCCAATGGTCAAAAGACCTATTGTAAGGGACCCAAGTAAGGTAAAGCAAAAGGCTGCAAATATTGTAAGCACACATTTTCTAAACAAGAAAAAAGAAGAAGGAAATAAATAGGAAAAGAAGCAAGAAAGCGTCAAAGAACGACAGATTGGCGAAAGTAAAATGTGTAAAATAAGGAAGGGAAAGATCAACTGAAAACACCTCACTTGAGGAAGAAACTGAAATGTGAGTTATCTTCCGACAGTGACGAAAGATTCGTCTTATGGATTCTGAAGGCAGTATTGGGTTGGAATTTGATGACTCTGAATGGACTGAGTGTCTGGAGTCATATCAAGAAACAAAATCTAAAGCGGTCTGGATTCAGTGCATAACATGCAATCGGTGGCTGCATGAAATATGCTCATTCTACTATTACAATGGAAGGTGTGGTGATTGTGGGTGAATAGAAATACGAAATTAAAATAAAAATGAGAAGAAAAGCCAAAAATAAAAAGACTACGGCCTAAAATGAATGGAACTAGTACTTAAGAGCAAACTACAATCGTCGCCTGGATATAAACAAGTGGTTTATAACTTTTTGTAATTATGCTGTCTATTTTTTCCAGCCATTTTTTTTCTTTTTTTTGCCTTAAGTTTTATTTTTTGAGCTTGCACTTTTACAATTTCGTTAATCTTTTCACAATATAGTGATATATATAATTTATGTAAGTTTACTGTAATTTATTTTCATTTTAAGGAAAGTAGTTTAAGGAGTTTAAGTAGTTTAAAAAAAATAAAAATGTGATTTATTTGAAAAAAAATAAACAGCATAGCTTTTTTCTCCATGCGGCATCTGTACCACACCCCATGCGGCATCTTACACAGCACATAAAAAATAATGTTAAAAAAGGACGTTTGTTAAAATAATTATGCCTGCTTTATTAAGAGGGCTTTAACTTGTTTAACATAGAAATTTTATTGTAAAGGGTTTGATTAATGATGTCTGGTACTTAGTTTGTTGTTTTTTGCTTTATTGTACTTTTAAAAGAAGAAAAGTAAAACTGCGGCATCTGTCCTCACTTTACTATACATGAAAAAAAATACATTTGGAAAACAATTTTTTTTCAAGTTATTTAAATTAGTTTAGCTTCTTCATTTAAAAGGAAATAATAAATTGTGGGGAAAAGCTGAAATTTAAATTGAACAATTTCCCACTTGAAGATTCGAAAAGGGCAAAAGTAATCAATTCTTAAAGATGAATGTATTATCCAATTTTTATTTGTGCCCTTTATCAGTGTCAATAAATTACAAAAAAAAAAAAAAAAACCTCTTCAGATAAAATGCGTTTACTGATACAAACTCAGAATGTACCGAAGGAAATTTAACTTTGTAGATAAGTGAATAATTATTTATAGGGAATACATGAGAATATCGTAGACACATTGCGAGTTCTCTGGCCATAGAGACGTAGTGATTGAATATAATCATATATAAGGCAAATTAACAATGTTACTGTAATATTGAAATTATTGAATGTCACATGAATTAAAAAAATAATTCAAAATTAATTAAATAGTTTCGTTTACGTAAAATATAAAAGAAAAATCAAATTCAAAAACTCTGCTACACATTTGACATTTGGAAATTAGAATTAAATAGCACAAATATTTCCTACAATCTAAGAAAGAATTAATAAGATTAATTAGTAGTTCAGATTGCATCTTTTATGTTTTACAACCATTAAAGAAATAAATGGTAATAATAATATTCACAGACTGAATTACTGTTTATATTAGCTTGTATTTCGCACTGTATGTAATTTTTAAAAGTAAAATAATATAAAAACATGTATAGCAATCACTTATAGGCAGATTAAGTTATTTAATGCTATAAAAATTGATAGAATAACTTTATTAAGATTGACGATCGTTTCGTCGCACACACGGCGACATTTTCAAAACAAATCATTCAACAAATTCGACAAATCATTCACGATAGAAAATATTTTCATATAATTTAAAAACAATAAACATAGTAAACAATATCACGAGACATGATCTATAATGAAAAACATTACAAACATAAAATTAAATTAAAATTAAATTAGCTATTTGCGAGCGTTGATTAATTTTCAAAAACAATAATATGGTAAACAATGTCACGAGACAACATGCATAAGGAAAAGCATTGCAAAATATAAAATAAAAATAAAATTATCTTGGCTATTTGCGAGCGTGGATTAATTTTTACTATTGTTACTAAAATTACGTAGCATCTCTTTCCATTTTTTTTTAACATGGAACAAAGCAGTTTTACATAGGTATGACAAGTAGAAAACTTAAAACTAGAATCAAAGAACATATAGCATGCATCAAATACTACAGAAGAACCACAGCTTTGGCCAGATTATGCAGCGAAGAACCTTTACAGATTGATTTTAAAATTAGCAAATTAATTTATACATCAAGATTTTATTTACCATCCGTAATCCGAGCATCAATAGAGATATTTTTTCGCAACAAGAATATTTGCAATGATTCAGTGTCCCTTGAATTACCTAAAATTTGGAAAGAGATGCTATGTAATTTTAGTAACAATAGTAAAAATTAATCCACGCTCGCAAATAGCCAAGATAATTTTATTTTTATTTTATGTTTTGCAATGCTTTTCCTTATGCATGTTGTCTCGTAACATTGTTTACCATGATATTGTTTTTGAAAATTAATCCACGCTCGCAAATAGCTAATTTAATTTTAATTTAATTTTATGTTTGCAATGTTTTTCATTACGCATCATGTCTCATGACATTGTTTACTATGTTTATTGTTTTTTAAATTATGTGAAAATATTTTCTATCGTGAATGATTTTGAAAATGTCGCCGTTTGTGCGACGAAACGATCGTCAATCTTAATAAAGGTATTCTATCCCTTTTTATAGCATTATTTAACTTAATCTAAAATAATATAATTCTTAGAAATGTTGATAAAATAGCTTAAAAATTCTTTAAGTTTTATAAACACTTGAGAAATTATACTCTCGTAAAGAAATAACTTGTTAGAATTAGTAAATTAGATAAATATGTAAAACATATCAAAATTTAAAATATCACATACGTTTTTAAATATTTCTTTAATAAATAAACTGTTTTCTAAATTTAACATGAGAAGATTTCTTAGAAAAGGTCAATACTCTATTACATGTTCTGTAAGAAAAATAGAGAGTCATTTCAAATAATAATTATCTTCGTATTTCATCTTTTAAAAAAATTGCTACATGTTACTGTGGGAAATTATCATTTTCTGGACAGTATACTTTAATGATCTGACAAGTTTCTTGTACATACATAAACAGCAGAAAAAATTACCAGAACGTGCTATAAGAAAAAAATAAAATGGAGCAGGATTGTGGAAGGTGATTATATATCACTTTCTCGAATCAATTGGTAAAAAAGTAACCGAAGAAAAATTCAAACCTTACTGTTTCGCCCAAGAGGAGACGTTGACTATTCTTTTTCAAATACTGGTATTGCCTATTTAGTAAATGAAAATTAATTTATCTTCAGCTATCTATTGCATAAGTTTGTACAACGTGCGGTTATTAAATGTCTATAAAACATTTATATATTTAATTTAAAAAAAATGCATTTTGCTCTACTCATAGAAAAATATTACAACATAAATGTAATTATTTTTAGGTCTAATTGAATTTAATTTTTTATCTATTTCCATGTTTTGGCGCTAGTTGAAATACATCCCACAGGGCAGGAGCCCTGCCAACATCAGCGTATCATCAGCATATCATCAGCGACCAAACATAAGTTTGGTCATTGGTTGAACTGAAATCGGCCGATTTTTAGTCTTTCTCGAGCATACCCTATAAAAAAAAATTGCGTGTCGTTACTACATAAAATTAGTGGCAACTTGCTGCTTCCAATTTTACGGAATAATTTAACTTATATAATGGTGTAATTTAAACTGTTATATCAGGTGTAATTCTATATATTAATCTAACGTTACACCAGTTATATCGGTTAAATTACTTAATAAAATAGAGAAAATGGCTGTAAACAGTTTTGTGGGGTAACGTTACATATTTTTTACAGTGCATGAGCACTCAGCAATTGGAGTAAACAGCATATTTTATTCACGTTGGAAGAATTGTGCCTACAGTCTACTTTTGTTAGTTCTGAACAATGTAGTACTAATATAATATACATAAGTTTTATATTAAGTACTTATAAAAGTGGGAGAATTGTTAAGAATATTGGTATTTTGTCTTTATCAAAAAGTAGCAAAACCTGCGGCTTTCCTCAAGTGATTCTTGAAATATGCCATGTGGTATGCCTATTTTTATTAATGGAAATTATACTTCTTGAGATTATTAAAAAATTATTAATTAAACCATATTTTGACTTTATTCTTATGTTGCTTGAACTACATTCTTATTTTGTATTCGGTGATGATGAAACTTAAATTAATGGTAAGAAGTAAAATTAATTCAAAATAAATGGTAATTTAGAATGTATTTAAATATTTACCGCATTTGATTTTCATTTGAAATTTCTGTTTTTTTTTTTTTTTTTTTTTTTTTTTTTTTTTTTTAAACCGTTAAAAGAGAGTATATAAATCTTAAAAATAACTAAAATGCTTAACTCCATTAATTCCAAGCTTCTAGTTATATAAGCTTCTGTAACAAGTATGTTACAGAAATGTGAATTTTAGAATGTTTTTTGTTGCTGCACATAAGTTAAAAATTGTATATTTTTTTTATTATTTAGTGGGTGCATGTACAGTCCTGGAAAAAAAAGTAAACAACCCCTACAAACTCTGCAACTAATTATAATAAAAGAAAGTTACCGGTACCAAACGATCGGAAATAAAGTCTACTTTTGCACTATGTATATAAAATTTGCTTAGGGGGCCATCTACAAATCAAAACCAGACCAAACTTTATTTTTTTATATAGCTACACCCAATTTCGACAATATATATGAAATCTTCTGTTCAAATTATGCCACAAAACGAAATTTCAAATCATTTGGTTCATAGGTTTTTGAATTATAAACATTCAAAATTTAGAGGTGTTAAATCACATTTACATACATTTATTAATATTTCCTGAGATTACAATCCTGATGTGATAATTTTTTGTGAGGTTATAATACTAAAATAATCAAACATAAATACATACAAATTGTATTTAAAATAATTTATAATATGAATTATGAAATTAATATTCGAAAAAAAATATGAATTGCAGCCTAAAATTTTTTGATAGATTCAAATTTATTATGTCCTGCGAATTCTCAACTTCAATTTTTTTTTCCAAGTATTTTTTGAATTATGATTAAAAAACATCAAAATGATGGTTTAAGGGGCCGTGTATGGTATGTGTTGCCACATCTGGCTGATTTTTTATTTAGATATATTGAATTCACCCCAGAAATTTTTCAATAATAATTTTCTTTTGCTTCATTTTAGGAATGTATATCAGGAATGAAAAATAATTAATTTATCGGAAACTAATCGTACGAATTTGATGAAAATGTGATTTTAGGCTAATTGAAGGAAGTAGATTTCATTTATGGTGTCAAACATGGGTATTGCTATGAAAAAAAAAAAAAAAAAAAAAACGAAGTTTGGTCTGTTTTTGATTTGTAGATGGCCCTCTAAGGAAATTTTATATACATAATTTAAAAGTATACTTTATTTCCAATCGTTTGGTACCAGTAACTTTTTTTACAATAATTTGTTGCCGAGTTTGTAGGGTGTGTTTACTTTTTTTTTTTTTTCCCACGACTGTATGATGTACGTATCTAAAGTAAATGCCATGTTAAAATTCATTTTTATATCCCTAATAGTTTCAGCTAAATTATAGTTTAAAAGGTTTTTAGAAAGTTTCTCGCTAATTTTTCACAATTTTAAATTTCTAATTTTTTAGAAACCGTTTTTAGCGAGCACTTAAATTTAAAAAATGTACATCTTGTCAAAATTAAAGTTTCTAGACCAGCAGCATCACTAAAATCGCAATTTTACAACATCTTTTATTTCTGCAACCGTTTAATTTCGAATTTCGTAAAATATGTTTTTTGTGAGAATTCACGTATTAAAAATAACAGACATGTTGTATTGGACGAACAACTCACTTATATAGATTCTCTAGAGCTTTGGATGTGAACGTGTCGTCAAACATTTAACCTTTGCGCGCGACAGAGAGCTCTATTCTTTATGTTCCTGTAATTTTCCATGCAGTGTTTGGATCTCTTGGAATCTGAAGTTTCGCTGTAGTTTTATGCAAATGTGGCTGCGTCGCTCAATCTGTAGTGGCTAATATGCGAAGCGAAGTTTCTGTCTTCTGATCTTGATCGTTTAAATAATATTGTGCTAACTGAAACATTTCCCGCTTTCCGAATTATATTAAAGGCCGTTTAGTAACTAGAAATTTTTGAAGTAAGAGAGAGTTGTACAAAACCGGATAGTCGGGTAAAACCGGGTAACGCAGATTCCTCCTTAACTTGTACTGACTTGCTTACTAACAGTAAATTCAAGAAATTACTTGGCGATCACCATTACGGTATTTGTAGCTGAACGAAACGCTACTGTGTGTGGCTCTTTTTTGTGTGAATGATTTTGTTTGAGTTACTATTAAAAATTGTTTTGTTTGATTCCAGTATTTAGTATGTATTTAATCACTATTTTTCAGCATAATAAATATTGGTAAGTAATATATTTAATTCTTGACTTTCCTACTAACATTTAAAATTTTTAATGATCTTTTGCTATAAGATTGGCAGTAGTGATGCCATGTTTTAAAATATGTGTCATGTTGGGAAATGCGGGCACTTAAGAGTGGGTCAAAAGCAGGCATACCTGGTTATGTCCTACATTCACGGAAGGAATTTTTAGTAAAATTAATAAATTAGCATGGAGCTTTAAAGTGCATTTTTAATGCTGTTAAGTTACCTTATAATTCTGAATTTATCCAATTATAGTGAAATCGTTAATTTTGATTTTGTTTTGCATTAAATTCGGGAGTAATTTTTTGCTTAAATTTATGAAATTAAATGAACTGCAATTATTATTGAACAAATTAATGGTACAACTTAAGATATTTTTTTATATTATGTTTATTACATTTTTATAAATAACTTTCTAATCTGAGGTATATAACTTGCGTTATAGGTCTTCTTAAAGTTCAAAATATATTTCATAAAATGTTTTTTTTTTAATTAAATAATCTGTCCTAACTGATAAATAATCTATAAAATATCAATCCCAAATAACTAGGCTACATAATCTATAACAAGATTTTTTTCTCAAAGAAATATTAAACGAGCAAAAGAATCACCCTATCTTGATGAATAATACTTTCCCACGATCATTTGCTGTATATAATAAAAGAGGATGGATTACGAAAGAGGCCTTCATTATTTGGTTGAAAAAATTATAGACTTTTCCAATCCTTCTGCAATAAAACATGTTCTTTTAATCCTTGAGTGGCAAACAATTTATACTAAAAGCATAGAATTAAACAATAATAGCAGGATAAAGCAATGTAATTATCTGATGCATCCCTACATACGCAACACAACGACTTCAACTTCTTGTCATTCATGCAACTCAAAACTCATATTACGAACAAGAGCGTGAGGAAATGGTTACTTTCCTATCCTGGTCGATCTGTAACAATTTACCAAATTGGGGAAAATTATTTGAAGCTGCATTTTTGCAGCAGATGCAAATACTGGAATAATAGGGTTTGGGAAAACATGGATTTTCCCCTACAACAACGATGTTTTTCCAGAACATCTTTTTGCTACTTCGAAAACGACAGAGAAACCCGTGAAAGTCATCATAACACACCTAGATCTATACAGCCAAAGGTTGGCATAGCTGAAAAAAAAAATTCTTAAAATTCTCAGGATAATAGAGCTCAACCTTCCATACCTAAAAGGGTGACATCACAGATACAGCAATTGGCGACATCAAGCCTCTTTACGTCGAGCTGATTCCACATGCTGCAGTTGAGATCACAATCGCAGACGTCATCAGTGATTTAAATATTTTCCTCTACAGAATAGATTAATACACTTTTCCAATCGACATCTTCGGACTATGTATCCCATCAATTTGCATTTCTAATTTCACCTAAAATGTTTCTACCTCGCTAGGGAGGCTTCAGGATTGAGAAAAATGCTGGGAAACGAAGGAGAAAAACTGTTATTAGGGTTTCGTTCATCTCACGAAACCCTATTCGTCTCGCTCCTCTGTCTGTCTGTCTGTCCGTCACAGAGCCCGTTCTCAGAAACTATACATGTTAGAGACTTGAAATTTTGGGTACTTATAGCTGAACACGTCACATCAAACAACAAATCATAAAATTTTGAAAAAGTTGGTAATTAACCGAATTACGGGCTAATTAACTTCTAAAATTAACCAATCCACCTTTTTAACGCAAATTCAAACGGACTTTCATCCGTGTTTCTCCTAAGGGTTGCCAGTAAAATCAGCCGAATGCACGGTTACCACGGAGGAAATTAAGCCGAAAAATGAAGTGGAGATTTTAAAGCGAAATCATATATCAGAAAATATTGGTCCGAGAAATTTGTAAATGGAATAGACAGACGCAGAAAGAAATCTACTTTCATTTGGTATAAAGTTCACATTTCTGCGATGTGTATAAATTAAAATATCCACTAAAAAATCGATCCATAAAAATTTAATTTCTTTAATTGGAAAGACAAGGAAATAAAAAGATTTCAATTCGGCGGAAAAGCAGGTAGACATGACGACGCTGCAGTTTTCCATAATAGCATATTTTAATACGAAATTTTAACTTTTTAAATATTAAATTTTTTGATTAAATTTTTTGGCATCCCGATGTCAAATTTCTCGCTGATTTCATTGATACCCATATCTAAATCCTATCTTAATTACAAGCTGAAATATTAATTATTATTTAATTAATCGGTTTATTCCTATCAAATGCGTCGATTAAAATGAAGAGACGCGCTTATTTAACCACGAATTAACTGAAATTAGGAAATCTAATAATTTGCCTGGGCTTTTTGAACAGCGATATGAGATAAGTATAACTCATTCATCATCAGAAAGTTTAATTCATACCACTATTTTCTAATAGTAATTTCAGGAAATATTTTGAATTATTGGTTAAGACCGCCACTCAGTCTGTTTGAAACTTTAAGATAGTTTATAACACATAGAAAAAAGTGTTAAAAAGTCCTTCCGGCCAGTGCCGGGAGGAAGAGGTAGCTTTCAAATTCCTTATTTTTAAAAAACTAGCGTATGTTATTCAAACACACGAAGCTCAATTTAGTGGAAACCTATTATAGAAGATTCAATGCTAATTTTTATCAATACTAAATCCTTATGAATGAGAATTTCGCGAAATTAGTCAGCTTTATACAAGCTGATTTTATTTAAAGTTATATTTGGTTTCCAAATTCGGCGATATGTGAAGTGCCTGCCCATTTAAGACAACATGGTGATGAGGCTAACCAGTGAACTTGGTCGAGACCTTAGTAATTCCTGTGCACACGCTCTCTCACATCGGAATCGGTTGATATATATGAATGCTGTCGCAGGCAAAAATCAGATTTTTCAAAATGTCACCCACATAATGAAATTGAAACTGCTGTATCTGAGCCCTTTTTTTAGATAAAGACAAAACAAAAAATGCTCCGGAATCCTTACATCAAAGTCAGATACTTAAGAAAGAAACCTTTTTCAATTTCTAAATTTTTTGCACTTCACTTTAAATATAATTTTTTTTAACTTAATGGCCGCCATTTTGATTCAAGATGGCGGATGAAGCTGGCCAGTGAACTTAGTCGAGACATTGCAATATGCTATCCAAATGCCTTCTTACATCCAAATAGGTTAATAAATACGTGTGTTATCGCGTGACAAATATCAGATCGTTTCAAAATGTCAGCCATGCTAGAAATTTCAAAGTGCTATAACTCGACATATTTTTAAGATGTAGACGAAAAAAACTGCCCTGAAATCGTTGTATCAAGGTCAAACACATAAAAAAACCTTTTTCATTTTCCAATTTTTTCATACCTCATTTTAAATTTTAAATAATTTTTTTTTAATGCTCCCTTTGGAATCACAATGGCGAATGAAGGTTGCCTACGAACTCGGTCGAGATATTGGTATGCACTATGTACACACAAAGTTATCTCCAAATCGATTCATAAATACGCCTGTTATCGCGTGACAAAAATCAGGTCGTTTCAAAATGTCAGCCACAATAGAAATTAAAAATGCTATAACTCAGCCATTTTTCTAGATATAGACGAAACAAAAGTTGTTCCGGAATCTTTATATTAAAGTCAAACACATAAGGAAAAAATCTTTTTCAATTTTTTGATACCTCATTTTAAATTTTAAATTTAAATTTTTTTTAAATGGCCGCCATTTTGAAACAAGATGGCGGGTGAAGCTGGCCAACGAACTCGGTCGAGACATTGGTATGTACTTTGTTCACACCAAGGTACATCCATATTGGTTCATGAATAGGCCTGTTATCGGGTGACAAAAATAAGGACGTTTCAAAATGTCAGCCACGCTAGAAATTCAAAGTGCTATAATTCAGACATTTTTTAAGATATAGACGAAACAAAAACTGCTCCGGAATCTTTGCATCAAGGTCAAAGACATAGGAAAAAAATATTTTTCAATTTTCAATTTTTTTGGTATCACATTTCAAATTTTAAATTTTTTTTTTAATGTAAATGGCCGCCATTTTTAAACAAGATGGCGGATGAAGCTGGCCAAAAAACTCGGCGGAGATATTTGTATGTACTATGTACGCACCAAGTTTCATATAAATCGGTTCATAAATACGCCTGTTATCGCGTGACAAATATCACGTCGTTTCAAAATGACAGCCACAATAGAAATTCAAAATGCTATAACACACCCCTTTTTTAAGATATACACAAAACAAAAACTGCTCCGGAATCTTTGTATCAAGGTCAAACACATAAGAAAATAATATTTTTCAATTTTTAATTTTTTGGTATCGCATTTCAAATTTTAATTTTTTTAAAGAATTTAAATGGCCGCCATTTTGAAACAAGATGGCGGATGAAGCTGGCCATCGAACTCGGTCGAGACTTTGGTATGTACTATGTACACACCGAGTTTCATCTAAATCGGTTCATAAATACGCCTGTTATCGCGTGACAAATATCAGGTCGTTTCAAAATATCAGCCACGCTAGAAATTGAAAGTACTATAACTCAGCCATTTTTTAAGATATAGACAAAACAAAAACTGTTCCGAAATTTTCGTATCAAGGTCAAATACATAAGAAAAAAATATTTTTCAATTTTTGATTTTTTGGTACCACATTTCAAATTTTAAATTTTTTAAAATTATTTAAATGGCCGCCATTTTGAAACAATTTGGCGGATGAAGCTGGCCAACAAACTCGGTCGAGACATTGGTATGTACTATGTACACACCGAGTTTCATCCAAATCGGTTCATAAATACGAGAGTTACAGTATGACAAAGATCATATATATATATATATATATATAAACTTTTGAACGGAGGGTGGTTTCGGGGTCTGGGGGTCATGATCGATGAAAATATACCAAATTTTTTTGAAATCGCTTTCCTCCGAACGGCTGCAATAGGTAGCTTTTTGTAATGAAAGCTACCTAAAAGAATGGAGTGTGATATTTCGAGGAGGGGGGGAGGGAGCTAGAATTATTTTTAAAATCTTAGCGTTTGTTACCGCAGCAAATATTTTAAATTCTTGTTTAAGACTGCCACCATCCCGACCCATCTACCTACGGAAAGATTGCGTAAAGGAGTTTCGTTCAGATATGCTTTTGTTAAGAATAGAGTGCATTCCCTGGTGGTGGAATGTGGAACTGACGTAACGCGATTTTGTTAAAATTAGGAAGTCTAACAAATCGATCTGTTTGAAACTTTAAGATATTTTATAACACATAAGATAAAGTGTAAGAAAAAATGACACGCGAAATTCCGGGGATGTGAGGGGGGGGCTAGATTTCTATTTAAAAAATTAGCGTTTCTGACCGCTTTAGGTGACTTTTTGAGGGAGTCCTGTGATATATGCTACTTATTTAATATTAAATTGTCTAAAGTTTAGTTACCACTATTTCCTAATAGTAATTTCAGCAAATATCTTAATTTCTTATTAAGACCGCCACCACCTCGAGTAACATATCTACTTATAGGTTGTTTAACGGAGTTTCCTTCCGATACAGTTTTGTTAAGAATAGAGTGCGCTCCCTGGTGGTGGAATGTGGAACTAACATTTTTGTTAAAATTAGGAAATATAACAAGGCGATCTGTTTGAAATTTTACGATAGTTTATAACACATTAGAAAAAGTTTATAAAAAATGGCGCTTGAAATTTCGGGAAGGTGGGGAGAGGGGGAGGGGCAAAATATTTCTTTTTTGTTTCATACCGTTTCAGGTCCGTTTTTTGATGGAGTCCTCAGATACATGCTACTTATACTTATTAAATATAAATATGTCAAAAGTTAAATTACCACTATTTCCGAATAGTAATTTCAACAATTATCTTAAATTCTTGCTGAAGACCGCCACCCCCTCGAGTAACATATCTACTAATGGGTTGTGTAAAGGAGTTTCTTTCAGATACGCTTTTGTTAAGAATACAGTGCGCTCCCTGGTGGTGGAATGTGGAATTAACAGACCGCGATTTCATTTAAAGTAGGAAATCTAAAATTCAATCTGTTTTAAACGTTAAGATACTTTATAACACACGATAATAAATTATAAAGAAGAAGGGCGCGTCGAATTTCGAGGATGTGGGGGGGGGGGTGAGGGAGGTGCGCGAACAAAATTAGGAAATATAACTGGACGATCTGTTTGAAACTTTAATATGGCTCATAAAACATAACATAAATTTTTAAAATCAGGCCGCGTCAAAAATCATGGTGACCATCTGCCCACTCCCCCCCTCAAGGGGGGCACTTTTCTAAATTTGCAGATACCCGTCATGTGATATATCGTAGCATTTTGGGGGGGGGGGGCGAACAAAATTAGGAAATATAACAAGACGAATATGTTTGAAACTTTAACATAGTTTAGGATGTGTTGCCAAAATTTAGAAGGTATTCCATGGCGATAAATGTACTGGACGTTTTGAAAGGAATATTAAACGAAACCCTTTGTGCGATGTATGATCACACTTACCCACTTGTTTTGACTTCTTCTCCCTATAAATTAGAGATCGAAACACATATTAAAGAGAAATAAATCAAACAAACTGCAAGACGAAAAAGGAAAATTCTTAAAAAGAAGGAAAAAAATTAAAAATCAAGAGAAAAAAATCCCAAAATGCTTGAAGAGACATCCTCAGAAGAAGAAGAAAATCATAAAGCATGTACGTTTTACAAGTACTTTACTCAAATTCTAAATCCAAAGAAGATTGGACATAATGTATTAAATTCTAAAGATAAGCACACGAAGCATAAAATAATGCAGAAGAAATTAATGGAAATTTCATTTGTGATTTTTGTAGGTAAAATAATTCTGAGATTTTCAGTGTAAATTTGGTAGGCCATTAAATTACCACATAAATAAATTTGCCACAGATTTATTTTTCACACAAGGAAGAACACATGTGGAATTCCGCTTTGCTAAAAAATAAAAAAAAAATGTTTTGTTTGACTATATTAAACAAAACTCTTTCAATCAAAATGAGTTTCACAGAAGTTTTAAGTGGATACCCGGATTTACCCAACCTATGGAGTAAATCCAGATTTTTGCATATCTTTGAAAACAGCTAGATTAAAAAAGGTGTTCAGAGTTTGTTTTCTCATTTCACTGCATTTAGGAACAACAATCACTTATGGTACCCAATTTGCCCCAACTTCCTCTAAATAATTTTTTAAAGCAACAAAGTTTTAATTATATAATTAATATATATATAAATGTATAATTAAGAGAAATTTTATAAATTATATTAAGTCTACGAAATAGTGACAATATCACATATTTGTAAAATTTTATATATTTAATTCAAATTGTTATTTTATACGATTCTACGTGTTTTTTAAGAAAAAAAGAGTTCAGAAATATCTGTTCCAAAAGTAATATAAAAAAATAAACTTAAAAATAGTAAGTTAAAAGTTTTTCAGCAAAAAGCTTCATCTTAATTCACTGTAAAAATGAAACAAAAATGAAAAAAAAAAAAAAAAAAAAAAAAAAAAAACATAATGTAACTTGGTTTTCTTTGAACTATTTTTCTGACGTTGAATTTTTTTGAATTATTAGAGCAAGAAACATTTATATAATTGCTACAACATTTTAGCCATTTCTTTATCAGCATTTGCTGCTTAACTTGCTTAAAAAAAAAAAAAAAAAAAACATTTTTTCTAAAATAAGAAAACAATCATACGTGAGTAATAACAGAGATTTTTTGCAGAAAAAAAATATTAAAAACTATATATATATAATTTTTTAATTTTCATTGTGGTTACTGATAATTTTTTCCTTTTTTTGTCAATTTTTAGTTATTGTTCTAAGCAACATTGTACATACATGGAATGTGCTTTTTACGCACATTGTGTAGAATGTTGTTGTATATAATTAACTTGTTATTGTATCATTTATTCCAATAAGATAGAAAACCTATTAATTATTCGTTTTATAATGGTAGACATAAAACGAAATGAAATTTCTTAGTGAAACTGAAATAAATATCAATTTAAAATTACTGTTATTAAGCGGTCCAAATTCCGTAATGTGATAAAGGATTTTAAAATTTTCATAATATATACATGTGATAATTTCGATACAGAGTATAATGCATCGCATTGAAAAAAAATCTGTTTTGACTGCAAACCGATTTCTGAACTATTTGACACAATGTAATCGGCTGGTTTGAACGCAGATCCATTTACAAATTTAGACTTAATCTCTGCGGTATTAATTACTGATTACGCAACTTGAATAATTATCACTTATAATCTGCCTCATTTTCTTTGTGATTTTTCGTTTAAAAAATGTTCTTAAAATTGTCTAAAAATAGATTTACCAGGCAGTAGTCGAGTGTCGATCTTTTTGACGGCACTCTCAGAAAAAAACCCCGTAAATTTATGAGCGTTTGGTCTTCAATTTTACGTGAAAAACTGTCTGAACCACTAAAAAATACGGTACGACCCCATAAAAATGTCATTATTCAAAGTATTTTTAATTTAAAATTTAAAATCATGAATTCTGCAATTTGAGTGCATGGTGAGTTGATGGTTGCTCATTTTTATGTATGTGTTTCAGTGGAATTAAATGATAAAATTAAATAATTCTTGGAGAAACTCTCCAATTAACCTTTATAATTGAGTGGACTCTTTTGACGTCATACTTGTAAACTGTACTGTGATTGGCTGTTTCAATGTAAATAAGTATAATATTATCCGACAGCCAACGGTATTGAAATCTTTAATTAAGTTAAACTTAACTAAATACTACCCGAACTCTCTAGGAGGTATTTTAATGAAAATATTAGACATATTCCGGTCTTGGGGGGTCATGCTGAATTTCTTGGTATAAAGACTTGGATACTTAAAAGTGTATATGCAGTATTTCCAAATGTTTTTGTATCTAAATCTTTCGTTTTGTAAGCAATATGTAATTACCCCATGCAATTATCTGTAATAGCGCCCTCTATTATCGAGATTTTGAACAAATATTTTTGTTGGTGCAAAAAAAAAAAAAAAAAAAAAAATCCCGTACCACACTGAATCTTTATCTGCAAACCACATGTCTCTCCGACATATAGTTTTTTTTTTTTTTTAATCTCGTTTTACTTTCACACTGGACTTTTGAATCACTCGGTACATATATTTACTTAAATGGATTTCTAGAAGTTTTAAATAGGCAAATTTAATATTATATTTTATGATGCTAATCATTCTTGAAAAATTCATAAAATTAGACCTGCATAACAACCTTTTCTGCGATGATTACAAATGGATATGTCATTGGGACTTAGAATATTTAAATTTTAGAAATACTTAGCCAGAAAAGTTTTGTTATGATATTCTAAGGAAAATGCAACAAAACAATTTAAATGTGGTACTAACATTTGGTGTCCATATTACAAATTTCTGAGCTTGGTACAATTTCTGTAAGAAGATTACCCCTAAGTTTTATCTAACGTAGTCTAATTGCTATTTTCGTTGCTTTCATATTTTTTTTTATTAAAATGTATGGAGGTATTCTGTCTGTTGTTTTTTTGTTTGTTTTTTTCCTACCAAGTCTGGATTATCGCATTGTCAATTTTTTGTGGCCGTGCTGCGACATTTTGTTAGTACATATCTATATGGGAAAAGATAAAAAGTGAAATAGCTTTGAAAATATAGTAAGAGAGCATATCATATTTGATTTGATATTTAAACAAAATAAATATTTAAGATTCTCTGATGAGATAGCGATTAACATTAAATAAATTTCAATACTGACGTAAATGCAATCATGTTTGTGGAAATTGCAGCACCATGAAGAAATGACGCGATTGAGCCGAAAATTTCAGAGAATGCAAAGTATAGTGTGTTATGGGAATTATTCCAATTTCAGAATCACTACGCATGTGTGGGCAGAGCAGCGCCATCTGGACTACTGCTGAAATAGAGGGCTATAGCAAGACATCTCCATTTTATTACTCTCGGGGATCTGGGGCAATAGGCCCCAGGCTCCTCGACAAACTGTCAAAAGTCTCTCTAGTCTCAAGTTGAGAATTGTCTATTGTAATTCACTAATGGTAAACGTTAGGTGAGACGTAACTATGCCTCTTCAACGAAAGAGGTCGGTATTTCAAAAAATTCCGGAGTTTGAATGGGGTAAAATAAATGACCCTCAGGAAGAAAGATTTTCTTATCGTGGAATAGCAGCTTCTGCGCAGCGTAACAGCAGCAGTGATGCGAGTTTGGAAGTAGTGGACGGACGAGGATTCGACAGCTCGGAAATCTGAGAGTAGACCCCGAACGGTGACGTCAACGCGCGATTAGACACATAGTCTTCATAGCGCTGAAAGAACGTACAGCTTCATTTTGACAGTTGGCAGCACATTGGTGAAATGCTACTGGTGTATCACTGTCTGCATGATCAATTCGTCGACGTTTGCTGAACCGTGGACTACGTTCAAGAGCTCATGTATATAGGATCAACTTGTTTAGTTAGTTATTGCCTGTTTAATAACCTTGTTACCTGTTAAATTATTGATTCAAGTTTGGACTAAAAAAATTCTTTTACAAAAAATGTTTATAAATTTAAACTGTAAAATATATATAGATTTAAAATATGTAATAAAAAATGCGCATTTTTTTAACCTACTTTGATTTAAAAGAAATAAAAAAAAATAAAAAAATAAAAAATAAATAAATAAATAAATAAATAATATATATATATATATATATATATATATATATATATATATATATATATATATATATATATATATATATATGCAGCGAGAGCGTTAAGCAATTCATAGACATGAATGATGTAAAATGTTCAGTTGTAAACACAATTTATATTTTAAATACACATTAAACAGTCGATATGAAAACGTAATACTCTCGCTGGCATTTTAATCGCCGAATTGTCGCAGAAAATAAAACAAAAATAACCATTATTTAGAAATTTTCTCATTCATTCTATTTATGCTGTACTAAAGGTTAGTCGACGATCTTCATATTGAAATTGAAGCAAATCGTAAAACTTTCAATACGAATAAACGATTGTGACGGTACATTTAGATTTTTTAGAACTTCTTAATTCCAGATACTAAATGAGATAAAATTGGGAATTATTGTAATATAAAAATGGCGTCCATAATGATATGGTAATTCCTTTTTTTTCCCTTATCTCTTCAACAATGGAAGTAGCCCGATTGTCAGCAATGCGAAGAAATTTCAGAAAGGTCTTTCAAAATGAAAATTAAATATAAAAATGGGATTATTTTAAAAAATAACGATTTCAGGCGCATTTACAAATAAAGTGCTTTCATTAAAAAAAAATTATTATCAAAATTAATTCAGTGGAAAACTCATGCCAGATGGCTAAAAAACAACCTCGTCCTGTAAAGATATGTCGTCCTGTTGCAAAACATATTGCAATCTTTGTAGTTTTTAAAGCGCAACTTGAAAAGTACTTGGCAAAATATGCTTTTATTTTGAATTCGACTAATGGAAACTTTTGAAAATATACTGCTGTTGAAAAACTATAGGTTTCAAATCATATTTATTTCGAATATATACATATTTACAAATTGATTTTCTTATACTCTATGAATTTTAACCTAACAATTTTAACAGGAATGTGTTTTTAAATGTTTCAAATATGCGAATCCAAAGTTAGAGCCTACTCCAAAACGAAGTTTCAAAGATAAACTTGAGAACTTATATGCAAATCAATATGTTTTGAAAACAATTTAAAAAAAATTAACTTTGTGAGTTCAACATATTAATCGTTCTTCATTCCTAAACTATTTCATCTAATAACTTTCATTTTGGTATCCGAAACTGAAATGTACCAAAAAGTGAAACTATGTTATGAAAATTAGGTACTCATTTAAAAAAAAAAAAAAAAAAAAAAAAAAAAAAAACAGAGTTTGGTACAAATTCACTATGAAGGCCATCCCTAAGCATATTTTAAAAACATAAATTGATATTAGTAGCAATGCAAAATGTTATGGCTACTTTCGTTTTTCTTTGCGAAAATTTGGCGATTAAAATATTTGTGGTGTGTCATTTTCTTTCACACTCACTGTATTACAACCATATTGACTCTTAATATTTTAGCAAAAACATAGTTTGTACATTAAGCGTGATATTTAATCATTTACTACGATTGGAAATAGTTATTTATGATCCATATTTGTTAGCAAGAAATATATACGCAATGTCACTAATCAAATATTATGAGCCAGATTTCGATATCGATCATAATTAATTGTTGACAACTTACCGTATCTTGTGTTAAATACGGAAATAATTTCACAGAATATATATAAAAAAATCGATATATGAAATAATCTAAGTGTTTATAAATTTTCTTTAGAATTACGTTTACTTGTATTAAGAATGTCAAATTCTTTAATTAATAATTTTATAAAAAAATATTTATAATCTTATCGATTAAAAATATTTATAATCTCATTGATTGAAAATATCTATAAACTTATATTTATAATCTTACGGTAATTCAAATGTAATATTCTTTAAAAAAAAGCACTTAATACGTACAGAAAAAAAATTGGATAAAACTATGAGAGGTAAATTTCATTTTACGTTTGGTTTTTAGGTAAAAACATACTTTTTATATAAATACTACAAGAGGTATATCTTTAATTTACATTTTGCATTAGTAAACAAAAATAAATCAATATCTGGAAACATCTATGTGCTTTGTCGCCCGCTGGCGTGGTCAGTAAGCGGAGGCTGCTGTCACCCCGAGGGCCCGGGTTCGAGTCCCTGGGTAAGACATGGATGTAATCGTGAATGTCCCATTGTATTTATATAATATATATGTAATGGGAAATAAAAAAAATGTTGTGACTTGTTGTTGTTTCTGTATAATAAGGATCATTCGAGGCGACAGCCATTGTAGCTATAGGCCCCAAAGCATTCTCCACTTCGGTGGACTTCAAATGTCAAATGTCAAATCTATGTGCTTATAGCTTTTCCTTTGAATTATGTTTTATTTGTTTTAACAATGTCGAATTCTGATATTTGTAATCTGAAAAAAAAATATATGTATATTCCTATTTAAACATTTTGTTGGCTTTAATATAAATATTAGCACTAACATAAAGAATATTTTAATTTTAAGTAACTTTAGAGTTATCGCAAAATTAAAAAAAATACATATAAGCGTATGCACAAACGTTATTAAAAATCGAACTGTAAATAGAGAACTTAGTCAACGTAGTCTTTAGACACTAGACGTAGACCCCATCTGTATGAACACCACGTGTTGCATCTCACATTTTCTGGAACATTGTCAAGTAAGCCAAGAAGAACCTGCTCCTCAAAGGTTCGATAGTTCGTGGAAGGCGTGCGGGATGGTAAAAGATACGCCCGAATAAGCAATTGTCGACCAAACCTGCCTACAAATTTATTGCAAATTGATGTTGTGCCGCGTGGTGCCGCACACTGTGGAGGTAATCTTGAGTTCACAAGTACGCTTTCTGCTGATTGAATATTACATCCTTGTGAATATGTACTCATCAGTGAAGAACACATAAGCTTGTTTATTCACATTTTGGATATTTTTTTGCAGATACCATTATGCAAAACACACACGTTTAGGATGATCATCGGGGAGCAGTAAGTGAATCCTTTGGAGATGAAATGCCTGTAAGGACAACGTGTGTAAAACACGCTGTACACCGGGACGAGACAATTCTAAGCATGAGCCAACGCACGTGTGCTGGTACCCGGAGTGGACTCCACGGTATTCGACACACTTTTTTCCATAACGATCGAACCCTTCGTTCGTGGCCTACGCTCACTACGTCGGCGACTTCTTAATGACCCTTAAACATTTACCGTTTGTATACCGCTGCATGCTCTTTGTATGATGGCTTTCGCACAAATAAGGAAATCCATACTTTCCCTTCCAGCACTGTCGTACACAGAATGACCTAGTGGCCTACGATGACGTTTCCGTTCAAGGGTTGCTAAGCAATTCTCAATCATTATGATGTGCCTTACATATTCTTTTAATCTGTCGGTATATTTTTGAGACACTTGTATATAATATCACATACAAAAAGAAATTCCACACCATTAACAATTATAGACAGTAATTGCTGAAAAAGCTATTTTAATTTTTTATGTGTTATCTAATTTATTTATTTCGATATCTCTATAATTTATTGAAAGAAAATGAAATTTATTAATAAAATTCCATTGCGTTGAAAACTGTTTCATAGAAAATATTCAAAGAAAATGCATTTTAAAATAATGTTAAAAATAAATCTATCTATATGTTATTTAATATTATTATAACAATTATATCATCCTTATTTCAGCTATTTGGGGAAAACAGATTTTAAAATCTTCATTTAATTTCAATTATTCAACATAAAATGCATCTAACAGCAAATATACTTTATTTTAATGTATTGTTCTTAATAAAACTAAACAAAATTCCTATTAAAAGAACTTTTCATGCACATTATAAAATTAATTTATATTCTAAAATGTATTTTGTGTTTATTGTAAGTTACGACAGTCCAAGTTTAAATTAATATCTTTTCGTGTATGATTCTGATTATTTTTAGAGCATCTTACTTTGAATTGGGTAAAAGATTGATTTTATTAACTATTAGATTTTGTATATGGTATAAAGATTATAAAAAAATATATATGCTTAGGAAATACATTTTTAAATACTATTTTTTGGTACAAAAATAGTCACGCGGCATACATTTATATAAAATTGAACCATTTCTCTTATCCTTATTTTTATTGGAGCTCGATTGCCTATATCAGATTTTTAAAACGTAAGTTTTCTTTAATTATTCGAAATAAAGTCTATCGATTATTATTTTTAAATTACATTAATGTGTACACTTAAGAAAAAAAAAAAAAGAAATTTTCTGTTTTTTACGCTTACTATAAAAAAATAGTTAATCTATAGATTAAGTAATATTGATGAAAAAGTAGAAAACATTCCAAGCATATTGCGTTTATCTTTTTTAAAATTACAGAATTTTTACCCTGTTTAAATACTAAATATTATTATATTAATGGTTCAAAAGGTGCTTTGTTTAATTAAAATTTGTTTATGGTCAATCAGTTTTCAAACGTTCATCCCTTTTATTGAAGTTATTTTAAAGATAATACATTTTTTTGAAAATAGTAAGCATTTAATTTGAATAACCACAGTTGTTTAGGTAAAGCATTATGAAGACAGTAATGAAATAGTGACAGTAATTACGTTTTATTTTATTCAATGGCTTTATATACATAAACATATGAATAAGTACAAGTGGCACAAACTTAATATATAAGCGTTTTTTACAATGATGGAAGCGCTAATGCAAGCCGACCAACTTGGATGTAATCGAATAATTTCATTAGAATTATAAAATTTTATGAACCTATGTATTACAATATTTAAATTTAGGATAAGAAGCAAGTAAATAACGACACAAGCAAATTGGCGGCTTTTGCAATACTTTGACTCCAATTCATGCCAAAAAAAAACATCCGACGTTGTCAAAGCAAACATCGTTTCTCTGCAGAAACGAGAAAACAGCTTGTCGAAATATTATGCTAGGGGATGGTAAATTAATATTTTATTGATACGCACGGTTTTTTGCTAATCTAAACTAATCCAGTGGCTATACGATCCATGAAGAATCAGGGCCTTCTGCGCCCAACCCTGTTTACCGTGGGCACCGAGGTGCTATGCAGCACATGTCCCTGTTATTCCCAAGCAAGCTTTGTTCTCATTCATCGAAGGAATGGAAGCTTGAGTTAACCTTGCCCAGTCGGGACTTGCCCAGTACAACTCGTGACACGAAGCGCGGCAGACAGGCGTGCTAACTACGCTACTGGGGTTTTGGATAATGCTGATGAAATTATTTGTTTTCTTCTGTGCACGTGCTTTAAGGCTCATACCGCTGAGATAATTTACGTTCATTTTGTTACACTCGGCTTGTTGCTATGATTTTTCTTTACCTTCTGCTTCATATCTGATTATCTCGCGAGAGCCGAATAAAATTCAAGAAAAACTGTTTGGAATCTTTTTGTTTTTAGCTCAAAAGTAATTTCCAGTGTTTGTTTTTGGATTCGTCTTGGGACTTGAAAATTATCGGATTTCCGTCAGATTTACAGGAATGGTATGGCAAAAATTAAACCGTGAAAAATTAATTAATTTAGATCAGCCTTTTTTGGAAACAGAACGGTGATCTCTGCACTATAAAAAAATATGTAACGTTTCTCCATTAAATCAGGGGCAGCCTCGCCTCAATTTTATTGAGTAATTTAATTGATATAACTGCTGTTACGTTACACTACTCTGTAATATTACATCAGTTATATCAGTTAAAATTACACCATTATATAAGTTAAATTATTCCATAAAATTAGAGGCATCATGTTGCCACAAATTTTATGGTGTAACGTTACAGATTTTTTTTTACAGTGTGTAATAGGTAAAATTCATCTATGTTTTCTAAATGTGTAAATAAGTATTATTATCAACATTTAATCATGTGTCTTATTTTTATATCATTTAAAAGAATAGAAATAAATTCGGTCATAAGTAATGCAAGTTTGATAAATTTCAAATTTTTCGAACCTAATTTGTTGTTTCACACAGAGACATATTAAATTTGCGCAATTTAAATATTAATTATGCGGAATTGTTATTTTGTTTTGTTAAATTTTAAGTTTACAAATTAATTTTCTAATTATTTGTTTAACAAATATTTATTAATTTATTCTTAAAAAATTGCCAAATAATCAAAAAATGTTTACTACCAAATCCGTAAATTATCAATCTGTATCTTCTACCCACGTCTCACTCAATGTTGAATGAACTAAAAAAAATCTTACACTTGCTTTAATACTTCAAAAACATATTCCTATAAGGTTAGTTGGGGCAACTGGGCCATGATTTTACAGTGTGACTCTGGAGCTTCTGACAACTCAGCTTCAAAAAGCTAATGTTCATTTGAATTAAAGTCTGCACTTCTGTAAATGTGTTTAGTTAGGTTCCCTCTATCAGACAGAAATGCTCAAAATTACATTTTAATATTTAAAAATATAAAAATATGCATATTTCATCTTTCTTTCCTCATGGGTCCAGTTGCCCCATAAAAATGGGGTAAGTGGACCAGGAGGGTCTATGTCCCACAGGCCTTTTTTTTTATATGGGATATGAGGTCCTGTTTGAAAAAGTGTAAACAACCTAAACAAATTAGACCAGGCAGATCATATAAATTATATGTCAATAAACAGCGTTGTAAGGGAAACCTTTGCTGTCAATGTGTCTAAACAAAGTACTAAAAGTGAAAATGTTAGATTTATTTCTACCAAAAAAATAAAAAATTAAGTAAATACTTATGTACTTTAGTATAGGTAATAAGTGTAAAAGTCACATGGGTATTTTAAGGGAAAAAATAGCAAGGTAAATCTATGAAAAAATGGCTACGTATGTACTTAAGTACTTTATCTGTATCCAGGGGTCGCATTCTATACGGAAAATTTTATTGTTCCAACCAGAATCTTTATGAGTTACCTTCATGATCATTTTACTTAACATATTCTAAAGAAAAGTGCGATGAAGATATTATTTTCAAAATAGTGGTAGGAACAATAAAAGTTTCCTTATAGAATGCGACCCCTGTGTATCGTACAATTTAAAGGTTTGGCTATCTCGCTTTCAGGGGCAAGGTATTTGCATTCGTAAAATGTTGAAATAATTTAATGATACCAGTTTTTATCAGATAATCTATTTGTAAACAAATAAAAGTATATTTTTGCGTACTTAGTAAAGGTGAAAATTTCATTATAAAATTCCGGTGACAATGTGGCAATAAGTGATTAAAATTATGTGATGCCAATACGGCATCACCGCCACAAAAGGGTCAAGCAATTTGGTTTGATACCACCCAATACGCTTTTTAAAAATTTTATTGCGTAATTTTAATAAGGTATTCTATAAGTTTCTTTATTGTGAGCAAAAATCGATGGAAAAATTTATTTCCCGTAGTAAGAGAAATTAAAAAAAAATATTTATAACTATTGGGTTAACTGGACCCAGCATGGTCCAGTTACCCCGGATACATGTTCCAGTTACCACATTCTAAAAAACTTACGAGGTAACTGGGACACCGGGTTTACATTTGAAACATAAAGTAAATATGTATAGATATCTAATTATATTAATATAGTTATATCCCTAATCTTTAAAAAAAAAAGACTGTTTAATAAAAGTACTTACGGTATTTTAATAAAAAGCTGAGGGAGTTCAACCATATTGACGTTGTTAAAAAAAAAGAAACGTAAAATTTTTGACAACCTAACACAGCAAAGTGAGAATTATGATTGTGCTGACACACGTTGTTTTAGGAAGTAGAGATTAAGGTGCATTGTTCACAAAAACTAAAACTTAAAAAACATCAACAGTTCTTTTATAAAATAGCCTATGGCCCAGTTACCTCGTGGGTCCAGTTACCCCAACTAACCTTATTAATTTATACATTTTCGAGGTACTGCTGCAAGATTTTTGCATGTATTGAAGATACTGTTCGATGGAACAATCTAGATTGTGTTAAAGGGGCAAATGCAACTTAATGTAGTAAATTTGATTACCACCATTCTCAGCACTTAGTTAATCAGTTTAATCAGGAATTCCATATTCTTGAATGACTCATATGTTGCTGATTTTAAACCACTAAAAAATCTGATCTCAGGAAATGTGATTATAGCATTGAATTATGAACACTTTCAGATTTCCTTTTTTTAAAATTAAGAGTATTTGACTTTTATCTGTACTTTAACTAATAATACACGCATAATACCTGCACCTTTAAATATTATTTTAACCTTAAAAAAATAATGGATATTAAAGTACCTTAAAAAATATTGCAGAAACTCCATAATTGAATCTTGTTAAGCTTTAAATAGCCCTTCAGAAAATTGATTCAAATGATTTTCCGTTAAGTATTTTGTTTTAGATGCATAGTAAAAAGTAATAATGGCTTTTAATTTCTATTTTAAAGAAAGAAACAATGTTTATCAATTTGAAATTCATAGAGTTCTTAGATGATACTTTCCAATCTATTTCAAGAAGTTATTATCTATTTCTTGGTACTTAATTAGAGATGTTTTTCTTCTTTCACTGTTTGTACCTGATATAAAGGCAGTTTTTATTTCTAAGTAACACATTTCTCTTCCCAACTTAAAAATTCTTAAAAATAAAGTTTTATAGTTTTTTACACAACTTATCACCAGAAGAATTTTCTAAATACTAGACTGGGAAAGCCTACGTATCTAAATGTCTATTATAGTCTGTATTAAAAGTTTCGGGCACAACAAAACAATTTCGTTTAGTAAATTGCATACAAATTGAAGCGAAAAATATTATTTATTTACTAGATTTTGCAAATTTATTCGTATAAATTAGTTAAAATTAATAAATGGGTCTATTATCGTAACTTTGTTTAAAAAAATCATAAAAGTCTGTAAATTTAAAACGCCTCAAAAGTATAGACATAATTTAAAAAAAATAATACATAATTTAACACTGATGCATTATGGTGCTTATTAATATAATTAAGCTGATTTCGACTAACTTAAAATAGTCTTGTTTCAACTGAGTTATAAATTTTTGAATTATTACGAATGGCAGGCAAAGACTATCGTGCTTCTTAAATTGTCACATTTGGGTCATTACACGTAAAATAAGCAAAAAATTTTAAAAAGTCGTAGCCACATAGTAACCGATTTTAATACAATTTGATACACTGGTTCAATTCATATATCTCCGATCAAAAATATCTTCGCAAAAAATAAATAATTTTATAAGTTTTGGACATTTAAAAAACTTGTGATAAATAGTGGCATGTGTGCAATCGTCCAGAGTTGCAAGTTTGAAGTTCTGTTTCTTTAAAACTATTTAAGAGAAATGATTTTTTTATAATATTGTAACATCTGAAAAATTATCTTCCTATTTATTCGGTAATAATAATCACGTAACACCATGATTAATCTTTAATTGGTTGTAAAAATTGAAAAATTGTGGATTTTGAGAAAATTAGAAACGTTTTAAAAATCAAAGGAACATCTGTGAAATTGGTGCCTGACGTATTATTACATATGAAGATCAAATTCCCCAAGTTTGAAAGTTGCCATTCACTTCCTTCATCTTCAAAAACACTTAGAAACTTTAAAAAAATTACAAAATCTTAATTTGTTCTCTTATGTAGGAGCAAAAATATAACTGAAGGAAAGTTCCGAAATTAACAATATTGCACAGACATAAAGATCAATAAGTCCATGATATGCTCAAAAAAATTCAAATATATTCAATTTCTTAACATAGCAAAAATGAGGTAATATCTGTTACATTCCATGAGCTATAGCTCTTTGAGTTCGCGCTTGTTTCTTAAAATATTGCACGATTTCAAGTTGAAAAAAATGAGTGCTGCCATTTTTTTTTGTATCTGGAATTAGAATGAATATGTCATTTTTGGTTCAAATGAATAATTTTTTTGTACTTTAATTAAAAATGTTCTTGAGGCAAAAATAAACTGAAAGTAAGAAAAAAAGTTTCTATATTTAAAATATACACTCCTATCTATAATATCAAATAATTTAAAAGTTTAAAAAAAGTTTTCCTTCACTTTCAAAGAACTGGTTCAAATATTGCATTTTACCCTCAACATTTTTTACTATTTATTTTTTCCTCATTAAGGTATAAAAAGTCAAGAATGAAAGTTTCGATTTTAAAATACATACATTTAACTATAACGTCTATTAATTTTAAACTTGTCAGAGCTGTCCTTCATGCTAAAAAGAGCAATATTAATATTCCATTTTCCCCTCAAAAATTTTCAAAAATATTTTTTTTTCTCATTAAAGAATAAAAATACAATTACTAACAAACAATCTGTTACTTATTATTCATTCCTAATTATAAATAATTTTTAATACAGGCTTTCTATTCCTAAAGCTTATAATCAAAATTCAAATTTTAAGCATGTAGACAAAACCTCGATTTTACATCTACATTTAATGTAAATTTTAATACTTGAATAAACAATTCTGAAATCTAATATTTTACATTTACTCAAAAATAAATATGATCGACTTATACTCTGATTTTCACTAAAATCTGTGACATGTATGCCACAGCTGATTTGCTCATTTTGTATTGAATGACACTTTTATTTCTTTAGAAGAATCATATTGATTTAATTTCTTGAATGCTTCGTGGGTTCAGTGTAAAACAAATAAGCAATGCTACTCAATAAAATTGGTCGCAGCAATCTGCCTCCAAATTCCTGAAATAATTTAACTTATGAAATGGTGTAATAGTACACATTGGTGTAACGTAACACCAATGATATCTATTATATTACTTCATTAAATGTTGGCAGCTACGCTGCCATCCGTAAAATCCGCAAAATAAGCATTTTTAACTATGATTAAAATTAATAATTATCAAACAATTATTTAAAAGGCCAATAAAGTTTATTTATAAGACAGAATACTAATACAAACCTTTCAAATTATGTTAACCTTAGATTTTAATATTTCTTTATGCCATTTTAAACATTTAGAATATTTATAATTTGAATCAATGATTTTTGAATCTGTTGATTAAAATCACGAATTAATCACTGATTTAAATTATCTGATTAAAATTGTTGACTGGTTAGCTGATAGCCAATAGTACGTTAAACAATGAAGAAGCAATCAGGCATTTGACGGCAACGGAAAATGACCGAGATCTTACCCCGAGAGAAAACAACCGGCATCTTACCCACCAAAAATTTTCGTCGACTCACCCCAAAGTATTGGGCAAGACGCCGGGTGCACCCCCCCCCCCACACACACACACACTGACGTGAAGAAAAGGGAACCGGCCACCATTTATGCTTTGCCGAAAGGCCAGGTACCAGTAATCTCTAAAAACATCAGATTTATTTCTCTGGTGCTTAAACTAAGACTTATTTAGGCAAATAAAGAAATCGTGTAAAAAAAAAAAAAAAAAAAAAAAAAAAAAAAATGGGCATTTACCAGAAGGGTTAAGACGAGATAGCAATAAAAAAGTCATTTAAAATTTAAAAAAAAAAACCGCAAATAGGAATTAAAGTATCACTATGGAATCCTTTTTTATAACTGAGCAGCGTTTCCCTACATTGCCTGCGTATATGAAAATTACGTGATAGGGCATATTGTACAACACGACATCTTACCTCAAGTTACCTATTTTTTTATGCAATATTTTTTTGAGTAAAATCAATTTTTATCGATTTAATATTTTAATTAAAATATCTATATTAAATGTGTTCATTTAAAATAAAATTGAAATGAGAATTTTTTTTATAAATTTAAAAAATAAATTATGAATACTTTTAAAAGAATGATACTTTTTTTAAGAAACAGTTTTTGGTCTTCGTTGTTGGTTAAGATTTTTTTTCTAAATTAAATTAGAAATCTTAATTTATAGAATTTTTGTTTTTTCTTTTATAAATATAATTCGGATTTTAGTATTAATAGAACCAAAAAGCATGCGTTCTAGGAATGAATGGAATTTCTCCCTCTTTTTCATACTTTCAGGAAGAATCCACAGATAAAACATGCTTTCTAGGACTACGAAAATTATTTGTCAAAAAATGAGGAATAATTTAGTGTATATAGATGAGTTTTTCTAACAGTGTAGTTTTAAAAATTGAAATTCAATTAATGACAACGAAACTAAAAACATTAATGCAGAAAATTAAATGGATAAATTATTGGATGGCTGTAGCTATCGAATATTTTCTAACCAGGGTACATTGTGTGAGGTCTGCAATTTCTTTGCTACAATTGTTTTGGTCTGCAATGTCTTTTGTTTCAGTTCTAAATATCAGCGATAGATGATGTTGCACTCTGTCCAATATAATGGCCTCAAACTCTTAAACGTCTCAAAGTAACCTTACTATTTCAAACTTCAAACCTTTTATTCTGCCTATAAATAGCTAAACAAAATGAAGTTTAAAAGGTGCGAGAAATTTGCCTTACTTTATAGGTTAGTTTAAATGTTCCAAATTTTCAGACACTGGATTACCATACGTCGGTTATATTTGCAAGTATAATAAAATTACTATCGATTTGTCTTTTTTTACTCTCCTGAAATAATATTTTTCAATAGATGTTATGTTTATATTTTATAAATTACAAAACAAGTTAAGTCATTTTTAAAATGTATCCCATCTCATAAAATTCTTTAACAATCGTAGATAATAATTTTGTGCTTCACTACCCTACATGATTTTCATTTTAAAACACGCAATTTAACCAAGCAGTATCGCGTAACATCATTTTGTAACACATAAATATTATCGTCCTCCAAGCCATCTCCCCTTATAAATAAATAGATATATTTCATTTAGCTAACATTAAATTCTTCTCTTCCACCGTAGTAATGTTACATGGTTCTTTCAATTTCTTTCAATTCTTCAGGTTTCTTTCAATTACATGTTTATAATAACACAAGAATTTCACCAAAAACAGACCAACATAATCACTAGTTGAAGTTCATTTAACGCTTTCCAAAATTTCTTATAAATAATCAAAACTGACTAATTTTATTAAAAAAAAACAAACAATTTATAGCTTCATTGAAAAGTAAAATTTGAATAATGACTGAAAATAGTTTGTTATTTACGTTTTTCCGCAAACAAGAACCAGCGACAAAAAAGAAAGAAAAAACGAAAGCGACCAATAAATTCTGGAAAAGAAATTGATAGAAAATAAAAGTAAATAAAATTGTTCTTAATGTACGTTAGATTACCGTGTTGAATATTTCAAATAAAAGTTATCGTATATGTGAATTATACATAAAAGAAAAATAATGCTTGAATATAAATTTGAATAAAGATGTTTCCTTAAATTATAGGCTGTGGTGAGAGCACTGAAATTAAGTACAGATTAATACTTTGACTTAACACACTAATTAAAAATACAAATACAACACTCAAATATAATTACAAATGTAATTATATTTGAGTAAATAAATACTGTTATTACTGTTGTGTAAATAAATATTTTCAAAGTAAATGAAGACTGTAGTCTTACAGTGATCGTTGGTTATAAGAATAAAATGTTTATTTGAATTAAAGTTGAAATAACAAAAGTGATACAATAAAAATTTCAGTAAAACTTATACTTAATAAATATAGTAGATTAAATGTTTCGTAAATAATGGAATTAAAGTTCGGTAAATTATTTATCTTTAAAAATATAATGATTAAATGCATTTTATTAATTTAAATGTTAATGACATCCCATTTCATAGCACCATTTTTTTAATTAAATTTTACATAAAACAATTTTCAATATTTCAGAAAATAGTAAATCCCGAAAACAATATAAAAAACAGTACAGATAGAATGGTTCCATTAAATATATTTAATCTAGTTCATTTGATTTAAATAATCTACATTTACTCAAGACAATTTGATAGGAACCTTGCATTTAATATTGAGAAAATAACATAAAATCTTAAACAGATTCTATTTTTCAATTTAAATGTGAATAAATAGAATAAAAGGGCAACAATTCAAACATAAAATGAAGTAAATAAGAACCTTGTTAACATTATAATATGATGAAATATTCCTTATTTTCCATTTCAGAATTTCTATCATTTGAAATGTATGCCAGAATATTAGTTCATATCCAGTTTCTTCCATCAGATATGGTGATTTTTTCCCCTTTAAAAAAATATTTTCATATTTTATAAAATAAATTTTTGTTTTGTAACTTTATTGTGAGATATGCTTTAGTATGTTAAATACATTTTTAGCATTTTAAATAAAATTTTCGAATTTGTCATTATGATTTGTTGTAATCTGGGTGCTGTGTTCGTTTTAAGTAAATTATTTGATGTGGATTGACACGAAATATTTATCTTTCTGTGTTGTCAGTTTTGTGTGTGTCATTTTAGTAATATTTATTAATACTTCTGAGGCACTTTAAAACAAAAATTAATAAAATATTTAAGTTAATTAATGAGAAATATTCTTTTTTAGGTTTGTCATAGCCTGATTTAGATTTTTAAAAAAATTAGTATGATTTGTAAATCTATTTCATTTTAATCTAATGTATTACTTTCAGAAAATACATCATACATTTTAGATGTAATTTAAAACTCGAACAGAAAAATAAAATTATATATATTTTTTTTTCGTGTGTTATTATGGAACGTATATCACAAGAGTTTTCATTCGGACTTAAATCAAACTTTGTATCCGGATTTGCTTTTTTCAAACTTCAATTAATTATGTTACAGCGCTTTAATTACTTTTTGCTTCGAAGACCTCCATAAAATGTAACACATATTTGGGTTTCGTTTTTCATAGTTTTGTGTGTGTGTGTGTGTGGTGACTTTCATATTAAATCCATAATACATTGTATATGATACAAACGTGGCGCCTGTCATATTAAACCCATATTTCATTGTATACCGTTAACCGGACTATTTTGGTCCACTTTTTACTGGTTCCACCAACATTTACATTATTAAAAAATATTATATACGATTTTTAAACGTCTAAATTGAGTTACAAGCAATTCACATGAAAGAATGAAGCAAACTGTATGGTTTTAAAGACGCTTTTATTTAAAAAGTATTTTTAAAGTTTTGCAACAAAGTACCCCCTGCTGGGGGCTTCTTTGGTCTATTCAGATATCTTCATATAAAATGAATACGTTTCATATCTTAGAATATTTTAACACCCTTGGAATGGGATCTGATAATGAATTAACAATGCAAACGTTATAAACAAATGTGATTTTTTTTTCTTTTTTTTTTACATTTAAACACAATAAACAAATTGTTAATGTTAAAGACACGAAAAACAGTTTTCATCATGTTATCCTCAGCAACTGGAACAAAAATAATTAATGTAACATTTTGCTATTGTAACATTTGGAAAAAAAGGTTCCCTAATACATTTTTAAAGAAATTTGGTTGTATAAAATGCATTTCTGAGTAATTGGGTCTGTTTCCGGACCAAAAAAGGCCTGGCACAAAGTAGCCCCCAACAGCTAGTTTTCATGTTATCTTTATGAAAACGTAAAAATTGTCTTTCAAAATATAAAGTTAAAGGAAAAACTATCATCACACATGGGTTACAGGTTACTAAAGGTAACATTTTGACACTTACCTCATTTGTATCTCTTATCCAGATTGTCTCATTATAGAAAGTTTGGGGAGTTAAAATCTACACATGAAAACTTGTTTGCAAACACAAGCAATGTTGCCACTAACAGAAAGATAAATTACCCCCAAACTTATCGAATACGCTATAGTAGGATATAAAATATTTTTCAATGGTAGAAACTCCGAATTACCTTGTATTGTTCGTTCAATACAAATAATAAAAGCTTTTTTTTATGGAATGGACTATAGTATAAAGTATAAAACGTAAAGTATAAAGTATAAAGTACAAGGATCAAAGTATAATAAAGAGTTTGTGACTGTTATATTAAACTCATAATGCATTGTATATAAATGAAAGCTGGTGGCCGCAACTTAAAAAACATAATGCATTTTATAATACACTGTTAAAAATCTGCAGCTATAGCTGCATCTTCACTCCACCACTTGTATATAAAAAGATTACTTTACTATATATGGAGCATTTTCATTGGTTAAAGTAGAGATATCCTATACAAGCGGTGGAGTGGCTATGCAGCTACAGCATCAAATTTTTAACAGTGTATAAGAGAATTTTCTAACATTTTTATTCTTAGCTCAACATTTTAACTTTTAAAGGCACACATTTTATTGCGTAAAATACACTATAGACAATAGGACATGCGTCTCGAAAAACCGTTAAAAAGCATTCTATATGAACATACAACTAAGTTATTTATAAGTGTGACACTGTAAGGAATAATGTTAATTTACAAAAGTATAAATTAATTCGAGGTAGTCTAAAAATTGTATATCTGAAAAATAATTGCGGTAAATTACGTCCAAGGTTTATACACTATTATTAATTTTTTTGAGTTCATTAAATGTGGATGAACGATTTCTACACATATACGGCATGGAAAAAATCTGCTTTTCTTTTTCTTGAAAGAAATGTAGAATATTATTTTGCTATCTGTTTTAATGTTTGATGAGTTTATGTTTGATGAGTTTACAATTTAACTTTTAAAATCCGTTATTCCGTCTAATCCGTCAAATCATGTTAAATGCAGTTATAAATAATTTTAATAAATATAAATATCCGTAGTATATAATAGTCTTAGATGACTAGGGGTTTCTGTCCCCTACGAGCCGCGCTCGCCAGCCTCCATCCAGACACCGCAGACTCTAAAGATACGCTAATTTGGTCTGCTTTGAAAAGATTACAGAAGATTATATCTTAATTAAACGACTAGTGGCGATCTCCTATTATCAGGTTTCCATTCATTTCCAGGGATTCATTCAGGGATTTTAAGATTGCTGTCGAGACAGCTAACTGCTACTTTCATGATTGATTCAACAAGATCAACCCAAAAACTTAAATTTGCCTTGTATAAAAAAGCTAAGCAAACAATTTTATGAAGACGCTATAAGGTATTTATTTTAAATTAGACATTTTAAATGTATCGTTTTAAATATGACGTAATTTTCACCAAAGTTGTTTTTCTCATTTTAATATTAAAATATAAATAATTTTAAAGGCCTATAAAAGACAAAATAAATTGGTGTGACAATAGCAACAGGGAATTCAGGGTAGGAAGACAGAATCTTCAACTGGCAATGATATGGATGATGATTAAACTCCCTACCAAGATTCAGAACACGAGGATTTATTTAATGAAATTTTTTAGTGGATTTTTGGAATGAGAATGATTGTTCAGGTTGTCTAGCACAATGAATAAATCCAATGCAATGAAATTGTGATGGAATCAAGTGCATTCAATGAAACTGTTGGTTATATAAAAAATGCTCAAGGTTCCTAAAAAAAGGTGCAGTTTGTGGGGATTTGAGATATTGCTGAAAAGAACAAAGGACATATGAAAAACATGAATAAAAAAGCTTGACTCTAAAGCACTTCATCACAGTGGCTTTAATGTCGTTAAGCGTGTTATAATCTCTCTATTCTAAAAAAAAGTAACTACCGCTGTCACCGCCGCCGCCGCCGCCGCCGGTTTTGAATTCTTTGCGACCGGAGGTCTTTCTTCGTTAATATTAAGAAAAATAATGCAAACAAAAATATGAAAATCGGTAGTATTATACAAAAATGTTTGATAAACACGCTGATGCAGACAGTTTTCAAATCGAAGAAATATTTTAAGAAATATTTAATGCTAAAGTTGGACAAAATCGTTCCACTAAAAAAGTTTTATAGTAGCAAAAACTATTCATGGGAATTTAATCATTTTTAGATCATTTTATACGTTCGAAGTTCCTGGTGTGCAAATTGTATTTCTTTTTTTAATTTGGCTAATTTTTTGAGGTTTTATTTCTATTTTAAATTCAAATTTTCAGCATTTCTAGAGATATTTTTTACAGACTAGGGGGCTCGGCCCCCAACGATCTACGCTCGCCAACCCCCGTCCAGACACCGCAGACTCTAAATGCACGCTAATTTGATCGGCTTTAAAAAGATTTCGAAAGATTGAATTATAATTTAAAAAACAGTGGCGATCTCTCTATAAACGGATTTCTATTCATTTCTCTTTGATTGGGGGATTTTAACGCCAAATCCGCTGCGGTACTTCTTGATTATCCCGTCGACCCATTTCGCCAAATTATATAAATCGCCAAACCACTCGCCAAATTATACAAATTGACATAATTTTTTATTTTAAATAACGAAAGAACAAATAAATTAGTACAGCATTAATAAAAATACAAATAAAACGTCGAAATAAAAATAACTTGATGACGTAGACACATGTAACAACATTTCAAAATAAGTTAATGTAAAAGGAATTAAGTAAACAGAGTCTTTGTATCCTGGTATTTTTTAACAAAGCGAAAAGAAAGTTTTTTTAAATGAGACATTTTAAATTAATCGTTTTTAATCTGACGTAATTTTTACCAAGCTATTCTTTCTCTGTTAAATATTCACTTGAAAATACCCGTTGAAAAGTATCCTCTCAAAATATCAAATAAATGTCTAGCGCAATAAATTTAAACCGTTTTGCAATATTATTTTGCGTTCATTTTATGTAATAACTGTAATGTGACGTAAATATGACGTAATTTCTCCTATTTAATACTTCTAACGCATTTAATGAATTTATTATTTTACAATATCCTTTCTCTTTTAAAATTCACGTGTATACTTTTTATGACGTAATTTTTAATAAGTTCCTGCTTTTTATACATAATTATTTAATTCTAATTTGAAAGTTTTTTTCCTGTTCATAATAGTCACGTGTAAATAAATTTTTAATTTGAAGCAAACATTATTGCTTGCGCTTTTTATACAGTTGGCAACAGTTTAAATTTGTACAATTTTCTGAAATCTGTAAAAAATATCTCTAGAAATGCTGAAAATTTGAATTTAAAATAGAAATAAAACCTGAAAAAATGAGTCAAAATAAAAAAATTAATGCAATCTGCACTCCGGCAAATTCTAACGCATAAAATGATCTAAAAATGATTACACTGCCATGTATAGTTTTTGCTGCTATAAAAAATTTTTAGTGGAACGATTTTGTCCAACTTTAGCATTAAATATCTCTTAAAATAATTCTTCGATTTGAAAACTGTCTGCTTCAGCGTGTTTATCAAACATTTCTGTATAAAACCACCGATTTTTATATTTTTGTATGCATTATTTTTCTTAATATTAACGAAGAAATACCTCCAGTCACAAAAAATTCAAAACCGGCGGCGGCGGCGGCGGCGGTGACAGCGGTAGTTACTTTTTTTTAGAATAGAGAGATTTTAGAAAGTGATATTAATTTAAACTGTTGCCAACTGTATAAACAGCGGAAACAATAATGTTTGCGTCAAAAAAAAAATTATACATGTAATAAATTAAAAATTTATTTACACGTGACTATTATAAACAGAAAAAAACATTTGGAATTAGAATTAAATAATTATGTACAAAAAGCAGGAACTTATTAAAAATTACGTCATAAAAACTATAATTACACGTGAATTTTAAGAGAGAAAGGGATTTGCAAAATAATAAATTTATTAACATGCGTTAGAAGTCTTAAATAGGAGAAATTACGTCATATTTACGTCACATTACAGTTATTACATAAAATGAACACAAAATAATATTGCAAAACGGTTTAAATTTAGAAATTGCGCTAGACATTTATTTGATATTTTGAGAGGATACTTTTCAACTATTTTTCTTAGGAAAGCGCAAATAATATTTCATTTCTAACACAAGTATTTTCACGTGAATATTAAAAAGAGAAAGAATAGTTTGGTCAAAATTATGTCAGATTGAAAACGATTAATTTAAAATGTCTCATTTAAAAGAACTTTCTTTTCGCTTTGTTAAAAAATACCGGGAGACAAAGATGCTGTTTACTTAATTCCTTTTATATTAGCTTATTTTGAAATGTTGTTACACGTGTCTACGTCATCAAGCTATTTTTATTTCGACGTTTTATTTGTATTTTTATTAATGTTGTACTAATTTATTTGTTCTTTCATTATTTAAAATAAAAATTATGTCAATTTGTATAATTTGGCGAGTGGTTTGGCGAAATTAGTCGACGGGATAATCAAGTAGTACAGCAGCGGATTTGGCGTTAAAATTTCCCCAATCAAAGAGAAATGAATAGAAATCCGTTTATAGGGAGATCGCCACTGTTTTTTAAATTATAATTCAATCTTTCGAAATCTTTTTAAAGCCGATCACATTAGCGTGCATTTAGAGTCTGCGGTGTCTGGACGGGGGTTGGCGAGCGTAGCTCGTAGGGGGCCGAGCCCCCTAGTGTTTAAAAAAGCCATACTTAAGAGACATAATTCTTTTAAATATTAAGTAGAACATAATATAGTAAATAAATATTACACAACCAAATATATTAACATAGCATAAACAATTATATAACAAAGAAATATTAGTTTGTTATTTTATTATACTGCCAACGTTTGTTACATTAATATTTTTGTAATTTCCAATATTAAGTAAGTTAACAACATTAGTATGTCTAAAATATTAAAGTTACTTTTATGTGTCACATTATGTTTTATACTGCTTCACAAAAATTATTGTTTATATTGACACTCCATAATGTATCTTACCCTTATATAGTTGTCCATCTTACCCAGACCTATGGGTATTATGCAAAAATGAAAGTGTTTACAAAAACAAAATTTTCGATGCTTTCTATAACATCTGTAAATTGAAATAATTTTTAAATCATACAAAAGAGTCTAAACTTTAACAGGAAATCAATGAGTGACAAATATAAACAGCAGGCAATTTTTAAAACAATTAAGTCAAAAACTACGGCACCTTCATCCAATCTACCCTAATATTCATATTTTACGTCTAGTATTCTACAAAAAAATATTTATAATTCATATTTTTATCCCATTTTAATTCTAAAGTATTAAAACCTCAACTACAATATCATTAAAGACGAAATCTTCCAGAAATTAACTTTAAAATCCAAAACTGTTTAACGAAATTAATCAATTTATATCTGCGGCAAATATATTTACTTCGAACACTTTCACGACTGTACAACTATAGCCAAGTGACTAGAGTACTGGTCTAGTAACGCAAAGATAATTGGTTCGGTCCCAAGGTCAGCAACTTTTATTTTTCTCAATTGACGTATATTTTACTTCCTGTAATGGTGAAAAAAAGAAACGGATATTCGTCTATTAACGGAAAAATCCTGGTAGCACTGCTGCCAGGAAATTTTTCGTGAAATGAAGAAAGTATTTTTGGGAGTGCATCAGTACTTCTTTCTTAGAAAACCGTAATTTCTGCATTGCAATACAGAAATCTGCTAGGCGATGACGATGTTTTAGGTTCGTTTGTTGGTTGGCACTACGATCATATTTTGTACGTGAGGGCTAACATATCGGGATATATATGTGGGACGAGACTCCTATTTATGTATCATAACTCACTTTTAAGACGAATACTGACATTTATTAAGTCGAAGACAAAAGAGAAATACAGATAGTAGCTATTTTCACAATCAATATTTAGCTTAAAAACAGCAATCATTGGGTCTATTTACACAACGTCGTTGACTATTTTCTAAGAATTTTATACTACATTAAATCTTTTATTTAATATCGTCGAGAAGATTCTACTGCTCTTTTCCACAATAGCCGTCGTCAAATTCTTTCTGCGATCTTTTTTTTTTTTTTTTTTTTTTTTGCATTTTCACATCACGCAGCTTAGTTACATTTTAAATCTCAAAGCGGGGGACAGCGTCGGGAACATTCAGTGCATTGCAAGTATTACTTGCGAAATTTCCCACATATAGGAATTTATGTAGTAATTTAATTTTATTTGTTCGTTAATTTTTAAATTCAAGTTCCAGTTCAGGTATGTCAACTAACTTCATAATAAAATATATAATAATGGACTCACCGTTAGAATAATATCTGGCTTGAATCTGTAAAATGGATAACTCTGACAAATGAATAATATTGGTGGATTAACTGTCACTTCTGAACACCACTTTGTGGGACGAGACTACTATTTATAGATCATAAATCATTTCTAAGACAAACACTGACATTTATTAAGACGAAGACAAAACAGAAATACAGATAGACGCTCTTTTCACAATCAATATTTAGCTTAAAAGCAGCAATCTTTGGCTTCATTTAAATAACATCGTTGAATATTTCCTAAGATTTTTATACTTCATTAAATCTTTTATTTAATATCGTCGATAATATTCTACTGTTCTTTTTCACAACGACCGTCGTGGAATTCTTTCTGCGTTCTATTTTCATTTTTTTTTTTCATTTCCACTTCACGCAGCTTCGTTACCTTTTTAACCTCGAAGCGCAGGACAGCGTCGGGATCATTCAGTCTGAATGCAAATGTTACTTGTGAAATTTCCCACATATATTTATACATATACCACATATATTTATACATACCACATATATGTGGTAGGTTTCCACATACATGTGGAAACCTACCAACTACAAACGTCGATGCCCAAGATTCTGGAGCACCGATGCTGGATCCAGCGCCGATACTGGGTTCACACTAGGCACCCTTTTATTTCGTAACCAGCAACCTAATTCACTAGACAAGCAAGTGGATTATGCTTTTGAAAAAAAAAATAGCAGACCTTCAGAATACGTAATTTGTTAGTCTGTGTCTCTCTACAAGACCTGGATATATAGCGTTTTTTAAAAACGCCGGTACATGATCAACAAATGCGAAAAATTGGGAAAAATTTCAGATTCATAAGATATGATTAATTTTATAAATATACTAAGGAATAATATCTATTGATTCAAATGAAGTGTGGTTATGTTTTACAAATCACTGTTTGAATGCCGCCTTTTCTTTAAACAAATAGGTAAACTGGATATTAAAAATTAACTGATAGTGAAATTTCGTTCAAGGTTGGTTGGTTGTATTTATGACGGCCAATTATCTGCACGAGGGATATAGGCCCAGGGGGAGTGCCCTTCGTGGGGGTCTTTCTAAGGGAACCTAAACCGTATTAACGCTTGGAAATCCAAGGTTCGAAGAAAACCACGAAAACTCCGAACGATTAGGCCGACGGGCGCGATTGGGATCGAACTCAGCACCTCCCGTCTACCAGATTCGAGAGCAGAACCTCTCAGCCACTGGTGGGGCGAAATTTCGTTCAAAGTTTTAAAAAAAAAATGTTAAATTAAATAGGGCAGCTAAAGCAGAAACTCCGATAATTAAAAATGGATGTGGTAGAAATGAATGGAAATAAAATTACTCTAAATCGCATTGCCATTAATGTTTAAAAAAAATAAGCACAAATAATTATTCTAAATTATAAAAATACAAGGCATTATTTCTGTCAAATTAAATTAAGCTAATATTTGGGATACAAATGAATTGCAAATATCTTATTTATAACACAATAGAGAGTGCACTCATTTACAATCTGAATTTTCAATGATACTTCATACTATATATTGAAAAGGCACAAGGCATACAATTTTCTCAAGTTGTTTTACAATAAGCCCACTTCTGCCGGAAGCTAACAGGCAATTGATCCAAATGTCTCTATGAACAATGCGGATTCAAACTTTGAAGTATATGGAAATTATTGTTCACCTTATCCTTAAAACGGTCTATAATCTAATTAAATGTTCATTCAAAAATCGTATATAAAGTACTCAGACGATCTAAATGGAATAAATACGGCAAATATACTTTAAGAGAACTGAAATAATGTTTCTTTTTAAAATAAATAAAACCTATTTATGTTTATAATTTCGAATAGGGAAAAGTAATTTTAAAGAAGTGTAGAAATTTTTCATGGTTTTCTAAAAAAAAAAATAGACATATTTAAATGCTAGAAGAAGCACGTTTATGTTGATATATTTAGAAAAAATGTATATTTTTAATACATGCATATAAATATTGTATAGCATATAAAATTCTACCGGATTGGCTGGGAAATTATAATTGGTTTTCTCATATGCGTGGGACAGTTTGACTCCTCAGTTATTTTTCGACGCTCACCGCTATTTCACTGTCGACGGCCGGCTGCGATGTACAGTCGTGGGGGGAAAAAGTAAACACCCCCTACTAACTCCACAACAAATTATCGTAATAAAAAGTTACTGGTAGCGAACGATTAGAAATAAAGTATAATTTTAAATGATGTATATAAAATTTTCTTAAAGGGCCGTCTACTTATTAAAACGAACCATAACTTTGTTTTTTTCAATAGCAATACACCATTCTGACTGCATAAATGAACTCTACACCCTACAATTAGCCTAAAAACAAATTTTTATGCGAATCTTACCATAAGTTTTCGAGAAATTAATTATTTTAAAACGAGCGTATTTTAAGGGCTGTATCCAAATTGAAGTTCCGTACTCGGTTGTTAACGAGAGAGCCCCCTTCTTGATCAAGGCACCTTAAGCGCCACTCAAGCAGTCAATGAAGCCTGCTAGATTACAGGACAGTAGAAGAAATTTAAAAATATCTAGTCACTTATATCACAGACGGCCCCTTTAAACATCATTTTGCCGTTTTTTAAGCATAATTTGAAAATTACTTTTAAGAAAAATGTGAAATTTTGGATTTCCATAAAGCAGGACTCAATAAATAAAAATCCATTTAAAAAAAAAAAAAAAAAAAAAAAAAAAAAAAAAAAAAAAAAAAAAAAAAACAGTAACTTGCAATTTATAATTTTTTCGATTATTAATTTCATAATTCATATCATAAAATTATAAAAATTGCAAATTCAACGTATTTATGTTTTGGTATATTAGTATTAGAGCTACACTAAAAATTAGCACATTAGGAGCATAATTTCAGGAGATATAAATAAAAATAGGAAAATGTAATTTATCATTAGAAGCCCTAAATTTTGAATATTTAAACTTATTTAAACTTATTAAAAACTTATCTTTCAAATGACTTGAAATTTGGTGTCTAGGCATAATATTAACCGAATATTTGAAATATCTCCTTAAAATTGGGTATTGCCATTGAAGCAAATGAAGTTTGGATTCGTTTTAATATGTAGATGGCAAACTAAGCAATTTTTATATACAACATTTAAAAATAGACTTTATTTCGAATCGTTCGGTACCAGTAAATTTTGTGTACGTTAATTTGTTTAGGAGTTAGTAGGGGTGTTTACTTTTTTATCCACGACTGTACGTCTCTCTGGTTCCCTATGTTTTAATCTTCAATTTTTAATTTTTGCACTGATGCTTGAGCATCAGAAGCTTTGAAACAGTTGTATGCACCTTTTTGTATATATACATTTTTGCTATTTAACGTTGTTCATTCTTTCTTAATTCAGTATAACACATGTTCGAAATACCCGGTGATCTTTTGATATATTAAGACTGTGGTACTTCTAGGATGCCCCTGTACTACATTCTGTTTACTAGGGACTGAAATTTTTTTTTCATATCTGCGTTTTAAAGAGTTTCTTAAGTAATCATGACGTGACAAGAACTGAAAAAAAAGTTGAAATCTTTGGATCAAAATTGTTTCAAATTATCTAACACCAGGAACGTTTTTCTTTTTATATCCGGGTCACAACACGTCATAAAGTTTTTATTATTATTATTATTATTTGAAGCTTGTCCACAACTCCAAACTGGCTGACAGATTCATGAAATTATTTTCTATCGTAAATGCATACAATTTTCAGGTATATACTAAAACGCACAAAATTAGAATTTTACTCATCAGAGTACATAAAATAGAACAGAATTTCCCAATTTCTCATAAAAGTAAAAAATCCTTCACATGATGTTGTCCAAATGGCCAATTTAAGCCGAGTTTCCGATCTCGGCAGTCACAGAAAGAGCATAACGAGGGAACAATTGCTGTTATACTTACACATATATCATGTATATAGGAAATCAAAAGATATATTTTTTACTTCTTGTACTTAAACACCAACGTCATAAAACTCACCCGTGTGACAAATATATTTACGTTGCCATCTGAGATTTTAGTTTTAGAAACAACTTTAATTTGTATTTGCATTTAAAAATGTATTGTTACGCAGCAGGCTTACCCTAGTTTCTAAATATCTGATATATGCAATGTGTAAATAAGATACCCAAGGGACCGATTCAAAATTATCCCTTAACCATTCTTATTCGAGGCATTTCTTTTAACTGAATGTAATATGATTCCTCAAACGTGCCCGTATTACCGCAACTAGATACACCGAAACCGTAAATGAGAAAGGAATAAAAAATTTCTAAACTACAAGATAATACAAATTGAATTGCTCGAAAGAAACATATTTATGACTGATGTAAAGTATTTATTTTAAAATTTCTAATGTAACTTGAATTATTAACATTTGACGTTCGAAAAATGCTCTGTAAGTGCTGTTTTGATGATGCTACAGATTTCTTGACAAACTGCACATTTTTCCACACATTTTACAGCATAGCATGATTATTTAGCGTGCTACATCGACAACATGCATGTTTAAATTCTATAAGTCATGTAGATTGAGAGAAACGAGCAAATTGACTTTTCCAATCCAAGTAATCATCAGGCGTTAGATCAGATAAACAGGGGGATAAGACATCAGTAATACATAATGAAATACACCACGACAACCAAGTAAGTTTTGTTTGGTAAATGTATACGTGGTTTTATCAATGTGGTAAAACATAAGATAGCAAATAAAGAATAAAAATAGCAAATAAAGCCTTTGCGCAACAATATTAAAAAGCAGAAAAACCAACGTTTAAAATACACAAATAATTTGTGCAATTTAAAATTATTTGTGTATTTTAAACGTTGGTTTTTCTGCGTTTTAACATAAGATAGTAGCAATGCGCCCTGCAAGTTGAAGATCTATTCTTCCAACTAAGGCAACAACCATTCGACAGCTTGTTACATTCGTTTTGAAATAACATATTTATTTTGCAAAGTTTCTTACAAAAGATTTCTTCAAAAATAGGAGGAGTCTGTTTATACGTGGATCAGATTTTGGGAGAAAAGTTCTAAGCCACGCATAGCTTCCTGATTGGCGTGTGCATTTTGATGTTTACAAATAATTGTACGATAAACTGCGAAAAATCTGGACTGAGTAGATCTGTTCGTCAGTGGTGGAGAAAATAAAGAGCGGCATTTAGAAAAAAAAAAAAAAAAAAAAACAGGAATCGATGTTATCGTCTCTTAACTTAAAAAGGCGTGGATATCAATTACAAGATATATTTAAAAAGTACTGTGTTAGCAATGTCATGGAAGGCAGTGAGGACGATTTTATTTACGAAGGTGATGCCGAAAATTCATCAGATCCTGAGTCCGATTTTTATGACGAGGAACAACACAAAACGGGACTTCATCGAACTTTTTGGAGATTTTCGATCGTGATTCCGAATTTCAAGAATTTTATGTTTCTTCCATTTTTATGTACTTATTTTTGCTTGTTTAGTATTTCGTTAAAAAATAGTCTGATTTTTAGTCCGAAAACATATTGGAATTATTCAGGGACGGCTTATTCGCTGTTCATAAACTTTACAAATATTTTGTCATTAAAAATAAGGGAATCCGCTAATACACAAACGGGCATATACACGAGTGTATATGCTAATGCATTTTAAAAATGCTCTGAATATAGTTTATTTACAAATACACATAAAGAATTTTTAAAATAATTAATCTCATATTTTAATTTTACTCTTCACAGACAAATAATTCTGTTGCTAAAAATTTGAGATGATTGAATGCCACCAGAATTTATGAACAAATTCATTTCAAAGTAAATAAATGCTTCCATTCGCATGCAATATAAAAAAATGTTTTTAAAAAAATTTTCAGGTATAATTTAGAAAAGCATACACCTTTGAAGGATTTAAAATTATTCTTATTTTTTATATTTTCTAAAATTTAGCAATTCACACATGGAAGAGTTCATGATAGTTTTTTGCTGAAAATAACATTTTTTATCAGTTATGGAGTGATTTAAACAAAATTATATTTCCCTCGATGAATAAAAATTTATTTGTGATGATAAGAAAAAAATATTAAATGATTTCATTTGAACTAAGGTAAAATAACTCATACAAATAATCTGTCTATAGCTTATTTATTTTATTCTTTTTTTCAGCTGTCCATTGTAAAATTTTGATTAAATTTCACTGGAATTCATTAATATTTTCTAACAAACAATTTGTTGATTATGATTTTTCTCTGAGATATTATGCATTTATTTATATTTCAATTTACTATTTTTGGATTCCGTCTATACTTCACATTGTATAGAAAATGTGGGGAAGTATTTTTTTTTTATCTCATTTTAAAAAAAAGAAATATCTGTAATGAGGATACAAATTAAATAAATGAAATGTATTAAGCATTGTCTTTTTTTATAATTTCAAATTTTTCAAATTTTGAATTCATTTATCTTTTCTTTTCTTGTTTAAACTAACATTTGAGAAATTCAGGAAGTTTTAAATTTTAAGTAAAAAATGAGATAAAAACTGCACATACATTTTTAAACGTGGATATGTAAAAAACATATGTGCCTCTTCCCAAATTTGTATGTGTTTAATATATCCAAATATATGGCAGAAATATATTGATAGTTGAGATCATATTGTCTTAGTAGTAAGTTATCTTTTATTTCGAGTCCAAAATGTATCGTAATTTCAGGTATATATTATTGGATCCGCACACTTAAATCGTAATAATATCGTCATCATCATCACTATCTTCAGCATGGGTTAAGCTAAATCAGCCTGTTTCGGCTCCATTGATCAATCCATCGGAGCGTAGGTCTACCTTGGTCACGGTAACCCCTGGGTCTGTAATTCAGAAGCTTTTTTTTCAATCGGTCATTACTCATACGCGCTACGTTATTCTTCCATTTATTCTGATAATCTACCATTTTGTGGTTGATGTTGTATATTTTTAAGTCTGGGCGTATGGAATCATTAGTAAGCCTGTCCATTCTTGTGCATCCCTTGGCCGATCGTAAAAACTTCATTTCTGAAGCCTGTATTCTGGATCATTCTTTGGTATTAATAGTCCATGTCTCCGAATCATACAGAAATGCTGGAGTTGCCATTACCTTATTAAATTTTAGCTTAGATTCTGTATGTGTTTTATTTTTTATAATTCTGATCAATGATCTGCAAATATGTTGGAATTTATGCAATTTACTCTCCAAGTCATTATTTTTGTTATATATAGTATCACACCCCAAGTACTTGAAATCTGAGACTAGTTATATTATCTTATTATCCGAGACAATTTTAGTTCTTATGGGATCTTTTCCTCTGAAAGCCATCGTCTTGATTTTCTTTATGGATATCTTCATGTTATAAGTTTCACCTAGTTTATGTAGTTCATAAATTGCTCTTTGGAGGTCATCCTCATTGTCCTGAAAATTTACTTGATCATCCGCAAATAGAATTTTATTGATAGATGTTTTAGAGTCAAGTCTGATACCCTTGAGTATCAAATGTGTCCATGATTTTATTAGGTGGTCTATATAGATGTTGAAGGGTGTGGGTGATAAGCTACAACCTTGTTCACTCCTTGGTTTATAATTAATTCTTCAGTGATTTATTTATTAATTATTAAAGATTCTTGTTCCTTTTTATAAACTCTTCACAGCTTGTATGAAATGTGATGGATATCCAATCTCTCTCAAAATACTCGAAAGTCTCTCTCTATCTACTCGATCGAATACTTTTTCATAATCAATGAATGCAATAATATTGTATTATACAAATAAGAAAGGATGTACCTAATTAATATAACTTTAGATAATATTTACCAAAAGATAAAAACTTCTGAGTAGCCAAATTATTATTAGAAGATTTTTCTTCTTCTTTTTCATTTATAAGATATACTTTAATTTTTTATAATGTCCAAATAAGATTATATTATATATAATTGACATCATTAAGTACCAATCACGACCATATGAAAAAAAAAGAAAAAAACAATTTCTTATGTCAAAATTGATAATTAATTTTACATCCCTATGATATTTAGAAAAAATAAATATGTTTTTGCAACAGCAATATGATAAATGTAGTTTTTTACGATATTCTTTATTAGCATACTTGTTATGCAATTTTTTTTATCTAAAATTATACAATTCGTGATTAGTTAAGTTATATTAAAGAATATAATATATTATTTAGCTTGAGAAAAAAATCCGATGATTTGAAACAAATCATCCTTTAACAAGTGCACGTACATTTTCTGAGAACAAGAAAAAACTTAAATCGATATGCTAATTCTTGAAAAACCCAATTTGTGTAACAAGCGATGTTTATTTGTAATATCATAGATAGTATCATAGTTATTTTCCTTTGTGCAATAATTTTATATGCATGTTTTCTAACTCAATCTAGATACTTCATTAAAAAAGAAATTATTCATTAAAATTCATTTTTATTCATTAAAAATAAATGTTCTCTTATACTATAATATTTAGGTATATAGCAAATGTTATTACATAACAAATTCTTATTATATAACAAAAATATATGTGACATATATTGTTTATAGAAAAAAATAATAATTGCAACAAACTTTACTCCAAAGGTAGCCTATACGTTTCGCCTGCTAGCTCTTGTAGACTCGATAATATTATTACAAAAAAATATATATATTTGTGTAAAAAAGATAGGTACGTAAATAAAATTTTCTTTATCATTGCAAGATTTTGTATTACACTTTTACTTTATTTGTAATAAATTGCAAAAATATGAACGAATGTTATACACCTTTGTTAATAATTTCTTTTTTAGCAAAATATATTAGTAAGAGATAAATTTAAATTTGTTCTATATTTATGCAGGCTATTCTACACAGACATCATGTTATTATGCAACAACATTATTAAAAAAATGCATATATCTTATTGTACAGTTGTACAAACTTCTCGGATGTGCCACTTCTGCTTCATTTTAGTAATCGGAGCAAAAAAGGCTTAATTTTAATCATGATATTCAATAAAATCAATATTTTTGTTATTCTTTTGTACATCAGATGCTTGAGAATCGGCGGATTAGATGAATGTAAATTGACGGTCGCTGCTTTAAAACAAAAGAACTATGAAAAATCTAGAAAAATCGGTGCTACAGCACCCCATTTCAGAGGATTGTTACCAAGCAGGATCTAATGCAGATGTTAGCAGGATGGGAATCACCTGTCTCTAAAGGAATAGCTGATGTACAACATAACTATGAAACATCGATAAAAATAGCTGTTACAGCGTCCCATTTCGATTTTTCCCAAATTCACGTGAGACCTGCTTGCCATAGCCAAAAACATAGACATAAAATTAGGTTTAATTATATGCATAACTTCATACACTTTTCGATGGTACAATAATGAAAATTACACAAAATCGCTATTACAGTGCCCCCTACCGGCTGAATATTTCTAAATTAAAGGAAGCCTGCTGGCCGTAGCTAAAACCATACAAAAAAAAAATCTGTGCAGCTCTATAACTTCATACACTTTTCGATGACACAAAGGGGAAACACGGATAGACAGAGAGACATTCTGTACATAGATAATTTCCGGGATCACTGACACCTAAAACATCTAAATCTTTCGAAAACCGGAAGTAGAAAAAAAATTCGATTACAATATTTTCTTCTATCGAATGAAGATATTAAAAATGATCTTTCCTATTGTTTATAATATAATAAGTTTTCATACTGCCAACCGTTAAAAATTAATTTATCTTGGATTATCCATTTATCATTTTTATTTGCATTTTACATTTTTTAATTAAAAGCTTTCCTTCTAACAATTTTACTTTTATAAAATCTATACATATATATTTATAAGAAAAAAAGATTATATTTTCATGCATTTCTATCTCCAGGGAATAAAAAAATCCTTCTTTATGTATAAAACAAATATAAATTCTCTAATAATATAAATAAGAAAGGAAACAATCACTAAAATTGATAGCTTAGTTTCTAAAATTTGCATCTTTTCATTCTCTTGAATTTCTCTTCTTTGTTGTTTATGGCTTTAATCTACCGTAATGTATACCCGCTGAATAAATTTACGTGTGAAATCATTTTTCTTTTCAAATAATTTCAATTTCCATGGATTTTTACGCTAGGTCTACTTCTTTAAAATGAGAAGATAAAGAATGTGATAAAAAAGTTAAAGTGAGCAATATTTCTTTTCGAGCTTTGATATAAAGGGAAATAATAATTCACTTAAGCGTTTATGGGCTAAAATTATCAACTTCAATAGTAGATGGAGAAAAGAGCAAATAGAATAATTGTCACATGGAAATTTATGAGATTAAAAAAAGAAAAATATATGAAGTGTTTAAAAGTGTATCTAAGATAGTCCGAACTTGTGCATTTTGAGATGCCATCCCGATCTGCATGAAAAGAGTACTATGAATTACCGTCTTTGTATGAGGGTGGTTAAAATATTATTGTCCTGAGTGTGTATAAAATATTTGTACTGCGATGGTTGATGTGGAATATTGAAGCCCTATGTCTTTGTTGCCTGTATGCTCAATTTCAGAACTGAAGCTGCTATATTATCATATTCGTTTTAGTTTTTGGTGTGAGAGGTCGCACCTAGTTTGAATGAGGGGGGGGGGGGTTGAGGGTGACAGGGAATTCTACTGTCATTTAGACTAGGGATCATAGTGATGTAGCCACGTCAAAACCTCTGTCACAAATCTATCACAGAACTGCCCACAACCTCCAAACCTGCCTTTCCCCCAACCCCTCCCCCTTTCAAGCTAAGTGCCACCTCTCACACCAAAAAAAAAAAAAAAAAAAAAAAAAAAAAAACATATGTCAATATAGCAGCTACGGTTCTGAAATTGAGCGTATAGGCATCTAAAACATTAGGCTTCAATATTCCACATCAACCATCGCAGTATAAAGAAAATTATACGCTAGGATGGCCCTTTTTTTCAACTTTCTAAAAGTTTAGCTCCCACTCCACAATTTTATTCCAATCAACAAAAAAACAATGTATGCACATTTTTATCTCAATTAGACAACTTCATGGCGATCCACATCGACCATGAAATTTTAAAATTTTTGCGCGAAAAGTCATTTTATCAGGTAAAATACTTTTAACTCATATGTAATTTTCTCTTGAATAAAAAAAAAATGTCCAGATTTATTCATACGAAAATATAAAAGAGATAGCAATTTGCAAAGTAGGGAGCAGAGCACAGTTGCAGGAAAACACATGCGCTCAACATCGATTGTCGTTGACATCCATATTTGTAAAGAAAAATAATTTTCTTTCTAATAACGTCTATATGCTTGTTTATTTTGTTGTGGCATTATGATATAAATGTTTCCGTGCTGTCTTTGTAGCCCTGGCAATATTAGAAAACCATGCTTATAACCTCACCCTTTTTATGATGTAATGTCCTTTGCATACTTATTTTTTTGGCCAAATATCATGTTGTTGATGACTGATTTGACGTTTTCTTTTCTTTCAGAAATGTTTGTATAGCTGTAACGTGTTTCTTCTAGAAGCGTGAAATGGTATCATTGTCGTCATCTAGTTCATCACACAATTTAAGGAAATATTATTTATCTCTCTTGTTGGCTACATTTCCAATCAAATCGTGGGAGCCAAACTACTCTCGAATCGTCAAGTGTTAAGGGTTTTTTCCTACAATGTAAGAGTTGTAAATCTTACAACTTAAGAAAGCGCAACACTGGTGATTTGAAAGGTTTCAATTTTTTGGCAGAAAGTTCGAATTCCTACTAGAAGGTCTGACCATTCCATTGCAAAGTTAATCAAACTCTATGATGAATGAAATGTTTTACAAAACGTTTAACTAGAGAAAAAAGGGAACTTTTTGTGGAAACTATGGACGATCTCTTTGTACATTCAGATGGTTTGGTAAAGATGGAATTTGAGGACGATAAAAAATTCTTAATGCCTCACTGCTAAATAGGAAGGCCAAGTTCTATAGTGCATTAGATCGAAAACTAAAATACAAGGAAAAACGAGCGTTGAAATGCACTGCAATGGAAATTACCAGAAAAAAAAGAATTTATAAAGAAATGGAAGCAAATTTTTGTAATTATAAGTTTGTTGCATCAGTAACTGACGATTCATAACCAAGCAGCGAAAGCAGTGGTGGTAACTATGACAGTAAAAATTCTTCTGTCATTGATCAGAAAATATCAGAAACAGCAACAACGGCAGCACCCACAGCAGTTTCAACGACCCGAGGTACATTGCAATTCTTTAATCCCCATCTTTCCTAAGTTTTTGATAGATACAAAATCACTGACCGAAAAGCGGTTTACATATTAATGGCTGCTGCAGAAGCTTTCGGGCGTGATACTGAAATACTGGAAATAAATCGCACTTCTTTTCAATGCCTTGGAAAACAATTTAGAGATTCGAGACACATTGAAATACAGAAAAAAAATTATCCTAAATGACTGTTAAGAATTGATGTTGCATTGCGATGGGAAGTTGCTTCCTAGCACTCACAGGAATTAAAAGGTAGACTGACTGGCAATAATAAAATTTTTTCAAGGAAAGGAGCAACTGTTGGAAATCCTTGAAATCCCAACATCTCCAGGAGAAGAGCAAGACATGGTTTTTTATCAACCAGTAGAGAAATGGTGAACAACCTACAAAATTCAAGCACTCTGCTGTGATACAACAGCATGCAAAAAAGGTCGAATAAATGGTGCCTGCACAAATCTAGAAAACATTTTCAATAACCTGTTGTCCTCTGCTCAAGACATAGCATTTTTAAAAAGATTTAGAGAAATTTGGACGAAACTGAATAAGAATGTTTACATGACTGGTAGTAGTGAAGTGCCTGATGATGTCCGCTCTACTTTACTTAGATTTCTTGAATACCACCATTCTACGTAGAAACAACAGCGAGATGATTACCGAGAATTGTTGCAGTTAACAATGATCTTTCTTGGTAGCATTCCAAAGAATTGGATATCGTTTCGTATCCCATGAGCTGTAAGTCATGTTAGGGGGATGTCAATATCAATTTATGCATTTAAAATATACATGTTTCAATATCAATTTCAATTATATAAGAATAAGTTCTATAAGGAGAATATGTATTTTTCTTGCTTGAGTATATGTTCGGGACTGGTTTATATCATTCTAAGCAATAAAAGCACCTTATTATGATTTCCGATTCATGCATCAACTGATAAACTATCAGGATATTGATCCAGGAATGTCAAGCTGCATCTAAAAAAATTTCCAACCGTCTTTGGTACTTAGCTCCCGAATCTTCGGCTCTATTAACGTTTGATGAAAATGATCCAATAGAGATGAAGTAAAATATGGATCAAGTTATACTGGAAGCAGATAAATGTGAATGATCGGAAGTAGAAAATAAACCGAAATATTGTAAACAATGATTTTTCTTCCTTTTCAAACATCGAATTTTCGTCTTTTGCAAATCCTAATACAATTTTTTTTTGTTCCCGAGATTTTCTATCAGCACCAAATTCCTTAACAAATATCCTTTAACATGGAAGGATTATCCTAATTACAAAAGTGGACTTCGAAAACTTGATAGACGGCTTTTGTGAATGATATGGCAGAAAATCGGTGTCATATTCATTCAGGATTTCAATAACATTCTCAAAGAAAGTGAAACTGAGAAACAATTTGTTTTAAAGATCGTCAGACCATAAGAAATACCTAACATAAACTAAATCCTCTCTTCGGAAAAAATAATGTTCAATCTCTAGCTTTCACAGAACACTAAAAATTATTCACATTGTTCAGGGTGAACACTATTCATATTGTGTTTTTGATGCTATAGCAATTATTGTTGGAAATAAAAATGTGTTTCTTATTGCAGATGTGAGCTTTATTATAAAATCCTAATATTTTCTAAATTGTTCACGATATTTTTGGAATTCTTCAAATTAAATTTTGGTAATTATGGTTTGGAACGTTTTTAAACAACAGCTGAGGTTTTTGATTGGATGTGTCTACATGAAAGTCTGTTAGAAGAAATAAAATGTCAAAATAGGTTAGACTATACCGTTTTTGAACGGAAATACTCGCTGAGTATGCAATGTTACAACTTAAAGGTATTTGAGAATCACCTCTAAGCTTTCCGATTGAGCTAAAATGTTGCCCTTATTTTGTTGATTGGAACAGGATTAGTCGGTGGGAGCAGGAAAATTTTTACTTTCAGAAAACTGCTAAAGGCCACCCTAATGCACACACGGCGCAATAATTATTGAACCACCCTCGTATATCAAAAAACAAAACAAAATTATGGGTCGTTCGGAACACCGTTTCCGTTTGCAAAAAACAATTCGTACCAGAAAATTCTGCCCGTTAATTATTAAACGTTGGATATCAGTATAAATCTCTGATAATTAAATGATATAATTTTTCGGTGAGAATTAATTTTCCCAAACTGAGACAGCTTTCTGAACGACCCAATTGTTAGTCTCAGGAAAAATACTGTTAAAAATATATACACGAGTTGTAAAATAATGAAATATCTCTAAGAAACTGAGTTAATGAGAGGGCAATAAGAAGAAAAAACAACGAAAATACCTGTAAGTCAATTACTTCCCTTCATTAATAATAAACAACTCTTATCTATCTACCTTCTGTGGCTGTCATCCGCTCGCCAGCTTGGATTTTCATAGATAAAGTAGTGGTAAGCATTGTCATAAATCAACAACAACAAAAAAACATTTTTATGAACTTAACTACAATCAGAAAGGTATGGACGTTATTTGTATACTATAATTATAGAGAGTACTTCCTGCAAGAACAAAAGATTTCTTGTTTAATTCAGCGACGAACAAAAATATTAAACAAATTGATTTGAAATGAAAAAAGTCGAACTAAATTGTATATATATTCTGATAACAATATAATATATCCTATACTTACAGCATGCTATTCATTTTCCTAATAACGTTCTACGTATTTTTCTTATATAGTACGATTTCTTCTAATTCATTTTCAATATTTCCGAAAACTATCGACAAAATAATTTATTCTTAGTGCATTTCCCAAACTTCATTTAATGTAAGATTAACAATCTACATTATAAAGGACAAACATATCTGTGCGTAACGCATACGTCATTTTGCGAATGGCAACACTTTGAAATTTGAAATAACATTTTGGCTTTGCAATTTTCTCTACTGTAAATTTTTAAACTTCTAAACATCGCACATTTTAAATTTTAACATCGCCGTATAAGGAAAAATATGCTCTTTTAAATGCAATTTGTTTGAAAGTTGTATCTCAAATTATTTTTGACATATTAATTTTTTTGTAGTTTTTAATACCATTTTTCTTATTGTGGCAACAAAAGTACCTCATTTCTATTGAAAGTCATTGAAAGTAAACGGCAAATAGTCTAAAATAGGAGATACTGCATCATTTTGTTGCCATTTTCTCATAAAAACTGAAAAAAAAAAAGTTGAAGTTAAAATATGGGCTATGTCAAGAATATTGTCCGTTATTCCGTGATAATGACGTCATATGCACACTTTTCTATAGACGAAGTTTCAGACTGGATTGTAAAAGCGGATCGCTTTAGCGGATGCAAATGACATCATTTTATAAAAAAGCGAGTATTTTGTGTATTGCGTAACTCTTAAACCTGAATTATATTTTGTAGAAGTGCGTCATTTTCACAGCCCAGCTATTTTGAAATTCTTCACAGGTGAAAATGCTTCACTTTTGAAAATAATGTAAACGAAATCACACACTGATAAAACTCAATGTTTTTACAAAAATTTAGAGTCTCTTTATAAAAGAGAGGTGACGTGCAAATAATAGCGATTTATATTACAGAAATTGATGATTCTCGCCTGGGAGGATTTGCTTCGCTGAGTTAGACAAGCAAACAATAATTTGTGGTTTAAAATAATATCGTGTTCCTGAAGTTTTTGTCAAAAATTCTGTCGAATAATAAAATTTTAATGCTATTCTTTAGGACATTCCATAATTTTAGCAAAATAACATAATTTGCTCAATTTAATGTTTCTTAATTTATTATAATCTATATATTTAAAACAGAAGTGTGTTTTTTAGTCATCTGCCATAATCTTTCTGCTGAACCAATTTTACTAATATTATTATTTTTTTTTAAACTGAAAGCTTTTTTTTTTTTTTTTTTTTTTTTATATCCCCACTTTTACATTGTATTATTAAAAGCATTTCATGATTTTTTTTTTTTTTTTTTCAAAATGATGAAAATTAGATAGCTTTCATTATTGCAGACAAGAGAAAAATAATGAGGTATTTTTTAATTTATTCATGCGATTTTTTCTTATAAAAATTCTAAATTGTTGATAAAAACTGTTACATAGGGTTTGGTGGCGCAAAATCCCATTAGGAGCAGAATATTATATTAGGGGCATACTAACGGAAAATGTCATACTGCTTTTGAAAACACGCATTTTTCCTCATATTGTTTTTCCTTCTGCATGTGTACCGATACCAAGTTTCAGACACAAGACGAAATGCTTATTTAAGTGAAAATGAAGTCATATTTAACAGAAAACGATCATTTTCTTAGATAAAACAAAAAAAAAATTAACACAAATGCGTCTAAAAAACATAAATTACGGAAATGTTTACTCTCCGGAATTGAGATTAGAATCTCAAGTAAAGAGTGCCTCTGTTCACATAAAAGATGTTGCTGTCATGTGCCGGTTTCAATACATAATGATAATAAACATTTTGCAAATAAAACATTAAATATTTTTTAGCATTTGTTTCTGACTATATTTTCATAACGAAATTAATACTTCCTTTATAAACAAATAAAATAATAATATTAAAAAAACCACCAATCTAACATTTGTGAAAGACAAATTAACGAAATTAATACTTCTTTTATAAACAAATAAAATAATAATATTGAAACAAAACCACAAATCTAACATATTTGTAATCGTACAATTTAAATTTTTAGATCGCAAAATAGGTTTTTTTTTTTTTTTTTTTTTTTTTCAAATGGAATTTGTTTGCAAAGTTCATCTCAGTTTACTGATTGTCTATGGTTTTAAAAACAATTTTAAAGCCTGACATATTTTTTTAATTTATGTACATCGCGCGGGGCTTGATTACGAAAGATTAATCCGTTTGCCCTTCAAACAAAATAAAGAGTTCACCATTTTTTACAGCTATTATCCATTAAAAAACTTTCCTATGAATAAATAAATAAAATAATATAAATAAAACACAAATTTACGAGACATGCATAAGCTCTGAAATTATCAGAATATAAAGGATGCCATACATAGCAAAATCTTGGCAAATAACACTTAGCGTGCGGCTAATAAGAAAATATCGCTTTTGATAAATTAAAAAAAAAATTATTTGATTGTATAATTCGTATTTTCCATATGAAAAATGCTTTTTTAATGTAAGTGGTCAATCTAAAAAATTTATTGCATACAAAAAAATTATTAGTTTTAAATTTAAAAAAAAAGTTTTCAACTATATTCTTTAACCCGGGAAACCCGGGTACGATTCCCTAGTCTATATTATAAAGGTCAAACATATCTGTGCGTAACGCATACGTCATTTTGCGAATGGCAACAATTTGAAATTTGAAATAAAATTTAGGTTTTGCAATTATAAACTTCTAAACATCGCACATTTTAAATTTTAACACCGTCGTATAAGGAAAAAAAATGCTCTTTTAAATGCAATTTACTTGAAAGTTGTATCTCAATTTGTTTTTGAGATATTAATTTTTTTGTAGTTTTTAATACAAATTTTGTAATCGTGGAAACTGAAGTACTCCATTTATATTGAAAGTAAAGGGAAAATAGTCATGGTTTACTATTTTTACTGATTATATCCTTATTGATGCCATTTTCACATTACAAATAAAAGTAACTTTTTTATAATTTTTGAACAGAAAATGATGTCAGACATTAAAAAAGAACACGCATTTTTGTTCATAAATCAGTTACATTTCAACATTTTTACATTACGCTGATACTGAGTTTGAGACGCTAGGCAAAATGATTCCGTGAGTAAAAATTATGTCATATTTAAAACAATACGATCATTTATTTTGATAAAACTAAATATTTGACCGATACTAAATGGTCAATATGACAATTAAAGGCAAATTTCTGATTTTTTTTTTTTCGCGGGTATTGAGACTAGAACTTAAAGTTCACATGAAAAGTTGCATCGGACAAACGTGACTTTAAGTTTGGAAATACATTCATTAATAATCTATTGCGCGTTAAAATACTTTCAAATTGTGAATTTGTGTGGTGCGTATGTAAATTATGAGAATGTGAAAATAACGTACAGTTTAGATTTTATGGGGGAAAATTTTATGATGTGACAAAGCGAAATACTTTTTACTGATTTTTCATTCCGTAAAAACAAACATAAGAGCCTCAATCGATAAATTCATCATAATTACTCATTTTGATTACGTATTATAATAGAGTTTAATTTTTCAATAATTTAAGCAGTTGAAGGTTGTGGAAATAATATTTTGGCAATTTTAGGTAAAAAATATTATTTGTTTTAAGAAAGAGTGAGACAACCAATGTTAGATGGATTTTTAATTGTAATTATTTTTGTAGGTTTGTTATAAATTCGATCTGAAGTTCCTTTCTAACATTTTAGTTCGTCGAATTTCGCTACGGGTTGCAACTCGTTATTTATAAAAGCTTAAATTTAGAAAACATTTCTTTACTTTCATAGCTTTATACGAGGGAAAGACAGTAAGTAGGTCCCAAACAGATATGAGAGGTTGGAAATTAGTAGTAAATTGTTCTCAAATATGCCAATATGCTGCAGCAATGTCGCAGCAGTAATATTTCAATTTCGGATTTATGAGACACTAGTAGTACAAGATGAGCAGGAGCATTCAAATGTTGTTGACGAAGATCGAAGTGGTCGTCCTGTTGAGATTGCGACAGAAGGAAAAGTGCGGTAGATTGAAGAAATGGTTAGAGCTGAAATGAGAACAACACTAGACAGGTTTAGCAATTGCAACAGGTTGTTCACATGGTTTAGTCTACAACCGACGGATGCAAACGGTGAATGTGAAGTACACAGATGGCTGAGAGTTCAGTCCAAAGACTTTTATGCATCAGGTATTAGAAAACTGATAAAGAAATGGTACAAATATATTAATGTAAATGACGATTATATAGAGAAATAAACATGTCTTTTATGAATTCACCTTGGTTTCCCTTTTCTTTATTGGCTTTTATGACCGACTTACTGAGTTGCCCTCTTATAAGTGAAGCAAATCATTTCTTAACCCTTCGCTCCAAGTATTCATACTCGCTAATGATATACGGTTCTTCACTATATCTTGGAGCGAAAGTGTTAAAGATTATTAATATAATATCGCTTGTGTTTTAAGAAAAATTATAAACTATAGTCTCATGGCAGATTTAGAATTCTTTGAATAGGATGACATTTAGGGAACAATTCTTTACTTTCGTACATTTATATGATGAAACAATATTTTTCTTAGTCTCTTATCACAAAGTGTATCCAATAGTGGATACATTCTCCATAGAGTTATTTCTTATACGACCGAGGTAATAAAGAGTTTAAAGTACTATCGTTGTTATGCTCAGCAGCTGGTCGAAAGCGTTGTAAGTTTCAAAATGTGGCAACTGTATTTTACCAAAATAAATTCTAGTGAAACGTGACTTTAACACTTTATATGACACTTTCCAGTATGTTTTTTAAGTATTTAGGATTTCAGTTTCTTGTGTGTTTGTCGTTTTGACCTCTTAACTCACAAAAATGTAATTGACTTACTATGCTTTTGATATGTTAGACAAAATTTTTTTTCATAAGTATCATAAAGATTACTTTCCTTAAAAATTTATTTCAGATATTGAATATTCTTAATAAGAAATATTAGAATATTAGAATAAATTTAAAATTTGCGCATGATAATCTATTGGTTTATCGTTAATTGTATATTTAGAATTATTTTGAAACAAAATATTATGTTTTAAAATAAATGAGCTTTTTTTGCAACGACAAAACGAAAAATTAATGTCTTAAGGAAAATTAGTATCGATGGGATACTTGAACAAAATTTACTAGTACATTTTTGTAAAAAGTTCCCAATATAGATTATTAAAACACAAAAAAAAAGAAAAAAAAATATTTATTCATTTAAATTTATTTTTTCATCTTCAAATGAGGTACCAGTGAGCCCAATGTAACTCTGCTAACCAGACACAATCCTCGATACAACACTCTGTTCCAAAAAGATATATACACCCAGCAAAAATTCAGCCACGACCACGCAATTTGGTATACAAATAGTTTTGGTTAAATGAACAAATGATTAAAAATGCAGAATAAAAAATTATTTCATTGACTAGTAGCAGCAAACAGAATGTCATTTTCACTTGGTTGGAAAGCCACATTTGCCAAGAAAAAAATTTGAAATCCGGTGATGCATGAAGTCTATTATGCTGCAGATATCCTTTTGCGGTAGATTCTGTTATAATACTAGAAACTGATAAACTAGTCAGTGGTATTCCGAGACGGCTGAAGTCGCCTTTCCAACATGTTCCAAACATTCTCTATTGGTTAAAGATCTGCTGACTTGTCGGACCATTGAAGGAAATTATATCATTCTAGTCATTGTTGATAGAGTCGTGCAGTATGTGGTCGAGCGTTAGTTTGCTGATAAATGGCACCTATGCCACTTGATAGAACAGGCAGTACCAATGGCTGCAAAATATCGTCTACATACCACGAGCCAATCGCGTATCTTCCAGCACGAGTAAAATAGATCAGCTGTACCATGAGGCTGTACCACCTCCTCAGAAGCTCACTCCTGGTGTTATGGCAATGTACCGCTCAGTAACAAATGCAGGATTGGAACGCTGATCTCTCTGCCTCAGCACACGTAATATATTCAGCTGGGCTGAGAGAAAAGTGGGATACGCCACTGAATATCCCATTTCTCCAATCAGACACTGCTTAACCTGCTCAAGATCGATACCAACCCAGACGATGCTGCTTATGTTAAAGGGTTAGAAAAAACTGGCCTAAATGGACATCGATATTGGAGTCCAGAGTCGATAGATCCTGTACTGATGGTATGCCTTGATACTGTTGCATATCAATTGGCAAATTTCGGCGAATAAATTATAGAGACATAGTTCGTGTAGATGTGACTGCTCTTCTGATTGCTCAATCCTTTCATGCATTTGTGGCCTGAGGGTGTCCTGAGCCATTGCAGTGGTTGGCTGCATCATGTCTGATCCACTAATGCCAACATTTCCAACCTACCACCACTTCGACCAAAATAATGGCTGATACGTCTGTTGGAGTCAACTCAGTTTTTTTATACCTATAGTTCGATCCCTTTCAAAGTCAGATCACTGTTTGTAGTGCCTTCGAGTTGGTCTTAAAGATATCATTCCTTCAAATCATATGGGCATCAGCAATGATAGTCCAGTTCTAGTTATATGTGAATTTGAGTACTAGATGTTTTAATAGTTTCCTGCTGTGCAGTTTTAATGGTCATTGCACAAGTCCCCATTTGTTACTAGAGCTGGAATTTTAGCCATTTACATAACTCCTCTAGACACATCAACATGCAACGTTTCGTAGATCCGACTCATTTTTATCTTTGTGTTTGTATATATATATTAATAGAATGTATTTCGTAGGCTGATTTTGATAAAAAACTTTAGCTTCCTGAAAGAAGTTTTGATTAAAAATGTCTTCATCTAATTTTTAACTTCGTAGACAGGAAAATGTCACACGGGGACATATCGAACGGGTAAAGTACTTGTTAGAGTTTCGATATCTGTTTTTTTTTTTTTTTTTTTTTTTTTTTTTTTTTTTTTTTTACAAAATAAAGTTGCACAGTGAGAGCTTTGTGTAATTGTGCTTTATCGTGATACAAAATTGCGGAATTTCGTTAAATCATAAAATTTAATTAAAAATATTTTTTCCATTCTTCTTAATTTTTTCGCTATCAAAAATCGAAGAGCGCGGAAAAGTGGAACCAATTGCTAGAAAAAAAATGACGTGATATTTTTAAACTTTTCTTTTAAAGTTAAAATTTTGAAAGAAAAATTTTTGGGGGGTGAGGAAAAATAAAATAATATGAAGGTGAATAATCTAAAGATGACCGCGTATTTCTAAGAGAGCAAACATAACAGTTTTTGTGTGCTACTGCGTGTTGTGCTCCGTATCGTATAAATGTTATTAATTAATCTTTTTCAATTTTGAAGACTTTTTTTTTTTCTAACAAAGCAGAAATTCTATAATTATGTCCAATCGTAAGTGATTGAAAATGTTTCGTATTCTTCTTTAAAATATTTTTCTCAAATTGAAGAAAGAATCCTTTCTCGCGGGTCTGCGTAATTATTACGAATTATGATTAATGATTAGTATGCATAATTATTTATACATAGCATAATGTAGTGTATTTCTTTGAAGAAAAATGATAATAAAGTATTATATTTTTTAATCTATCCTGCATTTGATCATCGAATATTTAATATTTTATTTATGAAATTTTTGAGTCAGTAAACCATTTCCAAAAACATTTTGAAAGGTCTTTTCCACAGAAATCCATTTTATATAGAAAAACTCAGTAGTTATTTAAAAGTTTTTTTGTGCGATTACGTGAATTGTAAAGTCAGTTTGATGTTCCATTTAAAAGAATTAAAGATCAGTTCCAAGGTACGTTTTATGTTTAGTGAAGTGATTTTACCGATTTATTTTCCAGATCACGTATATTTGAAACTTTGTATTTTATTTTTAAAACAACATTTTTATAACTAAAATTAGAAGGTATTCAGCAAAAGGAAAGTTTTTGAAATCTTATAAATGGCGGTAACTATTTTTTGGGTAAACAAATTGCTAAAATATCTAATATATATGTTTTAAAAAAAGCATTATTATTTATGTAGAAACACTTTTTAAGAAAACTGAAATATATATGTAGTCTCTATATAGAAAATGATATTAATTATTTCAAAATATATAAAATATTGGCTATAATGATTTAAAAATATAATACAGTTCCTTATAACGGTTAAGTTTAATTATCTTTGTTGCAAATAAATCTAAAAAGGCATAATAAAAATACAATTGTTTCGAAATAATCCTAAAATATTTGTAGGTTTCATTGACATGAATTGTTTTAAATTTAACTCACATTGTATTATGAAAATAGACTTCCAGAATTTTCTTTAAGAAATATATTGTCGGAAATTTCTATCTTTATCTAATCCAAATAAGTATCACGTTGTTTTTAAATAATTAAACAATGAAGAAGTAAGAATACAAATAAAAACTATAATTATTCTTTCAAACGGCTTGATTTTTGAAGATTTTAGGAATAATTACTCACATGCTTCTTTGTGTGGATTATGTAAATGAAATTTATCAATAAACTATTCATCCAAAATTCATATTCAATCCCAATACTGATTACCAAATATATTTTGATGATTTTTTATAAGTATTAAAAGAAATTAAAAGGATATTTTATGTTTCATATAATACTGAACCTTTGTCATGTAAATAAATTCGCTTTTTTATTAAAACCTTCTCTTCTATTGCATGGTATAAGAGCTGTACATTATCTCCTTTGAGAATGTTCTCTAGAGAAAGTCTTATTTAGTATCGTTTATTTTCTACAAATTCTCTTATCAGGGTTTAACGCGTCGTTGCGAAGAGCATTGTTATTTAAGAATGAGACGGGTAACACATTTCAGTCTCTTATCGAAAACTAAATTGCAGCTTATACAACAAATAAAGCTTGATAAAAGGAAGATTTTACTAAGTTCTAATTTATATTGGGTTATTTTAATTGGAAAAATTCCTTTCAAAAATTGTATTTATATATTATGCAGACATTATAGTTTGCCGATTAATTATAAAAAAAAAATAAATAAACTTTAATCGAGTAAAAAAAAAAAAAAAAATACGAGTTAAAGTCTGAAAATAAGTTTTCTTTGTTAAGTATGAACTATGTTTTTATAAAAGACAAGTGAGTTCTTAAAGAAACAGGCTTACTTTATTTTAATTCACGATAATGAAGGACATAGATATATTTGACACGATGCTTATCAAAATTTAGAAACAAATTTTTAAATATGCAAGCCCAGCTTAAGTAATAACTGTTTCGAGTCCATGTTCGCCTATTATATGATAATAAACCTCGTTCCTCTGTTAATCATTTTCAATTCCTAAAGGGTTAGAAGTTAAAAAGTGTTCGGTACACTTCGAAAATTTATTTATTTTTTTATTTATTTTAATTTGACATATTTATAAATGTTTCTAACGAAATAAAATAATTTAATCAAGAAAAAATTCAAATTCTGTGATATAATTTGAAAAAAAAAAATGACTATTTAATAACCACGCATCTCCTGAATTGATGAGCTTTTAAAAAACATTTTGTGAACTTTTCCCATAAGTGCTCTCTATAAAAATAGAATAAGACTTGACATCCAAAATCTGTATTAGTTTAAGAAAAAATATAAAATGTTATGGCATGCGTAAAAAAGAATATTTATTTAATATTTTAGTTAACAAAAATAAACTACCTATGTTACGAAAACCTGATTTTTTAACTTCATAAGATGCATCTTAAAGGTCGTCGATAAGAGATAGTAAGTTATTTGAATAGTGTACTATTTTCAGCTTTCTTCCACTTTGAACAACCTACTATACTGAAACGAAATGAGGAAAAAATGGGAATTTAAATATTACAGCTGTGAATCATATAAAGAAAATGAATGTCGTATAAAACCTTTTTTTGCTTAATTTTATATATATTTACAACACATTATTACAGATTTCTAAATTCTTATGAAGCAAAAAGTTAGAAAATTCATATGCTAATCATTTTTACTTTCTTCTATCTTTACAAGAAGAAAGTATTGGATTCATGAAAATTTTGGACTTCCGGTTTTCGACGGATTTACACGTTTTAGAGGTCAGCGATTCCGAAAAACATGTTTTTACAAAATGTCTGTCTGTGAGCCTGTCGTTCTGTGAATCCGTCTGTCTGTCTGTCTGTATGTGACACAAATTTTGTGGGCCCTCTATCTCAACATCTAATGCACGGATTTTAATAAAAACTTATATTCCAGTAGTCCCTAATATAAATTGGTGCTGATAAATTTTTGGTGTAAATTGCCCTACAGCTGGCGCTGCTATGCTGCATTTTTTGCGATTCCTCCAATAGCTCTATCACAAGAACTAATGCACGGATTTTCATCAAACTCCAGATTCAGTTATTCCTTGATATTAATTGGTGCCTACAACGTTTTTGTGCAAATCGCCCAACACATGGCGCTGCTATGCTGCATTTTGCAGGATTTACACGATTTTTGCAATAGCTCTATCTCAAGAAATAAGGCACGGATTTTCATCAAACTTCAGATTCAGTTAGTCCCTTACATGAGTTGACGGTTTGTACATTTTCATGTAAATCGCTCAAGAGGTGGCGCTGCTATGCTGCATTTGGCTTAAATGCTGTATGTTATCTGGCCACTATTTTGGATTTCTTGTCGATTTTTTGTCGGCGATGTTGGCGTCGTCTGTGGATATGGCAACCATGTTCTCGTAACCCCGTTTTTGGGGATATCGTGTTTTGGTGAGTATTCAGTTGATTGAATATGGCTTGTGATATCGTTTTGTGTTTCTGTTAATTATTTTTATGCTAAATTTATTGGATGTATTTTATTGAATATGGGTTCTGCAGTCCGTTTAAACGCTCTTGCTGAAGTAATTAAGAAATATGAGGAAATTTTGACGAATAAAGGAGGTTTGTTTATAGTGCGTCAGTGAGTATTCATAAGCCTGTTTTGGAAAATGACGGTGATGCTATCAGGTATTTCATGCTTGAGCTTTCAAGAAAGCAGATGTATGTTAAGGTATGTTGATACTTTTATGTATATTGTTGCCTTACGAGTTTTCTACATTTTGAGATTGCTACACAGCGAGAACTGCTGAATCCAGTGATTTTTTTTTCGGTTATTGGGCGCGGAACGCTCATTCAACGGTTACTGGTTGCCACTTTAGCGAGTCGAGTTTTGTTTATTATTTTCATTTTATTTTCGTTAAGCCTAACATGCGTATAAATCGTTGCTTGGCGACATTTACTACTTGACGGAAATACCACTACTTGGTCGCATGTATCAGTCATAATTTTAATTTTTCGCCAGAAAGTTTGAATAGTGTTTTTTTTCTTGTTATTATAATGATATATATATATATATATATATATATATGTATATACTAATATATATAGATATAATTTAGATTCACACCAGAAAATATTTTATACTAATTTTCCATTTTTTTTAATTCAGGAAATATATATATATATATATATATATATTTCCTGAATTAAAAAAAATGGAAAATTAGTATAAAATATTTTCTGGTGTGAATCTAAATTTCTGAATAAAAGAATTGCCAGATTTGGCAACATTGTTTGCGACTTGCATAGTGTGAAAATATGCATGTATTTATATAATTACTTATCAGCAAATTTCAACAGGTAAATTAAAAAAAAAAATGTATATATTAAAACAAAAGTCATAGATTATAAACAACAACGACTTGATATATAATGGTTTCTTGTATTCTTTAAAACGTCTCTCTTACTATGTTTTTTGACATAAAAATCATGCACTTGGGATTTTTATTATCTTGTAATCCATTTCAATAATATAATAAATATATTATGGCTTTCTTTCTAATGTAATATGTCAATCTTCTAAATACTGTATAAATAACAATCGTGGCGAATTGCTTAATGAATCTGGCCACATAAGATGCCGATTTATAGCTAAGCTTGTATAGTCACTAAATTTCTGGCTAAATCTTTTTTTTTGTGCGAATCCTTATGACTATATTTATTAAATTTGTTCAGTAAAATAATAAATGTATCGATCAAAAATTATCTGCTAATAATAATAATTGACAAATTTATAACTAACAAATATAAAATTTATTCAAAATTAATCACTTGAAATTCTAATGTAATTGAAAGTTGTTTTAATTGTTAGTTAGTGTCTAAAATAAATATTTTTTTAGGCTCATACGGAAACAAAAGTATACACATATAGGATCAGACTTTTTTAACGTCTAAATTAAGAATTACATAAAATACCAAAAATTATAAAACGTTGAAAAAAGTATTTCTGAATGTAACCTTTTTATACCATTGCTGAGAATTAGACATTCCACAAAATTTGGTTAGAAAATTAACTCTGAACCCCCCCCCCCCCCCCAGACTTCCAACCTATACATAAATACTGCATAATTAGAGTGATCCTATTTCCCAGGCTTATAAAAGTTGACATAATTAACGCTAACCTACACGTTAAAAATTAAATAAAACAAGATGTTGTAATTATTTACGCAGAAGCTCTAATTTATGACAAGAAATTATTAAAAAACAATGTTTTCAGAATCATCTTAAACAGCAAAATATGCACTTATTTAAAATAAATTAACATATCATGCAAGGGAAATAAAATCAATTTTAAATGAACAGTTAGCAATAACCAAACAAGTTGGAAATTGCTCGTCAAACGTGGCAAATGAGGTGCGTTCGTACTATAACTAGTTTTATAATTATTTTTTGCACCCCATATTGTACTGAATGTATATTTTTTTGCACTTCATAAGTGCATAGTCTGTAACATCATTAAAATGCACTTGCATTTTTTTTTCCCATTCCCCGTAATGCAACGGAAAACTTTTGACTGTCCCTGTCATTAAACTATACATCCGATTTTCATAAAATTTGAAATGGCTAGACAAAATTTTACAGCAATTATATATTTAAAATTTCAGACCATTCGTATTCTGTAACATCATTAAAATGAACTTGCAATATTTTTTTCCCATTGGCCGTAATGTAACGGAAAACCTTTGACTGTCCCTGTAATTAAACTATACATCCGATTTTCATAAAAATGGAAATAGCTCGACAAAATTTTGCAACAATTATATATTTAAAATTTCAGACGATTCGGAAGGCTGTAACACCATTAAAATGAACTTGCAATAATTTTTTCCTATTGGCCGTAATGTAACGGAAAACTTTTGACTGTCCCTGTAATTAAACTATACATCCGATTTTCATAAAATTGGAAATAGCTCGACAACATTTTGCAACAATTATATATTTAAAATTTCAGACGATTCGGAAGGCTGTAACAACATTAAAATGCACTTGCAATAATTTTTCCCATTGGCCGTAATGTAAAGAAAAACTTTTGACTGTCCCTGTAATTAAACTATACATCCGATTTTTATAAAATTTGAAATGGCTCGACAAAATTTTACACCAATCATACATTTGAAATTTCAGACCATTCTGTTGGGTAGTTTTTGCTCTGTTATATGCGGACGGACAGACGGCCAGACGGCCAGACGGACAGACGGACAGACGGACTGAACGACGACTATAGGTGCTACGTATTTATATAATTACGAACGCACCTAAAAAGATTTAATTTGTTGGCACCAAACAACGTTAAACCGAGAGTACTCGCGACATTTTTCAGAACGGTATTACTTACTCTCTGTCTTTTTGCACCCTCTCCACACCCCCCCCGCCATACAGAAAACATAAAAGAAGACACGATTTTCACTTAATATTCGAAAATTACATTTCAATGAAGTTATAATTTTTCAGTTTATTTAAATTGTAAGTTTTATTGAAGAGATTTGGCATAATGGTAAAATGTAAAAATGAACTGACATTAATGATCGTTGCACAGACTTTTCCACCAATTTCAATTTTGCTTGTACAAATGTACCTGAAGGAAAAAACAGAGAAGTCTTGTTATTTCACTATGGTAATGGAAAAACATTTAAAGTCAGCTGCATGGTAGCTCTCCATTGTATTTTGAAGTGGATATGTGTTAGGAGAATATAATTTATATGAGCAGCAAAAGACCGACACGCGATTACAGCCGGATTAAGCTTGTTTTACCAAAACCATTATTTCATTTTATCACCTTATCATAAAATTATTAGTCACTTTCAAATTATTATCTATTAATATAAATAAGGAGATCACATTCATTTAAGATATAAGTTGATTAACAAATTAATAAAAATAATAAAAAAATGAAAGTAAAAACGGTTTTTAAAAAACAATTTTTTCTAAGAAATCAACGTTCAGATTGAAAATCCAGATTTTTTTTTTTTTACTGAATTAATGTTTATTTCCAAAAATCCACGTTAAAATCCATTAGTTTAATTTTGGCTACGAATTCGATTGTGAAAAATTTACGACTTTTTTTAGGTTTGGTAGAAAGCTCAAACAAAAGAATTTATTAAAAAATGTATAATTTTTGTTCTATAAATCTTTTAATAAACGGAGCAGGAAAAAAATCGAACGTTTTTTAAACTATCTTTTTGGATTTCTAAATTGATTTCTCATCATATAACCATAAATTTATTAATATTTAACTAATTATTGATAAAAGCGTATGTTGTACTTAATATTACGCTCTTCATTTTCTTTTTATAATTTATTTTCTACAAGCCTTTTAATTATTTCATTGCTGCAGTTTAATAGCTCTTTCGTATATTTTGGTGAGCATTTATAGGCGCATAGCTAAAACCGGCGGCCACGGGTTACGGACGTTGTCTATGAGCGTCGTAACCCACCTCGATATATACCAGAAGTGCAACTTCCTTCGATTTTTGAGGCAAGTCGGAGGAAGACGTTCATAGGTTTATCTCAGGGTTAGCATTCAGGCTAAGTGGTGACTCTGAGCAAAGACTAGCAACTGTGGTAGGACCCTATCCACCAACTGACTGAAAGGAGAGACCTAGACCTGTAGAACAAGACTTGGTGCTCTCTAGTGTAGACGGGTCTCGCGGAGTCACCTTCACCATGCAGGAGCAGGATGACGGATGCAGGATATCAAGGAGCAGGATGAGTCGGGAGAGATATCGAACAGCGAATAATACGCTCCCTGTGTCAGGCGACTCATTCCGCCAAGACCCTTGTAGCTTAGGCAGTTGCGAGCCGATCCCAAGTTGGGTGGTGAACGGAGGTGACCCCGTTGTCCAGAAGGCGGTCACGGAGGGAGGTCAGTGTGGTACGTGTTACCCGGTGAAGCGCCGTGTAAAAAACGAAGTGTTCCGCGTGGAACTGTTGGTGATAGTCACATGATTTAGGCTATTATTATAGAGATTGTTATAAAATATCGGGAGAAAAAGACTGAATACTTAATTCCTTTTATTTTAGCTTCTTTTCAAAGGTTTAACTGATCCTCTTTAATAAAGAACGAAAACAAACATTGGATGTCTTAACAGCAACTGATTCGACCTTAAATTTTTGCAATAAAAGGGAACTGAATGGAAACCCGTTTACAGGGAGATCTGCACAGCCTTTTTCAGTATAATTTAATCTTCTCTAATATTTTTAAAACCCATCAGATTAGCATGTTTTTTTTTTTTTTTTTTTTTTTTTTTTTTTTTTTTTTTTTGATTATGCGGTGTCTGAACAAGGGTTGGCGAGCGTAGTTTGCAGGGGGCAGAGCCCCTTAGTAAATATATAAATATAGGGAGAGTGTGAACTAATAGTAGGAATTGAATAAAAAGACAACGATACAACACGATATCAAAATACATCCACAAAATTCTAATCTAAAATGAGCTTCTCAGGGGTTGCCAGAACACGACACGTCAGAACACACACGTCACACGGGGTTCCACATATCGAGGTTGCCATATCAATAAACATCGCCAACACGGCAACAAAAAATCGCCAAACAATACAATAACGGCTGAGGGAACATAAAGCATTTAAGCCTATGAATATATGACTGCCATAAAGTGCACCACCAGGGGGTCTTGAGAAAATAAGTCGCAATGTTTAAGCTATAGTTTATAATCGGATAAATTTCATTCTTTGGTAAGCAGCTCCGTGGCATGTTCCGTAGCATGCTGAATTTGAGATTTTGCTACCCGGGTTTCAAAATCGGTTCGGACTTGTTTTTCGGAGCGAAAATTTTTATCAATTATTTTCGAACCGCAATCGAAAGAATGTGTATAATAATTGTAATTTATGAAAAATATGAATTAAATGTATGTTTTATAGCACATAAGTGCTTTTAACTACGATATTTTGTATTCTTAAATATATAATGAAAAAACCCGCATATTTAATGTCTAGTAATATTTTGTTATTAATTTCTAGTTATATTTTGTGAAAATATTTATTTAAGTCAGAAGTTTTAGCAATTTTATTTGCATAAGAATAAAGTTTTTGCTTGTTCATTAGCGTTACCGCGATTTTGTTTTTTTCATTTTTCACTTTACATTTTGCAACAAAATAAATAATTTGAAATTAAGATTTATTTGTCTAGCACCTACTAATTCCAATACGAAAGAAAGTAGGTCATACTTTTTGAGTCAGTATAGCTAAACTTTTCATTGTGCAAAAAACTTTTTCAATTTAAAATAAGTGCATCAATAATTATGCCTTTCAAATGCGGATGAATAGAAATTGATTAACATGAAGAGAGCGAAAATGAATTTATTAGATGAAGTGCAAAGAATAAATATAATTATTCTCTTAAGTACTCCTATGTAAACAAGTACAACGATTTATCTACGTACGTGATTGAGAAATAAAATGTCATGATGAAATAAATTGCAATGAATAGATTGTTTACTAAGACGCGATGATATTTCAAAAGTCTTTTTACCTTAACTATTTCTAAAATATAATTTTAAGAAATTGTTAAATGATTTCTGTGTGATAATGAATAGTATTAGTTACTAGAACTTGAAAAATTAAATATGAAAATAAAATAAAATAAAGAATAGTCCTATGGTCTTCCTAATATTTCCCTTATAAATTTTCACTAAGTAGACTATCTCCAAGGTCAAAATTTTTTTTTTTGATTATTTCTTTATTTTTTTCAGTCCCAGTTAATTTCATCAACTAATTTAAAATACATTAAACTCTTTTTAATCTTAGCCTGCTAGGTGACCACTTTATCTGTACCGCCTTCGACTACCTCTTGAGGTCAAGCCTATAAGAATTTTTGTTCGCACTCGTCATGTGTGTTTCCAACATGCCTATACTATTTAAATATATTAAACTCAATCGTCTATTAAACATCCTGTCTGACTTACACCCTCTTGTGTAATCTTAAATTCATAATTTTATCCATCGTTAATTTTCTTGCTGTTCTTCACCAGAAGTGAATATTTGGAGAATGGGCACTTGACGGAAATAAGGCAAATATTTCAGAACAATAGATCATAATACTTTCCATGATTGCACTACAAATTAGTTGTTTCTTTTGGAAGAGTTTACACTACTGAATATAATGTTCCTCAAAAATTTCGTCGCACCAGTGGCCGAGATGTTCTGCTCCCAAAGTTGACAGATGGGAGGTGCTGAGTTCAATCCCAATCGCGCTTGTCGACCTAATCGTTCGGAGTTTTCGTGGCTTTCTATGAACATTGGCTCCAAGCGTAAATACTGGTTAGGTTCCCTTAGAATGACCCCCACGGAGGGCATCCCTCCCCTTAAGGCCTATACACCTCGTGCTGATAATTGGCCGTCAGAAACATAACCAACCAACCTTAGAAATTTATTTTATGTTTTATCGAATTATCTTCTCAACGACTCTTTGGCATGATTCATCCTGACAAGTGATAAATTAAAGGAGTTTCAGTTCTCACAATATATACATATATAATATCAAAAATTATTCCGTATCCCAACTTTGCTCATATTTATTCTTAACCCTCTAGTTCATACAGTTTCCAATTGGCAACATATTAAATTTTCCCTCCATATTGTTTATTTACCGTTGTTTCTTGACAACTTTATGCTTTACGTATTCATGTTGGTCCGATATTTAGATTTAGTTCATAAAAAGTATCATATTGGGCAATAGTTGTTTATAAATTACAAATAAAAAGCAACATTTGATACCTTCCATTTTGTTAGCCATAGTTGGATTTCTAACTCATATAAAAAATATTTAACATGCAAAATTTCATTTGAAAAAAATATTTCTGAAAAGAATACACTTTTAAAAGTTATTTTAAATAATTTTCAGTAATGTTTATTGGAACAAAAATTGCATGCACATGAATATAGATTTGTTGCCATTTGGCAACACCATGAATTGAGTTCCGCTTTTGTAAACATTTTGAATCCTGTTTGTTTCATAACTGGTTCGCATGATATTTAATTTTTTTCACTTTTATCACCATATGTCACCCTAACTCGATAAACGACTCTTATTAAATACAAAATCTTCTCAGTTTACTGTAAAAACAGGACCTGGTTAATGCAGGGGCGTGCGGGGAGCTGTCCAGGGACTCCCGATTTGAGGGTTCTCCCTAATGGCAGATATAAGTTTTTTGTTAAACGGGAGCCAAATGATAAAAAATGGCCAAAATACTTCTTTTTCAGATTTAAAGGGGTACTATTCTCCTTCCCTTGCGCTTCCGTGTCCATGGCCCCCTGAAGGTACCAGTTACATCATCAAAAAAGCCAATGATTAAAATTTTATAGTAACAATTTAGTCTATTGTTTTCAGCTTTATGAAACTTCTAATGATGTCAGGGAGGATACAATTGATCACTGGCCACAACACTTAGATAAAAAACAACGGTGTAAAGTTCTGGGCGGTATAGGTTACAATAGAGTAAAATGCATTAAGTGTTTGGTACCTCTATGTTTAAACAAAAACAATAAATGTTCTATTGGTTACCATTCATAACTTTGATAAATATTATTGATATAAAATTCTATAGTATTCTGCTGCATTGCCCGTATATTTATGGAGTATATTTTATTAGCCTATGATTTTTTCATTGTATTTTGCATGTAATATCACACTTTATAAGCCCATTTTGTTTTTTTAAATTTTAAACGATTTCAATTGGTTTAAAATACAGGATAAATATGGCTACTTTTCCGCATTTTATTTGTATTTAAATATATTTTTTACAATACTTCTCTTCTGTTCTGTATCAGTACAGCATATATTCTTACCCATTTATAAATAAAAAATTATTCTATTGTAGCATCTAACTTCATATGTTCATTTAATATCTTTGAACTATAATTTATACCATTATTATTTTGTTGATAGATAACAATTAATGTATAATATTATTACATGTCGTCTTTATTTAGAATTTTGGTTAATATTGTTATATGACTCGTAGGTTAAACTTTGATTTAAAATTATATATATATATATATATATATATACGTATATGCATACATACATATATATAATTTTATTTTGCTAAGTGTATGTAAACGATTATATGCATTTAAAATCTTATAATTTACAAAAAAAAAAAAAAAAATGCAATAAAACAGCACAGTGTTGCTAGTTGGCAAAGTTAAAAAAAAAAAAAAAAATGTGTTAATGCATGGTGTTGCCATTTGCCAACAATTTAAAAAAATTCAAAATGCTAAAAAATATAAAAGTGAAAAATTTTTCAATATTTTTCCTGTAATTTATGGCCGTCAAAGAAGCAAATATATTTTTTTAAGAAAAAATAAAAAATCATGCACTAGAGGGTTAATATAGTTTTTGCTCATTTAATGTTTTTGTAACGGTGTTTTTGCTTTTTTCAGCCTTAATTGTTCTTTCTTTTTTTCATTTTATATCTGTGTTTGTAGTTTTTTTTCTTCACTGCCTTCCTTAATGTTTTCATATAGACAGGAGTTGATAAGTATTCCACAAAGATTGATCGTACTTCTTTTTGATTTTCGCTTGATTTTGATTTGTTGGTTAAACCTTTTTTAAAATAACAGCTTTCAAAAGCATTGTATGGATTAGCTTCAAGAAGATATATCAGTGAGAATCTGATTCTGTTTGCACTTCACACTGTTCTTGTGTAGAATCTGACCTGTTTCTGCAGGTTTGTTTTGTTTTTTTAGAATATGCTTCCGTTGTTTGAAAGAATTCAAAATCATCATCACTTGTATTTCTCTCTAATGATAAATTTATGTGGACAGGCAAAAAACAAAACAAAACAAAACAAAACAAAACAAAAACAATATTTTGTCACTACTTTTATGGTGTTCAGTTTGAAAATTTGTTCTAGGAAAACAGGCACCAATATTTGTTTACACCTCATTAGCCAATATATTTGAATTATAGTTTATTTCAAATTCAGGAAAAAGATTGTCATATTTAGCAGGGAGATCATCATTAATATTCGATTCATTAGATGTAAGTCATTGGTTTATTTATCGGCCGGAAACATGTCATAGACAAATCAACACTAATAGCTGAACTCTCATCAGTGACGACATTGTTGAGTATGGCTCGTCCATAGGAATTTAGTTAATTTAAGTCATTTTACTGGATATCTAATTTTTTATACGACTTAAGAGCATTGAGATCCTATGATGGGTTTCGAACAGTACAAAATTTTAGTAGAAGAAATGACAACTTTTGTTAATCGACGTAACGATGAATTGTTTAAAATCTACACAAGACTGTTCAAAACATCAATAAAATAGGGATGTTGAACAATCTACTGTTCATATGTCTTCATTCTAGCTTAAATACGCTGCTATTGGTATATTTTTTTAGATTAAAATTATTAAACACATGTATTTTTCTATTTTGATCATTTGAAATATATATCTGACTACCCAGCTAAAGAAAAAAAATACCGCATGATCAGGTAAAAATTCCTAATTTATTAATTCTTCAAAGGTTTCTAAATCACGGTTTCTGCTTTAAATGCCATTTTTATACAATGAATAATATATCACACAAACTTATCCTAGTAAATCTCCTAAACAAATCGTCGTATTTAACAGAAATGTTCGCCGCTACTTGGTCTCTGAAATATCACTCAACAAAATGCTTAAATTATTTTACAAATTTTTCGAAATAAATTTTGAAAATGTGTCGCCTATTTACCCCTTCTATTTCAGATAGATAAAAACGACGCCCGTGGACTTGAGGTCATGATCTTCAAATTAAAAAAATATATTCAAAATTATGATATCTTTTACCTGATTATTCGCCGCATTTAGAGATTTATGCAGACGCTTGATAATCAACGGTGTGCTTTGGAATAAGCATTTTCCCAATAAAAATATTTTAAATGTTGTGAAATGTTCCGCGTATTGTTTCTGGTGATCGAATGTTTCCTTATATAGCATTTTTATGCTTGCATTAACCCATTTGTTCCTGAATTTTTGCTTTCTCAGATTTTTTGATAAATCACTTTCAAATGTGTCGCAAAATGAACTAGAAAAATACAAAAAAAAAATTAAGCTTTTTTTTTTTTTTTTTTTTTTTTGTATTTATTTGATGAAATGCAAGCGTACTAAATATGGCATAGGCACAATATTTATAATAGTATAATATGAATAATTATATGTTTTGTCAAGATTTACAGAAAATAAGCTTCTAAACTGTTTATTATATACTATAATTACTATTTTTATGAACTTCCTAAAAATTATATTTATTTCTTTACAGATACTGATAACATGTAGGTATTATTAACAATAAAATAATAATAATAATAGTAGAGGTTTGAAAACAATTTGTTTCATAATCATCTTGAAAAGGACTTTACATAAATAACTGTCCCATAAATGGCTACTAAAAATATGTATCATTTTGTGCCTAACGCCCTTTATTTTGCAAATTACAAAAATGCTTAAATAATAAGCTTGAACATATAATTTCAAAATTAAAAAAAATATATACGTATTTCAAAGAAGTCTACAAGCTAAGATTATGACTTATTTATTTGAATCCTTTATAGCAAACAAGTAATATAAAAATTTTGTTTTTAATGTCAATTCCTACTTAGTCATCAAAGAAACATTTAATATAATCCTTTAAGCTAATATTAGTTTTTGTTGCATTAAAATATCTCAATTTGTTGATTTTCTATAAGCAAGTAGGTTTACAATGGAACTCTATGGGAATTTGGCGAAATATTAGAGGTATCGCCAAGTTGGCGTGACTTTTGGCGACTCATTTTGGCCGCCTAATTTGGCGATATATCGCCAAATTGGCGACGAAATGGCGGTATTTGGTACTTGGCGGTCCCACCCCCTATGGTAACCCCCCTTATAGATATGAAGATGCATTATATGCTTCAATAACCAATGGCTGCCATTTTGTTTCCCATGCAAAACAAAAATTAATTACTTAAAATTTAATTAATTAATTATTATTTGAAAAAAACTGTATTAACATCAATTGTCATCCAGTACAAGTTTTAAAAAGTTTATTTCAACTTGATAGCATGAATAATGAGTATTTTATTAACGATTGAAAATTTGAACAAGATATATAAATAAATAAATAAATAAATAAATAAATATAGGGAGAGTGTGAACTAATAGCAGGAATTGAAAAATACAAATATTCTCACTTTTTACATTTCGTCTTCTTAAAAAATGAAAAATATATGAACACCGAAAAAAAAGTCTTCATTTAAGCAAATAAATTTCCATCTTATGCAGTCATCTATCGGTAACAGATAAAGACATTTATAGATAATTATTTCATACAATTTTTATGTTATAAAGAAGAACAAGAAAATTATTACATAAAAAAATGAAGAGTCCCAAAAATGGGGCGCTAAAAATGGGTTAAGTAAAAGAGCAAAAATTGTTGCATTTATGGGTAGTCACATATAGGCTCAACGACTTTATACCAACGCAGCTATTGTTTTTTACTGAATGGATAAATGTATTTTTATTCTATATGCATTTCTCTGTTTACCACCTTATATTAAAATCACATGTTAAATTTCTTGTGATACTTAAATTAAGTTAAAATAATCACCTCTGAACTGAATCGATACTATATTTTATACAATTATGTATCAAAATAAAAATTAAACCACAGTAATGGACCTTATGTAATAAAGAATTCCATTAAGAGTGATAATCTTTGAATAAGAACATAACAGCGATAAATGTTTTTCATTGATTATCTGTTTCATTAACAGAATTTAATTAACATAGATATCTTGCATACAGAAATGTTAATATATTTTTAATAACACGTATGATAATGCGTTATTTTAAAGTGTACATTTCTCATGCCATTTGATTTCCTCCTTGAAAACGCACAAAGTAGAATATTTTCTCAACCATTTTCACAAAATGCCCATTCCTAACAGAATTTAATATTCAGATAAATAAGTACCTTAACAAAATAGACTCAAATGGTATTTAAATATTCGATCAACGAATTATAAATTGGACTTCAATCTAATTAAATGCCAATTCTTGAATCAGATACTTATTACCAAGGCACTTTAAACATTTGAAAGTAATGATTGAGTTAAAAAGACATTAAAATACTAATCCACTTTGATTCTTTAGCAATAAAACCATATTGTATGGATAATGAATAATAAAAAGATGTTGCATAAAAAATATTAATTTAAAGTAGGAATTACGTATAACAAAATATTTCTTCCATAAAAACGCACAAAATGCAATATGTTTTCCAATAGTTTCACAAGATACTCACTCCTAACAGAAACTTAAAAAATACATTTAAAAATACATTTACCTTAATATACTTTAAAATACCTTAAAAATACATTTTAGAATCGAAAGGGATTTAAATAGTTTATCAATGAATTCCTAAAGTGGGCTGCAATTTAATTAAATCATCATTCGTGCATCATACATTTATTAACTATTCACTTTAACGGGGCAGCAGACATTTAAATTCAAATACTTCATTTTTTAATGGATTCATTCGAAAATTAGAAGACTTGGAAGTGGCTCAAATAGTTATATTCAAAATTTGGTGTTAAAATAATAACAAGTTTTTTTTTAATTATTATTCTTTATTTAAAATTATAAAACAACGAATAATTGACTTAATTTAAAATGTCTCATGTGCATTTTATTTTGGCATAAAACATGAAAATATTTAGTTTTGAGATACAGATATATTACAACTGAGTTTATTATGCTTTGCAAAAGAAATGTGAGAAATTATCAATTTTGAGATTTCAGCAAATTAAGTAAATATATATATATACATACATAAATATGTAGAGGATATATTTCGGTCAGAATTTTTAAAAAAAATCTTTTTTCACCAGATAAATTTCAGCATCTATTTTTATAAATCTCCAGATTTAAAAAAAAAAATGAATTTTCAGTTGCATATCGTGTTTTGAAAGTTCACTGTCACCACATTTCAGAGTTTATTTATTTAAAAGCACTTTAAAAGATTAAACCTCAGGAAGTCTTCTGCAATAAAAACAAATTATATGTGCATTTATAAAACATAATTTTCATTTTTAGAGTTCCATACTTAAAAAGTAAAAACGGAACCATTATAAGATCACTCATGTGCCTGTCTGTCCGTCTGTCACAGCCATTTTATTCGTAAAAAATGGGACTTGGAAAGTTCAAATTGGGGGAAGTAATAAGGACTATTGACACACATATTTACAGATTATTAAACATTCACAAATATATTTGGGAAAAATGTTGAAAAACTTGGAAAAATAATATTTTCTTTGTATATCGTGTGCGGTATCTTGTGAAAGCTTTCAAAAGGCTGAACTCAAAAATGAATTTCCTTTAATTTTAGGTATTATATTTCCAGAGATATTTTCGAAAATGTAGTTCAAAAATATGTCCTCCCCACTACTATTTCCGAATCTACTGATGCTAAAATTATGAAAAAATTCGAGTTAATGGACGTTTATTCAAACATTGCAGGAAAATTATAGCGATTACCCTAGGTCGCATAGTTTTTGGGAAAGGCGCATTTTTCCATAGTATACAAATTTCGATTTACGGACATTCAGCAGATGTGTTGAGGAGCGCCGGGTACCTATCGTAGCAGAAGTATAAAAGCATTGTTGATAACGATTTAAAAAAAAATCGTCGGTAAATAGTTGAGATATAACCCTTAAAGACACGAACGATTTGGACACGCATAATGACAGAGGCGTCGTACTCTGAGTACCATCGGCTTTTAAAGCCTAAATAACAAATTTTAATGATATATTTGTATAATGCCATGCCTAGCAGCAGTTTGAAAGCAATAAATGTCAAATTGTTAAAAACAGACTAATTTTAAATAGAATTAATCACGCAAATACTATGAGATTCACGACTAGATTGCATTGAGTGGATCTCTCAATACACCTCCCGTATCTTTAAAAGTTAATTAAAAACCTACCCGGGAAAACGAGGCATGGACCAAGACGGCGTTACAATTTTGCGACCTCCTTTCGAAGCGCTCTTAGCATAATGCAAAGTTTAAACTTCGAACATGTGTTTTGTTTTAGCTACACTGTAAAAAGAAAAGAATATTACTACGCTGAGTTCAGTTTTATGAAATGCCAAATGAAGTTTAGAAATGAGCTACTTTTATTATCAGTACCGTATTAAGTTCATCATAAACAGATTAGGATAAGATTCTCCAGTAGCCAGAGATATCGGCTAAATTTCGGCCTAATACGAGAATTGTCGGCAAATGATGAGTAGTCGAATGGAACGCTTCACATAATATCGTCTGAACAAAATCTAGCGATTTATCTAGACAATGTCGTGAGAAAAAGTCGGCAGGATATTGTATTATCACTACAAGTCAATTAATTGGACTTTATTCTTATGCATGTAATCGGCCGGCAAACGGAAATTAATGAAAAATGAATCTTTTTACTGAGGTGTTATTGTTTGTTTCCGCTGCATAGATACTCCCTGCAGTGATGATAGGGAGGGGATGTGTGTCACGTGAATAAACTGTCCAATGCCCTACAATATCTTATCTCCCTCCCGCTCAAAATACGTTTTCACGTTTCAAGGACATCATTTCTAAATGGACAATCGAAGGAGTATAAGGGTAAAAAATACTTTCCAAGAAATTTTCTTTGGTGAGAATACATTATTATTTACAAATCAGTAAACTTAGATCTCTTAAAAACTTACAGATAGCAGGGCAATTAGTGTAAGAGTAAACTTACAATTTAGAACCGTTTGTTTGTTCTTTATTTCTTTCTTTCAATAATAACGTGTAGACATTCATACTTAAAATTATACTCAATAAAATGATTAGAGATATTTGCTGTTTTGTTGATTTAGATAACTAAATTAAAAATTATAACATCTGAAATTTAGATTATATCAGATAATATCTGAAATTTAGACTATTACAACAACAAACTATTTGCTCTAAATGCATTTTCTTAGTTATGAATTAGAAATTTTTTATTTAGAAGTAGTTCAGGTAAAGTTATTGTATAAATTATAATGAAGTTGATCATCTTTTTTTTTCAGAAAAAAGTAAAAAAAAATTAATTTTATACCTTTTAAAAGTTAAAAAAAAATACCTGAACATTTTTTTAATTAAAATTATTATTACATAAATAAATTGAAAATTATAAGATCTAAAATTTAGATTATATCAGAATTTAGACTATTACAAGAACAAACTATTTCTTCTGACTGTATTTTCATAATTATAAATTAGATATTTCTGATTTAAAAATCAATGTATTTAGAAATAGTTCAGATAATGTTATTGTATAAATTATAAAGAAGTTGATCCTCCTCCCCCCCCCCCTTAAATAGTGAGAATTTAATTTTATACATTTAAAAAGTAAAAAAAAAAGATGACTGATGTTTTTTTTTTTTATTAAAATAATTATTAGATGAATAAATTCAAAATTATAGGGTATGGAATTTAGATTATATCAGGGTAATATCTGAAATTTAAACTATTACAACAACAAACTATTTGCTTTAAATGATTGTTTCTTAGTTGTGAATTAGAAATTTCAGATTTAAAAATTAATTTATTTAAAAATAATTCAGATAATGTATTGTATAAATTATAAATAAGTTTATTACTTTTTTTTTCCAAATAGTGATAAATTTAATTTTATACCTTTTTAAAAGTTAAAAAAATGACTCAACAATTTTTTTAATTAAAATAATTATTGGATAAATAAATTGAAAATTATAAAATCTGAAATTTAAATTATATCAGAATAATATCTGAAGACTATTTCTTTTAGTTTTCTATTAGTTTTACATATTTAGACTATTACAACAACAAAACATTTGCTCTAAATGTATTTTCTTTGTTACGAATTAGAAATTTCTGATTAAAAATGTAATTTATTTGGGGAAAAAAATCAGATAACGTTATTGTATAAATTATAAAGAAGTTGATCTTCTTTTTTTTAATCCAGATAGTGATAAATTTCATTTTATAAGCTTTTAAAAGTAAAAAAAAAAGACTGAAATTTTCTTTAAATTAAAATAATTATTTAGATACTGAAAAAAAGAAATTTTTTCCATACATAACCAAAATTTAATGAGACGCTTTAAATGATGGAATTTTCACAGCTAGGACGCAATGTTAAATGAGAATATTTTACATTGTAAGATGCAAAAATTATCAAATTAAAATGTATCAAAGTTCGTTTTAATTCAAACAATAAATATTGTTAGACGGAAATATTTTCCACTATAAAATACAAAAATGTTTTCATATCGAGGGCGTAATAAATTAAAAGGTGAGACATTTTGTTTAATTTAAATTCTAAGAATTGCTGATCTTGGGATGAATATTACAGTTAATTATTCTTTGTAAGATACAATAATATTTGTTTATCAACAGTGTGAGTCACTTATAAGCAAGAACATAATTTTTAATTAAATGTAATTTTATTTGTATCTTACAATAGAAAATTAATTGTAATTTTAATTGTAATTTTAATTGTAAAATTATTTAACAGCAATATTTTGACTTTAAACAAAACAAGATTTATTACATTTCAATTAGTTACATCCTCGAAATGGAAATGTTTTTGCTTCTTATAGGGGGAAATGTTCCCAATTAACAATATTTATTTTTTGAATTAAAACGAATTGTTTTACGTTGTAAATACTATTTTTCCATCGTACAAATTCTTCCATTCGATATGATTAGCTAATCGGCAAAAGATCATATGATATTGAAATGTACTCAGTAAAAGATTACCAAGTGACCAAATTATCGAAAACTAATACGCAAAGGCTTCGAAACCGACACAATTGTAGTCGGGAGGGGATGCTTGCTCGAAGGGTGATTTGCCTTGCGGACAAGAAGTCATATCTGCCGACCCCAGAAAATGAGATCGCCAGGACGAAATATAGTCGAGTTAGGACTTTCGGTGGAAGTTCGGCCAAGGATTATATGCTGTTTGGGATTGGATATTAACTTAATGCTTTATTTTTACAAGGATACGGCAATATTTGATAGTATTTAGGCTTCATATCTTTTCGAGCTTTAATGGTATACCCATTCCTAATTTTCTGGTATATACAAGTATACCCAACCAAACGTAGTATAGTTTTTTACAAAGTCTTATTATTCTTTTAACATATTTTTTTTTTAAATAATACAGTTAATAATGCAATTCATATATTTATTATACGGAACCCTCTGAGCGCGAGTAATACTTGCACTTGACTGTTTATTAAAAAGGTATACGTGAACTATATTGATTATTTTAAAGAAATAAAAAAGTTTTAAGGCTACATATATTGTTTCAACGCTGCAACTATGTCATAATCTAAACTTTTACCTCCAGAAACCTGCTGTGTGTTCATGTTAAATATACAAAACGAAATTCATGATATTCTGAAAAGATTCTCTGAAAATAACTTTAGCTAGCGATCTCTAGACATTATCTGCAAATTTATTGGAAGATCCTTATTAGCAAAAGTCATTAATCGTAAGCACATTCCAAAAGATGAATGTTTTTTCAAAATATATCTCTTTGAGGAACATCCAGTTGATTATCAAAAACATATTTAATTTGCATTGAAGGAATGGTTTAATTTATACATGTTGACTCTGGCTATATACAAAAATAACTTTTCTCACCTGCACCTCTGATGATTAAGATTTAATTATTCAGTATATGTGGTAAATTTTGTTTGAATTCGACGGCCAAATAAACATGGCTACAGTGGTGTTTCTAAGATGATGTTTAAAAATATTCCTCTTATCGCTGCCCAATCCCATTTCTGTTCTTTTTTACTTTCTTCTATCTTCAATAGAAGAAATTAGGGGGCTAATAATAAATTAAATAGTAAAATAAAATTTGCGATCACCTATGAAACAGAAAATGCTGGAAATGGTTTGTCATTGTGTTAAATGACTATTTGGGTTCTCTTCAACGTTTGTGTGCATCTATGTAAGCATGGTACTCATATTCGTGAATATGTCATTGCGTCTGTGAAAAATTCAAAAGTTTTTTGTTTATAGCATACAGAGTTTTCAACCAAATTTAACACAACTTTCCGAAAACCTGACAATGAACTGCAGCAACAGTGCACTTCATTTAAAACATGAATATATTAAATATTTCTTGAGATATGGACACTTGTATGAAATATTTTTTTAACTGCGCATGCGTTGATGATTTCTAAATTTTTATTTCCTAATTTTGTAGTCAGCTATTCTGGACAACTTCTATAAAAGGTCGAGTCAAATATCCTGAAAACTCAGAAACATATAGTGAGCTGATTGAAAAGTTGTAGAAAATGCCTTATAATAAAACTATTTTTACAATGTAAATTACTATATCGCCCCTATCTTTGTGCCAAAAATGAATTAACAATAATTCATATAAAACTGTTATTTGGAATAGAAAAGGTGGAAATGGATTGTTTTAACTCACCGTAATTGTCTCCGATTAATCAAAAACTAAATTTTTACATTTTCTATTTTAAAATAAAATCATAAAATAGATTCTCTTATAGCAGACAGCCGAAAACAATGTAACGACAGGTGCTCCAACATTCAAACAAAGATATTATGTCTAGTTCCTCGTGTAAAACTCATTTCCTTATGTAATGGAGCAATATTTAAAAAAATTGATCACCAACTGGAAGGGTATCAACTACTGGCTTGGTCACCCTATGTTGAAAACTAGATGTGAATATTAAAATTGACATTATTTAGTACAATATTTATATGTCGAAGACCCCCTAAGCAAACTTAAGTATACTTTTAATTAATAGACGTTCTTACTAATCGATTGGTACCAGTAACATTTTGATGCGATGATTTCCGTCACATTTAGCAAGGTGTGGTGATTTTTTGGTTTTCCAGATCTGTTCCTGAAATTTATTTTCTGCTTCTTTATATCTTTCAAAAAAATTTAAAAGTAATTTTAAGAGCAGCAAACAGATTATTTTCAAAATCACCAAGGGAATTGAAATTCTAACTTCAGTTTAAGATAGTAATCACTAGAGATTTAAATTGAAGTAAGAACATGTATCATCCATCATTTTACGTAACAAAACATATAAGTTTCTTAAAAGCTGCTTAGATTTTGTTACTTCTATGAGTTGTATTTTAAAGGAAACAATTTTTTGAAATAGGATGTATGTTGCTTAAAATATGCTTAGTTTTTTAATAACTAAATAATAGTACAACAGGTTTTTTTTATAATTTCTAAAATAATTCAAAAAAATTTATTAATGCTATCATTTAAAATATTACTGAAAATATAATACTTAGAAACCTTGCTCACTACCTCTTCACTGTAAAAAAAATTCCGCAACGTTCCTGGGAAAAAATGGGCAGCTGAGTTGCCCATTATTTCCAAGAAACATTTCTTGAAAATGACGAGAACTTTACAGTATATGTTAAAAACTTTCTGCAGAAATGCCAGTAAGTTTCCTGCGAAATACCAGGAATATTTCTGTTGACAGCAAAACATTACTGGCATTTCACAGCATGCGGGATCCGCAGACGATTTTTACATTTCCAGTTGACAAATTTCGCTTTATTATCATTATTTGTTAGAATGAAAAAATATTTTGAAATTGACATCAAAATTATTATTTATAATTTACACGAAAAAATAAATTATCAGTTAAAATTCAATAAAGTAAATATATATATGATATATTGTTTCTGAACTTTGCTTAAAATATAAAAATATATAAATGTAAATAATAATTAGAAAAAAAATCTAGACATAAAATATTTTGGATTTTCGTTAGTAATTATGTTAGATAAAATACAGTTAGATAAAATACATATAAATTTTCATGAAAAAAAAAAAAAAAAAAAAAAAAAAAAAACTAAACGTAATTGTATATTATTTCCGAAAATAAAAAAAAAATTCAAATTTGCAGCAATTCAAAGTGTCAAATATATATCAACTTTAAATCAAATTGTAATAAAGTGTTAAAATATAAAATTAATTAAAAAAAAAAGTCCAGAGGTAGCATCGAACTCGGGCCGTACGGGTGGCGTGCGAGCTTTCTGCGTCCACACCACGAAAGACACGTTGAGAGCTGCAAACTAATGGGTATTTGAAACGTATGCAAAACCTCTGCATCTAATTTCTGAAAATCTAAGTCCCATTTGAAGAAATCCTTTCACAAGAATAATTAGAGATAAGAACTCTAAAAGATACTTTAAATTAATCAAAATCGGTGAGAATCATGTTTGATGGTCCTCTGGTTAATGGCGATTCAAATAATAGGTGTATTTTTTTTTACACGGTCTGCTCCTTAAACATTCCACAGACAAGTACGAGATATAATCTCTTAGCGATGTCACGGAGGTATTGTATTTTCATCTGAATTGTCTTGACAATAGAGACGTAAAGGATTATGTCGTCTATTGATTTATTTGCATTCCATATTGATTTTTTTACATTCATTTAAGGAATTCTTTTTCGACACTCGCGCGCGAGCAACGGATTATAGCAAAAAAAAATAATAAATGGCGGCCGCAGCGTTTTGCTGTTTCCAACTTTTGGTTCAGGAACGTTTCAGATAAGAAAACCAGAATTTCACAGGAAAGAGCTAAATTATTCTGAAAACCTGAGAAAAGGCGAAACGTTCCTGGATTTTACATGGAACGTTACCATTTTTTTTTACAGTGTTGTATTCAATTTGTAGTTAAAACTTTTTGCTACAATATGCAATATCGACGTTAAAAGTTTTATTAAGGTAAGCTGGGGTAACTGGACTCACGAGGTAACTGTGCGATAGGCTATTTTATTAAAACCGTTGATGTATTTTCTGTTTTATCATTTGTCATCATTGCATCACCATATCTACTTCTTAAAACAACGGGTGTCAACTATGTCTTTGGTGTGATAGGTTGCCAAAAATTTAATTTTTTTTTTAGAGACAACGTCGATTTGGTTGAATTTCCCAGGCTTTTAATTATAATACGATGAGTATTTTTATTTTACAATCTTTTTTTTAAAGATTAGGCATATAAATACATTAATATTATTAGGTATCTATACATAATTACTTCATTTTCTACTCAAATGTAAGGCCAATGTTCCAGATACTGTGGTGTGGTTATCAGACCCAGGTCACTTAATCTAGCACAAAACTCAAACAATTATTACGGGGACATAAAATTTATTTAAACATTTTAAAGGATACAGAAAAGTCCGTGCTTCACAAGGGGAAAAGGGGGGATGGCCCAGAAAAAGCCACGCTGTAGCGCATTTCTTAGTTGTATACCATCAGCAGGCCAGAAGAGGAGTGATAACTTTCACTAGAAATTCACATATCTTGGCGTTACAAATTATCACCAATTTACAAAAGTTTTGGCGACTGAACGACGATGAATGTGATATGGTTTCCCTTCTAGACGTGTGAATTAGATGAATGCAAAATAAATGTTTTTTGTGCATTTGTGCGTCGACAAAAATTTGTTTTTTGTGCATATCCATTAAAGGATTAGACTAAATGATCGTTGCTTATTATTGCGCAACAGAAAAAGCGGACGTTAGAAATGCAGAGGAGTGGCATATGGTTTTAGATTGAACAATAGACAAAATGTAACAATAGTACATGTAATTCGTATAAAATACATCTTACTTTTTTTGTCATTTCTTTTCAACGGTCAAATTTTAGTAGCTACAACGTGGGCGAAAGCGGATAATGAACTCGAGTGTAATGTTACGAACAGCTGCACTTGTATTTTTTATTTTATTTTTTTTTTTGGGGGGGGGGTGATGAATGATGTCCGGAAGATTTAGAAAAGTGCCCCTTGGAGGGCATATTTTGGGGGAGGAGCTTGGGAGGTACATAAGATGAATAAGTGGTCACAGGCCTTTCCAACAATATGTCACATGTGGGGGTCGGTGAAAGTTTGAAAAATACCCCCCTTTGGGTCTACTATCGCGTGTCCTGGAATACATTCCCCCCCCTCTCTCTCTTTGAAATACCGGTTGCACAAAGGTGTTACTGTGCATACTGACTATATAGAAAATGAGTCATACAATGTAGCAATTTCATAAATTTCACTCAATTATTTCGATGTGAGGGCCAAAAATTTATTGATACACCTTCGTATGTATCTCCACCAACATCTTAGTCATGTTCTTTTAATGCCGAAACGGAATGTACATTTTGGAAAATAATGGCGATAAATATATTCACTTTAGGCAAAAGAAACGGAATAATAATTTTAATACTCCACATTTAATTGCATTAATTAACGCATTTAAAATCACTGTTTAAGCTAAAAACAACAAATCAGTTTTAAAATATATCACTGACGATCGTTTTTCAATAGATTGTACAATGTATAAACATTAATCTTGAAAAAGAACTTGGCATACTTTGGTATAAATATTTAATATACTGACATTTTATCTTCGTAAAAGACTGTAAAAATATTTCAATATAGAAAAATGGATTAACCTTGCAAGTGTGCGAATTTTATATTTTGTCTTTAGATTCAGAAAAATTCTCATGAGATTCAATGTGAGAGAAAAGGAATTCGTAATCCATCTTGTTATAAAATGATTTTTCGTTTATGTTTTAGTTTTGCCAATGTACTCTACAATAGACTACTTTTGAACAAATAAACATTTTAAAAAACGAAGCCAAATAAATCTCCATCTTGTTCTCAAAAAATATTTTTTTTTTCTTTCCAAATCTTTAAAGCTAAAACAGTGTGTGATACAATAGTAAAAATCTTAGCAGAAAAATTTTGCTATAGTAATTAAAGCTTTAACGCACATTTGTTTCCTAAATCACGCAACTAATGCAAAATTATCATTAGGATTAAATATTCCAACAATAATTACATTCATTAAATAACAACAACAACAACAATCAGCGGATTGGAAGTTGTAATTGTGAGATACTCTAACACCGCAAACGTAAAATTAATTTTATCGTTTCACTTCCACATTTTCTGGAAATATAAGCTAAAAGCAATTTAAATTGAATTTTGATGTTAATGAGAATTATTTTGTTAAAGTTAATTAAATATTCTAAAGGGGATTAATTGATTTTAAAAAGTTTCAAGAGGCTTATCGGAATTCGTAATAAAAATTTTAAAACTTCAGTCATTCATTAGAAAACAAGAATTAATCAATTGTGATAATCGAAGAAGGATTTTTGATATGTTAAATGTTATACAGAAGTAATTTAGAAACATTGGTATTAATGATGACGAAATTATGACGACTATGTTTAAAGCCTGATATTCTATTACATAATAAGGAAAGTTTTCTTGAGTTGCATACCGTTAACTCCGTTCATTAAACGGAAATATTTCAAAATTTGAACATTACATAAGAGTATTCCAGTACATTGACACACATTTAAAAAAATAAACATCAGTTCAATACAAATTTTTCTAAATACGTATGGGAATATAATAAAATTACTATACGTAACTTTAAAAATAAAATTATATGAAATTTATAATTTACAATTAGTAAAAATAGCATGCAATACATTCTAAGTTAATAAACAGAAAGCTTTAAAATAAAAATAATGCGAATTCAAGTTATCATTTTGAGGATTTTTCATATATATCCCCTCTGCTAACTTATAATGATAATTGTAAAATGTAAGAAAATTCTTAGCTATTTTAATCAGAAGTTCCGTAGACGCACAAAATCACATAAATTGTCAATGATAAGTGTTATAAAAATTCAACCATATATATTTTAGATAAGGCGTTATTCGTCACTTACAATTACAGAAAATAATGCTTTTTTTATTTTACTCTTTAAACTCTTTATTTGTAAATAAATATTATAACTATTCACCCAAGTTCTAAACAATACCATGATTTATATGTTTTACCTTCGTCAACCGAAATAGCAGAAAAGGTAAAACAACAATATCAAACTGTGACATTTGCTTAAAATTGGCTATTGAAACTTGGTGGGATACTATATGCAAATTGAAATACGGTTAACACAATTAGTATTTTTCTGCGGATTTATTTCTTTTGCGTATACATCTTAGATAAGAAACAAGCTCTGAAAACTTTTTTACTTCGCATCTGTAAAACGAAGCACCTCACTGGGTTTTAGACAATGGGATTTCACTAAATGCGATAATTTATCAAAAACTGTATAAAAATTTCGAATCTTAAATTTTCTTCATATTAAATACAGAAGAATCTAAAAATACAAAGTGTGTTTTAGATTTAAAAATAATTTTAAGTACCTAGTATTTTACAATCGACATGAAGAAAAGCATATTGTATCCTGCACTTTATATGATTCGGGAATTCTCCTGAGTATAATTTTGAAGGTATATAGATTTATCGAGCGATTTCACGAATGTAACTTCTTCTGAGTAAACATACTAACAATCACGTAGTTTACTCTATTAAGCAGGCACATTTCAACTTCGAAGCGTACAGAAATAATTGATCCGTCCATTTCTAAAGCAGTCAGCAATGTAATTAAAATCTCAATCAATAGCCTGAAACGTCGAGAAATTCTAAATAATTTGAATGTACGATAATTGCTTGATGGTAATAAATTTAAATTACATCTAACTTTAAGCTGGATAGTCCAGTTTTAATAAAAACTATGGAACACATGGGGATTAGATAGAGAAGAGAAACATTTAATTTTAATTTAAAAATTGATTTCTTTAAAGGATAAAAAAAAATATTTCACAGGATTGTATTTAATTTATCGTTTTAAAATTATTTTCTTTTTGTGCTTTCGTGTATTTTAAAAGTGTTCTCATTGATATTTAAAAGGAAAAGCCTTTAAATAATTAAAAAAAAAAATAGCCAGGGCGTTTCGTTAAAGTATTAATTGTGTCTTAACACAGATATTGGGATTTCATTTTTTCAAGCGTACTTTAAACAGAAAGTAATTAAAAAAAGTGTTCGAAAATAATTGTAACTGAAACGATACAGGCATATTTGTCTTCAATCTTTGAAAATAACCTGGAATAGTATCATATTCTTTCTACTGTCTATTTTTTTTAATTAATTTTCTTATATTCCATTAGAAATGTCTATTGTATCAGTACTTCGAAATTTTCAAGGAATTTATTTACAAATTATTTAAGGGAATAAAGGAAGCTTGTGGTTTATACTGTCGCATTCTTACGACAAGTTATGAACTTTAACGTTTATTAAAATCGACGAAAAGTTATGAACTTTAGCTTTTATTAAAATCGTATTAAGCAACTGACTTAATACTTTAATCAGCGATAATATTTGACTTGAATTTATCTCGGGTAGGCTGGCGTAAGGGTGCGCATCACTGAAACAACTGACAATAACGAAATAAAAATCTTCTTCAAAATTTCTGAGTTCAAAATTAAGTATAAGATTACAATGCACATTTAGTAATAATAATAAAAAAATTCATTCATAAGCAAGAAATATCTTAAAGTCTGAAAGCATACTTTTATACACCCTAATATGTAGTATAGACTTAAACAGCTGTAACAGTGCGCAGGATTCTAAAATATTGAATATAACTTATATGCCTCACATTTTACGTATTACAGTTATTGACACTTTCAAAAGTGCCTAGAGTCTCGTGCTGAATAATTATAAATTTCTTGATAGCCCCACCTACCTTCTCCTGATTTTGTAAGAGTTTTTTTTTTTTTTTTTTTTATTTAATCGCGTAAAAAGTTTTCTTTCTTAGAAATGTTAATAAGATCCTTTCATACTTCCCGTGTCTTGTATTTAGAATTTTTTTCGGTGGAATTCCGGAAAAGAAGCAATGTCTAACATTCAATATCTGTACCTGCGCGTAAAAATTCCAGAAATTTATAACTTTTAGACGTATTCAAGGGGAAATATCTCGTTTTATCAAATAAAATTATCGTTTACTTTTATATATGACGTCATTTTCAGTCGCTGAAATATTTTGCCTATTGTCTCAAACTCAATATCAGCAAAATGAAAAACTAGTGAAATATAAGAGCTTCATCAGGGAAATTGTGTCTTTTTTAAAGCATAACGTCATTTTCTGTTCAAATTTTTAAAAATGATATTTTTAATTGCAATGAGAAAATGGCGTCAGTAAGAATATAATCAATAAAAGTAACTGATCCACTTTTAATAGAAATGAAGCACTTCAGTTGCCACGATTAGAAAATTGGTATTAAAAACTATAAAAAAATTAATATCTCATAAATAAATTGAGATACAGCTTTCAAACAAATTGCATTTAAAAGTGCATTTTTTCTGCATACGACGGTGTAAACATTTAAAATGTGGGATGTTTAGAAGTTTAAAAATTTGCAGTAGCGAAAATTGCAAAAGCGAAATTTCATTTCAAATTTCAAAGTGTTGCCATTCGCAGAATGACGTATGCGTTACGCACAGATATGTTTGTCCTTTATAATATAGATAGATTCGCCTGATTTTAGAATTTTCACCCATAAGATTGTAACTAAACAACTTAGAAAGATATTGTATTCTTTCCTTTAAAATTATCCAATTAACGTTGCAAGCAATATAACATATATATAACTATTTAAAAGGTGACTCAAATATATAAAAATATTATTTATTGCAACTCGAGATCTTTCGAACACTCACGCATTCATTTTCAAAGGAAAAAAAAAGATGACTGACTGAATAGAAATACATTTTAAAAACAAAAACAAAATAGTACGCATGCGCAAGCGGAGTTCAGTCCATTTCTCTGCAGAGGGGTGAAAAGATCAGTTCATATTATCAGGAGGTCTTTAAATAGTTAGGATATTGTACCAAATTGCGGGAATATTTTAGGAAAGGACATCGTTAGAAACATTATCACTTCTAAGTAAAATTTCAATGGATTCACGGATTATGGATTATTAACGTTGTAAGTCCAATCAAAATCTATCCAGCAGAACTCAAGTTATAAGCAGCGAAACGAAATTCCCTTTTTGTCTAATACTATACGTAGTATATTAAATTAAATTATATGTGATCGGATGTGTTCAAACCGAACGCGAAAATTTCCTGGTATATTCATAGATGCACTAGCAAATAAAATTTTGCACAAAATAAAAATATGTAAAACATACGCAGTCTTACATAATAGAGCGTGTAAGAGCGAACATTTGCCTCGCTGAGAGAGAATGTTTTCGTCTAGAAAAAAATGTACGCCGTTGTGATTTGTTGTTGCTTTTCTACTAATTTTATTATTATTATCACCATTAAATGTTTATTGAAGATTGTTACTTGATTAGTAAGGTTTAACAACAAATTCAATTAATTTTAATGAATTAACAATCTATTACATTATAGACAGTTATTTGAAAAATGCGCACTCTTACACAACTCCACCCTATAACTGAGAATGAAACATGATCCCATTTTATTTTATTTTGTTAAAAAAAATTAAAAGAAATTTAATTAAGTGCAGTAACGCTTTGTTGATTGCAATCAATGGCTGCAAATTAAGTACTTTTCTGTAAAAAAAAAAAAACTATTTCAAAAAAAGAAAAGAATCATCACGAAATAAAGTTTGATTAAGTATTGTTATAAGAAGTGTAGTGGAACGCTTCATTTATTTTTCATTTTAATGCTAAAAGAAAATACCCAGTCTTGCTCAATTTACTTAATTATTAGAAAAAGTTCAAAGTTTCGTATTTAACTCCTTTTCTTACTACGAAACTGTAAGGCATTTAAACCTTGTTAAAAAATCTTTGTTGTTTTTCTATTTCTTGGAAAACATATATTTTTTTTCTTTTGCATGTCTTTTACCTATGTTTCCATAAACTCTCTTGTATTTTATCAAAGTCTGAAAAACTTTAGATTTTTTTGCTTCTAAATTACTTAATGCATATAATCCATAATCTTGTGTAATGTTTAGGATGTTTTAAAAAATGGTATTCATCAAGCGTTGTCTATGTGCAACGTTTGTGAAGTCTCACCTGAGCCCAACGACGTCCCTTCTCAACGTTATGGGAGTGTTTTTATCTTCGCTCAGCTTTGATATAAGCATGCCAAAATCAAAGCATTTCGATGAAAAGCAGATTTCATATATAGGGTAAAGTGCCTTAATGTCGGCCCCTTTCCCAATATCGCCCCCCTTTACTTCTCCGTTTCTGCGAAATTGGCGCCACTTATCACTCAAGGCACAGGGAACGGAAGGTAAAATGGATGAGGGTGAAAGTTTCGTTCCCCAAGACGCATATATATATTAAAGACGACGAATTTCCTATTTTTTGAAGATGCTTCTTCTTCAGACCTCAAGCTAAAATAATACTACAGATACTCATTCATTAGTTTTCACAAACGAAATGACATCATAGATGGCAGAAAAAAGAAATATTCTGTAATTCATCCTTCAGTGGACTAGTAATTTAGGTTAACAAATAGGGATGTAAAATTACAATCCTCCTTAAAATATCAATTTAATTATCTCTAACCTAAATTCACAGAATTACACATTTAAGGGCTTTACCAAGTGAACAATGTACAAATCCTCAAAAATTTATTTGTAAAGGGTTTAAGTTAAATAGTTATGAAATTTTTTCACTTCCTTGGTCACATTTTGCAAGGCATTTCGCAAACTCAGATGAAAAAGAAATCATGAGGAAAGCAGCATAGATGTTTCCATTTATTGGTTTGTTTTTAAAGTCAAAAAAATAAATAAAAATCAAAAGGTATAGTTTTTATGATGAAATTAATAGAGGTTTACATATGTGGACCCAGAGAGTAAAGAGGTTATGAGATTAACTCTATTTTAGTATTAACAGTTACACTGTTTTCTTGCTTTATTTCAAAGCATTGTTTCAATAACGGTTCACAAACTTCACCGCAAAGTTAAAACCAATATTTAACATTTTACCAAACAAGTTCCAAAAATAGGCAATATATACAAAAAGGAAATCAAAGAGAAAATATGTGGTCGACTTTATTGGAAATCTAACGCAGATCAATATAATAAAAAAGATTTAATTTATTTTCTTTTATTTTTGATAGTTATAGAAACCATGAAGATAAAACTTTGTACTGTACAAGGAAAAAGCGAAAATTGTTGACGAAGAAGAAAAAATGTTCGAAAGAAATTCGCAGTGAGAAACTGTTCCTTTTTAATATAATATATTTCATCCAAAGTATATTTTACCTTGAAAAGAGTGGATACATTCTATTAAATTCTGTTTTATGTTTTATAATACTGAAAAAACGTCCAAAATTAAAGAATATAAATATGACAGATAATTGTTTTAAATAAAAACTGTAAAAACAACTTTTATATGTATGCATAAAATGCCTTTATATACAGTTTAAAATGAATGCACAGTCAATATTTTGAATTATTCAAAAAATAAAATTTAAACCGAAAATTAAATCTACAAAAGACAAATTTAATACTTTCAAACCTTCTATGAATATTGATATTTAGCAAATTACGACAAATATCATATACATAGAGAGTGTTCATAAAGTCTTTCCCTGATTACAATAATTTATTAAAAAAAAAAAAACTAATATAATTAGGCATATACTTGTTTCAATACAGTGTAAAGACATTTATGAAGTTTTTAATACAGCTACTGTTAAGAATATCAATTACTTATTCAGCACTTTTATTACATTCATTCGGCTGTAGAGCTTGCACAATTTGCACTTTTATAAGCATTCAAGGTATGACGTTTATGAAGAATTTTTGTAACTATTGTCCGAGGTATTTGCAATTCACGTGACGCACGCCGAGTAGACTTCCTAGGACTAAGCTGATATGCATAGAGAACGAGATCCAACGCTGTGCATACAGTTTTTTTTTTGTAACCATGGACAGACTTTATGACCACCTTTTGAGAAATCCGGCTCTTCGCAAACAGCCTAGGCTCTTTGCAAAGAACCAGGATAATTGGAGAATCCATCTCCCTTTTTCCAATTAGCCTGATATTTTTCAGGCTTATTGCAAAGAGTCTAAAAAGCGTTAGGCTAATTAAAAATGGCCACTTATTATCCGATCAGGGTGATATTTTTAGCTCACAGGCTATCAAAGCCTGAGAGCTTATGTTCTCGCCGATTCTGTATGTACGTGTGTACGTGTGTACGTACGTACGTATGTACGTAACGCGATAACTCTTGATAGAAAAATCCGATTTGCTTCAATTTTTTTTCCTACGTTCATTCTGATAAGGTGCTAACCTGATTAGTTTTTGGGGTTCATTGTTTAAGGATAAAGGGTGAAAAGGGGGAATAGTCCACCCCCTTAATTTATATAAATGTATTTTTCATGCAGAAATATTCGATTTGCTCCAAATTTGGTATACCGGTTTATTGTGTTAAGGAACTTCCCTGATTAGATTTGGAAGCTCATTATTTAAGTATAAAGGGGGGGAAGGGGGCTTCCCCCCTCAATTTAGATAAATCGGTTTTTCATGATGAATTATTCGATTTGCTCCAAATTTGGTATACCGGTTTATTAAGTTAAGGAGCTGCCTTGATTAGATTTGGAGGTTCATTAGTTACATATAAAGGGAGGAAAGGGGGGCTATACCCCCCCGTAATTTAGATAAATGGGTTTTTCATGCAGAAATATGCGATTTGTTATAAATTTGGTATACCGGTTAACTATGTTAAGCAGTTTCCCGGATTACATTCGGAAGATCATTATTATGTATAAAGGGGAGAAAGGGGGCAATTGCCTCTCCCCTTAATTTAGATAAATGCTTTTTTCATGTAGAATTATTCGATTAGCTCAAATTTGGTATACTGGTTTATAATGTTAAGGAGATGGCTTGATTAGTTTTGGAGGTTCATTAGTTAAGTATAAAGGGGGGGCTAGCCCTCACCCTTACTTTAGGTAAATGCGTTATTAATGCAAAATTATTCGATTTGCTCCAAATTTGGTATACAGGTTTATTATCTTAAGGAGCTTCCCTGATTAGATTTGGAGGTTCATTAGTTAAGTATAAAGAGAGGAAAGGGGGGCTAGATCCCCCCCTAATTTAGATAAATGGTTTATTCATGCAGAGTTATTCGATTTGCTCCAAATTTCGTATACCGGTTTATTAAGTTAAGGAGCTTCCCTGATTAGATTTGGAGGTTCATTAGATAAGTATAAAGGGAGGAAAGGGGGGCTAGACCCCCCCCCCCTTAATTTAGATAAATGGGTTTTTCTTGCAGAGTTATTCGATTTGCTCCAAATTTCGTATACCGGTTTATTATGTTAAGGAGCTGCCTTGATTAGATTTGGAGATTTATTGATTAAGTATAAAGGAGGGACAGGGGCTAGTGTCCCCATAATTTAGATAAATGGGTTTTTCATGCAGAATTATTCGATTTGTTTGAAATAAACCAGTTTATTACGATATGGCTTCCTTCATTTGATTTGGAGGTTCATTGGTTAAGTATAAAAGATGCGAAGGGGGGGGGGGGGGGCGATTGCACCGTCCTTTAATTTAGATAAATGGGTTTTCATGCAGAATTATCTAATTTAGTTTAATTTTTTTTTTCTAGGTTCATTCTAATAAGGAGCTTTTCTGATTAGATTTGAAAGTTCATTGGTTCAGCATAAAGTGAGAAATGGGGGAGCTAATACTCCCCCTTAATTTAGTGAAATGGTTTTTTTCATGCAGAATTATCTGATTTGCTTCAAATTTGGTATACCAGTTTATTATGTTAAGTAGCTTCTTGATTAGATTTGGAGGTTCTTTGGTTAAGTAGAAAGGGGGGCAACGGGGACTAATCCCTTCATTTATTTTTCGAGGGACATTATTCTTTGAAATAAGAGTATAATATACAATTATTGTGAATAGCCTGTGAGCTCAATGCCATAAGTTTAACTGTGCAATTTTCTTTTTATTAGGTTTATTAACGCATAACCCTACCCAAACCCGAAAAATAAATTACAATAGGCCATACCCCGATCCAAGCAAGACAAAATAATTTCAGTCTACATGCAACCCGACCCGAACTTGAGAGTTTCATTTGAAAAAACCCGAAATCCCGAACCAAATCTGATAACTAACAAAAATATTCCAAAGATCCATAACCGGATCCGAACAAGACAAATTAGTTTCCGTGGACACGCAACGCTACTAGAACCTAAAAGTTCCATTCGAAATCAACCTGAAACCCGTTCCGAACCAATTCTTAACAAACAAAAATATTCCAAAGAACTATAACCCGATGCAAGCCAGACAAATTAATCTCCGTCCACCGGCAACCTGATCCGAACCTGAAAGTTCTAATTGAACTCAATCCGAAACCTGGTTGTGGTCGGTTTTCGGGTTGACTTCAAATGGAACCTTCAAGTTCGGATCCGTTTGAAAAAAAATTAAACTAAATTAGATAATTCTGCATGAAAACACATTTATCTAAATTAAGGGGAGGGGCAATCGCCCTCCTTTCCCCCCTTTATACTTAACCAATGAACCTCAAAATCAAATGACGGAAGCCATATCGTAATAAACTGGTATATCAAATTTGAAGCAAATCGAATAATTCTGTATGAAAAAACACTTTTATCTAAATTAAGGGGACACCAGCCCCTGTCCTTCCTTTATACTTAACCAATAAATCTCCAAATCTAATCAAGGCATCTCCTTAACATAATAAACCGGTATACGAAATTTGGAGTAAATCGAATAACTCTGCATGCAAAACCCATTTATCTAAATTAAGGGGGGGGGGGTCTATCCCCCCTTTCCTCCCTTTATACTTAACTAATGAACCTCCAAATCTAATCAGGGAAGCTCCTTAACACAATAAACCGGTATACCAAATTTGGAGCAAATCGAATATTTCTGCATGAAAAACCCATTTGTATTAATTAAGGGGGGGGTGGGTAGCCCCCTTTTCCCCCTTTATCCTTAACCAATGAACCCCAAAAACTAATGAGGAAAGCACCTCATCAGAATGAACCTAAAAAAAAAAAATGAAGCAAATCGGATATTTCTATCAAGAGTTATCGCGTTACGTACATACGTACGTACGTACACACGTACACACATACATACAAAATCGGCGGTAACATAAGCTCTCAGGCTTTGATAGCCTGTGAGCTAAAAATATCACCCTGATCGGATAATAAGTGGTCATTTTTCAATTAGCCTAACGCTTTCTAGGCTCTTTGCAATAAGCCTGAACAATATCAGGCTAATTGGAAAAAGGGAGATGGATTCTCCCACGGTATCTAGAACTAGCGGTAGGGATCACGCGCATCCTTCTTCTCTCTGATGACGTCAGCTGGACACCAACGTTTCTCTCCTCAGCTCCTGAGCAGTGTTGTTTATGCTGTCTTTTACTAGCAGGAGCAATTCTTTTCAGTAAAGCGCTCCAATATTTCGTCTTTGATGACAAATATATTTTTTCCATTATGTGTATTTTCAAGGAATTGAATATTTATATATATATATATATATATATATATATATATATATATACAACATATATATATTAATATAAACTGACTTAATACTTTTAATTTATAATATATCATGAAATAAAATGTAAGTTTATTGCTTATCAATTAAACCAGCATAAATTTAGTTTTAAATAGTAAAACATCGCGATAAGCAAAATTTTAATGACAACTTTATTATGTGAAAAGATTAATTTCGTTTCTTCGCGAATACGTTAAAAGCATATTGACAGGCTCGTAGATTGCTTAGAAAAAAAACTTTTGATGATTTATTAGATAAATACCATGTTGCTTGGCAGAACTATTTTGGGGTGGACTTTTTAAGGTAAAAGGATCTGAATATTACCATTTCTGTGCTAGTTTAAATCTTATTAAGTAAATACGCTAACTTCTAAACTGAGAAGGCAAACAAAAGGATGAAAAAATCATACGCATTTTCACTTTTGAATTATCATATTTTGATTTTCTATAATGGCCGGTGGAATGTTAGTATAGAGCCTACGAAGGAACGTCAACCTCTTCCATCGTTTCGCAATTTACTCTTTTATTTTATTTTTTTTTTAAGGGAAAGAAGCTCTCACAATCTTAGGCCATACGAAAAAAACCCTTGTGATACGAAAAAAAAACCTTCCGCAAACTAAAATTCGTTAATCTTGAACAAACGAAACTATTGTATATCTTACACGTATTCGACACAACTTAATATTTTCAGATTATATAAATATTTTACAAATTGACTTGATTTATATATTATTGAATTTCTGTTATATACATATATACATTTCTTAAAAACAGAATTTTTATGAATCTTGTCGTTAAACACTACTGTATGACTACAAAGTCATCAAATGCCGGATATTTACTTTTTATTATATCTTTTAATATCTGAAAAACATTCGGTTGTTGGTTAATAAAAGTTCCATGAAACTGGTTAAATACTTTTTCCATTTTTATTACAGCATCAAAACATTCATCTGTTGGTTTCATTAACAAGCCTCTAGAAATTGTTTGCAGCCAATTTTTTCCAGAAAAGTGGGTATCTTTAGTCAAACTATCATATTTTTGTGCTTTTTCTGGATCTTTCTTCTTAACTCGGTATGCGATATATCCTGCAATCATTTCTAATAATTCTTTTTTTTCTTTCACCGTTTCACCGAAACTTTCATAATTTTCTTCAAATCATTGAGAAACCCATCCACTGCATTTGCGAATTCTTCTTCGTCATTTTCGATTTGATTAGACACATCAGTGTTTTCCTTTATATGATGCAAAGGAATTTCATCTGTGTTTTGTGATTTTTGAAGATCATTTAAGATGTCTGCGCTCAGAGTTTGGACGTTTTTTTCAGCTAGACAGTTGCTACTATTAAATATTTCATTGGCATTGCGGCTCATAATTAAGGATTTAATTCTATGTGTTACTGTTGTGGGAAGAGTGTGGTCATAAAATCTTCCCAGACCCCGAATTTGGGAAAAATAACTTTCGAGAACATCTCGGTTACATCTTGATGACATATCGTATGAGTAACGCTCAGATTTTAAATCCTTAAAAAGACCTCGGAGACTAGTTATCGAGATTAAAAAACCTTTCTGAAAAGGTAGCAGGCCGACTATTTTCGTTTTCTCTTTCTCATTCTTTTGATTTATTTTTACTTTTTCTACCACTCTCATAGTGTTAATTAGATTATATAACTTTTCTAGAGCTTCGTCTGGTTCCTAAATAAAATTTCCGTATGCACTTTTTAAAAAATGAGTTTTACAAAATGGAACTCGAGAGTTAAGAACATCAAAGCCATTGTTTACAATTTCTACCATTTCTCCTACGTGTTTAAATTCGGGGAAATTGTAAGAAACTGATTTTGCAACTGTCAGTGAAAATAACTCTGCATCTTTTCTGATTTTCTGTCTTTCTGTTCCAACTGCTAGAATGCTTCATAGTCAGCATGTGCGCATACTGCAAGTCTCCTTCACCGCTCTGCATTTCAATTAATTTTACGGAAGGCTCTTTTGTAACTAATTTTCCATTCTGAAGTTTATAGCCGTCATCAATTAGGTGATTCCTTAGTAGTTTTAAAGTATGGGGAATATCACAAAATACCCATATATTTCTCTCTTCAAATGATAGATTTTTCATTGATGAATTATTTGGTGATATATTTAAATCGGTCATGAGTTTTCTATTTGATGGGCCCCATGTCGGAGATGAATCCTCTAATTTTGAATCCAGTTTTTTCAACAATTAGAACAGTCTGTATCAGCAGTTCCTTTGTTATTGCTGTATCAAAATGATAAAATATTGGCTGCATCCATTTCCCAACTAAACGTCTTATAACCATAACTTGTACATTATTCTGGGGTCCCCTTATTATTTCATCAATTTGATCGAAACATAGTTCACTCTTAACCTTCATTTCATTAGAACTAAGGATGACATCTTTTTCATATTCTTGAAACAAAGTTGCTTCCGCTTTTAAAATACCCTGACTTAGGTTAATAAATCCTGGTGGAACTGAAAAGTGCCTAAGACGCCATTTTATGGTAATTTCGCTGGGAAGAGGAAATTTTAATACATCTCTAACAAATATCATAGCTTTATTTGAGATGCATCTTAGAGTAATGGCCTTAGAAATGTCTTCAGGAGACCAATTAAAACATCTTCCTTTTAATACGAATTGGCGCTGGCTTTCTGAAAAAGTGCCTCTTATTGATTGATACTTGTACTTTAAGTGTGTTAATTCGCTGTTTACAGTATTCAAATGCTCTTTTAATTCCACGACTTGAAGTTTTAAATCTTCATTTTCTTTTTTCAAAGATTCTAAAGTAATATGTAGTTTTTCATTATCACATTTACAACTGTTTGTTTTTTCTAAATTTTTTTCTTCATTACTTAAAGGATTTTCAACATTACCTCTATCATTAGTTGTAGACAAAAGTTCTTCCACTTCTTTACGAACATTGTGTTTTTCTGCTCGTATTCTGCGATGATCATTAAGCATGTCAGGATTTAAAACTGCACTACATGCAGGCAAATTTAAATGAGGATTAGCATCTGGTTTAAGAATAATTTTCTTGGGAAGATTTAATAATTCATTCTTTAAATCACGCAAGTAATCATTTTCACCAGAATGGGCCGAACACACTCGGGTTATATGCACAGAAAATGAATCTGCTCGTCGGTAATTATTAATCCATTTAGATTTGACTTCTCTGTCCTTCGGAAATCTATGGAATTTAATATTTGATTCCTTCTGCTGTCTATCGTGATGACTACAACCAGCTATTGCACAGCAAACCATGATTAGCAAGTAAAAAATTGAATCACAAAGAAAAAATAGCAACGTACATTGATCTCGAAGATAACTAACTTAACTGACCAATACTTGGAAGAGCGTGGGAGTGAAAGCGCTCTGGTGTCCAGATGACGTCGGAGGAGGGAGAGTGTTACTGCGCATACTTTGGTGATCCCTACCGCTAGTTCTAGATACCGTGGATTCTCCAATTAGCCCGGCTCTTTGCAAACAGCCTAGGCTGTTTGCAAAGAGCCGGATTTCTCAATTAGCCTACGACATATATAAAGTCATTGACTAAGCGTGTGCATTTATATCATGTTATCCATTTGTTGGTATCTGCAGTCTACATGACGCACGCCGAGTAGACTTCGTAGGACTAAGCTGATATGTATGGCGAACGAGATCCACTGTTGTGCATGTTTTTTTTTTTTGTAATCGGGGAAAGACTTTATGACCACCCTGTATATATAAAGTCATTGCTAAGCGTGTGCATTTATATCATATTGTCCATTTGTTTGTATTTTCAGTTCACGTGCCGCATGCCAAGTAGACTTCGTAGGACTAATCTGATATGCAGGGCGAACGAGATCCAGTGTTGTGCATACATTTCTTTTTTTTTTTTTTTTTTTGTAATCAGGGAAAGATTTTATGACCACCCTTTCTATATAAAGTGATTGACTAAGTGTGTGCATTTATATCATACTGTCCATTTGTTGGTATTTGCAGTTCACGTGACGCACGCCAAGTAGACTTCGTAGAACTAAGCTGATATGAATGACGAAAGAGATCCTGTGTTGTGCATACATTTTTTTCCTTTTTTTTTTTTTTTTTTTTTTTTTTTTTTGTAATCAGGGAAAGATTTTATGACCACACAGTATAGATAAAGTGATTGACTAAGTGTGTTCATTTATATCATATCATCCATTTGTTGTTATTTGCAGTTCACTTGACGCACGCCGAGTAGGCTTCGTAGGACTAAGCTGATATGCATGGCGAACGAGATCCACTGTTGTGCATCCATTTTTTTTTTGTAATAACGGAAAGACTTTATGGCCACCCTATATATATAAAGTCATTGCTAAGCGTGTGCATTTATATCATATTGTCCATTTGTTGGTATTTGTAGTTCACGTGACGCACGCCGAATAGTCTTCTTGGGACTAAGCTGACATGTATGGCGAACGAGATCCACTGTCGAGTCTATATATTTTTTTGTAATCAGGGAAAGACTTTATGACTACCCTGTATATATAAGGTCATTGACTAAATGTGTGCATTTATATCATGTTGTCCATTTTTTTTAGTTTACAAGACATTATCAAGAATCAGTGAGTGCATAAAGGTATTTCTGAATCATAAACTTGTGAAACCGATCTACGACACCAATTTACGAAAGACTTTCAGAAGAGGGAGGAGCTTCTGCTGTTTTAAAACACAGATGTTAGACAAAAAAGGCCATCGGTAATGTTTTAAGAAAATTTTCCAGTTTTAAATACTCCAAAAATTAAGCAACATTTACCGGATGCTTTCGATAGCACACAGTTTGTCAAACGTTTACCAAAATTCTTGACGAATTATCCTTCAATTTCGAGGGTATAAAGAACATGTTTGGCTTCACATTTTTAAGTGAAGACAGAGTCGTGAGGATAATTAAGGGACTGACATTAAATTTAATAACAAAATAAAGTTTGCGATGATCCATGTAAGAGAAAATTCTCAAACTGGTCTGTCACTGTCACAAATGATTATGTTGGTCCTGTTTCATTTTCGTGTGTATTTGTGTAAGCATAGCACGCAAATTCGGAAGGACATAACGTTTCTGTGAAAAATTCAAAATGTTACAGAGCTTTCAACCAAATTTAACACCACTTTCCGAAAACTTGAAAAAGAACAGTAGAAACAGTACACTACAATAAAAACATAAATATATTGAATATTTAATGAGAAATCGGCATTTTTTATGACATGATTTTTAACTGCGCATGAGTGAAAGATTCCAAAATTTTTATTTCATAATTTTGAAGTCAGCTATTTAGGGCAACTTATATAAAATTCCAGTCAAATATTGTAAAAATTCAGAAATGTAAGGCTTTCTAAGAGAAGCTTTATTATAAGGGATTTTCCACAATTTGAAAACCAGCTCACTGCATCTTGCTGAGTTTTCACAATATCTCACTGGACTTTTTCAACTAAATACGAAAGTGTATCAATAAGTTTTTTCCCCTCACATAGGAATGATTGAGTGAAATTTATGAAATTGCTACATTGTATGGGTCCTTTTCTACATAGTCACCTTCCACAGTAACACATTACTGCAAACGGTATTTCAAAGAGAGGGGAGAGGATGTGTTCCAGGTGGCGTGATCGTAGACCCAAAGGGGGGGGGCATTTTTCTAACTTTTGCCGACCCCCACATGTGATATTTGTCGGAAAGGCCTATGACCTATTCATGCATGCACATCACGAGCCCCTCCTCCCATCTTTGTTCTCTAGGGGGCACTTTTCTAAATTTTGCGGACATCATTCATACCTCCTGCGGGTCAAATTTGAGAGGAGGGGCTCGAGAGTTGCATAGCATGAATAAGTGGTCACAGACCTTTCCAACGAACTATTACATGCGGGTGTCGGTATAAGTTAAAAAATGCCCCCTTTAGGTTTACTATTGCGCCTCCTGGAATATATCCTCCCCCTCTCTTTGAAATACCATTTGCACAAATGTGCTACTGTGCACAATGACTATATAGAAGAGGACTAATACAACACAGCGATTTGATAAATTTCACTCAATTATTTCCATGTGAGGACAAAAAGTTATTGATACACCCTCGTATTTTTCAATTTCCTTTGTACTACATGCTACTGTAACACTTACCTGAGTATTGAATTATGCGTTTTGCATTATCTTCAAAATTAACAGAAATATTTCAAAATATGAATTTTTTATTAAACATTACCAGTTTTTTATATTTGTGTACCTATAAAATAATTACATTATCACTTAGAGCTTAGATTCTAGTTGAGAACGTAGTAAAATGGAATGCATTCTGACAAAATTTCACAGAAATACTTTTAAAACATTTTATGTAATGAAGTTTATCAAACATGGAGATAACGGAAAAAATTATTTTCCAGAAATCGTAGTTAAGATTTCTTTTATTTCTTTCAGATGCATACAAAATGAATCTAGCAATGTCAATTAGGGTTTATTAGTGTTTTTACGTAAAAAACTTAAGAAAAGGTTGCACAGAAGCATTGTTTACATTTCTCCTGTCCTACCTACGCTTACTTCCAGTATTTGATTAATTACTTCCTGTTTATTAAACTGGTCAGAGCTCCTCTTCTAATAATCATACAAATACACGTAAAACAAATTTCGTCTCGTAAACGATTGTTTTTTCAAATAAAATAACATAACTCTTTGTAAAACATTTACGAAAACGGCCATTTTAATGCAGGCAAATACCTTAAATAAATACAAAATTTGCCCCATCAAGTGTTTATATATGACATTATACTTGCGCAACTACCCAAAATGGCATAAATATCTTAAGATAAGCAAGTATTTGATGATAGATGACGCCACTAGTTGGCTTTCGAGAAAAAAAAATAAACTCAGAAGCCAGAACCTAAGATAAAGCAGAGGTTGTGTGTATCACGTTGAAAAAAAAAATAAAGCGAGAAAAAAATAGAAAATTGAGAATTAATATTAATTCAAACTAGTTAACATATTAAAAAAATATGGTACTTCTCCATTATCCGTTCGACCACTTTTCATAAGAAAAAATATTCGCCATACTGTAACGCCCAATAGACAAATGTTGCCATTTAAATCACACACACACAAAGAATGTAAGAAAAGCTCCATTCACTAAAGTGTCAACTAGAAATAACATTTAATAAGAAAATTTAGAATATATTAATAAAAAAAGAAAAAAATCTTCTATATTCATTTATTTACACTTTTTTTAAAATTCCTAATTCCCTCTCGGCTGGCGAATTTGTAACACCAGTTGAAAGTGGTCTATTGTAAATAAAAATGTATCGTAACATTTTTTGCAATGTTTTTTTTTCTCTTTTAATATCTTTGAGCTGCATTAATTAACAAAATAACTAATAAATCAGTGAAACAGATTTAAAAATACCAATAAATGTCTAACTAAAAATCACTTGATGATATAATAAACTCGTGATGTGACGTCATGCGACGTCAAATGAATGTGAAGCCATGATTACACATTTTTGGTGTTAAATCCTATAGTTTCGCGATTGTGTGTGTGAATGAAAAGTGGTTTTAAAGTTTAAATGAAAAGTAGTGGAAGGGATGATGGATAAGTAAAATCTTATTACAAACTAACATAAAATTTATATTTTAACCAATTCACAATAAATATCTTTTGGTTTTAGTATAAGTGTGGTGCTGAAAATGTATTAGATGAACGCAATTTCAAATGCATTGATATTGAATACTAGCCGCCTTTGGCGACCAGTTTGGTCTCCTTTAAATATATGCTAAGCATTGTATCATGTTACTTTTATTCATAATTAAATTTACTTGCTCAAGCCCTCGCCAAATCGGAAGAGTCTGATACAGAAGTCATGAACTCGGTATTTTTATGTTAGCCGAGTGTATTTGAGAAATCGCCAAACATTGTACCTGTCGCAATTTTTTAAACGAAATTTAAAATTCGAAAAATTCAAAAATTTAGCGGAAGTTAAAAAAAAATAAATTTTAAATTTTGTAATTTCTAAAAAAAAAAAAAAAAAAAAAAAAAAAAAAAAAAAAAAGAATTTTGAATTTAAAAAATAATTGATAAAATATTTTTTAACAAATTTTGGCATTCAGATTCATTCAAAAAAATTACAAAAATTCTGTAAAATTTTAACGATTAGATAATGAAATCTATAAAGAGGGAAATTTTAAAAACTCCGACGCACAGGAAGACAAACTAGGGATATTTTTAACATCATGCAAAGGCGCTACCACTCAACCGCCCAGACTACGCTAACGACCGACGAAACCTTGCAACCTTTCCTATCTCGTAAGTTGCAGGACTAGCTTTTGTCCACCGGTTGTCCACGAATCACCGCCTAGAATTGTCCATCGATTGTCGCCTATGTTCTTGAGACTGATCAACCGTGCTGGCGTGACGAAGGGAAAGTTCGATATGCGGAAAGAGATGAAGTGAAGCGAAGATAATTGATCTGCTGAGAAATGAAGATTGTTTTTTTTTTTTTTTTTTTTTTTTTTTTTTTCAAGTACGAGCGGACTTGTTATGAGTGCGTTTTAAAGTGATGAATTTTAGATATGTTGTAGAGAGTGGTGTAATACATTAATATCCATGTTGAGGATGATGAATTTTAAAATGTGTGAAGAGTTTTTAAATTGTAAATGTGAACTGTTGAATAAAGTGTATAGATGTTAATCGTAAACACCAAGTTCTTTACACTGGAACAAAACTGCGACGTTACACTACGCTCAAAAAGACTGAAATTAAGGTTCTGTTTTATAATCTGAATCACAGAAATGGTTGGGTGCCATTAAATGAATTCATTTAATTAACATAGTACATGACTTTTTCGAATTTTTATGATTTTTTGTGTGATCGGAGGTATTTAGCTAAAAGTATACAAAATGTCAAGTTTCCAACTTGTACTGTTTTTGAGAACGATCTTTGTGACAAACATGCAGAGGAGTAAGAATAAGGTTTTTTCAGATGAGTGAAACAAATTATAAAATTCATTTAATACATCGATTAGTAGAAATGCAGTTTAGAATGAGTTATAGATGCATTAATTTATCTTGTTCCAAAAGCATTATTGGTTACACAAAACAAAAATATTTTTAAATGAATGATTTATTTTGCCTTTGCATCTTTACAACTTTCTTGGCGTTGGGGGAAGGGTAATTTTTTAATTCGGAAATATTTCTATATTTCTATTAAGAACATTATATTTGTACATTTCCTAATTCTACAAAATACTAAGAAAAACATTTAAAATAAAAGATTTGAGTGGGGTTACAAGTATTGCACAGAATCCATATAAATTCAAATTTTATTAATCCTTCTAAATCCTTCAACTCTTCTAAGATTCTTCTAAAATTTAGTAAATGATTATGTAATTTTTCTAATGTAGTTTCAAAAATTCGCGAAAAAGGCTTTAGAAGATAAAATTTTCATGAATTCATAATTCAGTACATAAAGGTTTAAAAGACAAAACCCAAGAGGTTTACTTAACCGAAACAGATATACGTGGAAATAACTGACACCATCTGCGATCTGCTTTAGTAAGCTTATTGATGCATACGCATGCTGGTAGCTATGTAGCTTCAGCGCTTTCTATGGTCAATTATCATGACTATTTTATATTTGTTTAAATAAAACTTTCGATCATGAGAAGAATTTTGCTCCAAAGAGAACTTTTTTGCACGGGTCAATCCATTTCAAGTGGTCCAGCACTGGTTGCTCGACAATTTTTAAAAAATCTGAAATTTTTTGTACAACAACCCTAACATGATGGAAGTTCAAAATGACTATTATTTTAATTTTATTAATTTTTGTTTGTGCATGGCGGCCATCTTTGTTTCATCGTCTACAGGAATTTTCTCACAAGAAGGGTTTACGGAATTCTAAATAATTCATCGTTTATATATCCAAGTGCAGATTAAAGCAATTTGTACAGAATACATTGTGCTAAAATTTTGGTAATGGGGTAGTTTCCGTAACTAACTGCTTATTGGTAAAATTTAAGCATAAAGTTTCAATTTTTTTTCCAAAATTTGTCCGTTTACAAGAGGAAATTTTTCTAGCAAGGAAAACTGTCAACATGACATTTTTTTTTTTTTTACAAATAGGCCGAAAGTACTTGTACTCACACGCCGAGTTCCAGATCTGGGACTTGCTTTCTCTTCGCTAAAAAAAAATCACAATGTTTTCAAAAATGACAAAAATCGCTCTTTTCAGGCTTTGATATCTCTGGTGGGGCACGAGATAAAAATCTGAATTTTTTTTTATAAGAGTATTGTATGGTAGTGTTATGCACAAGAAAATTCAGGATGGAGATTTGACTACAAGCTGAGGTATGGCAAGGGCAACATGTCAAAACAATACTGCCAAACTATTGTTTTGTTCTAGTCACAGCTAAGTATTTATCTCAGAGTATCATTTAAATTTATTTTTTACATTATCTTTAAATAATAGTAACAGAAAATAAAGCCTTTTGTAGTTAATTTAAAAAATAATTATGCTTAGGCCTACATTTTGTATGGTTTCATTAATTTTTGTTGTAATTTTAGTAACTAAAAGAAATCTCAGCACTTTTACATATATATATATATATATATATATATATATATATATATACAAGACCTCAGACAAAAACAGAATAGGGAAAGAGAAAAGCTGTTAATGTTGGCACACTTGTTGAGACATGGTCAAATGTGTCAAACACATTCCTGCTTGTCTGTTTAAAAACCAGAATTTTAATGCTGCTTGCCAGTCCTTGAAACTTGTTCCTACCATAAGTATGTTCCTGTAAATGAAAAATTATGCGATGTTACCATGCATCAGCCTCAAGTAATTTTCAGAAAGTAAAGATACCTAAAGCCTTTTCAAAATTTATACTGCAGAAAAATCACATTTTTGCATAAAAAGTAAGCTAGGAATTATTGATGAATTAAGACTTGCACATAGTGATTTCAAAGTATATTTCTATGAGCCAGCAGGCCCAAGATCTTCAGTCAAGTTATAAAGAGATGACAAGACTTCGTTCCTACAAATAAAATTTTGAGAAAGATCAAAATTGTGGTTTTTGAACCAACAAGCAAGAATGTGTTTTCACACGTTTGATCATGTCTCAGCAAGTATGACAACATCAACAGCTTTTCTTTTTCCCTATGTTGTTTTTGTCTCAGGTCTTGCATAAAAATATTTTTTTTCTTTATGTAAAAGTACTGAGGTTTCTTTTAGTTACTAAAATTACTTACAACAAAAATTACTGAAACCATACAAAATGTATGGCCTTAGGCATAATTATTTTTTAATTACTTGCTAAGCTTTGCAAAGGGCTTTATTTTCTGTTACTATTATTTAAATATAATCAAAAACATAAATTTAAATGACACTCTGAGATAAAAACTTAGCTGTGACTAGAACAAAACAATAGTTTGGCAGTATTGTTTTGACATGTTGCCCTTGCCATATCTCAGCTTGTAGTCAAATCTCCGTCCTGAAATTTCTTGTGCATAACACTACCATACAATACTCTTATAAAAAAAAAATCAGATTTTTATCTCGTGCCCCACAGAGATATCAAAGCCTGAAAAGTGCGATTTTTGACATTTTTGAAAAAATTGGGATTTTTTTTAGCGAAGAGAAAGCAAGTCCCAGATCTGGAACTCGGCGTGTAAGTACAAGTACTTTCGGCCTATTTGTAAAAAAAAAAAAAAAAAAAAAAAAAAAAAAAAAATATATATATATATATATATATATATATGTATATATATATATGTGTGTCATGTTGACAGTATTCCTTGCTAGAAAAATTTCCTCTTGTAAACGGAAAAATTTAGCAAAAAAAAAAAACTGAAAATTTATGCTTAAATTTTACCAATAAGCAGTTAGTTTCGGAAACTACTCCATTACCAAATTTTTAGCCCAATGTATTGTGTACAAATTGTTTTAATCCGCAGTTGAATTGGATAAATAAACGATGAATTATTTACAATTCCGTAAACCCTTCTTGTGAGAAAATTGGTGCAGACGATGAAACAAAGATGGCCGCCATGCACAAACAAAAATTAATAAAATTAAAATAATAGTCATTTTGAATTTCCATCATGTTAGGGTTGTTGTACAAAAAATTTCAGATTTTTTAAAAATGGTCAAGCAACGAATTGATGATTTTGCAACGACCACTTGAAATGGATTGACCCGCACCAATTATTTGATTTCTTATTTAATTTTAAGGTGTGTGACGTACTTTTGTTGCATTCTGCATAATACGGCTAGAAAAAAAAATAATAGAAGTTACTTATTTTTTTACTTAATAAAAGTAAGTCATGAATTTCTTATATAATGAAACGTCTAACTGAAAGTTTTCTAAATTATCCGTAACAAACTCTTCCTCAAGAAACATAAAAGTAGAACAATTTACATGCAAAGTAAATGAAAATATAATTAGATTCTTTTTGCCCTATAACTTCTGATATTTAATTCATTGTTAATAAAGCTGAGATTTTTAAATGCGTAGAAAATCATGAATTGCGTGACTAAATCAGTAGCAATATAATAAATCCATCGAAACGCAATCACAATATAATCAAATCTCTTCATCCGAAAACATAATTATTGAATTCGAAATAGCTTCACGGCTGATTAACTGGTTTTTTAGTATTTCTTTATGCTTATGAATAATTTAAAGCAGGGAAATATTTTTTTTGTTACGATTAACACTTAATTAACTTTTCCACATAATTTAAATAATTTTTCGAACGCTAGAATTGCAAAATTATTTCTTTGCATTAAAAAACGCAATCTGAAATTTAATAACTAATTTTCTTAACCAGCAAATAATATTTATTTTTATAAATAATTACTTTTATTACTATTAACTTAAATGTCTAATAACCTATTAAGTACGAATAAATTTATTTTTCGTTTTTAAATTAATTTAAATTTCCCAAAAGTAATACAAATGAAAACAGAGATTAAAATTAAAAAATGGTTAAAATGAAAGAAACCCCTAATTATTTAGAATCAAAATTATTTATTGTCAAAGAATTGCTGTGTTATGAATATCTGTTGATATAAATAAATAATATAAATATTATTTTGTTGTTTTTGCCCATTAACCCATAGAAGCTTTATTTAAATACTTACAAAAGTCACTGAAAATTTAAATTACATAACAGATATTCCCTAAATACTAAAGATTTACATTTTTACATCATTTTACAACTCATATTTTATTTTTTTTTTTTGAAAGCTTAAGAGTGCTGTAATAGTAATCTTAGTATAACTGTTGAGTTTGTTGCACCTTAGTTTTAATAAAATTAATGTGTTTTAAGGGTAAAATAAAGTGTGTAAGATCAGATAAAACATCACGTATTACAATAGCTCTTCACAATGTGTAACTACACGGATGTGGCAATTCCAAAACTTTCTTCTATTTCATACATGTTAATACTTAAAAATTCGCCGTGCCAGTACCAAAATTAAATGACAATCTATGTCCGTCATGAGGATTCTAAAGATGTAGGTTGATAGAATTGTGTGCAATTAAAATGAAGATACAAGCATTGCATCTTTCAAACAAATTATTGAATTTCGGCGCAGACATTCTCAGATGCCTGTAACCAAAATTACTAACTCAAAGAGCATAAAAGTGCCACCTGTCGCGTTTACCTGTCACCACCTGTATCCAAGCCTAATAAGGATATAGTTAAGTGAAAGTGTAACATGATATGAAGTTTGATTAAATTCCGTGCATTAGTTTTTGAGATACAGCTATTTCGAAAATCGTGAAAAATGCAGCATGGCAGCGCCACCTGTTCGGCTATTAACAACAAAACCTAATAAGCAACAATTTATGTCAACGTCTGAGTGAATGTGAAGTTTGGTGAAAATTCTTGCATTAGTTTTTGAGATAAAGCTATTGCAGTATTTATGAAAACGCAGCATATCAGCGCCACCTTTTGGGTGATTTACATCAAACATAATCTCACCTAGGTATATCAAGGTATACCTGAATCTGAAATTTAATAGAAATCCGCGCATTAGTTTTTGAGAGAGATCTATTGCGGTAATCATGGAAAACGCAGCATAGCAGCGCCACTTGTTAGGCGATTTAGACCGAAACATAACCACCATCAAATCATATCGTGGTATATCAGAATCCGAAGTTTGATGAAAATTCGTGCATTAGTTCTCGATATATAGTTATTGCAGAAATCGTGAAAAATATAGCATAACAGTGCCTCCTGTTTTGCGATTTGCACCAAAAATTAATCAGCTCCATTTTTTATTAGTGGCTAACTGAATATAGATTTTTATTAAATTCCGTGCATTAGTTCTTCAGATATAGCTATTGAGGAAGTCGTGAAAAATGCAGCATAACAGCATCAACTGTTCGGCGATTTGCACCAAAACTTAATCAGCAACAATTTATATCAAGGACTTCTTGAATATAAATTTTTATTAAAATCCGTCCTTTCGTTCTTGAGATAGAGCGCCCAAAAAATTTATGCCACAGACAGACAGACACAGTCACAGACTGACATTTTGTAAAAAAAAAAAAAATGCTTTTCGGGACCTCTGATCCCTCTAATGTGTAAATCCTTCTAAAACAGGAAGTCAAAAATTTTCACGAATCCAAGATTTTTTTCTTGTAAAGATAGAAGAAAATAAAAATACAATTTATGAGTTAAATACAAAACTACATTGTACCTGCTTTTCTACAGATCACAGTAGAGTAACGTTATAAAAGCATTCTATATAGTGTAGATGTGCAAGCTAAGGCAATTTTTGTTTTTGAAAAATGCACGTTTTTTTTTTTTTTTAAATTCCCGAGGTAAAAAATTGAACTGTCTGAAATTTGAAAACATTTTAAATACTTTAATTCATAAAGCTCTCCATTTAGTAAATAAACATAATTGATTCAAATTTTTTAATTTGATTTTTTATTGAATCATTCGTTAGAAACTATATAAGAACATTAAATCCAATAGCTTACCAAGCAGTTATAATTTAAACCATTATTAAGTCATTATGAGTTAACTAGACTTTAAGATCATCTAATTAACTTTACAGAAAGTTGTATGTAGTAAAATGTGTACCTTCTAAAGAAAACATAAAAGTTGCAAAACTTACGTATATCATTAGACTATTATTATTTTTGACAGTAGAAAGAAATTTTAGAATCTTGATCCTAAAGAGTCAGATAATCACAGATAATCTGAACATGAAAGCTTGTTATACTAAAAACTTATGCACTACTTGTACAGAATTTCTAAAGAATGTTCGATTAATCCTTCTCGTGAAATTTGCTTTTCATGAAATTAAAATTATTTAATTGTTATGGTATGTATAAATGGATATTTTCCCTATAAGTTATGTCCTCCTGCAGAATAATAATGAGGATAATAATAATACTTTTCAGGAAAATTGTAGTTTATGCGAATTTAAGTAATACTTAGACAAAAAATGTTTGATATTTTATTGTTGCAATATGTTGCAATATGTTTTTTGTAATATGTGATGATGTAATATAATGTTGTAAGATTTTTTGATGTTATATGTTTTTATAAAAAAGATTTTGGAATATGTGATGTTACAATATAAAGTTGTAATAATGTTTTAATGCTATAATAATATACAATGTCTAATATTTTGTTAATATGAGTGCCCATTTGCTTTGATCAAAACAAAACGTATATTCATTAAAATATAAATACATAAAGAAATATTTCATAAGAGTCTGAAACTTAGTAATATTTAAACAAAGCATAAAGCAAACACATTTATTAAATATTAACTGAAGGAATCAAAATCTATTTTTTTCTTGTACAGTCGTGGAAAAAAGTAAACACCCCCTATTAACTCCTCAACAAATTATCGTAGAATAAAGTTACTGGTACCGAACGGTTGGAAATAAAGTCTATTTTTAAATGATGTATATAAAATTTGCTAGGGGAAAATCTACATATTAAAACGAACCATAACTTTGTTTTTTTTCCAATAGCAGTACACAATTCTGACAACACAAATAACTCTACACCCTTCAATTAGTCTAAAAACAAAATTTTATGCAATTCGTACCATAAGTTTCCGAGAAATTAAATATTTTAAAACGAGCGTATTTTAAGGGTTGTATCCAAATTGAAGTTCGGTACTCGATTGCTAACCGAGAAAACCCCCTTCTTGATCAAGGCACCTTAACAGTCAATGAAGCTTGCTAGATTGCAGGATAGCATAATAAATTTAAATTATCTAGTCATTTCTAAGACAGACAGCCCCTTAAACCATCATTTTTTCTGTTTTTTAAGCATAATTTGAAATTTACTTGGAAGAAAAATGTAAAATTTTGGATTTCCATAAAGCAAGACTTAATAAATCTGAATCCATCAAAAAATTGTAGGCTGCAGTTCATAATTTTTTCGAATATTAAATCATAATTCATAGTTCATATCATAAAAGTATAAAAATTGCAAATTCAACTTACAGTAGCGCTCAAAAGTATTTTGGCAACATTATATTCTCTCTTATTTTATTTAATATAAAAATGTAAAAGAAAATATATTCAATATAATTGAGAACACTATGACTGCAGTTATTCAAATGTATCAAATTTCAACTTTTTTGTTTACATTCGGCGCCACCGAAGAAATATGACTCATCCTTATCTCAAAAGTATTTTGACAATTAGTTTGCATTTAATTATTGAAGGTGTCAGGGGCGCTATAGGTTCGATTAGTGTTTATATTGACTTATTGTGATTATTTTTAAATGCCGAAATTTAAAAAATATTCAAGTGATTCTAGAAAAGCCGCTGTAAATGCACTTAAGAAAGGTAGACTGCAAGCAGAATTAGCTCGTTCTTTTAAAGTGTCTCGGCAACTTGTTATTACATGGAATAAAGTTTTTAATAAACAGAAATACATCGAAAATAAGCCTCAAAGTGGCCATCCGAAAAAAACAACTTACAATGTTGACTTTATTATAAAAATGATATCTACAAGTTATTGTCGTAAGTCCGCTGTAATAATAAAAAATGAATTGAAAGAAAATTACGGCATAGACATACACGTTTCATCAGTGAAACGACGCCTAAACCTCTTTGGTTTACATGGCAGAAGACCAGCAAAAACACTTTTGTTATTTACTAAGAATAGGAAGGCTAGAGTTGCATTTGTAAAATGGCATAACCCTATCAGGGGCAAAGCAATTCCATTGCTAAAGTGTTGAAATTAATGACTGACACCAGAACTTTGGTTAAAAAAAATTCGGTTTATTATGTGTGTGAAATATACCTTTTTCTTATTTACAAATAAATTTGTTTTCGAATTACGGTGTCAATCATTAATTTCAACACTTTAGCAATGGAATTGCTTTGCCCCTGAAAGGGTTATGCCGTTTTACAAATGCTACTCTAGCCTTGCTGTTCTTAGTAGATAACAAACGTGTTTTTGCTGGTCTTCTGCCATGTAAACCATAGAGGTTTAGGCGTTGTTTGACTGATGAAACGTGTATGTCTCTGCCGTAATTTTCTTTCAATTCATTTTTTATTATTACAGCGGTCTTACGATAATCACTAGTAGATATCATTTTTATAATATAGTCAACATTGCAAGTTGTTTTTTTTCGGATGGCCACTTTCAGGTTTATTTTCAATGTATTTCTGTTTATTAAAAACTTTATTCCATGTAATACAAGTTGTCGAGACACGTTAAAAGAACGAGCTAATTCTGCTTGCAGTCTACCATTCTTAAGTGCATTTACAGCGGCTTTTCTAGAATCACTTCAATATTTTTTACATTTCGGTATTTAAAAATAATCACAATAAGTAATTATAAACACTAATCGAAGCTATAGCGCCACTGACACCTTCAACAATTAAATGCAAACTAATTGTCAAAATACTTTTGAGCTAAGGAGGAGTCATATTTCTTCGGTGGCGCCGAATGTAAACAAAAAAGTTGAAACTTGATACATTTAAATAACTGCAGTCATAGTGTTCTCAATTATAGGGAATATATTTTCTTTTACATTTTTATATTAAATAAAATAAGAGAGAATATAAGGTTGTCAAAATACTTTTGAGCGCAACTGTATTTATATTTGGTTATATTAGTATTAATGCTACACGAAAAATTAGCACATTAGGAGCATAATTTCAGGAGATATAAATAAAAATATGAAAATGTAATTTAACATTAGAAGCACTAAATTTTGAATGTTTATAATTCAAAAACTTATCATTCAAATAATTTGAAATAATTTTGTAGGTCTAGTTTGAACCAAAGATTTGAAATATCTTGTTAAAATAGGGTATTGCCATTGAGAAAAATGAAGTTTGTATTCGTTTTAATATGTAGATGGCTCCCTAATCAAATTCTGTATACGTCATTTAAAAGTAGACTTTATTTCCAATCGTTCGGTCCCAGTAACTTTCGTCTACGATAATTTGTTGAGTAGTTAGTAGTGGGTGTTTACTTTTTTTTTCCAGGACTGTACATTAATGAATGGACACTGGACAGGATCTTAAAATTTTTTGAAAATGTAACTGGTCTTAACATGTCTCTGCTCAAGCTGTAAAGCAACACTGCATATTCTCAAACACAAAAATAAACACCTTTTGACACTAAATTAAGAACTCTTTAATGTCTTGTGAATTAGAAAGCTTCATATACAAAATATTTTTTGTGTTGTGATTGTATACTTAATATGTAGCAAAAGTGTTGCTATCTAGAAATGTGTTCTAAAAATGTTGCAAAATGTTGCTATCTAAAAATGTGTTCTAAAATTTGTGTTGTTAACTGTGTTGAAATCGTGTTGTAAATAATGTTGATGAAAATATTTTCTTACAATTGTGTTGTGCTGCACAACACTTTGTCAACAAATTAACATCACATTGTAAACACCACACAGTTTAGAACACTATAAAACAACACGTGTAATACACTTTAAAAACACTTTCTACATGGTGCCTTTAAAATTATACATTTTAAAAAATGAATGTTTTCAAATGTTTTGAAAACACATTTTCTTCTCTTGTAATTTTTAATAACACTTTTTGCACAATATTTTTATCTGCCTCAACACATTCGCAACACATTCACAACACAATCGAAAATGATTTAAGTTAGAAGTGTTAATTATTATGTTCAGTTAGTGTTGTAAAAGTGTATCACGAATTTAAGAATTTGCAGTGAATAGTTTTGGAAAAAAAAAAAAAAACTCTGCTGTATATGACAATAAGTGAAATTCTTTTTATCGTGACTTTAAGTTCTAGAACAAACAAATAAACAAATGAGGTTTTTTTTTTTAAATATTACAAAAAATTGAAATTTTCGATTTTTTTTAAGTCTATTTAAATGCAGCCGATTCTTTAAAAACTTCGAATACGTACTGAAGTATTTTTTTTTTTTTTTAACACGTTTAATGCCACGTAAGTCACCGGTGACTGACGCTGATTTTTCCGTTTAGGCCGCGTCAGGCATCGGTGACTGACACTTATACATTCTGTAACGGGAGTCTTATTTTGTGGCCTAAATGGAAAGACAGAGAAAATAGACTTGGCATTCAACGTGTTAAAAACTCTTTTATAAGCGCTCAATTTTCATATTGAAAATTACGCCTAATGTTTTTACTTGAATTTCATGTTTTTTTTTTTTGTTGTTGTTGTTTGTTTTTTTTTCTGTAGCTATACATTATTTTGGCGTGGGCAACGAACTCAATTAAAAAAAAAAAAAAACACCTCTTTTTTATGCTTGATATAAAACGCAAAGAAGTTAATTTATTTGAATTGTATATTTTTTGCTATTTTTTTTAAAAGACGTCATAGAACATCCGGAAAGAAATAATGAAATGTAATTTAAACTATTTTTGGCGCTATTTGATTATCCCGTCTACGAAAAAACTATCGCCAAACTATAAGATTAAATGCCAATAATGGTTGATCGTAAAAGTCACAATCTTTTGACGTTAAACACAATACACGTGTTTATTACGTCATCTAGTGATCAGTGGTGTAATCGTAAAAAAACAGAGGGTATAAGTTCTAAGCCGAGGGTATACCCTAGTGTATATATACTATAGCTTTCTTGAGAAACAGAGGGTATACGGAGTTTCTTAAAAAAATCCACAGGGTATACGGCGTATACCCCCGTATACCCTCCACTATATCCTTGCTAGTGATTTTTAATTCGACTTTTTATTTGTATTTTTATTAATGTTTTACTAATTTATTTGTTCTTTGGTTAATTAGAATAAAAATATGTCAATTTGTATAATTTGGTGAATAGTTTTTCGATTTGTATAATTTGTCGAAATTGGTCAACGGAATAACCAAGTAGTACCAAAAATAGTTTAAATAACATTTCATTATTTCTTTCCGGATGCTCTATGACGTCTTTAAAAAAAGAATAGCAAAAAACTATGCAATTGAAATAAATTCACTTCTTTGCGTTTCCTAATGCATATATCTATTTTTATGGGATTTCTGAATTGATTCTCAACGTATGTTTATATATTAACTAGCCGCCCTTGGCGACCAGTTTGGTCTCCCTTAAATACATGCTAAGCATTGTATCACCTTAATTTTATACATAATTTAATTTACTTGCTCAATCCTTCGCCAAATCCGAAGATTCAGATACAGAAATCACGAACTCGGCATTTTTATGTTAGTCGGGCGCAGGTGATAAATCGCCAAATATTGTTCCCGTCGCATTTTTCGTATTTCATTAACTTCATTTAAAATATAGTACTTCCACTCATTTTAATTAAAATACATAACTTTCATTTAAAACTAAAATATTTTAAATTTATAACTCTCAATTATTGCTTAAAAAAAGAAAAGAATAAAGAAAAGCAATAAATAATACCATAAATCATGGCATTTAATTTCAACATCAAAGCTTTGTTTTAATTTATCACGCAAAAAATTGTTTATGACAGTCGCATGAAATGGACTATTATAATACTGATGACATGATGGCGATGGAACAATATTTGGCGATTTATCAACTGCTCTCGGCTAACATTAAATTGCCAAATTGGCCGCCTGGCATACAAATAGCGAAGCGGTCAACCCGGAACTATTGATGACAGTCACATGACTTGAGCTTTTATTATATAGATTAATATTAAACTACTTATTGATTAAAATATATTGATTTAAATACTACACTCTTCAATTTTTATTTATAACTAGCTGATGCGCTCGTCGTTGCCATGTGCCGTCTAAAAACACGTTGAAATGCGAAAAAACCCTAAAATATCGAAAATAGCGGAGAACAAAATTTATTATATTACTATTAGGCTAAAAGATTTAAAACCAAATTTACTTTAGTGAAAAGAGAATAAAAAATACTATATTGGATTAGAAGATCGAAACTGGATTGCTTTAAATAACATTGGCCTAAATGATTGAAAATGAATTCCGTTTACTAATACGAAAAAATTTCAGGGAATTCAGAAAAAAACACAAAAATTTCGAAAATCTTAGAGGACAAAATTTATTATATTACACTCTAAAAAAATTGTTCGTGAAAAAACGTAAAAACTACTGCAGCACAGTTGCCGGAGCACCCCTGTGATGTGAAATTTCTTTTCTGTTATTTCAAGAAATTTCCGTCTTATGATAGGAGGAATTCAGGATAATTTGAATTTAAATTCGCGAGGTTTCGGTGATTTGAGGTCTGGCAGTGCTTTTGCTGGAACACCCATGTAATTTGACGAAAATGTAGATTAAATTTGAGGATTTCACTAAATTTTTATGTTAGATCGGCAACATATCAGTATTTTTAGGGAAGATGACAATTCCATGTGGAAATTTTCATATTTTAACGGAAAAAGAGCAACGAAAAACAATCTTCAATTCACGGATTTTTTTTTTTTTTTTTTAGAGTGCAGCCTAGAAGATTAAAACAGGATTTCTTTTACGATTGTCGAAAATCTCTGAGAAGAAAATTTTAGCATATTAGGAAGTGAGTTAAACATCAATTACAAAATTGCAACGCTACATACAACAAGTTGGAAATTACTCGTCAAACGTGGTAAATGAGGTGCGTTCGTACTATAACTAATTTTATAATCACTTTTTGCACTTGATATTGTAGTGAATGTATATATTTTTTGCACTTCATAAGTGCATAGGCCGCAACATCATTAAAATGCACTTGCAATATTTTTTCCCATTCCCCATAATGTAACACATAAATTTTGACTGTCTCTGTAATTAAACTATACACCGGTTTTCATAAAATTTGAAATGGCTCGACAGAATTTTGTAACAATTATATATTTAACATTTCAGATCATTCGGAAGGCTGTAACGTCATTAAAATGCACTTGCAATATTTTTTTTTCCATTGGCCGTAATGTAACGGAAAACTTTTAACTATCCTGTAATTAAACTATAGATCCGATTTTCATAAAATCTTAAATGGCTCGACAAAATTTTGGAACAATTATATATTTAAAATTTCAGATCATTCGGAAGGCTGTAACATCATTAAAATGCACTTGCAATAATTTTTTTTCCCATTGGCCGTAATGTAACGGAAAACTTTTGACTGTCCATGTACTTAAACTATACATCTGATTTTCATAAAATTTGAAATGGCCCGACAAAATATTGAAACAATTATATATTTAAAATTTCAGACCATTCGGAAGGCTGTAACATCATTAAAATGCACTTGCAATAACTTTTCCCACTAACTTTTCCCGTAATGTAAAGAAAAACTTTTGACTGTCCCTGTAATTAAACTATACATCCAATTTTCATAAAATTTGAAATGCTCGACAAACTTATGCAACAATCATATATTTAAAATTTCAGACCATTCGGTTGGGTAGTTTAACTATATTATATGCGGACAGACAGACGGACTAAACGACGACTATAAGTGCTATGTATTTATATACAGTCGAACCTCTATTTAACGAAGTTGCTAAATCCCGGAGAAAAGTTCGTTATATGGAAAATTCGTTAAATGGAGATTCACCTTTTAAAATACTTTAAACTACATAAAACAGATTTTAAATTCATAAACACTAAATATTTTTACTAAAAGTAATTAATCACATTTTTTTAAATAAATTATATCGATTTGTTTTATTCACTTTACCCACCAATATCCATCATTATTCCTTTTTTCTATGTGTTTAAATCTGAAATCTGCAAAGAAAACAAAACATTATTCGGGAATACACTGTATCTTCTGTTTAAAGTAAATAGTTATGCATTAAAATTAACGAATTTTAATGACATTAACGTATTTATTATTATTATAAAAAATAATGCTTACCATAAATTAACATATGCGTCCTTAAATTTAATTTCCGAAAAACTCTGTTAATTTTGCCTGAGTTTTTTATTTAAAAAAGTGTTTTCTCTGATAATACATATCTCATCTTTGCAATGCACCAAAAACCCTTTATGCGTATTTTCTTCTAACTATAATCCACTTCGGATTGTTTCAAATGATTTTAGCATTTCATCATACGAAGTTTTGTTAATTCCTGCATCATGATCATTTCCATCATCATCATATTCGTCTTAATCGCAATTCATTGCTGTATTGTTTTTATTTTTAACACTGTCGAAAATATCCAATTCGGGTAGTGTTTCCGAGGTCTCAATTTCAGAATTAAGTGAAATACAATGAGCAATTAGCACATCGTGGTTAATTTCTTCTTTTTTTCTCATCTGTATCCACATTTTTTAAAGTTACTCTAAAAGATTAACGTCTTCGTCCTCCGTACTTACCGAATTCTCACTGCTGACAAAGAAGGCGCCTTGTAAAACTAGTTCAAGACCATTGAACATCATAAAATGTGTTTAAAGAAAGAATGATTTTGAAATGTCCAGAAATATTTTGAGAAATGGGAAGAAAAAAATTTAGATTACAAGAAAAAGTTCGTTAAATAGAGAATGCACTTCGCTATTTGGAGGTTATTTTACGAAGAAATTCGCAAAATGTTCTTGGTTCCAAGGAAAAGATCGCAAAATAGAGAAATTCGCAAAATAGAGGTTTGTTAAATAGAGGTCCGACTGTAATTACGAATGCACATAAAATGCAAGTTGAGTTAAATGAAAGAGTTTAAAATATCATTAAATGTTTGCAGCGGTGACAGAATTGTTTATTAGTTTTATCACACTTGTGTGCTTACTATTTAGAATTTAAAAATAGGACTACAGTTGAACAAAATCTCAATGTTATTACCTTACACAAGGTTAACTAGTTGGATGTGCCAATACCAAAACTTTCTTCTATCTCATACATCTTAATATTTCAAAGAGTATTTCCAAACGTTAATACTTACAAATGTTATTACCTTGGATCCATTCTGTAGATAATTTCATACACTTTTCGATGGTATAATAATGAAAATGGCACAAAAATTGCTGTGTCAGCGCCCCCATCCGGTGGAATATTTAGAAATTCATTGAGAACTTGCTGGCCAGCCAAAAACCTAGGCAAAAAATTTGGCTCAATTCTATGAATAATTTCATACACTTTTCTATGGTACAATAATCAAAATGGCACAAAAATCGCTATACAACGCTCACTTCGGACGGAATATTTCCAAAGCAATTAAGGACCTGCTGCCTATAAACAAAAACATGCACAAAATTCTGGTTCAATTCTATGCATAACTTAATACACTTTTGGATGATACAATAATTAAAATGATATCAAAATCACTATTACAGCTCCCCCTTCCGGCGAAATATTTCCAAAATGATGGTGTACCTGCTGGCTACTACCAAAAACACAAAAATTTGGTTCAATTCTATGCATAAATTCGTACACTTTTCGAAGGTACAATAACGAAATTGGCACATATATTTCAATTATAGTGCCTTCTTCAGGCGGAATATTTCCAAATTGAAGAAGGAAGTTATCCCCCGAAAACAAACATAAAATATAAACGAAACAATTCCTATAATATTTTATTTCCACTGTCTATTTTTGTTTTTAAATAAATAAGATTATAAATTCTATCGCTATTCGCTATTTTCCCATAAAATAGTTTTTTTTTTTTTTCACAAGAAATTTCTAATGCTAAAAAATATTTTTAGGAGAAGACATTGAGAAATAAAAATACTTTTTCCCATATTAAATGTAAATAAAACAAGTGAAAAAAAATACAAAAAAACCCCCCAGAAGAGTAGTTTTTTTTTTCGAAGTATTATTTACATACTTTTGCCTCGCTATAAATAATTTCAAATCTACAATGAATAATTATTTTATGATTTAAAATATTTTATGTGAAAATGACATTAAAATCATATTTTGAAACCTTCTTGAACATTTTTTATATTAAACTTGTAAAATATAACTTTTTAAAATCTAGGACATTTCATATTATTTCTGGTTTATAAATAAAAATAATTACATTGGATTGTTAGAATTAAAATTAGGAGAATGTTTTTCTTATTTTATGTTGAAATAAAGTGAAAGAATTAATTTTGGAAATATTATTTTATTTTTTCAAAAGAATACAAGAGTAAAAAAAAAAAAAAAATGCGCAATTGGAACTCTATTGATTGCAATCAAGGTTTGCAAATGAAAGTGCTTGCATTTTTTTGACAACAGAAAAAGGGAACTTCGTTTGTTAGAGAAATGTAATAAACTAAAAATTTGATTAAAAGATTTCATTACAAAGAGGAATGAAATATATGCATTATTTGTGTCCGATGTCCATTGCTTAAATTAAATATCGTCTAAATTAAGTTATTTGCATTCTTTCAACATTTCTGATTAACAATACATTTTTCGAAAAAAAAATATTTAATTCCCGTTAAAGAAAATGTGAGAAATTTTTTATGCAACTTCCTTATGAAATTCTTTTCTTTATATAAAGCAGCATTTGTAGAAAGAAAAATATAACTCATATAAAAATAATATATTAAGTGTAAAGAAGAATTCTTTCTCTAATTATTATCGATAAAATAAAAATTAAACTTAATAAAAACATATTTAGACTTGATATAAGACATTAGCAGGGTATTATTACCTTAAATATAATAACAACGTATCTATCTATATTATTAAGGACAAACATATCAGTGCGTAACACATACGTCATTTTGCGTATGGCAATTCTTTGAAATGTGAAAGGAAAAACATATCTGTACGTAACGCATATGCCATTTTACGTAGTTCAACATTTTGAAATTTAAAATGAAATTTCGGTTTTGCAATTTTTGCTACTGAAATTCTTAAACTTCTAAACATCCCACATTGAAATGTATTACACCATCGTACAGGAAAAAAAATATATACTTTTAAATGCAATTTGTTTGAAAGCTGTATTTCAATTTATTTTTGAGATATTAATTTTTTTGTAGTTTTTAATACAATTTTTTTTTGTAATCGTGGCAACTGAAGTACTCCATTTATATTTTGAAAGTAAAGAGAAAACAGTAGATTACTGCATCTCTTTGTTGTCATTTTCTCATAAAAACTGAAAAAAAAATGAATTAAAATACTTCCTATGTCAAGAATTTCGTCTATTAACTAATCAGTTGAAATTTGGTTTTATTTCGTTTTTATTTATAAATTTAATGAATTGTAGTTTATTGAAAACTTACTTTACAAACGATACAAAGCTGAATGAATGCAATTTTATTATTCGGTGTATAGTAACATTTTCCGAATTTCGAAAAATATACATGAATGATTTCTGATAAAACATGGAGCTATTACTGCTTTTTTCTACGTTTGTATAATATACCCCGAAAATGACGTCATATGCATATTTTTCTACACATGTTTTTTAAGACTTAATCCAGTGGTGGAAAATTGGCGCAGAGGTGGAGCCTATTGACACCACTAAATTATAGTAGTATTTTACCCCTTATCTAATGATCAAATTTCTGAGTTTTTATTAATCTGAATAATACCATAAAAATTTAGTGGTGTCAATAGGCTCCACCTCTGCGCCAATTTTCCACCCATGCTTAATCGTAAAAGTTTAATGTTTTAGCGGATGCAAATGACGTGATTTGATTTAAAAAAAAAAAAAAAAAGCATGCATTTAATTCTTAAAAAAAAAAAAAAAAAAAAAAAAAAAAAAAAAAAAAAAGGTTTTATAGAAGTGCGTCATTTTTACCTCATCTGCTTGAAAATCTTCACAAGTGGATAAAACGCAATGTTTTACAGAAATTTAGAGTGTCATTATAGAAAAGCATTGACATACGGTGTGCACGCTCATGTCGGAAGTCTTTGTCCAAAAAATAGCAATTTATATTACAAAACTTGATGATTCTCGCCTGGATGAATTCGATTTGCCGACCTAGACAAGCAATTACAGATCTTAGGAATATAATACGAGTTTTAAAATAAATCAGGTTCTCAAAGTTTTACATATATATATATATATATATATATATATATATATAACTGAAAGCTGTTCATTTGTAGAGGTACCTACATTATCTGTTTTTTTTTTTTTTTAATATTTCCATTTTTATATATTAATCGGATCAGAATCTCCAGTTAAGAGTGCAGCTGTTCACATGAAAATATGTTGCTGACAATCGTGACTTCAAGATTAGAATTAAAATGATTTTAAAATGATCAAATTAAAATACCATTTATAAAAAAAGTTGAAAACGGACATAAGAATTATGTATGTAAATTATGAGACGGTGAAAATGATGTCCGGTTTTGATTTCATGGGGAAAAAATCCTATGATCGTACCAAAGTGGAATAAATCTTGCTGTTTTTCATTCTGGAATACCATGAATAAGAGCCTGAATTGATAAATTCATCACAATAACATATCGTTATTATATTTTACTGATTACGTATCTATCTATATTATAAAGGGCAAACGTATCTGTGCGTAACGCTGACGTCTTTTTGCGAATGGCAACTCTTCACGATCAAATTTCGGTTTTGAAATTATCGCTACTGCAATTTTTTAATCTTCTGAGCATCGTACATTTTCAATGTTTAGAACATCGTTTGGGGGAAAAATCTACTTTCAAATGCTATTTGTTTAAATCTGTATCTTAATTGATTGATTTATTAATTTTTTTTAAATAATTTTCAAGCATGATTTTTTGTAATTTATCTGATCACGAGCGGACTTCAATACATAATAATAATAAACAATTAGCACATATACCAATACAAAATGTTCAGCATTTACTTCTGATTAATTTTTCACAACGACATTAATACTTCCTCTATAAATAAATAAAAGAAAAATATTTAAAAAATACTTTTGTAATCGAACAATTTAAATTTTTAGACAGCAAACAAGAAACAAAACATATTGTGAGGTTTTAAAAATAATTTCCAAGCATGAAATATTTTTAAATTTACCTTCATTGCGTGGAGCTCGATTACGAAAGATTAATCCGTTTGCCCTTAAAATAACATAAGGAGTTCATTATTTTCTTGCGACTAATCTTCCATAAAAAAACTGCCTCTATGAAAAAATAAATAATACAAACAATATGAATAAATAAATAAATAATATAAACAAAACATAAATTTAACGAGTATTCAATTGAAGTACATTCTTAATGCTCTGAAATTATTAGAATTCTAAAGGATGCCGTGAATAGCAAAATCTTGGGTTAATAACTCTTAACATGCAACTAATATGTAAATATCGCTTTTAATAAATTTCAAAACTTTATTTGATTGTATAATTCATATTCTTCATATGACAAATGCTTTTTTATTGTTAGTGGGCAATCTAAAAAATTTATTGCATGTAAAAAATAATATTAGTTTTCAATTTTAAAAAAATGTTTTCGCCTATTTTCTGCAACCCTGGAAGCCCGGGTATGATTCCCTAGTTTTTATAACAGTCATTATTCCATTTATTTTAAGTTGATATTTCAGATATATACGCTAATAATGAAATAACATGCAATGCAAGTAAAAGTGTATTTTATTTTTTAAATATTTTAAAGCAATGTGTTTAAAATTCAAAATGTAAATAAAATTTAGAAATACTTTCTTTTTAAATTTCGCTCTTTTAGTAAAATATTAGTAACTATAATTAATTTATGTTGACAAGTAAATTACTTAGATAATTTTTAATGTTAATTGCAATGGTAGTTACATAACAGACATAATATGATACACTTTACTGAAAAATCTTATCTGCCCTGCAGTTAAATCAAGCTATCACAAAAGGAATTTTTTTCTTGTATGTAAATCTATTATCATTTTTACTTTCTTCTATCTTCAATTGGAGAAAGTATTGTAATCGAAATTTTATTTGGTTACCGTTTTTGACGGATTTACCGCTTTAGGGGTCAGAGATCTCCAAAAATATGTTTATACAAAATATCTGTCTGCCCGTGTTCAGTATGCCCGTATGTCCATGTGTGGCCATTGCACCATCAAAAAGTGCAAACAAGTTATGCGTAGAATTGAACCATTTTTTTAATGTATTTTTTTAGCTATGGCCAGAAGGTCCTCCTTCCATTTGGAAATATTTTCCCCGGAAGAGGGGGCTGTAATAGCGATGTCTGGGTCATTTTCATTATAGGACCATCTAAAAATGCATGAAGTTATGCATAGAATTGAATTAAATTCTCTGTTTGTGTTTTTGATTATGGTTAGCAGGTATTTCTTACATTTGAAAATACTACGACGGAAGGGGAGCTCTGTAATTGTAATTTCTGTGCCATTTTCATTATTATACCCTCAAAAAGTGTATAAAGTTTCGAATGAAAATCAAATTTCAAATTATTTGCTTGAAAGGCGCAAAGGCCAACCTATTGAAAAAGATTCCATGCCTGGACTCGAACCCGGACCATCAGTATAACACACTGACGTTTTACCGACTAAACCACATGAAGCAGTAGAATCTTTTTCACCAGGTTGACCTTTGCGCCTTTTAAGCAAATAATTTGAAATTTTATTTTCACTTGAAATATTGTATGCAAGGCGAATGTCTCTCTCTGGAAAAAATTTCCGAAAATTAATATAGTGTATAAAGTTATTCATACAATTGAAGCAAATATTTTGTGTATGTTTATGGCTATGGCTAGCAAGTTCTCTTTGAATTTCGAAATATTCTGCAGGAAGAGTGCGCTGTAATAGCAAGTTTTGTGTAATTTTCTTGATTTTTCGCAGTTCTATTAAACATCGGTGGGTTGTGAAGCAACAGGAACGTTGCAACCTGTTAAACCGACTATTCACAAACAACTGATGATCAACAGAATTATGAAAATACGTGGATTTAAACAAATATCAGGATCGAGATTAACTCGTTTTTACTCCGAGTAATTGGTTGAGGCAGAAATTTAAGATGATAGTCAAAGTTGACATAATATATTGAACTAATAATAATGAAGTATCATATAAACATTTGTAACTACTTTTTGAAATATTAAGCTGTATGAGATAAAAGAAAGTTTTGGAATCGGCCACATCCAACTAGTTTAAAATGTTCCCTTACGTTTTCTCATGTACTTTATAATAATGTGGAAAGTATATTTTATAGTGCATATTTTAAGTATATGAATAAATTAAATGCATAAGCATGTTGACCATACACAGAAATTTTGAGCAGTTGTATGTGATTAGATACTGTCCAAACTTAGATTATATATTCAGAAAGAATTATTGCAACTGGAATTTTCATAATAATTTAGTTCAAACACTACTTTCAATTTAACTTACAAATTTTTATTAACATTAACTTGCTTTTTAATGGAACTGCTTTATATGGAAATAAATATTTCGGAAAGAAGATTAAGTGGGCAGGGTTACAATAAAGTCATGTAGCGAAACCGTACAGAATAATATGATCGAAAGATGCAACTTTTTTAGAAATATTATGATTACACAAGATTACCTAAATGCATTTTATTATACAGTGTGTCCGCTTTCAATGTTGTCCAATGGCTAATTCCTAAACCGTTAGTCACAGACATATAGTTTCAAATACAAAAATGTCTTAAATTAGGTAAAGAAATATCTTAAAAACGCTTTGTGTCAATAAAAACATTTCTTAAAAAATTACGAAGATTAAATTTTTATACGGTTCCCCGGTCCTATAAGTTATATTTAGTAAACTTTTCCTATTACACTGACAAATAAGACAAAAAAAAGTCCCATTCATATAACACTAAAATTGAGCGTGTTATGAAACTTTTAAAATGCATGACTTATGCCACTTTTCTGCTCTGAAAACAAATTAGTTTGGCTTGGGTTTGAGGGGTCACACACCAAGTGCTTAAAGTATTAGAAGATCTTATTTCATGTGTATCTGCGCTTTGAAAAAAATTGTACAAGTATTACGATTACGTTAACATTTATTAAGTTTTAGATTGGATAAAATAACATATGTTTAATTTTGTCAGGATTTGTGACTATTTCTTTTGTGATTTCTTTTAACAAAAATTATGTTATTTTTATAAGTTTTTATGTTACTTCAACGATCGTATGTGAGTTTTTCCAGTTCAAAATTTGTACTCAAACTTTAACTCACTTTCAAATATCCTACCGAGATTACATTTTACATACTGGCGCAAATCCAATAACAATCTACTATTATTATGATTTTCGGTAGTTAACATTTATACTTCTTTTACAGGATAACAATTTCGGATAGATTACCGCCAGGAAGTTTAAGAAAAAGTTTTAGAATAGATAATACTTTCATATACTTTTTATCACTGAATCCGAAAATTACCTTAATTTTTAACCATCATGTCAGGATATTTCGCAAATCATAAATTGTCAAATTTAAAGAATAACAAAAATCGGATACTATTAAGAAGAGGAGATGGCTATGTTTTTTTAACTTTTGATAATTGATTTTTACGTACTTTTTAACACAGAATCTAAAAATGACCTTTATTTTTAACCATCACGCTAGATTTTCTTTGCAAATCGTAAATGTGTAAGTTAAAATATCGAGAAAATCTCATACAGTAAATTTAATTTATTTTATTCAATAATTTATTCAATATTTTTGCTTATCTTGTGATTATTACAGGTGGTCCGATGACATGGGGGAGGGAATTCAATTTTAACTTTGAACTTTTAGGTAGCTTTCTTTACAAAAAAGCTACCTATTGCAGCCGTTCGGAGGAAAGCGATTTCAAAAAAATTTGGTATATTTTCATCGATCATGACCCCCAGACCCCGAAACCACCCTCCATTCAAAATTGATATATATATATATATATATATATATATATATATATATATATATATATATATATATATATATATATATATATATCCATATATATATATATATATATATCCATATATATATATATACATATATATATATCTGACATATGTCACACTGTAACTCCCGTAATTATGAACCGATTTCGATGTAATTCGGTGTGTACATAGTACATACAAATGTCTCGATCCAGTTCGTTGGCCAGCTTCATCCGCCATTTTGTTTCAAAATGGCGGCGATTTAAATTTTTTTAAAAAATTTAAAATTTGAAATGTGGTACCAAAAAATTGAAAATGGAAAAATATTTTTTTCTTATATATTTGACCTTTATACATAGATTTCGGAGCAGTTTTTGTTTCGTCTATATCTTAAAAAATGGCTGAGTTATAGCATTTTGAATGTCTAGCGTGGCTGACATTTTGAAACCTCCTGGATTTTGTCACGCGATAAAAGCCGTATTTATGAACCGATTTGGATGTAACTTCGTTTATACATAGTACATACCAATGTCTCAACCGGGTTCGTTGGCCAGCTTCACCCGCCATTTTGTTTAAAAATGGCGGCCATTTAAATTTTTAAGAAAAATTTAAATTTGAAATGTGGTACCAAAAATTGAAAATTGAAAAAATATTTTCTTCTTATGTGTTTGACCTTGATAAAAAGATTCGGGAGCAGTTTTTGTTTCGTCTATATCTTAAGAAATGGCTGAGTTATAGCATTTTGAATTTCTAGCGTGGCTGACATTTTGAAACGTCCTGATTTTTCTCACGTAATAACAGGCGTATTTATGAACCGACTTGGATGTACCTTGGTGTGTACATAGTACATACAAATATCTGGACCGAGTTCGTTGGCCAGCTTCATCCGCCATCTTGTTTCAAAATGGCGGCCATTTAAAAAAATTAAAAAATAAAAAAATTTAAATGAGATACCAAAAAATTGCAAAATGAAAAAGATTTTTTTTGTATGTGTTTGACCTTAATACAAAGACTCCGGAACAGTTTTTCTTTCGTCTATATCTAAAAAAAATGGCTGAGTAATAGCATTTTGTATTTCTCTTGTGGCTGACATTTTAAAACGACCTGATTTTTGTCACGCGATAACAGGCGTATTTATGAACCTATTTGGATGTAACTTGGTCTGTACATAGTACATAGCAATTTCTCGACCGAGTTCGTTGGCCAGCTTCATTCGCCATCTTGTTTCAAAAGGGTTGCCATTTAAAAAAAATTAAATTTAAAATTCAAAATGAGGTATTAAAAAATTGGAAAATGAAAAAGATTTTTTTTATGTGTTTGGCCTTGATACAAAGATTCCGGAGCAGTTTTTGTTTCTGAAAATTTGTTGTTTTGTTGATATCTTAAAAAATGGTTGATTTATAGCACTTTGAATTTCTAGCATGGCTAACATTTTGAAACGATCTTGTATTTGTCACGCGATAACACACGTATTCGCCTATTTCGATGTAAGAAGGCATGTGGATAGTATACATCAACACGTCGACCAAGTTCGCTGGCCAGATTCATCAGCCATCTTGTTTCAAAATGGCGGCCATTAAATTAAAAAAATATATATATATTTAAAGTGAGGTGCAAAAAAATTAGAAATTGAAAAAGGTTTCTTTCTTAAGTATTTGATCTTGATATAAGGATTCAGGAGCATTTTTTGTTTGTTTTTACCTTAAAAAATGGCTCAGATATAGCAGTTTCAATTTCTATTGTGGGTGACATTGTGAAAAATCTGATTTTTTGCATGCGACAGCACTCCTATATATTAACCGATTCCGATGTGAGTGAGCATGTGTACACCATTTACTAAGGTCTCGACCAAGTTCACTGCTTAGCCTCATCCACCATGTTGTCTTAAAATGACAGGCACTTTAAGAAATTGCCGAATTTGGCAGCCAAATATAAGTTACTTTAAAGAAAAGCAGCTTGGATAAAGCTGACTAATTTCGCGAAATTCTCATTCATTATATTGATAAAAATTAGTATTGAATCTCCTATATTCGGTTTCCATTAAATTGAGCTTCGTGTGTTTGCATGATATAAGTTGGCATTTATTAAATAAGGATTATGAAAGCTACCTCTTCCTCCCGGCACTGGCCGGAAGGACATTTTAACTTTGAAATTAGCAATTTGCGAAAAATCCTGATCTGATAGTTACAAATGAAGATCATTTTTGGATTCAGCTGTTAAAAATACATAAAAATCAATCATTAACATTTAAAAACAAGAAAAATCACATCTATTTTACAGTATCAAATTTTCGCAATTTTTTTTTAACTTAAAAATTTACGTGAAAATCTTTATATGATGGTAAAATATGAAGGTCAATTTCGGATTCAGCGGTACATAATACATAAAAATCAAATATTAAAAGTTAAAAACAAGAACAATCACATCTATTTTATAGTATCAAATTTTCGCAATTTTTTTAACTTTAAAATTTACGTGAAAATCTTTATATGATGGTAAAAAATGAAGTTCAATTTCGAATTCAGCGGTACAGAATACATACAAATCAATTATCAAAAGCTAAAAAACATGGCATAACCCAACTTTTGCAAGCTAATGTATTCTATTAATATTTTAAAATACGTATCATTTTGTAAGGAATTGAGGCTGTTAATTTAGCACCATTTTATTTAACAGAAATTATGTTTTTTCTTTCTTCATAAACGTTTATTACAAATTGTACATTTTGCATTAATATATCAGAATGATTAAAGATTTCAAATTTATATTGCAATGTTAATTTTACTCTCAACCATTTTTAGGTAGATTTCGAATGAAATACTACATATTACGTTCTCCCCTACATTAGAATTTCTGAAACATTTTTGCAGATCTACACCGATCATGACCTCTAGAACCCAAAACCTCCCTCAGTAAAAAACTTTATCTATCTATCCATCTATCTATCTATCTATCTATCTATCTATATATATATATATATCACTTTCTTCTGGACACGATAACTTCCACAATTCTGCACAAATCTTTCCAAACTGATACATAAAATCAAAAGGCATAAAATCTCGGTCAAGTTCGTTAATAGGCAAAATCGGACCAAGGGGATGGAAATAGGGAGGGGTTTGGTGAAAACCAAATAAACCCCACAGTTTCTTATTTTTTGTACGTATACAATCAGTTTAATGTTTTTATTATTTTCAAAAATAGGGCCAAAAATTTATGAATCACAGATTTTTAATAAAATTAAAAATAGACTCAAGGGGCGCTAAAAATAGGGTTTTTGGGAGAAAAAAATTCATAACTTTGTCAATTCTCCAGATATCAAATCCAATTAATTTTATTGTAAATCTCCTTAATATTATCTACAACTTTTATATTCACAAGTTTTCGATAGGACCAATTCTTAACGCAAAAAAAAAAATAAAAAATAAAAACGAAAACAAAAAGGGGGAGTTGAAGAAGAAAAAATCCATAACTTCGACAATTCACAAGTTATAAAATCCGCATGAATTTATCATATATCTTCTTAATATTGTCTACAACATTTATTTAGATAACTTTTTTGATAGGACCAATTCTTACAACAAAAACAAATTAAAAATGCATAGCGGTTCAAGAAAAAAAATCATCGTATTAGGGGTGCATTTAAATCTAAACTGCTTATTTTCTTACTCATTTTAAAATTTATTTTAGCTCTCAAACGCATCCAATTGGTGGATTATCTTATTCAGAAACTATATAATGTACCGTAATGATCGATTTTTTGATAGAGGCAGAATATATTTCAAAAAATGATGTCAAATTGGGCATTTTGAACAGAATTTCCTGAACCGATTGTGTTAGAAACGAAAAATATTGTCCTACTGAGAAAATAATTGTTTACAAATCAAGTTTTAATTAATTGAACGAAAAATAAAAAAAACAGGTCGCTCATGAATCTCTTCAAAAATCACACAAGCAAGTTTTGTATTTTTTCTACTAAAAATGAATCTGAAGTTGTGCCAGAAATTTTCGAGTTGTTGATAATGGGAAAATATTTTTTTGAATACCGCCTTAAAATGATTCTGATAAAACCATCTCTTATATAAAAATGAAATAAAAATTCGTCAATAGCGACCAGATAAAATTGTTAAAGTGGGTTTATCTCTAATCATGTTTTAGTTTTTGTTTGTGAAATTAGTATACTTAACATCGAAATCTACCTCCGCCTGTACGCTGCGTCAGCTGGGATTTTTAATATATCTGACGAAATTATGTTTCAACTAATTTGTGAATGACCCCCAATTTGCCACAAAAAATGCTCCAACTTTAAACAGTTATTACTCGGTCAATTTTAATCGTAGAATAACGGGCCTTTTTTTTATATTACTTGTCAGTGTAAAAGGAAAATTTTACTAAATACAACTTATAGAACCAGGGAACCGTATATAAATCTCATAATTTTTTAAGAAATGTTTTCATTGACCCAAATCGCTTTTAAAATATTTCTTTACTTCATTTAAAACATTTTTGTAATTGGAACTATATGTCTATGAGCTAACGGTTTAAGAATTAGCCATTGGACACCCTTGAGAGTGGGCACCCTGTATTATGGAAAATAAATATTTTCAGGGTAGTTTAATTACTATATACTTCTTTCCACTAAATAAAAATTTCTTGGTTTTCGGTATACACATATACATGTACGATATCGAATAAAAAAAATAAGTTAAACTTCCAAGTTATGGCCATTTATTAAACCACATATACATAGGCAATACGGGTATGACAACATGCAATGTAAGTTCACTTTTCCACATAGTCCGCAAGAGACTGCAAACATTTCTCAGAATGGTCAACCAACATTTGGATTCCGGATGCATAGAAATCTCCTCTATCCAAGGTGCTCGTGAAAAATGGAGAACACACTGCCGTATGAAATGTTCAGCTTGCTGGCAGCATGCATGGATATCATGGAAGAATATCGCGAAAACCGGCCCGCAACGTCCTGTACAGTCGCAAATATTGACCGTGTGGATTCGATCATTAGAGGGAATCGGCGCATAACACTCCAGAAATTGCCAGCAGTGCCAGAAAACGGCAGTGTGTTCTCCACTGTTCATGTTCACCTTGGATTTCGCTGTATCCGGGTGGTTACATAGCGCTGGAGATTATTTCTACGCATCCGGAATCGAAAAGTTGGTTGACCGTTCCGAGAATTTTTCTAGTCTCTTGGGGACTATGTGGAAAAGTAAACATGCATTGTATACTGTCATAGCCGTGTTGCCTATGTATATGTGGTTTAATAAATGACCATAACTTGGAAGTGTAACTTATTTTTTGCTCACAGGCTATCAAAGCCTGAGAGCTAATGTGCCTGCCGGTTATGTATGTATGTATGTACGTAACTCGATAACTCTTAAGATCCGATTGAACATCCGAATTGCTCGAATTTTTTTTTCTGTGTTCATTCTAAGGCGCTTCCCTGACTAGTTTTGGGGGTTCATTGGGTAAGTATAAAGTGGGGAAAGGGGGCTAGACCTCCTCCTAATTTAGATAAATGGGTTTTCATGCAGAATTATTCGTTTTGCTCCAAATTTGGTATACCGGTTTATTATGTTAAGAAGCTTCATTGATTAGATTTGGAGGTTCATTAGTTAAATATGAAGGGAGGAAAGGGTACCCCTTACCCCCTTAATTTAGATAAATGTGTTTTTCATACAGAGTTGTTAGATTTTCTCCAAATTTGGTATACCGATTTATTATCTTAAGGAGCTGTCTTGATTAAATTTGGAGGTTTAATGGTTAAATATAAAAGGGGGGTGCTATTCCCCCCCCCCCTTAATTTATATAAATGAGTTTTTCATGCAAAATTATTCGAATTGCTTCAAATTTGTTATACCGGTTTATTACGATATAACGCTTCCTTCATTAGATTTAGAGGTTCATTGGTTAAGTATAAAAGGGTAAAATTGGAGCAAGTCCCCTCCCCTTAATTTAGATATATGGATTTTCATGCAGAATCATACAATTTACTTTTTTTTCCTATTTTCATTCTGATAAGGAGCTTTCTTGATTAGATTTGAAGGTTCATTAGTTAAGTAGAAAGGGGGGAAAGGGGGTTAGACCCCCTCCTTTATTTAGCGAAATGTTTTTTCATGCAGAATTATCTGATTTGCTTCAAATTTGGTATACCGGTTTATTATGTTATGGAGCTTACCTGGTTATATTTGAAGGTTCATTGGTTAAGTATAAAGGGTGGAAACGGGGGCTAATCCCCTTCATTTATTTTTTGAGAAACATTATTCTTTGAAATAAGAGTGTAATATACGATTAGTGTGAACAGCCTGTGAGCTCAATGGCATTAGTTTAACTGGGCACTTCTCTTTTTATTTGATTTGCCCTCGTATATACATGTATTATCTAATAAAATAGGAATTATGAGAAATATGGTGAGAATAAATAATGGTAATTGTATTTGTAAAATAACAGAAATCACACCACGACTAGAAAGTTATGAGTAACAAAAATATGTGACAAAGACGAAATAAAATATAAATGCCAAGGTTCAACAGAGAGTCATTTGTGATGAATTAGTTAACCTCTTCAGGCTTTTGGTCGCGTATGTGGATGTTTAGTTTTTTTATAATTCTAATTACTTTCAACAATAAAAAGAACAAAAGATTGATAATAACTTATTCACTTCAGAATCTCTCAACTAGAGAAGTAAGAATTTTATGATTCGGCTGCACTGATAATGTTATTTCCGATCTACAGTTAGCAGGGCTGCCACAGGCGACTATTTTTTAATCCTACCTCACAGCAGTTTCTCAAAACAAAAAATGTCATTGACATACAGTTTGGCAACATTTGCAAGAAAAATATACTACAATTTTTTTTTTAAATAGTGGTGTAAATAGAATAGAAAAATAGTTGCCTGTGGCAGTCCTGAGATATAAAAAAACGTGAAGCAGTTTTCCGGCAGTCAGTGTTTTGGAATTATTAGAATACATTAATAACTAGTAAAAAAAATAACAGATATATTCAATATATTAAGTTTTAATGATTTGTAGAAATGTAAGAAAGGATAAACATAAACTTACACTTACACTATGTGCAATAACTACTTAAAAGATGAGACAATATTAAAAAGATGTTAAATTATTTTAATATCTTAGTACTTTCAACTATAAAAACATAGTCTTCGTCAGAGAAATATAAGAAATACAATTGTTATTAATGTCTAATTTTCAAAACACGTATATGTGGACAAAGGGAGTGAAAGTGGAAGTCAATTTTTTAGATGCGGAAAACATTGGGAAAATAAAACATGGATATGGGGAAGTGGAAGAATATTACTCGTTTTATGATTCTTTAAGCAAACTGAGCTGGGTATGTCGTAGGTTCTGGGTATGTTATAGGTTAAAACTTCATTGCGAACAGTATTTTCTTTAGTAATAATTCCTATTGATTCGCGGATGATTAAATCATGATAATCCTTTGAGGGATATATAATTTTTGCGTCTTCAAAATGAACTTGTATATTCTGCTTCTGGTTAAGTCTTGACAGGGCAGTTGTAGGTCGGTTAATCTCTGAAGTGTTCTTTAATAATTAAGCATTTCTATCTTTTATTTACTGATGTAAAGAAATCGATACTGGATCCAAAAATGGAGTGCAAAAACTTAATTCATTAACTAAAGATGAATTAAGCATTTCTATTTATTTATTTACTGATATACGACAGGAATTTATTGTTAGTTTTTTTTTATTTTATAAGGAATTATTTCACTCATCGATTACCATTAACGCTCAGCAGACGTTATTGATTTTCGTGAATTTTTTATTGTTTTCCACTTTTTTTTTTTTTTTTTTTTTTTTTTTTTTTTTTTTTTTTTTTGGCTTTTTGGCTTTTTGAACTCTTATTATTATAAAATGAATAAATCGTAAAAAAAGTAATTTTTTTCTCAGCATAAAAAATCACTCATGAAGTGGCTAATAGATAGTAAACAATGAAGGTTTCGAGAAAAGAATATAGATGTCGAAAAAAAAAATGCAGGGAAAATATTATAGTCTTATTTTTTAAAAAATATATATAAATCTTAAACTGTTGCATTATGAGTGATAACAGTATTAAAGAAAAATACATTAAAGTTTTTTAACGTTTTAATAATATGTAGTTTAATTCAATATTCCTAAACAATTAATATTTTTAAAATTCACTATCATTCTTATCCCGCTTTATGCATATTCAAGAATAATTTAAATTCTTTCACAATACAGTTCTTTTAGTAATAAAACATGTATCTTATAGAAATATTTGTAATAATTTTATTTGAAAAAATTGCTTTTTAACATTTTACAATCCGAATGTTTTTAGCGCAAGGGATTGCATAACTAAAATTTTTCACTATTTTTCTTACCACTGTTTATGAATAGAAATATTAATTTTATTTGATGATAAAAATTTGCGATCAAATAAAACAAAGGTTACCATTCGGAAACAGTGCACTGTCAAACATTATATAATGTTACTCCACAAAATTGTTCGTAACATGATGTCTCCAATTTTATGAAGTAATTTAACTTATATACTGGTGTAATTTAAACTGATATAACTGGTGTAATATTATACATTAGTGTAACTCAACACCAGTTATTTCGGTTAAATTATTCACTAAAATGAAGGCAGCAAGGCTACAATCAATTTTATGGTGTAAAGTTACGTAAATCTTTTACACCATGCTACTCGGTTTCTACGATAAAAAATCCCTGCTGACTCGGACTACAGGCGCAGGTAGATTTCGAAGTTAAATACTAATTTCACCAACAAAAACTAAATCATGATTAGAAAAAAATCCAATTTAACACTTTTATCTGGCCGCTTTTGACGAGTTTTTAATTTTATTTTTATATAAGAGCTGGTTTATTAGAACCATGTTAAGGCAGTATTAAAAAAATATTTTTCCATGCTCAAAAACTCGAAATTCTCGGACACATTTTCTGATTCTTTTTTAAAAGAAAAAACATGAAACTTGCTAATGTGATTTTTTAAGAGATTTATAAGCGACCTGTATTTTGTATTTTTCGTTCAGTTACTTAGAACTTGATATATAAACAATTATTTTCTCAGTAGGACAATATTTTTGGTTTCCAACACAATCGCTTCGAGAAATTCGATTCAAAATGCCCACCTTGACATCATTTTTTGAAATATATTCTGCTCTATCAAAAATTCGACCTTTGCGGCACTTTATATAGTTTCTGAATAAGAGAACCTACCGATTGCATGCATTTGAAAGAAAAAATGAATTTAAAAATGAGATAGAAAATAAGCAGTTTAAATTTGAGTAGTACGATATATTTTCTTCAACCTTTATGTATTTTTAATTTGTTTTTGCTGTAAGAATTGGCCCTATCAAAAACTTGTCAATATAAAAGTTGTAGATAATATTCGTACCCAAACGTCGTAAAAAACGTATAATAAATTTAATAAGATTGGATATCTTGTGAATTGACGAAGTTATAGATTTTTTTCTTCTTTACACCCCCCCCCCCCCCCCATTTATTTTCGTTTTTTTTTCAGTAAGAATTGGCCCTATCAAATAATTGTCAATATAAAAATAAAAGTAGTAGATAATAGTAAGGCAATTAATAATAAATTTAATTAGATTTGATATCTTGAGAATTGACGAAGTTATGAATTTTTTTCTCCACAAAACCCTATTTTTTTCGTCCCTTGAGCCTATTTTTAAATTTATCAAAAATCTGTCATACATTAATTTTTGGCCCTTTTTTTAGAAGTAATAAAAACTTTAAACTGAGTTGATATGTTTTACAAGTAAGAAGTTATGAGGATTTTTCATTTTTAATAAAACCCCTCCCTATTTCCATCCCCTTGTCCGATTTTGTCCATTAGCGAACTCATCCGAGATTTTATGCCCGTTGAATTTATGTATTAGTTTAGAAAAGATGTGTGAAGAATTATGGAAGTTATCGTGTTCATAAAAAAGTGATATATATATATATATATATAAAGTTTTTTACTGGCGGTTGTTTTGGGTTCTAAGGGTCATGATCGGTGTAGATCTGCAAAAAAAATTTTGGAAATTCCAACATAGGGGAGAATGTAATAGGTAGTATTTTATACGAAATCTACCTAAAACCGATATCAAATCATACTCGACAAAGCAGTGCAAAGAGATATGTTAACGTTAAAAATGTAAAAAAAAAAGGAAAAGTCCAGCATCATTATGAACCGTATCAAAAACCTGAATCGTGTTAAAATTAATATTTATTTCAATAAAAAGCTTTATTGAATTATATTTAAATAATTACACTCCACACGGAAAGCTTAAATATTTCACTGTTTACTTTAAAGAGTATGTAATTCATTAGTGTTTATAAACTTCATATACTATATAAATTCATTCACTAGCTTATTCTGTTAATTGAAACGCATATTCGTAATACTTTCTCGCAGATATTGATATAAGGCAGCCACCTAAACATAGTTTCTAAAATTGTTTTCGTATTCATTAAAGTTATTTCAATGAAGTACTCGAAGTCTCGCAGTTTATGTAGGAAAACTATGTTTTGTAAATGCATCATGTTCTGAATTAAGTTTGTTAGGGTGAGATTTTTCTTACAGTAGAATGCACCTTTTTAGAAGATTTAATATAGAGTAAGGAAGTAAATTAAATGAGTGCAATAAATCATTTCATAACCATCTCCGCAAGAATATTTAAAAGGTTTCTATTTATGAATGAATAACTTTAATTTTCATATAACTTCTTAGAATTGCACTAATGTAACGCTATTCCTGAAGTTGGGGGTGCTCTTTTTATTCGTTTTGAAAATACAGGTATTGACGGCATACCTCTATTTTTATTATACTTATAATACCACCAATTTTATAGAGTAACGTTACATAAATTTTTAACAGTATACTATTCGGCATCTGCAATAAAAATCGATATCAAATCATACTCGACAAAGAAGTGCAAAGAGATATGTTAAGATTAAAAATAAAAAAAGGAAAGTACAGTATTATTAGCATATCTTATCTAAATTAATTTAATTAAGCAATAAAAAAACTGCTTAATTGTATAAGTTTAAAAACCTATATCTACATAATTTTCATAAACTATATCTACACAATTTTCATAAGCGAAGTAAATATAAATTTCCACTTTAAGGGTCTCAGGTCTCTTAAAATTGAAAAAAAAAAGACCATTTTCAATATTTAATATCATAAAATGTTTATGATTTTAAAACACAATTTTTTTTTGGAATGAAATATATAAGTATGTTCTTTCTCTTCATATATTTAAAAAATTGCAGAATGCAGAAATAATATTTACAGGGGGCTGAAAGCTGTCAGACATTTGTCTAGCAGAAATTTAATATAACAGCTTACGCGCACGATTACAAACTACAATTTGCAACAAGAATGAAAATTTTCAACCTAATTATACTTCAGATTATAATAATTACCCTGAACCTAAATAAATTTGTATTTAAAGCAGTTTTATATTTTTAATACAAAGTTGTATTTAGCTAATACAAAATGCTTAAAATTTCAACAGTATAATCACCTAAAAAATATATTTTTTTGAACAATATAAAGGAAATTCTAGGTTCAGTTTATACAGACTAACATGAAGCATATGTTTAAAAAAAAATACATATATATTCAAAAGTGTTTGAGATATCATGCGTGTTATGCCCAAACGCGTCACTTGGAGAAAAATGACTTCAAAGTTTCGGAAATGCAGTTTTAGCTAGTGAGAGGATATAATTCTAAAAACAATAACTTCTGCTCTAATGGGAATTTCAATAAAATAATTATATCAAAATGTTCAAGATAAGCAGAAGTTTGACATCTAAAACAATAAAAAATTCGAAAATTTTGAAGCTTTAAGGATCTCGAGACCCCTTAAAACTTTTCTTATTGAACCGAGTTATTTAAAATCTTATTAAAGATTTCGTTTCCGGGTTAGAAGGCGAGGGGGGAAGGGCAAGCAGGGAAACAAAAAGAAAAAGTGCTCCTTCTTCTAAGAAAGCCATAAAAGTATCAATTGGCCTTTATTTTCCAACCGTTTTGTGGTTATCAACAAGAGAAATGGGAGTTCCAACAATCGAAAGTGGGTGAAATGAATTCGTCGGAAAGATTTCCAATCGATTCGGATCCTGCAAAAGTAATAAAACATGAAAAGCTGCGCCTAATCGCAACAAATACAGCGCCACTTGTAGGATATGTCCATTTGGAATTAATTTTAGGTTGCAAGCAAAAGAAAAAAAAGCGTCCCTTCTCCTACGAAAGCAATAAAAGTGTCAACTGGCGTTTCTCTTTCATCCGTTTTGTGGTTATCAACAACAGAAAGAGGAGTCTCAACAACGGAAAGAAGCGGAGATGAATTCGACGTAAGAATTTCATACCTTTTTCGGAACCTACAAAGTAATAAAATATGAAAAGCACCGCCTAATTGCAACAAAAACAGCGCCACTTGTAGGATACGTCTAGTTGGAATTACTTTAAGTTGCATGCAAAAGTAAAAAGTGTTCCCTCCCCGACGAAAGCAATAAAAGTGTCAACTGGCGTTTCTCTTTCAACCGTTCTGTGGTTATCAACAATAGAAAGGGGAGTCTCAACAATGGAAAGAGGCGGAGATGGATTCGACGTAAAAATTTCCGACCTTTTTCGGATCCTACAAAAGTAACACTATAAAATGCGCCGCCTAATAGCAACAAAGACAGCGTCACTTGTACGATAGGGCTATTTGGAATTACTTTTAGGCTGCATGCAAAAGAAAAAAGGTTTATTCTCCTACGAAAACAATAAAAGTGTCAACTGGCATTTCTTTTTCAACCAGTATGTGGTTATCAACAACAGAAAGGGGAGTCTCATCAACGGAAAGAAGCGGAGATGAATTCGGCGTAAAAATTTCATACCTTTTTAAGATCCTACAAAAGTAATAAAATATAAAAAGCACCAACTAATCGCAACAAAAACAGCGCCACTTGTAGGTCACCTCTAGTTGGAATTACTTTTAGGTTGCATGCAAAAGAAAAAAGTTTTCCCTCTCCAATGAAAGCAATAAAAGTGTCAACTGGCGTTTCTAATTTCAACCGTTCTGTGGTTATCAACAATAAAAAGGGGAGTCTCAACAATGGAAATGGGCGGAGATGGATTCTACGTAAAAATTTCCGACCTTTTTCGGATCCTACAAAAGTAGAAATATAAAATGCACCGCCTAATAGCAACAAAGACAGCGTCACTTGTAGGATAGGGCTATTTGGAATTACTTTTAGGCTGCATGCAAAATAAAAAAAGTTTTATTCTCGTACGAAAACAATAAAAGTGTCAACTGGCATTTCTTTTTCAACCAGTATGTGGTTATCAACAACAGAAAGGGGAGTCTCATCAACGGAAAGAAGCGGAGATGAATTCGACGTAAAAATTTCATACCTTTTTAAGATCCTACAAAAGTAATAAAATATGAAAAGCACCACCTAATCGTAACAAAAACAGTGCCAATTGTAGGATAAGTCTAGTTGGAATTACTTTTAGGTTGCATGCAAAAGAAAAAAGTTTTCCCTCTCCAACGAAATCAATAAAAGTGTCAACTGGCGTTTCTCTTTCAACCGTTCTGTGGTTATCAACAATAGAAAGGGGGTCTCAACAATGGAGATATGCGGAGATGGATTCGACGTAAAAATTTCCGACATTTTTCGGATCCTACAAAAGTAACAAAATGAAATGCACCGTCTAATAGCAACAAAGACAGCGTCACTTGTAGGATAGGGCTATTTGGAATTACTTTTAGGCTGCATGCAAAAGAAAAAAGGTTTATTCTCCTACGAAAACAATAAAAGTGTCAACTGGCATTTCTTTTTCAACCAGTATGTGGTTATCAACAACAGAAAGGGGAGTCTCATCAACGGAAAGAAGCGGAGATGAATTCGGCGTAAAAATTTCATACCTTTTTAAGATCCTACAAAAGTAATAAAATATAAAAAGCACCACCTAATCGCAACAAAAACAGCGCCACTTGTAGGTCACCTCTAGTTGGAATTACTTTTAGGTTGCATGCAAAAGAAAAAAGTTTTCCCTCTCCAATGAAAGCAATAAAAGTGTCAACTGGCGTTTCTAATTTCAACCGTTCTGTGGTTATCAACAATAAAAAGGGGAGTCTCAACACTGGAAATGGGCGGAGATGGATTCGACGTAAAAATTTCCGACCTTTTTCGGATCCTACAAAAGTAGCAATATAAAATGCACCGCCTAATAGCAACAAAGACAGCGTTACTTGTAGGATAGGGCTATTTGGAATTACTTTTAGGCTGCATGCAAAATAAAAAAAGTTTTATTCTCGTACGAAAACAATAAAAGTGTCAACTGGCATTTCTTTTTCAACCAGTATGTGGTTATCAACAACAGAAAGGGGAGTCTCATCAGCGGAAAGAAGCGGAGATGAATTCGACGTAAAAATTTCATACCTTTTTAAGATCCTACAAAAGTAATAAAATATGAAAAGCACCACCTAATCCTAACAAAAACAGTGTCAATTGTAGGATAAGTCTAGTTGGAATTACTTTTAGGTTGCATGCAAAAGAAAAAAGTTTTCCCTCTCCAAAGAAATCAATAAAAGTGTCAACTGGCGTTTCTCTTTCAACCGTTCTGTGGTTATCAACAATAGAAAGGGGGTCTCAACAATGGAGATATGCGGAGATGGATTCGACGTAAAAATTTCCGACATTTTTCGGATCCTACAAAAGTAACAAAATGAAATGCACCGTCTAATAGCAACAAAGACAGCGTCACTTGTAGGATAGGGCTATTTGGAATTACTTTTAGGCTGCATGCAAAAGAAAAAAGGTTTATTCTCCTACGAAAACAATAAAAGTGTCAACTGGCATTTCTTTTTCAACCAGTATGTGGTTATCAACAACAGAAAGGGGAGTCTCATCAACGGAAAGAAGCGGAGATGAATTCGGCGTAAAAATTTCATACCTTTTTAAGATCCTACAAAAGTAATAAAATATAAAAAGCACCACCTAATCGCAACAAAAACAGCGCCACTTGTAGGTCACCTCTAGTTGGAATTACTTTTAGGTTGCATGCAAAAGAAAAAAGTTTTCCCTCTCCAATGAAAGCAATAAAAGTGTCAACTGGCGTTTCTAATTTCAACCGTTCTGTGGTTATCAACAATAAAAAGGGGAGTCTCAACAATGGAAATGGGCGGAGATGGATTCGACGTAAAAATTTCCGACCTTTTTCGGATCCTACAAAAGTAGCAATATAAAATGCACCGCCTAATAGCAACAAAGACAGCGTCACTTGTAGGATAGGGCTATTTGGAATTACTTTTAGGCTGCATGCAAAAGAAAAAAAGTTTTATTCTCGTACGAAAACAATAAAAGTGTCAACTGGCATTTCTTTTTCAACCAGTATGTGGTTATCAACAACAGAAAGGGGAGTCTCATCAACGGAAAGAAGCGGAGATGAATTCGACGTAAAAATTTCATACCTTTTTAAGATCCTACAAAAGTAATAAAATATGAAAAGCACCACCTAATCGTAACAAAAACAGTGCCAATTGTAGGATAAGTCTAGTTGGAATTACTTTTAGGTTGCATGCAAAAGGAAAAAGTTTTCCCTCTCCAACGAAATCAATAAAAGTGTCAACTGGCGTTTCTCTTTCAACCGTTCTGTGGTTATCAACAATAGAAAGGGGGTCTCAACAATGGAGATATGCGGAGATGGATTCGACGTAAAAATTTCCGACATTTTTCGGATCCTACAAAAGTAACAAAATCAAATGCACCGTCTAATAGCAACAAAGACAGCGTCACTTGTAGGATAGGGCTATTTGGAATTACTTTTAGGCTGCATGCAAAAGAAAAAAGGTTTATTCTCCTACGAAAACAATAAAAGTGTCAACTGGCATTTCTTTTTCAACAGTATGTGGTTATCAACAACAGAAAGGGGAGTCTCATCAACGGAAAGAAGCGGAGATGAATTCGGCGTAAAAATTTCATACCTTTTTAAGATCCTACAAAAGTAATAAAATATAAAAAGCACCACCTAATCGCAACAAAAACAGTGCCACTTGTAGGTCACCTCTAGTTGGAATTACTTTTAGGTTGCATGCAAAAGAAAAAAGTTTTCCCTCTCCAATGAAAGCAATAAAAGTGTCAACTGGCGTTTCTAATTTCAACCGTTCTGTGGTTATCAACAATAAAAAGGGGAGTCTCAACAATGGAAATGGGCGGAGATGGATTCGACGTAAAAATTTCCGACCTTTTTCGGATCCTACAAAAGTAGCAATATAAAATGCACCGCCTAATAGCAACAAAGACAGCGTCACTTAAAGGATAGGGCTATTTGGAATTACTTTTAGGCTGCATGCAAAATAAAAAAAGTTTTATTCTCGTACGAAAACAATAAAAGTGTCAACTGGCATTTCTTTTTCAACCAGTATGTGGTTATCAACAACAGAAAGGGGAGTCTCATCAACGGAAAGAAGCGGAGATGAATTCGACGTAAAAATTTCATACCTTATTAAGATCCTACAAAAGTAATAAAATATGAAAAGCACCACCTAATCGTAACAAAAACAGTGCCAATTGTAGGATAAGTCTAGTTGGAATTACTTTTAGGTTGCATGCAAAAGAAAAAAGTTTTCCCTCTCCAACGAAATCAATAAAAGTGTCAACTGGCGTTTCTCTTTCAACCGTTCTGTGGTTATCAACAATAGAAAGGGGGTCTCAACAATGGAGATATGCGGAGATGGATTCGACGTAAAAATTTCCGACATTTTTCGGATCCTACAAAAGTAACAAAATGAAATGCACCGTCTAATAGCAACAAAGACAGCGTCACTTGTAGGATAGGGCTATTTGGAATTACTTTTAGGCTGCATGCAAAAGAAAAAAGGTTCATTTTCCTACGAAAACAATAAAACTGTCAACTGGCGTTTCTTTTTCAACCAGTATGTGGTTATCAACAATAGAAAGGGGAGTCTCATTAACGGAAAGAAGCGGAGATGAATTCGACGTAAAAATTTCATACCTTTTTCGGATCCTACAAAAGTAATAAAATATGACAAGCACCACCTAATCGCTACAAAAACAGCGCCACTTGTAGGATACGTCTAGTTGGAATTATATTTAGGTTGCATGCAAAAGAAAAATGTGTTCCCTCTCCCTACGAAAGCAATGAAAGTGTCAACTGGCGTTTCTTTTTCAACTTTTCTGTGGTTATCAACAACAGAAAGGGGAGTTGGAATAACAGAAAGATGGGGAAATGGATTCGGCGGAAAAATGTACGACCTTTTTCGGATTCTACAAAAGTAATAAAATATGAGAAACACCGCCTAACCGCAACAAAGATAGCACCACTTGTAGGATACATCTATTTGGGGACTACAGAAATAGGTAAATTATGCCCATGATGAAATAAAACTCCTTGATTTAGAAGGAGTGGAAGGAGGGGATGGGAAGAGTTCCGGCTCCTAACCTCCTTTGTCTATGCCATTAAAGGCAGTGGTGGGATTCAGCCGGTTCGCACTGATTTCGTAGAACCGGTTGTTCATTTCTGTTGAGTTCGGCAAACCAGTTGTTAAAATGATGCTTCAAACGCAGAAATCGCATTTACATTAATTTACATCTTTTAAATGTTTATCTGCACAACAGCGTTTTCTATCCATAACACTGTGACATGTTCTGATTTGTTTCATTTGATAAAATAATGTTTCATTTGCAAAAAATATTTTTTTTCTCTCCACCAGTCCTGTAAGGAGCAAATTTAACTTAAAAAAATTATTTATGAAATTTTGAAGATTTGAAGAATTTTGGGATACAAATCGGCAGCTTAGGCTAACCCTAATACTATGGCATGCTTATTGAACATTACAATAGCTATTTATATTCGATTAAAAGGTACATTTGGCTGCTTCTTTTGAAAATATACAGAATGTTTTATGTTATTGCTGATCAATAGCTAATAACTAAATAGTTAGCTTTAGTGGTAAACTTCCAACTGAATTTTTTGTAAATATTGATTTTCATATCTTAAAAGTAATTTAGAACAAAGTAGTTATTTTTGTAAATGTAAAAAAAAAAAAAAAAAAATTGTATAATATCCTTAAGTTCTATAAGTTCTAATTAGAAAAACATTTTCCATGCTCTAATAAATAAAAAAAAAAAGTTTGTATGGTCTAAACTTGCCGAGTTATGATTCTTTGTGTTTTACGAATTCCCAGCGTTGTCATAACTTGAGAAATTTTGGTTGTGCAAAAATTTGTCTCTCCTATTATAGCTTGGATAATGTTTTTTTTAAACATGCTATAGGACACAAAGCGTTGCATAAAAATTTAAATTTTGTGATTTTTTGCTAAAGTAAAAACGATTTCTAAGATGACGAAGAACAACATTTGAAATATTTTTTTTTTTAATTTGAAGTATTCTGAATTTAACGATTTAGGTTTTAGCTCTTGGTCAGCAATAAGAAAGGATTTTATAACTGATACCGCTTTGATGACTATTTATCTGAAAGGAAATTGTTCGTCTTTCAAAAGTACTGCGAACAAGGAGTATAAGTATAATAAAGAACGAAAACTAATGATAAATTTTATTAAAATGTTAGAAATGCTTCGGAATGAAAAAAGAACATACAAAAGAAAGACGATAAAGGTTTCATTACTTCAGAAGATCATAAATGTTTTAGTAAGCTCGGGAACATGTTTTTTTTTTTTTTTTTTTTTTTTTTAATAACGTAATTAATAAAAAAAATACTATAGATTATTGCATTCTTGACATTTGAATGCAAGTTGTAGTCAATTTGAATGTAGGAATCAGCTGCGTTTTTTCCCGTCACATTACAGGAATATTGGAGAAGTAATACTTGGAAAAGCATGGAAAGCAGCTGAAGAGCTATTATTTATATTTAATCACACTTAATGTCAATATTAATCATTATCGAGAGTTTTTTTTTTTTTACTATAATTAAAAAAAATCTAAAGATATAGAGTCTTTTAATGTATTCAAAAGGCTAAAAATATTGTCAGAGGAAGTACTCCAAGTTCGGCCGAAAGGCGTTTTCAAGGAAAAACATAATATGGTCAGAGAAGACAAGTCGACTAACTATTTCTATTGTATCAAATATAATGACAATCAGTCTAATTGTCCTAAAAACCACTAAAAGAATGGGTTTATAGTGAATGTGTGTTAAAAAAGAAGTACAGATCCAATAATTTTCGAGTAAAGACAGAGAAAATTGAAAATGAGGATACTTATTAAAAATTTAAATGTAAATATCTCAAATAAAACGAGTTATTTAATATTTTAGAACTCTTTTCTTCACTATAATCTAGTTTTTTTTTACATATATATGTATTTTTTAAGTATTAACTATATGAACATTTTTGAATACCTTTTTAAACTTTTCAACATCATAAATACGAAGACATTTAACAAATAACCAAAATTATTCGAATTTGTTTTTGCTAACTTCAATACAAGAGTGTATAGTGTGGTGCTGCATTTAATCTCAAATGTTAGTTATAGTACTATTAAAATAGATTTTTTTAAATAAATGTTGGCTATCCACGAAAATTTAGGAAGAACTTTTTTTTGGCACTAGAAATGAAGATCCGATGAGCCCACAAAAATAAAATTGTTTTACCATGTTTTTTTAGGCGGGGGGGGGGGGGGAGGGGGCGTAAAAGGGGAGTATTTTTAACGCAGGGAAGGGGAAGGGCAATTCTAAAAAATTTAAATAAGTCAAGTGGGTATAATTTTTTTATGTATTATTTAATTCTTAATCGAATAACACCATCCGCATGTCAGTACGATCATTCTTTACAAAGTTATTTTAGAATTTATAAATACAAAGTCGAAAATTATACTTTATTATTGAGCCCATCTTTGCCACATTTATTCTATGTTCAACACATGTTCTTTATATCATACCAAACAATCTTAAACTTACTGAATGTCCTCAAAATGACAATAATCAAAATCAGAATCATCAGAGTCTTTTTGAAGGTCATTAAAGTTATAGAAATCCGTGTATTCATAATATTGAATTTATAAAACCATCTATGACTTTGTATTCATAAAATCTGCCTAACTTTGTAAAGAATAAATGTATCAACTTTGTAAAGAATAAATGTATCAACTTTGTAAAGAATAAATGTATCGCCTTGCGGAGGTTGTCATTTGATTCAGAGTTAAGTACAGTCGAACCTCGTTATCCCGACACTCTAATGACCAGAAAAAATGCCGTCATAAGCGGAGTGTCGTGGTAACAGGAGTTGGAGAAACATATGTTTATAATAAGCTGTATTTTTAATTAATTAATGACAATTTGAAATTCATAACTGTTCTTGCAGTTTTAAGCAATAAAACATTATTATTAAACAAAACAAACACAAAAACAAAATTGAAAATAATAATAATCATATTTATGATGACATTTTTTTTATTGTTTCACGAAATATGGATGAATTAAGGTTTTCTTGTTCCTAGATGTGCTTTCTACAATTCTTTTTTCAATATTATACAATGAATTGCAATCGATATTCGTTGTTTCAAAAATGGATGTTAGATAATTTCTGATCGTTTCAATGCAGTGTAAAGCTTCGGTTTTAGTCTGATGAAAAACTCCGTGAACCACATGAAAGAGCCGCCTGACCAGAACAAAAAGACCGCGAGTAGACTGAAACATCTATCTGGAGCTTAAGTGGGTCATTCATAGTGTGTGGGTTTATTTATTCAGAAAAAGGATTGAAGTATAATTTCTCATTTATCTCAATGGGTATTTCAAACACTTTTGTGAAAAGTTTGGCTAAGACATTTCTTACCGCCTAATTTCCGTGCTTATAAGATGGATTATGAAAAATGGTCAATTTTCTTAAACTGTCGGGATATCCGGAGTTGAAAATTATTCAATGACTTAAAATCCGTAGTTTAATTACATTACAATCATATACCGAAAATCGGGGCATTGAAAAACTGACCTGATAAGCGGAGTGACGTGAAAACCAAGTGTCGGGATAACGAGGTCCGACTGTATTACATAATAAACGATACCACACTTGACCTAAATAAAAAACTTAATTTCTCCCTCCACGATTTAAAATGTCCTCTTTTGCAACTCGAAAACAAGGTAAAATAACTTTATTCTTTGGTGACTCTTCCAATCTTCATTTCTAGTAGCAAAACCAAGTTTTTCTCAAAGTTTTGTATATGGCTATCAGTGTTTGCATTTTACTAAATTTTTGGTCTATTTTACCTGTACTATTATCGAATGAAAGGTTTTTAAAAGATGTTGCATTTTTTTTAAACTAAGCTAAATTTTATTATCAATATAAATTTACCAGATATATATTTTTTGGTGACTCTTCCAATCTTCATTTCTAGTAGCAAGACAAAGTTTTTCTCAAATTTTCGTCTATGGCTATCAGTTGTTGCATTTTACTAAATTTTTAGTCTATTTTATCTGTAGTATTATTGAATGAAAGGTTTTTAAAAGAGTTGCATGTTTTTAAAATAAGCTAAATTTTATTATTAATATAAATTTATCAGATATATATATTTTGGTGACTCTCTCAATCTTCATTTCTAGTAGCAAAACGAAGTTTTTCTCAAGATTTCGTCTATGGCTATCAGTTGTTGCATTTTACTAAATTTTTGGTCTATTTTACCTGTAGTATTATTGAATGAAAGTTTTTTAAAGGATGTTGCACGTTTTTAAACTAAGCTAAATTTTATTATTAATATAAATTTACCAGATATATATTTTTTGGTGACTCTTCCAATCTTCATTTCTAGTAGCAAAACGAAGTTTTTCTCAAATTTTCGTCTATGGCTATCAGTTGTTGCATTTTACTAAATTTTTGGTCTATTTTACCTGTAGTATTATTGAATGAAAGGTTTTTAAAGGATGTTGCATGTTTTTAAACTAAGCTAAATTTTATTATTAATATAAATTTACCAGATATATATATTTTTGGTGACTCTTCCAATCTTCATTTCTAGTAGCAAAACGAAGTTTTTCTCAAATTTTCGTCTATGGCTATCAGTTGTTATATTTTACTAAATTTTTGGTGTACTTTACCTGTACTATTATTGAATGAAAGGTTTTTAAAGGATGTTGCATGTTTTTTACTAAGCTAAATTTTATTATTAATATTAATTTACCAGATATATTTCCTTCAAAGCGAGTTATTGATACTACAAAAATAATTTTAGAGCCAATTGTGACTAAATATAGAAGTAAATTTTTTAGAAGGAACTAAATATAGAAGGCGATTGAAATTTGCGATTATGGTTACAACACCTAATATAAAACATTTAAAAAATGCAGAAATCAAGCACCTAGAATCGATTTATTGGGATTTACTTTGAAGAAATTACAAGCATTTATCACGAAAGCAAAGCTGTACACAGAAGTTCTTGACATTCAGTAAGTTAATATTCTCACGAAAACCATAGACTTCGGCAATATCTCGAGCTCTGCCTATAGTTAGCTTTTTTGATATCTGATTGCAAATTTAGATAATAAACATGGGCTGATTCTTAAGCTTAAATTTCTGCTATTTTTTGTGTTATCTTTAATATATTATACTGCAGCATTATTGATGCAGTTTCTGACAGAAATTTTAATCGGGGTTTCATGATTGTTGATATATTTATTAAATAAATTTCATCCTTTTATAGAGAAACATGTTTCACGATATTTTTTCCACTGTACCAAGAGATTAAAGCTTTTTTTAAAATGTCTTTGTAATATTGTAAAATGTTTCATAATCTATGTGGGATGCTTCATTTTCCTTTCATGTCTTGAAGCATGAAAAATCATTCCGGCAGCGAACCGGTTGTTAAGTTATTTGAATCCCACCACTGATTAGAGACATTCACATGGAAGTATTTTATTCAGATTTAAGTGTTTATTGGAGATTTCTTAATTATATATTTTTAATCATTTATAGCAGTTTCCACAAGTAACAAACTTGTGCTTTTCCGTAGCTACTACTATGTAACTCTTTTAAATTTCTATTTATTATCCCACATTTTTATCCTATTAAGATTCTTTTAAGAAAATATTTATTTCGAATTTCCAAAGGAGCTATGAGAAACAATATCTTTCACTTAAAAGTACATATTATGATATGCAGAAAATTATGACACTAGTAGCTGTTGAAAACTAAGCTAAAACTTTATATTAATATCTGCAAACTTTTAAAATTTCTCGTAAAGTATTTTTATATAGCACATACAAAGCACCACTGTTGTATTTTACTTCTTTGTTAATTTTTATTTATCTTTGTTCTATATGGGGCAATGATCAGCAGCGAATTTGTTTTTTATTTAACTGAGGTTTAAGTTTCCTTACCTTTTTACCACTATAACTGTGAAGGCGCCTACCTTCACATATTAATATTAATACCTTTCTCCTTTCCCCCCTTTAAAATTACATTTTTTCGAATTCTTTAAATTTAATTATCTGTTTGCATTCGGATTCAATCTGTTTTTAGCGCTCTTTTCCCTTCTTAAGTTCAGCAATCATTTTTCTGTATCTGTAAGATTTTAACCGCAGCGCACTGCAAATAAAAGAAAAGAAATCATTTCCTCCTCTCGCCTAGCAACTGTATTCTAATTTTCATCCTTCTGCCTTAGTTTTGATGATATGCAGAAATTAGTCAGACATATTACTTCTACATTTTTAGCCGTTGGTCCCGATGTAAGAGATATTAGTCATTTCAGTTATTAACCCTGTCTTTATTTTACTTTAGATTATTAACATGCGCTTTTCGCCGCTTCAATCCCATGAGAACTGCGGCAAACCACTATAGAATGTTTTTTTTTTTTTTTTTTTGCGGTTTATGTGCTATAATTCCTAAGTAATCATTTGGCGTTAAATATTTCTTATTACTATTTTACTTCCCCCATTCAATTTCAATTATCGTACTTTGACCACATGCCTTCCTCTCTGTAATTTCGCCATATAGCATATGTATTTGGCGAAATTGTGTACGTACTCCTGCCAATACTCGATCATTTCGAGAAAATGTAATTGTAACACTTGCTTCTGAACTTGCATGCTCTGAGAATAAGAATGTAACCAGACTCTCTCTCCAACACCCGGCTCCGGCCGAGGGCTCGCCTTGCGAAAAAAAACATCCCGAACCTGGTGTCCGATTTGGTCAATAAAGAATTAGTTGTAACATTCGGCTTGTCTCAATCTGCAATATGGATTAATTCGTTCTGTTAATATTGCTTCCCATATTCATCAACATCCACTGCCATCCGGACTATTCAATACAAATGTACAGAAATCCCAAAGCTTCTGTACAATAACTTTCTATTTTCTTCTAAATTTTTACTTATAATGAATTTGCATAGTACCCACAGGACATTCAAATAAGAAATAATAACAATCTAGTATTTTTAGTACAAATTTTGGCATAACATTGTCTTAAAGGGGTATTAAAGGTGGGACTGCGAGTTAAAAAAAGGGAAGAAATGCGAAAAAAAGGGACGGTAAGGATGGAGTGGTAAGAAAAATTACCACCTATTTTAGGCAAATCATGTTAAGACTAAGTGGTAACCACAATGTTCAGTGATTTTAAGAAACAGTTATTTACATTGGATTAAATTAAAAAATAATAATAATTTACCTCGAAATGTGCAGGAATAAACCTTGGGGACGGTAAGACTACCAATAAAGCCACGAGCTTCAAATCGATATTTAAATGGTGATTTAAATTCCGCAGTAAATTTCCTGTCAAAGAATTTTAGACATTCTTTCTCTAGCATACGTCTGCATGAGAATAAACTTGGAAAAAATTATGTGGTTGGACCTGAAGTGATTTTCTGTATAATTTTAGAAGAGGGACGGTAAGGAATCTAAAACCCAGGGCCAGAGTTTAAAAAATAATAACAACCCTAAAAATGTGTGCAGGTTAATTTTTTGCTAAATATTTATATAAAACAATAGTTCCACTTTCGTAAAAAAATTACATCGAATTATTTTTATTGAAACAATTTTATACAGACAGCTCCAAATTTAAAAATCAGCACGAGGGAACGGGACGGTATAGGGGTTTTCTTGGTATTTGGACACCCATCATCCTCACAAAAATATTTATCTCGTTAATATTGGTATGCAATCATGAAATGGAATGTTCCCCAGTATATGAAATTTAAAAAAAAAAAAAAACACAAGAATATATTATAAAATAAAAATTATTATTCAGGGACATAAAAGTCAAAAGAAGGTGAGAATGCCTCATATATATTCACATAAAGAAACACTTATTCCTAAGTTACTATTATTATTACTATTTAAGATAAACTGTCAAGTGCGAGTATTACTCGCGATCAGAGGGTTCCGTACAGTAAATATATGAATTTTATTAACTGTATTATTTAAAAAAATCGTTGCTGAAATAATAATAAGACTTAGTAAAAACTATACAACGTAGGGTTGGGTATAGCTGTCTATACTAGAAAAGTGTGAATGGGTATAACATAAAAATTTAAAGAGATATAAATTGTAAATAATACCAAATATTGCTATTCTGTATAACTCTTTTTTTTTTTTTTATCTTATCCTAATCCGTGTATGATGAACTTAATTCGGCACTGACAATAAAAGTAGTTCATATTTAACCCCTTGTGCTCTGGAGCTGTTAGCGGATGTATGTTACTAGCCACCAGTGTTGCTTCATCAGGCAGAATTTTTTGTTGTTGAAATTTTGAATTCACACCACAAAACTTTAATTAGTAATTTTATTTTATTCTAGTTATGAAAAATCAATCATTTGTAAAGCAAAAATAAGACTTAAAACTTTCTGGTGAGAATTCGGGATGTGTAATTAAAAAATTAGCCATATATCACTGTCGGAAATAGCGAAAATAGCATGACGTGTACGTCATAGAGCGCAAGAGCTTAAACTTCATTTGGCATTTGATAAACTAAATTCAGCATAGTAATAATCTTTTCTTTTTACAATTAAGCTAAATCAACACCCTTGTTCAAAGTTTAAACTTGGCATTGTGCTAAGTGCGCTTCGAAAGGAGGTCGCAAAGATGCAACGCCGCCTTGGTCCGTGCCTGGTTTTTCAAGATAGGTTTTCATTATCTTTTAAAGACACGGGAGGCGTATTGAGAGATCCACTCAGTGCAATCTAGCCGCGAATCCCAAAGTATTTGATTAATTCTAATTAAATTTGTTTTTTTTTTTCACAATTTGACGCTTATTGATACGTTACTGCTACTGGGTATTTCATCATACAAATATATAATTAAAAGTTTATATCTGAGCTTCAAAAGCCGATAGTACATAGCGTACTCCGCTCCTGTCATTATGTATGTCCAAATCGTCCATCTCTTTAAAGGTTAGGCAGCCTAAGAGAGACTGCTCAGGGCCGGCTAGGCCTGCCCCTTACAGCTTAACGTCTCTCCCGGTATGTTCCCCGACACGTTGGGGCTCGTTAGTGAGTCCAGCCCTGTCCGGCCGTGTGCAGACGGACAAACACAAAATGCTCAAGGGACGACGCTCACCCGCTAAGGGCGTCTATGCGCCACCGACCACAGAACACAGAATTTATCTGAAAAAGAACAAAGTGGGATTACAAAAATTAGACGAATGCCTTCCCGCCAGGAAAACGCCTACTCGCGACAGAGGGCGGGAGTATAAGAACATTTAAAGTAAAAATAAAATAAAATAAATAATAATAATAATAATAAACATCACTGATCCTGGCCGCCGGGGTATGAACCCCTCTCGCGACAAGGGGCGGCAGGAAGGGAAAAGAATGGAATGCGTAGCACAAGTAAGATGGCACGAGCAAATACTCAAGCGTCCATTGGAGATGTAATGATTTGCCTGGCACAAGTAAGATGGCACGAGCAAATACTCAGCGTCCATTGGAGATGTAATGCTTTGTGTGGCACAAGTAAGATGGCACGAGCAGATACTCAAGCGTCCATTGGAGATGTATCTCTTGATAGAATGGTCAGAAGCACGAGCAGAGGCTCTTGCGATCGTAGGAAACCCCACATTGATGAGTAGGAGAATTTACTGGAGCCTACAAAGAGGACTGGATTCTTGTGCTGTTTGAAGATTGATATGGTGGCAGTGAGACTGGATAAGCAGAACCAGGGCTTAAGTTAAGTTTGTTAAGTATGTAAGGAAACTGTGAATGTGTTTTAATTTGTTGAGTAGGAGGGTGCGGGAAAGGACGTTTTGGAGCCAGTTGACTGTCAGTATGTCTGGACGCCTCAAGTGCCAGCGTTGCGTGAGAGTACAACTATAGTACGGGTGACTTATAGTGCCATCTTCACCGCAGACGCAAGTGGCAGTGGATCTTATTTTGAAGCGGTCCAGATATGCCATGAAAGGGCCATGTCCTGTTAAGAAGCTAGTGGTGTAGGTTGTTAAGTTATATAGTGTGAGAGAAACTTTAGGAATTAGCTTATATGTGTGCCTGCCCTTTTTTGAAGTATCCCAGTGCTCCTGCCATCGCGTCAGTATCCTTGCTCTAAGGACCCTTTTGACGTATGACTGGGGCACTGGGAGGTGTGTGTCTATTGTTTCTTTCTGTGTGGCCTTCTTCGCTAGGTTGTCTGCTAGTTCATTGCCAAAGATACCTTTGTGAGCCGAGACGTGACCTAGTGAGATACGATGTATGAGATTCTTAAGTTTTAGTTTGATTTGCAGTACTAAATGATGTTTTGTCCTGTGTGCCTGTATTGCCTGCAGGCCAGAGAGGCAGTCGCTGTAGATGATAATACTATTGCTAGAGTGGGATTCCACCCACTCTAATGCGTTTAGTATTGCGAACAGCTCCGCTTGGAATACGGAGTTATTATCATCTAGCCTTGCAGACCACTGATGGACCACCACCGTGCCCTCCGTGGCGCAGAAGGCTGCGCCCACACCAGTCTCTGTGCCTGAACCATCAGTGAAGAGTGTGGTGCTAAGGGCAGGTGTGTAGCTGTTGCGTGTTGTGTTTACTTGAAAATGTGAAGTCTCCTCAGCGGGGTGGAGCTGCCAGCTCCTTACTTTGTATTGCAATGTTGTGTTTGGAAAAAGAGAATCTATTACTGTGTCACGTTTTCGCTGTAGGATTGAGGATTTGGCGTGTTCGTATTCTAGTTGAATTGTGATGGGTGGAATACCTGTAAGTATATGTAGTGCATCTGTGGAGATTGTGCGGTAGCCCCTTGAAATTTGTAGGAGAAAAGTGCGTTGTATTGATTTTAGTTTAGGTTGTGCTATGGATGATAAATTACCCCCCCCCCCTCCACATACAGGCCCCGTAAAGTATTATTCTTTCGATTATTGTTAGGTACCAGATCTTCAGTGTTTTGTTGTCTACCCCTCCCAATTTAGAAGTTAGTCTTAATGAATTATTATGATATGCTGTCAATTTAAGTTTTAGGTCGTTAATGTGTGGGATCCAGTTAAGATTGGCGTCAATGGTTATACCTAGGAGTTTTATGAATTGTACGTGTCGAATGGAGACATTATTGATTCTCATCACTGGAGGGCGTTTTGGATCATATCTGTGTGGTTTGGTGAATACTAGTGCTTGAGACTTTTGTGGTGAGAGTGTGAGGTGCAGTAAATCCAGGAGCCGGCAGAAAATAGGAAGAGCTTCGGCAAACTGTTCCTCCAGATGACGTCTGTAACGACCGGATAAAATGAAGCTGAAATCATCGGCGAAGGCAAATAGATTAAATCCCAGCCGATTTAGTTCTGTTAGTAGCACATTTGCTACAAGCAACCAGAGGATTGGGCCAAGGCACGTCCCCTGAGGGCAACCCTTCTGTAATCGGTGGGTAGATGTGCCAGCACCCCAGTTAATCAGGACGCTCCTCTGTGAGAGGTAGGAGCCGATGAGACCAGCTATGTTCCCCGGACAGTTGAGTGCTTGTAGTTATAAGAGAATGTCTCGCCATTCTACGTTGTCGAATGCGCCTTGTATGTCTAGTGAAACGAGTGATGTTGCGTTGCCCTGGGCTATGCTTTCAGTACAGGCAGTCATTATGGCATGAAGTGCGAGCTCCGACTAATTACCAACGATTTCTTTCAAAAATCATTATCAACATTGCTTTTATACTTCTACTACGGTAGGTGTCTCAAGCGCCTCTCAATACCTTTGCTGAATGCCTGCAGATCGAAATCTGTGTGTAACAAAAAAATGCTTTTTTCTTAAAAATTATGTCAAATAGGGTATTCGCTATAAATTTCCTGCAAGGTTTAGAGTAAAGTCTACTAACTCGCAAAGTTGCAACGCCGCCTTGGTCCGTTACATGTTTTTCCATATCGGTTTTAATTAACTTTTAAAGACACGGGAGGCGTATTGAGAAATACACTCAATGCAAGCTAGTCGCGAATCGCATAGTATTTACGTGATTAACTCTAATTACTAGTCTGTTTTTAACAATTTGACGTCGTTATAGTTTTCCTGCAAGGTTTAGATTAACATTTAAATTAACTACTCCCTCTATTTTTTCATAATTTTAGTTTCAGCAGTTTCGGTAATAGACGAGGGAAGGGACTTATTTTTGCACTACATTCTCTACCATATCTCTGAAAATATAACATCTAAAATTAAAAGAAATGTATTTTTCAGTTCAGCGTTACAAAAGCATTCACAAGATACTCCACACGATATATGAAGAAAATATTTTTTTTTTTTTCATGTAGCTTAATTAGCCCCTCTACATATTTCCTAAATATTTTTGTGAATGTTTAATAATCTGAAAATATGTGGGTCAATAGTCTTTATTTCTTCCACCAATTTGAACTTTCCACATTCCGTAGTTTACTAATAAAATGGCTTTGACAGACGAACAGAGAGACACAGGAGTGATCTTATAATAGTTCCGTTTATAAATTTTAAGTACGGAATCCTAATATCCAAGTAATTTCATTTCTCTTATTAGCATTCAAATAACTGCACTTGGTTATTAAAACTTAATTAACTTAAGTTAAGGACTTGAGAAGTTTTAATTAACTTATTAAATTAAGTTCTGATCACATTGTGTCCTATCTGGTGCTCTTAAATCAGTCAAATCTAATAATAATTATACATTTTAATTTTTAATAATTGAATGTACCTGTTTACGTTAAATTAATCTTTGTACTTTCTTCTGAAAAGTCATAAAGAATTACTCAAAATTCAAATAAACATCCACTTGCTATTCATAACATCAACAAACTTTATTTTACGAAATATACTTTAAAATTACATTTAAAATTATTGACATATATTTGGCATTCGAAAACATTTCACATTTAACCACTTTTAACAACAATCCTTCGTGTAGTTAATTTAAATTAAATAGTAATTTAAACTTTAAAAAGTTATTTACTCTTTAAATAGGTAAACCTAGAATAATTGATTTACACGGAGCTCAGCAACACGCTTCTCTAAAATAGTATTTATTCAAAGTAATCTATATTAATGTTATAAAGAAGTAAAGTTTGTTTGTTTATTTGTAGGAGGTAAGTTCTGGAACGACCGAACCGATTCCAAAAGTAATGGTATCAAAATGATTGTCTTAGCCCTACTTAGAACATAGGCTATATCTTACGTCCGTATAAGAGGCCAAAAGGGGCTGCAGGAGCAAAAAATGTTCTAAAAATGCAATTTTTGCGTTAATGAAGGCCTAAAAACATGAAATTTGGAATAGTAGTTACTTATAAGATATAAATGATCACTAAGAACATTTCTTTAAAAATTCAAAATTTAAAAGGGATGAAAATGTGCGAAAAGCATTCTAAATTGCAGTTTCTACGCAATCTCAGAAAGTACCGAATCCATTTAAAAAAAAATGGTGTGAAAACGATGGCGACAGTCCTCGTTCCAACGTAGGCAATAGTTTATGTCGGTGCCACTACCACAAAGGGGGTTCAGGAGCAAAAACGTATTAAATTGCTATTTATACGCAATCTCAGAAAATACCGATTCGATTTTTAAAAAATGGTGTGAAAACGATGGCGACAGCCCTCGCTCCAACATAGGTCAGTGCTACAAGGTTAAGTCAGTGCTACTAACCCAAAGGGAGTGAAGGAGCAAAAAATTGCATTTTGTGTGATACTACAGGGTCTAGCAACATAAAATTAGGCATAGTAGTTACTTATATAATATAAATTATCTCTCTTCTTTAAAAATTCGAAATTTAAAAGGGGTGAAAATGCGCGAAAAGCGTTCTAAAATCTTTCTAAATTGCGATTTTCCCGCAATCTCAGAAAGTACCCAACCGATTTCAAAAGTAATGATTGGAAATTGATAATGACAGTCCTTGTTCCAACATAAGCTGTCATATTTCATGTCAATATTTCATGTCGATGTCACTAGCACCTAAGGGTTGCAGAAGAAAAAAAATCGCTCTTAATTGCGAGATTTTTGTTACTGAAGGGTCTAGAATCCTGAAATTAGGCAGGGCAATTATTTACAAGATACAAATGATCTCTAAGAACATTTCTTAAAAAATCGAAATTTAAAAGGGGTGAAAATGAGCGAAAAACGTTCTAAAAAACTTTCTAAATTGCGATTTTTACTCAATATCAGGAAGTACAGAGCCGATTTAAAAAATAGTGGCGTGAAAACGATGGTGACAGCCTTTGCTCCAACATAGCCTGTATTTCATGTCGGTGCCACTTCCCCAAAGGTGATTCAGGAGCAAAAAACGATCTAAATTGCGTTTTTTGTAATGCTGCAGGGACTGGCAACTTGAAATCAGGCATGGAAGTTACTTATAAGATATAAATGATCGCTAAGAACATTTCCCAAATAATTAGAAATTTAACCCTTCACACTCCGTTGGCACCGCTGCTGAGACATTCTTAGTCTTTGCAAAATTTGTTTTTGGTACCAGTAATAAAGGAAAATAAAATTCACCTTATTTAATCAGAGCATTTTTGAAATTGTGTACTTGAAGGAAACTGCTTTTTAAAAAGTGGTGCTGATCGAATAAAATTTGTGTAAGAGACGCCGGAGCTTTAAGGGTTAAAAAGGGTGAAAATGGACGAAAAACGTTCTAAAAACGTTCTAAATGGCGATTTCTACGCAATCTCAGAAAGTGCCAAACCGATTTCAAAAGTAATGACTGGAAATTGATGATGACAGCCCTTTCTCCAATATAGGATCTATTTCATGTCGGTGTCACAACCATCTTGCGGTTGCATTTTAAAAAATGTTCTAAATTTGGGTTTCTTGCGATACTGAAAGAGCTAACAACTTGATATTTGGCATAGCAATAACTTATGAGATGTAAATGTTCTCTGAGAACAGTTTCTTAAAATTTTGAAATTTCAAAGGGGTGCAAATGAAAGAAAAGCGTTCTAAAAATATTTAACTTTGCGATTTCTATGCAATCTCGGGAAATATAAACCGATTTTAGATGTAATGTTTTCAAATTGTTGGTGACAGTCCCCGTTCCACCATAACCTATATTTTGCGTTGTTGTCACTACCACCTGGGGTTTACAGGAGCAAAAAATGTTCTAAATTGCATTTTTGTGTTACTGAGGGGGGTCTAACATTTTAAATTTGGAATGGTAATTACTTCAAAGATGCAAATACTTTCTAAGAATTGTCGAAAGAAAATTCCAAATTTAAAAGGATGAAGTGAGCGAAAAGCTTTCTATATGCGTCCTAAATTACGATTTTTATACAATCGTATGAAATACGAAACCGATTTCAAACATAATGGTTGCATATTGATTGTGATAGAACCTGCTCAAACATAAGTTATATTTTATGTCGGTGCCACAAACCCTAGAGTGTTGCAGGAGCAAAAAACTTTCTAAATTGCATTTTTAGTGGTACTGAAGAGGCAAGAAACTTTAAATATAGCAGGGTAGTTACTTATAAAATATAAATGTCCTCTAAGAACAGTCGAAAAGAAATTCGAAATTAAAAAGGGGTGAAGCGAAGAGAAGGTGCGAAAAGCATTCTAAAAGAGTCCTAAATTACAATTTCTATGGGATCTCAGGAAATAATAAACTGATTACAAAAGCTATTGGTTGCGAATCAAGGATGATACTGCCTGATCCTATACGTGCTATATTTCATGCCGGTGTCACTACCACCTTGTTGGCAGGAACAACAAGAAAGCCTGTAAAAACATCTCCGTTTTCTATAGAATACTAGGAAATACCAACCGATTTCAAGGTTATTGTTGGCAAATTAATGGTGACAGTCTCTCTTTCAACATTTTTCAAGACATTCTATTTCAACTCTGTTTCGGCATTTTATATTGGCGCCACTAACACTAGAGATGTGGTAGACAGTTAGACGAGAAGCTTGGAATTTGATATGATGGTTAATTTTAAGATTTAAATGTGTTAAGACGGTTTCTAAAGAATTCAAAACTTCAAATGAATACTGAAATGAGCGTATGAAATGAGCATAAAAGTCTCAAAATACTTTCTAAATTATCATTTATTTAGAATTAGTTTTAGTTCTTCTCATTAATTAAAATCTCATATCTGTCTGTTGCCGTTTTATAATGTAGTTTGGTCAAACTGTGGCTTAATTTGTAATTTTTGAATTATTCCAAAAAGCTTTTTTCTAATAAAAATTAGTCATGCAAATAGCACTTGGCATATTTCAGCTATTACACGAGCAAAGTCTCTGGGTTTGCTAGTGTACAAATATAAAGTCACATACTAATGTTCTTTTTAAAATCATCATGTTGTCTCTCAAACGCAAATGGTAATACTCATCTGTTTTAAAATTTATTAACACATTTCTTTGATCACCGTAACACTACTCGTCGAACAGTCGAACCGCTCCGGAGAAGTAGTCTACAACAGATTCAAGCACTTCGTGAATATACCCAGGAAAAACCTCTTGGTCCAAATGTTACAGTCCTTATCCATAACACAGATTACCATGTCATAGGCGTTCATCTGTTGAATCTCGCAAATATTCTCGCATAAGAAACTTCAACCTCTGATTCTGTTTCTTCGACAGCATCTCTAGGAAAACCAGGTTCTCGTGCTCTGCTCCTAGCACTCTACATCCATAGCAACTGAGTCATGCAAATCCCATCAGCGTCGGATATTTCAAATCCTTCATAGGTTCTTAATATAGCTCTCGTCTTTTGTTGTCATCTTCAGAGATAACACACTAACAACCGAAATTTCCTGACACACTAGCCATCCTTCCAATATCTTTAGCTCACTTACGCACAATATGTAAATACAGCACTCTCATCTCCAGAAAGCAGCCTCCCATTATTCGATTATCTCTCGTTATCACGTCGTTATCCTCATCAAAATAGAAAGAGAGACAGCAGACTCATGTATAAACGAATGGTTCTTCTCCGGTTCATCGGGATACGGACTCTCATGTTTAGGCGTGCAAATCAGCCTATTTTGGAACAAAGGTAAGTTTCTCACTCAGATATCATTTGCCCCTGACTCTCTCTATTTTTGTAAGTCTACTTTTTTTAAACTGTCCAAACTTTTCGGAGGGACAATTAGCACCAACTACAGATTTCCTAAAGACTAATTGGTTCAAAATCACGTACGCCCCCTGACGCAATGATACAAATGTAATGTTTAGGAACGCTGGCTTTATAACCTTAAATGATCCCCGTGATTATTCTAAACACTCATTGCTAAATTAATTTTTTCACCGGCCATCTTGCAGGGATTTACTAATATCAAATATTAATCTCACCTCTTGATTTTACTTCTTAGGCTGTGAAATGTTATATCAGAAAAATTCTCACATCCAGTAATCGAATACGTATCCCAATATGCAAAGACAAACAAGTAGACTGCAGACATAACAGAACACACACGAACAAAATTCCACTTTATCTTTCTCAACATGAGAAATCTGAAAACACAGATCCCCGCAGTTATCTAAAGACTCTACACCCGTAAATGAAGACAAATAACAGAATGGGATCGAAAATAACTTCATACGTATTTCTTTTCCCATGAAAATTTTTCTTCTTGCTATATACCGCTTAAATTACACCATAACAATATTTATTTCGATTAAAAGAGTATTATTACGAGGGAAAATCAGTAAGTAGGTCATAAACTGATATGAGAGGTCGGAAAATTAGTAGCAAATTGCGTCCAAATATGCCACTAGGTGGCAGCATAATCCAACTATAAGATGTTGATTTCGAATTTATGAAACAGCAATTGTACCAGATGAGGAGTGTCGCTCAATAGTTGTTGACGAAGAGCGAAGTTGTCGTTCAGTTGATACTGCGACAGAAGAATCAGTGCGGAAGGTTGAGAAAATTGGTTGCTATAGTGTATATTGTTGTTCGCATGTCAGCTCTAACCATTTACTCATCCTTCCGCACTGATTCTTCTGTCACAATCTCAACTGGACGACCACTTCTTTCTTCGTCAATAAACTTTTGAACCAACCTCCTCATCTTGTACAACTGCTGTTTCATAAATTCGAAATTAACATCTAGTAGTTGGATTATGCTTCCATTTATTGGTATATATGGAAAAAAAATGACTACTAATATCCGACCTCTCATATCAGTTTAGGACCTACTTACTGACTTTCCTTCGTATGTAATTTAAACGTTAAAAAAGCAACTAGTTAAATAAAATAAGAGTTAGTAGTTAAAAATATATTTTTGGTGTCTGATATGTCTCATAATATTTTCTATACATTCAAAAGAAAATTCTTCTATTACACTGATGCTCTATGGGAATAAACTTGAAGGTTCCATTATTGATATGGTGTAAGATGATATAAAAACTAATCCACTTATTTTTTTTTAATTCTAAAACGCTATAATTAATTTAAAGAAACATCCATACAAAAATTAATTTAATTTATTTTTAAGTAAAAATGAATGAAAAGTTGGAAGAAGAAAAAAAAATATTTTATTAGAATAAAGTAATTTAAACCATTAAAATTTTAATTGACGCTATAGTCTTTATAGTTTGATTCGAAAAGAAAACTATATTATTAAATAATGTCTGTTTAAAAGAAAATTGTAAAGAACCATTAACTTAAAACTATTTTTCCCGTCATTTGAAAATCTCTATCATTATCGCAGTCATTCTTTTGTTTTCTAAAAAAAAAAAAAAAAAAAAAAAAAAAATGAAAAAAAAATTGAATAAACTTAATGAAAAGCAACGACTAATCTCATTCATTGCTGCATAAGATAAAATCCACCTGGTGCACGAGAGTTAATCAATATGATAAATTTCTGAATTAATGGATAAACTTTTGTTAAAAGCTTCATAATTTTTTTCGAAATATCGATCTTGGGAGTATTAATACTATATATACTAGGAAAGGTGATTGCAGGTAAGTGGACTAAACGTTTGTGAAAGATAAAGTTTGAAAGTTTATAAGAAGTCATTAAAATATATTTAAACTCTTGTTATATCTTCTTTTGTATCGATCGAAGAATCATTAAAACGTACTTTTTTAGAAGCGCAATTTTAAATTATCATCTTAAATACTTAAAAAAGAAATAAAAATCGCACATCAAGCATTGATTATAAAACAAATTCCAACACATTCACAATACTGTAACGAAATTTTCCTGTTTAATACAGTTAAGAATGATGCATATGTAAAGGATTTGGAAAATACATAATATGTTTGAAAATCCAATTTCAGCAATTACCATTCAAAGTCGGAAAAAAATATCAAAATGCTTTTATGCATCACTGTATATGATCTATAGATTTGCATATATATCCTATATACAAAAATATAGATGGGGGATGCATAGGAAACACATAACGCAGTTGAAATTTTCCATTAAGCTGTCAATAAGGGGTCATATTTCTGTCAATAAGGGGAAATGTACTCGAATTATTTTATTCCTGTATTTGATCTATAGAATTTATATACAGTAAGTGATATGCAAAAAAATAGTTAAATTGTAATGCACGTACCTGATCAATTCGTTTCATCAGATCAATTCATCTTTCTGCTGTATCGTTGACCACGATACGAGCGTTCACATGGCTTCTTAGAGAATCCCTGCAGTATTCTGTCATATAGTGGATCCCAAACTATTCAAAGAACGTGTTTGTTTTATTAGTAACGAAATGATTCAGGTCTTTTCCTTCAAAAACTAGGTTTCTACATCGAATAGTTTCCTTTCCTGTTTCTTTACAGGTTTGGGTTCTAAATTTAGAGTCATATTTCCCTTATTAACCGAAGTAATAGGTACGTCCAAAAAAGCCAATCTTACGTTTGTTTCTAAAAGATACCAAAAGTATCTGTATCAACTTAGAACTGTGAGAGCACTTTTTGACATCTGCATCTGGGTAAATGTTCAGAAGCTGGAGCATATCCAAATCCTTGTTTGGGGCCCATCGATTTTCAATTGCCTCAATCCAAAAATGAAAATATATGATGCTGACACTAATGTGCAACTCTTGCGGAGGGATATTCAACTGTTTATAGAAGAGTACAATTTTAAGTGCATATACTACCTTTACCAGCCACCTTGCTTGATGCAGAACCTCTGTGTTCCTGAAACTGAAGTCGTTTTTAGACCAACCTTCTAGGTACAGGAGTAAGAATTGTAATAGCTCTTTGTAATCTTCTCTTAGGTGCTTCTGTCTTTTAGGACATTTTCGAGGTAGTTAACACGCTTGTACACTTAATTCTTTTTTGTAGGCGAAAACCTTGTCAACTCCACTAACTGACGAACTCATATCATCTTACTTTAGTGAACTAAGGAATTCTTTATCTTCTTGTGATATGCTAGTCATGCCCATCAAATTTTGCCAGGAAATGTCAAGTAACTTGACGATATCACCTTTCCAAATCTGCTGTTTCGCATTCGCTTTATCCGTGTTTCTAGATTTCTCTTTACTCAGGTTTTGTTATTCTTTGTACATCTTCTGTAAACCAGCACTGATATTCTCAACAGGAATATTTGCTTTCTTCTACACTTCCCGCAGTTAAGGACTGGTAGATTTAGCAGAATCCGTAAGTCTTTCTTTCATTTCCTTATGATTGTAAATAAAACTAAGAGTACTTGTTCCTTTGCAGGGAGTCGAGCTAATAAAAACTTATCACTAAGCCTTTCCTAGCCACCAATTTCCACTTAAGGTTCCCATTTTAAAGTTCAATTACCTTCAAAAGGTGAAAGAAACACATGATAACACCATTAGTACAAGGTACTTCAATATCAGAAATTTCACTAATTTGAGATAAAAGTGATCAAAATGTGCAACCTCTAAATATTATCCGATCTTCTTGAAATTTGGCATATATATCTTTTATATCACTCAGACTGGAGGCGCAAGCAAAGTCATATGAAAATGACATCTTTGGAAAAATGAAACACCCTACACATCATATTCTATAGTAGACCGGAGTGAAAAACAAAAAAGCTTGAAAATCGAATCGTAATAGTGCGGAAAAGTTGCTACTCGTCAATGCAAACACAGGGGTAAAAAAAATTTGAAATCAGTAAATATCTTCCGTTCGCGCATCGCGTTCAATGTTTCAAAATTTGAAGAAAAATTGAACAGATAAATGAAAAATCCTAAAATGGGTAACTTTTGTCCGATCGAACTCATTCTTTGTAAATACTTTCAGATGTAGAATGGAGATGTAGAATGGAGTCTTTGAGATGTAGAATGGAGGAGGAAATATCACACATCCCTCCTCTATTCCTTTCTGACCCCCTGAAGGCTGTGAAAATGGCCAATTTTCGGAGAATTAGCCCAAATTACAGGACGTGCAAATATTGACCAATCGACCTGAATTTATTTGTACATAAGGCAACCTTGAGGCTAAAAGTGAAAAAAATACCACTCCCCTCCGTCCTTTTTCCCGGATCGGTACTAAGAAGTCGAAATTGTGGATCTCCTGGTCCGTACTTCTAAGGACCACTCAGGACTCACCACAAGAAGGTGGCTGCATCGCGAGTCCCGCCCACACGCTACCCACCCAACCAACTAACTAAAATGTGGGCGGAGAGAATTATCCAGATCCACATGCATATTCAGGTACTGCGAATGCTTATTTTGTGTCAAACTTTAGCTTGGTTTCACCAGAAGCGAGGGCGGCTCTTATGAAACCATCACGTCGCTCATGCCCATAATCTTTTCAGGAGGCCTATATTACCAGCTTGACATTGCACTCTACGGATTGTGCATGAAATGGTATGCCTGCCAGATTCATTCGAAGAGTTCGCTTTTCAAATTTGGAAAGCAAGTGTGCAATTTCATCTGAAGAAATGTTTACCAAAAGAGGTGGGCACTCATTCTTGGTTTCAGACCAATTTATTATAATATCATAATAATTATTCGCGTCAAAATTTATGGACGGAACTAGAAAATTTCTGGCTGATTTGCCCTTTGTGGGAGTGTCTTTAAATATCAGTACTCGCCGAAGTCCCAGCTCTCGAACGTGCTGCCCATCATCCATAACTATTGAAAGAAGAAGATCTTCTGGATGGGTAAAGAAAGCATTTGTGGGATTGACCTGCTTCACCATATCTTAGACTTTTGCAGGTAAGCTTCTGCATTTCTTGATGGAGTCAAAAATATGTTTAGGTCCCTCAACGATTGAAGATCTTGTCTTTATTTCGAACCGCAGAGGTATGTATACTGTCATTATGTACATGACAATGTTGATGCGATTTTCTCGTGGGGTTTTTAATGAAATATACAACACAGTCTCTGTAACCTGTTTGCTATCGTTAACCAAGTAAGAATGAGATATCTCTGTAACCTGTTTGCTGTCGTTAACCAAACAAGAATGAGATATTGCTCCCGGATCCTGATTAGCTAAGTCTGAGGAACAAGACCCAGCAGCAATGGAAACGGCAATGTATCTCTGATCTTTACTCAGGATTTATGGGTCAATGTGTGGAATGTGGCATTCAATTCTATTAAAAACAACTACAGGCAAAGACTCGCAACCAGCCATCTACTTGAAAAAGTCCAATAAGTCGTGAAAAAGGTCATTCAGATTTTTTTCTTTGAAAACTTCCTCCTTTCAATGGTAGTGGATGATAGACAGCGCGTTCGAGAGCTGGGACTTCGGCGGGTACTGAAATCCAAACACACTCCCACAAAGGGCAAATCCGTCAAAAATATTTTAGTTGCCTTAAATTTTAACGCCAATGATTAGTATGAATCATAAATTGGTCTAAAAGCAAGATAACCTGTTACCTCTTATGGCAAACATTTCTTCAGGACGTTCCAGACTTGATTTCCAATTGGAATAAGCCACTCTTCCTTTAAATCTGGCAGACATACAATGTAATACCAATCAATACATAACATACTGTGAAGTGTAACATCTACCTCTTCAAAATTCCATGGGCATCAACGTGGTGATTTCATAAGAGCCGCCATCGCTTCTCGTGCTACCACGCTAAAACTTGCCACTAAATCAGAATTCACTGTAACTGAATCTACATGTGGATCTGGATAAGTCAATACAATATAAGTTTGGTTGGGTAGATTGTGGGTGCAACTCGCGGGTCAGCCACTTTCCCGTCGTGAGTCCTGAAGCGTCCTTTGAAGGACGGGCCAGCAGCTGCAAAATTTCGATCTTTCGTACCCCTCCGGAGAAAAGGACGGATGGGGTATTGTTTTCGAGTTTTAGCCTAAAAATTGCCTTATGTACAAAAAAAATCAGGTCGATTTATTCAATATTTACACATCCTGTAATATGGGTTAATTCTATGCATTTTGGCCATTTTCACCCCCTTGAGGTGGTTGGAAGGGGATAGAGGAGGGATATGTGGTAATTTTCGCTCCATTCTACACCTCAAGACCATGCTATGTACAAAAGACTATTTCGATCGGAAAAAATTACACCTTTTATGAATTTTATTCACTCTGTTCAATTTTCGTTCAAATTCGAAAACTTTGAACGCGATGCGCGAACGGAAAATATTGTCCGATTTCAATGTTTTTCTTTCACTGTGCTTGTATTGACGAGTAGCAACTTTTCCGCACTATTACGATTCAATTCGCAAACTTTTTGTTTTTCACTCCGGTCTATTCTATAGTAAATACCTTGTAATGCACATCAGAGACGTACTAAATATAGTTCAGCTGTAAAGTGCATAACTCAATTATAAACACCCTTAAGTAATTCACGCTCAAACACATTAATACTTTCGAGATATTTTGTGTATCCGCGTATATCACATATAGACTTTAGCAACACCACACATTACGCCAAATTTTAGTTAAACAAAAAAAGCTTGCGCCAAATGAATACATACTTCTAGCATTAATTGCTCATAGAATGTATCGGAAGCCTTCTGAGCGTTACAGTACATGAACGATAAGCTCACACCCTATTCTATAATAAACATCTTGTAATGCGCCGCAATATTGTACATAAATTTCATTTTGTTAGAAATAGTGTAACATCATTAAAATGCACTGCAAGTAATATTTAACGTAAAGCATTATGTAATCTTTTGTATTCTGCCCGTGTGTAGGCATGATACGTGCTTGGAATTTCATATTCTATACTGCTGGCTACACAAAATGCAACACCAAGAAGGAACAGAGTTATCACCACGAAATTTATTTGGCAGATAACATGTTGTACAAAGATCAGACGATTAAATTACAGCCTCCGGTTGCACGTGGATGATAACAAAATCAGTAGTTAGAGTAGCCGCCCTTATTGGCTATAACCGCGGCCACACGCCTCGGCATAGAATCAAAGAGGCTTTGGATGTCTCCTTGGTGTACAGCAGTCCATGCGGCTTCCACATATTGCCAAAGTTGATCTGTTGTAGCAGCGGTTGGTATATCCCGGGCCAGTCGTTGTGCAAGCCTGGACCACACGTTTTCGATTGGCGATAGATCGGGAGAATAGGCAGGCCAAGGAAGCAATTCAAACTGATGGGTAAAGAAGAACTCTTGCACATTGCGTGCACGTGTGGTCGTTCATTATCCTGTTGGAATATGGCTGATGGCAAGCGCTTAATGTATGGGAGGACCATCGGCTCCAACAACTCAGAGATGTAGCGCTGAATGTTTAGTGTACCGGCAATGCGTACTAGAAGAGTGCGGCAGTAAAATCCAATACCACCCCAAACCATGATACCGAGTGCAGGACCAGTGTGGAGATGCATAACGCAACAGTTCAGCAGCGTCTCACCACGGTGCCTCCAAACTCGAATCCGACCCTCGTGATATTGCAGGCAGAAGCGGGAGTCGTCAGTAAACACAATGTGGATCCATTCCGTTGTCCATGTCCGCCGTTCTTCGCACCATTCGCGGCGCAAACGCCTGTGGTTTCCAGTCAGGGGTAAACGAAGCATTGGACGCCTTGCGGACATACCACTCTGCTGTAAACGGCATCGAATGGTACGAGCGGACACCGAATGAAGCATAGCAGATTGAATCTGTTGTGCTACGGTTCGTGATGTGGCTGCACGGTTCCATCACTACTATGAGCACAATACGCCTGTCATCACGGGTATTGGTGCAACGAGGTGGGTGCGACTGGCCCCGTCGGTCCGTCGTTCCCTCCTGCATCCAACAATTACAGATCCGCATCACAGTTGCTTGGTTTAGTCCAACACGTGGACCGATTTCTCTGAAGGATAATCTACAATTCCTATAGGCTACCATTCTTCCTCGGTCGAATTCAGAAACTTGATCAAAAGACGCTCGATGTCTTCCACAAGGCATAGGTAAAAAGCTTACGCAAAAAAAGCACGGAAAAACAATTACCGTACTCAAATCGCCAATCTGTTCCCCCTTTATAGCGCTTGCAAGGGACGCTACGTTCGCCCGTGATGTGCGTCTGCGCTATAATGTTAATGATTTGCATATTTCATCGCCACAAACGCATGATGTAAATTTCCCATGAGTTGCATGCTTCCTTCAGGGGGTTGCATTTTATGTGGCCAGCAGTGTACATATTCATTCTGAAAGCATTTCTTAGTACACCTCAGATATAAATATCCGTATCATTACGTTTGAAATAGTATAAAATTATTAAAATGCATCGTCGATGACTTTTTCCCCGCAGAGCACAATGTAAGAAAATTATTTTGCGTGAGTTGCGCTGTAAAAAAAAAATAATAATAAAAAAAAAAAATAAGAGAGAAAAAAAATGTTGATTTTACGGTATAATACTGGAACCCCAGTGGCCCGGTATTATAACGTAAAATCAACCATAAAAAACCATAAAATAAGCAGTAATATGCCGATAAACAGTAGTATACTGTATATTACTGCTAGTATGTTTATAAGACGGTATACTACTGCTTATTATTGTTAATTTTACGGTATAATACTGGCAGCTGGTGTGCCGTTCATCGTTGTTCTTGTACCTGCAGTTTATTCTGCCGGCTTGCCTCATGTCACAGACCAGATGTTATTGACAAGGAGTGATATGAGTGAAATGTGTTTGCCGTGCTATTTGCAAATAACTCAGTTAATAGAGATTTGAAATTTCAACCATTCCTGTTTCGACTCTTGACACTTTTTTATTATGTTGGAAAATTTTCCCTTCGCAAGATGTTTTTGCCAATAAGTATGACATTGAAAAATTAATAAAGTATGTCTAAATATAAACAGTCTACGATTTATTCTGTTAAATTGCTTCATGTGACAGATTCTATGTTATTGCGGGTGTAGTATGAGTGAATTGTGTCTACCGGGTATCTTACAGGTAGCTCAGTTGGTCAAGCGTCCTGGATCTTGCTCCTGGACAGAACACTTTTTCATTAAGTTTAGGAAAATTTTAACGCGTATTATATTTTTTTGGCAATGGGTATGAGTGGGTTAAAGTAATAAAATAAATATTATGCGTTTCCTAATATTAATAAAATAACCACAAATGAAAACATTACAAATACATTCGCAGAACTTTAAACAATAAATCAACGTCTTGTATTTTTCTCTAAATAAATTAAATAAACCAATAATTTTTATTTTATTTTTCCTGTAAGAAATATTTTCATTAACTGGAGAAAGAGATGAAAAATTATTTATCAAAACGAAGAACTTGAAAGTGGTTTTCAAAGAATTACTGAGAAATAGTTTAAAAAAAGAAAAAAACAATTCTTTATTCCCTAAAAATAATCCTATTAAGTTCCTAAAATGAATTCTGCCATAAACACTCAGTTTTTTATTAAAAAAAAAAAAAAAAAAAAAGAGCCACAACATATTTTAGAGGTATATTTTTTTCTAAATTTTTGAGGCTTTAATTGTCTGGATGAAAGTTTTAGACAACTTACAAAGATTTTTCATTTGCTAAGAATACATTTTCTAAAAGCACTTTAATAAAAAAAAAAAAAAAAAAAAAAAAAAAAAAAAACTTTCAATTCCAAAACTTATTAAAAGTTCCAAGTAAATAAAAAAAAAAAATGCAGGTTGAATACTACATAGGTTTTGTTTATATTTATGTTAAATTATTATATTAAACTACTAACTGAGTCGCCAGGGTCCGTAAAATTATTCTTAAGTGAACATGAAATCTGTACTGCAAAATCTCATAAAATGACACAATCTCGAACAGAACGGACCTCAAACCGGGTCCCCGTTGCTTGAGGCACGGTATAGCAGGCGCACTGCGCACGTACTACGATATATTGTGAAATAAAAATGATTGTCAATCGAATGAACCTCGAACGGGTCACCGCTGCCTCAAGTTTAGCAGGCGTGTCGCGCACGCACAGCAAAATCTTGCAAAAAACCATCCAATCACGAATATTTTAGTTCCACTGTCCAGAAACAGGGGGCGAACACTATTCTTAACAAAACTTTTTCTGAACGAAACTCTGCTATACTAACTACCCGTAGCTTTATTAGTCAAATGGGTGGCAGACATAAGCAAGAATTTAAGATATTTGTTGAAATTACTATTCGAAAATAGTTGTAAGTAACCTTTGAAATTTTATATTAAATAAGTAACATTTATCCCAGGACTCTGTCTAAAATCTGCAGCAAAAACGGTAAAAAATGGTACGGTTTTAAATATTAGATCTCGCCCCACCCCCCAAAAAATTGTATTGCCCCCCTACTCCTTAAAATCTTAATTATGTGATAAACTATCTGAAAGTTTCCAAACGGACCAGTTCGTCAGTAGTTTTCTTAATTTAAAAATATCCGCTTTTCAACATTTTCTCTTTTTTTAAATCTAATTTTTTCAAAACAAAAACTTGCGGATCGATTTTTATAAAATTTAGATATTATTAAACAGCGTTTAAAGATAGGGCTAGATGCATAACTTTGAAATCACTATATAGTGTATTAAAAGAAAAAATGATGGCGTTCCAAAGAATCCCAGTGTAAAATTCAATTACGGTTTCGGAGACTGGCTTTAAAAATGAGAGCTTGAAAGAAATTATCCATTTAAACAAATAATAATTAATAACTAAAGTTGTAATAGAGCTACCGTGAACAAATTCATATATCTGAAATCTGCGAAAAATTCTACATCTGGATCAGTGGCGTGGCGTCCGGTCATCGCTGGATGCGGCGATGACCAAGCAATATTTTAAAACTCTTAATAAGCTTTTAAAACTCTACGATCCAGTTTTAGCGGAACATTTGGAGTTCATGTATAAGTGAAGGTAAGATTTAAAGTTTCTTTTTTGAACATTCAACCATTGAATTTTAGAGTTAATAATTTTTCACCACAAACTTAAATAATTGCAATGACCACCAAAAATTTTCACGCCACGCCACTGATCTGGATGCGTAAAAATGAAAACTATAAATTTAATATTTATTTTTTTTTATATTCGTTCGAAACTGTCCACTAATGAAAGGCGTCGGTTGTCTGCAGTGAATACCTGCGTCCATGGCAGAAATTTTGAACCTTCTTTCGAAGGAAATAAAGAGATTTTTTTATAAATCGGTTTTTCGTGGATTTTTTGACTTCCTAAAACCGCAGAGTAATAATACAGTATGAATCATAATGAATGGGCCAAAAAGAAGAGCGCAGTGTGACTGCCGTAATGATTTATTCAGTCGAAACCAATTTATTCTGCAACTACAATTATACAATTTTTATTTGGCAACAGGAAAAAATCATCGAATCACGAACTCGCCGCTAGAGGCGCTGTTAAACAAAATGCCGTCCATGCAGGAGAAAGCGTACTACGTTTTCGAATATGCCAAAACCTCCTCGGTAACTGTTGTGCAAAGACATTTTCGCACGAAATTTCGTAAACAACCACCGCATCAGCATAACATAAGCAGGTGGCTGAAGCATTTCCAGGATACCGGCTGCTTATGCATGAAAAAAAGCCCAGGACGAAACAAAACAAAACCTGATGTGGTTGAAAGAATTCGTGCACGCCCTGTGATTTTTTTTCTCTGGGGTTTTGTTAAAGACAAGGTGTTTGTGCCTCAGGACTTAGAGGAACTGAAGCAGCGGATAACTACAGTGTTGAACCCCATCACAGGGGATATGCTATCACGAGTCTGGCAAGAGCTTGATTAACGTGTAGACATTTGTCGTGTCACCGGAGGTGCACATATTGAACACCTATAGAAACTTGAACAAATGCAGATTTGAGGTAAATTTGAATTTTCTAAATATATTAATTACAAAGTTCATAATCATGTTTTCTTTTTGTCCCATTCATTATGAAACACCCTCTATTTAGAATTTCTAAAAGGGGAATTTTTTTTGCGTCTGGCTGTGCTATTTTCGTGTTTTTAAGCCCTGTAGAATTTAAGATACAGCCCTTTTTAATGAATTCCAGTGCATTTATCGCCCTGACAGTGCCGTAATTCGATTAACCCCTCCACCTCTCTTCCAGTTTTCAAAGAAATATTCTGCGGTTTAGTAAAAATCTATGCTTTTGTTGCATTATGAATAATTTTCTCGTTTTTAATTTAGGTTTTTAATTAATTTCTCAACTAATTATTAGAAATTTAAAATTCTAAAACTCAGGAGCACCAGCAGAGGTCTTCGACTACCTTCACAAAAAATTTCAGCTTCCTACATGTCGTAGATTTTGCTAGAAATTGCAGAAACAATCAAAAACAGACAGAGCGATATGTTATTTTTTTAGTATACACTTCATTTAGTATTCATTTCACTATTTTAACCCTTAAATGCCGGGTGTTGCTTTTCGACAACATACCCAATTTAGGCTCTAAAATACTATTAGAATAATATTGTAGATATAATGCCTAATGTTGCCAATAAAATACATTTTGAAAATATTATTAAATCGATTTTCAACATGTAGATGGCAACATTTATGCTGTTAAAGAATAAAGATAAATTTATTTTTTTAAATTGTTGCAACTTGTTCTTTATGTTTTGTTTGGAAGCTTGCGAAATACCCTATTTTGTTCTGCAGTGAGCAAGTAAAATTTATTTCTTATTATAGTTCCTAAAATTCTTGTGTGTTTAACATTATGGAATTTTATCAAGTAAATTTTTTTTTCAATTAAAGACAAGTATTGCTGATTAGTAACAAACTGTTTTTTAGCCGTAAACCATACTTAAAACATAATATGATTTTTTAAGTATTTTTCCCATAATTTATTTAAAAATTGAAAGCCGAAAAACATTATTACAATGATTCTTGAAAAATCAGGCATTTAAGGGTTAAGAACTTTTGTAATAAAATGAATTGTGGAATTGGCAAAGAATTTAATCAATATTTATTACAAATTTTATATATAATAGAATTTGTATAAAAGCTATTTTGCATTTTCAAAGCTTATTACTATTTTAAACCTCAATATTCTGATTTTTTGTTCGTTTACTTAACATCAAGCGTGAAATTAACCAAGTGCTTGTCAGATATTTGATGGTTATTTTTTATTTGACCGTTAAAAATCTATATAGTAGTACATTATTATATTGTTTTCTTTATGTATACTGGCCTTTAAGAAAGTTGGCTGTGGATCTACTACAGTTTTTAAATTCCTACTATTAGTTCCCACTCTCCCTATATATATATATATATATATATATATATAACTTGTTCAAATTTTCAATCGTTATACTTCCTATCAAGTTGAAATAATTTGTTTTAAACTTGTACTGGATGACAATTGATGTTAATATAGTTTTTTTAAATATTAATTAATTAATTAAATTTTAATTAATTAATTTTAGTTTTACATGGGAGACAAAATGGCGGCCATTGATTCTTGAAACATTTAATGCATGTTCATATCTATAAGGGGGGGTTACCATAGGAGGGACCCTGTTCTGTCGCCAAATACGGCCATGTTTGTCCCCAACTTGGCGATATATCGCCAAATTTGGCGACAAAAATGAGTCGCCAAAAGTGACGTCAACTTGGCAATATCTGTAATATTTTGCCAAATTCCCATAGACTTCCATTGTAAACCTACTTGCTTATAGAAAATCAACAAATTGAGATATTTTAATGCAACAAAAACTAATATTAGCTTAGGGGATTATATTAAATTTTTCTTTAATGACCCAAGTAGTAATTGACTTTAAAAACAAAATTTTTATATTACTTGTTTTCTATTGAATGCGTATGTTTCCATTACTCCGATACTATTGCGGGATCAATTAACTGCAATCAATTAATCAACTGATCAATTAACCCTAATCAGGGGTAACCTGTATATATTTTACGAATATTACTTTTAAAGCGTTTTATGAATAAAGAGTAAGGAAGGGGAAAGGAGGGTTAAGTGGAAATTTGGTGAGGAGGTGGCAGCTGCAGAGAGATAATTTATATGGTTGATTATTTATTGTCATCAAATAGCATTAAATAGGACAAAAGATATATATTTTAAATTTAAACATAAAGATAGTAAACTTCTTAGTATACTGGGGGTGCAAAAGATGTGGGAAGTGCAAATTTGGAATGTATTGGTGGTGATTCGTTGATGGTTTATTTAGTTTTACTCAACAAATGTTGCAGATTATTATTTCTTTAAAATGAAGAATTTTAAAGATTCGAATCCTTATGTTAGAGGGAGGTGGTAGTAAAAGAGAAAGTGGTAATTTGAGGGGCAGGAAGATAATTTATATTACTGAATATTTATTATTTATTATCTCCAAAGTGTAATAAACAGGACTAAATTTTTTAAAATAAAAATAACTATCTAAAATATTTATCAACTCTTTGTATGCTGGAGAGCAAAGTAGGGGAAAGCGTAAATTTTGGATGTTAGGGAGTTAATTTAGATAAGTATTTATTTATTTTTCTTTGTGAACAACGAATGTTGCAGATTCATTTTTTACAAATAGTTGAAAGTTTTGAATATTTTTACGCTAAATGGAGGTGAAGGGGTAACAGGATTTTTTTGGGGTGAGAGAGGGGACAATGTATATTATTGATTATTTACTGACATCAGAAAATTAAATGATCAAAATAATAGATCTAATCGACGACGCACACCAAGTTAGTTTATGAAGTTTATACGTACGCTTTCAGGTAAGAAATTTGTAGAGTAACTTTATTAAGAGTAGCTTATATCCCCATTACAAAATAACTTTGTTGTAAATATAGTTACAATATCTTGACTATTATAAGTTACGAACAAAAAACTAAGTTCTGCTCGTTGGGGGGGGGGGGGGGGGAGGGGGGAGCTGAAATAACTGGATATGTGGATTATTTCTTAAAAGAAATATGTTTATTATAATATAATTTGCCTCTCTGTTATTCACGAGCTCCCAATCACTCTGCATATATATGTGTAGAATAATCTGTATACAATAAATTTTGTTTAAAAATATTTTTAAACTATTTATTTAATAACTTTATCTTTTATGTACCATTATACTAAAAAAAAACCACTAGTCTTTAAATTATTAAATCTTCATTAATTTTTACAGTGCTACCTTTTGTAGTATTTTTTTAAGTAGCATTTTTTATTCGTATTGCTTTGTTTAAAACTATTAAATCTTCTATAATCTCATAAAAAGTTGCAATACGTTTGGATAAGTGTATAAAAAATAATAAGGTTGACTTACATCTTTATTTTATCTCTTTGGATACAGTCTTATACTGCAATCTGAAGCCTCATCATCAAATTATACTATTTTACTTTAATCCGCTATCTTGTTTCTCGTTGATACTTAAAACCTCTCGTTAAAAGTTTTAAGAAGTCAGTTTATTTTCTTCTGAAATCTTCGGATCAATGTAAGTTTTTTTTTTCTTTTTTTTACGTACTAGAATTTTAAACCTACTGTGCGCATGAAAAATATGTTGAGAAAAAATTGATTAAGTTGCATTTAACTTTGAAAAAAAAAAAGATTTATGAAAATGTTAAAAAAGCTATTTATATCTATATAATAGGACATATAACGTTTTTTTATATAGCTAAATTTGGATGGCAACTGAATTTTGGATAGTATACAGTGTACTCTCACTAAGATTTTCTGCTTAAAACTTATTTCCGGTTAATAAGGAGAAATTTTTTCTCAATCATTTTCTATTTGTATATTATCCACGAGTGGCAACAGGCATGCATCTGTAGTATATATTAAAAGAAAAAGATTGTTTAATGGACATCAGGTAGATAGAATTCAACCCTATTGGTAATTATTGCTATATACCTGCAGATTACTTAACATGGGTAAAGTCCATTAATGTCATCGACATTGCATTATTCTAAATAATCAACTGAAGACGTGGATGATTTTTCACAAATTGACCGTTCATAATTAAAACTAGTTTTTTACATCTACATTTAGGAAACAAAAGTGCTCGCTGTTATTCTAAAGCAATAAAATCTTTTTTCCAACTTTCCAACAAGAATTTGTGGATTTTAACAAAAGGACGAGTGCATAAACAATGGATTCAACAATGGATCAGGAGATAAGATTATATCGAACTTGAAGGAAACACTCTCCTCTTGTAGGGCATCCTTCAGTTTCCTTTTATAGATGAAAAAACTGCGTGACCACAAAAAAGCGCCCCCTGACCTGAAGAAAGAGATCGGGAGTAGAATTATACGCCTATCTGGAGCAGTGGCGTGGCGTGAAAATTTTCGGTGGTCATCGCAATTATTTAAGTTTGTGGTGAAAAATTATTAACTCTAAAATTCAGTGGTTGAATGTTCAAAAAAGAAACTTTAAATCTTACCTTCACTTATACATGAACTCCAAATGTTCTGCTAAAACTGGATCGTAGAGTTTTAAAAGCTTATTAAGAGTTTTAAAATATTGCTTGGTCATCGCCGCATCCAGCGATGAACGGACGCCACGCCACTGATCTGGAGCTAAGTTCTACAAAAGTGACATTGTCGTAAGTTTGATTATTGAGAGAACGATATATTATCAGTGATATCGACGAAGAGAAAGAACACATTCCACCACCAGAAACAGTTCAAAAATGGCTAACAGCTGGTCATGCACAGAACCAATCGAAATGTGATATATCAGACCAAATTTCTGAGGATGTCTCAAAACCGAAAAAGGGTGTAGTAAAAAGATAATTTGTTTAACTTTAGCTATAAAAAGTGAGAGATAACTTTGATTAAAATAAAATTATATAAGTACAGCAATTTCTTTATATACAGGGTGTTCTAAAATTCGACCGAGATATTCAGAGGGATGATAGTAGGCATCAAGAGGATGAAAAATTACCCTAGAACATGGGGTCGCAAATCATGTACTTAATCAAAAACACAGGGTGTTTTCATCCTAACTCTATTGGGTTGACGGTAATAACTTTCAGAAAGCTGAAGTATATTATAATAAAACATTTAACAGACACTTTTTTTATTATAAAACCTTTGTTGTAAATGTGATAACACCAAACAAAAGAGGTGGAAGTTTGCGTTATACGCCCCAGCAATATGCACTCGACGCCCCACATTTTGGACTGCGTGTCATACGGTATAATCGATTGTTTGAGTAGCATGTTTTTCCAGATCTTTTCGTGATGTTATCGCAAAGAACGTACATATCGTACATAAAAGGACGAACATATCGTTGCATTTTCAATGAAATGTTTTTATTTTTCTCAAAATTATTACAGTTAACCCGAATTCAGTTAGAATGAAACACACTGTATTTGTGACTAAATAAGTCGTTTCCGGCCCCATGTTCTATGGCATTTTTTCATCCTCTTGATTTAAACCCCCACTATACCCCTCTGAATTTGTTGGTCGAGTTTTGGAACACCTGATCTATATCTCAAATTTGTTTAACAGGTCATCACTCAGGAACATAATTAAATTCAGCAAGTTTAATATCTAATTTAAATATTATTCAAATTTTCAAATTCTTGCATTGATTTAATTATCTGTTTTATCCTAAATGGATTACTTATTTAGTTGTATTAAGAATTTATTAAGATTTATCAAAACTTCTATGACTTTTTAAGATTTAATGCTAATCTCCTTGATGAATTAGTTTTTTAAATTTCAAATTTTAAATTCCAGGCTTCAAGATTTCAAGCTTTTAAGCTATTTCTATTAAACTTTAAATAAATCATATTCTTTCTACTCACAAGTAGTTTTCACAATAACTGATTGATGATCTGTAATATCCATACATAAAAGATCCAAAGTTTCAAAACATTGTTTAATTTGGGCTCACCCAGCTTATGCAACATTGGGTATCTCTCGTGAGAAGATTGTACTACATCCTAAGTGAAATTTCAAAAAAGAGGGTTCTTCCATCCTGCTGAGGCCTCTGGGCCCGCTCCGGTGCCTGGGGGTTTCTTGGGATGGGGGATATGAGTTTTTTTTCCCCTCGTGGACATTTAGCTCCTATACCGCAAGGTTGGCTGTCCACGAGTGGGTGATTTCTGTGTTTGTATATTCTTTGTATAAAGTTATTGTTTTGTATTAACCCGGGAGAACTAGCTAGTGAGAATTTCTCTCACGGTGCCCAATTGCTTTTCTTGTACTTTACATTCGCTTAATATCATTTTTTTTAGGCTTGACTTATTACTTTTACTCACAAATAGGCAAAATAATTGAAATAACATTTTTTAATTTTAATTAAAATGAAAAAAAAATTAAATAAGAGTTTTTAAAAAAGTACGACGGTGAGAGAAAATCTCATGCAGCGAGTTCTCCCGGGTTAAAAAAATTTTATCAACTTGCTAAATTTGGTGTAAACTATTTAATTTCTGTCCCAAACTGAATTCGGATATTTTACGCTATTGAAATTCTTAAATCCTTTAATGCAAACTTCGGTTATTGTGGACAACACATGACCTCCCTTGATAATCCGTTCTAACAAGCGTTCATTTCATGTACAATGGGAAGGTGAAAGCGCCTAAACAATTGCATTTTTCAATTCCTACTATTAGTTCACACTTTCCCTATATTTATATATATATATATTTATTTATATATTTATATATCTTGTTCAAATTTTCAATCATTAATAAAATACTCATTATTCATTCTATCAAGTTGAAATATTTTTTTTTTTTTTTTAAACTTGTACTGGATGACAATTGATATTAATACAGTTTTTCAAATATTAATTAATTAATTAAATTTTAATTAATTAATTTTAGTTTTGCAGGGAAAACAAATTGGCAGCCATTGGTTACTGAAGATCAATGTATTTTCAATAAGGGGTTACCATAGGGGGGACCCTGTTCTGCCGTCAAATACCGCCAAGTTTGTCGCCAACTTGGCGATATATCACCAAATTTGGCGGTCAAAATGAGTCGCCAAATGTGACGCCAACTTGGCGATATCTCTAATATTTCGCCAAATTCCCACAGACTTCCATTGTAAACCTACTCGCTTATAGAAAATCAACAAATTGAGATATTTTAATGCAACAAAAACTAATATTAGCTTAAGGGATTATATTCAATTTTTCTTTGATGACCTAAGTAGGAATTGACTTTAAAAACAAAATTTTTATATTACTTGTTATGTATTAAAAAGGAAACGCTGATATTGTAAAAATCATATTGAAAATACACTTTTTGCAATTACAACTAATAGAATTCAAGATTTCTATAATTCAATAACTCGGAATTGTGTTGTTTACAAAAGATCTAGAATAAATAATTGAAAATATTCTTAATGGAGTGTATTCAGTAACTCAAAAGTCTTTTTATGGAATAGTTAACAAAAAGTTTCAAAAGTGGTAGTAGAACTAAATGGGCATCATTACTTTGTCGATTAAGCTGATGAATAACACTAGCCTGCAAAATTTGGAATGTGTCATGTTTTTTAGCTTTTGATAAGTAATTCATATGTATTTTGTAGCGCTGAATTCGAATATGACCTTCATTTTTTTGACATTAAGTAAAGATTTTTTGCAAATCGTAAATTTTAAAGTTAAGAAGTAAAAAAATAGCGAAAATCCGATACTATAAATTAGTTGGGATAGTTATGTTTTTTAGATTTTTATAATTAATTTTTATGAATTTTTTACCGCTCAATCCGAAAATGACCTTCTGTTTTAACTATTACGTCAGGAGTTTTCGCAAATCGGAAATTTCAACGTTACAAAGTTCAAAGTTCAAATTGAACCCTCTCCCCCCACCTCATCAGACCCCTGAGCTGTTTTGCTGTAAGAAACCCTAGTATAAACCAAAAAGTTGAATACATTAGTGAATTAAATTCTAATTTAAAATTAAATTAAATATAAAAAGTTATACATCTATTTCATAGTATTAGATTTTCGGTATTTTTTAACTTAGAAATTTACGATTTGCGAAACATTCTGACGTGATGGTTAAACATGACGGTCATTTTCAGATTCAGTGCTATAAACTACATAAAAATCAATTATCAAAAGTTAAAAAACACAATCATCTCTTCTAATTTACGATATCAAATTTTTCTATTTTTTTAACTTTGAAATGTATGATTTGCAAAAAATGCTGACATGATGGTCAAGAACGAATATCATTTTCGGATTCAGTGCTAAAAAATACATAAAAATCAATTTTTGAAACCTAAAAAACAGTACAATCGTAGGCTTGTGTGATTTGTAATTAGTACGAAGTCAGTTTCAACCCTTCATGAACAATTTTATGTGGATAATTCTGTTGCTCAATTTAATCTAGTGAATAATTTGAAACTAGTACAAAGTCAATAAATGAAAGTTAAAATTCTAGTACTATATTCACCTTGAGTTAAATAATTAAAATACATATAAAATCACAAATAATTGTACAAAAATAGTTTCAGGTGCTTAAATATAATATAAAGATATTTAAAATACAAATTAACAATATCTTAAAATACATAAGAAAAAGTCCTTCCGGCCAGTGCCGGGAGGAAGAGGTAGCTTTCATAATCCTTATTTAAAAAAAGCCAACTTATATCATGCAAACACACGAAGCTCAATTTAGTGGAAACCGAATATAGGAGATTCAATTACTAATTTTTATCAATATAATGAATGAGAATTTCGCGAAATTAGTCAGCTTTATCCAAGCTGCTTTTCTTTAAAGTAACTTATATTTGGCTGCCAAATTCGGCAATTTCTTAAAGTGAAACAAGATGGCTGATGAATCTGGCCATCGAACTTGGTCGAGATGTTGATGTATACTATCCACATGCCTTCTTACATCGAAATATGCGAATACGTGTGTTATCGCGTGACAAATACAAGATCGTTTCAAAATGTTAGCCATGCTAGAAATTCAAAGTGCTATAAATCAACCATTTTTTAAGATATCAACAAAAGAACAAATTTTCAGAAACAAAAACTGCTCCGGAATCTTTGTATCAAGGCCAAACACATAAAAAAAATCTTTTTCATTTTCCAATTTTTTAATACCTCATTTTGAATTTTAAATTTAATTTTTTTTAAATGGCAACCCTTTTGAAACAAGATGGCGAATGAAGCTGGCCAACGAACTCGGTCGAGACATTGGTATGTACTATGTACAGACCAAGTTACATCCAAATAGGTTCATAAATACGCCTGTTATCGCGTGACAAAAATCAGGTCGTTTAAAAATGTCAGCCACAAGAGAAATTCAAAATGCTATTACTCAGCCATTTTTTTTTAGATATAGACGAAAGAAAAACTGTTCCGGAATCTTTGTATTAAGGTCAAACACATACAAAAAAAATCTTTTTCATTTTCCAATTTTTTGGAATCTCATTTAAATTTTTTTATTTTTTAATTTCTTTAAATGGCCGCCATTTAGAAACAAGATGGCGGATGAAGCTGGCCAACGAACTCGGTCGAGATATTTGTATGTACTATGTACACACCAAGGTACATCCAAGTCGGTTCATAAATACGCTGTTATTACGTGAGAAAAATCAGGACGTTTCAAAATGTCAGCCACGCTAGAAATTCAAAAATGCTATAACTCAGCCATTTCTTAAGATATAGACGAAACAAAAACTGCTGCCGAATCTTTTTATCAAGGTCAAATACATAAGAAGAAAATATTTTTTTCAATTTTCAATTTTTGGTACCACATTTCAAATTTAAATTTTTCTTAAAAATTTAAATGGCCGCCATTTTTAAACAAGGTGGCTGGTGAAGCTGGCCAACGAACCCGGTCGAGACATTGGTATGTACTATGTATAAACGAAGTTACATCCAAATCGGTTCATAAATACGCCTTTTATCGCGTGACAAAATTCAGGACGTTTCAAAATGTCAGCCACGCTAGAAATTCAAAATGCTATAACTCAGCTATTTTTTAAGATATAGACGAAACAAAAACTGCTCCGAAATCTTTGTATAAAGGTCAAATACATAAGAAAAGAATATTTTTCCATTTTTAATTTTTTGGTACCACATTTCAAATTTAAAATTTTTAAAAAAATTTTAAATGGCCGCCATTTTGAAACAAAATGGCGGATGAAGCTGGCCAACGAACTCGGTCGAGAGATTGGTATGTACTATATACACACCGAATTACATCCAAATCGGTTCATAAATACGCCTTTTATCGAGTGACAAAATTCAGGACGTTTCAAAATGTCAGCCACGCTAGAAATTCAAAATGCTATAACTCAGCCATTTTTTAAGATATAGACGAAACAAAAAATGCTCCGGAATCTTTGTATAAAGGTCAAATACATAAGAAAAAAATATTTTTCCATTTTAAATTTTTTGGTACCACATTTCAAGTTTAAAATTTTTTTAAAATTTTAAATGGCCGCCATTTTGAAACAAAACGGCGGATGAAGCTGGCCAACGAACTCGGTCGAGACATTGGTATGTACTATGTACACACCGAATTACATCGAAATCGGTTCATAATTACGGGAGTTACAGTGTGACATAGGTCAGATATATATATATATATATATATATATATATATATATATATATATATATATATATATATATCAATTTTGAACGGAGGGTGGTTTCGGGGTCTGGGGGTCATGATCGATGAAAATATACCAAAATTTTTTGAAATCGCTTTCCTCCGAACGGCTGCAATAGGTAGCTTTTTTGTAAAGAAAGCTACCTAAAACATAGAACATTTTAAACTATTACAAGGTCTCATCAGTAGGATTTAAATGTTGTTAATATTTTCTTTGCGCTTATTCGAGAATTATCCGGAAGACAATATTGTAATTTAAATGTTGTGCGTCAGATGTGTATACCAGATAAAGTTATTCAAACTTTTAACAAAACGAGCTTTCATCTATTATGCAGCAAACATCGCCATATTCATTGAATATCATATGACAGTGCATCTTTATAAGCTGTATCTTCATTAGAAATTATTTCAATGCCATTGAGATGTCGGAGATGTGTCGGTACAGTAAGTCACTCCAAAAATGCTCCACCAGTGTTACAGCAGACCACTCTTTTTCATTGATTTAAATAGAGAAAATTTCAACAGAAATTCAGTTTCCTTTTTTTTTAATTTAAAACATAAACCGCTAGTATGTATATGTTTTAGTAAATTTTGTTCTTTTATTTTACATTTAAAAAAGGAAAATAGTTCAATTACTTCTATTTTAATATATTGATGAAAGTGGCTACCAATTACACAACATTGAGAAAATTTTATGAAGAAATTAATTTTTTTAAGAACATAACAGTTATAATACTTAAGGCATATATAGCTAAGCCTAATTGTGTACCTTTTTTAATGGGTAATGAAGATTTTTGGCAATGAACTCATACGCTTATATAACCAATATCTTAAAATACATAAGAAAAACCTAGAACGTTTTCAACTATTACAAGGTCTCATCAGTAGGATTTAAATGCTGTTAATATTTTCTTTGCGCGTATTCGAGAATTGTCCGGAAGACAATATTGTTATTTAAATGTTGTGCGTCAGATAAGTATTCCAGATAAAGTTATTCAAATTTTCAGCAAAACCAGCTTTCATCTATTATGAAGCAAACATCGCCATGTTCATTGTATATCATATGATAGTGCATCGTTACAAGCTGTATCTTTATTAGCAATTATTTCATTTGTCTCTCTTATTATGGCCTCCTGCAAATTATTTATTTGCACGAAAGATAATTCTTTATTTATTACAATCTACTTTTATAGGTTGAGTTTGAGCAAATCTTGATAATGCATTATGTGGTCTATTTAATCTGAGATCTGCTTCATGTTCCTTAATTCTATCACGAAATTTCCTCATCGTCATACCAACATAAATAAAGTATTTACTATCTTTTTGGGAAGGTATAATGTATACTCCCTATCTACTGATTTCTTGGACAGGATCAATTGAAATCAATTGAATGATATCCACGAATACGATATCCATGGAATATGGCGATATTTGCTGCATAATCGATGAAAGCTCGTTTTGTTAAAAATTTGAATAACTGTATCGCATCTGACGTACAACATTTAAATTACGATGTTTTTTTCTGGACAATTCTCGAATAAGAGCCAAGAAAATAATAACTATATTTAAATCCTACTGATGACCACCTTGTAATGATTGAAAACATTCTATGTTTTTCTGATGTTTTTTAAGATATTTTTAATTTGTATTTTAATTATCTTTATATTATATTTATGCACCTGAAAATAATTTTTGTAGAATTATTTGTGCTTTTATATGTATTTTAATTAGAGTACAAAGTCAGTTTCGTCCTTAAATGGGCTTTATGTGGATAATTCTTCACCGACATACCAATTTAGACTCTAGAGCAATTCCGATCCTACGATGCGTTATTTTTTACCATTTTCTAAAATAAAACCACTCGTTCGGCTTTTCTACTTCCACGCTAAATATGTGAGAGTAAATTCAAAACTTGGAAGAAATAATTCATTTAACGTGTAAAATCGTTATTTATGGGGCCGTATCAAAGCTTACTTTAACATGTGTTTCTATTATACTGTAAAAAAAAAACACAAAAACACTGTAATCATACTAGAATGTAAAAAAAAAAAAAGGCATTTTTTTTATAAGTAAAATATAATATTACCAAGGAGGAAATATAGAATACCCCTTCCAAGTTACTCGTGTTTCTGAAAAGCGATGTGTATCTTGAGAAACCTCAGAAACCAATATAGTTTTGAGATATTTAGACACGATTATATAGATTTAGAGACGGTTTTACATGAAAAACCTTTCTTTTGCTGCCCTTGATCTTTCGAAATGTTTCTGTGTAGTTTATAGTGCATTCAGAGGCTACTTCAGTCAAATGAAAAGACGCATTCACCAATGCTAATCCTATGGAAGAAATTTATAAATATATCTCGGTCACATTTCAATATTTTTAAAGGATTTCTTTTGCATTGAATAGTTGAGATCGATTTGTATGCATGCCGTTTTTTACTTTTTCGATTTTGAATGCAAATATTTTTTATGAGGATGCTTTTACTTTCGAAACCGGTTCCGAAAATGAAAATGTCCTCATAAGAAATACCTGTAAACAAAATCGAAAAAGTAAATAACTGCATTTGTACAGATCGATCTCAACTATTCAATGCAAAAGAAATCCTTTAAAAATATTGAAATGCGACCGAGAAATCTTTATAAATTTCTTCCATAGGATTAGCATTGACGAACGGGTCTTTTCGTTTGACTGAAGTAGCCTCTTAATCAGTTTTCTCAAACCAGAATATCAATTGTAAGGGTATTATTGATTTTCAATTACATATTTTAGCTGCGTAATTGAATTTGTGCGTGCGACAGTAACAAATTAATATTAATTTTAATGTTATTGTTATTGTTAATGCTGTTAATTTAGCATGTTTGTCTCTAAAACATGTTTGTTGAACATGAAAATGTTGTTTTAAGAATTCATAGCTTCCGAAAAATTTATATGCCGGGTTGAGAAAAGTGGTTAATACACAGCTACTCTGAAAACTTTCTGAAAATTAGTGGCAGCAAAAGAAAATTTTCTTTTAATAATGCTTCTTTAAATCTCGAACATATGTTATAGACCGGAGGCGGCAGCACACACAAACATCGCATCGAGTTCACGAATGAAATTCTACAATTAGTTAAAAAAATATTTGCATATTAAAACGCAATCGGTCTGCCAAGTTAGATCTTGGTAGATAATACCTGAAAACCCGATTTTAGCGGTTGACTCGTAGGTTTACCATTGAGCTTTCCTGCACCCAAAGGTATGAAAACATGAAGGACTTGCAGCAGGAAAACACAATGGTAAACCTATGAGTCAACCATTAAAATCGGGTTTTCAAGTGTTTTCCACCAAGATATGACTTGGCAAACCGATTGCTTTTTAATATGCGAATCGAGTTTTAACTAATTCTAGAATTTCAGCCGTGAACACGATGAGGTGATTGTCTGTACTGAAACATCCCGATCTATTGGTTCCTGACGCTTCTAAAGTTAAAAATTGCTTTCGGAAACAAGTGCTACACAGAAGAGGTTATTACCCACCCGTATGCTATTTCTTTTTCCCACCTATTAATGTATCGTCTTCAAAAAATAACGTTACGTTGTATAAGCCAGCCGTAAAACAAAGCAGAAATATTATTGTACGGAATAATCTCTACTGCATTTTTTTTTTTTTTTTTTAATTCTAAGAATCTCACGTTTTCAATTTTTATACCGTCGTATTGGAAAAAAAAGTACTTTTAAATGCAGTTTGTTTGAAAATTCCATCTCCATTTATTTTTGATATATTAAATTTTTGTAGTTTTTAGCGCCATTTGTTTAATTTTGGCAACTCAAGTACTCCATTTCTGTAGAAAGTAAAGAGAAAATACTTGAAAAATAGCAATTGTATTTTTCTGTTGCCATTTTCTCATAAAAAGTGAAAAGAAAAAATGTAATTAATATAGGTAGTATTTTGAAAAAATATAAATGAATGATTTCTGATAAAACATGGAGCTATTATAAAATACATTTTATTTTAAGTATCTATATTAATATTACAAACAAATGAAAGCATATGAATCATGATAAAGCAGATTTTTCTTATTCAGGTTCTTAAATGACGAAATCTCTTTTTTTTTTTTTTTTTTTTTTTGTGTGTGTGTAATATTCAGCGATAGTCACGTCCTATGCATACTTTACTGTAGATGTTGTTTAAGAATGGATCGCAAATGAGGAATTCTTTAGCGGATGTGGATGCGCATTTTATATAAAATAAAAGCGCGCTTTCCCAAGGCATTCGTAAAGATTAACATTACGGAAATAATTTTAAATATTTATTTAATCTTCATGCTCAGCCATTTGTAAGAGTGAAACTACTGCCAAAAGAAAGTAAACGAACTGAAAAATGAATATGCATCATAAACTTTAACTTATATGTTTCCTTAATTCCTTCCACGGAAAGTAAACTCGTTACTTTTTAAAAATTCGTTTATATGTTAAACTCGTTTTATATAAAATAAAATAAAAGCTCGTGTTTGGAGTCTTAAAACTGAACTATCTATATTTATATACATTTTTTTTTTCATCGGGGGCGACACTAAATTCTGAAAAAGCAGAATTCCTGTTTTCTATTTTTTTTATTTTTGTTCGTCATTTCATTACATTTTCCTAAATTCTTTTTCTGCAGTGCATATAAGTACATAGTAATTATTACGTAAAAAGTTTTACGTAATAAGTATTACGTAATTACGTATGTATATACATACTTTAGTATTATCGAAAATTTTCTTAATAAGCTTTGCCCTTAAATTTACCTCTTTGACATCATGGAATTAAAGAGAGTGATGAAGTGAACTTTAACGCTATTAACATTCACGAGATAAATTTCCTGGCCGAATAAAACAAAGAGTTATATCATGTATCTAACTAAGTAACGAGTTTACTTTCAGTCGAAGGAATTAAGGAAACATATAAGTTAAAGTTTATGATGCATATTCATTTTTCAGTTCGTTTACTTTCTTTGGGCATTAGTTTCACTCTTACAAATGACTGAGCATGAAGATTAAATAAATATTTAAAATTATTTTCGTAATGTTAATCTTTACGAATGCCCTGGAGATTCTAATGCTGTAATATTCTTGGAATTTTAGTAAAGCATTAAATATGTTCAAAGTAATCCATTGTAGGGTATAATATATTTGGAACGAAATACTTTCTTTTTTGAGCAGTTATTCATTAAAGCTTTAGAATTCTTTGAAATATGAAAAACGTTTTTCGTATTGGTGGAATACTATCTATAATTTGTTAAAAGAATATTTAATAAAAATTCTCTTAAACTTTTGTAAAGTGGAATCCGCAAGAAAATATTATTAATCATTACATATTACCAACCCGATGTGTGGCCTTTGTATAACGTAAGATCATGCAATTTTGTCATAGAGGATAGTGCAATGTTGCCTTGAACTGTTTTTATAGAAGACGGATGCATAATAGTAATTTATCTCTAATCTGAAAAATGACGCTTCATAATACTGTAAAATAACCTTCATCTCTAAAACGGTTGAATTATTGGACAGTTTGTTGCAGGTATTTAACAGCGTGTATGTGCACTTTACATGTATTTCTAAAAATGTTTTTTCTTCAATCTGCATTATAAGGTTATTTTGGTTCTTAAATTTTATTGGATAATTTGTACCATCACTTTATTCAGCTAGTTTTGAAGTTACTCCACAGGAAATTTATATTGATATGTAATGAAAAAGTATTAAACTTTCAGTTGGAGCGCTACCGCAAATTTCACTACAAACGTGACTTATTTGTACACACAAATGGAACAGAAATAAAAATTCTATTTTTATTACTGATACGCGTAATTACTCTTTTAACCCTTATAGGACGCTAGCTTTTTATACATGATTTTATTATTATATTTGTTTCGCTCTTCTATATTTAAAATATAAATTTTGAAGTGTATTTCTCTTGCCCATAATGTCAAAGTTCACGTAAAAAAGTTTCTTAAAAAAAAAAAAAAAAGTTCCCAACCGCATAAAATTCGTGTCAGAGATGCTGGTACCGAAGTCATGTGGGAAATGACACGAGACCGATAAGGGTTAACATGTGTTTTATTTGTGTTATGAGAAATGCTATTTTTTTAAGTACAAGTAAAAGTGTTTCTTTAAAAAAAGTATTGCCAACCGCATAAAATTCGTGTCAGAGTTGCTGGCACCGAAGTCATGTGGGAAATGACACGAGACTGATAAGGGTTAACATGTGTTTTATTTGTGTTATGAGAAATGCTATTTTTTTAAGTACAAGTAAAAGTGTTTCTTTAAAAAAAGTATTGGCAACCGCATAAAATTCGTGTCAGAGATGCTGGTACCGAAGTCATGTGGGAAAGACACGAGACCGATAAGGGTTAACATGTGTTTTATTTGTGTTATGAGAAATCCTATTTTTTTTAATACAAGAAAAAGTGTTTCTTTAAAAAAAGTGTTCCAAACCGCATAAAATTCGTGTCAGAGATGCTGGTACCGAAGTCATGTGGGAAATGACACGAGACTGATAAGGGTTAACCTGCGTCTTATTTGTTATGAGAAATGCTATTTTTTTAGTACAAGTAAAAGTGTTTTTTTTTTAAAAATTGTTCTCAAGCGCATAAATTCGTGTCAGAGATGCTGGTACCGAAGTCATGTGGGAAATGACACGAGACCGATAAGGGTTAACCTGCGTCTTATTTGTGTTATGAGAAATGCTATTTTTTTAAGTACAAGTAAAAGTGTTTCTTAAAAAAAAGTGTTGCCAACCGCATAAAATTCGTGTCAGAGATGATGGTACTGATGTCATATGGGAAGTGACACGAGACCGTTAAGGGTTAACATGTGTCTTATTTGTGTTATGAGAAATGCTATTTTTTTAAGTACAAGTAAAAATGTTTCTTAAAAAAAAAGTATTACCAACCGCATAAAATTCGTGTCAGAGATGCTGGTACCGAAGTCATGTGGGAAGTGGCACGAGACCGATAAGGGTTAACCTGTGTCTTATTTGTGTTATGAGAAATGCTATCTTTTTAAGTACAAGTAAAAGTATTTCTTAAAAAAAAGTTTTCCCAACGGCATAAAATTCGTATCAGAGATGCTGGTACCGAAGTCATGTGGGAAATGACACGAGACCAATAACGGTTAACATGTGTCTTATTTCTGTTATGAGAAATGCTATTTTTTTAAGTATAAATAAAATTGTTTCTTAAAAAAAAAGTTTTCCCAACCGCATAAAATTCGTGTCAGAGATGCTGGTACCGAAGTCATGTGGGAAGTGACACGAGACCGATAAGGGTTAACCTGCGTCTTATTTGTGTTATGAGAAATGCTATCTTTTTAAGTACAAGTAAAAGTATTTCTTAAAAAAAAGTTTTCCCAACGGCATAAAATTCGTATCAGAGATGCTGGTACCGAAGTCATGTGGGAAATGACACGAGACCAATAACGGTTAACATGTGTCTTATTTCTGTTATGAGAAATGCTATTTTTTTAAGTATAAATAAAATTGTTTCTTAAAAAAAAAGTTTTCCCAACCGCATAAAATTCGTGTCAGAGATGCTGGTACCGAAGTCATGTGGGAAGTGAGACGAGACCGATAAGGGTTAACCTGCGTCTTATTTGTGTTATGAGAAATGCTATCTTTTTAAGTACAAGTAAAAGTATTTCTTAAAAATAAAGTTTTCCCAACCGCATAAAATTCGTATCAGAGATGCTGGTACCGAAGTCAATTGGGAAATGACACGAGACCAATAACGGTTAACATGTGTCTTATTTCTGTTATGAGAAATGCTATTTTTTTAAGTATAAATAAAATTGTTTCTTAAAAAAAAAGTTTTCCCAACCGCATAAAATTCGTGTCAGAGATGCTGGTACCGAAGTCATGTGGGATGTGACACGAGACCGATAAGGGTTAACCTGCGTCTTATTTGTGTTATGAGAAATGCTATCTTTTTAAGTACAAGTAAAAGTATTTCTTAAAAATAAAGTTTTCCCAACCGCATAAAATTCGTATCAGAGATGCTGGTACCGAAGTCAATTGGGAAATGACACGAGACCAATAACGGTTAACATGTGTCTTATTTCTGTTATGAGAAATGCTATTTTTTTAAGTATAAATAAAATTGTTTCTTAAAAAAAAGGTTTTCCCAACCGCATAAAATTCGTGTCAGAGATGCTGGTACCGAAGTCATGTGGGAAGTGACACGAGACCGATAAGGGTTAACCTGCGTCTTATTTGTGTTATGAGAAATGCTATCTTTTTAAATACAAGTAAAAGTTTTTCTTAAAAAAAAAGTTTTTTCAACCGCATAAAATTCGTGTCAGAGATGCTGGTACCAAAGTCATGTGGGAAATGACACGAGACCGATAAGGGTTAACATGTGTCTTATTTGTGTTATGAGAAATGCTATTTTTTAAGTACAAATAAAAGTTTTTCTTTAGAAAAAAGTTTTCCCAACCGTATAAAATTCGTGTCAGAGATGTTGGTATCGAAGTCATGTGGGAAATGACACGAGACCAATAACGGTTAACATGTGTCTTATTTATGTTATGAGAAATGCTGTTTCTTTAAGTACAAGTAAAAGTGTTTCTTAAAAAAAAAGTGTTCCCCAACCGCATAAAATTCATATCAGAGATGCTGGTACCGAAGTTATGTGGCAAGAATAACTTATAGAATAACTTTTAGTAAAAAATACGGCACTCACCCACAGTTGTAAAAAAAAAATAATAATAATAAAAATAAAAGCACCCTTTTGAAAGGTTAATCTAGTAAACTACTCCCTAAAAGTTTGCGTAACTTTCCAAGATGATGCGATGTTATACTAGTAGGATATTAATTTTAACGTAATTTTAAGTATTTAAATTAAAACAGATTTTATGCTACAACTTTTCAGTAATTTTTAAATTTCATTAAAAATTTCTGTGTTTAAATGGCATTTTATGCTCAATGTATACATAGTTACTGCTTGTTTCAGGGCGTAATTAATTCATGTTTTATATTTACTACTCTATTTTATGCTAACAAAGTTCTAATTATAATAAATGAAGCATTAAATTATATAAAAAAATCATCAAATGAATTTCTTTACTTGTGAAGATACACTAAATACTTTTAAGATTTCTTCTGAGATTAAAATTTTAATTTCAGTTCTCAAATAAATAAGTAAGAGTAATTACATGCTTATTTTTAAATTAAAAAAGAGCTCATGAATGGAAAAGAATAAAATTTAATAACTTAATAATAAAGTTTCTGAAGAATTTTCGCTTCTGGTATTAACCCATTTATGCCTAGCGTCCCATTTTTGGGACGTTTCGAATTTTAATAATTTGTTATAATTTTCTTTTTCTTTACAACATGAAAATTGTATGAAGAAATTGTTTATAAATATCTTTATCTATTACCGAGAGATGATAGCGTAAGATTGATATTTATTTGCTTAAATGAAGGCCTTTTTTTCGGTATTTATAGATTTTTTATTTTTCAAGATAGCGAAGTGTAAAAAGTAAGTTTATTTGTATGTTTTGTGTCAAGGATCCAAATAAATAAGTCATAATCTTAGCTCGTAAACTTCTTTGAAATACATATATATATATATATATATATATATATATATTTATTGCGAAATTATATGTTCAAGCCGGTTTTTTATGCATGTTTGTAACATATAAAATATAGGGCGCTAGGTGCAAATGGGTACATATTTCTCTTAGTAGGGGACAGTTATTGATGCAAAGTCGTTTTGAAGATGATTTTGAAATAAATTGTTTTTAGCCTCAAATACGATGAATCTTAACTTAATATTAATTATATTTATGTTATTAGTCTCTGTAAAGAAATGAATATATTTTTTTAATAGTTCATAAAAATGCTTATTATAATATGTAATATGCAATTTAAAAAGCTTAATTTATATAAATTTAGACAAAACATATAATTATGCATATTTTCATATATAGATATCCCCATATTTAGTAAGTTTACATTTTATCAAATAAATACAGAAATATTTTAGTGTATATCTATTAGCGAGAGATAACAGCATAAGATTGATATTTATTTGCTTAAATGAAGTCCTTTTTTCAGTATTTATAGATTTTTTATTTTTTTAAGACAGCAAAATGTAAAAAGTAAGTTTATTTAAATTTTCGTATCCAGGATCCAAATAAATAAACCATAATCTTAGCTTGTAGACTTCTTTGAGATACGTATTTTTTTAAATGGTGAAATTTATGTTCAAACCTGTTTTTTATGCATGTTTGTAATTTTTTAAGGTATTTTTTCAGTTCATTTTGCAACATTTTAAAGTTATTTAACCATTAAATTTGAGATAACAAAAATTCAGGCATAAATGGGTTAAATAATTAATGAAGGGATCTGAAATTTATTTTGTTTAATTCTGCTTGTAATTATGAGCGTCTTTTACTTCTACGTTTTTAAGTAATGTGCAGATTACGAACAAAGAACATTGCCCTGATCAGGAATTTAGATAATTGAATAAGGAAGATTACGAATATTTCATAATTTTGAAGAGTAAATCGTTATTTTTAGATTCATTAACAGACTTCTTGAACAAAGTAGCTTAAAGCAACATACAATTTATTTTAAACACTACAAATTTATTTTCCCATTTAACTGTTTCGTGAGGATCAACCATTAAAGATTTTTTAATCTTTTTACATCAGAATTTTAAGAAAGAAACACTTGTCTTATTTAATCACCGACATGCTGTGATAATGGCACTAGGCCTAGGCTATTTTTTTCACTTTCATTGCTAACATCCCCTGCCTTCGACTTTCGTTTTACTTCTTACTTCACAAAAAATTATAAAAAACCTACAAAGATTTAAAAAATATATATGAAAAATTCTTATAAAAATTTATAAAAGTTTACAAAATACAAAATATATCTAATTACTGTAATGCTATTCTTAAATTTCCTTTTAGACATTTATTTTTATGAGCTCTGTTCCCTTGCATTTCCGTTACATTTTACTAGTATGCTCTCCTTTCCCAATGTTACCAGCTATGAATTTGCTCTAACATTTAACTTCCATCATTTTATGTGTCAGGGATGTGGGACGACTGTCCCAGGTACCTGGAATAAACTGTTTTCGAAACTGTGATAATGTCGGTTTTCAAATTTTCTCCTCAACAACTTGAAATTTTCTGTCCCATTTTCTGATTCAGTTCCAAACGCAATGGCATAAAATTTGCAGGTTAGACTATTGAAGCGATTTGGGATCAAATAGCGTTTTCCAATTTGTGATAAATAATTTACTTATCGAGTTATAAGCATTTGTTACCGGTTGATTACCGATTTTTATCCTTTTTCCCCAGAAATTCTGTTCAAGACGTCAATTTTGACAGTATTTTTTGAAAGATCTTCTGCCTTTATCAAAAAGTAGCATCAAAAGTCCTGCCTGTATCAAAAAGTATCAAAAAGCCTTTATCAAATAGAAAACACCATTCAATTACATAGTTTCTGAATAAAAAATTTGCCAATTGAACGTGATTCCGAACAAAATGAATTAAGAGGCATGTCAAAAAGTAGATTTTTTGGATTTGAGAACAGTGGCTTAAGTAAGGCAAAAATATATTTTAAAAATATTTGGTACAAACTTTTCTCATAGTAAAATATAATTTAATTTCGACAGTAGAAAATTATTAATTTCTTTAACCTTTTCTGAAGCGCGTTCATTACAGAATTTTTAATAATTTGTCATTGGTATTTTGAGAAAGAGCCTAGTTTAAACACAGTGATCAGTACACTGATCAGTACACTTACTAGATCAGGGGTTCCCAAACTGTTAGACCGACGTACCATTAAAGAGAAGTTCATACTTCCGCGTACCACCAGTTTACAGATTCGAAGCTGATACGGAAAAATCTGTGTAAACGGAATATGTAAAAAACGAAATATTTTTTCCAGTATATTGTGCTTTCGTCTGAGCACATTTTACTGTATTCAATTGAGCGATTACATAATTAAATTGGTACTTAGATTGACTTCTTTATATTAACATTCAAATAAAAGGTAGTTACCATCATTACATTTTAATACTATGTACATTATCAAAATACAGTGTTTTTGATAGAAAAATGCTACAATACTTAATGGCATATTGGCGTAAATTAAAAAAATATACAGTAGGTTGTTCTTACTAATTCCCTCGTATTGCTAATTAGTATAAGGGTGTCCTGCTAAATGAAACACAACTTCCTTGTGTCTGGTTCAATCTTAGTTTTAGACGCAAATCAAATTCGATGTTTAGTTTTTTCCTGTATTTGTTTTTCATATGAAGAAGTGAAGATAAAGCACTTAAAACAAAGGTATGTTATGCTAAAAACACGCAGGAATTTTAGAGCATTTATGCATATCAGAATGTATTCTTCTTTTCTCACTAACCAAAATTCTGTTACATTCATCGTTTTGAATGTGGATTCCAGCAACTCATCATTGTAGCCGTATATTTTATTTTATTTCACGTACCAGTTTCGGACTTTCGACTAGTAAACAGAGATTCATGTACCAGTACTGGTACGCATACAATTGTTCAAGAACCTCTGCACTACATTAATTTTAACACAATTATTCTAATTGGTAAATTTCAGCCAAGACTTCACTGGTTCAAATCCTGGCCCGGACATTTTTCGCCCAGTTTTGCTTTTATTAAATGGTTTAATAATATTTTCATCCTATCACCTTTGTAATTTTCCATTTACTGCTGCACGTACTGCATAAGTTTTAGTCCCAGCTTTGCAAAATCTGGGTGTAGCATCTGTTTCAATATCAAAGTTCTGCCTTCAAACCTTTTATTTACCCAACTTTATTAGTAAACAAATCATAAAAATAATTTATACTGCTTCTAATTTGTCAGAAGAATTTCAATTTCATATACACATACAGATTCCAAGTTACGGGGGAAAATATCAAATTCAGAAACCTGATCACAACAAATAGCAATGGAAAATTCTCTTCTTTTATCAAATATAATTTTACATTTTTAGTATTATTTTCATAAGAAACATCCAGTTTTACATATCCAATAGTATTTCACCAGTTGCAGTTATTGTCTGAACATCTGGATGAAAAATTTCCTAATTAGGAAAAATTCTGCTGAAATGTTTAATAGGCACTGCAGAAATTCCTGAGCAGGTATCAACCCCATTTCAGCTTTTGTTTTATTTTCTATGGTTGTACATTTTTAGTTCACGCAACTTTATTAACATTCAGATTTTTATGTTTCAATTCGGAAATATCCATTTCAGCATTATGTAAAACCACAACTTTTTCAAGATCTTTCTCAAAATTTAAATCCTCGCCTAGAGTAATCAATTTATTTTGAATATTTTCATTTTTCAATCCTTTCAGAAATTGTTCCAGCAAATTTTCATTTAATTTATTGTATCATCTGTAAAGGCACAATAAGTTGTCAATTTTTTAATCTAGCAGAAAAAAAAATTTAATAGATTCATTGTCAATTTGAAAATATTTGAGGAATTTAATTCTTTCACAAACTTTATTTTTGGGTTATCTTAAGTGCTGAAGCAGAAGATCAACGATCTCTGTGTATTTCAAGGATTCCGAAGACTTCGGGAAAACTAAATCGCACAACATATTTTAAAGCTTTGGACGCACACAAGAAATTATAGCAGGTATTTTTTCCTATTATTTTACATCATGCAATATAAATTATTGCTGCAGCTTTTAAACATAAGCTGCAATATTGATACGTAGAAATTATTCCAGAGAGAAACATTCGCCTTGCATACAATGTTTCAAATGAAAATCAAATTTCAAAGTAATTGCTTAAAAGGCGCAAAGGCCAACATAGTGAAAAAGATTCTATGCCGGGGCTCGAACCCGGGCCATCAGTATAGCTCACTGACGTTCTACCGACTAAATCACATGGAACGATACCCAGCCTGGAAAATTTCTCACAATTATATGTTGGCAAGGCTACAAACGCAGCACAAGATGGAATATTTATCGTGAGCCACCGTCCTGAGACGAACACGAAACTTAATTATATACATCGATAGAAACTATATTAATACATTGAAATTATTCCAGGGAGAAACATTCGCCTTGCATACAATATTTCAAATGAAAATCAAATTTCAAAGTAATTTCTTAAAAGGCGCGAAGGCCAACATAGTGAAAAAGATTACATGCCGGGACTCGAACCCGGGACATCAGTATAGCACATTGACGTTCTACCGAGTAAACAACATGGAACGATACTCAGCCTGGAAAATTAAGTTTCGTGTTCGTCCAAGGCCGGTGACTCACGATAAATATTCCATCTTGTGCTACGTTTGTAGCCTTGCCAACATATACTATGGAGAAATTTTCCAGGCTGGGTATCGTTCCATGTGGTTTAGTCGGTAGAACGTCAGTGCGCTATACTGATGGCCCGGGATCAAGTCTCGGCATGGAATCTTTTTCACTATGTTTGCCTTTGCGCCTTTTAAGCAATTACTTTGAAATTTTATTTTCATTTGAAATAAGCTGCAAATTTTTCAATGGATTCATCACATTCATTAAATTGCGAAAACGTGTATGCTAGATTATGAGGAATTCTTTATTAAAATTAGAAAAGAATAAAATGCCAACTTACCATCCCGTAACTTCTGCAAATGACGATCTGCTTTGCAGAAAGTATAACGTATAAGCTATCAAATCAGAGGAATACAGCATGACATATTGAAATCAGAAACATAGACATTTTGCTCCATCACATTAATTTAAAAGATGTTTCTGGTGACCCATATATATTTTTTTATGCCTTGCCACCATGTAAACTGTTTTAACAATTAGTTATTAAAATAATAATGAAAAATACATGAGGTAGCACTGAGATTACTAGCATATTTCATATTTATTTGCATGACGCATTACAAACATAAACGTAAACACAATTCAAAACGTTCTGATACGTTCTACAATAGTATACATGGATGGCGTAGGCATATTTGTGGTGCTGTGTCTGCATATTTTTAACTAAACAAAAGCACTACAAATTCCAAATCAATTTTCTTTGTATTGTCAATGTCACATTTGGAGTTCATTTGAAATTGTCCGTTTACGTAGTTTTTATCCCCCGGTATACTATTTCTTCATCACACCTATTAATATGCGGCTTCCAAAAATAATGTTGGGTTGTATAAGCCAACCGTAAAACAAAGAAGATGTATCATTGTACGGAATAATCTCTACTGAATATTTTTTTAACTTCTAAGATCGCACATTTTCAATGTTTATACCGTGGTATTGGGAAAAAAGGGTACTTTTAAAGGCTATTTGTTTGAAAACTGCATCTCTATTTATTTTTGCGATATTAATATTTTGTAATTTTTAGTACCATTTGTTTAATTTTGGCAACTCAAGTACACCATTTCTGTAGAAAGTAACGAGAAAATAGTTGCAAAATAGCAATTATAATTTTTTGTTGTCATTTTCTCATAAAAAACTGGAAAAAATTGTAATTAAAATACGTGCTATTTTGAGAAAATATAAATGAATGATTTTTGATAAAGCATGGAACTATTTTAAACTAAATTTAATTTTAAGTATCTATATTAATATTACAAACAAATGAAGGCATGCGAATTATCAAATAGCCGACTATTTTTTACCCAGTTTCTTCAATGACGAAATCTTTTTTTTTTTTTTTATTTGTATATTATTCAGCGAAAGCCACGTCCTATGCATATTTTACTGTAGACTGGATCGTTAATGAGGAATTCTTCAGCGGATGCGGGGGTAACGTACAGGGCTCCCGCGGTGAAAAGTCACGTGACAGTGGCGGTCTTACCCAGAACGCACTTTGACGCGGGAATTCGATCAGATTAAGAGGAATTTGATTAGTTCGGTTTCGAGTGTTGTGTGTTTATAATAACTTATATTAATAATTTAGTGATATAAAAACAAACGCAATTGTCATTGCGAATGCATATTTTTATATAAAAGTGACTGTGTTTCGCAATTCTTACGGATTAAATAATGACAAGCCATTGAACTGATCAATCGAATGTAAGTATTAACCATTTCCGTTTTAGAGTAATTAGAGTGATTTTTTACGATACCTATGCATTGATAAGTTTGTTTATGTTTTGTATTCTTTAAATATACGTAAATATCATTTATTTTAAATGAAATTGTCCTTTCGGCCACCATTTATTGTAAAAGCTGTTCACTTTATTATTATAAGAAGGATCAGAACATATCAGATTTTTTTCAAAGTTCAGTTTATTTTTAACGATTTAATATTCATAAAACTATATCTGTGATACTAATGCGTATTAATATTATGCATTGAAATAATCATTCTTAAGAAATCGTTATTAAATGTTGATGTATTTACCATGATTCTAGGATACAAAGAACTTTTTTTTTCCCCTTTTGATGACATTATACCTGATGGATATAAATTATTTTATTTAATATAATTAAAATAATGCCAGTGATTTCCAACTTTATACAAGATTTTGCAATAATAATTCTGTTTGCTAAGAGTAAAAAAATACGGATTTTTAGATATTTTGTGGTCTTTAATTATTTTATTTTGGTTTTTAACTCATATGATCAGAGGTTAACATTGAGCATATTTAAATTCTGTAAATACTTAATTTTGCACTAAAGCTTTCAAATTTTATGTATTAAAAAAAAAATTCTTATTTCATGATGATGTATAAGTTTCGTGCAGAAATACTGATATTTAAGGCATAAAGGGCTAAAGATTTTATTTGCTAAATAAATCATTCTTAAGCAGCGTGTTTTAAATTTTGGTGCATATTTACAATTATTAATTTTAGGGTTTTATATAAAGAGCTCAGTTGTTATTATTATTATTTTTTTTACTTTGGAGAACTTCATGTCCTTTTAAAAATTATTTTAACATATTTCAAGATGCCAATGGTTTTGAACTTTTTATAGGATTTTTTAGTCATGATTCTGCTGCTTGTGAAAAATTTTGATTAAAAAATATCAAATTGTATATATTCTGTGTGTCAATATTGTTTTATTTTGGTTTTTTCTTAATATTCAGAGGTAAATACTGAGCAAATCTTTAAAAATATGTATTTATATATTATGTACTATAACTTTATAATATATATTAAATGAATATGGCGTGTATAATTTCCGTGGAAAAATAGTAATGTTTAAAGTGTAAAAAAATGTTTGTTTTCTCTTTCTTTTTTTTCGAAAATGATATTTTTTCCCCATAACTTAACATTGTGCTTTTCCTTAACAATTTTTACATAAGAAATAAATTATTCATATGCAATCTGTTTTAAATTTCGGTGTATATAAAACGATTATTTCCAGGGCATAAAGAGATGAGTTGATTTTTTTCCCCACTTTTGACAACATTGTACATACAAATTATTTTATTTAATATATTTATAGTTATGCCAGTAATTTGAAAATTTTAGAAGATTGTACAATCATGATTCCGTTGCTTGTAAAGCCACGAATTGCATCATATTAAAAAATGATTTGGATGTGTTCGTAATCTAAAGACGAGGCTATACTCTAATTTGATTAATTTTAACAGAATTATTCCAATTAATACAAAAAATAGTTTTTTTTTTTTTTAAATTGTCGAGGAATTGTTAGCCTAGTGCAGGGAAGGGGGCTGCACCTGGAAAATCTAAACCCCTGCACAATGAAGCTATGAATGAGACACCAGGTGTGAGCTTGAAGAAACCGACAAAGGCCCTTTAAACATGTATTTAAAAAATATACTATTTTTAAATGTTTAACATTTTTTTTGCATTCTGTAGTTTTTATGTTAAGGAGATTCTCACATTTTAAATTTCCATAGCTCAATATAATGCACATGTATTTCAAAAATTCATGAAATCCTTTTATCTGAAGGAAGTGGCATTTTCAGGCTGTAAAATAGGAAATGTGCATTTTTTAAATGTCTATTCTCCGATGATCGCCTTTCACTGACTATACTGTAAAAAAAGACAGGTGTTTCTTAAACAATGAAAATTTACTACAATCACGAACGAAAATATACGATAACCGCCTCCAAGTCACCCAATATTCCGAAAAGCGTTTCTTTATCTTTAGAAAACAATTTATTTTTTAATTTAAAGAAGAATTTATTAAAATAAATTTTATTAGCTGGCCGTATTTTTCGGAAAGCTTTTGCGTTGCATTAATCAGTTATCTCAACCCGGAAAATCGGTTTTCGAGATGTAATCAGACCTCATCTAATTATTTCCCGCTGCATAACTGAAATTGTACATGCAATTGTAACAGAAAAATGGTTATTTTAATGTCAATGCTGTTAATTCTACATGTTTCACAGATAAATATGTTTGATGAACATGAAAATATTTACTAGAGTCCTCATAGCATCCGAAAAACCTGTTTTCTGGGTTTAATGCACATTAAAAGCTACTCTGAAACGTTATCGAAAACTACGGGCAGCTAATAAAAAATTATTTTTATAAATTCTTCTTTAAATTTCAAAGTTAAATTCTTTTGTGAGGTTTCTAAAGATAAAGGAACATTTTTCGGAATCTTGGTGAAGAGGTTAATATGTTCGTTCGTGATTTTAGTACATTTTCGTAAATTAAGAAATATCTGTCTTTTTTTACGGTGTATCATATCTTTAAAATTGTCTTAAAATGCCAAACATGACAATATTTTCTTAAAGCTTCTTTGCATTTATATAAATTTCAGAAAGACTGTTGCATTTCTTGGAGTATTTACATTATTTTAGCAAATGTTATGCATCTCCGTTATAAAAATGTATTAATACATAAGGGTTTATAAAGTAATATTTTTAATTTATGAATGTTTGCTCTATATCGCATTTATACTGATTAATAGTTTCAATGAATTTCTGATATTCCTCTTGAAATTCCCGTTTGGCGTTGTTAATGAACTCGGTTATGAAAACTGCACTGCTTATTTTACACTTGATAGAAAGCTCAAACAAATGAATTTACTAAAAAATATAGAATATTTGCTCTGTTTATTTTTTAAGAAAGGGAACAGAAAAGAAAAACTGAAACATAATTTAAATAATCTTTTTATTGTTTCTAAATTAATTTATGAACGTATAATTGTAAATTAATATTTAACGTTTGATAGATAAATGGGAATATTTTGTAATATTATAGTCTTCATTTTGTATTTATAATTTATGTTCTAGTTTTTAGTCTTTAAAATGTTCTATCGTTGCAATTTCACAGTGCTTTGGCATATTTTGGAAAACCTTTATTGGCGCATAATTGAATTCATTATTGTTTTAACTCCCATACAATTATGCGAGTTACAGAGAATATTTTGCGATTTATCACCAGTGGCGAACTAGTTGAAAAATACCGTAAAATTGATTTATTAATTCAAAATTAAGTTGTAAAAATATTAAAATGCTTTATTGTTATCCGAATTATACTTTTGCGCATAATTTGTATAATTCTAGTATAGTAGGAATATGATTAAAAATGGATTGCAAATAAATTGCATTTTTTACATACAAAAACCAGGTTGAGTTAAATGAAAGGCCGAAACAATGCCATTAATGTGAGGATATCTTTTGTTTATTAATCGAAGAAAGGCTCACAAAGCATCGATTTATCCAAATGAGTGATATAAGGAAGGTTTAAAAATCAAAACATATATAAGATTTTCCCTAGATAGAAAATAATTAGAACTAAAAGAAAACGTATACATTAGGCAGTTTACTTTTTATTTAATGTAATGTTGTGAAATAAAAACAACGTTTTAATGTTTTCATTAAACTGTAAAGTAATGAATTCTATCAAATTAAAGAATGATTTTAATATGATAGTAAATCTAAAGCCTAGACGATAATTTATTTTGTCACACGCATCTGCTCAGTTCAGCTGAGACCGCGAGCGTCACGTGACTACTCGAAATCGGAGAAGCACTGTAGCCCGTCTTTTTCGTTAGCCCCGCAGCGGATACGGATGACGTCATTTTATATCAAATAAAAGAGCGTGTTTTAAGTCTTAAAACTGAACTCTCTATTATTTATATACACATAATTTTTTTCCAGGTGGGGGGGGGGGGGGGTGACACTAAAATCTGAAAAATCAGAATTCCAGTTTTCTGGTTTTTAATATTTCATTTCCGCATCGTAATTTAAATAATGAATAATGATTTAAAACTTTCATGTTAATTATATCAGAAAATGTTTGTTGATTTTTGATTTGCGGACCATACTCTAAATAATGAATAACTTTTTTTTTTTTTTTTTTTTTTTTTTTTTTTTTTTTTTTTAAAGCAGTTTTTAATACAATATTTTATAATTATTTATCGTTACAAATCCTTTGAATATACGAAAAATATTTTAATGATTTTTATATGATTGATGCGCCGAGACCAGGAAAAGTTTTCACTGACATATTATAAAGTAATAATGAATTATATACGATAGTGCTGTGCACGCAGATATTTAAAAATTGTATTCATATAAACAATGCAACATTTGAAAGCACAATAATCTAAAAAAAAATAATAATAAAAACTTATCAGAAAATACTTCGCTTGTAATGTCAAATCATTCATCGCTACGCGGATTAAAAATCATTCCTTTTTTAAAAGTTTTGAACAAACTTGAAAATTGACAGTTGAAAATTGACAAAATTTGTCTGTCTGTTTGTATGTCAGGCTGTGCTCTAAATCTATGTAATTTTATATCTTATAGATCTTTAGTATAGAAAGTTTGGTAATGAAAATGAAATATGTCGCATTTATAGCTCGTTTAGAGCGACACACAAAAGAATTCCGTTGCATTATGGTCTATGAGGAAATTTTTTTTTTATGATGTACAGGGCTCCGCTATTTGGTCCACTATTTGAATAAAAGTATTTTCTTAGGATTTTTGTAAACATTTTTCTTGCAATTTTCGTAGAAATCTCCTAAGGAGGTAAATTCTACAGCGAATGTTGTAGAAACTTACCATGAAATTTACCATTAAAAATATGGGTATTCAGTTGGCGGACCACTTGGAAGTGCTGGATGTATTATAATCATTTTAAGATATTTTAAACATAATCATTTTTCTATGTTTCACTAAGATGAACGATAAAATACTTTCTCAGGAGTATTGAATGAGTAGTATTTATAGTTCGTTTATAGGGCCTCACGCAAAAAATCCATTACATTATTATCAATGAGGAAAAATCAATTGCGTTGCATTTTAAAGGGTTTATGATGCTTTAAAGATAATGAAATTTAAAGGGAGCACAGGGGTTTACTAAAACATGTTTTCTATAGTTTAAGCAGTGTGTAGCATATCTCGTTGCTTTACATAGACGCACAAAACTATTCGGTTATAGGAATTTTACTGCAACTGTCAGAGAAGGACTGCTCAGAAAAGGAATCAAGTCTGTATAGCATATGCGTTTTTTTAAATTGCTTATTCAGAAATCTCATTTCATTGTATGGAATAATTATATTTCTTAATAGTATGCTGTTACTACCAGGAAGTGTTTCATAGTCTCGGCCTGATGCATTATTTTTCGTTATTAATGTTTTATTCACTTAATATCATTCTACGTTTGGAGCTCTTTAAAAAAATGTATAATATACAATAATCAAACATATTTTTACTTCAAATGTAATACGGAATGAAAATCCTAACAATTTCTTCATAGCATTTTTTTAAGTAGGGGAGACCGAGGCTAGTTAGCTATAGGAGTAAGTAGGCGCAGTTCTCATAAATAGCCTGTTTGTATATAGATTGCGCAACCAGTCACAGTGTACCTTTCTTCTTGCTTTTTACAATCCTCATTGTAGTTTTGCAGCGTTACCTACGTGCAGTTGACATTTATTACGATTTTTCTGATTTTGCACTCATAAGTAATTTTTTGTTACTTCATTCTTTTTCTTATTTCTAATACTTATCTAAATAATCGCGATTTAACTTGTGCAGTTTTTCTTAGTGTATGATTAACTGTGCCTACCCCATATGTGATTTACTGAGATTATTTATGCTTAGATGATTACGTGTCCCTTTTTGTGAAGAAATTTATTATTGGGCTAGTAGGCGCATTCAACACAAGGCAAGTTAGCTCGGTGTTTGGCGTGTGCTGGTAGCTTGAAAAACAGAAAACACCAAGAAAAGGGGTTGCAATGTAAAATTTTGGGCACACGATGTAAGTAATGCGTTCCATAAGGTTTTACGTAACTTAAATTTTTCGTAAGTTGAATTTGTATGTTGTTTTGGTAATACTTTGCAAGAAACATCAATATTTATTACATATATATTATTTACACCGTATTATTTTGTAAATAAAACATCATGCGACAGTATTTACTCGTATATAAACTATAAAAGTATGGAAAAGTATAAAAACAAACTTAAAGAACACTTTTCAAATATCTTGAGGAATACGGGATTTATAAATCTAATATTGATGAATTTATTTATAACAATTTTGAATCTATATCAAACGACTGTAAAAATTAGAAAAAAATTAAAGAGGACTAATTTAACCTATTCTCCACGAATTTCTGATGGCAAGAAAAATGAACAGCACTCAAAAAATAAAATAATCCTTGATAAGCACAAACTGTATTTATTATGAATTAGATGACTACACTGTTAAAAATTTGCAGCATTCTGGCAGGTCATTTGACCGTTTTTTCCGAAAACGGTTACACAACCGTAATTTAACACTATTCTGACCATATTATTGCTCATTTTATGGTCATAATATAGTTAAATTATGGTTATGAAACCGTTTTTTCAAAAAATGGTCGAATGACCTGCCAGAATGTTGCAAAATTTTTAACAGTGTACTATGAATAATTAACAATAAGATTTAAGTTGTTTTGTTATAGATTTGATTGTATATCTGTATTATAAAGGGCAAACATATCTGTGCGTAACGCCTACGTCATTTTGCGAATGGCAATACTTTGAAATTTAAAATAAAATTTTAGTTTTTCAATTTTCTCTACTGTAAATTTTTAAACTTCTAAACATCGCACATTTTAAATCTTTACACCGTTGTATGAGGAAAAAAATTCTCTTTTAAAAGCAATTTCTGTGAAAGCTGTATCCCAATTTATTTTTGAGATATTAATTTTTGTAGTTTTTAATATAATTTTTCTAATCGTGGCACAACAGTACCCCATTTCTACTGAAAGTAAAAGGAAAATGGGAGATACTGTACCTTTTTGTTGCCATTTTCTCATAAAACCTGAAAAAAAAGTTTGAAATTAAAATACGGGTTATGTCAAGAATATTGTCTGTTATTCCGTGATAATGACGTCATATGCATGCTTTTCTACAGACGAAGTTTACGACTGGATTGTAAAAGTCGATTGCTTTAGCGGATGCGAAGGACGTCATTTTATAAAAAAGCGATTAATTTAATTCTTAAACCTAAATTATGTTTTGTAGAAGTGCGTCATTTTCAAAGTCCAGCTACTTTGAAATTCTTCACAGGTGAAAATGCTTCACTTTTGAAAACAATGTAATCGAAATCACACACTAATAAAAACGCAATGTTTTACAAAAATTTAGAGTGTCTTTATAAAAGAGAGGTGACATCCAAATAAGAGCGATTTATAATTATATTACAGAAATTGATGATTCTCACCGTGATGGATTTGCTTCGCCGAGTTAGACAAGCAAACAACTAATTCGAGGTTTAAAATAATATCATGTTCCTGAAGTTTTTGTCCAAAATTCTCTCGAATAATAAAAATTTAATGCTATTCTTTAGGACATTCTACAATAATTTTACCAAAATAACATAATTTGCTTCATTTAATTTTTCATAATTTTATATAATCTATATATTTAAAACACAAGTGTGTTTTTAGTCATCTGTCCTGATCTTTCTGCTGAACAAATTTTGCAATTTTTTTTTTCTTAAGTGAAAGCTGTTCATTTGTAGATGTGATCACACTATCTGTTTTTTTTAATATCCCCACTTTTATATTTTAATTTTAAAAGCATATTATGAAATTTCTTCAAAATGATGAAAATTAGATAGCTTTCATTATTGCAAACAAGAGAGAAATAATGAGGAGGTCTTTTTATCTTTATTCATGCCATTTTCTGATAAAAATTCCAAATTGTTAATAAAAATTGTTGTATAGGATTTAGTGGCGCAAAATACCATTAGGAACATAATATTATATTAGGGGCATAATAACGGAAAATGACTTACTGCTTTTGAAATCACACATTTTTTCTCTTAAATTATCCATATTTTTTTCCCCTCTGCATATGTACTGATACTAAGTTTCAGACACTAGGCGAAATGCTTATTTAAGTGAAAATGAAGTCATATTTAAAAGGAAACGATCATTTTCATAGATAAAATTAAACATTTTAACACAAATGCGACAAAAAAAAAAAAAAAAAAAAAAAAAAAAAACCTGAAATTTTTATTTTCCGGAATTGAGACTAGAATCTCAAGTAAAGAGTGCATCTGTTCACATAAATGATGTTGCTGACAATCGTGACTTGAAGTTTTGAGTTAAAATGATTTTAAAATGATCAAACAAAATGCATTTTTTTTAAATGATGATTATGGATATGAAAAGTGCGTATGCAAATTTTGAAAAGTTGAAAATTGCTATTTTTCATTCCGGAATACAAGGCATAAGAACGTCAATTGATAACCACATCCTAATAACTGAAATTTATTATATTTTACTGATTATGTATCTATATCATAAAGAACAAACGTATCTGTGCATAAAGAAGACGTCATTTTGCGAATGGCAACACTTCACGATCAAACTTCGGTTTTGAAATTTTCGCTACTGAAATTTTTGAATCTTCTGACCATCGTACATTTTTAATGCGATTTATTTAAAAACTGCATCTTAATTGACTGATGTATTATGTTTTCTAAAATAATTTTTAAGCATGATTTTTTGTTTAAGTTTATCTTATCACGTTCCAATAAGAATAATAAACAATTTGCACATAAAGCAACAAACATAGTTCAGCATTTGTTTCTGACCATTTTTGCATAACGAAATTAATACTTCCTTTATAAACAAATAAAAGAATAATATTGAAAAAATACCAATCTATCATATTTGTGAAAGACAAATTAACGAAATTAATGCTTCTTTTATAAACAAATAAAAGAGTAATGTTGAAAAAACACAAATCTAATATATTTGTAATCGTAAAATTAAAATTTTTAGATCGACAAATAAGATTTTTTTTTTCAAATGGAATTTGTTTGCAAAGTTCATCTCAGTTTACTGATTGTCTATGGTTTTAAAAGCAATTTTAAAGCATGACATATTTTTTAATTTATCAATAGCACGTGGAGCTCGATTACGAAGATTAATCCGTTTGCCCTTAAAATAAAATAAATATTTCATCATTTTCTTACGGTTAATATCCATTAAAAAAAACTTCCCTATGAATAAATAAATAAAATAAAATAAAATAAAACACAAATTTAACATACATGTAAGCTCTGAAGTTATCAGAATGTAAAAGGATGCCGTAAATAGCAAAATATTGGTCTCTTAGCATGCGGCTAATAAGAAAATATCGCTTTTGATAAATTTAAAAAATGTAAATGATTGTAATAATTCGTATTTTTCATATGAAAAATGCTTTTTTAGTGTAAGTGGGTAGTCTAAAAAAATTATTGCACATGAAAAAATATTATTAGTTTTCAATTAAAAAAAAAAAAAAAATCACCTTTATTTTTTAACCCGGGAAGACCGGGTACGATCCCCTAGTACCAATAAAAATGTAACGGTATCTAATATGTAAACTATATTACGGTTGTGGTTTATATCTGTATATTTTATTTATAAAATAAATATCAAAAGTATGCAACTGCTATCAAACGCGCTAGTATGTTCACAAATGTAATTTTCGACATTTATTACATAACTGCGAATTTACGTAACTCGCGTAAAACGCAATTCGGTTGATGCCTGTATTTATATATTTCTTTAAACATATTTTATATATTGAAATTTGTGTTTTCAGTATGTCTCGAGAGATACTGATGAAATAAATAAGATATGTCGTTTTTATTGCATTTAATAAAACTACTGAAGCAATGAAATAAATACTCTTTACGGTTAAAAAGATATTAGAATGTGGACGTAAATTAAAACAAATCAGCGCGTAAAATCTAAGCACATTCATTTTTTTATTACTAAAGAAATAGAATTAAGTTTTTATGAGAGTTAAATTAATTAAAATCATTTTTTTATCTCAAATGAATAGAAAGTTTACAAAATAAAATGCCTAAAAAAATCCATTTCAATGAAATAAAATTGGGAGGATGTGTTTAATAAAATTTTAAAAATGTTACTTATAAAAAGAACATTTCCTTTATTATTCACAAAATTTTTATCTTAAAACTATAAGTATTTTTATTCTACAGTTAAGCATCTTTTATACATGGCCTAAGGGAACGATATAAAAACACGTATAAAAGTAAACACAGACAAAGGGAATGATTAAAAAAAGTACATATGTAATGATAGTAATTGAAATGTATTTTGTGTGATATTTAAACATTCAAATGTTTTTTTTTTTTTTTTTGCAAGTATTTCAACACATACAATAACTTTGGAAAGCATTCATGCGCTTTTTCAAGTTTAAAATGAGAGTTTTTAACTCACAGGCTATCAAAACCTGAGAGCTAATGTGCCCACCGGTTCTGTATGTATGTATGTACGTAACGCAATTACTCTTGATAGAAATATCCGATTTGCTTCAAATTTGTTTTCTAGGTTCATTCTGATAAGGCACTTCACTGATTAGTTTTGGGGGCTCATTGGTTTAGTATAAGGGAGGGTAACGTGAGGCTATCCCCCTGTAATTTAGATAAATGGGCCTTTCATGAAGAATAATCCGATTTGCTTCAAATTTGATATACAGGTTTATACCGATATGGTGCTTCCTAGGTTAGATTTGAAGGTTCATTGGTTAAGTGTAAAAGCGGGAAATGGAGCATGTCCCCCCCCCCCCTTAACTTAGATAAATGTGTTTTCATGCAGAATTATCTAATTTTCTTCAAATTTTTTGTTGAAATTATAATAAGGAGCTTTATTTGATTAGATTTGGAGGCTCGTTGGTTAGGTATAAAGATAGAAATGGGGGACCTAATATCCCACTTAATTTAGCAAAATTGTTTTTTCATGCAGAATTATCTGATTTGCTTCAAATTTGGTATACAGGTTTATTGTGATAAGGTGCGTCCCTGATTAGATTTGGAATTTCATTGGTAAAGTATAAAGGGAAGAAACGGGAGCTAATCCCTCTTATTTATTTTTCGAGGGGTATTATTCTTTGAAATAAGGGTATACTGTACAATTAGTGTGAATAGCCTGTGAGCTCAATGCCATCAGTTTAACCGGGCACTTTTCCTTTTATTAATACTTTCGAACATAGTTGAAAAGTGTTTATGAATTCGGTTTGTCTGCTGTCTGTCAGTGGTCTAACTCACGTAATGATACTTGGATTTCCATATAATTGATATACGTTATTGAAGTTCACTTTGGCGTGTTCGTTATTAAAAATGAAGTTCTTAGCCTTTATAACTCCATGCTGAAATTCATATATCTCACAGAGGTGCGCTAAAGATACTTATTATTGAATAGGGTATGACAGCATCATCATTTATTTATAGGGGCGCAAAAAAATTTCCGGTTACAGTGCTATATATGCACAACAATTTCTGGACGTGCGTTTTCTGTTGTAGTACGTGTTTTTAAATGCAACCATTATTATTTTCACCATTGTTGTATTATTTGTGCATTATTTGCATTATTATTGTAACCATTATTGTATTATGCGTTGTGTATAAATGTCACAGATCATATACAAGGCAATACAAAAGCTATATAGCAGATTTCCATTTATTGACAGAAATTGTTGAAGTGGATTTTCAACTGTGCTATGCATTTCCTAACTAAACTAAATTTTAGCTACTATGAAGTAGATGTACAAATTTATAAAAAATCTACCTATACAGAGGTGCACAAAAGAATTCGGATATTTTCCCAATTATTGATGTTAATTGCTGCAGTTGGGTTTTGAACTGTGTTATGTATTTTCCATATTGTTTACTTAGACAGCATATCTCACTTTTTTAAACTGTGAAGTTTTGTTGCACTATTGTGAATGTGTTGGAAATAATTTCCTAACCGATGCTTCACTTATGATTTTTCGTTCTTCTTTGATTTTGCCCTGTCTAAAAATACCATTATCCTTTCCTTTATATAAAATTAATTTGTATAGAGAAGACACTTCTGGTGTAGATAAATTTACAAGTCTGCTTTCAGAAAGTGGCAAAGTGACCGTTTGTTGGGGAACGCTAAAAATTTAAAACCGTCAAATTTTTTTACGCATGTACTAAAAAAGCGACTTGTACCACTTTCAAGCCTTCTATTCGTATCTCTAATTTAAAATAGGCAGTAAAAAGTTTATTTCTGACAATTATGTTTTTCTTTCTTTTCAGTATATCTTCTTTGTGCCGATATTTTTTTTAATATCATTTGACAACTAAAATAGTTCACTTTGCGCCGCAAGCATCTTCGCCGCTCGAAATCTGTAATAATACAGTGTTATTACAAATTAATCATCTGATTTTGATACGTTACAACGTGCGAACTAGGAAACGCATATGTTACCATGACAACTCAAACGAGAGTGCGTTCACTACAATTTCGCGCTGCATATGTGTCATGCACGTGTGGTTATCATGATTAGTGCTACCATTATTGCTGCGCGAACATCATATCCAAAATGGCGAATGGACAGCAGAAAGCGTTTTGTGTACTAGAATTTTCAAAGTGTGAATCGCTTATAACCGTTCAGAGAGAAATCGGAAAGGCATACAAATGCAAACCACCAACATAATAAAGCATTCTGAGCTGATATCGACAGTTCAGTTCAAAGAAACCAGGTGTTTATGAGAAGGCAAAAGGTCCGGCTGATCAATGTTACTGTATAAAGAGTGAACCGAGTTAGAGAGAGTATCATCTGTAGTCCCAAAAAATCAACAAATCGCGCAAGCCGTGAACTTTCCCTTCCGCAGCCAACTGTGTGGAAAATTTCTGCTCTCCAGTCGCCATTTTTCTATTCCAGTCGCCATTCTCTAGTGATATTCGCGCAGCAACCATGGCAACCACACGCGCATCACACATACGCAGCGCGAAACTGTAGTTAACGCACTCTCGTTTGAGTTGTCATGTAAACATATATGTTACCTATCTCGCACGTAGTAACGTATAAAAACCCGATGATTCATTTGTAATAACCCTGTAGTAAACATGTATCAATAACCTAAATTTAAATAAACTTACAAACAAATATGATTATTTTTATCGTTTCAATATCTGTTTCTGTAGTTACCATGGTAATTACGCCCTATTTAAGATGAAGTCATATTATTTCCGCATTACTGAATTTAATATGTATAATCGTAATAAATTTGTATTCATTCATTTTTGTATAAGAGTGCAACAGCTATTGCACCAAGACCTGAATATATTTTTTTTGCCTATATCCCTCGTGATGATAATTGGCCGTCGTAAATACAAACCAAATTTGAATATTTTAAAAACTAGTTATAGTACGCTACGCACGCACCTCATTTTCCACTTTGACGTGTGTTTAAATGTGGTTAATTATAATTTATCTGCTTTTCATTTCCTTACAAGATTTTAAAATGCGAAATTCACAAACATAAATGAAAATTAAGGAAGTGTAATTTCTATCACTGTTAATAAAATCTAAACTATGTAAATGTACGTGAATGCACAAATAGCTAAAAACAGTATACATAATAATTAAACAACATTTAAAACAGTTTTGTTCACAAGATAAATTCGCTGATACGAACAAACAAAGAGCTCTAATCCCGAGCATTAAAAGTTAAGTAACGACTTCACTTTCAGGCGTAATGAAACATAAAGCTTAGGATTTACTATGCATATTCACTTTCCAGCTCGTTTATTTTCTTTTAACGTTCATTTTGCTATGAATGAGTATTAGAAACTGCGCAAAATTAAAAATTATTACCGTAATTTTAAATTTTACGATTACTTTGAACTCATTTATGCCGTAATTGGATAATTTAGCAAAGGGTTTTGTATGTTTTAGAAAATCTGTTTCGGAATATTTAAAACTGCGAGATTAAGTATATAAATAAATATTAAATGTTCTATCGTTTTTTTTAAAATTTTCAATCAATTACTGATCAAAACTTTAAAAGCTTTTACAATATGAGGAAATTTATTTTTATTGGGAGTTTCTTCGATATTATATTGTGGTTCTCTGGGATATTTACAACTTTTAATAGGAATTTCTTATTCCTAAAAATATTCCAGTAATTTATCGAAGATTTGTTCTAAAACATAGTTTTTTGCGTATCTTCTAAATGCAAAAGAAGTTCATTCTACAGGGTGAACCAAAAGTCTTGCCCTGATTATAATAATTAAATACAAATTAACCGTTTGTATAATAATGTAACTTGTTATATCATACACTGTAAACTGAAATGTCTGAAATTCAGACATTTAAGTGTCTGAAACGCAGTGTTCAATTTTCAGACGTTTTAAAATGTCTTAAAATTTTCAGACACTTCTTGCGTCTGAATTTCAGACACTTAAGTGTCTGAAACACGAGTGTTCAATTTTAAGACATTTTAAAATGTCTTAAATTTTTCAGACACTTCTTACGTCTGAATTTCAAACATTTCAAATGTCTTAATTGCGGCCATCTTTGAGCCTTTTTTTTTTTTTTTTTTAGCCAATATGAAGCCATCTTTGACCATTTTCTTTCTAAACCATATACGCAGCCATGTTTGACCACATTGAATCATTTTTTATAAATGGGAATAATTTGTTACCATACAGCAAAGTTGATTGCAGCGTGGGAAAACTGGGATGCTTCTCTGCCCCCTGATTTTAGGGTACCCCAAATTGGGTATGAAATTTTCATAAAGCTGATATTTTAAATCAGTTTTGACCTTATGAGGATTGTAATCAGTATTTCGTAGTTTTAGAATAGGATAATATATATATATATATATATATTTCACATAAATATGTATTTATGTGTTATCATATATGCCCTACGGCATCAAAAATGTTTATTACTTTTAGTGAGAACTTCAAATTGCTTCTAGTCCAAAGACCTAGTATTCATTCACCCCCCTCCCCCCATTGCCTTCATATACTGTTACAAAAAAAAAAAAAAAAAAAGCCTATTCGATGCCGTCAAATACATATTTGGATAAATATATCATTTTCTTTAGCCTAATCATGTTCTAAAAGTGCAAAATATTTATTAAAATAAGTGTAAGATCAAAACGAATTTAAAATATCAGCTTTATGGAAATTTCATACCAAATTTAGGGACCTGTAAAGCTAAAGGCCCATAGAAACAGCCCAGTTTGCCCATGCTGCAATCAGCTCTGCTTTATGGTACCAAATTACTCCCAAATATAAAAAATGATTCACTCGTTCAGAAAGAATCCCATCCCTGCTATGTTGTGCAATTTTTTTCCCATTTAAATAAGATATTCCCAGTAAATTAGTTTAAGCATTTTTATTTCTGTGTTAAATAAAATCTAACACTGAATTCGCCCAAATTTACAGTATATGAGTATTATATTGTAATATTTATTATTAACCAATATTATGAATTTCTAGAGTAGAATAAGGTTAAAAACAAAATATATTTTTCTTCATACAGTAAGACCTCTCAATAGCGGGCACCTCGGAACCGTGGAATTTGTCCGACGTTCGGAGGTGTCTGCTTTTCTGAGGTATAAGTGTATAAAAATTTTGCATATTTTCAATAAAAAAATGAGTTTCCCAAATAGTGGTGTCCTTTATTTAGGATTGTCCGTTATGGAGATTTTACTGCAAAGCCTTCATACGAACAGTTGTCTTTAGCGAACACTCACCTTTATCAATATACAGTAAAACCTTCCTAAAGCGACCACTTCCGTTCCAATAAAAATTGGTCGCTCCGAAAGGTGGTCTCTTAATGGAGGTCATGTTAAAATCTAGAATTTAATTGTTGAAAAAATGTAACAATTAATGTTACTAAAATTATATTTTTCAAATTAAGAAAACATATGAAAATTTAAGTATCAAAACAAAAGTTAATTATATAAGTTAATTACTGCAGAGTTTTAAAAATGAATACATTGATGTTTGCTTTGCTTTTATGGTTTATCTACTATAAATTTTATTCCCAAGTCCTTTCGAAATTCAATAAATAAATGCTTTTTTTTTTTTTTTTTTTTTTTTTTTTTTTTTTTTTTTTTTTTTTTTTTTTGTCTGGAACGAATTTTGACGATTTCATTACTTTATCTATTTGTTTGAGAGTTTCCTGACAGAATAGGGCAGGGGAGTTTATGGACCGTCATCCTTAATGTGTCATCAGAGTTAAATCCATTGCCTAAAAAGGAACAAAGGGGTTTAAACACTTAAAATTTACCGGAATAAATAAAAATTCTAAACTTAGTTTAGAAGTTTGATAAATAATGCGCTCTCCGGAATTATTATTCATATAAAACCTTTTTCAAGCGACCCGGAAAAAACGGAATTTGTTTCATTTTCTTCAAAGAAATGGGTGGGATTTTTTTTTCAATCTGGCTTTCGCTAGAGAGTCTTTCATTCGGGACGTGGCTGGGGACCTATGAAACTTGCTTCCGCAAAAGAGTCGGAGTAGAGTAGAAGAATAAAGGGTTGCGGACGAAGATGGGCCGCTCGCCGCGGCGGTTGAATAAGAGTAGAATAAGATTAAAAGTTAAGTACAAAAAATTTTAAATACAGTAAAAACTCTTAATCGCGGGCACCTTCAGAACGCTGAATCTGTCTGCTATTCGATTGTGTTAGCTTTTATGAGGTAAATGTATATACATGAAACCATACAACCGCCGCGGCGAGCGGCCCATCTTCGTCCGCAACCCTTTATTCTTCTACTCTACTCCGACTCTTTTGCGGAAGCAAGATTCCCAGGAGCCCAGCCACGTCCCGAATGAAAGACTCTCTAGCGAAAGCCAGATTGAAATTGATCCCTTATGGAGGGAGTTCAACTGGGGTGGTCTCTGAATAGAGGTAAAATTAGTATTGAGCCTATGGGAATAAATTTCGTACCATGAAAAAATGGTCGCTAAGGGGGTGGTCGCTTAATGGAGGTGGTCGCACAGGAAGGTTTCATGTATATACATTTACCTCATAAAAGCTAACACAATCGAATAGCAGACAGATTCAGCGTTCTGAAGGTGCCCGCGATTAAGAGTTTTTACTGTATTTAAAATTTTTTGCACTTAACTTTTAATCTTATTCTACTTTTTAGTTCAAAATACTCATTATAACCAATATACAATGTCGAAACACATTTAACGTATAAGCTTTAAAAAAATTGCATATCGAATTTGGGGCAACAAAAATCGTATGTGGTGGCGGGCGGGGGCGGGGGGGGACATGTCAAAGTTTACCCTTGCTTTAATCAAGTCCTTCTAGAAAAATTCCAGCTCTGCATTGTGATTCAGTAAATATAGAATAATTCAGCTTTAAGTACAAAATCTAGTTATGCTTAAGTACATAATAGTATAAAATTCTATCTTTTTACTGATATTCATTTTAAATTTCAGATTTCTTTTTTACTAAAAATAATCAAAAAATCAATATTATAATTGATTTCGAATGAAATATAACTGTATATATTTACCGTATTTTTACAATTATGTTAACAGCACATAATTACATGAATTTAAGAATTTACAAATAATCATTATGACTAATACAGAGGTAAGGCGAGAACATTTTCTAAATCGTTAAATAAGAAGATTTATTGAAGACGCCAACAAAATTTTCTCCGCTTTAAGTCTACAGATTTCAGACGATTTCTGATGAGTCTTCAAACTGTGGTGTGAATCACCGGGCTTGAAAATGAAAACATCTGAAGTTGACTACTTTCAGTATAGGAAATAGAATATTTCTAAAATGCTCGGAAGCAACAAAAGTATATAGCAGAAGGAAAAAACAGATTTCATGACCGGATTTGAGTTATATCAGTCAAAACAGTTTAATCTAATAAATGAAGACAAGTAATTCGCTGTATGTATGGGGGAATTAATGATATGGGTAAATGGAAGGATTTTCGAACTATATTCTTTTAAATAACTTAAAATTTATCACGGTGTATAAAATCCGAGACGCAAGAAAACGTCATCAGACATGAAAAGCATACATAATAAATAAAAATTAAATAAGGATGTTTACTATAAAGAGTTGGGAATTTCAGTACATATCACATATTAAACCTATGGGAAATGTAAAACCGATGTGAACGTTACAAATGCTGTCGCATTAAATGCTTATAAAAATATTGCATACATAAATAAAACTCATATAAAAGGTACTCCTATGTAATAATTACTCTAAGAAAACGCTGTTAAGATAGCCTTGATGGTAATTTAGAAATTATGAGCCGATCAACAGGTGCTGTCACTGCTATTTTTAAAGTAATGGCGTGCGAGTAGACAGAGAAAGAAGGCTTAGGATGGTGTATCTCAATAGATTCAGTAACAACTAATACACCATTCAGACTTGCCAAAACTTATTTTAAGGATAACATCGGATGTAAAATAATACATAAACATGATTGCAGATGATTTGAATAGTAGAAATTTAAATATTAGCAAGGTAAAATTTTAACATGGAAATCCCATAGGCAAAATGCTTTAAACAAATTTTGGCATAACTCAGGAACTAATAAAGCTATAGACTCGTGTGAGGTCTCTATTTAAAGAAAAAACATTCGCAGAGAGTTTTCAATACATAGTGAAGGGTCCACTTTTCTGGAAAAAGGTGTGATTATTCCAAAATCACATCCACCCAGGCGACGTCCGGATTGGAGGCTACGTTAGTATCCGTGAGTTAAGCAGACTGATATTTAAAAAAGAAAATCCCTTTGCACATCCGGCTAGCTCTGTTAAAAGAATGGAATATTTCCATCCTAAAAACATAGCCCGCCAGACAACAGTTCTCTTTACCTGCTTTGACGAGACGAAGAACACTATATTATTGTTATTGCTTGACACCTTTCATTAATTTGGAATATCACTATGTCGATACGGATTAAATCCTGGAACTTCACATTCCGCAAAAACCGAATCAAGTCAAAATAAATTATTAGTTAAAATGTACGCGTAGATAAAACAAACGCTCAGTTTGAATTACAAACGAACATCCAATTCGAACGAAAGGCATCTAAAACGCATGCGCAACTAGAGTGCCCCCTGGTGGTTAATGCGGAACGGAGTTACAAAGTGTCTTAAAAGTAGGCACTTGCAGATTGTTTAGACACCTTTCTTAGTTCGTTTACACCATGATCATAGTAAGACACTTATATGTTTTAAATTAAGACATCTATCATGACTGAATTTTCAGATTCAGATACTTAAGTGTCTGAAATACCTTTTCAGTCACATATGTGTCTTAATTTAAGACGCCTCTATTTGCAGTGTAGGATAGGTCAGTTTTAGTATTTTTTTTTTTTTTTTGTACAATAGAACGAAACATTTCCGAATCGGTGGATTAAAAGGGATGGACTAACACATCGGCCTCTGCGCTCTCCAGATATTAATCCTCTGCACTGTAAAAAAATCTGTAAAATTACTAAAGTTTTTCTAGGAAACTGGGATTCCTATATCTTTTTATGTAACGGCAACAACAAAAAAATCATGTAACAGACAGACTTTTGCGCCAAAAAAAAATCTCTAAGGTTACTAAGTATTTTTTAGGAAACTGGGATGCCTAGAACTTTTCATGTATCCGCAGCCAGTTTTTACAGATAAAATTTTACTATGATTACTGTATTTTTAGCAGATTCATTTGTAAAGTTACATATTCCTGTAGCTTTTCAAAAACTAGTTTTGTAGTTTTGCAGCATTTTTTGTACAGTTACAAATGAAAGTTTAGTAAGCGTGTAACTTTACATCTGTAGAACTGCAGATTTTTTTTTTACAGTGTGGATTTTTTATTTGAGGGCTATATCAATGACCACACTTTCTGTCACACTAATTGCTGACGTCAAAGAACTGAAGTCTAGGATACAAGCTGTTGTGTGTACAGTAACAGAAGACGTGTTAAAGAGCACTTGGTGGGAACTAGAATACCGCTTAGATTAAATCTCCAAGCTACCAAGGGGGCACACTTTGAAATTTACTGAAGTACTTGGTCTTATAAAAAAATTTATAACAGTACTTACAATGTATCCAAACAAACATATGCCTAATTATAATAGTTTGAGAAAAATAAATATTTATAATCCGGGCAAAACATTTGATTCACCTTATACTATTAAATATAAAAAAAAACTGGCCCATGCATGCATATATGCATTGGTAAATATCTACGCTAGCAGATTTCAACATTTCTTTTTTTAGGTATGTCACAATATTCGTTGAAAAGTGCTCGATCTATAAATATTTGTTTTTATTTAAAGGATATATCTTTCATTTGCCTAATTAAATAAATACATTGAAATGTTTTATCATTAAAATTAACATTTCATTTTTCTCTTAAAAAATTTCTTATTCGAATAATAATATAAAAAATGTATTGATAGCTACATACAATCCAGAATGAATAAAATCATAAGTCGAAATACAATTTTTCACTTTGATTCAATAGAGAAAAATATAATGTGAACTTTAAAATGTCCACAGTTTTACTTAAAAGGCGACTAAAGTAATGAAAAATATGCTACAAAGATGTTACAAAGATGATGAGCTGTGAAAGCATGAAAGTATTAAGAAGTTTTAAATAAAATGTATATTTTAAACTTGTAACATGTTTTTCATTGCTTTAGTCGCCTTTTAAGTAAAATGTGGACTTTTTAAAATTCACGTTATATAAATTTAATACAAAATGATTTTAACTACCAGAAAATGCTGTTTTTATCAACTAAGTATTATATTAGAAACAGCATTATGCTATAATATGAGGATAAATCAAATATGAAATTGACTTTTTTCCTAAATTATTTAAAAAATATTTACCGAAACTGCAACAATGATTTTTTTGAGGTAACTTTAACATCTGCATGCATTTTTAAATAAATTTGGAGGGTTTATTTATTTATTTTTTTTAATTTTGTATAATAAAAGATACAAAACAAATTGCACAGAAGTGTTTAGATTTTTTTCATCTGATGATACTCTTTTTCCTCCTAGAATAGTTCATCGGGTCAGCTTACCCAATATTATCCAACCCGCAGTTTGGGTCGAGTTGACTTTAAACTTTACGAGGTGTGTAGATTTCGAGTTACGTTTTGATTCTTTCGAGTCGAGTTTAGGTTAGCCCGACTTTTCAAAAGAAACTACTCAAAAAATTTTAAAAGAAAAAAACAATATATTTAAATATTAATGAATGTATATGAGTTTATTTTCATTAAAAAAAAAAAAAAAAAAAATGCATATAAAATTGTAGGCTACCTTTTCACTATTGTATTAAAAACTGGATAATTTTTTTCACTCGAGTTCGTCTTTGAATATTTCGTCTTGAAATGTGCAGTGTTCGGGTCGAGTTGACGAATTCTTTTGTGGGGGTTCTGGTAGGTTTCCGGGTTGAATTTTAATAGAGTTTTCGGGATCAGGTCGGCTACATCCTGACTCCTGCCATACTCTTTTTCCTCTTAAGCTTTTTTAAGGGTATCCAGGCAAATGCTGCACTGGAAAAAAATTCTGCCACTGGCATCTAGGAAATAAATTGTGGCTCTAGAAAAAAATAGTTCCATATCATCCTTATAAATTCTAGTTCCCTTTGCTAGAGAATTCTACTTATCCCTATTAAAATTCAAAGTCGTTTTCCTATTTTATCGTGGTCAAACCTATTTAAATATGAAATTAAAAAGTTGACGATTACACCATGAAATATATTAAAACTTATGTATTAAAAACAAATACACTACGCTAAACGGTATACGCACTAAAATACAATCAATACCAACATTTCATTTCGCTCCTGCGACCGTCTTCAGGATGTTATGATACACAAAATCTAAAATGTTAAAATGATACAAACGTCTCAGAATCGTTGACGAAATTTGACTAGAGCGCTCACTAAATCCAAACGTCTCTAAGTTGCCAAGGCAACCAAAAAGGAGTAAACCATCCCAGCGATGGAAAAGGAGGGGGGAGGAACGGTGGCTAAATGGAAGTGACTTCAAAAATAGTTTATAACATACTATGCCACATTTTATGTATGCTGTAGGATAAATTATCATTACAGGTTTGTTATCGAAGCTAAATAATCCTAATGGATTCTAAAAGTTTGCTGACATATGGATTCTTGCACGGAATTATGATTCTTGCTTATGATTCTTTTTGATGAAGTCATGAATCATAATTCCATGCAAGAATCCATATGTCAGCAAAATTTAAGAGTCCATTAGGATTATTAAGCTCGGACAACAAACCTGTAATGATAATTTATCCTACAGCATACATAAAATATGGCATAATATGTTATAAACCATTTTTAAGTCACTTCCAGTTAGCCATCCCCCCTTTTCCATCGCTGGGATGGTTTACTTCTTTTCAGTTGCCTTGGCAACTTTGTGACGATTGGTGCGAGCTCTATTCAAGTTTCGACAAGGACTCTGATATTTTATTTTAACATTTTAGATTTTGTGTATCATAACATCCTGAAGACGTTCGCAGATGCGAAATGAAACGTTGATATTGATTGTATTTTAGTGTGTGTACCTTTTAGCATACTGTATTTGTTTTTAATACATAAATTTGAATTATTTAAATATCTCTGCAAATTAATGCGAAATCAAAAAATGAGTTTTACTAACTATCACTCTAGTTTATGGATTAATATTAGAAATCAAAGGATAATTTCTCGCAATTCAAACGATTCATAATACAATGTATTGTTTCATCCAATGGAAAACTGTAGCGTAGAAGTCATCGATCATTTCGTCCATTCAGTTTACTTGTTTATCTTATTCGCATAACTCGGAAATCTATATCTACCCTATATATATAAAATCCTAATGAAACGGATATTATGAAACAACTGAATTGAAACTAATTTATGTAACGATTCTATGAAACGACTGATTAAACAACTGATTATGTTTCACGGCGATTTCTCCTAAAATATGGAATACTTTGCGATGAAATTAACACCAAAAATCCAAATTGATCCGCAGATCTCAAAACTGGTATTAGAATTTTTAAATTCGAATTAGTTTTCGAAACATTAATTTTTTTCTAATTTCAAATACTTTTTCCTAATTATGGCAACTCAAATTTCAATCATAAGATATATTTTTTTTTTCAAATTTCAGAAAAGTCTATAATTTTAAATTAATTTGGCGACCAGTTTGTCCTCCCTTATATCTCCCTAAGAAAAATGTTTTTTTTTTTTTTTTTTTTTTTTTTTTTTTTTAATTTCGTTATCATTTTATTTAATACAAAAATTTTCCTTTAAAACTAAAACATTTAAAATTAATGGCTTTCACTTCTTTCTCTCTTTTTTTTGAGCGAAACGAAAAGAAAAATATTAGGCTCAGATGTCATATACGCACCGGAGTACCTAAATGACGCCAAAATGGCGTTATTTTGCCTGACATGGTAACCCGGCTATTGTTGCTTATTCATTAATAAATTTTTATTTACTTTTCTTTTTATTATAAAACAAATTTACAAATTGCTTTGTTCTATAGTTATTAAGTAATTTTTTTTTATTTATTGTTATTTCATTTTAAAAATAATAGAAAATAATTTAAAACAATAGAAAATAATTTAAAATAAATAATGTAACTGGTATTCGAAAACGAGGTTTTCGCCAAATTGTCGTAAAAAAAAATCACGCCAAACCCGGTGCTTATATGACATCTGTGTTAAATATTAAGTAATGCAAGAAATCATGACATTTAATTTCAAATTCAAAGCAAATGACCAATAACGCCAAATTATACAAGTTGACGTAATTTTTATTTTAAATAACGAAAGAACAAATAAATTAGTATAAAAATCCTTCTATACATAAAAAAAAAGTTTTGATTTGGAAATGGACCAATGAAAATCTGCGTAGATATTTCCGGTAGATCGGCATCCAATTTGAATGCTTAAGCATGGCCTTTCTTCGTTAATATTAAAAAAACTGCTGAATACAAAAATATGAAAATAGGTGGTATTATAGAGAAATGTTCGATAAACACGCTGATGCAGACAGCTTTCAAATCGAAGAATTATTTTAAGAGATATTTAATGTTAAAGTTAGACAAAATCGTTTCATTAAAAACGTTTTATAGGGGCAAAAACTGTACATCGGAATTCAATCATTTTAGATCATTTTATGCATCAGAAATTCCCGGTGTGCAGACTGGACTTAGTTTTTTTTTTTTTTTTTTTTTTTTTTTTTTTAATTTGACTTATTTTTTGAGGTTTTATTTCTATTTTAAATTCAAATTTTCAGCATTTCGAGAGATATTTTTTTACAGATTTTAGAAAATGGTATTGATTTAAACTTTTGCCAACTGTATAAACAGCGCAAACAACTATGTTTGCTTCAAATTAAAAATTTATTTTATTCGTGACTGTTATAAACAAGAAAATATAAAAAGCAGGAACTCATTGAAAATTATTATAAAAACTATATTACACCTGAATTTTAAAAGAGAAAGAATGTTCTAAAATAATAAATTCATTAACATGCGTTAGAAGTCTTAAATAGGAGAAATTACGTCACATTTACTTCACATTACACATTACGTAAAATGAACAAAAAATAATATTGCAAAACAGTTTAAATTAAAAAATTACGCGAGAAATTTATTTAATATTTTAAGATGATATTTTCAACTATTTTTATTAGGACAGCGCAAATAATATTTCATTTCTAACAAAAGTATTTTCACGTGAATATTAAAAGAAGAAAGAAAAGTTTGGTGAAAATTACGTCACATTAAAAAAGATACATTTAAAGTGTCATTAATTTTTTTTTTCGCTTTGCTAAAAAATCCCGGGAGACAAAGACTCTGCTTATTTAATTCATTTTATATTAGCTTATTTTGAAATGTTTAACTGATTATATTTAATCAAAGACGGAAACAGCCATTTTATGTTTTACCAGCAGCTGATTTGGCTTTAAAATTCCCCAATCAAAGAAAAATGAATAGAAACCAGTTTATAGGGAGATCGCCACTGTTTTAAACACTTTCCAACAAAGTTGAAAAGTGTTTATGACTTCGGTTTGTCTGGCCGTCTGGCCGTCTAGCCGTCTAGCCGTCTGTCCGCTCTCTAACTCCCGTAAATATACTCGGATCGTTCTGAAATTTTTGGATGTTAGTAATCTCTAGTATAGCACGAACCTTATTTCAAATGAAGTTTGTAGCACGTTTAGTTCATTTACAGGGTCAGTCAAAAGTTTTACGTTACATTACGGCCTATTGGGAAAAATCGTTTAAAATGATTTTTAATGATGTTACATGCTTTCAAACATAATAAAATTGATATGCATTTATCAAGTGCACTAAAATATGCATTCTGTAGAATATGCGGCACAAGGAATAGTTATTATTCATTTACAGGGCCACACAAAAGGATTCCGTTACATAATGATAAAGGGGTGGAGTGACATTTTCCCGGCGTATTTCAATTATGTTAAATTATTTCATGTATAATGAAATTGATATACGTCGCTGAGGTTTACTATAAGTTATTTCATGCATAATACGAAGTGCATAGCATTATTTATAGGGATACACAAAAGATTTCAGATACTATATTGTATACGAAGTACTGTACATTAGCAATGATTGCTGGAAATGCATTTTTAATTATGGTATGTGCTTTGTTGTTTCACTATATGTATGCATTGTATATGGTGTATATAAATGATCTAATTGATATACAGGGCTACACAAAAGAATTCGTAATGGTTGCTGGGTATATGATTCCAAATTGCTTAAAGGTGGTTTTTAAATGAGTTATGCATTTTTACGCTGAACTTAATTTAGTTTATTAAGAAATGTTTATAGAATATGCATAAAATGATATACAGGGTCACGCAAAGAATTGGATACATGGCCGTCTATAAATGATAATTTCTGGAAATGTGATTCCAGTAGCTTTAAGAGTGTTTTACTTTGAATTAAACTTTAGATAAATAGTGGCGTGTAATAAAGGTACTAGGTTAACTACAGGGTTGTACAAAAGTATACAAGTATGTTTCCATCTATTAGTATAAACTGCTGAAAGAGAAATTTCAACCTGTTATATGTTTTCTTGCTAAACTAAAGTTCTCCATTATATAGCATCTATATCAACCTACAGATCGAATACAGGGCTGTTCAAAAGAATTGGAATACAGATTTGCGATGGAAGGTAACTGCTGAAATCGGTTTTTCAAATGTTTTATGCGTTTTCTAAAATGTTTAGTTAGTTCTCTTATATACTTTATTTCCCTAAATAACGAAGTATTGTTAAAGCATTCAGGAAGTGTTAGAAAGTGTTTCATAATCTATGCTTACGCATGATTTTTCTTACTTGTTTAACTTATAATTCAATCTTCCGAAATCTTTTTAAAGCGGATCAAATTAGCGTGCTTTTAGAGCCTGCGGTGTCTGAACGGGGGTTGGCGAGCGTAGCTCATAGGGGGCATCGTCCCCTAGTACAGATACAAATAAAGCGTCGAAATAAAAATCACTTGATGGCGTAATCACATGTAACTTCCTTACAGACAAGTGAATGTGACATTTACGATCAACCATTAAGGTTAGTTGGCGTAACTGGAACCACGAGGTAACTGGGCCATAGGCTATTTTATAAAAAAACTGTTGGTGTTTTTTAAGTTTTAGCTTTTGTGAACAATGCCCCTTAATGTCTACTTCCTAAAACAACGTGTGCCAACTCAATCATAACTCTCACTTTGCTGTGATAGGTTATCAAAAAATTACGTTTCTTTTTTTAAAAACAACGTCTATATGGTTGAACTTCCTCGGCTGATTATTAAAATACTGTAAGCACTTTTATTAAACAATCATTTTTTTAAGATTAGACATATATAGACATTAATATTATTAGGTATCTATACATATTTACTTCATGTTTCAAATGTAAGCCCGGTGTCCCAGTTACCACATAAATCTTTCAAGAATGGCGTAACTGGAACATGTATCCGGGGTAACTGGATCATGCTGGATCCAGTTACCCCAATAGTTATAAATAATTTTTTGTGTTTCTCTTACTACGGGAAGTAAATTTCTCCATTGCTTTTTGCTCATAATAAAGAAAATGATAGAATACCTTTTTAAAATTATGTAATGAAATTTAAAAAAAAAGCATATTGAGTGGTATCGAACGAAATTTCTTGGCTCCTTGAGAGGCGGTGATGCCGTTATGGCATCGCTTAATTTTAATTCCTAATTGCCACATTGGCACCAGAATTTTATAATGAAAATTTCACCTTTATTAAGTACGAGAAAATATACTTTTATTTGTTTTCAGATAGATTCTCTAGTAAATATTGGTGTCAGTAAATTACTTCAACATTTTACGAATGCAAGTACCTTGCCCCTGAAAGCGAGATAGTCAGACCTTGAAATTGTACTATACACATGGATCGCATTCTATAGGGAAACTTTTATCGTTCCTACCACTATTATGAAAATAATATCGTCATCGCACCTTTCTGTAAGGGTTCTGGTAGGCACAATAATTTTTTCCCTATATAATGCGACCCCTGGATAAAGTACTTAAGTACTTACGTAGCCGTTTGTTCATAGATTTACCTTGCAATTTTTTTCCTTAAAATACCCATGTGACTTTTATACTTATTATCTATACTAAAGTACATAAGTACTTCCTTAAATTTTATGTTTTTGGAAAAAATAAATCTAATATTTTCCCTTTTAGTGCTTTTTTTAGACACATTGACAGCAAAGGTTTCCCTTACAACGCTCTTTATTGACATATAATTTACATGATCTTCCTGGTTTAAAATTTTTTTAAGTTGTTTACACTTTTTCAAACAGAACCTGATATCCGATATGTAAAAATATGAACGCGTGTGGAACATAGGCACCCCTGGTGCAGTTACCCCATTTTGGGGGGTAACTGGACCAACGAGGAAAGAAAGATGAAATATGCATAGTTTTATATATTTAAATATTAAAATGTAATTTTGAGCATTTCTGTCTGATAGAGGGAACCTAATTGAACACATTTACAGAAGTTCAGACTTTAATTCAAATGAACATTAGTTTTTTGAAGCTGAATTGTCAGAAGCTCCAGAGTCACATTGTAAAATCATGTCCCAGTTGACCCAACTAAACTTATTGGCATTTAATCTTATAATGTGGCGATAGATCTTTAGTCAATGGGATAACCAAGTAGTACCGTTTTAATTTACCACACGAAGAATAAAAAAATGCTAACTCACGAGTTAAAAAAAATGGTAAGTTTCCGTTATACGGACACCATTGTCGACAAGCGTAATAGTTGGCGCAAAATGAAAATCACGTGAATTGAAACATTTGAAAAATAAAAGAAAAAACACTGACCATAGTAAAGTGAGCCTTTTAAAAATATAACGTTTGGATACTACAGATATTTACGCACTATTTTACTAAATCACAAATATATACTTAAAATAAGTGAACAAATAACTGCTATACAATAAAGTATAGCAAATCACAATGTTTCGCATGGTTTACAATAAAAACCCGGTTCTACTTAGATATCCCGTCGACCAATTTCGCTAAATTATATAAATCGCCAAACCACTCGCCAAATTATACAAATTGACAAAATTTTTATTTTAAATAACGAAAGAACAAATAAATTAGTATAACATTGATAAAAATACAAATAAAACGTCGAAATAAAAATCACTCGATGGCGTAAACACGTGTAACTTGCTTAAAGTCAAGTGAATGTGACATTTACGATCAACCATTAGTGGCATTTAATCTTATAGTTTGGTGATAGATTTTTGGACAACGGTTTAACAAAGTAGTACCAAAAATCCTTTTCACGATCAGGGTTGAAATAATTGGTGCATTAGCATACACTTTGGCATGGTGTCCGTATAATGGAAAAGTACCAAAAAAAGATATTGGCGAGATTTGAACCCGGCTAACATAAAAGTACCAAGGATTCTTTGCGATCATGGCAAATTTTATGTAGTTTTATGTACCAAAACAAATATTTAAAATAATAGATTTGAGTGGGGTTATAAATATTGCACAGAATCTCTATGAATTAAAATTTAATTAATCCTTCTAAATCCTTCAATTCTTCTAAAATCCTTCTAAAATTTATTAATTAATTAAATAAGTACTCTAATGCAGTTGAAACAATTCGCGAAAAACGCTTCAGAAAATAAAATTTTAATGAATTCAAAATTCTTTACATAAAATGTTAAGTAAATCAGCGAACTTTTTAAAGTTCATATTATATATTTTATCTATATTTTTAGTTCATGGATTTAGAAAATGACTATCTATTTGTTCTAGATGAAGGCGGAATATTTTTTCCTTCAGTGTAATCCCAAAATGGTGACTTTGAACGATAATTAGGATAGTCTGATGTTGTCCAGTGACGTGTATTTGTTACACCTGTTGTGTGAAGTATTTAATTCATAAGAAGAATAAGATAATTTGGAAAGGAATGGAGCATTTTCAATAGAGTTTGGAATATAGCATGATGGTTACTGTTAATGGGTCTCAGGACTCTTAAAGTTGGAAAAAATGAAAAAAATAAGACCATTTTCAACATTCAAGATCTTAAAATGTAATTGATTTTAAAAAACAGTTTTAATTGGGATGAAAGATATAAGTATGATCTTTCATTTCAAATATTTAAGAAATTGCATTTACTGTGGGTTCCAAACTGTCAGACATTTGACGAGCAGGAAATCGACATAACCGATTGCGCGCAAGATTACAAAATAAATTTTGCAAATACAAGGTGAGATCGAAAAGTAAAGTGACTGACGTCATAATAATCACTGTATTATATATTTGCAGAAAAATACCTCACCGTTGTTCAAAGTAGTTCCCATCATCTACAATACACTTTTGACAACGTTCATACAAGTTCCGGAAACTTTTGAAAAAGTCCTCCTTTGAGACTGTTTTAAGTTCCTTGGTAACAGCAGCTTGAATGTCTGAGGTATTTGAAAATCGGTGTCCCTTCAGTACCAATTTCAGTCGTGGGAAGAGGAAAAACTCTGTTGGCGCAAGATCAGGGGAGTAAGGAGTCCACTCGCTGCTGTCTTTGTTCATCGCTTAAGTAATGAGGGACAAACGTCGCACAAAGTTTCTGTTTACCCAAATCCTTCTTCAATATTGTTCGGAAGTTTTTAGGAGGATGATTCAATTCGTTCGCCATTATTCGGACGGACAAGCGGCGATCTTGCAGCAATAACTTCCTAACTCTTTCAACATTTGCCGTGCTTCAGCTCGTCACCGGTCTTCCAATGCGATGCTCATCCTCCACGCTTTCACGACCTTCACGGAAACGCTTGAACCACTGAAATACTGTCTTGCGAGATGAAGTTTCTTCGCCATACACACTTCGAAGCATTTCTAAGGTTTACGTAGCAGTTTTACCCATTTTAAAACAGAATTCCACATTCGTTTTCTGCTCCATTACGAAATGCACTACCACCTCTTATGTTTAAGCGACTGCACGAACAAAAATTAATCAAGAAACTTTGCAAATGACCCTGAACATTAACGTTACATACGAAGATCGCAATGCGCATATTTCCGGTTGTCAGGCTGTTCTCATTTTCGAGAGGAGGGCTGAGTCACCTGACTTTTTGATCTCACCTTGTAGAATAAAAATTTTGGGTCTTACTTATACTTCAGATTGTAATAATTACCCTGAACCTAAATAAATTTGTATTTAAAACAGTTTTATATTTTTAACACAAAGTTGTATTAAGACAATGCAAAATTTAAAAAAATTCAACAATACCCGTAAGGCACGGTGACGTCACGGCGACGTCGTTGTGAAGTCACACTGTGATTTTGTGACCGTCGATGTGACGTCATACTGACTAGAATGCGAGGTCGTTATGGCCGTTTTAGAGGTCGTTTGTGACGTCACATTGTGACCACTCTGTGAAGTCATGGTGTGAGAAATTTGTGAAAAGTGTGTCATTTGTGAATATTTTGGCATTAACTTTGTCACGAACCTGTGACGAAAGTGACAATGCTTTGAAGTCACACTGTGACCAATTTGTGAAATATGTGTCATTTGTGACGAACTTGTCATAAACACTGTGATGATTTCAAATGAAAATCAAATTTCAAATTAATTGCTTAAAAGGCGCAAAGGCGAACATAGTGAAAAAGATTCCATGCTGGGACTCGAACCCGTGTCATCAGTAGAGCGCACTGATATTCTACCGACTAAACAACATGGAACGATACCCAGCCTGGAAAATTTCTCACTATTACATGTTGGCAAGACTACAAACGCAGCACAAGATGGAATATTTATCGTGAGACACCGACATGGGGCAAACACGAAACATAATTAAATCCAGCATCGATTGAAACTATATTAATACTTGGAAATTTTTCCAGAGAGAACCATCAGCCTTGTATACAATATTTCAAATGAAAATCAAATTTCAAATTAATTGCTTAAAAGGCAATTTTAATTTGAAATTTGAATTTCATTTGAAATACTGTATGCAAGGCAACTGCTTCTCTCTGGAAAAATTTCCAAGTATTAATATAGTTTCAATCGATGCTGGATTTAATTAAGTTTCGTGTTTGCCCCATGACGGTGGCTCACGATAAATATTCCATTTTGTGCTGCGTTTGTAGCCTTGCCAACATGCAATAGGGAGAAATTTTCCAGGCTGGGTATCGTTCATGTGGTTTAGTCGGTAGAATGTCAGTGCGCTATACTGATGACCCGGGATCGAGTCCCGGCGTGGAATATTTTTCACTATGTTGGCCTTTGCACTTTTTAAGTAATTAATTTGAAATTTGATTTTCATTTGAAATATTGTATGCAAGGCGAATGATTCTCTCTGGAAAAATTTCCAAGTATTAATACTGTGATGATTCATGTCATAAACACTATGATAATTTTAAAGTAAAGTTTTGTTTGAAATATAAAATCTTATCTTTTTACCGTACTTTTTAGCAAGATATCACTATTTTGGAGACCTATTCTTCTAAAATATTTTTAATTTACCATTTAAAAAAAAATGTTTATCAACTGACATCTTTTTTATTAAGTTCTAAGCTTGATCTTGAATTCAAGCTTAATATTAAGAATGTGTATGCTTTTTAATATGATTTGTCATTGCTTTATTAAATACGAACATGGAGTCTAACGGACATTAATACAACTGTTATTTATGGAACGACATGATAAGCCCTATTTATTTAATTTTTTTATTCCCGTATATATTGTATTTTGTGAATATGAGCTAAATAGATTTGGTATGTTTTATAGGAAAAGACTGATCTGGGAAATAGAAACAACAAGTAAGATATATCCTGCGTTAAGCATAGATTATAAAACACATTCCAACTCTTCCTGATGGTTTTCAATAGACATCGGGGGAAATAACGTAAATAAGATAACTAAGTAAACATGAAAACGCATAAAACATTTGAAAAACTGATTTCAGCAGTTACCATCCATAGCCAAATATGTTTTCCAATTCTTTTAAACAGTCCTGTATTTGGTCTGTAGATTGATATATATACTATATAATGGAAAAATTTAGTTAATCAAGGAAACGCATAACAGGTTGAAATTCTCTTTCAGTAATTTATACTAATGTATGGAAACATACTTAAATAATTTTGTACAACCTTGTAGTTTACATAGAACCTTTATTACACGCCTCTATTTAGTTAAAATTTAATTCAAACTAAAACTCTCTTAAAACTGCTGAAATCACCTTTCCAGAAATTATAATTTATAGACGGCAACGTATCCAATTCTTTGCGTCACCCTGTATATCATTTTATCTATATTCTACAAACATTTCTTAGTAAATTAAATACAGTGCAGCGTAAAAATGCATAACTTATTTTAAAACCACCTTTAATCAATACCCAGTAACCCTTACGAATACTTTTGTATAGTCCTGTATATGAATTATAGCATATATATATACACCATATACTATGCATAAATGTAGTGAATCATAAAAGCGCATATCATAATTAAAAATGCATTTCCAGCAATCATCGCTAATGAACAGTACTTCGGATACAATATAGTACCTGAAATATTTTGTGTGTCTCTGTAAATGCTATTGAAATAATTAATAGTATGTGAACCTCAACGACATATATCAATTTAATTACATATCAAATAGATTAACATAAATAATGTACGCCGCAAACAATTCCCTCCACCCTGTATATGAACAATAGCTATTCTTTGCATCGCATATTCTACGGAATGCACATTTTAGTGCGCTTCATAAATGTATATAAATTTTATTCTGTTTGAAAGCGTGTAAAATCATTAAAAATCATTTGAAACGATTTTTTTCCCACAGGTCGTAATGTAATGGAATACTTTTGACTGCCCCTGTAAATGAACTAAACATGCTACAAACTTCATTACAAATGGGGGCCTTGCTATGGTAAACGTCAATAACATCCAAAAATTCCAGGCCAATCCGAGTATATTTACGCGAGTTAGAGCGCGGACAGACGGACAGACAAACCGAAGTCATAAACACTTTTCAACTTTATCGGGCATGAAAAACACTTTATTTCAATGCTTAAATATTATATTTTATTTTTTAATACCAATAAAATAAATGTATCGAAATCGTAGAAAATGAGTTTACAATCAAAGAAAATTTAATAACTGATTCTGAATGTCTACAATTAAAGGTTTGATTAAAATCACAAACAGAAAAAAAAAATGCTTAAATACAATTAAAAAAATAAATATATCAATTTGAAAAACATTAAATAATTAGTATTTATAATTGTACTATTAAACAACAACAAACTACAATAGATGAATTAAATGCATTTAACAATTTCTCAAAAATCTTTCCATATGTTATAAGGAATTCCTATTATTTTATAATTTTGGCAAATGTTAAATCTAAAAACACTCGTATGAAGATTTAGGATTTTAAATACTAATTTAAAATATTATTAGCAATGAAAAAAAAATCTTTCAAAAGTTTCACTGCTATAATATGTAAAAAGACATTTTCCCAGTATAATGTTAATTTCAAAATTGAAACAGTTTCGTAATATCATTATAACTGAATATCATATTTAACTCCAAAATATTAATGACGATAAATACTGTGTTAGAATCAGTCTCTGCATCAGCTTTTTTTTTTTTTTTAATCTTTATGAGAGTGTCTATGAAAATTTTCTATTTGAAACACCTGCCTTTTTTCTTTCTTTCTTTTTTTAAAGTAAAGTTTGTTTTACACGTAATAAATAACAAAATACGTATCATCTTAATAAATAAAAAGAGAGCATACAGGATAAAAAAATTTTCTTTGTCAATCTGTCATTTTTTTCCATATTCATTTTCTGTAGAATAAAACAATTTTTGAAATAACTTTTTTTTACAGTCATATCTCTAAAACACGAATTTGAAATACGAATAATTATATCATGGGTTTTCTATAAAATTTGTATACATATTTTTTTCGGAAAATGCTAATTTTATTTTAAAAGTCTGAAAGAAGTAGAATTTTTTAAAGAAATAGTTATTTAAACTAGTTAAACAATAACAGGAAAAAATATGACTTGAATGCAGATTCTAAAGCAAGAAATGCATATATGACTAAACTCTGAATCCTCTTTCTACGTGCTCATTAAAAGCTACAGACTTAACTGTAATAGAAAATTTTAGTTTGAAACCACAGAAGTGTTTCAAATACCATTGGTCGACAAAAAAAAAAAAAAAAAAAAAAAAAAAAAAAAAAAAAAAAAATTCCTCCCTGCAAACTAAATATGTAAAGTGTACAGATTTAATATTCCTAATTCAAAATATGTTATCCAAATTGCTCCAGTACGTACCATTTTTCCGAGAAACACTTTTAACAATAACAACCCTCAGTGAAGGATTAAATTGCAATGGTAGATAAAATTGAAATCATAAAAAAAGTATACATTCACTGTCTTAGATAACAAATTGATAAAATATAGCATGAAAATCTAGTTTGTTGATACTTGTACCGTGCATTTTCCTTTTTATGCCCCCCCCCTCTTTTCGTGTCCGAATTTACTATTTCCTATCCACTAATATATTTTCTTTCCTTATGTAGCTGTAACTCGGGCATGTTTAAAATATTTCTTTTAATTGTCAAAAATTTTTGATGTTCATATTTTTTTCACACTGTGACTTACAATATGGTGTGTTTTTTCGTCACATATGTGACGTGACGTACGTTACATGCAGTGACATAACAGTGACGTCACATTTTTTTTATTGCCAGAAAATATAATTTTACATAAATAACATGTTTTGAATATTTTTTGTAATTTTTAAAAGTTTTCTAAGAAGTTCACATCTCAGTCACAATGTGACATCACTAAGTGGTGGCATTTTGGTCACAGATGTGACGTGACCACAGTGACTCACAGTGACGTCACAACGACGTCACCGTGACCATGCATGCTATGAGGGTATAATCACCTAACATCTTTTTTAATCATAAAAAGGAAAATTTAGGTTAAATTTATACAGACTAACATGAATCATATGTTTTGAAAACTTCATGAAAATATATTCAGAAGTTTTCAAGATATCGTGCACGATATGCAAAAATACGTCATTTCGAGAAAAATGACTTTAAAGTTTCGGAAATGCAGCTTGAGCTATTGAGCAGGTGTAACTCTAAAAGCCATAACTTCTGTTCTAAGGGAACTTTCAAGGAAACAATTATATCAAAACGTTCAGGAAATATAGGAATTTAACATCTAAAAAAATAAAATTTCAGAAATTTTAAAGCTTTAAGAGTCCTGAGACCCCTTAAGATTTAAATGCTTCCAAATAACGGTTTTTAAAAAATTCAAAACTTCAAATGAAAACTGAAATGAGCATAAAATCTTCAAAATATGTTCTAAATTAACTTTATTTAGAATTAGTTTTAGGTATTCTTTTTAATTTTCCCTAATGCAGTTTAATAGTGAATTTTATTCAAACAGTTGCTTAATTAGTAATTTTTAAATTACCGGTAACTGTAAAATTTCCTCTAATAAAAAATATACACATAAATAACACTTGGAATATCTCAAATGCTACACGCCCAAATCCGCAAGTAACTAATAAACCGCTTGCAAAATATTCATTTATGATACAAATTCAAATAAGTGTTACTAGCCATGCATTTTGCAAAAAAGAATGAGCCTATGTTAATTATCGTGAAATTTTATCTCCTTTATCTCTTTTTGTTGTCGTAAAAATTGCATCGATCGTAATTTCCCTCTTTAATATTTTAATTAAATAAGTCTTTGGGGAAAAGATAAAAGAAATTTTTGTGCAATTGACGATTAAAGTATAAATGGATATTTGAACAGACATTTTTCGAAATAATTTACTGTGTTCTTATAATCCAGCAAATATTGTGATTTCCAACGAATTAAAAGATTTTTATTTTACTAAAAATAGCTGGAATTTATAGTAATTTGGGCTTGATAATTTTACTGTAGATATCACAATACTTCAACATTTAAATTTTTAAATAATTTATCATTACGTGTATGAGTTTCCCCTTTCTCTTCACTTCCCGTTTGCGTACGATGAATTATAATATAATTATATATTTAGGGTTTAATGAAAAATTTCACATACAGCACATTTTTACTTCTTTATGAAGTAAACAAATCGATTACTAAAACTATTTTATTTTTCTAAAAAAATATATTAGATAAGTGTTTTAATGTACAAAAATGATTCCTTAGAAATACTTCATCAACATTTCAAGAGAAATAAAAACAATTTTTAGATTTTTACAAGATAATGTTTGTTTTTAATTTGATAACCCACATTATAGTCACATGTTTCTGACAGCATTCTTATGTACACATACTCTAGCATATGTTGTTTCCGTTTATTGTACATAATATATAAATTTTTGTCAATAGCGTGAAACTTCTTCCATGCATTAAAATTTTAAAAGTAGTTTCAAATGAAGATTTACTTTTCTAATTTTTATTAAAAAAATTGAATAAGGAGATAAATATTTTAGTATAAGATTTTTTTTTAAATGCAATATCTCTAGTAATATATAGCTATATTTATAATTTATACAATAAGTAAACACTTTATAAAAAATAAGTTTTCCATTTATATTTTTAATATTAGAGATTTTGTTTTCTGAGATATCAAATGGAACTTTTTTCCGAGTTATTTGGACCTAGGAATGCTGCTTGGCACTAAAAGAAAAGACACATTTTAAATCTGTTCTGAGTGTACGTTTTCTAGATTATTGACGTCACTCGCCAATACTTTAAAATGTCTAACACCAGCTAGTAACACAGTAGACCTACTACAGATTAAAAAACTTTTATGTTTGGAACCATAACTAGAAATCCTGGGGGTATTGGATTATACCCAAACCTGAACTCGAAAATTTTATTTAAACTTAACCTGAAACTTCACACAAAGCAAACACAAGTGAAATACATAAATCGGAACCCGAAACAGAAGAAGATTAATGCATATTTCAGTAAAATTATGGAAAAATAGTCTACAATTATATCTCTCATATCTATTTTATCTATAATGTTTAAAAAAAATGGGAATGTATATACTCCCTAATGTTCGACTACATAGTTTTTTTTATCTGAGAAAACATTCTAAACTTTTTAAAAAAATCGGCTCAACTCGGACATGACCAGAAAAAGTCAAATCCCAACACAAAATCCGATCTGAAACCGAACAGCAACCAGAAAAAATAGAGCCAACTCGATCCGACCCCAAAAACCAATCATGTTCGATTAAAATTAGATTGTCCGCCAATACAAGACTCTACCCACAAGTCGATCTAACTAACCTTAAATTACGGTAAAAACATAACTACAGCACAAGTAAAAACATTTATTTATGTCTTCTAATTTTAAGATAATTTGAATTTTTAACCGACTGAAAAGAAGGGTTATGTGTTTCACGCGTATCTGTGTAAGTGGATTTCTTTATACCCTCGAAACATCCCAACGGCTGGATGTATTGCCAGATGATGAATGAGATCTCTATCAATTCGTCTTAACTGCCCGATGGTTACAGGCTAGGTTTTGTTTTTATAAATTCAAAATGGAAGCCGTAAAATACAAAATGGCGGTAGAGACGGAAAAAAAAATACGCACCCTATTCAGTGGCATATCATTGGATAGGTCTTTCAAAATGAAGACGATGTTTCATTGACTATTTTACAGTCAGAAGCTCCGTTAAAATATTATACAAACTGGAAGTTGTGTATGTAGGATCTCTAGTTTTACTGCAACTATAACCAACATAGACATCTATAGACCTCATCAAAACAATGTTCATAGATAGGAACTAACAATTAAACACAACTCAAAAGTCATCAATACAAGTAAATAAAAAAAATATGTAAGTAATATAAACAAGTAATTAAAAAATATATTTTTTTTTTTTAGTCAATTCCTACTTAGGTCAATAAGAGAATTTTTTTTCTCCCATTCTTCTTTCCTTTTGAGTAGTGGCTTTGAAGAGGGCTCTCTCGATTACTGAAAATTAATTCAACTTTATTAAGGAATTAATATTTGAAAGAAACTGGATTAACATCGAGTGTCATCCACTACAAGTTAAAAAAAATGTATTTGAGCTTGATTGGATGAATAATAAGTATTGTATTAACGATTGAAAATTTGAACAAAATATATACAGCGAGAGTGTGAGCTAATAGCAGGAATTGAAAAAAAAAAAATACTTTCACATTGATAAGAAATAATTAATTAGTTAGCTTTTTACGCAGTCGGGTTTTTTGATTTTTTTAAGTTTAATTGTTTTTTATTTTTATTTTGTTTGTTTATTGGTTATATTGCTTGAATATTTCATATATTTTCGTTGTTCCATCCTATTGCGTTGAAAATAAGATAATGTACTAATTTGTATGGGACATTTGACAGAATTGGTGACACTTCCATCTAAGTATTCTTCTGAAATTTTCTGAAATTATTTACAATACTACCGAAGAGTTGAAGTACGTTAAAGAGGAATACCGACCCATCAGAAATCAAATGCAAAGTTAAATTCCTAATTTTCAGCTCCTCCTTACCATAATATTAAAACAAATCATGCTAGGTAACGAACAATATTTTTAAATTTGTTTTTCAATTAAACTATAATATGTAATTTTGCAGTTTTTAATAAATAAATTTCTATAATTTGTAATTTTACAATTTTTAATAAATAATTTTCTATATTTTGCAGTTTTACAGTTTTTAATAAATAATTTTCCATATTTTGTAATTTTACAAGTTTTTATAATATGTAATTTTCTACATTTTTTTTAATAAAATGTAATATTCTTTAATTCAATAGCTCTAAATTAATATTAATCACAATAGCTCTAACTCAAGAAAAAATGCACGACTTTTCATCAAACTTCAGATTCTGTTTGAACCTGATATAAATTAGAGCAGTATAATGTTTGGTGTAAATCGCCAACAGGTGGCGCTGCTGTGCAGCATTTTTCACGATTTCCACAAGAGCTTTATCTCAAGAACTAATGCTTGGATTTTCAACAAACTCCAGGTTCAGGTATACCTTGATATAGCTTAGTGCTGTTTACTTTTGGTGTAAATCGCTCAACAGGTGGCACTATGCTACATTTTTCAGAATTTCCGCTATAGCTCTATCTCAAGAACTAATGCACGACTTTTCATCCAACTTCAAATTAAGATATATTTTGATATGAATTGGTGCTAACTCGTTGTTATTTCTTGTACTATTTAAAAGATTTAATTGACGTGATTTATATAGAAGAAAGTTTTGTAATGGCCACAACATACTAGTTGTAATTGGAAGTATACATTTAGGACCAACTGTTGCGAAAATAAAGTTCGGTCAGGTTATACGTGGATATCCTGTATAACACATTCGTCTATTACGATCGGTGTTGGTAACTCATGATTCTATACTCTAAATGCGAAACATATCTTCACTAGTAGTTGATAACTTACTTCTATTAGTTTATTAATAATGATACAGAAATTCATCATATGTCTCAAATAATGTATAAGCTACAACGAAGCGAGCAGCACAAACCGTATGTACCAGTCTTTCTTAGATAGGTTATAATTTTATTTTATAAACTACTGGGGGTTGATCATGGACTAGTTTAGTCACTAATGTATGGAAATCCATAACTTCAAAATAACATATTTTTTCTGAATTAAAAGTTTAAAATATATTTTTACTTCAATATTAATACATATTTTGTGGTATTATTTTATAATAAATCATTTTCATATTACAATTATACACACTATTTTATAAAAAATCTTTCTGCGTAAAAAAGTGACAATTATCAATGTTATCTTATAAACAAGTTGGAAATTGCTCGTCAAACGTGGCAAATGAGGTGCGTTCGTACTATAACTAGTTTTATAATTATTTTTTGCACCCCATATTGTACTGAATGTATATTTTTTTGCGCTTCATAAGTGCATAGTCTGTAACATCATTAAAATGCACTTACAATAATATTTTCCCCATTCCCCGTAATGTAACGGAAAAATTTTGACTGTCCCTGTAATTAAACTATACATTCGATTTTCATAAAATTTGAAGTGGCTCGACAAAAGTTTGCAGCAATTATATATTTAAAATTTCAGACCATTCGGAAGGGTGTAAAATCATTAAAATGCATTTGCAATAATTTTTTCCCATTGGCCATAATGTAACGGAAAACTTTTGGGTGTCCCTGTAATTAAACTATACATCCGATTTTCATAAAATTGGAAATGGCTCAACAAATTTTTGCAGCAATTATATATTAAAAATTTCAGACCATTCGGAAGGTTGTAAAATCATTAAAATGCATTTGCTATAATTTTTTCCCTTTGGCCGTAATGTAACGGAAAAATTTTGGGTGTCCCTGTAATTAAACTATACATCCGATTTTCATAAAATTGGAAATGGCTCGACAAAATTTTGCAGCAATTATATATTAAAAATTTCAGACCATTCGGAAGTCTGTAACATCATTAAAATTCACTTGCAATAATTTTTCCCGTTGGCCGTAATGTCAAGAAAAACTTTTGACTGACCCTGTAATTAAACTATACGTCCAATTTTCATAAAATTGGAAATGGCTCGACAAAATTTTGCAGCAATTATATATTAAAAATTTCAGATCATTCGGTCGGGTAGTTTTTGCTCTGTTATATGCGGACGGACAGACACACGGACGGACAGACGGACGGACAGACAGACGGACTGAACGACGACTATAGGTGCTACGTATTTATATAATTACGAACGCACCTAAAAACAGTATTTCATTTAATTGAAATTTAATTTTTTCTCGAAATTTAAAATTTGGAGTATATTCAAGTAGCTCCACACAAAAAACTCTGATTATAAATATTATTAAATATCAATAATAATTTTATTTAGTACATACACTTGAACTACTTACTGATTTTTTTTTTAAATTATTATATAAACTACCAATCTAAGTGAAAAAAAAATAATAATTTTTTACATCCTAAGTAGTATTTTTTCTTTGAATACTCTCGATAAAACCATTAACTTTTTCTCATCCCTATAAAAATCTCAAAGTACTTGGATAAGTTGGTCATCAGAAATTAATAAAGATGTCTTATATTTGTTCTTATCTTGTATTTTTTCATTCAGGATCTTATAATGGGCTCATAAGACCTCTCGTTAAATTATATTACTTTACTTAATCAGATACCAGACATCGATTCCCCCCATTTACAGTTCAATGGGATTACTTTAATTTTATGCATGAAATACTTGCAAATAATTTATATACATATATTAAAAACTTAATCAAATATATATTTTTTTTCAGTATGGGAAACTATTTATGCTAAAAATTGAACTTCTTGAAAATACTTCACTGAAGAGGGACTGGGAATTGAGATTTATCGATTAGATACACAATTTGCAGAATTTGCGAATCTAATAAAGAATATCTGTTTGATTTAAAATTGTCTTATTATAGCTATACACACTATTAAATAAAATGTTTTCCTGCGTAAACATATAGGACAATAATAAGTGTTACCTGATTTTAAAAAAAAATATTATTTCATTTAATTCAAGTATAATTTATTTTTGAAATTTAAAACTGCATGTATATTTACGTGTATATTTAAGTAACTTCGTGTAAGAATATATATTTAAGTAACTTCGTCTAAGGATGCATATTTAAGTAACTTCAAATAAAAACCTCTCATCATAAATATTATTTAATATAAAAAATCATTTTACTTAGTATATATACTTGAACTACTGCATGATTTTTTTTATTATATAAACTACCAAGCAAAGTGAAAGAAAATCAATTAAAGTTTTTTACCTTATAATGTCTCAGAATTAGGATGCCTTTTTTATTCTTTAAATACTAAGTTATATATTTTCTTTGAATACTCTCGATAAAACCATTAACTTTTTCTCATCCCTATAAAAATCTTAAAATACATCGATAAGATGGTCATCAGAAATTAATAAAGATGCCTTATATTTGTTCTTATATTGTATTTTTTCATTCAGGATCTTATAATGGGCCCTTAAGACCCATCGTTCAATTATATTACTTTACATAATCAGACACTAGGCATATATCTGTTGTCGATTTCCCCCATTTAATGTTCAAGGAGATTACTTTAATTTTATGCATGAAATAATCGCAAATATTTTATATACATATATTAAAAATTTAATAAAATATTCTTTTTTGGAAAGGAAAATTATTTATGCTAAAAAATGAACTTCTTGAAAATACATTACTGAAGAGGGACTGAAGATTGCGATTTATGGATTAAATAAATCATTTCGCTGAATATATGAATTTAATGAGGAACACCTATTTGATTTATAATTTTCATATTACAGCTATACACACTATTAAATAAAAAAGTTTTCCTGCGTTAAAATGGGACAATTCAATGGGACAATGGTTCAATGTTATCTAATGAAAAAATGTTTTTCATTTAATAAAAATTTCTTTTATTCTTGAAATTTAAAACATGAAGTATATTTAAATAACTTCAAATAAAAACCTCTTATCGTAAATGTTATTCAATATCAATAATCATTTTATTTATTACATATAGGGGAGACTAGGGAGAGTTGACCCACTTTTTTACAAAATATTTCTTATTATTTTAAATATTGAACGTATAATAAAGTTTTATGTATCATTGTATTCGATATACAATCAGTTATCAAAATAAAATTGCTACATAAGTGTAATATATGAGATATTTGAAAAATTATTGATTTTAATCATAAAAAAATAATAGGTCAAGGGTCCCACATATGGGAGTGTTGCCCCACTTTGTTTATATTGCAATATTTGTGAAGAGGAACAAAATCAGTTTAATAAAATCAAAATAACTTTATGCTACATGCTTTAATTATTATTAATATATATATATATATATATATATATATATATATTAATATGATGCGTAAACAAACCTGTCGAAACGCTATCGCAAGTCAAAGAAGAAAAATTTTGTTTTAAACAGGTTTTTGTCTGAGCACTTATAACTGTACAGCACGGAAAAAAGAAATTTTAACATTTAAGGCAGTATTCTGTTAGAGACCGGTTCCGTTTTCATTGTGTTTCATGGTATTATGTCCGGATTTAGGAGCCGCTGTCCCGCTTTTTTTCGTCTCCTTGTCCTTTTTTCTGTGACATTCAACATAAAAACTTTAGTTGTCACATAGTTTGGCTTCATCTCACTATATTTACCCTAGTGAAATTTGTCTATATACCTTCCTAAAGTTTTTCGATCGATGCTATGTTCTTTTGCAGCCGCATGAGCACATAACTTATCATTAACATGATTTAAACCTTTAAGGGGCAAAGTACTTTCAGTACTAAAAGTTTGAAATAAATGATTGACACCTGAATTTACGAACACATTTATTTGGAAATGAGAAAAAGGCTATATTTCACATACATTAAATGGAAAAAAAATAGCAGAATAAACATACCACTGCCCTTGAAAGGGTTAAGACTGCTGCTTTCATCCTTTCTAGTTTTTTAGTCTTGGGCACTGTTTCTATTTACCTATTGTAAGTAATATTTAAGTGGAAAAAAGTTCCTATCAACTTTGCCATTTTCTAGCAATTATTCCCATCTTTCTTTAGTCAGTTTAAAACTTTTTCTTTTCCGTCTCACCATTTTACTGTAGCTTTACAGAATAAATGAACATTCTTTTATATATATAATCATTAACTTTTCATTATGCACAGTGTATAATAAAAATATTTTCAAAACATCTTAATTAAGGGAGCCTTGAGCATCTGGTCAACCCTCCCTCACATTGACTGGGTCAAGCCTCCCTACATAGACCTTTTCTAAATACTAACACATTGTTATGTTAAGACTAACATTCTGTGCAATTCTTATGCCGGGAATAAAAGCTCGATACTTTTGCATTACTTTAAACCTACTTACATAAATTTCTATGATATAATTTATCTGAAAAAAGCTTTCAAAATATTTCTAAAAAACACAACTTTTAGCTTGAAAACCCTCACAATTGATTTTTTCCACACCTATTTCTACTATCTCTATGAAACGAAGACTGTTGTTTGAGCATTCCATTAGCTTTCGTTAACACCGATTGATAAAACTCTGAAATTCGTTTAAATATGAAAATTGATGGATGGATCAAGCCTCCCGTATGATAAACCGTCCCTAGCCTCCACTACTTGAACTACTTGATGATTTTTTTATTATGATATAAACTATCAAAGTTAAAAAAAAAAAATCAATTTTAATTTTTTATCTCACATTATCACAAGCTAAGGATGCCCTTTTTATTCTTTAAACCCTAGGTAATATTTTTTCTTTAAATACTCTCCATAAAACCATTAACCTTTTCTCATACCTATAAAAATCTCAAAGAACTTGGATAAGTTGGTCATCAGAAATTAATAAAGATGTCGGGTATTTGTTCTTATCTTGTACTTTTTCATCCAGGCTCTTATAATGGGCCCTTAAGACCCCTCGTTAAATTATATTACTTTACTTAATCAGATATCAGACATGTATCTGTTATCGATTCTCCCCTCCTACCCCCATTTAAAGTTCAAGGAGATTAATTTTATGCATGAAATATTCGGAAATATTTTATATACATATATTAAAAATTTAATCAAATATTCTTTTTCGGTATGGGAAACTATTTATGCTAAAAAATGAACTTCTTGAAAGTACTTCACAGAAGAGGGTCTGGAAATTCAGATTTATGGATTATATACACAATTTGCTGAATGTATGAATCTAATAAAGAAAATATGTTTCATTTAAAATTGTCTTATTATAGCGAGTACACACACTATTAAATAAAAAGTTTTCCTGCGTAAAAATATGGAACAGTAATAAATGCTATCTGATAAAAAATATTATATCATTTAATTGAAATATCATTTATTCTTGAAAATAAAAAATGTATATTTACGTGTATGTTTAAATAACTTCATGTAAGGATGCATATTTAAGACTTCAAATAAAAATCTCTCATCATAAATATTATTCAATATAAATAATCACTTTATTTAGTACATATATTTCAACTATTGCATTATTATTATTATTATTATATAAACTACCAGGCAAAGTGAAAAAAATTCAATTTAAGTTTTTTACCTTACAATGTCTCAGAATTAGGATGCCTTTTTTATTCTTTAAATACTAAGTTATATCTTTTCTTTGAATACTCTCGATAAAACCATTAACTTTTTCTCATCCCTATAAAAATCTTAAAGTGCATCAATAAGTAAGCCTATATGTAATAAGTCGTGTAGTAATCGATAAGTAAGCCTATATGATTAAAGCCTATATGTAATATTTTTCTTTGAATACTCTCGATAAAACCATTAACTTTTTCTCATCCCTATAAAAATCTCAAAGTACTTGGTTAAGTTGGTCATTAGAAATTAATAAAGATACCTTATATTTGTTATTATCACGTACTTTTTCATTCAGTATCTTATAATGGGACCTCAAGACCCCTCGTTAAATTATATTACTTTACTTAATCAGATACCAGAGATATATCTCTTATCGATTCCCCCCATTTAAAGTTCTAAGGAGATTACTTTAATTTTATGCATGAAATATTCGCAAGTATTTTATATACATATATTGAAAATTTAATAAAATATTCTTTTTGGGCAAGGAAAACTATTTATGCTAAAAATTGAAATTCTTGAAAATACTTCACTGAAGAGGGACTGAAGATTGAGATTTATGGACTAGATAAAAAATTTTGCTGGATATATGAATGGAATAAGGAAAACTTGGTTGATTTAAAATTTTCACTTTAAAGGGGGAATTAAATTTTAGCGGTTGTGTATGAAATGGAAATATAAACATATCTGTAGAAATTATAATTTCTTAATAAAACAATGTTTTTCGATATTGGAGAAGTTTTCATTAACTAATTGAGGATATATTTTTATTATATTGAAACTAAAAAACATGATTTATTAAGCATCTAAATAATAATTATTTCACGTAAACATGAAAATGAAAACGCTAAAATTTTTGTGCGTTTGCTTTAGAGCTATGCCCTAGTTTAACTAAATGTTTTATTCTAATCAACCAGTTGCGCATTTTTTTTTTTTTTTACTTGTGATAAATAAACATTGAACAACACGAAGCTTTCTTTTAATTATGGATTATTTCGAAAGCAAATTATCCATCGGAATTATTACAGCCGATGGTAATTAAAGTGGTTATTTTTCATTTGAATGTTTTATATTAAAAAAGTTTTTATTAAGTTGAAAAAAGGGGTCAGTATTTAGCTTTATAAATTTTTTGTCGTGGTGTGTCGGCTATACTAAATTGCAAAGTATGCCACACAATAAGCTTTTAAATGCAAAGTAAATCTACTGCGAATTTAGCTAAAATAACTTTATTATTGCTACTAAAACAGTAAATTGCTACAAATAAAATCTGTTGTTGTACGCATTGATTTGTATCTCGAAGTTTACCTATAATAAATTTCTAAACGCAAGATAAGTCTAATGCGAATTTTGTAAAATTGTTTTCATTATTGTAAAATTTCCGACACTTTAGCTACAAATAAAATCTTGTATTGTAGTGCGCTGTAATACATTTTAAAGTTTCCGGAGTAATTACACTTCTAACTGCCATTTAACTCATAAATGCCTGATTTTCAAAAAACATTGTAATAATGTTTTTCGGCTTTCATTTTTTAAATAAATAATGAGAAAAATACTTTAAAAAAACATATCTTGTTTTAAGTATGGTTTACGGCTAAAAAACAGTTTGTTACTAATTGCCAATACTGCACTGTAAAACAAAATTGTAAAGATACTAAAGTTTTTCTCGGGAACTGGGATTCCTAGAACATTTTATGTAACGGCAACAGCAAAAATTCCTGTAACAGGGTCTGTTACAGAAATTTTTGTTGGCAACAAAAATTTCTGTAACAGACGTTGTTACAGGAATTTTTGTTGCCGTTACATAAAAAGTTCTAGGAATCCCAGTTTCCTAGAAAAACTTTAGTAACTTTACAGATTTTTTTTTTTTTTTTTTTTTTTTTTGTACAGTGTGGTCTTTAATTGAAAAAACAATTTTCTTTGATAAAATTCTATAATATTAAACACACAAGAATTTTATGAACTATAATAAGAAATAAATTGTATTTGCTCACTGCAAAACAAAATAGGGTATTTCTCAAGCTTCCAAACAAAACAAAAAGTGCAAGTAGCAACAATTGAAAAAATAGATCTATCTTTATTCTTAAACAGCACTAGTGTTGTCCTCTATATGTTGAAAATCGATTTCATAATATTTTCAAAATGTATTTTATTGGCAACATTAGGCATTATAGCTTCAATATTATTCTAATAATATTTTAGAGCCTAAATTGTGTATGATGCCGAAAAGCAATACCCGGCATTTAAGGGTTAAGTCTACTACCGAATTTCGCTAAAATATCTTCATTGTTCTTAAAGTAATTTAGCAACAAATAAAAAAAAAATGTATATAATTTATTGTAATGTGCTGTACTACACTGTAAAAAAAAATCTGTAGTTCTACAGATGTAAAGTTACATGCTTACTAAACTTTCACCTGTAACTGTACGAAAAAAGCTGCAAATCTACAAAACTAGTTTTTGTAAAGCTACAAAAATCTGTAACTTTACAAATGAATCTGCTAAAATTTCAGTAATCTTACTAAACTTTTATTTGTAATCCTGGCTGCAGTTACATGAAAAGTTCTCGGAATCCCAGTTTCCAAAAAAATTCTTAGTAACCTTACAGATTTTTTGATTTTCGGCGCAAAAGTGTGTCTGTTACATGAAATTTTGTTGTTGCTGTTACATGAAAAGTTCTAGGAATCCCAGTTTCCTAGAAAAACTTTAGTAACTTCACAGATTTTTTTTTACAGTGTACAAAGCTTTTTCAACACTAAAAAAACTAAAATACATCATAATGCGTTTAAAGTGATGCTTAATTTTTTTTTTCAAATACATATTAACTTGCTTAAAATAAAATTTTTGATATAAAGTAATATGCATTTAAAAAAGGAATACACTATTAATACTAATAAAGTACATTTTATTTTCTTCTTCCAGTATGAATTTGCATTGTTGTCGGTTTCATTGTTGCCAGTCCTCTGTTTTTTTTTTAATTATTCATAGCTACTATCATAATTTTCGATATTTAGTTTGCCCTTAAATGTAGGAATATTGCTATTAAAAAAAAAAAAAAAGTGCTAGCTTTCAATAAAACTGACATAAAAGGTAGTGGGAAACTTTTTTGTGCAATAGTGATCGATTTATAATATGTAGAATGGATATGTGCTCTAAAAAAATATTATATCATCGTTTTAGAAAAATTAATTGAACCAATTTACTATGCTAAAGCTGACTTTTTCATGCACTGTAAAAAAAAATCTGTAAAGTTACTAAAGATTTTCTAGGAAACCGGGGTTTCTAGAACATTTAATGTAACGGCAGCAACAAAAATTCATGTAACAGACACACTTTTGCGCCGAAAATGAAAAAATCTGTAAGGTTACTGAGAATTTTTTAGGAAACTGGGATGCCTAGAGTTTTTCATGTAACCGCAACCAGGGTTACAGATAAAATTTTAGTAAGATTACTGTAATTTTAGCAGATTCATTTGTAAAGTTACAGATTTCTGTAGCTTTACAAAAACTAGTTTTGAAGATTTGCAGCTTTTTTTGTACAGTTACAGTTGAAAGTTTAGTAAGCATGTAACTTTACATCTGTAGAACTACACTTTTTTTTTTTTTTTTTTTACAGTGTGATAGTAGTTTTTCAAATATACAAAACTGTATTTGATTTCATGAATATAAGTTAAAAACAAGTAAGTTGTGGCCATCAAAATTTTTTCTTCTATATAAATCAAATCAATTAAGGTATCACTCAAATGATTATTTTTTTTTGAAAAACTTTGCAAAGAAACATTGTATTCACATTTTTTGATTTAGTTTTAATAAATTTAATAATTTTACTTTAAAATTATGTATATATAATTTTAATAATATAATATCTACTTATTACATTATATATCATACTAGCTGAGTCTCCCGGCGTTGCCCGGGCCCGTAATAATATTCTTAAATGAATTTGAAATCTCTAGTGCAAAATCTCATAAAAAACCCAATCTCGAACTGAATGAACCTCGAACCGAATCCTCGCTGACTACGACACCGTATAGCAGGCGTGTTGTGTACTATATTCGGAGTAGTACACTGTAAAAAAAATCTGTAAAGTTACTAAAGTTTTTCTAAGAAACTGGGATTCCTAGAACTTTTTATGTAACGGCAACAACAAAAGTGCATGTAACAACGTCTGCTACACGAATTTTTCTTGTTGCCGTTATTTAAAAAGTTCTAGGAGTCTCCGTTTCCTACAAAAACTTTAGTAACTTTACAGATTTTTTTTTCAGTTTACTAGTACAAGCACTGAACTAGTAAAGCTAAGATTCTTTTCCTAGATGCATTAGACAACAATATATAGAGAAAGCTCACAATGTTTTATGGGAGAGCGATAATAAAATGTTTATTTTTAATTTTTAAGGTGATCCTTTTATTTTAAAAATTAATTTTGAGAAAAAAGCATTTAAACGTTAAATTAGTAAGTTTTTACTATAAATAATGAATTGAATTATGTTGTAAACGTGGTAGGAACAGTAACAAAGTAGTTTTAGAATAATAATAAAAAAATCTTTCAAATTAATATAAAAACGAAATTGATAATTTTTGCGAAAGTGCTCAATTCAACATACACTGAAAAAAATAAATCTGTAAAGTTACTAAAGTTTTTTCTAGGAAACTCGGATTCCTAGAACTTTTTATGTAACGGTAACAACATAAATGCATGTAACAGACACACTTTTGTGCCGAAAATCAAAAAATCTGTAAAGTTACTAAGATTTTTTTAGGAAACTGGGATGCCTAGAACTTTTTATGTAACTGCAACCAGGATTACAGATAAAATTTTAGTAAGATTACTGTAATTTTAGCAGATTCATTTGTAAAGTTACAGATTTCTGTAGCTTTACAAAAACTAGTTTTATTGATTTGCAGCTTTATTTGTACAGTTACAGATGAAATTTTAGTAAGCATATAACTTTACATATGTAGAACTACAGTTTTCTTTTTCACAGTGTTGGGAGATACATTAAATAATTTAAATAATACAAGATATTACACAAGTTTATAAAATAATTTCTTTTACATATATAAATAAATAACATTGTTGTGGAATTGAGGACAATAAAGTCATGCTAAGCGTGAAGTTTCGCTGAATTATTTGATTATAAACTGGCGATATATGCATCCCATATTTCGAATGAATCATCCACTTTCAGCACCTTCTCTTAGATGACTCCAACTAAAATTGAATGACAATCTAGTCCTATCGCGTGAGGATTATAAATTTGGCGTTTTGTTGAATTATGTGCATATAAACTGCAGGCATAAGCACAACACAAATCGAACAAATCAACGATTTGAGGCACCCCCACTTGATTGATTTTGCAAATAAAACTACTCAGCTTTAGATCACATAAAGTTACAATTTCATATGAAATGTTATCCTGTTCTACGTTGTAGTTCGTGAGTTAGATATTTTAGAGAATTTGTGTAGCAGACAGAAACACAGACTCGCTGTCAGACATTTTCTAAAAACTCTGAAATTGTTGAACAGTCAAATTGTTTATGACCTTCTAAAACGTATAAGTCCACCGAAAAACGGAAATCGTTATATTGTTATATAAAAATATTATCCAATTAACAAGTACTTAGTACTGATGAAAATATCAAAAATTAAAAAGTCACAAGGTAAAATTTAAAATGTTTAATCAGATTATTAAAGACACTGAAATATTTTATGTTGAGAAAATTCGATTACAGTAAACATACACATAATCTAAAAAAAAAAAAAAAAAAAAAAAAAAAAAAAAAAAAAAAAAAAAAAAAAAAAAGATCAAAATAACTTTCTTTTATACCGCATGAGACAATTACGTAATATTCAGCATTAGTTTTATATTAACTGAAATATTTTGTAATAATAAAACTCTATTCGTATGAAAAAACATGTAAAAATAAATTAAAGGTTTTCCTCTTAGAAATTTAATTATTTCAGATATTCCTTGCGCGATCAAACTTAGAATTTCAATTTTCAAAGAAGTTATAACAATTTATTAATAATTATTACTTTTATCTTTAAATTAAAAAGAGTGTTTTGGCTTTTAAAAGAATAATTTTAAATCATTTATTGAATTAATATAACCGATTTTAAATATTAAGGACTTATACAAATTAACTTTAACTAATTTTTTGCATTACAAATTATAGTAATTAAAATCAATGTAAACATTTAAATAATCAGTGATTATATATTCAATGCAAAATACATTAAGTATAAAATACGACTTTTAAAATCTTACACTTGATGTTGCTTCATAATTTTTAGGAGAAAATTACTACTTCATTCAATAGAATTGTTAAAGAAAACGTATGGTTTTAGTTTAAACACAATTTGTTTGCATCATTTTGAATTTAAAAACATCCTGTATCTATATATATCTCAAATATGATTACTCTCCCTTTTAATTTAAAAACCCGCTAAGCCTTATAAAAACGTATAGTTTATTTTTATTTTTATTTTAATAAGAAACATGTTAATGTATTGAATTTGGAAAAAATTCCTTTATTTTTCCCATTTTATTTAATGGATCGATCAATTAAATTTAGAAAGAAATTTCATGGTTAAGCCTTACATATTATAATAACATCATATGAGGTTGTATTAAAAACGACATTCAGGGGGGGTTTGGATATTTCATTTTTACTTCTTTATCAAATGTAAATATTAAATAAAGTTCAATGATGCTTATGAAATATAAAAATAGATGGCAAATCTATTTTATTTTCAAATATTAAGTTAAATAATCTGGCTTTCAGAAATTTTTTTTCTATTAAGATACCTTGAAACAACTTGGTTTTTTTTTAATATCTCCCTGCTTAATACTTTTTATTTAATATTAAAAATATGCCAAACATAAAAATGTATACTTTCTTTATAAGTTTTCCTAATAATAAATGCATTAAGTTATTGAACTTAACTTGTAATTTTTCTCATTTTATTTAACGGATCATATTAATGCTGGATGTAATTTTCTAGGATAAGCTTCACTTATATAACAACCTTATGAACAACCTTTCCAAAGCATATTCAATCAATAACAGAATAAACAAGTTTGCTCGTCAAACGTGGCAAATGCGGTGCGTTCGTACTATAACTAGTTTTATAATTATTTTTTGCACCCCATATTGTACTGAATGTATATTTTTTTGCGCTTCATAAGTGCATAGTCTGTAACATCATTAAAATACAATTATAATTTTTTCCCATTCCCTGTAATGTAACGAAAAATTTTTGATTGTCCCTGCAATTAAACTATACATCCGATTTTCATTAAATTTTAAATGGCTCCACAAAATATTGCAACAATTATATATTTAAAATTTCAGACCACTCGGAAGGCTATAACATCATTAAAATGCACTTGCAATATGTTTTTCCCATTGCCCGTAATGTAACGGAAAAATTTGACTGTCGCTGTAATTAAACTATACATCCGATTTTCATAAAATTGGAAATGACTCGACAAAATTTTGCAACAATTATATATTTAAAATTTCAGACCATTCGGAAGGCTGTACCATCATTAAAATTCACTTGCAATGATTTTCCCATTGGCCGTAAAGTAAAGAAAAACTTTTGACTGTCCCTGTAATTAAATTATACATCCGATTTTCATAAAACTTGAAATGGCTCGACAAAATTTTGCAACAATCATATATTTAAAATTTCAGACCATTCGGTTTGGCAGTTTTTGGTCTGTTATATGCGGACAGACAGACGGACTGAACGACGACTATGGTGCTACGTATTTATATTATTACGAACGCACCTAAAAACGCCTTCTAAACTCAAAATAGACAGCTTTCTGTAATTTGTATCTGAATATTGTGTTCACTTTTGAATTTCAACTGTTTTAATAGTTCTTCGACGAGAACCTTGAAATTACTCTCCTAACCATCATTATAATTATTTTCAACATTTTCGGCAACTTAATTTTCTTAAAATTCTCATTTAAATTATCTTTTTGATTTTAGACGGTTTAAGGGGCCTCAGGACGCATAAAGCTTCAAAACTTTTATTTTTTTAGTGTTAAACTTCTGTCTTTTCTGAACATTTTGATATAATTCTTTCCGTGACAATCGAATTAGAACAAAAGATATGGTTTTTAGAATCATAACCGCTCAATATCTGAAGCGGCGTTTCCGAAATTTTGAAATAATTTTTCTCCAAATGACGTTTTTGGGCATAACGCTCGGGATATCTAAGAAACTTCGGAATATTTTTTTTTTCATGAACTTTCGATACCTATGTTTCCTCTCAGTCTGTATAAGCTGAACATAAAATTTCCTTTTTATTGTTTAAAAAACATATTTTTAAGTGATTATACTGTTAAAATTTTCAAAATTTTGTATTAGCTAAGTACAACTTTGTATTAAAAATATAAAAATGCTTTAAATACAAATTTATTTAGGTTCAGTGTAATTATTATAATCTGAAGTATAAGCAGGCACCAAAATTTTTATTCTAGTTGCAATATTTGCTTTGTAATTCTGCGCGTAAGCTGTTATACCAATTTTCTGCTCGTGCAATGTGTGACAGTTTTGGAGCCCCCTATACTGTTAATTCTGCATCTTGCCATTCTTTAAATACATGAAATGAAAGAACATGCTTATATCTTTTCATCCCTCTAAACATTGTGTTTTAAAATCATACACATTTAAAAATATTAAATGCTGAACATGGTCTCTTTTTTTCGTTTTTCTCAATTAATTTCTTTAGTAAATTTCTGGTTCGAAACGTGTTTAACGTGGGTCAGTTTAACTTACATTTTACGGAAGTTTAAGGAAAAGTTGGCAAGTATGTTTTAGGAGTCCTGAGACCCCATAAAAATTTGTGAAATAATATTCCAATCAAAAGTACTATTGCTGCCAAAGTATGCTCAGCCAATAATAGAATAAATATCCCTTTACAATATATAACTTTTTGATTTTAGTATCTGTAATTTGGATTCGCTGTTGAGCTTTAATCGTTTAATTGTTAAATCAACATTTATTATCTTCAGATTAATTCCATAAGAGGACCAGATGTAATATAGAATGACATAAAGTTCTGTTATACAATTGAAATATTTTCTGAAACCGACTTCTTAAAGACCAACGAAGTCTGAATCAGCTGATGCACTGTAAAAAAAATCTATAATGTTACTGAGAATTTTCTAGGAAACTGGGATGCCTAGAACTTTTTATGCAACAGCAATAACAAAAATTCGTATAACAGATACAGATTTGCAATGCAAATCAAAAAATCTTTAAGATTACTAAGAATTTTTTTCGGAAACTGGGATGGCCAGAACTTTTTATGTAACTGCATCACGGCTTACAGATAAAATTTTAGTAAGATTACTGTAATTTTAGTAGATTTTTTTTTTTGTAAAGCTAAAGATTTCTGTAGCTTTATCAAAATTAGTTTTGTAGATTTATATCTTTTTTGTACAGTGCACAGATAGAATTTTAGTAAGCATACATATTTCTACAACTTTACATCCATAGAATTATATATATATTTTTTACAGTGTACAAAATGGAAGTCTTTACATGCTAAAAATTTTAATTCAGATGTAGCGAAAGCTATATTGAGTATATCTTGAGCTCTAGTGCGTATTGAGTATCGTTTAGAAATTCTTCAAAATTCATATGCCCTTTATTTTCTTTCATAATCTGACCAATTATATTAATAATATCACCAAATTTTCTTTTTTCAAAAATACATCGACAGTATATTCTCCAGGAAGCGCTATATATCGATATTTCCCTTCCCAGTATATTCTCCAAGAAGCACAATACATAGATATTTCCCTTCCCTATATATTCTCCAGGAAGCGCGATACATCGATATTTCCCTTCCCAAACTGCTTTTGTAAGTTCAGCAATTCTATGAACAACAACTAAATATGATATACTCAAAATAGAGATCAATATCACTGAATATCATTTTACAAATGTTTTTTCACAAACACTTTGTCCTATATAAGTTTTTCCGAGTCTATTTTGCCGTAAATTGAACTTTATATGCCCAAGAAGAATCTTTCTTTTGAATAATGTGAACATAATGCGAAGCATTAAAAAACAAGTAATCAATATAAAGATCCATACGTTATAAGAAAATAACTCTAATATAGCTATCTTTCTGAACAGAAGCTTTAATGTATTCGTAGAAAAATTTATTTGGTTTACAAATTACGGATAACTGAAATTCATTCATATAATCTTTTCTTCTGTTTTACCTAACTTCTAAACAGCCAAATCTGCTTATGGTTGAAGAAGTATCCATACCATTTATGTCCACTTTCCATCGGGTAATTGTCTTTCGTATTACATGGTGTCACGTCTTCGTACGGAAATCTTTTTTGTTTTGTGAATCGTAATATTGGATGACAGTGAAGCTATTCTAAGAAACTTTGGATAATACGTTGTTTAGAAATCTTGAATGGAAAATCTGAGTAGAAATCATTTACTAATGCAGTATACCGTTCTACGATTGAAACACTATAATAAAAACATTATAAAAATTGAAACATTAAAAGGTAATTAGAATTAACCCTTAACCGGAAACATTAAAATCCCGTGAGCAAACGGAATAGATTACTGTAATTTTAGTAGATTTTTTTTGTAAAGCTAAAGATTTCTGTAGCTTTACCAAAATTAGTTTTGTAGATTTATATCATTTTTGTACAGTGCACAGATAGAATTTTAGTAAGCATACAGATTTCTACAACTTTACATCCTTAGAATTATATATATATTTTTACAGTGTACGAAATGAAGGTCTTTACATGCTACTTACGTAAGTCACATACGTAAGTCTGTGAGACTGCTAAATTAAAAAAAAATGCTATAAAATTTTAAAAGGAAAATAACTCTTAATAATTTACCAAATACTGAACTTAAATACTTAATATTTAATAGTAATGCATTAACAGGACCAATTTTTTAATATGACAGCATAAAAATAGATTTTGAATGTCGGAGATAGAAAATATTTTGAAATTACACATTATGGCTCAAAATATAAAATTTTCATCATAATAATTAAATAAATGCTAATATTTTTATATATTTCGATACGATGTGAATTAAAAAAATATTAAGCAGTAAAATTAACAAAACATTTAATAATAAATATTGCAGCATGTTCTAAATATCTGCATTTTTTATGCATTTTTGACAATGTTGAGTCACTTTCGTGTTCAGAATTTATATATTCATCATCTGAAATACTTTCAATATCACTTATGACACTTACTACTTCATCAAACAATCTTAAATCAGTTTCTTCAGTCTTTTTTATCACTGTAGCGTATCCGCTTTGACGGCTCCTCCATACCGATGCCCCAGAGCAAAAAATTACATAAACGGAAACATGCCGTCTCAGAGACTGCGTTGAAAAAAAAAATAATTTTTCTTTCAATAACTAAAAATGCGAAGGTGTTCCATTTGGATGGGGGAGGCAGAGGACCAGTAGCGTAAGGATTAGATTGTGTGATAAGATTGGGGACGCGTTCATTTTTGTGTAAAGGTAGATGTGTAGACGCAACCATCTCACAGACGGCACGTTTCCGTTTAAGGGTTAAGACAGCAGTCTTTCACACTTACGGTTTGGATTCTTCGTACACAATTTATTCGAGTTTTAAAGTACACATAACTGAAAAGTATTGGAATACTTATTTCTTCTGTTGCAGCTAATTTACGAAGAAGGAAATGTGCTGTACCACATCAAAAGAAAAAATCACGAACTATCTTTTCATTCCAGTATTTTTTTCTTTCGTGAATATTAAATTTGATGGCAACGAAGTTATTCTTAAAAACTTTGAAAACGTCATTGTTTAGTCTGTCTAATAAAAAATTATGTTTTGTGATTTATAATTTTCCCCTTAAAGTGTATCATTTTAAATCCTTACAGACGCTGATCAAAATACGTCTTAAATCATTGAAGGTTCTAAATTCTTCGTAGAGATATTTTCTCGGCATTTAAAGTACGTATAACTGAAAAATATTACATTATTTGTTTCTTCTGGTGTAGGTAGATAATGTATAAACAAATAAGATTTTCAGCAAACACAGACGCATGCGAGAGCTATATTTTTCCTTGTAATCAATTTCTTTTGCAAATGTCAATATTTAATGACAGAGGAAGTCTTCACAAATCCTTTGGAAAACTTATTGTTTGAAATTGTGCAATAAAAATATCTGATAGCAATAGATGTTTTTTTCTCTTCGAGTACCTCGTTTTAGATCCGCAGAACGATCCAAATTCTGAACGAAAATACGTCTAAGAAAGAAGTGTTACTTAATGGAGGTTCTAAATTTTTCCTAACGAAAATTGCTAGATTTTTAAGGTACGATTAGCTGTAACGTACTTTTTTTTTCTGTAGATAATTCATGAAGAAACAAATTATTCGAAAGAAATGAATGAATGAAGGAATTATTAAAAACTAAATTTTCTATTCCGCAGCAACAGAAGCGATTGCGAACTACCCTTTTCCTTGACACAGTTTCATTTATTTTGAAAATGTCGATACCTATTGGCAACCAGACTATTCTTAAGGGGGCAAGGGTCCTTTAAAACCTTATAAATCAATTGTTTTATTTTTTTATAAATTTCGCTTTAAATATTATTCAAGGGTACATTATAAGCATTATGGCAAGCATTTATCAAAAAAAAAATTGAGAAAAAAATGGAATTTTAGGCGCTGTCTTAGAAATCTTCGAAATGCCCCCTTCGCGTTCCATATCAATGAAAATCCCCAAATATTTTTTTTATAAAAGTTTGGTTTATATATATAAATAAAACTGTGCATCGAATTTCATATATTTAAATATAAAGGTTTAAAAAAAATTTAATTTTTCGAAATTTTTAAAATTTTTTAAAATTTTAAAATTTTTTTATTTTTCAATTTTCATTTTGTAAATTTCACTTTAAATATTACTCAAGGGTTCATTATATGCATTATGGCATCTATTTATCACAAAATAAAAAAAATTATTTTTGAGAAAAAAATGGAATTTTATGCGTCGTATTAGAAATCTTCGAAATGCGGCTTGCGCGTTCCATATCAATGAAAATCCCCCAATATTTTTTATAAAAGTTTGGTTTATATATATAAATAAAACTGTGCATCGAATTTTATATTATTTGAATATAAAAATTTAAAAAAAAAATTTTTTTGAAAAAATTTTGAAATTTTTTCGAAAATTTTTCAATTTTTTTTTTTTTTTTTTTTTTTTTTTTTTTTTTTTACCTTTATATTAAAATATATAAAATTCGATGCACAGTTTTATTTATATAATAAACCAGACTTTTATAAAAAATACCATAATGCATATAATGTTCCCTTGAATAATATTTAAAGTGAAATTTACAAAAAAAAAAAAAAAAAAAAAAAAAAAAAAAAAAAAAAAAAAAATGATTTTTAAGATTTTAAAGGTCCCTTGTCCCCTTAAAAACTTTGGAAAACTCATTGTTGAAGATTGTCGAATAGAAAATCATGATTCATGATTTACGTCATTCTCTTGAAGTGCATGGTTTTCGATAATTGAATTGATTTGAATTCAATTTCAGGCAATTCCTCAATTACGTTTTTCCACTCCTAAGTGCTTAGTACATATTTAATTTGGCATTACATTTTTGCATTCAACAAAATATCGCGTGTTTTATTAAAAGTAATAATACTATTTAAATTTGAGTTACTAACTGAAAATAGAATTGTTGATTTTTAACAAGAATCGTTAAAAGGATGATAAGTAATATCCTTGCGTTCAGTTGATCTCATTTGCTAAAGGAATTGATAATAAAATAATATGAGAATAATGTATTATTTAACAGCTTCATTTAAAATCGTAACGTACAAAAATAACAAAAATAACAATTTAAATGTTATTTTTAAACAAATTGTCTTTCATTCCCTAATTTGGTTTTAACGATAGAGGCAGTTTTATGGAAGCAGTCATTTTCAAGGTTTTCCGAAAAATTTTCATGTGACTCCGAAAATGTATTCACGTTTTGGTAACGTAATAATTTGAATATATAGTAGAACCTCTTTTATCCGAAACTCTTATAACCAAAACTTTCGGTTGACCGAAATCCATTTTTAAAGCGCTTTATATATATATATATGTATCACACTCCTTGTATGCAAATCTATTATCTACTATTGCAAATTATTATCTATCTACTATCACAATCTTCGTGTGCAAAATCCATTTTTAAAGCTTTTTTTTTTTTTTTTTTTTTTTTTTTCAAACATATTCTTTGTGTGCTTGCGGTCCTTTCCGAACTACGAGTACATATAAATATTTTCGATCCCTCTCCTTAGAGTTCCTTTGAATTTAACTTGAGATCTCGTAAGCTGTAGGGTGGAACAAAGAAAACGAAAAAATTAGCAATTCTGAAGCTTTTGAATGTTTTGCAAAAGGTTAGTCATGGCTGGAGCAGCAGAAAGACTATTATACTGGTGAACTAATACTACTAAAAACTCCGTGACAGAGTTTCAAAGCAAAGACAATTGAAACTGCGACAAACAAAACATTTTTTTCAAACCATTGCGATATATGTAAAAGGTACTTAATTTATAATTGAAATTCAGTTAAATCATTCTTGTTTCTATTTTGGTATCATTTTTATTAAGCACTTGTTACCCTAATAAGACATATTGCATTTATTTCTCCTTAATCTTAAAATGGAAGCATTCTCGATTATCCAAAAATTTCGATTTTCCGAAAGATGGTCAGTCCCAATTACTTCGGATAATCGAGGATCTACTATATACTTCTACTCCTTTTTTCTGAAACGAGTGACGGTAAAGAACAACTAAACTATGTATCATGTATCCTTGAAAAATATATATTTCAGAGAAAACTGATCAATTAATCTATTTATTAATCCAATATTGTTTTTTTTTTCCATTTATTTCTCATTTTTTTCTGTATCTTTGGAGTGTAAGCAATTTGTTTATAATTTGACTGATTTATGTTAATTAAATATTTAGCATTGAATCGAAACATCCTTTTGTTTTTGAGAAATAGTTTGGTGTTTTCTGATGGAAATCGATTGTATGAAAAATAGTTTTATTTGCAAGATCGCATGAAAATGTAAAAAATATATTAATATCTCGAATTTCTTTTAATGCTCTTATATTAACAGACAATTATTTGTTATTTTTAATGCAGCAACTTCATTAAATAAATATTTTACTGAAATATCAAAAAATGTAATTACATTTTTCTGTATACATTAGAAGAAAGTATCGGGATCGTAGGGATTTACGTGCTTTAGCATATACTGATTTTTAAAAATATATTTCTGTCTGTGTGTTTGCAGCGGTCGCATTCTATAGGGAAATTTCTCTTGTTCCTACCAGAACCCCTAATCAGTAATTTTCATGATAATTTTATTTAAAATATGCTATAGAAAGGCACGATGAAGATATTATTCTCAAAATAGTGGTAGGAACAATAAAATTTTCCCTATAGATTGCGACCCCTGTGTATGTATGCGATACAGACTTTATGAGCGCTGTATCTCAAGAAATAAAGTGCAGAATTTCATCAAACTTTTCCTTATGTTAGACCTCGACATAAACCGTTACTGATTAGTTTTGGATGTTATTTCGTTCATATCACAATATTAAAATATTTATTTTCTTAAAAGACGTTATAAAAACACATTAAAAGTAAATTAAAAATCTATATTTACATGTTTCAACTCATTTTCTTAGTCGTCATCAGAATGTATAACATAAAATTACAAATGCATATGAAAAATGGAAAAAAATCATCGAATATAAACAAGTAATCAAATAACGCGCCCTACATTTTCGCGATTGCTCGTGTTCCCTCTATGTCGCGACACCGTAAGTTATCCAACCATTCAACCCATAAATTCGGGATACGAAAAGATATATTAAAGAAAATTTAAAGTATTGATAGTGATAATGAATATCAGGTAAAATTAATTAACAAATTGATTCAGAGCTCCTTTGATACTTCTAAAAATAAAAATAAAAACATTTATGAAGTTCATATGAAAAGGCTTGTAGCATATTATTTCCCGGGTTTCTTTGAACATATAAAAAATCATTTAGAAAATTTTGGCATATGTTTGATCGCGAAGACGCTTTTAAATACTAAAATTGATCCTATTAATAGAGATGACTTCTCATAAGTTTATATGATTCCATTTATTAGGGAGGGAGGAATCAAAAATCATTATATAGGTATAACCCAACGAAAATTCAATATCAGATGTAAAGAACATATAGCGAACATAAAATATAATACAGGTAATACTGCTTTATCCCGGCTAAATCGAATAGAGAACATTAACATACTTTTTAACGAGAGTAAAATAATCTATAGGTCTAATTTTTAATTACAATTATTCATAAGAGAGTCCATTGAAATTTATTTAAGAGTTTCAGGAGTTTGTAACGATACTTTATCTTTTCGTACCCCGAATTTATGGGTTGAATGGTTGGATAACTTACGACGTCGCGACATAGAGGGAACACGAGCAATCGCGAAAATGTAAGGCGCGTTATTTGATTAGATCAATATAGATTAGTCAATAGAGATTTTAAATTTACTTTTAGTGTGTTTTTATAACGTCTTTTAAGAAAATAAATATTTTAATATTGTGATATGAGTAGCAGCGGACGTAATTCTGACTTACTACTAGCACTTATTTATATTTGTTATTTCGTTCAACAAGTGGTGCTGTTATGTTGTATTTTCACGAGTTTCTACCACATTATGCAAAACCCCGTAAGTAAAAAAAAAATCCACAAGATAATACATGAATTTGCTTTTATTTTATAAAGATGTAAGAAGCGAATATGCCGAAGTATAAATGTCACGAATATGAAATTTAAAAAAGCAGTCAAAAAGCATAGAATGTTCTGTAGCACATTTTCCAGAACAACCCTTAACTTCAATTTTGACGAAAATGTATCTTAGACTGGAGTCTTACACAAACTTTTTACATTTGATTGTTGAAATTTCAGTGTTTTGAGAGGAGATAGAAAATTAAATCTGGACTTTTTAATTTTTATTTAGTAAAATGAGTCAGTGAGTTTTATTTAGTTCAAGTTTTATTTCATTGATTTTGTATTTTTTGTGTTTTTAACAGTCGTTTATTGACGCTACATAATAGCATAGCATTGTTACTTTCAAGGGGTAATTATATATTAATAAAAAAAAATCTTTGACGTGTAAGAAAGAATAAAAAAATGTTCACATCCTTCAAATATTCGGTATCTATGCTATGCATATATGAAAAGCAGTAAATATCACCAGCTTAAATATTACAAAAAATGTTTGTATAAGATATTCCGAATAGATTTTTAAATCCATTTCCCAGTAATGAATGGAATAAAACTAATACTCATTTAGTTAAAGCCGTATAGCGTTTTAGTGTATCTAAATTGGAGAACAAACAATTAAATTTAAAAAATAAAAAAACCCGACTGTGTAAAAAGTGAACTAATTAATTATTTCTCATCAATGTGAAGCAATTTTTTTTTTCAATTCCTACCATTAGCTCACACTCTCGCTATATATATCTTGTTCAAATTTTCAATCGTTAATAAGATACTTATAATTCATCCAATCAAGCTCGGATAATTTTTTAAACTTGTAGTGGATGGCACTTGATGTTAATCCAGTTTTTTCAAATATTAATTCATTAATTAAATTAAATTAATTAATTTCCAATATTCGAGAGAGCCCCCTTCCTGATCAAGGTATTTTAAGACCTAGAGAGCCCTCTTCTTGATCAAGGAATGTTAAGCGCCATTCAAAAGGAAAGAAGAATGGGAGAAAAAAATTCTCTTATTGACCTAAGTGGGAATTGACTTAAAATATTTTTTTATATTACTTGTTTATTTACTTACCTATTGTTTTTATTTACTTGTATTGATGGCTTTTAAGTTGTGTTTAACTGTTAGTTCTTATCTATAAACACTGTTTTGATAAGATCTATAGATGTCTATGATGTTTAGATCCGCAGTAAAGCTAGAGATCCACAATACATACACAACTTCCAGGTTGTATAATATTTTAACGTAGCTTCTGACTGTAAATTAGTCAATGAAACATCGTCTTCCTTTTGAAAGACCTATCCAATGGCATGCCACTCAACAGGCTGCGTAATTTTTCTTTTTCGTCTGTACCACCATTTTGTATTTTACGGCCGCCATTTTGAATTTATAAAAATAAAACCTAGCCTATAACCATCGGGCCGTTAAGATGAATCGATAGAGACTTCATTCATTAAAATCCATTCAGCCGTTGGGATGTTTCGAGGGTATAAAGAAATCCTCATACACAGATACGCGTGAAACGCATAACACTTATTTTCAGCCGGGTAAAAATATATTAAACCACTTTATTTTTAACATTGAAAGTCTCTTTTATATCAGTGTGCCTAAGAAGATAATTTCAATTATTTTTTATTCGTTTTGAATTATGATGCATTGATTTTTTTTTATTGTAATAAAGAACGTTTTGCTATAGACTTTATCTCCTGGTTCTCTAGCTTCGAAGGAAATCGCATTGACAATCAATTCAGCTTTATAAAACAGAGAAATTAATTAAATCATTCATTTGGGATCTGAGGAAAAGAACATTTTTCTTCTAATTGGAATAAAAGTAAATATTTGAGCAAGTATTTCTAATATATATATATATTATATATATATATATATATATATATTTCGAAGCATACTTTAATGATCATTGATAGGACTGAAGAGGTATTTAAAAAATGAAAATAATATTCACTGAACATAGCTACCTATAAAAGTTTTTTTTTTTTCGTTCACTTGTAGGAATAAAGGAAACTCATAAAGAAACAAGAAAGAAAAATCATGCGCTAAGCATAGATTACGAAACCCTTTCCAACAATGCCTGAATGCTTTAACAAATACTCGTTATTTAGGGAAATAAGGTGATTAAGATAACTAAGTAAAAATTTTAGAAAACGCATAAAACATTTAAAAAACTGATTCCAGCAGTTACCGTTCATAGAAAATATGTATTCGAATTCTTTTGAACAGCCCTGTATTTGATATGTAGAATGATATATATACTATATGAGGGGGAAATTTAGTTTAGCAAGAAAGCACATAACAGGTTGAAATTTCTCTTTAAGCAATTTTTATTAATAGATGGAAATATACTTGAATACATTCGTACAGCATTGTAGTTTACCTTTTTCCTTTATTACATGCCAGTATTTAGCCAAAATTTAATTCAAAATAAAACACTCTTAAAACTACTAAAAGCACATTTCCAGAAATTATCATTTATAGACGGCCATGAATCCAATTCTTTGCGTGACCCTGGATATCATTTTGTCTTTATTCTACAAACTTTTCTTGGTAAACTAAATGCAGTTCAGCGTAAAAATGCATTACTTATTTAAAAACTACTTTTAAGTAATCTGCACGCATACCCAGTAACAATTACTATTTTTTTATGTAGCCCTGTATATGAACTACAGCATTTACACACATGCATAAATATAGTGAATCATAAAAGCGCATAACATAATTAAAAATGCATTTCCAACAATCATCGCTACTGTACAGTACTTCGGATACAATGTAGTAATATATTATCTGAAATCTTTTCTGTGTCCTGTAAATGCTATGCACTTCGTATTATACATGAAATAAGTTATAGCGACGTATATCAGTTTCATTATATATGAAATAATTTAACATAATTAACATACACAATTCCCCCCATCCTATATCATTATATAACGGAAATCTTTTGTGTGGTCCTGTAAATGAATACAAACTATCCATTGCACAGCATATTCTAGAGAATGCGTATTATAGTGCACTTAATAAATGTATATCGATTTTCTTATGTTTGAAAGCGTGTAACATCATTAAAAATCATTTTAAACGCATTCTTCCCATAGCCCGTAATGTAACGGAAAAATTTTGACTGTCCTTGTAAATGAACTAAACATGCTACAAACTTCGTTTGAAATAGGGAACGTGCTATGGTAAACTTCAGTAACATCCAAAATTTCAGGGCAATCCGAGTATATTTTCGGGAGTTAGAGCGCGGCCAGACGGACATACGGAGAGACAAACAGAAGTCATAAACACTTTTCAACTAATTGGAAAGTGTTAAAAAGAAGAACTGTTGTAATTGGCGTGGCCGGAACGCTACGTAATGGGTGAGGAACGACACATATGTTATGTTTAAACAAATAAGTTTATTAAAGCAAGTAATAAGTGTTTGCCAGTGGAGCTAGAGCTTGTACTATAGTGGTTACATTTAGATTCAAATTTCATTTTCACTGACTCTTAATCCAATTTAAATGCATAATTATCACAGAAAAACTGACTTACGTGACGGGAAATAGCTACTTAAATATCACTTCCCGAAGGTTCACACGTGCGAATTGTAATTGGGTGTTCAAATTGAAAACACTTGAAATATAATGTCACTTTCAAAACTACGTAAAATGTCACTAAATTACAGAATCGCGTGGATCCCAAGCACGTTATTCAAAATACTTAATTTCGAACTTTTACCAAATCACGCTTCAGAATTAGATTTAAATCTCAAACCACGTCAGCCGTCACTCTGGAAAGATACGCAGTTTGAACTAGATCTCCAGAAAAAGCCTAATGTTACCAAGTTGATCAAGACGGCTAATCTGCTCGTTCAAACTTTCATTCTTATATTCATAGTTTCGCAGCTGATCACCACGACATAATTATCACAAAACCGTATGAAATAACCACGGAACTGATTTAGGGAGGAAAATCGCACAAATGAAAGATAAAGGAAAATGAGGTTAGATATTACTTTTACGCACACTTATTAGCATTGAAAAAAAGGCTCTTTTTATAAGTTAGTAGCTAGCTGTTCCACCCCCCACCCCCTCTCGAAATCCGAAAGGAAAAAGGCTTTGGCCATATCCATGACCAAGACCTCTTTCTTTTAACAACCAATTTTTAGATAAAAACATAATAAATAGAAATGATGGGCCATCACTTGGATTTTTTTTTTCTAAATCAATTTTTACTTCAATTATGACCCACTGCGAACGGGATCAATTCGTGGCGTAGAAGAATTAACAAATCTTTGATTAAACCTAAAACAGTTAGCTGTGCGAGTATTTCGCACTTTACTTTAATATTTTTTAGAAAAATGTAACTTTTTTTACATACAGGTTTAAACTTCTAAAGAAAAATTAAGGTTAAAAATATCTGCAAACAGCATTAGTCAAGCGACAATATCATAACCTTTGTTCGATAAAGTTAAAGTAAAAACAGATCAAAGGTAATAAAAGGAACGTTCGAAAAAACACTAGAGTAGTTTGTAAATTGTATTACAGGATACCTTCAACCTCTTAAAGGAAAAGCACGGGACAAAAGAAAATATATTACTTATAAAATGCAATTCAATGTAGGGGAGACTAGGGAGGGTTGACCCACTTTTTACAAAAGGATTTTTTTATTTTTTAAATATTGAACGTAGAATAAAATTTTATATATCATTTTATTCGTTATACTATCAGTTATCAAAATAAAATTGCTACATTAGCGCAATATATAAGAAATTTGGAAAATTATTGATTTGAATCATGAGAAAATAATGGGTAAAGGCTTCCCACATATGGGAGGGTTGACCCGCATTAAAGGAAACTTGACCCACTTTGCTATTAAAATAATTGTGAAGAGAAATAAAATCAGTTAAAAAAAGCAAAATAACTTTATGCTACATGCTTTAATTATTATAAAACAGTATTTTTGAAAATATGATGCCTAATAAAACCTGTTTAGGCGCAATCGCATGTCAGTGAACAGGATTTTGTTTGAGCAGGTATAATTGTACAGCAGGGAATATAAAATTTTAACATTTAATACAGTATTCTGCTAGAGACAGGTTCCGTTTTCTTAGGGTTTCATGCATTATAATATCCGGATTTAGTAGCCACTGCCCCGCTTGTCTCCTTGTCCTAATTTTTGTGATATTTGACTTGACAACTCTAGTTGTCACATAGTTTGGCTTCATCTCACTCTATTCATCATGTTGAAATTTGTCTACATACTTTCCTAAAGTTTTTCGATCAACGCTATGTTCTTTTACTCCCGGATGAACACTTAACTTATCATTAACATCTTTTAAATCATTCAGGGGCAAAGTACTTTCAGTACTAAAATGTTGAAATAAATGACTGGCACCGGAATTTACAAACAAATTTATTTGGAAATTAGATAAACGCTATATTTCATATACACATTAAATGGAAAGTATTTTAGTGAAATTCTGGTGCCATTGTGGCTTTTGGGAATTAAAATTAAGTGTCTTCATTAACATACCACTACCCCTGAAACGGTTAAGACTGCTGCTTTCGTACTTTCTAGTCTTTTCCACTGTTTCTATTTACCTGTTGTAATTAATATTTAAATGGAAATAAGCTCCTATCAACTTTCCCATTTATATTTCAATACTTTTTTGTGTGCAGTGGATACTGTAGCAATTTTTCATATCTGTCTTTAACCAATTTTAAACGTTTCCTTTTCCATCACCCCATTTTACTGTAGCTTTGCAGAATAAATTTACATTCATTTTTATATATAACTATTAATCTTTCATTATGTACCGTGTATAATAAAAGATTTCCAAAAACCCTTATTTAACACATTGCCGACTGGCAATTGTTAGAAAATCTGTATTTTAAAACTGTAGAAGCTCCTTCCTATTCTGAAAGTCTTTTGTAAATCGGTGTTCTAGATTGGTTCACCAAGTTTATATATCGGTAAATATCTTTCAATGTACGAATTTAATGCAAAATGTCTTACAATCTAAAAAAATATGGACAACATGGTATAAATTTATTTTCTGTAAGGTAGAAGCCACGCCCTTAGTCAATGATGTGTTTAGAATGAAAACGAAAATTCTCGTTTCCCGTCGTAAATGTATTAAAGTATCTTTGTTCAACCCTCCCTCATATTGACTGAGTCAAGCCTCCCCACATAGCCCTTTTCTAAAGAATAGCACATTGTTATGCTAAGCCTATCTTACTGCATAATCTTTATACCTTCAATGAAAACTCGATATTTATGCATTACTTAAAACCTACTTACTTAAATATCTATGATATATTTTATCTGAAAAAGTTTACAAAATATTTCTAAAAAACACAACTTTTAGGTTGAAAACGCATCACAATTGATTTCTTTCCACGCATATTTCGATTATCTGTATGACACAAAGGCTGTTGTTTGAGCATTCGAGTAGCTTTGGTTGACACCTATTGACAAAACTCTGAAATTCCTTTAATTATAAAAACTGATGTGTGTGTCAAGCCTCTCGTATGGTCAAACCTCCCTAGTCTCGACTAATGTAAAAAATCATAGGTTTAAGGCTATACGTAAAATATCAATACTAAGATTGATCGATGGCACATATTTTTCTAAGCATTTCAATTTCAATTTTGCTTTTTAATCATAAATGTAAGATAACCCCGTGCGGGGACATCCACGGTTTACCTTTTGTACTATTTATTTCCTTATAATCATTGCTGAAATTTTATAATGCAGTATTTAATTGTTTTGGCAACACTGATTTGAGGAAAATCTTTCATTTCATTTATGAAAACAATGCTGATTTCAATTTCAATTAACTGTAACTTTTAATCAAAAAACTCGTTTTAAACGAAATGTGAGTGTACTACAGAGTATGTCAGGTATTTCAGGATGTCACAAGTTATTTGTGAAATATCACTCTGTATATCATAGTTACAAATATTTTTCTGTTACATGTATACATGTCAAAGCCTAAACTAACTGAAGATAAGAAGAAGCATGGTGTCACTGGTTCATTGGCTAAAGTACACTTCAATTTAGTGATTGCCACATTCTTGAATCTCGCATCGTCATTAATATTTAATGTAAGGAGAGAACTGCATTTTACCACGTTTCATGTGGCAAACGTTTCATGAAGGAAACGACATTAGCAGCAATATGAAATCATCAAACCTCCGGAATTCACACAATGAATTCGTCAGTCATGTCGATGAGAGCACTCTCAAGGGTGATGCATGTTTAAGAGGCCACAGTCTGATGTGTGATTCATGAGGACATTCGTTAAAGTTTGTACTTGTTGAGGAGAGTACAGTTTTTGCCTGAAAGAACCAGGCCAACCGCCTGACCAGAGGCAAGCGCCTAATTAACAAGCTGAAACGTCAAGAAGAGTCAGGAATGCTCTTGATGCTTTCCAAAGAGAAAACTTAACCCAGGTCAAGAAATGGAACCTCAAAAATTGCCATGATGGTGTAAAATCGCCAAAAAGATTCTGAAAGATATGCGCAGAAAACTTCTTACCTCACTAACGATTCTTGGGTCTCCTGAGACGCGAGGACGATCTGATGCCCCACACTGCATCCTTCAAGGTGCCTGAGTCAAAGCCGTTGCTTAAACCAAGGTGTTAAAGCATTAGACTACTTTTCTAACATGTGGTAGACCGTACATGACTTAATAAGACTCTGCACTATCACATACAGACCATACAAACCAAAAATGGATGTCTAAGACATTCATGATAATGTCAACCTCAACTTGTTGCCCCACTCCAGCTACCCAGGTATTAACCTCATGGTCTATTGCGTATCTGGCGTAGTTGAGAGGGACTCCGATAGTCATCCACACAACAATGTTGCGGCTCTCAGGGCAGCCGTTTTGTATGCAATGACAAATGTTCCAAACACGTATCTGATCATTACCTGCAGTCAGTTTTGACAGCCTGTAGAGGTGGTTATTGTGGCTGGCAGTGGTATCAATGAATGATGCCATCCAGTGTGTATGTATGTGGTCACATGTAAAAAACCGTTAAAAAAATAATGCTCTATATCTCGTGTATATTCCTGTTTGAAAGCAGCCATTGATTTATCCTCGAATACCTGAAGCACCCTGTATGTCAGAAGGCTGTTCCAAAAACTATCGAATGATACCTAATTCTTTGTTGTGCATTTTGTATATGCTGAGAAAAAGGAATGTTGATGACAGAAATAATACAGTAACCCTTCGATACAATGCTTTACTTTCGAGGCAAAATTAAAGCGCGATATACCGAGGGGAGCGATATAACGAGGAGTGCCAGAAGAGCGTTTATATATGAAAAATAATGAATACTTGTTCAAAAAATCTAAAAGTTCAACGCAAAAGAGATGGTAAAACGTAAAAAAAAAATTTCAAAATATTATATATACACTGGTAAAAATTTTGCAGCATTCTGGCAGGTCATTCTACCGTTTTTTTTGAAAAAACGGTTTCATAACCATAATTTAACTATATTATGACCATAAAATGGCCAATAATATGACATAATAGTGTTAAAATTACGGTTGTGTAACCGTTTTCTGAAAAAACGGTCAAATGACCTGCCAGAATGCTGCAAATTTTTAACAGTGTACAGTATAAATTTTTACTTACATTTGATATTTTCTGAATATAGGAACTCATTATTGTTTGTTTTTTATTTTCTTTGGTAATCTGCTTAGAAATTAAAAAACGAAAATGAACTAATTTCATTTCAATTGCATTTTTAGATTTTGATATTTCAAAAGTTTTATATGCTTTTACGATAAACTGAATAGTATCAGAGAAACTAAATCCTCGTCAGACACTTCCTTTTCGTCGTTCTCTTCTAGAGCTATAGAACTACTAGGTTGAGCAAAAAATTCTGGGAAATTTGTGAAAGTTGCGTTAAAATATTTCCAGAACGTTTTGCTCAACCTAATATTATCTCCTTGACTGCAGAAATAATTTATGCGTCAGTAAAATTTTGAAATATAGATACATTCTTGTCAAAATGTATGTAAAGAAATGCAGCTGACTATTCCGCATATTCATTTATCAGCCAACATCAAAGTTATCGGAGGACAACTAAAAAAGAACGAAATAGCCGAAAGCATGATATATCCAGACACGGTTCAACGAGGGGTTACTGTACATATGATTATCCGTTCTTAGAGGACATGTCTAAGCAGATAAATGCCTAAGCATGAACTTTACTCCAACACGTGCCATCGTGGATCATGCTAACCTCAATAAAGCATTAAAACATTCCAAAAGAAAGAATGCGAATGAAATATAAAAAAGCAAAGATTTGCGTAATATTAAAACACTCAAATGGAATTATAAACACTCGAACGCATGTAGCCGAGAAAATCTCTTCTAGCCAAAACTTCCTGCCAACACAATGCTAGGCTAGTTTAAGCAGTGCTAAGCAGTAAGCTAGTTTATTGAATAAAAAGTTCCACTTTTGGTTCAAGGGAAATGTATGAGGTAAAAGTATAATTTCATTCTTTCTCCAAAGTCACCACCGGCAAAGATCGTTCTTTATTTTGTTAAAAACATGTTTTTTTAATCTAAAACAATGTGTGTTTAATTATTTAATTGAACGATATCTCTGCAGCCATATGGTAACAAAGCTTGTTTGTTCATATTAAAATAAAAGTAACAGCGACCACTCTGTCGCTAAAAATGTGCTTGTATACTATAAAATAATTAATTGGTTTCAATTCTGCTTTGCAAAGAAGATAATTAAAAAATCCTAAAACTAAAGCACTTAACGGAATGCGACTACATGTTACAACATATTTTCTGAAAATAATTAAACAGAGAATTAAATCAATGTCAAAACATATTCCAATCCGCCTGTTGTGATAGAACAAAACCTACTATTAAGTTTGTTATACACATTAAATTAAAATGAAACTATTTTTATATGAAACGAAATTTAAAGTTACAATGTAACAGGAGCAATAAAAAAAAAGTCCTTAAATTTCATTAAAATAAAAGTGGGAAGTTGGGTTGTAAAACATTTCAGAAGAAATGGTTTCAGAAAAAAGTTTTATTTCCCTTCATTCTACATTAAGTACTTTTTAAGTAAAATAAGACGCTATTTTGTGCTAGTGTATTAATTGTAATTCATTCTATCAGAATAACCAGTAAATGCCTTTTTTCTAAATTTTTCGAAATGTAATAAAGCAATACATGGGCCGCTGATTCTGAAACTGGGGCAAGTCCATTTTTGAAAAAAAAAATAGTTAAAGCAAATCTTATTATAAATTAATATAAAATTTATATTTTTAATCAATTCACAATAACTACTTTTTAACCATTTATCTACTGGCGGTACTTATAAGTACCATTAAATTAACTTGTTATGCAATTCATTTAATACAAAGATATTTTTTTATTTTGTTAAAAACATGAATTTTTAATCTAAAAATATGTGTGTTTAATTATGTAGTTGAACGATATCTCTGCAGCCATATGGTATCAAAGCTTGCTTGTTCATATTAAAATAAAAGTAACAGCGACCACTCTGTCGCTAAAAATGTGCTTGTATACTATAAAATAATTAATTGGTTTCAATTCTGCTTTGCAAAGAAGATAATTAAAAAATCCTAAAACTAAAGCACTTAACGGAATGCGACTACATGTTACAACATATTTTCTGAAAATAATTAAACAGAGAATTAAATCAATGTCAAAACATATTCCAATCCGCTTGTGATAGAACAAAACCTACACTTAAGTTTGTTATACACATTAAAATAAATTAAACTATTTTTATCTGAAACGAAATTTAAAGTTACAATGTAACAGGAGAAATAAAAAAAGTCCTTAAATTTCATTAAAATAAAAGTGGGAAGTTGGGTTGTAAAACAATTCAGAAGAAATGATTTCAGAAAGGTTTTATTTCCCTTCATTCTACATTAAGTACTTTTTAAGTAAAAGAAGAAGCTGTTTTGTGCTAGTGTATTAATTGTAATTCATTCTATCAGAATAACCAGTAAATGCCTTTTTTTCAATTTTTCGAAATTTAATAAAGCAATACATGGACCGTTGATTTTGAAACTGAGGCAAGTACATTTTTGAAAAAAAAAATAGTTAAAGCAAATCTTATCACAAATTAATATAAAATTTATATTTTTAATCAATTCACAATAACTATTTTTTAACCATTTATCTACTGGCGGTATTTATAAGTACGATTAAATTAACGTGTTATGCAATTCATTTAATACATCCATTAGTTGTAATACAGTTTAGAATGAGTTATAGATACATTACTTTGTCTTGTTCCAAAAGCATTATTGGTTACACAAAGCAAAAATGTTTTTATAAGGATGATTCCTGTTGCCTTTGCAACTTTTCAGCTTTATGGGCGTTGGGGGGGGGGGGGGGGGCGAATTTTCAATTCGGAAATATTTCTATATTTCTATTGTAAGAACATTATATTTGCACATCTCCTAATTATACAAAATACTAAGTAAAAGATTTAAAATAAAAGATTTGAGTGGGATTATAAATATTGCACAAAATCCTTATAAATTCCAATTTAATAAATCCTTCTAAATATTTCAATCCTTCTAAAATCCTTCTAATATTTATTAAACGATTATGTAAATTTTCTAATGTAGTTTAAACAATTCCCGAAAAATGCTTTAGAAAATAAAATTTTCATGAAATCATAATTCAGTACATAAAGGGTTAATATAGGTATAAATTTGTTACTAGTAACTTTTTCGGTCAACGATATTTCAAAAGCGTATATTTTGAATATGAAGCTAGTTCACTTTGAATGGAATTCTTTTTTATGTTGTACAATTTTAACAAGCACAATCATGATTTAGCAGTTCTTCCACAACTCTGCTAACTCAGCAACATTGGTAAGAAATTGTTTTATTATTATTTATAGATATATGCATACAACCCATTGCTGAATATTTGTTATTCTTCTTCTTTAGCTTTTTCGTATAAACTGAATTTTTTTTTTGTTGTTGTATGTTTTATAAAGAAGAATTAAATATTGAAATAAACACATTAGCCCGTAACCTTGGTTCAATTTCTAAAAAAAAAAAAAAAAAAAAAAAAAAAAAAAAAAAAACGGAGCTCTAAATTTCTCGAGTAATAAGAACCATAGTGACTTTTCCCGTCTCGCCAACCGGCATATTTGCATTGTTCTGAAATTAAAATGGCCATTAAGAGCACTAAGCCCGTCAAACTATTGACTGCACAACTGCTGACTGCTTTTCTTGGTTACGTTTTGCTTGTATATTGAGCATTTTTGTGTAGTGATCATCGTTACTGTAAGTGATATTTCGTCCTCCCAAATAAATGTTCTATATTTGTTAAATATACCTCTCAATGAATTAGAAGCAGTTGATTAAGAACCAGGACTGATTATGTCATATCCAATCTTTTCATAACCTTTATTCTGTTTTATTACTAAAGCGAGATTTTGAGCTTTCGAATTTTATTATTAGTACCGAAACTTGGGAGCAATAATAGCAAATGTCGCAACCCAGTGAATTATATAAATTTAAAAGCATAATTAAGATTCTTAGAATATGTTTAACAAAGATTATTAGCAAACTAATAGAACAATTGGTGGGAGACGAAATGTATAATAACGAAATTGAAGATCTTAAAATTCCATTTATTGGAAAACCGGGGCAAGATTGTAAGTTAGATTAAGAAATTCAAAACTTATTGATAACTTCGCAAATACACTCGAAAAAGGTGTACCGTCCAGCCAGGAATATCGCTGTAGAGATGCACTGATTAATTTTTATGCATCCCAAGCGAGAATTCTCGGTCTTCACCGTTCATGTGCTCTTGACAGTATATTTTGTATAAATTAATAATTATAAATTAATTTAATTAATTTAACAGTCAAGTGCAAGTATTACTCGCGCTCAGAGGGTTCCGTACAATAAATATATAAACTATTACTTTATTATAAAAAAATTCTTTTCTAAAATAATAATAAAACTTTGTAAAAAACTATACATAGCTGTATATACTCGTACTAGAAAAGTATGAATGGATATACCATAAAACTTCTAAGAGATATGAAGTATCAATAATATCACATATTGCTACTCTGTATAACTCTTTTTTTAAATCTTATCCTAATCTGTTTATGATGAACTTAATTTGGTACTGACAATAAAAGTACTGCATATTTCAACTTAATTTGACATTGCATAAAAATAAATTCAGTAATAAACTTTCCTTTTTACAGTGTAGATAAAACAATTCCTAGTTCAAAGTTTAAACTTGGCATTGTGCTAAGCGTGCTTCAATAGGGGGTCGCAAAATTGCAACGCCTCCTTGGCCCGTGCCAAGTTTTTCCAGTTAGGTTATTAATTAACTTTTAAAGACACGGAAGGCGTATTGACAGATACACTCAATGCAAAGTAGTCGCGAATCCGATAGTACTTCTGTGATTAATTCTAATTAAATTAGCCTGTTTTTAACAATTTGACGTTTAGTGCTTTTATACTGCTACTGGGCATTGCATTGAACAAATATATCATTAAAAGTTGTTATCTTGGCTTTAAAAGCCGATGGTACATATAGTACGTCGCCCTTGTCATTTTGTAAGTCAAAACCGCCTGTGTCTTTAAGGGTTCATATCTCGGCTAATTACGAACGATTTTTTTCGAAAAACTTTATCAACAATTCTTTTATACTTCTGCAACGAAAAGCACCATCAGCACTCATCAACACCTTTGCTGAATGCTCGCAAATCGAAATTTGTGTGTAACGTAAAAATGCGTTTTTCTCAAAAACTATGTGGTCTAGGGTAATCGCGATAATTTTCCTGCAAGGTTTAACTTAATATCTACTTCCTCTAATTTTTTCATAATTTTAGTTTGAGAAATTTCGGAAATAGATGGTGGGGGGGGGGGGCATATTTTTGCACTTCATTTTAGATGATATTTCTCAAAATTTAATACTTAAATTTAAAAGAAATATATTTTTAAGTTCAGTGTTACGACATTTTTCACACGATACTCCACATGATATACAAAGTTCCTAAATATATCTGTGAATGTTTAATAATTGGTAAATATGTAGGTCAATAGTCTTTATTACTTCCCCTAATTTGTAAAAAATTCAAACGAAAAATTACAAATATTACTTGTCTCAAAACTTCAACAGCGGGAATATATTACTTATCTACGATGTTTATTACAACTTTATTGAACACTGGCAAACAATTCTAAAGAATCTAAATCCAACATTTTACTCAATATAATTAAAACCTGAATGTTTTATTTTGGTTAATACCTGTACTGTACTATACTTTTATTTATTACCAATTTTTCCCAGGTATTATTTCAAACAATGGGGTCATTTATACATGTCTGTGTTATATGCTTATCTCTAAAAAATAGTCATAAAAAGTTTTTTATTCATCATTTGTAAATACGTTTACTGTTGTTTTTGAACAACAACAACAACAAAAAAATATTTCTGCAATTTATCTATAAAAAAAGTATTCTGCATTGGTATAATAAAATAGAAAAGTTTTACTTTTATTTCTAAAAGTACGTTCTTTTAAAATCGTTCACGTTCCAATAAAAATTACTAATTGGTTAGTTCTGTAGAAATCTAAAGGTTCAGTTAAGAACATAAGTCTTTATAAGTACATAAAATTCCATTAAAATACATATTTACTCTGGTCTATCAAACATCATCAGACAGTATTCTCTCCCCCTTTTCTTTTTCAAAAAGAAAGCTGTTCTCAAATCCAAACGGGCAACATTCTGACATAAGTTTTAATTCAGTTTTGTTAGGAAACGCATGAAACTAGAAGGTGTTGTTATTCAGAAACTATGTCATCGAACTGTTTTTTTTTTCGTTTTCTTGTAAACGCAATAAATCTTTCAGAAAATACTGTCAAAGTTGGCATTTTGAATCGAACTTCTTAGCGATAGAAAAAAATCCTGTCAGTAAAGGGAGAAAAAGACCGTGTCACATAATCAAAATCGGTTATAACTCGATAGGTAATTTATTGATCAAAAAATGAAAAAAAAATAGATTCCAAATCGTTTCCATGCTCAGGCTTTCTCAATTTTATATCTCTCCGTTAAATAAATTTGTAAATGTGTCAAAACGTTTTGCGCTTGTTGAGCAGAGCAGTTGAGAACGACCTTAATTTATGTATTTTAAATGCTGGGTATAATATAATTTTTTAATTAAATTAATGTTATCTAATATCCTTCATGTAATTATTATATTTATTAGTACGCATTTAATAAAATTATAAAAGTTTTTCTGCAACTTCAAAATACACAGCAAATTGTTCGTGAAATCTAAATAGTTGGACGACAATAAACGTATAATGGAAAATTATATTTTCCCTAAATGGATGTTTCACTATGAAATATTCTAAAACGATATTCTAAAAAATGTTTTTTTGTGTCATTAAGACGGATGAGCTCTGCTTTTGTTATATTATATTACGAAATAATTTTAAATTCTTGCAATATATGGCAGAATATTCTATAATATTCATTTTATTACTTTTCTTATCCGCATCATAAAAATTTTATATAAGCTATTACAAACAACTTTTAAAAATTGTTCACTTGAAATTTCTGCTTCAATAATTATTTTATGTGTTTGATAAGATATAAATAAATTTATTTGTAGGAGAAAAACCACTTTAATTTCAATCTGTTCCCCATGAAATATTTGCATAAGATGTAACAAAAAATACTTCTAATTAGTTTCCTTAAGGCTTTTTTTAAACCTAAATATACTTTTATTTTTTGTATGAAAGTGTAAATATAATCAGTTTCTCGTTAATAGAATATTTTTTTTCAGTTTCTGAAATAAGTTCTTTCTTCAAAGTGATTTTTATTAAATAATAAAAAAGTGCCAAGTTAAACTGGTGGCATTGCGTTCACAGGCTAGTCACACTAATTGTATATTATACTCTTATTTTTTGAAGGAATAATAACCCTCGAAAAAAAAGAAATCAACAAAAAACACCATTTAGCAAATATTAAGGGGAGGGAATTAGCATTCCCCTCTTTATACTTAACCAATGAACCTCCAAATCTAATCAGGGAAGTCCCTTAACAGAATAAACCTGTATACCAAATTTGAAGGAAATCGGATAAATCTGCATGAAAAATCCAATGTATCTAACTGAAGAGGAGGGGTAGACCTTTTTTTATTTAACTAATGAACCTCCAAAACTAACCAGGTAGGCGCGTTATCAGAATGAATCTACAACAAATTTGAAGCAAATCGGATATTTCTATCAAGAGTTATCGCGTTACGTACATAGATACATACGTATGCATGGCAATATAGAAACAAGAATAAATTACCAGAATTTTAATTTTGAAATTAAGTAACTTTTACATATTTCACAAGGGCTACAGACAATGTTTTGCTTGAACAGTTTCGATTATTTTTGCTTTGAAGCTCCATCATGAATTTTTTTAATATCATTAGTTCTCCAGTATGACAGTCTTTCTACAGCCTTTCTTTCTGCTGCTCCAGCCATGGCTAATCTTTTGCAAAACATTCAAATGCTTCAGAATTTCTAATATGTTCATTTTCTTCGTTCGGTTCCTCAGCTTTCGGGAGTTCAAGTTAAATTCAAAGGAAAGGAATTATAAGAAAGGGGTATGTACTCGTGGTTCGAAAAGGACCGCTTGCACACAAGGAATATGATAGTTAAAAAAAAAAAAAAAAAAAAAAAAAAAAAAAAAAAAAAAAAAAAAAAAAAGCTTCCAAAATGGATTTTACACACAAGTAATGTAAAAAAAAAAAAGCTTTAAAAATGGATTTCAGTTAAAAGAATTTCAGATAAAAGAGGTTCTACTGTACTATTTATTAAAATTTATTGAAACCGTCATTGCGGGAGATTGGACGGCATAAGTATGGTAAACTTACGCATTTGCGAATGATAAATTCTGTGAAAATCACGCCATTTTGTGTAACTGCTGTAAAATGCTAACATTTTCTATATGAAAACCGGTTAATGGTTTAAAATATGACGACGCTTTCACCAGTTTATGTTCTACTACAGAAAAATATTTATCAACATTTAAAAAAAAAATCTTTCACTTCATGAATCATACGAAAATATGCATTTAAATTTATTTAAAACATGAAATCGCTTAATGAAATTGAATAATTAGAAAAACACTGAAACATTAATTTTATCAAATACTAAATTTCAAGTAAAAAATTCAATTTAAATTGCAAGCTAAAATTGCATTTTGAAATTCTGTGACTTTTAATGCAAAACATTATTTCTGAAAAGTGTATTGTTATTTTAAGATTTCGTTTCTTATTTCGAAGTTAGTGAAATGAAAATCACGTCATTTTGATGAAATTAAAATAAATAAAAAAATACATTTTTTTAATTATATATACACATCGAATAGCCCTATTCTTTTTCTCGGTTCGAGACTATAAAAATCGCCATTTTACTAATTATGACGTCGCTCGAATATTGTATATTGTACTCCCCGCACTCTGACGGTTACTGAAAATTTCGTTTACACTTAAAAGAATATCAACAGTTTAGAAATTTGTTTCTAGCTAATAATCCATAAAGAAATGAACCCTATTATTCCTTTCGTTTCGAGGCTATATAAATCGCCATTTTACCAATGGATCGTATTCCACTTCCCGGTTCGAGACTATAAAAATCGCCATTTTACCTTATGTGACGTCATAGGAATATTGTGTATCGTACTTATTGCATGCAGATGATTACAGAAAATTTCGTTTACTCTTAAAAGAATATAAATAGTTTAGCATTTATTTATTGAATAACAAACATACTTGTGTGCTTGACATAAGAGCCCGCTTATAAGTCGGAGACAAAATAGCACAAGGAAATATTACAACATAAGAGAAATACACCCTGGGAGTTCCACACGAAGTGTGTGTGCAATGGAACCAGCGGGAATCGAACCCATAAACTCTTACATTCGCAAGCGATTAGCAGACTGGTGCTTTGACCATTCAGCCACAGAGTCCCCTAGTTTAGCATTTTTTTCTAGCCAATAATCCATAAATAAATGAAGCCGGTTCTTCCTTTCTGTTCGAGGCTATAAAAATTGCCCTTTTACCTTATATCACGTCACAGGAATACTGTCCATTGTGATGTCACAGGAATACTGTCCATTGTGATGTCAGAGGAATACTGTTTATTGTGATGTCACAGGAATACTGTCCTTAGTTAAACTCCCTTTTTTTGTGTGTCGGTAAAAAAATGAATGTTTTACATGAAAGAATATTACATAACTTTTACCAGATCTTTTTGCTAAAAATGCCTTTGTGAAATGCATTAACTGCCATCTTGTAAAAATATTTAATTTAAAAAGTATATGATGTATTTTTTAATTAAATTCGCGTGAATAGGGGGCAATATATCTTGCAGAGTTCTAAGTAATAGTATATGGATTAGTAATAATATGTGCAGTATGCCGTGAATATGGTTTGCAATGTGAAAACGGTTATCATTCAAATTTAAATACCCTCATTCGGCTCAGCCGCAGACAGATTCTGTGGAACCGCAAAAATTAGGACTTAATTTTATTCGGTTTTAACCGGTTTCAGGGTTGTATTTTTAACATCACGCCAAAACAAAATATTTCAATCTCCATCAATTTCTTACCTCCGTGAATATATCCACTTAAATGTATTGAAGTTATATTCACATTCTTGATTGTAAATGTCAATTTTTTGGCAGACGATTTTCACTTCTGTGAAATAAATTGATTGGTGAAATTTCAATGCATGAAAATATGTTTTTAGTTTTTGTAAAATTTACTTTAATCGTCTTTTTTCCCCACCATCTATTGATATTGAATTTAAATTATTTTTACATTTCAGAAAACAGCGTAAAAAATATGTTAATCCGTTTCATTTCCTCCATTTTTTCAACAAAAATATCTCCTTCTTACAAGGGAACCGCTTTTGGTGTTGCTCGCACCTAGCATCGAGACCTGCTGCGTTTTGTAGCCCTATACATAAAAGTTAGAGAACCGATAAAATTTCTCTGTTAAAATCATATTTTATATTCTTTTTTATACTTTTAATTTTTTATTATTACATTTTTATTTGTTTATTTCACGCTAAAAGTGAGTTAATTCAGCAAATAGGGCGCTACAATTTTTCCGCACGCTTTATCCAAAGAGTAAATATACACTATTTTTTTTTTTTTAATAATTGATAGCATAAGAAACAAATATTAGGTTTTTATTTTTTTTTCTATACAGACGATAAATATATAAGTAATAAATATAATTCTATAAAAGCTTCGAAGATCATTGAAAAATATTTTTTAGTGAAATAGAAAATAAGCAAACTATTTTCTTTTAAAATCGAATGGAATAAAGTTTCGAATGTTTAAAATGAAATGTCGCTGTATTAAGTACCCCTTATGTAAAAGAAATCATGAAATAAATTAACATTTTTACACAATTTAGAAAAATTACTGTGGATAAATAAATCGGACATTGCAATTTCTAGCTATTACAATTTCAGCTCTGACATTTGACTAGGGTTGCCGGAAAGTCTTACTTTTGAAAATAAACGCCAACTGTTTCCCCTCCAAAAATATGAATATAATGCTGCAATTTTTCAAAATCAAATTCGAGGGTTTTTGAAGGAATTTTCAAACATTTTTCAATATTTTATGTGTGTTATTAACTAATTTTTATTTTTAAATGGTTTTCTTTAAAAAAATCAATGTTAATAGTGGATAAGTGTAAGTCCGATAAGTGGCTACGAAAATTGCATTTTCAGAAAGTTATGCTGCTGTAAAATCAAGAAATATTATTTTAACAGAAAATGTTATCGATTCTCGAACTTCATACTATAAGGCTTTAAAATGCATCAGGTCTCAATGCTAGATGCGACCAACACCAAAAGTGGTTCCCTTGTTAGAAAAATATCGTGAATTTTGATTGAAAACTAACATTTGTATGTAACGTATATATTCAAACTCATAAATCAGTATTAGTAAAAATTATTTACGTTATTCCTTTTAACCCTTTAAGCGTCCTAACTGTGTTTTTCCGTCATGTAATTTTTGGAATCAAAGGCTGAATTAACACAAAATCGATATCAAAGCTATTTTTTAAGTGAATAATACAGATAAATATGCAAGGTTTCGAAATAAAAAGTTCTCTTACAAATACTTTTCATAGATACTATTTTATGAATCGTTAAACACGAAAAGAAAATTCTGAAAGACGCTTAAAGGTTTAAATATCACGTCATTATTTATCTAATTTCATTAGTTATTGATTTTGACTGATATTCATGCTAATTCTTTTTTCAACGAATACTTCAAAATGCAACTTTTATTTAAATTATGAAGTTCCAAGCGAAATTTTTCCAAGCGAAATATTTTCTTAATAATATAATTCTTTTCATTCTTTAATCCTCTAATTAGGACGTCATTTTTGACTGAAACTTGTTATAACGCATCTGATATTCATGCTTTATGTATAATAAAAAATATACCCTTTTTTTTTTCGTTTCAAATATGACGGCATAGTCATTTTCTTTTAAATACTTTTTATTTTTATTTTTCAGGTGTAAATTGTTCAGTTGAAAATTAATTACTGAGAAGAAATTACTATTAAGTTTTTTTTTTTTTTTTTTTTTTTTTTTTTGGCAACGGAAAAAGAAAGATGGTTAAATTTTACAGGAAAATTGTCAATTGGTCCTCTATGAAAAATAATGAAATTTCGAATTATTGAGAAACATATTTCAATAAAACAACTGAAGCAAAGCCTGTGGTCATTTCTGAATTATAACTTATCAATTTGTGAAGATACAAAGGCATTAATTCATCCGATTTGACAATGACGTCATTCAAACTTTCGGACACACATTCGCATTTATAATATGAAAAAGATACATGCTCTGTTATTGAATTGCGGGTACTACTTTATTATCCCGTCGACCAATTTCGACAAATTATATAAACTGCCAAATTACTTGTAAAATTATACAAATTGGCATAATTTTTATTTTAAATAACGAAAGAACAAATAAATTAGTAAAAGATTAAAAAAAATACAAATAAAACGTCGAATTAAAAATCACTTGATGACGCAAAAAAACACGTCTTTAATGTCAAGTGAATATGAGATTTACGATAAGCCATTATTGCCATTTAATATAGTTTGGTGATAGTTTTTTAGTCGACGAAATAATAAAGTAGTACCGAATTGCGTAAAAGATATATATAACTCATTATGTATAACTCCAAAAATAATCTTTGAGTTGAAATTTGAATGGAATACAGGGTCATGCAAAAACGAAGAGTGTGAAAAAAATTATTACAAATATATCAGCAAATAATTGCCCGATCGACTTCATTCGTTATTCAAAATTTATGTTTTTATTGTCTTTTATATTCACTCCTTAAAATAAACAATTTCGAAAATATTTATATACCTTTTATCAGAACGAATATTTCGAGTGTCCGAAAAAAATAGTTCCGGATCATCGAAGTTATTGATATTCAATAGGCTTTTACCCATTATTACATACTAAGTACACCCCAAATTTCAAGTCTCTATATCAATTTGTTCGGAAGATAGAGCTTTTACAGACACACACACAGACAGACGGATGGGAATATTTTTTTCTAAAATTATATTTTTCAGAATCTTCAGTGTATGAAATGTGTAAATCCGCCATTTTTTTTTTCGATTTTAAAACGATTACAAGACTTCCCTATACTACGTATGATGGGTAAATAAAATTGATATCTTTACTTGAATTGTGTAACATTTATTGTAAAATGCCACTTTGAAATTTATACTGTTCAACTTTGGTTTTTGGAAATATGCTGATTGAAGTTAAAAAAAAAAAAAAAAAAAACATCTGTGGTTCGTCTTTAAGTCAATTTGAAGGATATTTTTAAGAAAGAATCCGAAAAATGTGGATTTAAATTGAAATCGCAGAAAAAATTGTTGAAAAAAGACCCCTCCTATATTAAATGAGATATGATAAAACACAAATCATGTAAACTGTATATTCTAACATTATCCGGTTTGATTAATATACTTGCGAAGAACAATCATTTTTTTGTCTTTAAAATTTGTATTTTTCATTTACAAAAGAGATTTTACATTAGACATTGCAGAGATTACATTTATTCATTGTATTATTACTGCTGTACTTACTGCATTGTATTATTACTGCAAATAATACATCCATGTATTTAAGATCAACGTTAATTTTTTTTTTGTGACGGAAATTTTCTAATATTGAATAAAATCTATGAAAAGTGAAAAAGTGAAGAAAAATCCTATGAATACTACAATTGATAGTAATTGCATTCCTGGAAGTTTTACTAAGTTCTTTTAGTATACAATTGTTAGTAGTAGTATTAATGTTATGCAGTAATCCCTTAACAATCGCGAGTTTTGGGTATTCGTGAAATCCGTTTTATAAGGGATATTTTTCAAGAAGTAAACTCGCTTTGTTTTCCGATAATTTCAATCCTTGTATTAAGGCTAAATCTAGTTATTGCAAGTGAAATTTTTCTGAAAAAATTGTATGGGAAATTTTAAAGCTTCAATAGAAACTTGTTGAGAAAGCAATAGAATGCGATCCGTAATTGGTGAGGTGTCTTAAATTTAAAAGATAAATCGAGACCGCAACCTTTCCTTATATGGAAATTCAAAACAAAAGATCTGTTCTTCCAAATAATCGTATATCAATAAATATTTTCAGCCGTCAACTAAAAACTAAACATTTTACAATATATTTATAATTATTGAAATTTATTTACAACATGTATTTTTTAATGTTTTATAAACGTACTTTTGTGTTTCTATTGTTTCTTTCCAGTTATAAAAATCATAAAACCTACCCTCTTTTATGCATGGAAAGGCAGTGAAAATTCCTTTATATGGACATAATTTTTTTACAATTAAAAAAAGGATTTTTTTTTAAAAAAAAAGCTTTAATTTCATTTCTTAAACAGAAATGCTGGAATTAAAGATATAGATTTATGATATATTTTTTATTCCTGATTAATTCTGAAGTTTTCTAACTGAAATAGCAACAGTCATGAACTTTAAATATAAATTACTATTGATATAAAAGGTAACCGACATTTAATTAACAAAAATGTGTTTTTAAGTCATATACATAGGGCATATTTAAGACACTTTACCCTTCGGAACTTTTATATTTCACGTTACACATCCTGTACTAACATGTTTCGTATAGTAAAACAGAAAATTACATATTTGTATCATCTGTAATTATACATTCAGTTATAATATTATTAAAGAAATTAACCAATAAATATGCTTAAAATAAAGTAATTAAATTGTTTTTTAATTGCAACAAGAAATTAATTGAAGGTAAATTTTTCAGTTATATTTATTTTTTCAATTGTTTTTATAATGAAAATCTTCATTAGAATTTTTTTCTGATCCTTACTAAAGAAAGTTTAAAAAACAATTTAATAAAAATGTGTTTTTAATTAATATATATAGAGCTTATTTAAGAATTTTTTTACTTCAAGACTGTAATATTTCAAGTTACACATCCTGTACTAATATGTTTTGTATAATGAAACAAAACATTACATATTTGTATCCTCTGTACATTCATTTATAATATTATTAAAGAAATTAACCCATTTAACCCCCACCCTTTAACATAAAGTAATTAAATTGTTTTTTAATTGCAACAAGAAATTAATTGAAGGTAATTTTTTCAGTTATATATATATATATTTAATTGTTTTTTATAATTGAAACTTTCATTAGAATTTTGTTTGAACCTTACTAAAGAAAGTTTAAAAAATAATTTTTTAATTAGTAAATATTTTTTGAGAATGAATACGTATAACTGCATAGTATTTTTTTTTTCTTTTTTTACTGGAGATTTCTTATTATATATCTAATGTATCTGTGGATAGCGAAAATTATGAAAATCCAAAACATTTATCGCACCTGAGTATCGAAATATGACTTTAATAACACTTTACGTCTCGCTTTGACTTTATATAACACCTTAATTAGGTGCGATGAAAAAAAAATAATGTAATTAACAGCTTGGCGTACAAAATATCGTCAATCCATATTATATCCGCTTTAGCAATATGTTCAGAGGATGATGAATGAGGTAATGTAACAACTAGCTTGAATCTAAGGAAAAGAAAAAAAAATGTGTATATTGTAGCATGTCAGGCAAAATTTCAACATCATCCATCAACATTTTATAGCATATGATTACAAATATAGAAACATCTACTTCAGTTTACGGTGTTGCATTATTTTAAAAAAGAAAGTAATAAAACATAAAAAAGAAAATACATATAATGTATATTTTAGGAATTATTGTAAGTTATTGTAAAGTTTTATTGCAGTTAACATAAATCTTATTAAATGATGTAGATAAAAATAATGGAATTAGTAGCTGGACGTACAAAATAGCGTAATTTATAATATTTTACCGGTTTTATCAAACAGTTCAAGGAATGATGGATAAGGTGCTAGCTTGAACCTAAGGAAAACAAATATATATATATATATATATATATTCCACCATGTCACGTAAAATTTCAACAACATTAATCAAAATTTTACAGTATATTATTATAGATATAGAATAATCTACTTCAGATTATGATGTTGCATTATTTTAAAAAAGTATAAAATAAAATTATAAAAGTATAAGAGTATAAAATGTAAAAGAAAATACACATAATGCATATTTTAGTTATGCAGTTATTGCAATGCCTCTTTGCAGATAACATAAATCTTATTAAATGAAGTAGATGTAATAGCTGGACGTATAAAATGGCTTCGGTTTATATTTTATCAATTGTATTAACACTCTATTAAACCGTTTAAGGAGTGATGGATGAAGCACTTAGGATCAAACTAGCATAAGCTAGCTTGATCATAAGGAAATAAAAAAAAGTATGTATTATAGCATGTGAAGTAAAATTTCGACAACATTAATCGAGATTTTACAGTACTTGATTATAGATTTAGCAAAATCTACTTGAGATTACGGTGTCGCATTATTTTCGAAAAAAAAAAAGAAATTATAAAATATAAAAGAAAATACTCATAATGCATATTTTAGTAATGCAGGTATTTCAAAGCTTTATTGCAGTTAACACAAATCTTATTAAATGAAGTAGATAAAAATAATGTAACAGCTGTACGCATAAAATAGCTTTAGTATTTATTTTATCCGCTTTATTAAACTGTTCAAGGGATGATGAAATAGGTGCTAGTTTGATCCTAAGGAAATAAAAAAAAATATGTAGTGAAACATGTCAGGTAAAATTTCAAAAACATTGATGAAAATTTTACATTAAAGGATTATAGATTTAGCAAAATCTGCTTGAGATTACTGTGTCGCATTATTTTAGAAAAAAGAAAGTATAAAATATAAAAGAAAATACACATAATGCTAATTTTGGTAATGCACTTATTGTAATGCCTTATTGCAGCTAACATAAATCTTATTAAAAGAAGTAGATAAAAATAATGTAACAGTTGAACGTATAACACAGCTTCAAGTTATATTTTATCGGCTTTATTAAACTTATCAAGGGAAGATGAAGGAGGTGCTAGCTTGATCCTTGAGGAAAAGATAATATAAAAAAATATGTATTCAAACCTGTCAGGTAAAATTTCGACAACATTCATAAAACTTTTACAGTAAAGGATTATAGATTTAACAAAATCTACTTGCGATTACGGTGTGTCATTGTTTTAGAAAAATGAAAGTATAAAATACAAAAGAAAATACACATAACGCACATTTTAGTAAAGCTGTTATTGCAATACCTTATTGCAGTTAACATAAATCTTATTACTTGAAGTAGGTAAAAATAATGTAATATCTGGACGTATAAAACAGCTTCATTTTATATTTTATCGGCTTTATTAAACTTCCCAATGGATGATGAATGAGGTGCTAGCTGGAACATAAGGAAAACAAAAACAAAAAACAAAAACAAAAAAAAAATGTATATATTCCAGCATGTCACGTAAAATTCCAGTAACATTAATCAAAGTTTTACAGTATATGGTTATAGATATAGAAGCATAATACTTCAGATTGTGTTGTGGCATTATTTTAAAAAAGAGAGTATAAAATATAAAAGAAAATACACATAATGCATATTTTATTAAGGGGACGAGGGACCTTAAAAAACCTTAAAAATCAATTCTTTATTTTTTGAAATTTTGACTTTAAATATTATTCAGGGGATTCATTAATAATATAATTATATATGAATAATAACATTAATAATATAATATAATTCATTATGCATTATGACAAGCATTTATAAAAAAAAAATGTTTTTTAAATTATTTTTGAGAAAAAAATGGACTTTTACACGTCGTCTTAGAAATCTTCGAAATGCCCCATGCGCATTCCAAATCAATGAAAATCCCCAATATTTTTTATAAAAGTTTGGTTTATATATATAAATAAAACTGTGCATCGAATTTTATATATTTGAATATAAAGGTAAAAAAAAAAATAATAATAATAAAAATTTCAAAATTTTTTCGAAAAAATTTCAAAAATTTTGATTTTTTTTTTTTTTTTTTTTTTTTTTTTTTTTTTTACACCTTCATATTCAAATATATAAAATTCGATGCACAGAATTATTTATATATGTAATCCAAACTTTTATAAAAAATATTTGGGATTTTCATTGATATGGAATGCGCAGGGGGCATTTCGAAGATTTCTACGACGACACGTAAAATGCCATTTTTTTCTCAAAAATAAATTTTTATTTTTATTTTTTTTTTGTGATAAATGCATGCCACAATGCATATAATGTACCCTTGAGTAATATTTAAATTAAAATTTACAAAAAAAGAAAAAATTAAAAAATTTTAAAATTTTGAAATTTTTTCGAAAATTTTCATTTTTTTTTCCTTTATATTCAAATATATAAAATTCGATGCACAGTTTTAATTATATATATAAACCAAACGTTTATAAAAAATATTTGTGATTTTTATTGATATGGAGTGCGCAGCGGGCATTTCGAAGATTTCTACGACAACACGTAAAATGCCATTTTTTTCTCAAAAATAAATTTTTTTTTTAATTTTTTGTTGTGATAAATGCATGCCGTAATGCATATAATGTAACCTTTAGTAATATTTAAAGATAATTTGCAAAAAAATGAAAAAAAAATGAAAAATTCTAAAATTTTGAAATTTTTTCGAAAAATTTCAAAATTTTTCAAAAAAAAAAAAAAATTTTAACCTTTATATTCAAATATATAAAATTCGATGCACAGATTTTTTTATATATATAAACCAAACTTTTATAAAAAATATTGGGGATTTTCATTGATATGGAACGCACATGGGGGAACGCGCATGGGGATTTCTAAAACAACGCGTAAAATTCCACTTTTTTCTCAAAAATGACTTATTTATTTTTTTTTTTTTTTTGTAATAAATGCATGCCATAATGCATATGATGTACCTTTGAGTAATATTTAAGGTGAAATTTACAAAAATAAAAAATTTATTTTTAAGGTCCCTCGTCCCCTTAATGCAGTTATTGCAATGCCTTATTGCACTTAACATAAATCTTATTAAATGAAGTAGATAAAAATAATGTAATAGCTGGACGTATAAAACAGCTTCAGTTAATATTTTATCGCGTTTATTAAACTTCCCAAGGGATGATGAATGAGGTGCTAGCTTGAACCTAAGGAAAACAAAAAAATGTATATATTCCAGCATGTCATGTAAAATTTCAACAACATTAATCAAACTTTTACAGTATATCATTATAGATATATAAGCAGCTACTTCAGATTATGGTGTAGCATTATTTAAAAAACGAAAGTATAAAATATAAAATAAAATACACATAATGCATATTTTAGTAATGCGGTTATTGCAATGAATTATTGCAGTTAACATAAATCTTATTTAAGTGAAGTAGTCAAAAATAATGTAATAGTTGGAAGTACAAAATAGCTTCATTTTATATTTTATGCGATTTATTAAACTGTTCAAGGGATGATGAAGGAGGGGATGAAAAAGTATATATGTATTCAAACATGTCAGGTAAAATTTCGACAACATTCATGAAAATTTTAGAGTAAAGTATTACATATTTAGAAAAATCTACTTGAGATTACAGTGACGGATTATTTAGGAAAAAGCGTAAAAAAACACAAGATTTATTAATTCAGTTAATATCATGCTTTATTGAAGGTAACCTAAACATTTTTAACTGAAGTAGATAAAAGTGCATTCCTATGAGAAAAAATAGAAGATAATAAAGATATAACAGAGACATATTGTTTTAAAATAGTGTTAGCAATGTGGAAAAATTTTAGGAAAGCAGTAAGCCATAGTTAAGGGGCTAATAAATTGTATGAATTTTTCTTTAATTTTGGTGGTTGGGCCGAAAAGTAATCTAGTATGTCAGTTAGAATATTACCTAAAGGTTTTCAAAACATTTTCATAAAAAAATCTGCTTTTTTTTTTTTTTTTTTTTGGATAAGATTTAAGGGGTCCGCGAACACAAAAATCTCCAAATTTTCTAAAAAAAACTTTTATTGCATTAAAAATTTCTCTGGGTTTTTAAATGAAATTCTACAAGTAATATTTCGAGCTATAATGATTTTAAATTACCCCACTTTTTTAATTAATTTTAATTTTTTTTTTTTGAAAAATATATATGAGAACTTTTATCACGTGATTTTGTTTAAAAATAACGTGGTTAACCTTCACAAAAAATCGAAATTTTAACTCAAAAAAGAAAAATTATTTTAAATTTTGTCCCGGATCTCCTTAAATACATTTATTTCAGACTATATTTTTTAATAAAATTTCTTACTTAAAGGATATATCTAATTTTCTATGGAAGGCAAATTTACGAAATTTTGTTAAATGTTTCTTAGTTGTAATTCTTTTACTTCCTTTGCGCTTTATTGCTTTTGAGACAAAATTTAAAAACATGATTCTTCAACAACAACAACAACAAAAAAAAAAAAAAAAAAAAAAAAAAAAAAAAAAAAAAACTCATATAAAAAGACTAGTTTGCTTTTTTAAAAAGCTACTTTAGTTTTTAAGAATGTATTAAAGTTTTTAAAATAAACATTTTATTGAATCCCGAAAGATATATAATATTTAATCTTTTCTCCGCTTGAATATGTTCACAAATTTTTATTCTTTCAGAAGATTTATCAAAACTTTATACACAGCTAAATTTATAAAAATAAAATAAAGTTTTAAGTACTTTAAATAATGTTCTTTTTAAAAGGAATATATTCACATATTTCCAATGTTTACTTAGTTTTAAAATCCATGTTGCACTTATTATGGTGTTCTGTTCCATAGACTAATATGGCAGTTTATACATCATTTTTAATTTAAATAAATTCCTTTATTATTTACATATTCACAATATTTCTTGATGATTTGTAATGGTTTATTGTGGTTTTATATGTATATATATATTTATATATATAGGGGAGCCTGGGGAGGGTTGACTCATTACAAAATGATTTTTTATTTTTTAAATATCGAACCAGGAATAAAGTTTCATATATCATTTTATTCGTTATACAATGAGTAATCAAAATAAAATTGCGACATAAGTGTACTACATAAGAAACTTGAAAAATGATTGATTTTAAACATGAGAAAATAATGGATCAAGGCTCCCAACCTATGGGAGGCTTGATCCACTTTATTTTATATTGTAATATTTGTTAAGGGATATAAAATCAGTTTAAAACAAGTAAGAAAAATCATACGTTAAGCATAGTTTATGAAACACTTTCCAACACTTCCTGAATGCTTTAACAAAACTTCGTTATTTAGGGAAATAAGGTATATAAGTGAACTAAGTAAACATTTTAGAAAACACATAAAACATTTGAAAAACTGATTTCAGCAGTTACCGCCCATAGCAAATATGTATTCCAATTCTTTTGAACAGCCCTGTATTTAATCTGTAGTTTGATATATATACTATATAATGGAGAAATTTAGTTTAGCAAGAAAACACATAACAGGTTGAAATTTCTCTTTCAGCAATTTATACTAATAGATTTAAACATACTTGTATACTTTTTTAAAACTCTGCAGTTAACCTAATACCTTTATTATACGCCACTATTTAGCTAAAGTTTAATTCAAAGTAAAACACTCTTAAAACTACCGGAATCACATTTTTAGAAATTATCATTTATAGACGGCCATGTATCCAATTCTTTGCGTGACCCTGTATGTCATTTTATACATGTTTTACAAATATTTCTTAGTAAACCAGATGCGGTTCAGCGTAAAAATGCCTAACTCATTTAAAAATCACCTTTAAGCAATTTGCAATCATACCCAGTAACCATTACGAATTCTTTTGAGTAGCCCTGTATATCAATAACAGCATTTATACACACCATATACAATGCATAAATATAGTGAAACATAAAAGCACATAACATAATTAAAAATGCATTTCCAGCAATCATCGCTACTTTACAGTACTTCGGGTACAATATAGTATCTGAAATATTTTGTGTGCCCCTGTAAATGCTCTGAATTTCGTATTATCCATGAAATAAGTTATAGTAAACTTTAGCAACGTATATCTATTTCATTATACATGTAACAGTTTAACATAATTAAAATACGCCGGAAAAAATTCCCTCCACTTCTATGTCATTATGTAAAGGAATTCTTTTGTGCGGCCCTGTAAATGAATAATAACTATTTTTGGGCCGCATATTGTACAGAAAATGCATATTTTAGTCAACCTGATAAATGCATATCAATTTATTATGCTTGAAAGCATGTAACATCATTAACAATCATTTTAAACAATTTTTTCCCATAGGCCGTAATGTAACGGAAAACTTTTGACTGTCCCTGTAAATGAACTAAACATGCTACAAACTTCATTTGTAATAGGGTTTGTGCTATGGTAGAGGTCACTAACATCCAAAAATTTCAGAAAGATCCGCGTATATTTACGGGAGTTAGAGCGCGTACAGACGGCCAGACGGACAGACGGACAGACAAACCGAAGTCATAAACACTTTTCAACTTTGTTGGAAAGTATTAAAAAGGCAAAATAACTTTATATTACATGGTTTAATAATTATTAAAAATATTTGGGAAAATGTAATGTGTAAACAAACCTTTTTGAACGGAATTTTACGCACAGGAGCAAAATTCCGTTTTAAACACCCATTTTTTCTGAAACTCGGCCTGGCAACAGTAGTTGCCGCACCGTTTGGCTTCATCTCATTGTATTCCACTTCGGGAAATTTGTCTACAAATCTTCCTAAAGTGTTTTGATCAATGTTATGTTATTTTGCAGAGGAACGAATACCTAATATTTCTTAACCCTTTAGTGCGCAGCTTTGCATATATGTAAACTGCTTTGAATTTAATAGTTTTTTTTAATTCCCATATACCTAATTCACACCAGAAAATTAAAATAAAAGTACTTGCTTTAGATAAAAAACAGACATTCCGTATGTAAATAAAGAGAAATTAACCATTAAAACTTTCTGGTGTAAAGTCAAACTATCTGATTTATGTAATGTCTAGAACGTATTCTATTATGAGAATTAAAGTCTAAAGATTGAGTTTTATAAAATATATAATTATATAAAATAGGGTATTTGGAGACATACTTATTAAAGTATTCACTAATTTGCATTATATTAGCGTAAATCAGCAACACGACATTAATTTTTACTTGTATTACAGATCGGCAACAGAAGAAAATATTGACGTATTATATGAAAAGTGTATCCCTGATTTTTTTTCATTATTTTTCCTGTGTAATAAACCTTTCAGAGAATTATATATAATTTTTTCGAATCAAAATAAAAAAATCGCGCATTTAAGGGTTAAGGCTGCTGCTTTCGTACTTTTTAGTCTTTTCCATTCTTTCTATTTATCTACTATAGGTACTATTTAAATGAAAGAAAAGTTCCTATCAACTTTTCAAATTATATTTCATTAAATTTTTTCTTTCCCCCAATAGCAATGTTTCACATATTCATTTATTCAATTTTAAACATTTTCCTTTTTATCACCTCATTTTACTGTAGTTTTACAGAATACATTTACATTATTTTTGAAATATAACCATTAACCCTTTATTATGTACTGTGTGTAATGAAAAGATTTCCAAAAACACATAATTAAGGGATCTTTCACCATCTGGTCAGCCCTCCCCACATAGCCACTATTTAAAGTATAGCACATGGTTATGTTTAGCTTAATTTACTGTGCAATATTTATACCTAGAATGAAAGCTTTATATATCTGCATTACTTAAAACATACTTATTTAAATTTTTACTTAAGTTCTATTTTTACTTATGTTCTATTTTTACTTAAGTTCTATTTTTACTTCAATTATCGTCATGAAACACAGAGTATTATTTGATCATTTTAGTTGAATTGTTTTCTATTAGCGAAGCCCTGAAATTCTTTAAAATATGAAAACTGAAGAGTGGGTCAACCGCCCCCCCCACCCTCCCCCCCACACACACTATGGTCAAGAATTCCCCGTCTCCCCTTATTAAATTTTTATTATTAAGTTTATTACTGAAGCTATTTTATATGCTGTTTTCACTTCATCACTAACTTCAGTATTAAGTTTATAATATATTAAGTTATTTTATCCAAGGCATCTAATAAAGAGTTTACTTAAATTCAGATAATTTTTGAGATTGAAGCATATTCTGAGTAAGAATTAGAATTTTAATTAGTCGAATTTTGCTTATTATCATCGAGGAATTCTTGAATAAGAGTTCTGTGAATATGCGTTCTGTTTGATATCTCAAATTTTGTAGTTCATAAATGGGAAGTAATATCTTATATAATATTTACCTGAAACATTTTGCCTAGAGACGTTGCAACAAATTGCTCTTTTCACTTCATCTATTTCTAACTCATCCACCACACTTACGTCAATAGATAAACAACACACAGAAAAAAAACTGAGAATGTATATAACAAAAAATTAATAAGTATAAGTAAGAGTAATAAGTCTTAATTACGTCCACTAATAACCATATCACAATATATATTCCAAACGGAAAAGTCAAAACATATATTAAAATATTTATTTGCTTAAAATACGTTACTAAAAACACATTAAAAGTATTTAAAAAAATTAAAAAGTTTATTAACAAATTAACTTCAGAACTCATTTGATAAAATGTACACGAATACTTCTTAAAATAAAACTGTTAATGAAGTTAGTATGAAAGGGGGGTGGCATATTATTTCGCAGGTTTCTTTGAGAATATAAAAAATACTTTAAGGAATTTTGGTTTGTGCTTGATCCCGAAGTCTCCTCCGAAGTTAAAGATGGATTTAAGCACTAAAATTGATCCTATCAATAGGAATGCCCACTCGGGAGTTTATATGATTCCATTTATTTAGGAAGGGGGAATCAGAAATCGTTATATAGGTATGACTCAACGAAAATTCATTATCAGATGTAAAGAACATATGGCGGACATAAAATTTAACAGAGGTGCCTGCTTTATCAAATAGAGAGCATTAACATACTTTTTAACGAGAGTAGATTAATCTACTGATCTAATTTTTATTTACAATTATTTATAAGAGAGTCCATTGAAATTTATTTAACAGGTTCAGGAGTTTATAACGATATGTTATCTTTTCGCGTCCCAAATACACTAGGCTTCAAAATGATATGAACACCCAGTTTTTTAAGCATAAAAAATAAGAAAATGTTACAAAACAAACTGAAGTCTAATCAATGTTAGAAATAGAACAAATTGTTTTATTTTATAACAAAATATAATTGAAACAGGGATTTATACATAAAATAAGCTGCATTTTCCCACTTAGACGTGTTTCATAATGATATGAACATTGGCCAAAAATATAGATTAATAGTCAGTGTATACACCAGATCTTTTAATTAATGTAAAAAGACGATCAAGCATGGAGTGCACCAAGCTTTTTAATATATTTTGATCTATTTCATTCCAGTGGAAGATGATAGCAGCTTTATATTCTGAAATTGTGGCATATTGTTTTCCATTTGCGTAAAACATTTTAACCAGTAGGCTCCATACACTTTTTATTGGATTTAAATCAGGAGAAACAGATGGCCATGGAATTACATGTACACCATTATTAAGAAACCATTCCCAAGTACTGTTTGCCGTGTGCATGCATTGTCTTGTTGGAACATTCAGAAAGGTCCGCCAATTTCCACAGCAAATGACAGCAAGTTTTCTTTAAATAGATCTTAGTAGGTTAATGCACTCATTATGCAAGTGGGAAATGCAACGGTTCTTACCATGAAATCCAAACGCAGCCCAAACCATGGGTGAACCTTCACCCTGCTGCGGTTTAGAAAACATATCTGGTTTCTTGCGCAGATAGAGCCAATAAGAAGAAAAACCGTCCGGACCATCCAGGTTGAACTTTTTTTTTATCAGAAAAAATTACTCTTTCACATTCTAACTTCCAGGACATGTGATCTTTTGCCCAATCCAGGTTATTCTGCTGGTGCATTTTATTCATACGTGGTTGGGTTTTCTTTTCTTGTACTTCACCATCTTAAACCTATTGACTACTCTAGCCCCCTCACTGACACTCACTGACGTTCACTAAGCTCCAGGTTTCACTGTAATACAAGCAATATTTAAAGTAACATAGTTCTATTGATTTAATGTATTTTTGATACATTGAACAATGATTAATACTTCCAAGGATTGCATTCATATTCGTTATTAAGTTTTTTTTATAAAATGTCCAAAAAATCATTTATTTTAGCATTTAAAACAAAATGCAGAGAAAACAACATTACAATTTTGCCTTTTTCCAAGACAGTGGGAGGGCTAAACAAGGTACTATTTGACACTGCTATCAGTGGATCTCTGGAAAGTTCGCCTAAAGTTGTTTTCTCATTGCTCATTCTTTTTATAATGTCTCTTTTTGCCCTTTTGGACAGCCTTGGCAGACGTCTCGGACACTTCTTTGCTCCTTAATCCAATTTTAATCGAAAAAAATTTAATATTACACCTGGAGATCTTTTCATTTTTTGCGATAGCTCTGGCCGAAAGTCCCTGATACTTAAAAGCCACAATTTTTCCTTTCTCAAAATCACTTTTACGACCCATACTTCTAGAAAACACTTTGCGATCAGGTTTGGAAATTTCCTAGTCTGCAAAGTATCTTTATATGCTAAATTAAATTTCTTATTTCGGTTTCTTCTTTTTGAAGTGGCATTCAATATCCCTGAACAGTTTCCATGCCCGTTTAGTGATATTTTCGATCAATGTTCATATCATTTTGCAACACCATTTTTTTTTAGATAATTCATATATTCAATGAATTTAAAGTTTGATGTTTCTTTTACAGCTATGTATTATGCAAAATTACTGTATTTGTCTCGAGAATGGAGTTTTCTGATAACTATTTGTGAATTCTTGCCACGATATGACAAAATTACTAGGTGTTCATATAATTATGAAACCCAGTGTATATGGATTGAGTGGTTGGACAATTTGCGAAGTCGCGACATAGAGGGGACACGTGTGATATCGAAAAGGTAGGGGGCGTTATATGTTTACTTGTTTGTATTCGATTATTGTATTATTTTCAGTTTTTTTCAGTTTTCATATGCATTGCATTTGTAATTAATGTTATTGTTAGAAAATGCTCTTTTGTTTTCAAGAGCATCCACCAGATGGCAGTATCAGACAATCATTTTTTATTTGATCTACTGTGACAGACACTCAGTTCAGTTAGTGTTGCTCCTTCCCTTATAGCAGTTGGCAGCAAAATGCTGCTTGATTAAAAAAAAATCCAGTAATATTCCAAAGGAATATAATATGATAAAAAAACTGCAACAAGCCATAGTTGAAAGTATTTCTTTGCGTTTGTAAATAGTCTCATACATCTGTTTTGTTTTATTGTGAAATGTGACCCGTATTTTGACCAGCATATATATTATTCTAGTGTACTCAATCTTCTAATAAATGTTTTTTGTTCGTCCAAAGAAGAGTATATTTCCATTGAAACACATCAAAACATAAAGGTAAAACTTTTAACTTTTTTTTTTATTGTTTACCTATTGAGGAATTTCGTATTCATGCCTTCCATATGGAATAACATTCTAACAGTCGATTATGAGACTGAAGTTATCTCAATTTTAAATATAGTAATATAAAAGAAGAAAATATAATATAATTAAATTCAAAGAAATAATTATTTTCTGAATGTTGGTATTTTTCTTAAGTGAATGATATAAAAGAAAATTCAAAGAATTGTTCTTATTTTGAAATCAAAAGTATTGTGTATTGATAAGAAAAGAAATTATTTTGCCAATTTCTTATTGAAATTTTATTATACAAGTTGCAAATGTAAATTTATGTTTTAAACAAAGAATTGAACATTTAAGAACAGTTTTTCTGAAATCAAAAGTAACTTCAAAAATTGTTCAAGAATTTTATTTTGTTCTTATTTCATCATTAGCATTATATTTGAGTTTATAATTGTTGTTCTGATGTATTAATAAGAGAAAAAGTTTTATTTTCTGTGAAATAAGCAAATATTATTATATCATAATGTCTAGTATTAAAGAATCTCATTATGTTGATAAATTAACTGATGACAACTATTCAGTTTGGAAGTTTAAAATAGAGCAATTCTTAATCAAAGAAGGTCTGTATGATGTTGTATTTGAACCTAAAAAGGAAAATGATGATAATTGGGTAAAAAATGATAGAAATGCTAGGGCATTAATTTATTTAAATATCTCAGATTCACAAATTGTTCATGTCAGACATGCTAAAAGGGCTAAAGAAACATATGATCAATTGAAATCTGTTCATGAAAGAGTAAATTTAACTAATAAACTTTACCTTCTTAGGAAGCTGTATTCCATTAAATATAATGAAAGTATTAAAATGCAGGATCATATTAATTCTGTCTTAGAATTAGCAGAAAAATTAAGAAGTATAGGTGAAGTAATACAAGATGATAATTTAATAGCTATTTTGCTCTGTTCCTTACCAAATTCTTATAGTACCTTTATAACTGCTATTGAAAGTAAATATGAAACAGATTTATCATTAAAATATGTTCAAAACAAATTAATTGATGAGTATCTTAGAAGAGTTGAAACTAAACAAATTTCAACAAAATTTGAATCTATTGCTTTAAAGGGTAATAGGGATAAACCAAAGCATTTGAATAAGCAGGAATTTTTTTCTCATTGCAAAAAGAATAATCACAACCGTGAAGATTGTTTTCACTTAAAGGGTAATAATACTAACAAAACAAAACCAAATTTCATCCAAGATAGATCACGTCAACAGTTAAAAAAAAACAAAACAATTTCTCTGCTTCAACTGCTAGTCAAAATGAAAATCTATCAGATTCTCAAAACTATCATGAATTAAGGGAAGAATCAAATTCTTCGAGTTTTGTTATGAAATCTCAACAAAATGGAAATAAAAACAAAAATTTGTCTTTTGTTATTGATCCAGGTGCGTCTGTTCATTTAGCTAATTCCTTGGAACTGTTCTCAGAATTAAAAAAAGTTCGAATAAAGATACAATTACAATTGCTAATGGAACTAAATTAAGTGCAAAGGGAAAGGGTAAATGTACTTTTAATATTGAAACACTTAATGGTCAAACAAATAGAGTTACATTGGATCATGTGCTTTATGTTCCCGAGTTGGATAGTAATTTATTATCTGTCCAGTCTTGTACTGAGAAAGGTTTTGTTGTAACATTTAAAGATGATATATGTTTAATTAAAAAGGGCAACATCTTAGTCGCAGATGCAAAAGCTGATGAGGGGTTATACAGATTAAAAATAATACCTACAAATGAAAAGGTATATAGTGCTTCAGAAATATTACCCGTTTGTTCTAATGTTAACTGCATTCCAAAATGGCACCAAAGGCTGGGCCATAGAAATTTGGAATCCATCAAGAAAATTCAAAAGGATGATTTAGCTTTAGGTATTACTGTGAATAATTGTTCTCATAATACTGAATGTTCAAGTCGCATAAAAGCTAAGCTAACAGAAAAATCATTTCCAAAAGAAACACAACACAGAAGTAAAAAACCACTTGATTTGATATACAGCGACGTATGCGGTCCTGCAGAAACAAAAAGTATGGGATCAAAAATATATTTCGTTACATTTATTGATGATTACTCTCATTATACACAAGTATATTTTATTTCCTCTAAAGATGAAGCATTTGATAAATTAAAAGAGTATGTTGCATCAACAACAAACAAATTTAGATTGAAGATTAAATCCTTGCGTAGTGACAATGGAACAGAATATTGCAATGAATCTGTCAAAGACTACTTTAAAAACTTAGGAATAAATCATGAAACAACGACGCCATATTCACCGTCCCAAAATGGAGTCGCAGAAAGAAAGAATCGCTCGCTTATTGAAATGAGTAAAGCCATGCTTATAAATGCTAAATTGCCAAAAACATTCTGGGCAGAAGCCATAGCTACAGCAGCCTACTTACAAAATAGATTACCCACAAAATCAACTGAAAAGACACCATATGAACTGTGGAATGGGCATAAGCCAAATTTGAGTCACCTTAAAGTATTTGGATGCAAAGCATATGTGTATGTTCATAAACAGAAGAGACAAAAATTTGACGAAAAGGTCACTGAAGGAGTCTTTGTTGGTTACGATTTAAGAAGCAAAGGATACCGAATTTATATAGGCGGTAGAAAAATAGTGATAAGCAGAACAGTGAAGGTTTTTGAAAATATGAACTGTGAAAATGTCTTTAAAGAAAATCCTGAAGAGCGAATCTCAGATTTAATGCATTTCAATTTTTCAGAAGAAAATCTTGAAAATGATAGTGAAGCTATCCAAATAGAAAATACTGCAGAAGAAATAAATACGGATGATAAATCAGTAGATAGCCCAACAACTGAAGAAATTGAAGATAATTTCCAGAGAAGAATATCTAACAGAGAGACTAAAGGAATTCCACCAGAAAGATATTCTTATAAAACTGAAGACAGTTATTCCAGAAATCAAGATCCAGAAACCTTTAAAGATGTTTTACAATTACCAGTAAAAGATCAACAGGAATGGTTTCAAGCTATGAAGGAACAATTTAACTCTTTAAAGGAAAATGAAGTATTTGAGCTTGTTACTTTACCCAAAGGCAAGCACGCCATTGGCTGTAAATGGGTTTACAAAACAAAGCGTAATGAAAATGGAGAAGAAATAAAATGCAAAGCACGATTAGTTGCCAAAGGTTTCGCTCAAAAATTAGGCACTGATTATGATGAAACCTTCTCTCCTGTCGTCAAACATACAACTATTAGAGCTTTTCTGACCTGGGCAGCTTATCATAAAACCAGAGTATTCCAAGTAGATGTTAAAGCAGCCTTTTTACATGGTAAACTAGATAATGAAGAATTATACATGCATCAACCAGAAGGCTTTCATGATGAAGAAAATAAAGACAAAGTCTATAAATTAAAAAAAGGCTATATACGGTCTTAAACAAGCCGCCAAGTGCTGGAATGAAGAAATAGAGAATACTCTAAAGGCATATGGATTTAAACAAAGTGAAGCTGATTCATGTTTGTTCATAAAAGAAAAATCAAAGAAGACAATTTATATCATACTGTATGTAGATGATATGCTGATGAGCTCAGAAGATGAAAATGAAGTTAATGAAGTAATAAATTACTTAAAGAAATCTTATCCCATAACATCACTAGGAGAAGCAAAATACTTCTTAGGTATAGAAATTTACAGAAAAGAAGATGGAAGTTATTTACTTTCACAAAGAAGTAAAATAAATCAATTAGTTAAAGATTTTCAGCTTGAAGAAGCCAAACCAACTTACACCCCAATGGAAACTAACTATTACAGTTTAGATAAAGAAGAAAATCTCTTATCATCAAATGATAATTATAGACAAGCTATAGGAAGTCTTTTATATATTTCCTCATGCACAAGACCTGATATTACCGCTCCTACACACATACTAAGCCGAAGATGCAATAATCCAAGACAAAAGGACTGGAATGCTGTTAAGAGGGTAATAAGATACTTAAAAACAACGAAATACCTTGATCTCCACATTTCTTCAAAAGAATATCCTAATATAGTTGCATACTCGGATGCAGACTGGGGTCAAGATGCTACAGACAGAAAATCCACCTCAGGAAATGTAATCTTCTTAGGCAATAGCTGCATTTCTTGGTTCTCACGAAAACAAACATGTGTGACATTATCGTCAGCAGAAGCTGAATATGTGGCACTATCACAAGAAACTCAAGAGGTGCTATGGATCTTAAAATTACGTAAAGATCTCAATTTACAACAACATTTTCCTATTAGAATTTTTGAGGATAACCAATCTACAATTAAATTGGTTGAAAGTGAAAAATTTAAATCCCGCACTAAGCACATTGATACAAAGTATCATTACATACGAGATTTAAAAAACGAAAAATGTTATAGATGTCAAATATCTATCAACAAATGAAATGATAGCAGATATAATGACGAAGCCGTTGCCAAAGGCCAAAGTTGAACTTTCTAGAAATCTTATCCACCTGGTGTCAGATTTTTATCACAAAACGGGAGAGATGTAAGAAAATGCTCTTTTGTTTTCAAGAACATCCACCAGATGGCAGCATCAGACAATCATTTTTTATTTGATCTACTGTGACAGACACTCAGTTCAGTTAGTGTTGCTCCTTCCCTTATAGCAGTTGGCAGCAAAATGCTGCTTGATTAAAAAAAAATCCAATAATATTCCAAAGGAATTTAATATGATAAAAAAACTGCAACAAGCCATAGTTCAAAGTATTTCTTTGTGTTTGTAAATAGTCTTATACATCTGTTTTGTTTTATTGTGAAATGTGATCCGTATTTTGACCAGCATATATATTATTCTAGTGTATTCAATCTTCTAAGAAATGTTTTTGTTCATCCAAAGAAGAGTATATTTCCATTGAAACACATCAAAACATAAAGGTAAAACTTTTAACTTTTTTTTTTATTGTTTACCTATTGAGGAATTTCGTATTCATGCCTTCCATATGGAATAACATTCTAACAGTTATACATTCTGATGACGACTCAGTGATGGAGTTGAAACATGTTAATATAGGTTTGTAATATTTTTTAATGTGTTTTTAGTAATGTCTTCGAAGCAAATAAATATTTTAATACATGTTTTGACTTTTCCGTTTGAAATATATGTTGTGACATAAAAATTTGTTTAAAATATTTAAAATTCATCAAAAGTACCTTTAAACCAAGGAGAACTATTGTTAAAACGAGGATAATTCAACATAAAAATATAGATATAATATAGATGAATCCGAACGATTAAAATCTATCATTAAATTGAGAGAATCGTTACATAGGGTATCGTTAAATAAGGTTTTATACTGTATAAATACATACATTTCAAGTTAAAATAAACAAAAAACATTAATAAATAATAAAAATAAAATTAGTGTTGCGGAATACTTTAACGTATAGCACTTTTGGGAAATGAAATAAAACTCCTTTAAAATTTAAATTTTAATGTTTCGTTAAGAGTAATTTTTCCACTTATGCATTTGTCCATGGTTCATGTAGTAGTACATGCATGGTTTATCAACAATAACATCCAAAAATACCTACTCTGATCGACTATTTTAACTCTTTATGTACTGAATTACAAATTCGTGAAAATTTCATCTTCTAAATATTTTTTTGTGATTTGTTTAAACTACATTAGAAGATTTACATAATCATTTAATAAATTTTAGAAGGATTGGGGGAGTTAGAAAGATTAATTCAATTTGAATTTATGGGGATTTTGTGCAATATTTATAACCCCACTCAAATCTTTTATTTTAAATATTTTTCTCATTATTTTGTAGAATTAGTAAATGTACAAATATAATTTTCTTACAATAGAAATATAGAAATATTTCCTAACTAAAACTTCATCCCCGCAATCCTTCAACGTCAAGAAAGCTGAAAAGATGTAAAGGCAAAAGAAATCATCCTTTTAAAAATATTTCTATTTTATGTAAACCATAATGCTTTTGGATCAAGATAAAGTAATATATTTGTAACTCATTCTAAACTGTATTACTACTAATGGATGTATTAAATGAATTTTATAGCAAGTTATTTTCATGGTACTTATAAGTACCGTGCGTAGATAAAGGGTTAACAAAAAAGTTGACTTCTAAAAAATAAAAAAAATTGTGCTCACGACTTCTTGCTGCAATCTTTTTAATTAAGAATCGTATATGCTATATAAATAAAATGCAGAAACCCGACTATTTAAATGTTTTTAAATTTCAAACTATTCATATTTTTGTATCAAAATTTATATGCAAGTAAATGCAAAACTTCATGTATTACTTTTAAGAAATCGAATTGTTCTTTATAATCACTTAATATTTTATGCTTCAATGAAGGAACATAAAAGATGTAAATACTATTTCTAAAGAATATAATGAAATATAAACGGATTACAAAAGCTATTTCAAAAGTATGTTTTTCCGTTTGACAATATTAATATAAAGGAATATAAACGTATTAAGAAAACTATTTCAAAAGTATGTTTTTCTTTTTGACAATATTTTTTTTTCTATTATATTCTCAAATATAGATGAAGTAGTAAAGCAAAACTAGACTTAGATCAAGACATTTTCTATATTTTTATTTTTAATGTCTAAGAACAAAACAATTGCTTTCAAAATGAAATCAAGTTTTGACCGGAAGCAATATATGTCTATTTGTGAAGATGTTCTTTTAGATAAAAAAAAAAAAAAAAAAAAAAAAACGAAAAAAAAACGCTACGGAAGTATTTTTTTTTTATTCTTTGGATTTAGATAATTTCTATTAAATAAATAATTTGTAACAGTAATAATTTGTAAAATCTGTCTGATTTTTAAAAAATAAAAAAACTCAACTTGTTCATTAAGATAGATTTAAGATATATTGTATCATTAACATAATTTTTGAATGCTTCTGTAAGTGATGTGTAAGGCGAAATTTTCAATATAGTAATGTAATCAATGTAATTTATTTTCATAATTATGCTATTTCATATGCAGTGTAACAAAAAACCAGAGTAACGTTATTCCATAAACTTGGTGGAAGCATTGTTGTCAAATTTTATGGAATAATTTTTGTAACGTTACACAATAGTAATGTGAATTCTGAATACCCATAAATGAAACGTATGTCTGACTTTTCAAAAATGAAAAGATCAACTTGATAGTCATGATAATTTTTTAATGTTTCTGTAAGGCAAAATTTTCAATATAGTAATGCATCAATGTAATTCATTTCCATAAATATACTATTTTATATGCTTCATAAATATCCGTACAGTCTATTTCATAAATATGCTATTTAATATAAAATTTCATATGCTAAACTTGGTGGAAGCATTGTTGCCTCAGATTTTATGGTAAATTTATCCTATATAACTGCTGTAACGTTACACAATTATGTGAATTCTGATATTTTCACATTATTATGATGTAATATTATATCAGTTAAATGACTCCATAAAATTGGCGAGATACAAGATTAAGAAAAAAAAAAAAAAAAAAAAAAAAAAAAAAAAAAAAAACGATACGTCATGAAGATGAATGATTTTCGTGTAAGAAATACTGCAACTTTTTTGTTATAGCGGCCCGTAGAATTAAAAATTAAATGCTATACAGTGTGTCCACGTATAAACTGACCTACCTTTATTTTCGCAAACTAGATGCATACTTCCAATTACAAAAATGGTTTAAATAAGGTAAAGAATTATTTTTAAACCGATTTGGGTCAAGAAAAACATTTTTTAAAAAATTACGAAACTTAAATTTTTATACGGTCCCCCTGTCCTATAAGTGATATTTAGTAAAAATTTACTCGATACTAACAAGTAAGACAAAAAAAGTCTCATTCAACTAACATAAAATTGACCGAGTTATGAAACTTTGAAATGCATGACTTATACCACTTTTTTTGCAACTCAAAACAGATGATTTCGGCTATGTTTTCAGGGGTCGTGTATAAAGTAGTTAAACTTATTTCAAGGTTTCTGCGCCCCGAAAGAAAACTTACAACTATTACGATTTAGTTAACATTTATTAGTTAATTTCCAGATTAGTAAAAATAATTGTATTTTAACATATGTTTTATTTTGTAAGGATTTGATGCTATGATTTCTTTTAGCAGAAATTATATTGTTTTTATAAGGTTTTATTTAACTTGCAACGATCGTCTTTCCAGTTTAAAATTTGTACTCGAACTTTAACTCACTTTCAAATGTCCGATGGAAGTTAAACTTTACATACTTACTTAAATCCGATGACAATGTAACATTATTATGATTTTTGACGCTTACCATCTTATACATACTTATATTAGAGGATAACCAAAAAAAAAAAAAAAAAAAAAAAAAATTCGGATAGATTACCGTCAACAAGTTTAAGAAAGAGTTTTAGATTAGATAACATAAACCTGCGATGGTTGTGTTTTCTAACTTTTTTAATTACGTTTTATGTAGTTTTTAACGCTTAATAAAAAAAATTACCTTCACTTTTAACCATCATGCCAGGATTTTTCGCAAATCGTTAATTTCAAGGATAAAAAATAGCGAAAATAAAATAGATGTAAGACTTTTTTATTCAGTTTAATTTTATTTAATTCAATAATTTATTCAATTTTCTGGCTTATACTGGGTTTCTTACAGCTAAACAGCTCAGGCGTCCGATGAGGTTGGGAGGGGAGGGGAAGGGGTCAATTTTAACTTTGAGCTTTTTAACTTTGAAATTTGCGATTTGAGAAAAATCCTGACATGATGGTTTAAAATGAAGGTTGTTTTCGGATTCAGAATCAATTTTCAAAACCTAAAAAAAACATAGTACAACCCAAAATTTGAAAAACGATGCAATCTAACAGCATTTAAAAATATGTATCATTTTGTTAAGAATTGAGGCAGTTGTTTTTCATCCTTTTATATAACAAAAATTCTGTTATTTGTATCCTTTTATATATTCAGTACAAATAGTTATTTTGCAGTAATATGTCAGAATGATTAAAGATTTCAAATTTATATTGCAATGCTAATTTTACTTTCAACCATTTCTTTAATATATCTGACGAAATTATATTTCCATTATATTTCCACTAAAGTTGTGAATGACCCCTAATTTGCAGCAAAAAATAGGCTCCAACTTTAAACAGCTATTACTCGGTCAATTTTAATCGCAGAATAACGGGACTTTTTTTGCCTCACTTGTCAGTGTAACAGGAAAATTTTACTAAATATAACTTATAAGACCTAGGAATTGTATAAAAATTTAGATTATGTAATTCTTCACTAAAATCTTTCTTCGCTTCAAACTTTTTTTTATCTTAAGTCTTCACCTAATTTTGACCACTTTTGTAAATGGAAGTATGCATCTAGGACTAACGGTTGCGTAAATAAAGGTCGGCCACGTTATATGTGGACACACTGTATATGGCGTATGTCAAAATTTTCGACTTATACAAGACCATGTTATAGGGATATCTGACGTATATATATGGGAAACTTCATAAGATACACCTACATTCAGACTTAATGTTCCCGACGCTGCTCCGCTTCGAGATTAAAAGGTAACGAAGCTGTGTGCAGTGGAAAGGGAGAAAAAGGAAATAGAACGCAGAAAATAATTGAACGGCGGTATAAAAAGAACAGAATCTTTTTTTGACGATATAAAATAGAAGATTTAACGAGGTATAAAAATCTTATGAAATATTCGACGAAGTAATGTGACTAAAGTCAACGATTGCCGCTTGTAAGCTAAATGCTGAATGTGAAAAGTGCAACTATTTGTATTTTTGTTTTGTCATCGTCTTAATAAATGTCTGTGTTCATCTTTAAATTGTGTTATGATCTTTAGAGTGGGGTTTCATCCCATATATATGAGATTTAATGTAAGACGTATATGATGTATATATATTACATATATATCTCATATAAGATTGAAATACATAGTCCGTATATATAATTAAATGATACATATATAAAATAATTATGACTTATAATTGGTGTATAAATATGAGCCTTTGTGCTCATTATGTGTTGTATATAGAAGATTAGGAAACGACAAGGCGTAATTGTAATTCTTGGGTAGGTATAACAAGGAAATACCGAAACCACTGTCACACTTTAATTATCCAGCAAAAAATATAAGAAATCTTACTCCATTCCGAACGCAAAATTTCATTCATAAGCTTGTGAATAAATAATATACAAAAATATATTTTAAGGAGACATTTCTGCTGACTGTGAAATGTAATATTATCACGATAAAAGCTTCAAATGATGACCATTTATTTCCAAACAACAATGAGCTTGTGACCATAGACTTAGTAAAAACGCACCATAGTTCTTAACTACTGGCCTCCAAACACTGGCCTCCAAAAGTTAAGGTACAGGGACTGGATGCTTTCGATTGCCCACGTTTTGTCGAATATCCACCAACATTATTGGCGAATTGTTCTTGAACTTCTATGCTTTAAAGAACATGTTTGATTTTATATTTATCGGTGAAGATTTATTGGGGGGGGGGGGTCAATTAGGGGGCTAATAATAAATTTAATAATAAAATAATATTTGTGATAACCTATGTAACAGAAAAGGCTGGAAATGGTTTGTCACTGTGGTAAATGACTATTTGTGTCCTGTTTAAGGTTTGTATGCATTTGTGTAAGCATAGCACTCATGCTCGTGAAGATACTAACGTTTTTGTGAAAAATTCAAAAGTTTTTTGTTTATAGCATACAGGGTTTTCAACCAAATTTAACACAACTTTCCGAAAACTTGCCAAAGAATAGTAGCAACAGTATACTGCCATTAAAATATGAATATATTGAATATTTGATGAGATATGGGCATTTTCATGAGGTAATTTTTAACTGCGCATGCGCGGAAGATTTCAAAATTTTTATTTTATAATTTGGTAGTCAGTATTTTGGGGCAACTTTTATAAAAAGTCCAGTCAAATGTTGTAAAAACTTGGAAAGATATTGTGAGCTGATTGAAAAGTTGTGGAAAATCTTCTTATAATTTTCTTAGGAAGCAAGTCACTATATCGACCCTATCTTTGTGCATTTTCGCGATATTTGACTAGACTTTTTGTATAAATTGTCCTAAATAGCTGACTAGCAAATTATATAATAAAAATTTTAGGATCTTCCACGCATGAGCAGTTAAAAATTATTTCATACAAATACCCATATCTCATCAAATATTCAATATATTCATGCTTTTATTGCAGTATACCATTACTACTGTTCTTTGTCAGGTTTTTGGAAAGTTGAGTTAAATTTGGTATAAAACTCTGTATGCTATAAACAAAAAACTTTTGACTCTTTCACAAAAACGTTAACATCTTCCCGAATATGAATGCTGTGCTTACACAAATGCATACAAACGTTGAACGGGACCCAAATAGTCATTTACCACAGTGACAAACCATTTCCAGCCTTTTCTGTTGCATAGGCGATCGCAAATGTTATTTTATTATTAAATTTATTATCAGCCCCTTAATTGTGCTCCCTGATAAATCTTCACCGAGAAATATAAAATCAAACACGCTCTTTACATCCTAGAAGCTCAAGAATAATTCGCCAATAATGTTGGTAGATATACGACAAAACGTGTGCAATCGAAAGTATCCAGTTCCTGTACCTTAACTTTTGGAGGCCAGTGTAGATAACAGTATAGAGAATATCACTAGCCGAATTGCAATGCACTTTCAGTATTTCCATTTATGGTATTACATTTAAAAGAAGGCTAATTAAAACTGATGGCGAAAATTGTAATACGTCTTATGAAACTTCATTCTGTGTTTACCACTTGCTGTTCTGTCAAGCTTCACATCGCAAAAGTATTTAACATTGCTTTATGTATTACAACTTACGAGTCTTCTGTTCTATTATATCTGATTAATGTGGAGTGTTGCCCTTGTTTTACTATGTAAATATAGTTAATATCGAAATTTGAAACCTCCTCCTAAGGTTCCTGCGTTGAGTTTGGATCCGGAATTCGTATAAAAGCAATTTTGTGTTACAATTGTATAATAATAACCTTTCGTTATAGAAGAAAAAATAAACCATGTGTTTTCAAATTCTTTCAAATTTTAATGCTTGTATAAAAAATATTCTGATTGATAAATTAAAGCAATTTAGATTATAAGACAATTCATTTACACAAAAATTTATATAAATGGCCGTAATATTTAAGATTTATTTCAAATTATACTATAATTAAATTAGACCACAACATAGACAGAAATCGTGACTGCTGTATTTTCATTACTTATATTCTTTTCAAAAGGTTAATCGTTTAAAAAATTATTGCAGTTAATAATATCTATTACGATCTTATGTTACGTGTTGTATTATTTCCAAAATGAAGTTCAAGTATTTCGAATATAAATTACTTAACTTAATAAAAAATAAATCGAAATATTGCTTTATTTCTTTATATTCTAAAGATACAACTTGTGAAGGGATCTGAATAATTAAGCTAAATCATTAACCAGTAAAAATATGTACGACATGATCATTAACATGTCTCAGATAATACCGGAAGTAATTTAAACATGCGATTGGTATTCTAATGAAACAAAGAGTCATTAAGCTTTGTAAAATGTTGTATCTTTCATTTATATTGACATATGCTCTATCAGTATAACATATTTTTATGTTAAAAGCTATATAAACATAAATTTATGTTAATGAAAACTGCGTTGTTTTAAAGAAAAAAGTAATAAGTAATGTTATAATTAGGGAATTTCAGGAAATTCTTATAAAATGAGTGATTGTAACAAATTTTAAGATATGCTAGCGGAAATATTTCTTAGTAATCTAATATTTTTTAATTACAGTAATACCTCGACTTACGTTAGCAATTCGTTTGCAAAACTAGCGACGTAAGTCTATGTACACTGTACACACTGTAAAAAAAAAAAAAAAAAAAAAAAAAAAAAAAAAAAAAAAAAAAAAAAAAAAAAAAAACTGCCAGTTTTCCGGTAGGAATCGGAAAAATAGTTGCCCTTATAGTACTGGAATAATTTCCGACCGAGCTCGGAATAAATTCCGTAAAAATAAGGAAATAGTAAGTAAAACGGTATTTTACTGATTTTATTTCGATTTTACGGATTGTATTCCGAGCTGGGTGCTGGAAGTGTATCATGTAACTTACATAAATAACCTTGATACCACTTCAGCAGGTTATTATTTTATTTTATTGTCATAAAAAAATACTATTATTTATATATTTTGATTATTATTATTATTTTATAAAATGCATATATATATTTAGAGTGTGTCTTACATATAGGTATTTTTATTATTATTATTATTATTTAATATAAATATACTCATATATGTATTTATGCTATAATGTCTTAATAAGAGTAGGACCACACAAGGAGTCCTATCTGTAGAGGGGATCTTTTCAGCGAGTCACGGAGTCTGCAAGCCGGACAATAGCTTGACATAAAATGCCAAGTCGTATTTATGACGGGATACTACTTTATTTATGATACCTAATAAAACAGGCCACACAGGGGAGACTCGGGGTCCAGAAACCAAGATCGCTGACGCTCAAGGGGCGGAGTATGGTATACCCCGAAAAAAGTGCAACTCCGAATCAGAGGTTTGCAGGTCGAAGGAATAAATGGGGGTCAGCAAGGCTGACCGATCATTCGACGGAGGGGGCGGAGGACCCTCCTCCACAATGTCATCACGAGGTGATGTCGTAACTGAAGGAAGAAGTTACAAATATATCGATTCAAATTTCTATACCATGAAGACTTATAAATATGAGTGCGATCCAAGTTGCAGAACCATGATGACTTAAAATATACTTCGATTCAAGTTCCTAAACCATGAAGTCTGAGAGATCGATGCCAGTTGTAAAACTATGAAGTACTAAAATAATATAGAGTCGGATTCAAGTTTCTATACCATGAAGATTTAATAATATGAGATTGATGTCAGTTGCAGAACCATGATGACTTAAAATGAAGTTCGATTCAAGTTTCTATTCCATGAAGACTTAAAATATAGATATGGATGCAAACTCCTAAACCAGGAAGTCTTATATATATTGATGCAAGTTCCTATACCATGAAGACTAAAAACATAGATGTCGGTTCAAGTTTTTAAATCAGGACGACTTAAGAGATCGATGGAAACTCCAAAACTATGCAGTCTTAAAAATAGAGTTCAGTTTGAGTTCCAGAATGACGATGTCGAATTATTTGGGTCGTGTTTTCCCGTTAAGGGATGGCCCTATGGATAAACTGTCCTCGGACATTGTTTCGTCGTTAAGTGTTTTAAATTAGTGAACTTTACCGAGAGTGAAAAAAAGGTCATTCAATGTGCCAAGGATTCAAGTGTGACCTTAACCACAAGTGATCCCTCTCTACAGAAGGTTTGTCCGCTTTAACCTTTTTGTATTCCCATTGTGTGAATAATTTATGTTGTATTAGGGAGGTACAATTTATGGTACTCAAGCGATTAAGTATTAATTGTAATGTTAATTTAAAAAGTAAATTTAATGTAATTACTAATTCATTTTCGTTCTTCGGAACGCTGGTGTCTTATGACACAATTCTATTTTGTTTATTTTATTATTTTGCAAATATGTACATTACTGTAAATAAACCTTTTGTTTATTGTTAACTTTTGGCTATGTTTTAATACAACATGAGTCCATTGTTTTACTTTAATGTAAGTTTTATTTCAGATGACAGTCTGCTTTATGATGCTATTTATGCGTAGTTTAGATAGATCTTATTTAGATATAACTGCGCGGTCTATACGCTATTTCTTCACTAAAATTACACAACGCAGCTTGGGGCGTTTTGGAGATGTGTTTCCTCCCGCCTCAATTTAAGATAATTAAGGTTAGTTTAATTATCAGGAATAGCCAGGACCAGTATTATATAATTACGATCACAAATGTTTGTCTATAAATAGTAATGTTCAAATACCCACTATAATAATTCAGGTATTTCAGGTTCAGTAATTGAGGAGTAGTTAACCTCTCTTACTCTCTTGGGTAATTACCCCCATTACCCAATTATTATTTCCCCCATCCTTCAAGGTATGTTTGGGTAGTTAAGTTGGTTCCGGTAAATGGACCTGGATCTCCCCAGCACTGAGTTGTAAATTATTCCAGTAAGATAAGGGCAACTATTTTTCCAATTCCTACCGGAAAACTGGCATTATTTTTTTACAGTGCATTTAGATAACCAAAAAGGGATATGTAATAAAATTTCTCCAAAATGAAATGAATATATCCTGTTGTATTTATGGATTGTGTTACATGCATTAACCATTAGCAAAAAAATTCGTTTGTAATACAAGAATTTGGAGTAAATCAATAAGTTGTTAACTTACAATTTACTGTTCTTCAAGCTGTCTCGTTCGAGTCTTTGAGGATGTGAAAAAAAATCTTCCAATGAAGTTTGAACCCGCATTTTTTTCTACTTTTAGAAGCTTTTAATAATAGCAGAGTGAGTTTTCTGAACTTTTTCTAGTGACTTTTTTTATTGCTTGTCACTATCACTTGACTGTCGCGAGAAAGTTTACTTTCATAGAACCAAAAGTCTTCAAAAAAGTTCAAACTGCGTCTTAATTAAGGAATTTTTTTTTACAGGCCAGGCAACGTAAATGTGGGGTGACGTAAGTCGGGTTACAACTGTAATGTGGTTAATTTTGTACTACTCAAATCCATTCCCCCTTCACAAATTTAAATTAACATGAAAATTGATAACAATAGTAAAAAAAAGTCCTTCCGGCCAGTGCCGGGAGGAAGAGGTAGCTTTCATATTCCTTATTTTTAAAAAGCCAGCTTATATTAATCAAACACACGAAGCTAAAATTAGTGGAAACCGATTAAAGGAGATTCAATACTAAGTTTTATTAATACTAAATCATTATGAATGAGAATTTCTCGAAATTAGTCAGCTTTATCCAAGCTGCTTTTATTTTAAGTAACTTATATTTGGCTGTCAAATTCGGCGATATCTTGAAGTGCCTGCCATTTTAAGACAACATGGTGGATAAGGCTAACCAGTGAACTTCGTCGAGACCTTAGTAATTCCTGAGCACATGCTCACTCACATCGGAATCGGTTGATATATATGAGTGCTATCGCAGGCAAAACATCAGATTTTTCAAAATGTCAGCCACATTAGAAATTGAAACTGCTATATCTGAGCCATTTTTTAAAATAAAGACAAAATAAAAAATGCTCCTGAATTCTTATATCAAGGTAAAATACTTAAGAAAGAAACATTTTTCAATTTCTAATTTTTTTGGACCTCACTTTAAATAAATATATATATATATATATATATTTTAATTTAATGGCCGCCATTTTGAAACAAGATGGCTGATGAAGCTGGCCAGCGAACTTGGTCGAGACATTGCTGTATACTATCCACATGCCTTCTTTCATCGAAATAGGCGAATACACGTGTTATCGCGTGACAAAGACAAGATCGTTTCAAAATGTTAGCCATGCTAAAAATTCAAAGTGCTATAATTCAACCATTTTTTAAGATATAGACGAAACAAAAACTGCTTTGGAATCTTCGTATCAAGGTCAAACACATAAAAAAAATTTCATTTTCTAATTTTTTGATACCTCATTTTAAATTTTAAATTATTTTTTTTTAATGGCAGCCCTTTTGAAACAAGATAACGAATAAAGCTGGCCAACGAACTCGTTCGAGACATTGGTGTGTACTATGTACAGACCAAGTTACATCCAAATCGGTTCATAAATACGCCTGTTATCGCGTTAAAATATTTATTATCGTTTTAAAATGTCAGATCCACAATGGAAATTCAAAATGCTATAACTGAGCCGTTTTTTTAAATATAGACGAAACAAAAACTGTTCCGGAATCTTTGTATTAAGGTCAAACACATACAAAAAAGATCTTTTTCATTTTCTAATTTTTCGGTACCGCCTTTTAAATTTAAATTTTTTTTTTAAATGGCCGCCATTTTGAAACAAGATGGCGGATGAAGCTGGCGAACGAACTCGGCCGAGATATTTGTATGCACTATGTAGACACCAAGGTACATCTAAATTGGTTCATAAATACGCCCGTTAACACGTGACAAAAATCAGGACGTTTCAAAATGTCAGTCACACTAGAAATTCAAAGTGCTATAACACAGCCATTTTTTAAGATATAGACAAACAAAAACTGCTCCAGAATCTTTGTATCAAGATCAAACACATAAGAAACTAATATTTTTCAATTTTTTGGTACCACATTTCAAATTTTCAATTTAAAAAAATTAAATGGCCTCCATTTTGAAACAAGACAGCGGATGAAGCTGGCCAACGAACTCGGTCGAACATTGGTATGTGCTATGTATATATGAAGTTACATCCAGATCGGTTCATAAATACGAGAGTTACAGTGTGAGAAATGTCATGGATATAGATATATATATGTATATATATATATATCACATTTGAAAGGAGTGTGGTTTCGGGGTCTGGGGGTTATGATCGATGAAAATATACCAATATATTTTTTAATGGCTTTTTTCTGAACGGCTGCAATAGGCTGCTTTTTTTTAATGAAAGCTACCTAAAAACATTAGTCGTTTTTCAGGTTTGATACTATTTGATATCAAAACTATAAAGTATATAATACCTATATAAACTATATAGACTATATATGAACTATAAAATATGTAATTTTATGCCATAATATAATACATAGATTAGTAGTAATACATTTTAGAATGCGTAATAGATACTTTACTGTATCTTATTCCAAAAGCATTATTGGCAGAACAAAACAAAAATGTATTTAAAAGGATGATTTCTTTTCCATGTGTATCTCTTCAGCTTTCTTGATGTTGAATGATTGGGAGTGAAAAGTTTCAGTTGGGAATTATTCTTATTGCTTTCTTATATCTTCCCAAGAAGAAAGTATTGGATTCGTGAAAAATTTCGACTTTCGGTTTTCGACGGATTTACACGTTTTAGGGGTCGGAGATTCCGAAAAACGTTTTTACAAAATGTCTGTCTGCGACACAAATTTTGTGGGCGCTCTATCTCAAGAACTAATACACGGAATCGAATAAAAATTTATATTCAGTTAGTTCCTGATATAAATTGATGCTGAATTGTTTTTGGTGTAAATCGCTCAACAGGTGACGCTGCTATGCAACATATTTAACGATTTCCACAATAGCTCAATCTCCAGAACTAATGCGCGGATTTTTATTAAACTTCAGATTCAGTTAGTCCTTGACATGAATTGACGTTTTATAGGTTTTGGTGTAAATCGCTCAACAGGTGGCGCTGCTGTAATGCATTTTTTACAATTTCCGCAATAGCTCTATCTCAAGGACTAATGCTTGGATTTTCAACAAATTTCAGATTCAGGTATACCTTGATATGAATTATTACTGTTTACGCTGCTATGCTGAATTTTTCAAAATTTCCACCATAGCTCTATCTCAATAACTAATGCACGAATTTTCATCAAACTTCAGATTTAGGTATACCTTGATATCAATTAGTGCTGTTTATGTTTTGGTGTAAATCACTCAACAGGTGGCGCTGCTATGCTACATATTTCAGTATTTCCACTATAGCTCTTTCTCAAGAACTAATGCATGAATTTTCATCAAACTTCAAATTCAGATATACTTTGATGTGACCTGGTGCTAAATTGATGTAATTTCTTGTACTATTTAAATGATTTATTTGATGTGATTTATAAAGAAGAAATTTTTGTGATGGCCACAACATACTAGTATTTCTATTGTAAGAGCATAATATTTGTACATTTCTTAATTCTATACAATAAAATAAAAAGATTTTAAATAAAAGATTTGAGTAGAGTTATGAATATTACACAGAATCCCTATAAATACAAATGCAATTAATTAATTTTAATTGGCAAAATCCTTCTAAAATTTATTAAATAATTTTGTAATTCTTCTAATATAGTTTCAAAAATTCTCTAAAAATGCTTTAGACGATGAAATTTTCATGAAATCATAATTTCGGACATAAAGGGTTAAATCTGTAACTAGTTACATGATATGAATAAACTGTAAATACTTATACTGTACTTCGTTTATAGCTGATTATTTAGTTTGGTGATTTGTAAACATAAGTTTAATACACGATAAAGTATAGGGTATTCATAAAAATATGCCCCAGTTCCAATAGTATATTCTAACAGTTTAATTTAGACTACAGCAAATCATACGTCAAAATGAAGGTAAACTAACCTAATTTTTCTTGCAAATGTTAAACGTTTAGTTATACGGCACACGTTCAACCTAAATTTTGATTCTTCCCACACTTCGGTACCACCTTAAGTCCCGACTAATTGAGGCAATAGCCTCTTCAATTCTGTGTCTCAATTGTCGTAAATCATTAGGTAGCGGTGGAACGTAGACACGATATTTTATAAAGCCCCAAAAGAAAAAAAAATCCCATGTCTCTAACCAGCGCTGAGGAGCCGGTGGGAAAAATTAACGTCTCCGATTCCGGGAAATTTAACAGATCCAACACCGACTCCGACTCCGAATCTTTCACTCAAAAATGGGCCTGACTCCAACTCCAACAACGCAGTCCTGCTTGTAAAATGGACGACTCCGACTCCGGGAATTTTAACAGATCTGACTCCGACTCTTTCACTCAAAAATGGGCCTGACTCCAACTCCAACAACGCAGCCCTGCTTGTAAAATGGACGACTCCGACTCCGGAAATTTTAACAGATCTGACTCCGACTCTTTCACTCAAAAATGGGCCTGACTCCAACTCCAACAACGCAGTCCTGCTTGTAAAATGGACGACTCCGACTCCGGGAATTTTAACAGATCAGACTCCAACTCTTTCGCTCAAAAATGGGCCTGGCACCGACTCCGACTCTGCAATCCTCGCTCTAACGGCTTTTAAATCTTCTGCCGGCAATAACGCTTTACGACCAGGAGTCGCCATATTGCGTATGAGGCAGATCAAGGGAGTTAATAGCAAAGTAGTACTCACGCATGCGCTTATCTGAAACTGTTTAATCTACTCTTTACATGTGACCATGAACCAACAATCTCAATGCTTACAGTTGATTCAATTAAAGTTTATACCAGGGATATTATTTATGAAAAACCTTGTATATGATGTAACTCAAATGGTAAAGAAAGATAGGGCGTTTCCTTATGTTTGAGCTGTTTGCGTATATAGAATAAATTATTTCTGATACGGTTTATTGATATTAATTACGCTATAATGGCTTAATAAATTGTTTTGAAGTTTCAGAATTTGAATTCCGTTTAACCCTTTATGTACTGAATTATGAATTCATGAACATTTTATCTTATAAAGCATTTATCGTGAATTTTTGAAATTACATTAGAGGATTTATATAATCGTTTAATAAATTTTAGAAGTATTGAAGGATTTAGAATGATTAATTAAATTTGAATTTGTTGGGATTTTGTGCAGTATTTATACTACCACTCAAATCTTTCGTTTTAAGTATCTTTCTTAGTATTTTGTACAAGTAGGAAATGTACAAATATAATGTTCTTACAATAGAAATTGAGAAATATTTCCGTATTGAAAAATCCCCTTCCCCCAACTCCCAGAAAGCTGAAAAGATGCAAAAGCAAAAGAAATCACCCTTTAAAAAATATTTTTGATTTGTGTAACCCATAATGCTTTTGTAACAAGGTAAAGTAATGCATCTATAACTCATTCTAAACTGTATTACTATTAATCGATGTATTAAATGAATTTTATAATTTTTTTAATGGTACTTATAAGTACTGTCAGTAGATAAACGTTTAAATGTAAAATTTGTTAAAAGTGTATTTGACATTTCTCAGCTTTTTTTAGTGCTCTTTTGTCTTTTCAACAGCCATGAAAGCATGTATATCTACTTGTGAAAGATAATTTAATTATTTGTGAAAAAGCATATTTAATGACAGACATTATCATGTTTTATATGCGACGCATTATCGTTGTATAAAGTGAAGTATATGTCTTGCTTCACAAAATTATTTTTGTTTTACTGTAAAATGGTACAAACTTCAAACTATTATTGTATTTTAAATCAAACAGTTTGCAATGATAAAAACAGTTTACTTGAATGTATATTTAGCAGAAAAAATCTTAAATAAAAAATAGCTGCGCATTTCAAATAAAATTAATTAGAAGTTTCAAACAATTGTTCAAGGACTTATTAAAGAGCTTTAAATAGCAAAGAAAAAAAAATTATTTAACAGAAGAAAGATAATGTTTAATTAACCCTTTATCTTCAGGGCTTAACTTTCAGACAATTTTTGTAAATGAAAGCAACACATAATCCTACAGTTTATACTGAAGCAATTATTACTTTTTCGGATATGGAAATCTTTTAATTAACTATGAACAGAAGAGGGAAGATTTTTGTTTGATTACTTAGTGAATTTTACTTTGGTTTTTATTTTTTTAATCGTCTAAAAAGAAACATATCGGTTTCTTAAATTTTATTTCAAATATCTACGCATAATAAGGTTGCTTTAATTCATTTCTTATGTCTGTTGACTTTAAAGTAATATGCAAAGAGAAATAAAATTTATTTTTGCGTTTTAAAACATAGAATATGTTTTTTTTTTCTTAGTTCTAGTTATGAAATCTAGTGGATATTTTACATAAAAAATTGTTCGTTTTGAAACAAAAAGTAATTTTAATTATTTAATTTTATTCTGCAATATATTATATAAAAAAGAAAATGTTTCAAAAATTAGAATTATTATATCGACGAGAAAAGGTGGATTATTTTTTTCTAATTAACCATCTTAATTGTTGCGCCTGATACATATTTATCTTTAGAACTTATTTCTGCAAGCGTATAGTTAAATATTAAAAAATGACATGTGGTATTATTTTCATGTGCATCTAATAGATTACGTCATAAGCAATATTTCAATGTAAACTATCATTAATAAAGTATTTAATTTAACACTTTCTAAATACATCATAAAACTAAAAATGCTAATTATAAACGTTATGAATATTTCTGTCTACAACCAAATAATAACATTACTACGATGAACCGTTTTACGCTCTTTTATCATACAACTTTGTATTGTATACCTACTTTCCATTTTAACTCTTTATGTACTGAATTATTAATTCATGAAAATTTTATCTTCTAAAGCATTTTTTGTGAATTGTTTAAACTACATTATAAGATTTACATAATAATTGAATAAATTTTAGAACGATTAATTAAATTTGAATTTATAGGGATTTTGTGCAATTTTTAAAATCCACTCAAATCTTTTATTTTAAATATTTTTCTTAGTGTTTTGTAGAATTAGGAAATATACAAATATAATGTTCTTACAATAAAAATATAGAAATATTTCCTAATTGAACCCCCCCCCACCCCCCCACCCCCACTCCAAGAAAGCTGAGAAGATGGAAAAGCAAAATAAATAATCCATTTAAAATTATTTTTGTTTTGTGTAACCAATAATGCTTTTGGAAGAAGATAATGTAATGTATCTATAACTCATTCTAAACTGTATTACAACTAATCGACATATTAAATGAATTTTATAACAAGTGATTTTAATGGGACTTATAAGTAACATCAGTAGATAGAGTGTTAAATCAGTGAAAATAATCTCTTTGAGTAAAATATTTTAAGCGCAAGAAAATGAACAGTATTTGAATTAAGTACAAATCAAAATTTTATGACTTTTTATCGTTTCGAATGTTTACCTTTATATTTAATGCCTCGGAAAAAAAAAATTATTGTCCAATTTCACATGTACATTCAAAACCCAAAAATAAACACGTAATAAATGGACAGTTTATGATATCTGCAGCATTATGTACTTGGATATTTGATATCAGTTATTTTAATTTAACAAAATAATTTACTCTTCCATTAATTACGCCATAAAATAAAGACAAATGTTTTGAAATCTACGTAGCTATAATATAACCACGAATAAAAATATACAGTAAATACTTCCGAATTATATACCATACCGAAATGCATTATGTATGTTTTGAAACCCCAGAAACCAATATATGTTCGATATTAAAAAGAAATAATAATAAAAACAATGTTTCTTTTGCCACCAATGATTTTCGGAAACGTTTCCAAATATTATTTTTCTGGTGTAGTTATCATTTTTCAGAAGCGATAATAACGGTTTTTATTATGAAAATTCAATTTTCAGTTGAACACTTTCAGCTTCGTAATTGAAATTTTACATGCAAGAGTAACAAAATAATAATAATTTTAATGATGTAATTTAACTTGTTCGTCTGCAAAGTATTTTCATTAAACATGAAAATATTCACTAAAGAACCACTTCCTAATTACATACCATTCCGAAATGTATTCCTTAAATTTAGAATCCCCTAAACCAATGTATGTTCCATATATATACAGGGTGTCCCAGAAGTAAAGGGACAAACTTTAAGAGGAGGTAGGGGACATCACAAGGATTCAGATTTGCATAGCAACTCAGGGTCGGAAAAGCTTTCCTGGCGCGGTAGTGACGACACAAAACACAAGAAAGACAGGATACAAATAAGAGGAGAAAACATGTTTATTATCCTTAGTACATCAAAAAACTAAAAAGAAAGAACATTAAAGGGACAATGAGCGTCATCAAAGTAGGTGTTCGACCCCGGGCTGTGATACATGGAAACGCATCTCCGGCGAATGGAAGATCTAATGTTCTCGAAAATACTGGGAGTGCCCCGGACTTCCCCAGCAGCTGCCACGATGCGTGCAACAAGTTCCTCAACACTTTCAAGCATTGTCCCGGCATTTTTGAAGTACTAAGAATAATAAACATGTTTTCTCTTCCTGTTCGTGTCCTTTCTTTACTGTGTTTTGTGTCGTCACTACCGCGACTGGAAAGCGTTTCCCACCCTGGGTTTCTATGCAAATCTGAATCCTTGTGATGTCCCCTACCTCCTCTTAAAGTTTGTCCCATTACTTCTGGGACACCCTGTATATATATATAAAACATTTATTTAAAAAATGTTTCTCTTGCTATCAATGATTTTCGGAAACGTTTACGAATAGTTTTTCTGGTGTAAATATCCTTTTCTGAAACGAGAATAGCGGTTTTTATTATGAAAATTCAATTTTCAGTGCAACATTTTTCAGATGCTTAATTGAATTTTTACATGCAGGAGTTGCACAATAATATTAATTTTAATGATGTAATTGAATATGTTTGTCTGCAAAGTATTTTTTGTTGAACATGAAAATATTTACTAAAGAATTGATAACACACCGAAAAACTTATATTCTGGTTTAAGAACAGTGATTAATATGCAATAAAAAACTATTTGGAAACATTTCCGAAAAAAAAAAAAATGCTTTTATGAATATTTTTTAAAACTCAATAACACATTGGTTTCTGAGGTCTCTGGAGAAAAAGAACGTCTTTCGAGATTGTGGGTAACCCGGGAGAAGTTACTGTATATTTTGGCACGTGATTATATTATGTTTTCCAAAATTAAGAATATTTTTTCTTTTTTTCACAGCGTGGAGCTTCTTGAACGGAACTTCAAATATATTGCAATTACTTAAATCTAATTTTTATATAAAATTATAAAATGACGTAAATCTCCGTTTTCATTGAAGTGATAATGTACATTATATGCAAAAGAAACGAAGGAAAACGAAAAAAAAAAACAGTATGTTGCATATGCGATTGTCTAAATCATATTTCTATTATACAACTTTCCCCATAGTTTGGAGTTTACATTTATGTTACCTGAGTCGGAATACGACTAATAAACATACTTTTATGACACTATGAAAGTCAAGCATCCTAGATCCCGGAAATAGTATAAACATTGTTTAATAGGATTTCCTTAACATTTTCGTTTACATAAAAAAAAAAAAAAAAAAAAAAAAAAAAAGCGATAAGATGATGCATTTTATTAACACACATAAAGTAAAACATTGTAAGTGATATATTTCGGTATTAATCTTTTAAGCGAGTAATGTATTTGAAAAAAATCTATTACTGTCTGCGTGCTTCAACTGTTGTCTGACGTATATATAACTCGCTTAAACCTTTAATGGAAGATTTTTTATTTTGTTCGAACAAAAATTATTTGAGTCTATTTTTGTTAATTATCCATTAGAAAAATAGTAAATAAAAATTAAAAAATAATAATAATAAAAAAAGGCAATTTAACAAATTACAACGACCATTTGGAAAAGGATTTTTTCAAAGATTAAAATTTAAGACAGAAAAAGTCGCACGGAATTGGTCCTACATTACGTACGCCATGGATTAAACATTAATAGTGTTATTACACTTAAAAATTGCAAGCCACAAAAATCGCCTGCGGCACGTCAGATTTCTTAAAACTTACGTATTATCCACCTGAAACTTACGTATTATCCAAGCATTTCATTGGCTGTTTGGGAAAAGGCTTTTCCATTGTCAGATTTCGATGGAAATCTGATGACCAATTTTAAACGAAATTTCATTCTTAAACTTCTAAACATCCCACAATATTACTTTTTACAGCGTCGTATAGAGAAAAAAATGTGCTTTTAAATGCAATTTGTTTGAAAGCTGTATCTCAATTTGTTTCTGAGTTATTAATTTTTTTTTGTAGTTTTTATTACTTTTTGTCATAGTGGCAACAGAAGTATCCATCTCTGTTGAAAGTAAAGGGAAATACAGATTGCTGTATAGACCAATCAGAAAACGAATAAAATGCGGATTAAACTAATAAAAAGCATCAGATATGCTTTTGATTTCGTACCCTGACGAGGCCAATAACAATTTTTCCACATGGTTAAAAAAAAAAAAAAAAAAAAAAAAAAAAAAAAAAAAAAAAAAAAATTATATTTCTGTCATAATGTCGCCACGTTACTCCTGAGTTACATAACAAAAATTGGTCATTTATGATACTTTTAAATTACTTAATATAAAGTATTTACACTGCTCAATAACAACTATTCAACGATATAATAATTTTCATAATGCTTTTAAAAGTTAAATTTTGTTTAAAAGTTCATAATGCTTTTAAAAGTTAACTAATGAGTTGCACTATGCATTTAAAGGCTAAAAGATATAAAATTAAATAATTCATCCCTTGTTAAAGACGTACGTCGATTTTATTCTCATGAGTGTACATAATTACTAATTACTCATTTATCATTGCTCATTACTTTTAATAAAAGAACAAAATGGATTTGCGGGTTTAGTTGTATATATTTTTTAATAATTTATGGGTGCGAAAATAAAGATAAATTAAAAATACACTATAAGTTTATTCTGAATTTAACGCAAATAAATTACTTATTAGTTGTATTTTAGAATTTACACTTATGTATACAAATGTGCATTTTAGCTATTATTTTAATGTTTAATAAATATATATATATTTTTTGAGCAATGCATTACAGTAACTTCCTTTCAAGAAATGCGTCGCTCGCTCTGTAGTGAAAAATGTCTCCTGTAATAAAGTGAGAAACACAAACAACATGATGTTTAAGAGTAATTCCATATAAGAATCTCCAAGGCTGTGATTAAATGGTAAACAGATTCATGTGATTTTTTTTCTTAGGGAGATGACCATTAGAAATAAATAAATCCAGAATATTAATGCCGTGGGACCATTAGTTTTCATTTGGTGGGGGGGGGGGGGGGGGTCAAATGTCAGAGCGCCGCTTGAAAAATTCAAATTTTATGTTTTGCATAGTATTTTTTTATAGTATGCATTGAAGTTGTCCCACAAAACAAATTACATGGTTGTATTATGTAAGATTGGCCCTTTGCTATTCAAGAATAAAAATTATGGGATATGTGTAATGTAGTGAGCTAGATGGCTGCAAAAATTGATATTTTTACGAGATTTCACTATAGTTTTGACACATATAACTCTTTGCATTGAAATCATCCCATCATTTATAACTGCTGTATGCTTCCCTATGGTGAAATGAAACAAAAAAAAGTAGATTCCATCATGGGCAGACTTTAATGCATTCCTAAATTTTATGCCAAATTTCCAAAAAAACATATTTTTGCCTATTTTAAGTGAGGTATACTAGACATGCATTAATGTCAGAAGCCTCTATAATAATAATAGAAATATAGAATAACTATTCACCTTTCAAAATCACCAAACAGAATCATGGGCACTTAAGCAGTTTTCATGGGGTAATAGAAATCGCATTGTAATATAATTGGGAAATACGCTTCTCCTATCATAGCCTTCAATCATTGCCAAGAATAAAAATACTTACAATTATTTCTGAAATGCATATATTTTTTATTCTAACACGGATTTCCACATGTATAACAATAAATATTTTTAATATGTTTTTGTTACAGGCAGTGAAGATGTTTTAATGAAGTGAAAAGAAGCATGTAAACCAGATGATTATAAGCTACTTCACTCTTGCTGTATACTGTCTGTTTGAAAGTAAGTTATTTTAAACATGGATGAATATGCAAGTTATCAAACAAATGTGCTTGTGGGCCATATGCTGCTACAAAATCAAGTACATTATTTCCAGTTTCTGAACTCACCAGGCGTAACGATTTGACATGATAATGAAATCAAATGTACCTCCAGAAAATATTTCTGAAAAAAATCTCATAGAAAATCGAAGTAGAACTACCCTAGAGCTTGAGGATATGATTTGTGCAAATCACAGATACAAATTTGGAACATTTTGGACACCACCTCGCTATTGCGAAATTCCTAATTCTAAAATAAAAGGTAAGAAAGGGCATGATTTGAGACCTTATACGTTTATGAAATATGAAGCACTGTGCTCAGAATTTGATTCGTTCGCAATTTAAGGGGTATTATGCAGGATGTTGGCAATAGCGAGGTGGTGCCCAAAATGTTCCAAATTCATATCTGTGCTTTGCACAAATCATATCCTCAAGTTCTAGGATAGTTCCACTTCGATTTTCTATGAGATCTTTTTCAGAAATAGTTTCTGGAGGTACATTTGTTTTTATTTTTTTTCCAGTACCATGCCAAATCTTTTTGACTAATAAGTTCAGAAACTGGAAATAATCCACTTAATCTTGTAGCAGCGCACAAATACGTGCAAACACGACACAAAAAATTCCATACGATCGTTCCGAGAATTCCGGGATTCCCAGTGCTGAAAAAAAACGAGAATTAAAATGGGTTCGAAGAACCCCTCGGTTATAGCCCCGAGTACTGGCTTATGGAATGATTGAAAAGGTGAAAACAAGAGTTTATATATCCTAAAGAAATGACACAATGAACCATAACTAACCGAAAAAAAGGAGTCACTGCGCGGGATCCCTCCATACGGGGGATCCGGGAATCCTCGAAACGATGGTATGGGATTTTATGTGTCGTGTTTGTACGTATTTGTGCGTTAAATTGTTGTTAAAGATTTTAACTTTTATATTAAAATTCACTCAGTTTGATTTATGCTTATATCATCATCTAGTTTAAATGCTTCTTTTCACATCATTAAAGCATCTTCACTGTCTGTAACAAAAACATATTAAAAATATTTATTGTTATACATGTGAAAATTCATGTTAGCATAAAAAATATATGCATTTCAGAAATAATTGTAAGCGTTTTTATTCTTGGCAATGATTAAAGGCTATGGTCGTGGTAGCGAATTTCCTAATTATATTACAATGCAATTTCCATTACCCAATTAAAAGTGCTTTAGTGCCCATGATTCTATTTGGTGATTTTGAAAGGTGAATAGTTTTTCTACAATTCTATTATTATTGTAGAAGCTTCTGACTTTAATGCGTGTCTAATATACCTCACTTAAAATAGCAAAAATGTGATTTTTGGGAATTTGGCATAAAATTTAGGAATGCTTTAAAGTCTGCCTATAGTGGGGCCTACTTTTCTGTGTTTCATTTCATCACAGGGAAGCATTCAGCAGTTAAAAATGATGGGATGATTTCAATGCAAAGAGTTATATTTGTCAAAACTATAGTGAAATTTCGAAAAAAATTCAATTTTTGAAGCCTCCTAGATCACCACATTACACGTATCCCATAACATTTATTCTTGAATAGCAAAGGGCCAACCTTACATAATACAACCATGCGATTTGTTTTGTGGGATAACTTCAATGCATATTATTAGAAGTACTATGCAAAACATAAAAATTCAATTTTTCAAGCGGCGCTCTGACATTTGACCACCCACCAAATGAAAACCAATGGTCCAACGGCATTAATATTCTGGATTTATTTCTTCCTAATGGACATCTCTCTGAGAAAAAAAAAATTACATGAATCAGTTTACCATTTAATCACAGACCCCAGATTCTGGGTGATTATTATATGAAATGACTCTTAAGTATAGATCTGGAGTAAACAATTTTATATTGAGTGATTCGGAAAGTCGTGTTTGTTTGGGAAAATCAATTCGTACCGGGAAATTCTGCCCGGTAATTATTAGACATTAGATATCGGAATCAATGTCTAATAATTAAATGATAGAATTTTCCGGTCCGAATTGATTTTTCCCAAACGGACATGATTTTCTGAACGACCCAATAGAATTGGCCTGCACGGCCTCGGAACGGAGAGTTTAGAGATATGCACAGAATTTCGCCTGTCTTCAAATGGTATAATAGCTATCTGGTGTTTCTGACTTCGTAGAATATGAGGATTAGTTAACCAAATTCTTTTGAATGTCACCGTGCTGCAGAGCGCGCTGTAAGACGTCTTCGCCAACTGTAATACATCAGAATTGTTGAGATGTGCTATTATCAATAAAGAACTGCTCTCATGTTCAATGATGTCTTAGTATTCTTTTGGAGAAATGCTCAGTGTGGTGATCCTTACCTACCACTCTTCTATTTTCGACTGCATAACTGTTTATTAGTGATCGCTGCTGGTCACTATAACATAGCCTTCGACTGCATTCAATTTTCGATTCTGTTATTTTCTACTGGGTGGCTACTAAATATTGTAACACTCCAAAAAATACGAATTAATTTTAATCGTTTTGTAAAAAATTTAGTTCTCTTTTTTAGCGTTTGACAATCTTCTATTAGTGCAGACGAATTTTGTTATAAAGCAAATATTTCAAATTATTTTAAAAATTGAAGCCAAAAGAATGATGATTAAACAGCTCTTCGATCGCAGATTTTCCGCAGATAAAATTTTAAGCAATTAAAATGCTTAGGTTTTAATGGAACTTTTATATATAGAACAATAAATCGGTTATTGTATACTAATAACTATATAAAGATCGATCTAGGTCTAGTCGTCCACTCTCAGTTCGCAATATAGAGCGCATCAAAACATTCGTGAAAAGGTGTGAAGAAATCCACAATGTTCTGCAAATAAAATTGCTGCAGAAGAGAACGTGAGTTGCAGAACTATGCAAGTTATTATAAATGAAGATGTGGGTTGTTTCCCTCATCTCAAAAGAAAAATTCAAGGTTTGCCTGCTGCACAAAGAATAAAAAGATTAGAAAGAAGGAAGAAAGTGATGAATCGGCATGGTAGGAAAGTTGTTGACAGAATAATATTTTCTGATGGGATGCTACTTTCCACTGAGCAGTGTTATAATGCTAAAAATGATGTCGTACATTCAGCAACCCTCGAAGATATACCTGAAACCTTTCGAACTGTTAAACGCTTTCAGAACAAGAATTTTGTTATGGTTTGGACTGCAGTGTCAAACAATGGAAAATTGCCTTCGAAGTTCATCGATAAAGTGATAAAAATCAATGCGAATATTACAAACAGGACATATTGGCTACATATTTATTGCCACTTACTCCCAAAAAGAATTGGACATTTCAGTAAGATTCTGCACCTTCGCATCGAGCTAAATCAACACAGCCTTGGCACCCTGTCAATTGTCCGAACTTTATCATGCAAGAAGATTGATCATCTTCTGCATCGGATCTAAATCCCTTAGATTATTGCGTTCGTGAATTTTAGAAGGTAGAGTAAATAGCAACAAACACAGAAGTTTGGACTCTCTCAGAGCTTCCATATTGCGTGAATGGTACCGATTACCAGTTAAAATGATTCGTGCCACGGTCGAACAATAACATAACAGATTATCTTGGTAATCTCTAAAGATGGCGGTCAATTCGAGTAAAATTATTTTCTGGTAAACTTTCATCTTTAATGTTCATCATATTAGTGTAGTTATCATTTTCTATTTTATATTTGTATTAAAAAATGACTGAATATTTGTAACAGTATTTAGTAGCCACCCTGTAAAGATGACGATATCCCAAAGGCAGATTATTTATTCGGTCATGAACCAATCTACCCAGAATCTGCCAAATCACCACATATATATTTATTTATGTATATGACAACTAGATTGTGCATATAATATGCAGGATCAGATCGATTTATTATTCCATTAAAGATTGCATAAATGTCTGTGTGATCAATAAGTGTTTGCAAACATAAATTATAATATGCTGTTTAAAATTTAACTAATTCACTTAACTTTATAGTTTTAATTATCTTCTTTGAAATAAGTTAATTGAAACTTACAAAACAATTCACTAAATTATACGTAATCACTGCGCTTCATAGAATAGTAAAATATGAAATTATGGCAATGATTTTTATTTTTATTTTTTTTGCTTGTAACAGGTAACATAGGAAAACACACGATAAAAGAAAAGAAACGAACTGAAAACGGAATATTTATAATAAATCTTAAGCTTAATGTTTCATTACCACCTGAAAGTGGTAAGTTATTATTTAACTTTTAACACTCTGAATTAGAGCTTTTTATATGATTGTATCGGGGAATTTATGTTGGGAATAAAACAGCTTTAAATACTGCTTAATCCTTTATGCATTGACCGTACTTCAAAGTATCATTAATAAAATTAATGTAAAACTCTTTTATCATATCTACTGGCCGTTATACAATTTAGGAAGAGTTTCCGATTTTTTACTTTATCATTTTCTAAAAGCATTATTTGAGGTATAAATCATAAATATTTTTAACCCTTTTGGGCATACTGTTGCCAATTGGCAGCAAATTAAATTTTCTCTCCTTATCGTTTATTTACCGTTGCCTCTTGATAACTTTATGCTTTATGTATTCATTTTGGCCCTATACTTAGGTTAGTACATTAAAAATACCATAGGTGATTATAGTTGTTTATCAGTTAAAAATAAAAATGAGCTTTTGAAGCCTTCCATTTTCCTAGCCACTGATGGATTTCTAACACAAATAAAAAATATTTAAAATGCAAAATTTTATTTGAAAAAAATATTTTTCAAAAGGATATGCTTTTAATAGTGATTTTAAATAATTTTTAGTAAGGTTTTTTGCAACAAATATTGTATGAATGGAAATATACGTGAGTTGCCATTTGGCAACACCATGAATTGAGCTCCGCTTTTATTTACATTTTTAGTATTCTGTTCAATGAATTTTTTGATTGTTTCATCTTGCTTTTTGTCTATTTTTTTCATCAAAAAATTTGTTGTGATAGCGCCTCATCATGTTCAACATATATTTTAAAGCAAAGATACCAATATAAATAATAACAGAAAAAATTTGGATTGGATTGTCTAGTGAAAGAGACATTTCTTACAATGACAGGGATGACGATACACCTTTTGATCCAAACCTTCTGTTCAAAAACGGTTCATACATTTATGATGAGACTGATTGTGATTTACAAACAGATAAATCAGCTAATGAAACTGGCTAGAATTTTGATGAAAACGTTGGGATAGTGAATATTCCATCCACATCAAAACAAAAGCAGCCAGGTAAACGTAAACAGAAAAAAAGTAAAAGCATCAAACTGTTCAGCCAGAACGTTATTGTATAAAGATTATTGGAGATGTTTCTCTGACTGAAAGTGTTTTATCATTAAAATCACCAAATAAATATTTTTTTTTATTTTTCCACCCGTATGTTTCGAGCATATCTCTCAACAAACAAGCCTGTATAGTGTTTTAAAAAAAATTCAAAAGCCACTCAATATATTCTCGAAAGATATAAAAAAGTATCTAAGGATTTGTATTTTGAGTAGCGTGGCAAACTTTAAAATCATAAGATTGTTTGTTAACCCTGTAATTGGTGTATCAACAGGTAGTCGCACTATGATCTTGAATACATTTGAAAGTATTCGGTTTTCGGCAACCATTTAAAAAAATCCAAAATACGGAAAATTATAAAAGTGAATTTTTTTTAGTATTTTTTCTTTAATGTATGACCTTTAAGGTATCAAATATATTTTTTAAAGGAAAAACAAAAAAAAATCATGCACTAGAGGGTTAAATGGATCTTTCCTTCTACAATTGTCAGCTTTCTTGTTATTGGTAAACGTAAAGTGGAAAATTTAAATTCTGAAAAAAAATCTATACTCTCTTTTCTGTATGTGTTATATTTGCTAATTCTATAAATTATTTAAAACTCTATTTTATAGAAAAGATATAAGAAGTGAATACTCAAAAAATAATTATAATAATAATTTCTCTTATTACGTACATTAAGCGATCACTCAAGTTTGGATGTCCGGAGGATTTCAAATAGACTAAAACTATTTTCTCGAAACGTGCCTACTATACTAGTAATTCTAACACCATAAAACGATCTAGGTTAGCTTGTAGTTTCCGGAAATTTTGTTTTGACAGCTTAAATTAAATTCAACTCTGAAAATGACGATTGATATAAATCTAAAAAAGCTCTAACAATTTTCACGAAACGTGTCTCCTATACTAATTACAGCACAAAAAACAATCTATGTTCCGAATTCGGTAACGTTCGTCTAGACAGGTTAAAACAAACTCAGGTCAGAAAATATTGTTATAAATCGAAAGCGGCTCTAACGATCTTAACGAAATTATCCTCTTTACTTATTAGAGTATGATAAAACAACTTAACTTGTTCCAAATTCTGGAAAATTCGTTTTGATAGAATAAAAATTACGCAGCACTGAAAATGACACTATTAACTCGAAATGGTTTGGACGATTTTTATGTAATAACCTTATGAATTCGTACACGACAATAAATATATATATATTGATCTGGACTTTAGAAAAATAATTTGATAAATTGAAAAAACTTTTTGTCGCTAATCTTCCGTAATCGGAATTCTAGCTTTTATTATTAGTCATTAATCAGCAACAAGATTACGAACTAAAAAAAGTTGTTTTGCGGTGTACGTTATAACTCGTCACTGGATCATCTGAAACAAAACAAAAAAAATTGGAAATGCGTTTATTAAATGAGATGTTTCTTGAGGTAACGATGTCGAGTTTTTTTTTAAGTCATTTATTATTTTACCCTAACAAATTTGCCAATTTTTTATAGAGAAAATCGCGTTTTTGACTTTCAAGTGCTACCAATAATAAAAAAATCGGTACAAAAAACTCGACAGCTTTATCTCGAGAATCATCTCACCTAATAAACGCACTTAGATTTTTTTTTTTGTTTCACATGATGCAATGACGAGTTATAACGTACACCGCAAAACAACTTTTTTTCGAGGTACCTGCGGAGATTGGCTGCCAAAGCCTTATTTACTAATATTTTGCAATACAAATTTAGAAAATATCGTTCAGATGCTGTATTATTATATGGAAATTAATTAAATAAACCAGCCTTACCTATATCGTCTAATATATATTTTTTAAATATGCTTCTTTTTTCTCCGAATTAACACCCTCCCCCCACCCACCCACCCTCCTTAATCTACTTTCAGTACGGTAATGCCCTATCTAAGAGAAGACAAAACATATAATACATTTTACTAACACTCACAGAGAGAAAAACAGAGAAAAATCAGAAAAAGATGTATGTATCGTAAAGAATATCTTTGAATATGTCTTATTAATTAAAAATTAAAAAAATATATCAACGAAAAAAATAATACAAAATGTGTATTTAGTATATAAATCTTAGAATTTAGCGTTTGTAAATTCAGATTGCTTGTAAAAATATACATTTCTTCGAATGAAATTTATTACGTTATATATCACATATAAATAGCTAAAGAGTTTACACAAATGAGGTTTCTTAAATTTATAAATTTGTAAAATATTTTAAAACATATTCTCTCACTTTTACTTCACTTTTGTTCAGAGATTTTTTACCACACATTTTCTCAGTAATATTTCAATTTCTCTTAGGTAAAAAATCAATAAATTTCCAGTTAAATTAATAAACTCTCATAAAATGGTAACTCATTTTATTTTTTTTAGCGAAAAAAGTTCATTTGCGGGTTTTAGATACAGATTTTTTTAATGGAGTTTTTTAATTTTTATAACTTAAAGAATATTTCCTTTATTGCTTCAATAGTTATACTGCGTACGATAAAAATGGAATATTACATTTATTTTATAACTATCTCGAGAGACCCTCTAAAAAATCCGCAGTTTCACCGTACAAAATTTTCGCTTAGATTATATACTTTATAAAAGTATGGTTTTTTTTTTTTTTTTTTACTAAAAAGAGATCAAACAGTGAAATGTTAACAGAATGAAACTTAAAAAGATGGGGAAATGTACGAATAGCAATAAATTTTGAATACATTAAAAAATATCGATTTCTTGAGAAGCTATTCATTTTTACAGTTTTTAATGTTTGAAAATGTTGTATTTATGGTGCGGATATTATTTTTAAATACAGATTGATTAAAGGTCTTAGAGTATTTATTTAAGGATTTAAAAAAATAGTTAAAAAATAAATAAAAAAAGCAATTTAACAAATTACAACGACCATTATGAAAATGATTTTTTCGAAGACTAAAATTTAAGATATCGCACGAAAAATTGCACCTAAAATCGCACGGAGTTGATCATACATTACGTACGCCATGAATTAAACATTAATAGTGTTATTACACGTAGAAATTGCAAGCGACAAAAATCGCCTGCGACCCGTCAGATTTCATAAAACTTACGTATTATCCACCTGAAACTTAAGTATTATCCGAGCATTTCATTGGCTGTTCAGGAAAAGGCTTTTCCATCGTAGACTTCCAAGAAATCTGACGACCAATTTTAAATGTAATTTCATTCTTAAACTTCCAAACATCCCACAATATTACTCTTTACACCATCGTATAGAAAAAAAAATGTACTTTTAAATGCAATTTGTTTGAAAGCTGTATCTCAATTTGTTTCTGAGTTATTATTTTTTTTCGTAATTTTTATAACTTTTTTGTCATAGTGGCAACAGAAGTATCCATCTCTGTTGAAAGTAAAGGGAAATACAGATTACTGTATAGTCCAATCAGAATACGAATAAAATGCGGATTAAACCAATAAAAAGCTTCAGATATGCTTTTGATTTCCTACCTTGACGAGGACAATAACCATTTTACCAAATGGTTAAAAAGTTTTTTTAGATGTCGCTATACGTGTAAACCTATCCTAAATGTAGAATGCTTTAAAAATGTATAGCGGCATGTCCACAGCGAGTATGTATAGATCGAAATTTTTGTGCTAACAATGGTAACCCTTATTCCAGAACGTGGCGATAATCTTCTGGATGAGCTCGATTAGACATTGGACATATCAACAAACATTACCTTGGAGATAATAGTAATGTCATCTACATGTTTTGCGATTCTTTTATCTACAAAATTTACCCAACCAATCAAATTTCACTGCCCCATGTACACCTCGTGATGTAAAACGCATGTGCATTTGTTGATTATTTTTTAATCATAACTTCATTTCAGATAGTGCTTTAACTTATGTTTCTGTTTAATGATTTCACTCAAGGTGTTTATTTTTATAAACGTACGTGTTTATTTTTAGCAGATATAATAGCCATATTTTTTGATAATTACAAATTAATCTTTATTCATATTTTTAGCGTTTTAATTCAGAGGAAATCAAACCTGCTGCATTTCAATTGCGAATTCACGATTCAGCATAGTGTAAAATATGACTGTGTGATTTTACTTCGCATGTGCGTCTCTGGAACTACTAATTTATAAGAGAAACAAAATTTGTATTTAGGAATATGGAAATGAATCGAAATTATTAGCCCCCGGAATGCTATTTCTTTCTCCCAGCTATTAAAATGTCGTCTCCAAAAAATAAATTTCCGTTATATAAGCCAGCCGTAAAACAAAGCAGATGTATCATTGTACTGTTAAATACTCTGCTGCAATTTCTTAAACTTCTAAGCATCGCATATTTTTAATTTTTAGACCATCGTATTAGGGTAAAAATTACTTTTTAATGCAATTTGTTTGAAAACTGCCTCTATATTATTTTTGAGATATTATTTTTTTTTTTGTATATATTAGCGCGATTCGTTTAATTTTGGCAACTCAAGTACTCCATTTCTGTAGAAAGTAAAGAAAAAGTAGCTGGAAAATAGTAATTATATCTTTTTGCTGCCATTTTCCCATAACTACTGAAAAAAATGTAATTAAAATATGTGCTATTTTGAAAAATATATAAATGAAAGATTTCTGATAAAACATGGAGCTATTATAAACTATATTTAATTTAATTATCTAAATTACAAACAAATAAAGGCATATGAATCAATAGATAGCCGATTTTTTTTTCGAGTTTCTTCAGTGATGACATTTTTATTATTATTATTATTTAGCAAGAGCTTTTATTAGCTATTTTAGAGCTTTATTTATTTAGCGTGTATTATTTAGCAAGAGTAGCGTCATATGAATACTTTACTGTAGATGTTGGTTAAGACTGGATCGTAAATGAGGAATTCTTCAGAGTATGCGAATGGCGTCATTTTATATAAAATAAAAGCGCGTGTTTTAAGCCTTAAAACTGAAATATATTTTGTATATCTATATTTATATACATGTTACATTATTAGATCTAATTCCGCGATTTCCTTATATTATTCTAAATTACTAATCTATATACACTAAATCCTTATTCTTAAATAATCTCTATCATTAATTCTGTTAAATTCCCTTTAATTTAATCTTCCACTAGTCTAATTTACTTAAATATGACGCTTTTAGTATTCTTAAATTAAATGTTCCATTTCTGATCTTTTTTTTCTCTTACTATGTTCTTTTAGCAACCATTTTTACCCTTGCGAGAATTAACTTTCCCGTGCGTATTCCGGGGTTTTTGTTTTAACCTTCAAATTCATCCACTCGCTCTGTCAGCACTCTTTCCATGGCGTGAAATCCTTAATTATTAATTGGTTGATAGCGCAACCTACGTCATATTTATATTACTACGCTAGACGCACAAAAGCCGATGTTCGCAGTGTTTCCATTTGTCATACCACCCCCTCGTCGCCATCCGATGTATTCTATTATCTACAACTTTGCTTACCCCTAAATTACTACTATGAAGCGATGGCTAAATATCTCGGTGGAAACTGCGCTTAACATTGTTTGTATTTTCAACATAGTTTCAATTTTTCTTCAGCCACCATTATCCAAAAATGTTCTTCTAATCTTGATCTTGATTTTTGGGAACCTTACCACATCATTAAAAATTCTCACTCTTTAGTCAATGACTTATCTAGTACTTCTAATTTTCCAAGTAATTGGAAAGCACTAATTTAATTTCACACCCTTTTTTTGTTTAAATTTACCCCGTTCTTCGGTAGATGTGGCTACTTTTCCACTCATTCGCTTCATCCGTTTCTCTCACATTGGTTGTTTTTGGCGCATTCGCTACCCGTATGGGTTACATTAGTCTCTGTCATTTTACCCAGCCTTGATTTTTCTAGCACGCAGTGCCTTGCTCTATCTTTCACTGAAGTAGAATCTAGCTAGTAGATTCGAAACAGCTGTTTGCTGCTTTTTATGTATTATTTGCGCATTTTTAAACATTGGTTTTCTGCTTTTTAATACTGATACTAAACTATCAACTAAGTTGTTCCTGCCCATATATGCACAAATTATAATTTAATAATCTGTTATTAATCCAATAAATTGTAATAAGTTATTATGGTGGATTACAATGTGTTTGCACCAATGGATAAATCAGGAATAGATTTGCAGCCCGCAAGTTTTCTGACAATCTGGTGGTCGGTGCATGAAATGTGAAGTACTCAGCCCACTAGTTTAATACATATTTATATGAAATTTAATGTATTTAAGTTTAAGAAAATTCCTAAATCTAACAAATATAGATATAAAAACAATATGCTTTAAAAGTGAAATTAGATACATTTTACATAGGTTCTACCCTGCTAATATTTACTACATATTTTATAAATTATATTAACAAAATATGTGCATATTTATTCACCCCCCCCCCCCCAACCCTAAAAAAAATTAAGATTCCAAAATTGTCGTTTACTATCTTTTACCTTTTTTAATCAGGCAAAAATCAATTAATCAAGTTATTTCTTATACAATTTATACGGTTTTTATGCTTGTATTTTTATTTATCTAAAAAAGGGGTTTTTTTTTTAAATACGTAGTCTGTTTTATTAAGGAAAAGATGATTATATTTAGCGTTTCTTTTTCCTTTTCTTATTTTGAGCCCTTCTGATTCGTGCGGCAGGGATTCATTACTTTTTATTTTGTAGAAAATATTGTAAAATTATCAGAAATTTTTAAATTCCAGTAACTGTAAAATATGTTTAACAAATTCGAACTATTTATTTTAAAGTAAAAAAGGGATTTCACAAAAACGAACCACATTTAATCTACTTTCAGTACGGTAATATCCGACCTAACCGAATACTAAGCACATAATACAGGGTGAGTACAAATGGTGGACCCGATTTTAAAAATTTTACTTTCGAAAGTACTCCGCATATTACAATAAGTGATACATGAATTTAAAGAGTGATATACCAATTTTTTTCAGTTACAAATGTTTGATGTGCGACCCCCTTGTTACATGGTATACGTCCAATCTGTAATTCAATTCGTTCCAAACATTTTGTAGCATCACTTTATGACAGGTTCTGAATGCTGCAGAAATGCGTTCTTTAGTTCTGGCAGTGTTTTCGGCATTGGTGATACATAAACAATGTCATTGGTGATACATAAACAATGTCTTTGTCCCAGAAAAATAAATCGATGGTGTTAGGTCTGGGATCTTGGTGGCCATCTGATTAAGAGTAAATGGCCATCACTCGCTTGAGGATAGCGCAGATTTTGTGTTTCAGCAGGATAGATTCGCACCTTATTGGTCTTTGCAAGTACGTAGTTACTTGAACGAAGATTTTCCACACCGGTGAATGGGGCGTTTGGTGTTTGGAACGAACTGGATTACAGATTGGATGTATGCCGTGTAACAAGAGGGTCACACATCGAACATTTGTAACTGAAAAAAACTTTGTATATGTCTCTTTAAATTCATGTATCACTCACTGTAATATATGCGGTAGTTTCGAAAGTATGATTTTTTTAAATTCGTGTCCATCATTTGTACTCAATCTGTATTTTTTTTTGGACACAGACATACACACACACAGAGGGAGAGAAAGAGGAAATAGCAGCAGAAGATCAATGCATCATACAGAATATCTTTAAATATCTCTTAACCCCAATGATAAAATGTTCAAAGAGATATCAAAGGAAAAAAATACAAAATGTGCTCTCCATGTACAGGTTGTCCACTCTCAACGGTGTCCAAAGGCTAATTTCTACATTGTTAGTTATAGACATATAGTTCCAATTACAAAAATGTTTGAAATGACGCAAAAAGTTATTTTAGCAGTTGTTTGGACCAATAAGAACATTTCTTAGAAAGTTATGCAATTTAATTTTTCATACTGTTTTCCGGACCCATAAGTGATATTTCGTAAACATTTCCTATTAGACTACGTAAGAGAAAAAAAGTCCCATTCTTCTAACACTAAAATTGGCCTAGTTATGCAATTTAATTTTTCATACGATTTTCCGGACGCATAAGTGATATTTCGTAAACATTTCCTATTAGACTATGTAACAGAAAAAAAGTCCCATTCTTCTAACACTAAAATTGGCCTAGTTATGAAACTTGACTTACACCAATTTTCTTCATCTGAACACATGCGAGTTGGGCCATGCTTATAGTTATCGCACACAAAATTCTTACAGTATTAGAAGAATTTATTTCACGTGTGCATTTCTGCATTGCAGCCGAAGGAGGCCAATTTGACCAAGTTCTAAGATAACTTTAATTTTTATTAATTACGTTTAAGATTAGATGATATAATAGCATTTTTAAATATATATCATTTTGTAAAGAATTGAAACTGTTGCTTTTCATAATTTAATTTAATAAATATTATGTTTTTTTTTCACTTATATCTTTAGTACAAGTTGTAAATTTTGCTTTAATATGTCCCAATAAAAATGGATTTCAAATTTATACTGCAATGTTACTTTTACTTAAGCTATTTTTTTCTATCTGAAGATTATTTAATTTGTTGTAAATTTGCAAATGACCGCTACTTCACAGCATAAAATAATCTTCAACTTTAAACCACTATTACTCGGTCAGTATTAATTGTAGAAGAACTGGACTTTTTTTTGTCTTACTCCTTAGTGTTATAGGACACTTTTAATAAATATGAAATATGACTTATAGGACATAAAAAAATTTAATTTGGCACTTTTTCCTAAAAATAATTTTATTGAACCAAATCGTTTTTTAAATACTTCTTTACCTCATTTAGAAGTATTCTGTAATTGAACCTATATGTCTGCGACTAACGGTTTAGGAATTAGCCATTAGACACTGTTGACAGTAGACACCCTGTATACATCTTAACATTTTCTCTTCATAAATTCAAAATAACTCTAAAAATATATCTTACTAGTTAGTTACTTTATATGAACACAAAATATTGTTTTTACATTATTAAAATATCTTATTAAATTTACAAATTTTTAAAATGTTTTAAAACTCATCCTCTTACTTTTATTTTACTGGGAGAGATTTTTTATAGCATATTTCCTTACGGGTCTCAATTTATCTCATAAAAAAACCATCAATTTCAATTCATTTAACTCTCATAAAATGGAAATCTCACTTCTACTTTTAATGAAAAAGTTCATGTCCACGTTTTACAAGCAGATTTCATTTTTTCATTCGAGTTTTTTTTTTTTAATCAGAGAGAATATTTCCTTTATTGCATCAATAGTTAAACTGAGTGCGATAAAAATGAAATAACACATCTTGTATCACTCCTCTTGAGATTCAATAAAAAATCCACATTTTCCCATTACCAAATAGTCTTTATATTACATACTTTACAAAAGAATTTTTTTACCAAGGTAGTGCAAAAAGTAAATTGTTAACTGGTGGAAACTTTAAAAAAAGTTGTGTGTTGGGAGGGGGATATTAAGGGAGATAAATAAGAATCTCTTTAATATACCGGGTGTCCAAAAAAATGGCGGGTCTATTTAGAAAATGATTTTATTTAGATATGGCAATCTATATAAATGCATTACATTTGCTACAATATGCTACAGAAAAAAGCACATTTTGAGTAACAGAATGATATTTAAGAATATCAAATTTAATATAATAATAACCGAAATAATATAATATATATTTTGAATCATCATTTTTTAAACGCATGGGATTAGAAGGTATAGATTTTCTAAAACGTTATTAAGAGGGAAAGTCAGTAAGTAGGTCACAAACTGCCCAGCAAATAGAAAATTGCTGGCCAGCAGCAAGATAGGTGCTGGCAATGATGGAGAAGTGCTGGCTGATGGTCTACCACTGCATGACCACTGCTGGACAGCTTCAGTCAACTTTGCTGTTGGAAATCATCAGATAAATTTCTGGTGGGCATCCTTTTTATCTCATGTGCTGGCCCACCACTAGATGGAAGTGCACGAACTTTTGCAGTATTATTGCTGGGAAACATTACGCTAGGTGGCGCTGCGAATATCGAAGACATTGAGTATTTGAGCAAAATCTGAAATGAATATCTTAACACAATTTAAGCTGTGAAGCTAATTTTGTTTGAAAGTGTAAAAAATATAGCACCACTGCCACCAACAATATAAATAAGTAAATGAATAAATAAATAAATTCTTTATTTCAACGCACTTTTTTTTCCTCCTTAAATCTAGTTTTACTAGGTTACAAAGGATTTCGGTTTTCATAATTTACGCAAATCAGAATCAATAATAAAAAAAAAGCGTATAAAATACATAGGGGATTTCTATACAATAGACTAATTTCTATACCAGTTTAATGATTGGGAACGTAAATCACAAAAGAAACAAACTTGAATTAGTGTAACGAGAGCTTGAAAACTACGAGCAGTCGTAGCGTACACTGAAAGCACTTGTTTATGTCCAATCACGAAAACCAACCAGCGTGGTTAGTACTTGGGAGGGTGACCACATGGAATCCGCTGAAAGTTCAAATATTTCTATAGACATTTCTATAAAAGAAACTTCTACAGATATTTCTATAGCTCTTGGTGAAACTAGCTTATAAAAAAAAGAGCCATAATTATATAGCACTTTTTTTTTTTTTATAGAATTCTATAAGAAATTTTTGTAAGGGAAAGTGTTGGGCGAGCAAAGGAATAGCAGTGGAATAGGTGTAGCACTGCAGGAAAAGTGCCGGATTGAAGTAATGTGATGGCATACCAATGCTGGCCTGCTGTTGGCCATCACTGATGGGTCAGCTGCATTCGGTTTGGACACATTTCGACAGGTTTAAGTAATGGCACCCTTGCACTTTACCGCTGATGGCATTGCTGGCTTCCATCTTTTTTTCAGCTGATGTTCCACTGTTTCTTTCTTTGCTGGGTGATATGAGAAGTCAGAAATTAGTAGTAAATTGTTTCCAAATACGCCAATAGGTGGCAGAATAATCCAAATTTAAGATGTCAATTTGGAATTTTCGAGACAGAAGTTGTACAAGATGAGCAGGGTCGTTCAAAAGTTGTTTACGAAGATCGAAGTAGTCGTCCAGGTAAGATTGCGACAGCAGAATCAGTGCGGAACGTTGAGGAAATGGTTGCTATGCTGTCTATTGATGTTCGCATGTCAGCTCTAACCATTTCCTTAACTTTCCACACTGCTTCTTCTGTCCCAATCTCAACTGGACGACCACATCGCTCTTCGTCAACAACTTTTGAACGACCCTGCTCATCTTGTACAGCTGCTGTCTAATAAATTCGGAATTAATATCTTATAGTTGGATTATGCTGCCATCTATTGGAGTATTTGGAAACAATTTACTACTAATTTCCCACCTCTCATATCAGTTTGTAACCTAGTAATATGATTTTCTCTCGTGGTTTGAAAGTTGTTAATGCATTAAAATGTCGACTTTTTGGAATGAATATTACTTTGACTTACAAGGTGGTCCAAAAGTCGTTGACGCACTTTAATATTCTTCAAATTATTTATTATTTAGCATAGGAAAGTGCGGTTTCGATGAAAATTTTTCTCAGTGTCGAAAATCGTATTTAAACTCTTAAAAAAATTGTTCTGTTTTTTTCCCGTGGATGACGCCACACGTCACAGTGTCTTTAAAAAGGAAGAGCTATATACGCGCCCATGTTTAAATTGAGGTGTTTGTTCAAACTGTGGTAACCTACGTTGAGGAACTTGAGATACTCGCCTGGATAAGCTCAATTAGACGTGAGAAATATCGACGCATATTAGAGTTTGATGATAATAGCTATTTTGATGAATTATTTACATCCAAAATGTTTTCAACCATTCAAATTTTACTCACCGATGGTCGCCATCTACACCCCGTACAATTGGTGAATATTATTTATTAATATAAATGTTATATTATTGAGGTTGAATAGTATCTTTGTTTCAGCTAGCACTTACATTTAAGCTTTTTGTCTTGAAGATTTTATTATAAGTGTTCATTTTTTAAAATTTTCTTAAAAAAGGTTCGTGTTATGTTTTAGAAGATTCAACCGCCATATTTTTAAATAGTTATATATTAATCTTTATTCAGTTTTTTTGTGTTTTAACTCAGACGCAATAATTTCACAGTCACAAGCAAACCGGCTGCACTTCAGTTGCGAATTTTTTTCATTCAGCTTATTGTAAAATATCGCTGTGTGTTTTTAATGCGCATATGATTTTCCGAAAAGATAAACAACTACACTCTCAAACAACTATCAATCATTCTTAAGGAACCGAGCATGTTAATAGATAAATTTAGTTAGAGTTATAGATAAATTACATAATTTAAACTAGCTTCCGAGTTATTAATATTTCTTTGTAATTTTTAATAACAATTCTGTAATGATAGCACTTAAATTGTTCCATTGTTGCAAAAAAAGTGATATAAAAACAGAAATTATGGATTTATGCATTTTTTATGCTATTTTTACATCAAAATTTCATAGAGTAAAAATTACGTTTGAGGAAAAGTGTTTTACCGTCCCGACCATTGTCTCTTATGCAAAAAGGTAAACTAAAAGATTTTGTTTTGTTCTTTTTGTATAAATTGATTTAATGATTTTTAGTTTTTCTTCTGTTTAACACGTTTTGTAAAGAATATGCATGCGTCTTACATCCATATTTTAATCAATATTACCAAAATGGCAGAATATTGCAAAATTATTGATCCATATATAAAACCCTTTTCTACGTTTGAAGAAGATATAGATGAATTGCCTCAGGTACAACATGTAGCTATTGTAAACAGCTTAATAACTTCAGTTTTCATACTTCTGATACAAAAAAAATGAAGGCATATAAATCCTTCAATGCAGTTTTCATGATATCGTTTGATTAAAATTGAATAGAAAGAAAAATATTTTCTGTTTGAAGAGATCAGTCGCATGATTTCAAGAACCTATTGTCGCCTGCTATCCGAATAGGTAAACAAACATCTTTTATTTTGATCCTTTTGTATAAACCGATTTTACGATTTTAAGTTTATCTTCTCTTAAAGAAAAAGTCCTGTAAAATATATGGATGAATCGTACGTCTATATTTAAATAATTATTAACAAAAAAGGCTTACTATTGTAATGTTATTGAACCATATAAAGAACCATTTTCTGAGTTTGAAGAACATATTGATGGATGGCCGAAGATACAATTTACAGCTTTGTAAACTGTAAATTCAGTGTCGATACTAATGATACAGAGAAATGAAGTCATATAAATCATTCGATGCCCTAGCTTACACAGAGTATATTTCATGAAGACACCATTTTGTGTTATGCTTGTTCACCAGTTCGGCGTTTGTAGCTTAAAATGTAAATGTCTTATAAAAATAACATTATTTTAAAAAGAAAACACACAGTTTAATTTTCAAAATTTAAGTATTGTTGCACAGTTCTTTCAAAATGATGTTATTTTCATTCCATAGCTTCGAAATTCTTCCAAGGGCGAAATGCTTTTGACAAATGAAGTCATGTAAATTCCAAATTTTCACTGAGATAACCGGAACATTATACTAGTATAATAAAGAGTGATTAAAATAAAGAATGGCGACATGAGTACAAGACATGAGCTCAGATTATAAAAAAAATCAGAAACCAAATTATAGGATTTAGCGATACTTCCAAGCTAAACAAGAAAAAAAAATATATGGCGATAATATTAGTCTCGCGAAATTCAAGACAATTGCAGACTCCCCTTGTTCTTGTGCTAAATCCTTTCGACCAATAAAATTTTATTGCCCGTATGTTCTCATTTTTTATAATAAAAATACACTCTATTTACATAACATTCATGTAACTTTCAGAATGTAATTATCGTAATTTCCAATTACAATTCATTGTAAAAATGATTTATTACTTAAAATAAGAAAATTAATAAAATAAATGTAATAAATCATTTTCTAAATGTGGAATAAAATTAGATTTTCTCCCCAAAAGTTGGGAGATCTCTTAGAATACAATTGTAATAGATTGGATTTCTCCACAGCGTTACTGTTGCATTATTCTATAAATTGTGTTTACAGTAATTGTTTGTGAGTAATCTATTAAAGTTAATAAATTATCTAATAGATTCATAACTTCTTATTATATTTCCATGGCAATAAGAAAATTGGAGCGTGGTTTTTAAAAGTTCTTAAAAACGTTTAAGAATATCTGTATCAATACTGGACAATGATAGCCAATCAATATAATAATTGATAATCCCCAGTATCATGTAATAAACCGCGTTGCGCTTAGTTTATTTTCATATATAATATTCCGTTCTTTTATTTTGTTAAAATATTCAGATATTGTTACATATAAATAAATGAACGTTTCCACATACTTGTTGATAATTTAGTAAAAATAGTTTTTTCTGTTTGTAAAAAAATTCTGAAATACCTGCTCTTAGTTTAAACTGGTTAATACTAATGGTACCAACAATTATTCATTAAATCTTATATCTTATTTAACTACTTTTTAACTTTTTAAAAAATTCCTCATTAAGTTAATATTATTGTCCGAACTTGAATGTGTTTATACAAAAACATCAAATAAATTAAATCGCTATTTATCTATCGCCTATTTATTATTTTAAATATTGTAAGAGATTTAAAAGTGCTTAAAATTCGGCAATGTTCATTTGTTTTTAAATGTAAAAAAAACTATTTCTTCAAATGTCTTTTCAAATTTGTAAATTTACCATATTTAGGAACTGCGATAATTTTCTTTCGTTTATTCCCAAATGATATGTTTTAATTAAAGCTTTTGGTGCTTTTATGAAACGTAATTATTATCAATGTAATTTTTACGGAGGTTATAGAGATAAATATAATGAAATTATGATGCATTATTATGCATGATTTCTTTCTATAACACAAAATGCAAGAATCATTTGAATTTTTTATCACAAACGAATTACAATAAAAATAGTTTATTAGTTATAAAATTTTAAAAAAAATCAATAAATTAATAATTTAAATTACTAATGCTAGAAAGAAGGGGAAAATGAAGGGAGAAGAGGGAAAAAGAAGGAAAAAGAGGGAAGCTATAAGGTCATACGCAAAACTGCGAAGCAACATCATTTGAAACTGAAAACGTCCCAGAATAAGGGATGAAAACGTTTTTTCAGAAAAGTGCCAGATGGTATTAGACGATGCATTATATATTGGTAAATAGCATAATTTTTAAAGATCTACCGGAATATATGTTCTTTTAAACAAGGAAATGTGTTTTAGTTTTTTATGAAAAGTAAAGAGAATGTAAATTATGAATTTTGATTTTAATATGTACAAAAAGCAAGATAAAAGATATTTTAAATGAAAAATAAGTGTCAAGAGTTTTTATATATTAATGTTAAACAGATATGGAAAATATGTCTATACTAATGGCTACTATAATAATAATGCCTGAAATTTCGGTATAAGAAAATATAAATATAAGTAATAATTTCCCTTTTTTTTTTTTTTTTTTTTTTTCAAGATCACTTTATTAGAGAATTTTTAGAAAAAAATTTTCATTTTTTTTTCCTTAATGATACATTGTATATATTTTAAAAATACGAAATTTAACGAAATAAATTAGCAAACTTTTCCTTTTAATTTCTTGTAACTGCAAGATAAAGCTTGAATTTACAATAAATAATTACTTTTAAATATAAGCGCTTATGACCCGAAAAGACATGACCCATAAAAGAAACACCAATCTAAAATTTGTTTAAAATGTTTAGTAATTGATAATAATTTTAAATTAGAATCCTTCCTGTCTTTATGTTTTCCAACCATACAAGCCACTGTCTGTTTGATGTCGCCACCTTAATTTAAAAATCAGAGAAATTTTCACAAATAAAACACCTTCATAAGTGTTACTTTTTTAGAAGGGCAGTTAAATTAATATTAAATGCGTAGACTTGCTTTATATGCTTATAATTTTTCAAAATGCCTATAACGTCGTAATTAAATCCAAATTTAATATGTTCTGCCAGTCCATAAACAGCAGAGTTTAAAGATATAACAAGAAACGTAATAGATATCTGGGATAACTCATCTGTCCATAGTATACAATATTTGTTATGTATCGTTTGAATAAGAAATTGAGCGGGGTAAAATTTATATTTCTTAGAAACAGAAATTTCAAATATACAATTTCCGGTTATACGACCGACGTGGAGCTAATCTGACAACAACACCCCCCTCCCCCCCCCGAATAGAAACTCTTAAAGTAAAACATAAAAAATAAATGTTAAAATTTCCTTTGAAAACCAAAATATTATAATTCACTAATGTTTAGTGAAATTTGAAACATTCCAGCGCAATTTTGCTGGAGGGGTCTCAGGACTCTTAAAGACTCGAAATTTTGATTTTTTTTTTTTTTTTTTTTTTTTTTTTTTTTTTTTTTTTTTATGTTAAAGTACATGCCTTTCTTAACATTTTGATATAATGTTTTCTTTAAAATTCGCATTAGAACAGAAGTTATGGCTTTACGAATTATTCCCGCTCGTCAGCTGAAGCGGTGTTTCCGAAACTTTGAAGTCATTTTTCTCCAAATGACATTTTTGGGTATAACGCTCACGATAGCTCAAAAATTTCCGAATATGTTTTTATGAAATTTTCGAAACATATGTGCAGAGAAAGATATTATGTACATAGATTATATAGCATTTTCATATTAAAAATAAACAGCGAACTGAAAGCATATATTATTTTTATAAAAAAAACAGCAATAATTCACATACTGAACGCACGCAAGAATGTAAACAATCATCTGTGTTTTCTCACGAATAGCAAGTCTTCGCAAAGGGAGACGTGACAGGTGAATCTCTCTTTCCCTCTTCCGAAGTCAGACTAGGTAGGCAGTAGATGAAGAATGATCCCCCCCCCCCCCCTAGCTTTTGACAACGTTTTGGCAACCACTTCTGCTTGAGCGGGAAAACTAGTTGTTGGTCGGCCGCGCGCTGCGAGAGGTAAAAAATAACTTTTTGCTGTGAAGTTGGTGGCTGTTTTTTTTTTTTTTTTTTTTTTTTTTTTTTTTTTTTTTTTTTTGAGGTAGCAAGCAAATTTCTCGAATGTGTTGAAAAATATTCAAGTTATGACGTGGTGTGCTAAGAAGTAAAGTTTTGCGCTGAGATATGTAAAATTTTCAAATGTGTAAAAACCATAGACTTCTAATAGAACTGGACGCAGAAATGGCAACCTTTTCTTGAGGCACATCCGCACCATCACGTGATGGTGGGGAGAATGCGCGCCAAACCGGTTTTTCCCGCATTCCACCAAGACCTATTTTGTCTGCGTTCGTTTTGGAGCGTTTCTTTTATCACGAGAATGAAAGCGGAAAATTGCCAAGAAAGGAATCACCGCCAAAAAATGACACCCTTTTGGCGATGAAATCGCCGACATGAGTGCATCAAGGTTCGACAGATGAGAACAATGAGATTCGCTCTCTATTCAATTCCTCCTCTAAGGTAAAAACTTTTCAAGTTGTGATATGGTGTGCGAAGAAGATACAGTTTTGTGCTGAAATGTTAAGTTTTCGATTATGTTAAAGAAGGTTCAAGATGTGCCATGTTTTGCTACGAAGTCCAAGTTTTGATTTGAAAAGCCCAAATCCAGTGCTAAATTGTAATTATAAGAAGATAAAGCTCTAAAAATTATTCATCTGACTGAGATTGCAAATATCTCAAGTGATAAGTAAACACGTACCATGTGCTAAAAAATAAAAATGGATTTTTCAAAAGTCCATAATAGTGAAAAAAAAAAAAAAAAAAACACGATTTGCTACGAAAAATATGACTAAAATCTGAATTTGAGGTGATGATATGAGATAGAATTCTCATAATGGTTAGGCGTAGCCACATGGGCAACAAGGCCTAGATCATTTTTTTTTTTTTAAATTATCATGGTAGTTATTTACTTATTTATTTATTCATTGTGCTTATTTTTTTTATATATCTATACATATATTCAAGAAATATTTCTTTTATGTGTTTAAATTTAATTTTGTCTATATTTATGTGCTAAATTAAAAATACAGTAATCCGGAATTAATCGGTATTAATTTGGATAATTTCATGCCTTTTTCGGTAATCAATCATACATCTTAATATGTTTAAATATTATTGGAATATATAAGTTTTACTATTATTTTTCCTTAAAGGTAGCAATTCTCTAATTTAATATTTTCTTCTTTACTCAAAATTATGATACTTCTTTATAGCTATCAAAATCTTTCACTATACGATCATTTGAAGAATCTAAATTGGTAATCAAATGAATAACATTTCTCTCTCAGTTCTGCAATATGTTTCATGTTAGTCTGTATAAACTGAACCTAAAATTTCCTTTTCATTATTCAAAAAAATATTTATATAGGTGATTATACTTTGAAAATTTCAAAATTTTTCATTAGCTAAATACAACTTTACATTAAAAATATAAAAAATATTTAAATACAAATTTATTTAGGTTCAGGTTATTACAATCTGAAGTATTTGTAGGCACCAAAATTTTCATTCTAGTTACAAAATTTATTTTGTAAGCCTGCGCGTAAGCTGTTATAACAATTTTCTGCTCATCAAATGTCTGACAGTTTGGAGCCCCCTATAAATGTTGATTTTTCATCTTGCAAATTTTTAGACGCGTGAAATGAAAGAACATACTTTTATACCTTTTCTCCCAGTAAAAATATTGTTTTAAGATCATATATATTTTAAGACATTAAATGTTGAAAAGTCTTTTTTCTTCAATTTTTTTCCAATTTTTAAGAGTCCTGAGATCGGAAGAAAGGTATGAATCGCTTATATATACAGAATGAACCCTCTTAACACTACACATAACTAATTTTTAAACAACTAGATTTAGTTTTAGAGCTATACTTACAATTACAAAAATGTTGGAAATATTATTTTGCATCACATTAGAAGCTCACTAAGTCAAAATAGTTATATCTGTAAAAGTTACAAAATTTTATTTATTTATTTATTTATTTATTTATTTATTTATTTATTTATTTATTTATTGAAAACACTTTAAGTAAGTTTATAATTTGTAATTGCCATTTATTGAGAATTTTTTTTTTATTTAATTCAGGAGTGACATTATAACATTATGTCCCACAGAAACATAAATAAATGTTTTCACTATTTTCTAGTGGATAATGAACAAAAATAGACTCAAATACAATGTTTTTCGAACAAAGTAAAAAACCATACATTAAAGGTTAACCTTTTTATCTAGCACAGTTCTTACAAGTTCATACAGTGCTTTAATTTTTTAGCTTAAGTAATTGAAAAAAATCACAAATCACCTTCGCTCATTATTATTATGAGAGCTGACTTAAAAATAGCGTTGAAAAAAAATTAATTTTAAAAATCGCTACAGACACATAATATAGTATAAATAGTACGTCTTGCATTATCAAAAGAGAAAATGTTTTTTAAATTCACATTTTATTCCTCTAATCATATTAACCCAGGAATTCATGAAAATCGTATCGTCTAAAACATTTTTCGTGAATTTTTGAAACTACATTAGAAGATTTACATAATCATTTAATAAATTTTAGTAGGATTGAAGGATTTAGAAGAATGAATTAAATTTGAATTTATAGGGATTTTGTGCCACTCAAATCTTTGATTTTAAATATTTTTCTTAGTATTTTGTAGAATTAGGTAATGTACAAGTATAATGTTCTTACAATACAAATATAGAAATATTTCCGAAGTAAAAAATCCCCCCGTTCCAACGCCAAGAAAGCTGATAAGATGCAAAGATAAAAGAAATCACCCATTTACAAATATTTTTATTTTGTGTAAATAATGCTTTTGGAACAAGATAAAGTAATGCATCTATAAATCATTCTAAACTGTATTACTACAAATTGATGTATTACATTAATTTTATAACGCGTTATTTTAATGGTACTTATAAATACCTTCAGCAGATGAAGGGTTAAAAGAAAAAATAAATTAATAGTCTATTCTATAACTAAATTATATTTTATTGCGAGCTGTTTTGTTTAATACGTCTTTTAATAAACTTTAAAATAACGATTTGCTCTTCAAAATTGTGAAATGTCCTTAAGCTTCTTTATTAAATTACCGTATTTCCTGATCAGAGCAATTTCCTTTGTGCGTAATTTTCACATTATTTAAATCTGAAAGGATAAAAGACGCTCATAATAACAAGTATTATTAAAGGAAATGAATTTTAAATCCCTTCGTTTGGTTGTTTAGTATCAGAAGAAAAGAACATTTAGAGACATTATCACAAATTATTAAATATTACTCTTTTAGATTCATAAGACTTTTTTTAATTTAAAGATTGCACTTCAATTATCTTAATACTGTCTCGTATTTCTTCTAAATTAAAATTTTCCTAGTAGAAGAAATAAGGAAAATAATTAATATTGCTACGCAGGTGAAGAAAACTTTTCTGATATAATTTTTCTAATTACGTGACCCTTTTAAAAGAAAAAAGAATTTTGTTAGAAAAAATAAAAATTGCTAAAAGATTTATAATTTGTTAGTTTGCTATAGTTTCTTTTATCTTGCATAAAAATATTCAGAATTTGAATAAAGTATACCAGAAAAATTATAAATAATATTTTTAATTTTGAAACGATTTTTCTCTTAAATTACTATAAATGCGAAATATTTAAAATTTCTTAAATAATCACAATTCTTGAAGTTTGTTCTGTTTATTCCGTAATTGGCTTATTATATATGGAAATATTGCAAAATAGTAATTTATCGTAGAGATGACAAGTATATTAAATGTATCAACAAAACGTATGTGGAATATTTTATTTAACACAAGCATTTTGAGAAGAGCATAATTCTACTGATAAAGTACTTATACCAAATTAGTACATTGTTGAATTTTTGATCTCAGTGAAATATGTTTTTTTCGCAATATTTTGTAAGTAAAGAGATTTACAATTAAGCATTTATTTAATATTTTTGCTCTTATTCATTTTTGTTATTTTTCTGTTAGTAAGTTTTTTATAATTGAATTAATTAACTTAATCAAATTTAATCAACAACAAAATTTAAAAGAACATACAATTAAAGATAACAGTTTAAGATTACAAATAAACTCATTTTTATTTCTTTTACATTTCATATTACCATTCACTTGCCAATTTTGACAGCCGTGTCACTATCATTATAACATAGGACATGTCCCAACACTACTCCACCTAGCAAACATGCGCAAACGTAAAAGATTGCACATTAGTACCGAGTTCCAAATTCTAAAAGGACAGCCCAAAAATTACCTAAAACAGTGAACAAATAAAGTGCTATGAGACGAAGAATCAAATTTTGTAAAAAAAAAAAAAAAAAAAAAAAAAAAAAAAAAAAAAAAAAAAAAGAAGACTAAAGTTGTGTGCATGAAATGCAACTTATACGTTTATTTAACTACCAAAATTACTTAATTTGCAGAGGTACTTTCATAAACAACTGAATTTTTACCCGACTGAAAAGAAGGGTTATGTGTTTCATGCGTATCTGTGTATGTGGATTTTTTTATGCCCTCGAAACATCCCAACGGCTGGATGGATTTTAATGAATGAGGTCTCTATCGATTCGTCTTAACCGTCCGATGGTTATTGGCTAAGTTTTGTTTTTATAAATTCAAAATAGTGGCCGTAAAATACAAAATGGCGGTAGAGACGAAAAAAAATTTACGCACCCTATTGAATGGCATATCATTGGATAGGTCTTTTAAAATGATGATGATGTTTAATGACTATTTTACAGTCAGAAGCTCCGTCAAAATATTATAGAACCTGGAAGTTGTGTATGTAGGATCTTTAGTTTTACTGGAAGTCTAACCATCATAGACATCTACAGACCTCATCAAAACAATGTTTATAGATAGGAACTAACAATTAAACACAACTGAAAAGTCATCAATACAAGTAAATAAAAAATAGGTAAGTAATATAAACAAGTAATATAAGAAAAAATATTTTAAGTCAGTTCCTACTTGGGTCAATACGAGATTTTTTTCTCCCATTCTTCTTTCCTTTTGAGTGGTGCTTAAAATACCATTATCAAGAAGAGGGCTTTTTCAATTATTGAAAATTAATTAATTTGATTTAATTAATGAATTAACATTTGGAAAAAAAACTAGATTAAGATCAAGTGTCATCTTACAAGTTTAAAGAAATTTATTTGAGCTTGATAGGATGAATCATAAGTATTTTATTAATGATTGAAAATTTGAACAAGATATATATAGCGAGAGTGTGAGTTAATAGTAGGAATTGAAAAAAAAATAATTTCCCATTGATGAGAAATAATTAATTAGTTCGTCTTTTCTGCAGTCAGGTTTTTTGATTTTTTAAAAATTTAATTGTTTATATGTTTATTTATTTTTGCGGGTAACTAACTTTTTATAAATTAATTGTGATTATTTAGTGTCTAATTAAATTTTGTATCACTATTTTGTGTCTAATCCAATATTGTCATTATTGTTTGCCCAATGTTAAGAATTTCACATTCAGATTCATGTAATTCAATAATATGTTTTCACAAGACTAAGACCATTTTGTTGAACACACTAAAAAACAATATAGTTTATATTTTTTTAAATAAATGAAAATGTGTATTGCTTTCTAGTCTCAAAAGAAGCAATAATATCAATTATGGTAAAAATTACGCACAAAATATGAGTTTCGGTCTCAAGAAGATATGAAACAGTTTTGACAGTGCTGTCTTTTCCTAACAATCGAACTATAATAGAAACTTGCGGATGATTCAGAAAGCGATTTGATGTTATTCCAGCGTAATAATTTTTTTTTTTTACAACGATGCGTAATAACGGGTAAAAGAGGTACTCATCGCTATATACCTGTGTCAAACAGGCAGTCTGCATAATGATTACAACCGGGTAAGATTTGGCCGACGCGACTGAAGATGCAAAAAGCAGTTGGAAAAGTCACGGTCAATTGTTTTTGGAAAGCATGTTGACCTTAGGACCCATGCAATTGATTACTTTAGGAAAGAAAATCAAGTCACAGATGAGCATTATCCAACGATACTAGGCCAACTGAACGAGAAAATAAAGAAAAAAGGTTAAATGTGGGGGAAAAGTATTCCTTGAAAAAGGCAATGCCCTATTCCCATATCCATGAAAGTGATCTCAAAATTTAAGGCATGGAAGTACGAATTGCTCCACCACACCTTGTATTCTCCATATTTGCCACTCATTGACTATTATTTGTTTCCTTTCTTGAAGAGTTACATCCAGGAGAAGATATATCTGCAAATGGGGATATCGAATACGAAAATGATTCATATTTTGGAGTCCTTAACAAATCATACTGTTTGAAAAGTATTCAAATGTTAGAAGACAGAGTATGTATGTCGCTCTTGAAAGAAATTATGTTGATGAACAAAATCAGTTTTTTTTCAATTCTTTCGTCATTGATTTCCCAGTCCTTTTCATTCCATGTTGTCTAAAGTGTTGAAAAAGAGGTATAGTCATATTGCCTTTAGCAGCCTTCAATAATGTATGTAATCATTTTATACCTATTACTGTCATCATTCAGTATTGTCGTTAGATGAAAGTAAAAAATTAATTGCCTTGAGAAAATGTTGTTGTAAAAAAATGTTTTGTAATTTACTGACAGTGGCTTTAAAAAAAAAAAAAAAATCTCTTCTAATCTTTAATTTCGAAATTACTGAATCTGAACTGAATTATGTCGATTAGGTTATTCAGATTTTTTTAATGAAGAAAACGCAATATTTTTCAAATATTTCGTTTGAGATTTTTTTTTCTGTAGTAAATTAAATATTGAAAAAAAATCTGCAAACATGATACTAATATTTAAATAAGGAAGTTTAAGTTGATTCATAAATTAATTCCTTCTGTGAGGCTAAACGTTCCTGTTATACAAGGAGATTCTAAAGTGACTATACATTTTGTTTAGGCATATTTTATTACACAATATCAATGGTACTGAAACCTATGTCAAAATAGGACACAGTTTCAAACAATTCAATGGGACCACCCTGCATGTCTAGCCCTCCGAGCGTCTTGTAAAAGGGTAAAATTGTAATGTTGTTTTCTTTGCATTTTGTTTTAAATGCTAAGAAAGTATGATTCTTTCAACATTATATAAAAAAACTCAATTAAAAATATGAATGTAATCCTTGAGAGTATTAATCATTCTTCAATGTATTTAAAATTCATTAAATCTATAGAATTATATTATCTTAAATATTGCTTGTATTGCTGTGAAACCAGGAGCTTAGTGAACGGAATATTACGCCCCAAACGCTTGGAGGGCTAGACACAACCCCCAGCTGTCCACTGTGGACCGAAAACCTTTCTCAATCAGTGCTGGTGTATCTAAGCAGCTACGGTTATAATCAACTCTCTTAAGAGATCAGAACTGCGGATCATCACCTGGTAAACCTTAGACATGATAAATCCCAGGCAAAAAAATCTAAGGGCGTCAGGTCAGGAGAGCGGGGCGCGGAGGTCCCACATCGTTGGCGAGGCACGACTTATCCATCTGCCGGTAAAAACTTGATTCAGACTTTGCACGGTGTCTCACATTATTCCCGGTCCTTCTGGACGTTCATCTGTAACACTACCAGTACGCTGGAAGTTATTAACTAGGGTCTTTATAGGCAGCCTGATTGGGCCTGTTTTCCCAAGTCTATGGGCAAAGTCTGCTCGCACCTTTCATACGTCATTCTACGAAGACGAGTACGGACAACAGCGATTCGTTCTTCTTTCATTAGTATTCTGTCGCATTATCTGAAGAAAAAAATAATTCAGTAAGTACATTACTGAAATGTATAGTAACTTTAAAATCCGCCTGTAATTTACATTTTCATTATCACTTTACTAGTTAAAATAGGAATAAAGATTTCAAATTGTAGGGGCACACAATAGATACTGCTTTACCTTTCAGTGCCTGAAGTATACATCACATATCTCTGCGTAAACCATTGTTTATGAACTCTCACGAAAAAGAATTGTCCTTGTGCAAAATACCAAAAGGCTTGTGTTACAATGCAATTTTCGTAACAACTGAAATTGCCGTGCACAACAGATGAGTTTAGACTTTCCGTGCACATCACTCTCGAGCCCGGGATATTTCGCGGCACGAGAGCCTGCGCCCGTCCGAATTTCATAATAAAAGTAGGCAGTAAACAATTGCTAATAATATTTTGAACTTATTTCAGAATTAATTCGTTGGATTAAATATTTTCCTCTTAGATAGAATTAAGTTGAATGCCAGAAATTATCAAAATTCATAATTCTTATTTTTTTTTTTTTAAATAGCACTGTAAAACAGAATTATATATAAAAAAAAATAACTCTAGTTTTGTTTTTGAATAATTCTCGAAAAGAATTTCACACCAAAACGAGAAAGAATAAGGGATATCCCACATCTCGTTTATGGTACTTACAGTGATTCTGAAATGAAAAATACTTTTAAAAGATGGTATTTTAATTACGTTACATTAGAATATATAACATATTTAGAGATTTTCCGTTAAAAATTAAGATTTTTCGAATAAACTCCAAATATACGAGAAATAGCAAGTAAGGAAAATTTCTATATTTTTCAAAACGTTCTACAGTTTTAAAAAAAATATCTTTTCGATAAACGAGATATTTTCCCTTCAAAATTAGCAACACTTCGCTCCACATAAACTCACATTCACATTACATATAAATACTGAAATGCATTTTCTAGTAAATGTTAATTGCTTTACTAAAATTGCTAGGAATTAAAGCATAGGAGCTACCAAAGCTTTATTAAAAATTAACGTTACAGAAATAATTTTAAATATTTCGCTAATCCTGACAGCCAGTCACGTGTACGAGTTAAATTAACGCCGAAAGGAAGTAAACGAACTGCAAAATAAATATGCCTCATAAATCTAAACATTTATGTGTCGGTAATTCCTACGGCTGAAAGTGGGGTCGTTACTTCCTCAGTTTCAGCTCTCTGGTTTATTCTGCCGAAATTTTATCTCGTGAATGTTAATGGTGCTAAAGTTCACTTGCTCACTATATATAAAACGTTATTTCAAAGAAGATAAAAGTAAAGATCAAAATTTTAAATTAATGTTAAGTTTTCTTTATGTATATATAGTTCAGACGATATTCCGAATTAATTTATGCAGGTTGTAAGGCAGCTTTAGAAGTCAGAACTTCTCACTTTGAGAGCATTTTTTACATAGAATAGAGTTGATTCTCTCATCTTGTATCTACTAATTACTAAATCCTCAATTGACTATTAAGAAAATTGTAAAACATGACACATCGTACGATCAGAATTACTTTAGTATCTAAGTTAGGTGATTTACACATAAACTTAATCACCATCTATGTCACGCTCTAATATAATTTGAAGTTTGATGAAATTCTGCGAATTAATTCTTGAGATATAGCGTAAATCGGAAAAAAATACAACATAGGAGCACCTTACATATATATTTACTATATATATTTTGGAGATAAATATTAAATTAATAATGACTACATAAATAGATTATATATTACATTATATATATTTTATGTTTTATTAAAGAAATATATTGTAATACATTATACGATTTAATTCCGTACATTAGTTTTTGAGATAGAGCGCCCACAAAAGTTGTGTCATACTGACAGGCAGACTAACAGACACATTAATCCACAGATATTTTCTAAAAACTCTAATATAATACATTCGTGATGTTGTAAAACGTATATATTAGTCAAAAACCGGATTTGTTTTCCAAGAATACAATACTTCTTGTAGAAATAGAAGAAAGTAAAAACAACTTAAACATCGATTCCAAGATTTTATGGAAAAAATTTTACTGGAATTCGGGAACTTTTAATGGGGGGTTTAAAGTTTCCGGTTGCTGCGACTGTAAATTATTTTTTTAATAGCTACTGGAAAGAAAAATGCACATTTATATTACATAAAATTTACATTATTGTAACAAACAAGTGTTTGTAGTTGAGTCACATGCTAAGAAATGTTTCAAAAGTCTGTTTAAAATTACTTAAAAGTATCTAAGGTTTATAAATTGTTTTCATCTCTTAATGTATAATAAAGCTTTAAGAAAACACAATTGTACATAATTTCAAAAAAGCATCGGTAATCAGTAAAATTCGATTACAAAACTCCATTTCTAAGCAATGAAAAACTTAAATAAAATAAAAACATGTAATAAATATAATATATATTTATTTAAAATTATTCTTTCATCACATACCTATGCAATAAACTTTTCAAAAGTATACACTAAATCACAAAGAACTATATATACTAAATCTTCAATCCGAGCTCAGATTTTCGTTTATAACGTTTACAATAATAGAAATATTGTAAATATATTTTCCATAAACTTACTTTATTTTAAAAACTTAACATTTTCTAACAGTGATAAAAATACATTTACAAGGCAAATAAATACCTTTATTTATTCCGATCGACATGTTTCAGTGCTCTGATGGCAACATTCTCAAGATTTATACTGATAAAATACTTTTGCAAAAAAATTTAAATTGAAAAAATAGTAAACAAAAATTACGCGATCTTATGCATAATGAAATTAACTGCAATATAAAAAATGGATATTTGTGGAACTATTGTTTCAATATTCTGTAGAGCATCTTTTTCCTATTTTTTGGTAGCTCCATGGAGGCTTAATCATTTATATATTCTCACTGCGTAAAGGGATCTCTATTGATTTTCGGTTAATGGATGGCAAATAAAACATTGATGGATAAATCATTCTTCTACTTTAAAAATTAATCTGTAAAGGTTCTTTGTTATATAGCATATGCTTATGTATGCCTATATTAACAATCTACAGAAGAGAAATTTGGATTTATATTTTGAAATTTCCGCCACTACTCCACTATATATTCTATACACCATACAGTCTTGAAGAGTACAGATACGGAAAAAACTGCTCGAAAGAATTAATTCAGAGTCGCAAGAGTGAAAAACTTTGCAATGAACAAACGTACCACGTTGATTGCATATGTCGACCAGTGGAGTTCCTGAATTTATCTAACAGACAATCTACACTGTAAAAAAAAAATCTGTAAAGTTACTAAACTTTTTCTAGGAAACTGGGATTCCAAGAAATTTTCATGTAACGGCAACAAGAAAAATTCCTGTAACAGCGTCTGTTACAGGATTTTTTCTTGTTACCGTTACATAAAAATTTCTTGGAATCCCAGTTTCCTAGAAAAACTTCAGTAACTTTACAGATTTTTTTTTACAGTGTAGGAATCTATCTTTAAATAAGGGAAGAAGAAACAAAAGTATTTGAGCGCAAGCCATAATATATTTTTACGATGAAACCTAATCTGAAATATATCATTTCAGAAATTTAAAATATCGTGCAGTCGACACACAACAATAATAAATGAGAAATTGGCAATGTTATGCACCATAAACTTACCAAATTAATTCAACAACCTACAGTGATACCAGAAAATGAATTGAATACTTTGAAAAACCTTAAATTGGATCCAGAAATTCTTTAAATCTAGACGGATAAATCTAATAAAATAGCTACATTAAATACAGATGATTATAAAAACGAAATGATACGATGTATCAACAATATGGATTGCGTAGAAGTGAAGAAGAATCCACTTAATATTATTAACAAAAAAGTTAATGGGTTAGTCATTAAAGGAAGTTGGCCTGATAATATGAAAGTATTACTCAGAATTAATAAATTAGCAGTAATCCCAACAATTGCCGGCAGACTCAAAGACCACAAAACATATATACCAATGAGACCAATAGTAACTAAATGACCATACACCACATATTAAATAGAAAAAAATTGTGATTTTATTGAAAAATATCTTACCCAGTTCTGATCATGTAATTAGTTCAATAGATGAGTTTATTCAATATTTGAATAACATTACTTTACCTCAGAATTATGTAATAGCCAGTGTTGATGTAATCTCTTTATACCCATCTACTGACACTCAAAAAAGTAGTTATAAGAATAAGCAACTGATGAAAAATATAAAGAGAGAATAAAAACTACTTTAAAAAGTGCTCTTAATCTTATAATTGACAATAATTACTTCACCTTTGATAATAAAATTTATAAACAAAATAATTGGGCTCCAATGGGTTCTCCTATATCAGGACACATAGCTAAAGTTATATTAAGACCTTTAGAAACGTATATATACAATAAATTTGATTATACGCCCCATATACGGATCATATACGGAATGGAAATTTCATCATATGGCAACATACAAAAATTTTAATCAATAGCTTCTTAATGCAGATTAACAGCCTTGACCCTAAAATTAAATTTACAGTGGTGGACAAAACTTAAGGACCAAGAAGAAATGTACGCATAAATGAGAATCTACGTGAGATTTTGCGTCAAGAATGAATCAATAGTATTAGCAGAATGTTACACAGGATTTAATATAAAAATGTTATTGAAAGGATGTATACAGGGTACCAGAGGTTATTTTACTTGAAACGTGAATATTGCCTGAAAACATGACTGTACAAAGAAAGTAAAATACAATTAACAATCGTCAGTGCCATATCAATAATGGATGTTGCCACCGTGTAATGCGAGACAATTTTCAACACGGCGTGGCATACTTAGAAGAACATGTTTCAGTAACTGTTGAGGCAAGTTTCCCCAGAGTTCCTTCACTGCACTGATGATTGTTTCCTTGTTTGTGGGAGGAAATTGTCGAGAAGCAATACGTCTCTCTAAGGCATACCATACATTTTAAATGGTATTCAGGTCAGGGGAACGTGCTGGCCAATCTATGAGATGGATATCTTTGGCCTCAAGATAATCTTGTACAGACTGTGCGATGTCAAGGTGCGTTATTGTCCATAAAACGAAACTTTTCGCCAACAGCATTTCGAAAAAGTCGAACATGTGGAAGCAGGACGTTCTTAATGTACGGTCTACCGGCCATGGACCCTTGGTCAAGCACATAGAGATGTGGCCATTGAACATGCCTGCCCACACTATGATACTTGAAGTAATATATCAATCTCTTTCTCGAATATTTTCGCGACAGTAAGTACTACTCACCTCGCGCCATACCAGTTTGCGTCTACAATCAGACGACAGACTTCATCTACTCTCATCTGAGAAGATCACGGTTGATAAGTCGTCATCAGTCCGATTGCGATGCATACGCCCCACTGTAAACGGGCGCTACGTTGGCGCCTCGAGAGTGAGACATACACAACAGGTCTTCGGGCGTATAGTCCACTCTTTTTCAAATGTCTTGCAACAGTTTTCCACTATATTTTAACTCCTGTGGCAGAACAAAGTTGATTTGCTAATTGACCAGCTGAGCTGCGTCGGTTCCTTTTCCCCAAACTAACAATAAAGCGAACTTCTTGGGATGTGGTACTGCTAGGACGACCTCCTCCCATGCGCCTAGTACATATTCTACTCTTTTGGAATACCGCCCATAGCCTAGAAACTATACTGTGCGCGATGTTCAATTCACGGGTAACTTCTCTCATTTTGCGTCCTTCTTCCAACTTTCCGATTATTCTACCACGAGTAATATCATCTAAATGATGCCTCGAAGACGTTCAAAATTGCAATGTTCAAGCCTCACTCCAACTCCTTCAATTTTTACATCTAATGGCAACTCGCCGATTAGATAGTCTCCGTTTGCGTAAGATCTCTTATCTCTGGTGTCACGTGATCGACAAAAGCGGAAGTAGAAAAATTTCATTAGTTTCACAAAACAGAGTACATCCCGCATTCATGCAAATTTCACGGGCTGCTGCGGATCTACTTCTAAATGTAATCGTTTAAAATAACAGTGGTTCTTAAATTTTGTACACTAGTGTACATTGGAAATGGAACATGATGGTACACTACCTTATTTGGATGTATTGTTAAAAGGAATAGAACTTACTTTTTACAGAAAACCCATAGCCAAACAATCTATTATACCTCATAATGCTCAAGCACCGTTTTCTTACGAAGTTTCTGCATTTAGGAAATCTATTAAAAGAGCTTTCACAGCCTGTACCCTGGAGCAGTTAAACAACAAAATAATAATTATATGACATCGCAAGAAACAATGGATATACAAAAAGCACAAAAATAAATTAATTGTGAACATTGACATTAAGAAGAGAAGTAATTTCGATTTACAAAATTCTACGTTATCGTCTTTACAATATTTTCCTAGTTTCTTCGAAAGATTGAATTATAATCTTAATAAATTCAATATCTTAATGCAGAACCTTCCGTAAAATTAAAAAAAACATAGTATGTCAGAAAATAGACCCAATAGATCGAAATCAATTATCGGAGGTATTTGAAATACCTTTCACGAAATAATATGGAACAATTTTATATAGGAATGACAAACAGAAACCTTAAAACTTGGATCAAAGGACACACAACAGAATCAATAGATCAAGCTATCTTTTAACGCAGTGAAAATATATGGAATGATTCATTCTCCATGGAGCTTCCTAAAATTTGGAAAGTGGTGCTCTGCCGAATATTGAAGCAATTATATAAAACAATTCCTGTTCACAAGTATCCATTTTTAATATTCCAGTTCATTTCATTATGCATGAGATCTCGTGATTTTTGTTTACCAGTTTTTCTATTAAAAAATTTTTGCGAAAATATTGGTATCAGTATAAATCTTGAGAATCATCGCCGTCAGAGCAATGAAACATGTCGATATGAATAAATAAAGTTTTTTATTTGCCTCGTAAATGTATTTTCATTACTTTTAGCAAATGCTAAATTAGTTTTGATGTTTCAAGTGGTTTTCATATATAGTTTTATTGCTTTATTTTCTTTAAATGTTTCAGTGACATCGCGTGGAGAAAAATACATGTTTATAATTTGCGTCGAAATAAAACTAAACTGGACACTCCATATTTCGGGAAGTAGATGATATCTACTGTATGCATACTGTATCGCTGACCAAAAACAGCGCACTTCCAGTGCACCTCGTGATATCAGCAAATTTCGCAGAAAATAAAGTTAGCCTATTAAAACTTGCGCTAAAATATTTTTATTATTGTTAAAGTTGTGAAAAAAATACATATTCGACTAGCATCGAGATAAACCGGTATATTTCACTGAAAAAGTTAACTGCGAGCTTTGTTTCTTATATATATGTATATGTAGAATGATATTTGTTGCAGTGTGCCGCACTAAAATTTTGAGTTTTTTTCAAATACTCTGATTTATACAGTAATTTTTGTTTTATTTGATGTTTATTTATATTCAACGTTGAATACGCTTGTTTATAATGAGAAATAGTTTTTTTAAAAACTTAAATACATAACTACTATTCCCACGTAATTCACTCATATATCTGCTGGCGTTATCATCTGTTTTTTAATCCTTAGCTTTATACATGAAATCTCTAATCATGGGTCTTCATTACAAATGAAAAATTATATGCTATTACGAAACCGTTATATTATTGATGATTTATATAGGATAGCATTCCCTGGCATGAGATTTTATTTGTAGTGGTGAAATCGAAACTATTTCAAGATGTCAACAGCTTATAGGATCTATTAGTGCATAACAGATTTCTTCAGGTTAGCTCAGTTTGTTATGCGTTGGCCATTGATACCAAAGATGATGGTTTCGAATCCCGTCCTAGATGCTTTTCACATCATTTTAAAAATAAACTAATTACTATCTCACTTCTCGGTTATCAATATCGTTGAAACATAATGTTTTTTTTTCCTAATACAGTCCTTGGCAAAAGTTTATACACTCATGACATTTAAATCAAAAATACGAGCTCTTGTGCTATACAAATTGCTATAGTTACTTTTAAATATACTTTAAACATTTTAATACGGAAATAATGGTTTTAATGTAGGGTAATGCTTTATTTAACTGAAAATGAAATTTGCATATTACAAAAGTTTAGACATTTTATTCCTTTATGGTAAATTTTCAAGTAAAAATTCAAATTTAAAACTGATGACGTAACATGCATGGAATATTTAAGTGCACCTCACGACAGCATCGGTTAGTGAATAGGCCGCGAGCTAGAGAGATTCAGTCAGATGAAGCAATTAAAATATGGAAGCTGAAATCGAAAGGGAAGACTGTGGCAGAAATTTTATCTACTTTGAATCGTTCAAAGAAGTCTGTCTCCCGAGTATTGCCAAAGGGTAACTCCTACAAAGCTAAACACAGACTTCGAAGGCCTCGAGTGACTAGAAAATGCGATGATATAAGGATTCAGAAACTCACATTTACACAAATGATGAGTGCTAGCCAGTGAGGACTTTCTATGTCAACGGATACGATTCGTAGGCGAATTAAGGACGGAGGCAAGTTAGTTTATATGAAAATGAGATAAAACAGCCAGCTTTGAAATCTCACCACAAGTTTAAGAGAATTCAATGGGCTCGCTAATATATATCATATGGATCCCAATGGCGTACTGTGATATTCAGTGATGAAAAAAAAGAAAGTGGAATTTGGATGGCCAGATGTGTGGATATTACCACGTTTTGCGTAAAGAGCCTAGGACTTCTTTAGTCGACAACAAGTGGTGGCTCTTTAATGTTTGGGCGAATTTGCTTTAATGATCAAGTAGCTCTGGTGTCCCTCAATAGTCGTCAAAGAGCGCAAGACTCCATACATACATTGGAGAACAATTTATAGTCATTTGTTGAAGTTTTGGCTGGTCCAAAGTATGTATTTCAGCATGATATTGCGTCATTCATCTTGCACACTAAACATAAACTTGGTTTAATTCTCAAAATATTTCTGTTCTCGATTGGCCCGCATGTAGCCCTGTTCTCAACTTAATTGAAAACCTTTGAGGCATCATGTCTCATAAGGCTTACGCAAATTTTTGACAATACTCCTCTGTTAATGAACTTCAAGCTGCTGTTGAACGTGATTGGTATGGAATAGACCCCCAAGTGACGCAGGAGTTTGTTTCTTCGATGAAAGTCGCAATTTTTTCATTAATTGCAAACAATGGAGTTGCAAAATAAAAAAATATATTACAATTCTTTAGACATACAAGTAAAAATTACATAAACACATTTAATACAATTAAAAAGCAAACGTTATATTATAAATACTGTTATATATTATAAAAATCGTTATATATTTATAACGACTATTTACATATCTCTACCATACAACAAATATCTTTCTAAAAAAATTTCTAGCCTTTTGAAGTCTCATAATATCAGTGCATCATTCAAGCCACAAAATATATTAAAAATTTTACTTTGTAAATCTAAACCTAAATCCCCCCCCCCCCTTACTAAGAATCGTTCAATTTACAGTATACCATGTAAAGATTGCGCCTCGGTATATATTGGCGAAACGGGTCGTACTTGCGCCATTCGCCTTGCCGAACATAAACGTGCCTACAAATTTGGAAGTCTACAGTATAAAATTGTACAGCATTCTTTAGATACCGACCATATCCCAGATTTTGCAAATATGAAAGTTACCAGATTCGGTTCCAATAATGTTAAAAGTAGAGTTTTTCTGGAAGGTGTATTCACTCGTAAGCAAACTTCGCCGATAAATGAATCATATGCACTTTCATCTGAATACACAGCATTGTTCTGATATTTTTATACTTTAATTTTGACTGCTTATAAGTTTTAACTCTAAACATGACATATAGTTTTCTGTCATTTGGATGTTATTTATTGCACTTAATAGGGGGCTAAAATTTAGCTCGAGACGTTTGATTTTTAATTGTATTAAATGATTTTATGTAATTTTTACTTGTATGTCTGATGAATTGTAATATATATATTTTTTTTAACTTTTAAATCGTATATCAGATGTTAAACAATGATTATTTAGTATTTTAATGGAGGTTCAATTCGATTTTAATTCATGGTTTTGTCTGTAAATATACCGATTGTCCATATTTTTGACATAATGTTAATTTTGTTTTTTTGTCATTATATATTATGTAACGTATATAATAGTGTGGTTCTTATTTTTGAAGTTTTAGAATTTATTGTTTTAATCCTCTAAATTGGTTCCATTCCATCTAAAAACAATTCTTGTAAAATTTAATGACTAGCAAATAATATTTATAGGTATCTCAACTAAGGATAAGTTTCATAACTTGGGATAATTTTATCGTTTTCTTCTCCTTTTACTTGAAAAAAATAGCTCGAATCTCAATATTAACAAAACTATTTCAATGTATTAAAAAGTCACTTATTGTCACATTATAAAATCCATAAAAGCATCTGTAAATTCAATTAAGTTAATTTTCTAAAGATAATTTCACGGATATAAAATAAAGATGGTAAATATTTATCACCTCTCATAGATGGCACATCATCATAAACAGAGATTCAATTAAATTTACAATTACGAATAAAAACAATCATATACTATGCATCTAACTAAGTAAAAGTATAAAATTGAAAAAAAAATATCTTTTACTGTAAATATACCGTAAATATATTTACGATTTTAGTGATTATAACCGATTTTAATGTTGAAACATTAGCTTTAACATTAGTTAAATAACATTAGTTATAGCTATATTTTTATTTTAGTCTTAACTGCAACCAGCAGCAATTCATTTCCTTATACTTTTTTCTTATTTAATTGCAAATTCTACTATTTTATTTTTCTTTGTGGTTTCTTTGTTTACAGACAAGTATTTTTTTCTTTTAATTTGATTAATCAATCGTTGAAAATTACGTTTTTTCTTAAAAGTTTATTGAAATGATGAGAACAAGACTTAAAACGATGTGCATGTCGTTGATAATATAATTACTGAAATGACTGTAAACAAATTTCCTTCAATAGGCATTGGCATGTGATAGAGATTGTTCCTTTATTACCATAATGGGTTGAAAGTTATAGTGAAAGTATGGCGTCTAAGGCTGCTACAGCAAAAATAACAGAATTTTGGATGAAGGTCAGAATTCTTATGCGGAATCCCTAACACAAAAAGAAAAAAAATAGTGGAATTATTTGAAAACTGGAGACTTATAAAAAGAAAAAATTCTAATCAGAAAGTCAAAGAGCCATTTTCTTCAAAATAAGTTAACTTTTTTGATTTCGCTCAAGCTGATGCTTAGCATAATCAAAATAGCTGAAGATAGAGATTTCTGACACAGCGAGAAGATGGCAGACGAGGATCAATTATCAGTGTTGATATAAATCTATTATGGAAGGAATTGATTGTTGATAAAAAGAAAAATCTTCCGAAGAAAATGTTTTAAAATTGAAATGATCACAGGAGAAATATACAGCAGTTGCAATACTTGAGTCTTCTATTGAAGCCTTAGATGAAAAAGATAAAAATTAAACAGAAGAACGCAATCACGAAATAAGACTGTTTGAGGGTGCAACATCACGTCCTGGTCCATCCAAAGCTCATTGAGGGTGGAGAGCATATGGATATTATACTTCAAGAATTAAAAACAGCTGTTAAACAAGACAAAAGTATCTGACAGAAAAATGGTATTTGTAGTTGCTGAAACTACAAAAAGTTCACGGGATGATATTCAAATATCAGCCTGAATAGGCAGTATGTTTTGTCGAAAAATAATTTTTAGTAGAGTTAAATAACCATAAGAATTAACAGAAAGGCTACAAATTAATGTTCCACTTTATTGCTCATTCGGATGGAAAACTTTTACAAGAATTAACTGATAAAGAGCTAATAGGCTACCCAATATAATTTCTAGAAAAGGAGTTTCTCAGGGGCTCTCAGTCACTGAACTTCCTTCTGCAACAGGCCATGCAGTATATATAGCTTTGAATGAATGGGATATTGCAGATAAAGTGACTGGAATGAGATTTGACACTACACACTGTGTATCTGTTTCAATAAAAAGAAGGTGGTTGAAGACCTTCATAATCGAACAGGTACAAGGAATCCTGAGAAGAGGAAAACTGTTCACATTAAAAACTTTGATGAAAAGAAGTTTGAAGATTTTTTTTTTTACGAGAGAATGTCTCTTCAAATCAATCAATTTACCACAGGGATTCTTTTGAGTAGCCCTTGAACATTGAAACACTAATTATGATTCTAGCAATTGCGTTATGAAGGAGGAAATATAGTCAAAATAGCAATTAAAGCTTTTGTGCGGGAATATTAAAAAGCAGGAAACCAACGCTTAAAAATGCACAAATAATACGAGAAAAGCAGCAAACAGCTGTATCGAATCTACTAGCGAGATTCTTCTTCAGTGCAAGATAGAGCAAGACACTGCGTGCAAGAAAAAGCAAAGCTGATGAAATATAGTATTAAAGTGAATGATGATGCAGAGAGGGTATTGCTTTGATCAAAGAGTAGACCGGAATCCTTACACAAAATGAACCTCATTAAACTATTGATGAAAGTTGTGGAGGAGCACTGGAAAGCTTTTCCTTACTGCTGTAAACTGGACTTAACAAATTAAATTAATTACTTATACTTGCATTCATTAAACTTTTTATATGCTTAATATTGTGTTTTTATATTAGATAAAGTATGAAATTAATTTATAATCATGATAAAAATTATCATTTTGGCTTCTTTCTTTGTCAATATCACCATACTTTTCAGTAAATTTCCAAACTTCACCAAGCTTGAACTACCTCCAAATAAGTTTCTTTTTCATTGAAATTTTTCATACTTTTTTTTTTTACAGTATTGGAACAAATTTTGAGGGTGAGACAAAAGAAAATAAAAAAAAGACCATGTAAGGACCACCCTAGTGTATAATTTTAAACTTATGGCTTGTGAATAAAAGATAACTCACAAGTAATATATAATAGTTCAGTTACAGCTATTTGTTACAGTACAGAAGAGTAATCGGCCATTGTGTAAAGTTTTGCTGAGCACTGTAGCATTTGGAAAATATGTACGCACACTCTCAGTAAAATGTTTAAAAGAAATTAAATAGGTTTTTAATTTAAAGCAGTTGTTGGATAAACATTTATGATGTCATTATGATTACATGAGTATATCCCACTTGACTATATTTCCGTTATCTTCATAAATTGCTTCATGGTTGGATTTAATATTGGTTAGAACACGGATACTTCATTTGCATCTGCGATAAATTACCACACAGGCACATTTACTTGAAAATAACCAATTTACTTGAAAATAACAACCATTTTATTAGTTTCTCACACTAATTACAAAACGGAATAATGAAACACAGCATATGTCACAGCTCTACACGAAGGTTAAGTATAATTTTCGATCGCTGTTCTACCATTACGCCACCAACAATAATACTAATCGAAAATGTCAAACAAAAATTAATGAATGTATTCTCGCTTATGTAATTTAGTAATAGATTTCTCTAGCTATATAGAGCTGAAATGAAACATAACTAAAAATCATCGGTAGTTGATTTTGAGTTTACAAAAACATATAGGTAATAATTGTTTGTAATTTACTGAAAATTAGAATGCTAAATATTTAAAACAAAAATATTTTTATAAGAAAAACAACCAAAATTGTTCTTATTAAATCTCTATAAATATCTTCATTTAAAGTAATTATTATAAAACAGATAACAAAATAAGACGAAAATATTTTGGAATTTTTTTTAACCGAATTGATAAATAGGAACAAATTAATTTCTAAGAAGAAAATGTAAGTACAGTTTAAAGATTTAATATTTTTTAAATTATTTTTGACGCTTGTATTATACGAATTTTTTATACTTGTTTAATACGAATTGTTCAAATTCCACAGCCGAAAATACTTCACAGTACAAATACTAAGCTTTAGGGATAAAATAATTAACCGCATAATTAAATTTGTTGGAAAATGTTATTGACATATTTATCCTATAATCGTTATATAATAATTTAAGTACAATTTAAAGATTTAATATTTTTAAAATTATTCTTGACGCTTGTATTATACGATTTTTTTTTACACTTGTTTATTACGAATAGTTCAAATTCCACAGCCGAAAATACTTTCCAGTACAAATACTAAGCTTTAGGGTTAAATAATTAACCGCATAATTAAATGTGTTGGAAAATATTATTGAAACATTTATCCTATAATAGTTATATAATAATTTAAGCACATTAATTGTATAATGATTTTCAATAGCGTTGTTTTGATAACGTATGAACTTTTATTCACTGTGGTGTAATCCATCCTACATTATAACATATTAAATAATTTTTAATATACACTACTGAAGAAAAAATATAATAAAAAGTTAAGACTTCAATTAATTTTATTTTTAAAATCCGAAATAATATTCACTTTTATAAAAAACTTAATCATACTATGGAAATATTTAGAATATTTATATTACAGCAATCAATCAATCAAAATTTCCAAAATGAAATTTGAATGCATCAATCTTTACTACAAAGAAATACAATATCTTGTTATTATTTTCTTAGATTTAACATTGAAAGAAAAATACTGCAATCTGTTTCTTGTGAAAGAAAACAGGAAAATGTTTATTGACAAATAGAAGGTTTTCCTTGCCTTTCGGATTTACTTGTAGAGATTTATTTATGCAACTAGAATTCTCTATTACGTACAAATGAGAATAGAAATACATTATGAAATTTTGTTTTACCTCAGCACGACTCTTCTTTCTTTTTAACCCTTTACAACGTAGTTGAAAAGTGCTTATGAATGCGTCTGTGCGTTTTCTATATATTTAGCTTACCATGTAATATATTAAAAAAATATATATTACGGTTTATCATGCTATGTTCTGTATCAACCCTTAACCCCTAACCACCGAGCAAAAGGGCAAAATTGTATTATTGTTTTCTCTGCAATTTTTTATAAATGCTAACAATAGATGATTTTTCCAACATGATATAATTTTTTTAATTATGTATTAGGCATATCAGCCTTCAGAATATTAATCATAACTTAGTTTTTTAAAAAATGATTATCTCTTTAGAACTATATTAATTTAAATAATGCTTCTACCGCAGTGAAACCTACAGCATAGTGAAGGGATATATCAGTTCGCGGCGGTGAGAAGGTTAACGAGCCAATGCCGCTATATAAGCGGCAATGGCACCCTCAACCTACTTTATTCGCTTAGCCCCACTTTTTTTTAAAGTGGTGCAAACACTTTTACTTGTACTTTGACAACATGCGCAGGAGAAATTTACTGAATTATTTGCTTTTAAAATGTAGTGGTGCAAATAGACTATTAAAATAAAATAATTTATTTAAATCTACCGTCCATTAAGAGTTAAAAACGAAGTATGTAGCCTTTATGGTTTGTTTACAGAGACATTCAAACGAATTTCGTTACATTCTTATCTGTGAGGAAATACCGTTTGTAGTGAATGTTAATGATACTACACTATTTTAAACATATTGAGATTGGTATATACCACTGAGGTGTAGGACATGATACTTACCGTGTTTACAATACAAACTCGCACACAGTAAATGCGCAATCAACGCTTTTACATCAAATTAAAAAATATGTAGTCTGTTAGTAACAAGAAAATTGAGAAATCTTTCATAATCGGAATGTTCTATAATTTTGTTGTATATGAATATTTTCAACTTAAACATTGAAATTTTCGGATTACTAATCCGGATAATTTTCGGATTACTTAATATTTTTGTAAAGCCTTCAAAATGATGTTATTTTCATATCAAGGCTTCGACATTCTTTCAAGGACAAAATGCTCTTTACAAATGACGTCATTGGCATTACACATTTTCACTGAGATAATTGAAAGGTATCTTTATAATATAGAGCGTCTTAAAAGTAAAGAATGCATGACATGAGCACAAGCACCAGCCTAGATTGGAAGCGTTTTACATCAACAATAGAAAACCATATTATAGAATTTGGTGATACTTCGTTATGCGAGATAGCCAAGTAAGTAGACATTCATATGGGCGATAATTTTAGTATCGCCAAATTCAAGAAAGTTGAAAGCTTTCCAAATTCTTGTCCAAAATCACCTTGACCAACCAAATTTTCTTATTCCTACTATTAGCTCACACTCTCCCTATATTTATTTATTTATATATATATATATATCTTGTTCAAATTTTCAATCTTTAATAAAATACTTATTATTCATCCTATCAAGTTGAAATAAAATTTTTTAAACTTGTACTGGATGAAAATTGATGTTAATACAGTTTTTCAAATATTAATTCATTAATTAAATTTTAATTAATTAATTTTATTTTTACATGTGAGACAAAATGGCGGCCATTGGTTATTGAAGCATTTGATGCATCTTCATATCTATAAGGGGGGGGGGGGTTACAATAGAGGGAGCCTGTTCTGTCGCCAAATACCGCCAAGTTTGTCGCCAACTTGATGATATATCGCCGAATTTGGCGATCAAAATGAGTCGCCAAAAGTGACGTCAACTTGCCGATATCTCTACTATTTCGCCAAATTCCCATAGACTTCCATTGTAAACGTACTTGCTTATAGAAAATCAACAAATTCAGATATTTTAATGCAACAAAAACTAATATTAGCTTAAGGGATTAAATTAAATTTTTCTTTGATGACCTAAGTAGGAATTATCTTTAAAAACAAAATTTTTATATTACTTGTTTTTAAAAGACAATCTAGAATAATTGCATAAAAATAATGTAAATTACAAAAAGGGAACTATCGTAATTTTTTAGTTAATTTTTATTGTAAAAATAATTTCTTATTTATTATAAGAAAATTAATAAAATTAATATCGCAAATCATCTCCTAAATCGCAGTATCTCGTACAATACAAATGCAATAAATACAGTTGCTGCCCAGGTATTTTATGGTTTTATTCTGTAAATAGCATTATTATTATTATTATTTATTTATTTTATTTTTTTTTTTTTTACTGAAACTTATTAAAAGAAATAAATTTTCTATGTATGTTTAGAACTATTGATAATATTTATATAGCAATTAGAATAATGAAGCCTGTTAAAAATGATTAAAAAAAGATTCAGCAATGTCTGCATCAGTACCGTATATTGGAAACCAATCTATATAATATTCGATAATCGAAAGTATCGTGTATTAAATCAGCGTTGCGTATGTCTAGTTCATTTACATATATAATATTCCTTTATTTTATTTGTTTAAATATTCATATATTTGTGCAAATAATTTATTTATTCTCATACATGAAAGTTTCGACATTTTTGTTGATATTTTACTCAAAATAAATTTTCATGTTTGTAACAAACTTCCAAAAGGCTTGATATTAGTTTTAATTGGTTAACCGTAATATTACTAACTATTATTCATTATTCATTAAATCTTATATCTTATTTAACTACTTGTTAACTTTCATTGAGGTCCTCCTTAAGTTAAGATGATTATCCGAACCTGAATGTTTACATAAAAACATGAAATTAATTAAATCTCCATTTACGATTTATTATTTTTAATGCTGTAAGAGATTTTAAAGTACGTTTGTTTCAGTTATTTACATATGTAATATTATTCCTTTCTTCGCCCTTCTAGACAGTCGCTTGGGGAGGGGGGGGGGGGAGTCAGATGCCTTCAGAAGCGATAAGTCCGCACTTCAAAATATACAAAAATAACTAATAAAAATATCTTAAAAGCATCTAATAAAGATTTTTTGTGAAATAAGTATAGTTTATCGATGGAAGAATATTTGCAAAAATTTTAATTATAAGAGCCGTGAAAAGGATACAAATTCATTGCATAATAACAAAGGTTCTGAGCACTAAGTCAGATGAATTTTTATTAAAGAATCCGGGAATTATAACTCGTTTCAACATACTTTAGAGTAACATTTTACGTATAGTGTAATGATGATGATTCCGAAGTCGTGTGATAAGTTAGTTGATGTTCTAACAGAAGCAAGACAGAAAGTGAAGTGCCAGAAGAAATCACACAGACTTTTAAAGTTTGAATTGAGTACATCGCCAAAGGTTACATTATTTGGCGGATCCATAAAACATTTTCTTTGAAAATTTCATGTTAAAACTATATTGACAAGCTTAGCACTGACATGTTAATCCTAAAAATGAGGGAGTAAATTAGAAAATGTATGGTCATGTGTTCATCTATTCTTCAGCAATTTGTTATGCTGCATTTAACGCTCCTACCCAAAACTGTTGATTGCATATGGGGAAATAACTTCAAATATTTTATCCTCCCATTTAACCCATTTTAGTGGCTGATTTTCTAAAATCGATGAAATGCATGTTTAATTATCTTTTAGTAGATTTTTTATGCTTCAAACCTCCCATTTAACTCTCTTGGTGATTTTTAGAATCGCTTAAATGCATCTTAACTATTTTTTTAGTGGACTTGTTATCCTGAATTCATGCTCCTACCTAAAACTGCTTCTGAGATATGACGAAATGACCTAAAACTTTCAATCCCCCATTTACGCCCATTGAAGGGGTGCATTTTTAAAAATCTTTTGTTAGCCGATGCCTACACAGTATAAGGAACATGTCTTTCAAATTTCATAGTCATATTTATAACGTTAGTATTCGGAGTTGATTATGAATCAGCCAGGGCAAGTTAGTTTGTAAGTATAGATTACGTTCTTTCATTTCGCTAAATTTTGCATTTATTCTAACATATATATCATTTAATCAAAAATATGAATATTTACATATATTTGTTGATATTTTAGTCAAAATTGTTTTTCATTTTTGTAACAATCTTCTAAAATGCTTGCTATTAGTTGAAACTAGTTAACAATAACGTTACCAATTAGTTAACAATTATTCATTAAAACTTATTCAAGTGGTTATTAGATTTTATTTAATTCCTCATTAAGTTAAGATGATTATATGAATCTGAATGTGTTTACATAAAAACATCTAGTTAATTAAATCTCCATTTACGATTTATTATTTTAAATATTGCAATAGATTCAAAAGCTCTTATAATCCGGCAATGTCCATTTATTTTTAAGTGTAAAAAATATTTCTTTGTTTGTCTCAGCAAATGTTTACTTTCCGCATATTTGGGAACTGTCATAATGTTTTTTCCTATATTCCCAAATGGCTGATTTAATTGAAACTTTTGGTGCTTTTATGAAACGTAATAATTATCGATTTAATTTTTACGATGATAACAAAGATAAAGGAAGTAGAATTAAAACGCATTATTATGCATAATTTCTTTCTATATCATAAAATGCAAGACTAATAATATCACTTCAAATTTTTATCACAAACGAATTACAATAAAAGCATTTTTTAGTTACAAAACTAAATGAGTGTTTTTTCTCTAAAACACAATGTCCTGAAACATGAATTAATTCATAATTTATAATGTTTATTTTGAAAAAGATCACTTAATTAGAGAATTTTTTCGAACTCGTCTTTTTTCTTTTCCAGAATGATTTGTCGCATACAAGGGTGAGCACAAAGTTTTGTCCTGAATATGAAAATTTATTATAAAATAGCCGTTGAATGTAATAATGTAATTTTTGTCTCTTTGAATAGTTCACTTTTAACAGTTTTGTTGTATAATAGATGACGCACACTGTAAAAAAAAATCTGTGAAGTTACTAAAGTTTTTCTAGGAAACTTGGATTCCTAGAACTTTTCATGTAACGGCAACAACAAAATTTCATGTAACAGACACACTTTTGCGCCGAAAATCAAAAAAATTTGTAAGGTTACTAAGAATTTTTTTGGAAACTGGGATTCCGAGAACTTTTCATGTAACTGCAGCCAGTGTTACAAATAAAAGTTTAGTAAGATTACTGAAATTTTAGCAGATTCATTTGTAAAGTTACAGATTTTTGTAGCTTTACAAAAACTAGTTTTGTAGATTTGCAGCTTTTTTCGTACAGTTATAGGTGAAAGTTTAGTAAGCATGTAACTTTACATCTGTAGAACTACAGATTTTTTTTTACAGTGCACTACGTCCACTTCTAAGTCAATCCCAAATGGCGTCGATGCAGTAGAAAGCACAATGTGTGCTTTGGCTTCGCGAAACAAAATCACCGATTTGTATTCAACATGTGTTTCGACGTTGCTACTGATGCAATCCTCCCAATGTAAAGGTAATAAAGAGATAATATGAAAAGTTTAGATAAATAGTCTACGTTTTCAATCTTCGTAGCAGTAGATAAACTCCGCGTTGACATTATCCGATCTACCTAGGAGGCACAAAATGAAATTTCAAATAGTACTATGTGGTCTTATTAAAATTTTCTAACAGTACATACAATGCAGCCTAACAACCATACGCCTAATTGTAATAGTTTTCGTACAATAAATATTTATTACCAAGTCAAGACTTTGCGCCAACCCTATATTTTGAAAATACGAAATTTAACGAAATAAATTAACAATTTTTTTTTTATTTTCTTTTCTTAAAATTACAAGAACAAGCTTACAATTTAGAATTTAAGTTTACTTTTTAATTTAAACCTTTATGATCCGAAAATATATCAAAATCCAAATAACGAAACCCGAAGTTCCACTGAAGTAAAAAACTATCTTAAATTTATTTAATTTGTTTATTAATTAAATGAATTAACACACCTATCTGCCCTGTGTTACAAAACTATATAAACCATGATCTATTTAATGTCGTCTATTGAAAAATAAAACTCTTACATAAATGTTACATTTTTAGATAGACCGTTGAATAAATTAAAATGATCTCCGTAGACGTGCTTTATATACCTACAATTTTTCAAAAGTCCAAATGCAACGAAGTTGCAGTCCATACAAAACAGAGTTTAAGATATAACTGTAAACACCTTAGATAGATTGGATAACTTATACCTTCATAGTATAGAATATTTTTCTTTGGTTTAAAGGAGAAATTCAGCGAGTAAAATTTAAACTCCTTGGAATTGAACTTTCAAAGTTACAACTCCCAATTATTAACCATTTGGAAAAATGGTTATTGTCTTCGTCAGGATAGGAAATAAAAAGCATATGTAAAGCTTTTTATTGGTTTAATCCGCATTTTACTCGTTTTCTGATTGGTCTATACAGTAATCTGTATTTCTCTTTACTTTCAACAGAGATGGATACTTATGTTGCTACTATGACAAAAAAGTAATAAAAACTACAAAAAAAAAAAATAACTCAGAAACAAATTGAGGTACAGTTTTCAAACAAATTGCATTTAAAAGTACATTTTATCCTCTACACGACGGTGTAAAAAGTAAAATTATGGTATGTTTAGAAGTTTAAGAATGAAATTTCATTTAAAATTGATCGTCAGATTTCTACGATGGAAAAGCCTTTTCCCAAACAGCCAATGAAATGCTTGGATAATACGAAAGTTTCAAGTGGATAGTACGTAAGTTTCAGGAAATCTTGAAATTTTTACGTGTAATAACACTATTAATGTTTAATTCATGGAGAACGTAATGTATGATGAACACCGTGCGATTTTTTATGTCTTAAATTTTAGTCTTTGAAAAAATCATTTTCCAAATGGTCGTTGTAATTTGTTAAATTGCTTTTTTTTTATTGATGTTAAGCTAATATGAACCCAACAATGAACTGTTAAAATTAAATAAAAATTAAAAAACTTCCTTTGAAATGAAAGTACTAGAATTCGATAATGTTCAGGTATTTTTAAAACATTCTAGCTTAATTTTGCTTAGATCAACAGTAATGTTACATTACAAAGAAGTAAGTTCTAGATAAATTGACTGAAAGAGGGAATTTGGAGACAACAGTATGATGCTATCTAGTAGGCAGTAGGGGATTGAAACGACAAAAGTATGAAACACACACACACATAGGTACAGGATGTCCTGTCTTATCGCTACCATGTAACTAATTTTTAAACCATTAGTTTTAGTTTTGGAGCTGTACTTACTGATGCCCAGTGGCGTAGTGGTCAGCACGTCTGACTACTGCACTTCAAGGGCACAGTTCAATTCCGGGCTGAGTAAAGTTCAATTCGCATTTTGTCCCTTCAGTTTCGATAAAATGTGTGCCAAGTTTGCTTAGGAACTAAACACGCATGGTCGCGTGTTAGGGTAACTACCTAACGGGGACATACTCGTATGCAATAAAGCCCCTTAAGACCCATGGTCCAGAAACTAGTGCTGGGATAGGCCACAATTCTTTCTGGATCGTACCTCCGCAAATTTATATTTTATTTTAACTATATTTACGGCTAAAATGGTTTTAAAAAGTTGTTTGCCATCATATTAGAATTTTATTAAGTTAAAATAGCTATATTTATAAAAGTTACGAAAATTAATGTTTTATTTTGTCCCCTGGATCCCACAGTTTACGTTTACAAAAATATTCTCCAAGCATTCATTAAAACAAAACAAAATACATCTTTTATGACACAAATTTACCCAGTTATAACATTTTCAAATTTGTGAATTTTCAACATTATGACCCATAAAAATACATATTCAAATTTTTTATAACACATTTTTTGTAAGTTCATACAATGTGCTTATTTTTATTCTTAAATAATTTAAAAATTACTGAAATCATCCCTCAATAATCATTTTTAAGTGACCCCAGTTAAGAAAAGCTAGGAAAAAATTTAACTTTTACATCTTCACAGCTACATAATATAGGGTGAAACCAACAGTAACTGACATCTGAAGGATGCGAAGGATTCTTCCTCGTTCAAATCCCTACAACAAAAATTTAAATCCATTTTATACTTTCTTTATATAAAATCTTTTTATATATATATATGATAGTAAAGTTACATAATAAATTATTGTTGACAAAATTTTTAAAAATATACTTTGTATTATTAAAAAATATTTTTTTAAATAAAAATGTTTAATAACTTCAGTAACTGACATCAATCCTATTTTGAAAAACCAGTAACTTACACAAAGTGAACCAGTGTCTTACTCTTTATTTGTAAAGATTAAAAACAAAAAATAAATATTTTTCAAGGAATTTATTCTTTAAAAATACTTTAATCTTTATTATAAAAACAAAATTCTTAAACCTTTTTTATATAGGATATCATACTACAGGTTCATGCGTTCTTTATAAATTATGAGTAATTTCAGATATCCAATAACCCGTAATTTATGAACCTGTAGTTGACAACTTGCATCAGACACTGGAAGAACATCTTAAATTTTAATAGTTTTTAGTACAAGATAAATTTAATTCATTATTATTTTTTTGAAAACAGTTCAAATAATAGAATAAAAATTTCTTAAATATAATCTTTAATTGACACCTGGAATGAAATTCCGGGAAACAGTAACTGGCACCCCCCCCCCCCCCATTAAGCTAAATCAAGTAGCTCTAAACTATAAATCTGGGCCCAAATCTATCATTAACAAATTTCTACAAGTATAACTTTAAAAAAAAAGTTTTGGATGTTTGTATTGCAAATAGATTAAAAAAAAATATTATCTTAATTTTATAAAGAAGCTCTTTGCCTCAAAATAGCACTTATTGTGTTCTCAAAAGCTCCTTTCTCATTGAATATGTAATTGGCCTACTAGTGGTAAAAAAAAAAAAAAAAAAAAAAAAAAAAAAAAAAAAAAAAAAAGGACTAAAAAATAAAAGTCTAAGTTACCACTGGATAACTTTACTTCGCAGAATTTTACAGGAAAATGCTTATTTGACTGAGATTTTTGCTGAAGTGTCAGTTACTGGTTAAGTGTCAATAGCTGTGGGTAGCTGTCGGGGTGGGATGAGAGGTCTTCATATAAATAACACGGCTTGCATCATCAGACAAAAAAGTACTTTTAGGCTTAACATTTTGTTTCTTTAACCCCTTAGCAGTGCACTGCTCGTGCAAAAAAAGTTTGTTTACGTCGTTCCTAAATTCTTTTGATCATCATTAATTCTTAACTATAAGATTTGCTTTATAAATTGACTGATATGTTCGGATTATACAAGACAGAAATTTTAGTATTGAAACATTGGTATTGCTAATTATTTTTATTTTATTGTGTAAAAAAAATAAACTGTTAAGGGGTTAATCATATTTAAAAAATAATAAATAAAGTCCTAATTCTTGCTATAACTGAATTATCTTTCACCGTAATCTGTTTTCTTCAGAACGTCTTTTAATAAAATTTAAAATAACGGTTTGCTCTTTAAAATTATGAAACGTGCATAAGCTTCTTTATTAAATTAACGTATTTCCTGCTTAGAGCAAGTTCTTTTGTAAGTAATCTTTACATTATTTAATTCTGCAAGGACAAAAGACGCTCATAATTACAAGCAGTAATAAGGAAAATAAATTGTAAATCCCTTCGTTTGTCTCTTTATAGGAGAAATAAAACATTTAGACACATTATCATTAATGAAAAATCTTATTCTTTTAGATTCATAAAATATTTTTCAATTTAAAGATAGTGCTTCACTTATCTAATTACTGTCTCTTTTTTCCTTGAAAATGAGTATTAAATATTTTCTAGCAGAAGAAAGAAGGAAAATATTTTACACAAGTGAAGAAAATAATTTTTATATAATTTTTACAATTTTATGTTTCACTTATAAGAATTAACAATGTTAATTTTAAGAAATAAAAAATGCTAAATGTTTTACATATTGTGCTGTATTTTCTTTCTTCCTACTCACCTATAAAAAAGAAAAACTATTTTAGAATATAGTATATCAGAAAAATTATCAATAGAAATTCTCGAAACTACCTTTCGTTAAATTAGCATAAATGCAAAACATTTAACATTTCTTAAATAATCACAATTCTTAAAGCATGTTCTGTTTATTCAGTAATAGGCTCATTATATCTGAAAATATTACGAAAGAGTAAATTATCGCAATTTAAAAAAAAAAAATGTAGTAATTGGTTTATTGTGCTGTTAACTTTGTTTCTTTTATAACGAATAAAGATATTTTAAATTAAAAATTTGAAATTATATATTTTATAGAAACCCATATGCTTAATGTTTAGGTTGTATATACTTTTGTTTCAAATTGATGCTGTTTTGAAATTTTTAGTTAAAGGAAATTAATATATTTTAACTCGATAGCCTCTAAAAAATAATCAATGCATTTAAACTTATAATATTTTTTGTATTGCATAATTCTAAAAGTTATCTGCTTCAAATGAAATGAATCAAGTTGCATTTGGGGAATAATGGAGAAAATTACCATTATTAATAAGCATTTCTCATTTTTAGAAAGTTAACAGCAAAAAAAAAAAACTAAATTTGATATACTGCAACGAAACTAATTGTGGTGTATTTAAAAGAAAACGTAAATTAGAAGTTTTTGCTTAATTTATTATTTTCAATACATTAATGTATTAGTTTAATTTAGAGAAACTGCTCTTGCTGCAATACAAAGTTTCAGTAAAGTTGTCAGATATGATCGGAAAAATTTTCTACGATTAAATGCAGCCTCGTAAAAACCGAAGAACTTCACATTTGTTATGTATTTTTTCACAATTCTGAAAACTTTTCTTTACATTGTAGAAGGTTTCCACAATGTTCGAAAATTTTCCTTAAATTAACCAAAAAAAGCCTTTTGTTGGTATTAATTTTAAGAAACAATATGACAAATTTGATAAAATACGCAATATTTAGCGTAGTTTGATTGGTACTCTCAAAAGATAAGAAATATATATTACTCTAAATAATGGCATAAGATGGGGATTACGATATTAAGAGGCTTCTTCATGAAAACGAAAAAACACCCTTTTGCTAATGTTAATCCAGTATGAGATTTTGTTTACTTATTTCTTTTGCATTTGAATATTTTAAATATTATTTTTTTGTATTGAATAGCTGAGATACATCTGAACAAAGGCCGTTTTCCACTTTTTCGATTTTGTTTATAGGTATTTTTAATTGGGACACTTACAATTTCTGAAGCGGTTTCGAAAGTGAGAGCATCTTCATAAAAAAAAAAAAAAAACTTCAAACAAACACGAAAGAGTAAAAAAACGGCCTTTGTAGAACTGAACCTCAGCTATCCAATGCTAAAAAATCATTTAAAAATATTCAAATGCAAACGAGATATTTTAAAATAAATCTCCCATTCGATTAAAATTAGCGAACGGGTGTTTTCACGTGACTGAAGTAGCTTCTTAATACCACATGGAAGAAAATTTTCGAGGTCACAGGACTTAATGGCAGAATAAACTAAATGTGCATTTACTTTCTATATAGTATCAACCGTCAAAAGATTAGCGTTAAATAGTCATGACATTTCGACACTTCTTTTTACAAATTGCAGTTGTCAAAATAACACGACTTTTGCTTTTCTAAAAACGGAAGACCAACAACAACAACAAAAAAAAAAAATCATGTATTGACTAAATATTGTATTTTGAGAAGAAAGTGCCTTTCGAATTAAAGAATGAACTGTAAATCATTACTGCGTATCTACTTAATCGACAACAACCATTTGAGTATGGTTTAGTGAATTGAAATAGGCCGTACCCGCACAGGTAATGTTGTATGTTCAAGACATGAAACTGAAGCACCAACTAAAGAAAACACAAAAAAATACACCGTATTGTTTACATGAACGCGAAGTGAAAGTGAAGGAGATGGTGGACATCATACAGACATAAACAAAACGTGCGAGGAATATTTTACATAACATAAAATTTGCACATGAAAAAGCTTTGAGCTAGATGGATGCAATGATTTGCAACCATCGAACAATAACAACAACATGTCGATGATTCGGAAACTGTTTGGTATTATTTCAGCGTTGTTTAAACGTGTCTTTGCAACAATGCTTTGTAACGATTAAAAAATGGATATGTCACCTTACACCTGTGTGGAATAGGCAGTCTGCATAGTGGTTGGAAACGGGCAAGATTTGCCGAAAGCAGCCGAAGGTGGTAAAGTCAGCTGGAAATGTAATGAAAAGCAATATTTAGAAAGCATGTGACATAATAATCATAGATTATCGTGAGAAAGGAAAACCATTCAGGTCATTCGAACGAGAAAATGATAAAAAAAGCTTGTATATTGGGGGGGGGGGGGGGAATGTGTTCTTTCATAAAGACAATGCCCCGGTTTACACATCCATGAAAGCGATCTCAAAATTGACTACATGGAATTACCAATAGATACACTATCCCTCGTATTAACCTGTTCTGGCCACCTATGACTGTTATTTATTACAAAACATGAAGAATTAGCTCCTGTGGAAGAGATATGTATCAAATGAGGATATTGAATGCAAAATTCATTCATACTTCGAAGTCCTTGACAAATCGTACTGTATGAAATGTAGCCAAATGTCCGAGGGTACTTGGAATAAGTATATCACTCTTGGAAGAAATTATGTTGAAGGATGAAATTAATTTTTAACAAAATAAGTACTTTTGTATTGCTTGTCCAAGGCCTTTTCATTCCATAAGGTATGAGATGTTGAAAGAGGGAAATAGTCACTTTTCCATAAGCAGCGTTTAGTAAGTCATTATTTTACGTATTATTGCAATATAGATCAAAGTGAAAATTTAATGGGCCTTGAAAAAATTTTGTTATCGAAAAATACTCTTCTAGGTTACTGACTGAGGCCTTTTTTATAGTTCTCCTTTAAACCCTTGAAGGGCGGTGATGCCGTCACGGCATCACATAATTTTAATCTCTAATCGCCACACTCGCACCGGATTTTTATAATAAAAATTTCACCTTTATTAAGTACGCGAAAATATACTTTTACTTAGTTAAAAAATATATTCTTGTAAATACTGGTGTCATTAAATTATTTCAACATTTTACGAATACAATTACCTAGCCCCGGAAAGGGTTAACCTTTAATTGATGTACCACTGTCTCTCAGACTGAACTATGCCGACTAGTTTACTCAGATTTTTAGATGACGGAAACACAATACTTTAAAAATTTCTTTCTCGCAAAACTTTTCTGTTCCTCCATAAACTGAATATTGAAAATACAGATACATGTAAAAGATGATACTAATACTTAATACTTAAATAAGGACCTCAAGTACTTGGTATCTCTCTCTATTCTAAAAAAAACTAACAAACGCTGTCACCACCGAAGCCGCAGCCGCCGATTTTGAATTTTGTTATGACCTGAGGTCTTTCTTCGTTAATATTAAAAAATATTAATTGTATACAAAAATATGAAAATCGGTGGTATTACAGGGAAATGTTTCATAATTCGAAGAATTATTTTAAGATATATTTAATGTTAAAGTTGGTCAAAATCGTTTCATTAAAAAAGTTTTATAGGAGCAAAAACTATACATAGGAATTCAATCATTTTTAGATCAATTTATTCATTAGACGTTCCCGGTGTGCAGACTGTATTATTATTATTTTTTTTAATTTAACTCATTTTTGAGGTTTTATTTCTATTTTATATTCAAATTTTCAGCATTTTGAGTTATATTTCTTGCAGATTTTAGAAAAGGGTACTATTTTAAATTGTTCCCAAATTTAAAAACAGGGCAAATAATATTTCCTTCGAATAAAAAAAAAATATTTACACGTGACTATTATAAACTGAAAAAAACTTTCAAATGAGAATTAAATGATTACATATTAAAAGCAGAAAAATATTGATAATTATGTCTTAAAAACTATATTTACACGTGAATTTAAAAAAAAAAAAGAAAATTGTTAAATAATAAATTACTTAATACTAGCCGTCCTCGCAACCACTTTGATCTTTCTTAAAATTTATGTTTGGGAAAGCATGCTAAGCATTGTATCATGTGACTTTTATTTATAATTTAATTTATTTGGACTCCCTTAAATATAATTAATATAATCCTCTAAGCTAACATTAGTTTTCGTTGCACTAAAATAACTCAATTTGTTGATTTTCTGCAAGCAAATAAACCCTATTGGTTTACAATGGAAGTCTATGGGAATTTGGCGAAATATTAGAGATATCGCCAAGTTGGCGTCCCTTTTGGCGACTAACTTACTAACTTTGGTCGTCAAATTTGGCGATATCTTTAAGTTGGCAACAAACTTGGCGGTATTTGGCGACAGATAGCATTGTTAAAAAATACGGGTGAATTGTAGAATACTTCTCCCCAACCTGGCGATAAATGAGCCAAAGCGGCAACCTTGGTATTTAGTATTAACTTGGTATTAAGTGGCAACCTTGGATGTTATAAAAACGCGACGATTTGGTGATTTTTTGAAATCGCGCCAAGGAAGTAGAGTATTCTCCGGTCACACCAAAAATACCGGGAGACAAAGACTCTGTTTAATTAATTTTATATTACCTTATTTTCACAGTTTCACTGATCTGATTTAATCAAAGAAGAAAACAACCCGTTAACAGGGAGATCCCCACTGTTGTTTTAATTAAGGTAACTCTAGGATAGATGACCATAGAGGAGAGATGTCCAGTCTAAATATTTCCAAAACTTGATCATAGTTTGCAACATAAAGTTTGCTCATATGAAATAGTTGTGTGACGTGCAGTTGCGTTTTCCGATTATAAAAAGTGAGTGCAATTTTAATGTTTATTTAGTTTAGTGTTTGAATATTTTTTTTGACTTAGGTATCTGAATATTTTGCGTTACGTACGTTATATATATTTTTCACTATATGGACATTTAAGGCACGTACATAATCTAATCTTTACTTCTAAGCCTAAACATAGACGTAAAATGGCTATAGATGCTTTAAATTGAGCAACCATCGGTCCTTCAATTTCAAAGAGAGATGGCCGCATGAAATCGAGGTGAGATGGCCACTTTTAATCAATATTTCAAAACTATACGGAGTGATGATTTTAACTAAGTATAATTAAATTTAAAAAATATATATAACGTTTATGTTTACAAATATATTAATTGATATAATTATTTAAATTTTAACTAATATAAATATTTTATTAATAATAATAATAGTATAATAAGACCTAACGATTTATTTGCTTCAGAAAATATTGGAAAACGTCGGAAATTTTCATAGCAGAAACTGATAAAGTTGATAAATAAACTAAATTAACGTAATGAAACTAAAATTAACGCGGAGAAGAAAAAAACAAAAAAACATGACGCTTCCAGTAGCGAAGAAAACGAAATACATTTAAATTATCAGAATTTATAGATTATGAGTAAATAGAATTGGATTAGGGTCACTATGTTGTTTGTGCAAAACAATATAATATCATATCCAAAAATGTCCATCAGTCTTCACATTTGAAATTTACTTAGCTATTGGAAAACGAATAAAAGGTAATTTGAAGTTTAAATTTTGTAAGTTATTTGAACATGCATCCCGTTTGAAACAGAGCAGTGCCCTCTGTTGACCTAATTTAAAGAATTATTTAAATTATTTTATGTAAAATTTATGAGCACCAAATAAATATGTCACTCATTTCATCGCTATATTTATTGAACGATTGCAATTTCAAAGTTAAAAAGCTTCTTATGAAATTATTAGACTTGCCGTTCTTTGTGTCAGGTATTAAAATGCACTTCATGGTTCGGATATTTAAGCCGTGTGAAACTGAATTCCTTTTTTGTTTTAGACTGAATCGTTAAATTGTATTTTAATTACGCAGAAATGAATAATATTTTTAAATAAATATTAGATTTTCATTATATTAGGTTACATTTTTAGAGATTTTTCATTAAAAATTAGGATTATTTGAAATACCTCTAAATGCTCAACAAACACAAAAGTATTGAAAATTCCTATTTGTTTCAAAACTGGTCTGTAGCTGAGTAAAAAAAATTCCGATAGAGAAAATATTTCACCCTAATGCAAAATGAGAATTTCTTTGATCCGCATAAAGTATATGTTTATTATTTAACTAAAATTGAGAGAAATTGCAGCATAGGAAACATCAAACCTAACTTGGAGATTAACCTTAAGCAAATAATTTTAAGTATTGCATTAATTTTAATACTCAGTCACTTGTAAGAGTTAAAGTAACGCTGAAACGGAAGTTTACGAACTGAAAAATAAATATGCATCATAAATCTAAACATTTATGTTTCGCTAATTCCTACTCCTGAAAGTGAAGTCGTCACTTTCCTTGCTCTTCGTATTATTCAGCCTGGGAATTTATTTACTGAATGTTAATAATATAAAAGTACTTGATCATTATATGTAATGTCATTAGGTCTTAGAGAATAAAGTTAAAGGTAAATCTTATTATCGGTACCTTCAATGACAGTTAAGTTTATTTTATGTATATGTAGTTAAGGTGATAATTCAAAGTAATTCTTTAAGATTTTGACACACTCACATGACTGAGAACTTCGTACTTAGAGTGATTTTTTGCCTCGAATTAGTTGATTCTGGTATCTTGAGAATGATAAGTAATAATCTCCCAGTGTCTTAAAAAAAACTATACAACATAACTCATCGTAGGGTAGGAATTAGTATCTACATTTGCTTGTTAAAGAAGATAATGTACTTAAAGTTGTTTATAAATGGCTCAAACGTTCATCATAGAAATTGCGAATTATTAAACAAATGAAATAAATGAAATAATAGTGCTCTTTATGAAAAATACTGTAATACACTTAACATGTTGTTTACTGTTATATATAAAAAAAAAAAACTTTCAGTTACTTAGTAAATCCCTATAAAAAGAAATTTCTATCATTTATTATACATATTTTTCACTGTATCCAATTATTAATTTATAAGAACTGGAATCGTATTAGTTTGAATTGAAAAAGTGCAGTTGGAATTTGATTATTACAATATTGTAAATTTATGTTTAATAAATATGAAATACTATACATATACATTGTTACCTACTCATTGGAGATGTATAAGCCACGATTCAATAGATTTAGATATAAATAGATTAGATATAGACTTAAAAAAAAGGTTATACATGGTGATTCCAAATTATTTTTACAAAATAAGAAAGATGATAGTACCCATTCAGAGTAATAATTACCATACAACATAGGGTCGCAAAACATTTATTGAGCCACAAATACAGGGTATTTCGCCATAACTGAAGTTGGCTTGTCGCTAATAATTTTGCGAAAAATTAAAATATTGCAAAAAGAAAATATAACGATACGTACTTTATTTTCTATGAAATGTGATAACATCACAAAAAAGTGGTAGACGTTTCCATTATACAGCAGTATGCATTGGACGCTCCACATTTTGGACTGTGATTATCAGTTCATACGGTATCATCGATTGTGTGAGTACCCTGTTCTTCCGGAACTTTTTGAGATGTTATCACATTTCATACAAAATAAGCTACATATTGTTACATTTTTATTGCAATATTTTTATTTTTCGCAAAATTATTGCCGACTTCAGTTATAGTGAAATACGCTGTATGTGTTAATAAGTGGTGTGCGACACCATATTCCATGGTAATTATTACTGAACTGTGTTAGGTAGAAAAAAGGAAATATAGGAAAATAAGGGGAAAGAAGGATTTGAAATTATTAAAATTTAGAGTTTATTAATATATTTATGTAATTTTAGTATAAATGAGAAAAGAAAAATTTTATTATTAATTTGTCCAAAAGTACATTGCGGGTGTAAATAAAATATAAAGGAAATTCCCCATGGAGAAATGTATAATAGAAACTTCTTACCTGAACTCTTGTTTAGTGACGATGATAATGAGAAAACTTGAAATAACAACAAACGTATTTTCTAAGTCGTTTTTGCTCATATATCTTACCCATTTCTCATCATGATGTGATGATATTTTCACACATAAATTTCCTTAATCAATTTTTCTTTTAATTTCACTTAATTTGAAAATAGAAATCAATAATATGAAACACAAAAATAACACTGTATATATACAAAATAAATCCTTTACTTATTGTATAGTTATTTACCCTTTTCGGACCTGAAATCTGCACAGATTTTTTATAAATGGATATTCAAATAATGAAACATACATTTGTTTAGCATGGATACCAACATTATTATATACGATTCGAGAGGATATTCATCAGATTTTGACACTTAATTATATCTAGGTAAAAATTTTGAATTATTAAATATTGAATATTAGATTATTCAACTTGGTTAACTGTTTCAGTCTGTTATCATTATCACAGGTTATTCAATCACTACTGTCAGAGTTTCTCCACACAAATTAGCTTTCAGCTCGTAGAACAAACAAAATCTCTAATTTCGCCGAATATGCACAGTAAAAGTCTACAACATTTAAAAACTCACAAGTAAGTAGTCACGCTGGTCCACGCCCAGAAAACAAAGATTTCATACCGTTGAGCACTGATTATTTTCACTTTGGCAGATTCTGTTATTCATTTGTAAAGAGAAAATTTGCTTGGCAACGATAAATCATATGAAAGATAATCCAGTTGCTTTTCCAGAAAAACTCTTGCAACGGAAATCGATGTCTGTATTCATCATATCATTTTCGTGATCCAAAACTGCGTAGCCGTTAACGGCGGAATGCCAATGATAACGAAGCCTATATAATCCATTTAGTATTTCCTAAAATTAGATTTGGGGAGGAATTTAACTTTAAACTATTTCGTAGTAAGTTAGTAATTAAATAAAATGGCGATATCGAGCGAAGGGCCCGTTTAGCCCAACGCCGATATGCATAAAAAATTAGGCGCTATCGCCGAGCACGTACGCTCGCGTTAGTATCCAGGCAGGAAGAGATCTTAGGATGCCAAACATTCAATTACGCCGTTCTGAAAAAAGGCGGCAACTGCTCCCATTGGCCGATTTAAACCGATGCCACACATCTTAATAAAAGTTTGAATAAAAGATCGTTATGTGTAAATTTGGTTTTTATATTTGAAAATTATTATGAAAATATTTTATTTCGAGAGAAAGTATTAAAATTAAGATTTATTATTTTATTATTGATAAATTTTAACGATCTTTTATTGTGAATAAATTAAAATTGTTTTTATGTGAAATTTAACTAAAAAACGAACTTTACGAAAATTAATGAATATTTAAAGGGAGAATTTGAAATTTTAAAGTAAAAAAGCTTATTGATTTAATTTAAATATTTTAAAATATTTTTTAAATTAATTTTAATTGGAAAGGATGCTATCACAAAACAGTCTGGATGGGTACTATCACCTCTCTTATTTTGTAAAAAAAACAATTTAGAACCACCATGTATCTTATATTTTCGTGCATATACACAACTAATCTACCATAATCATAAAATATTTTTCTTTTCAAACTTAACACCAACTTTAATCTAATTTTTCTCTGAATATCATTTTTACACAGACTGTGAGACAAATATTTGGCTTAAAATTATAGTACAGGAACACAATAGTATGTTCTGGCCTTCACAGAACTTTCAACTAATATAAGTGAAAATGTCTGCAAGCAAAATTAAATGACAATGTATTAGTTCTTGAGGTATAGCTAACGCGAAAATAGTGACAAATAGAGCATAGCAGTGACACGACTATAGCGGTGTAAAAATAAGAAGGATTCATGTATATCATGGTCTAACAGAATAAAAAGGTTGATCAAATTCCGTTTATTAGTTCTTGAGACACAACTGTCGCTGAAATCGTGAAAAATGTACCTTAGGAGTACCAACTGTTAGGCGATTTACAACAAAGCCAAATCAGCATCTATTTATGTCAAGGTTTAACATAATATGTAGTTTCATTTAATTCAGTGCATTAGCTCTTAAGATAGAACGCCCATGATATTTGTGCAACATACAGACAAGCAGGCATGAAAGATATTTTCTAAAAACAGTAAAATCGTGCTCAGGACATTCTAAAACATATAAATCCGTCGAAAAACCGGAAGTACAAGTACTTTCTTTTTGCAAAGATAGAAAAAAGTAAAAAAAAAAAAAAAAAATGCATCGATTCTAAGATTTTATGTAAAAAATAAAACTGGCTTCCCGAAAGTTTTAATAACGGGTTTAATGTATCAACCAGAAAAAATGATATCTGAGGAAAGCCAAGTAATATAATTTGATCACATAGCTTTAGAAAGTATTATAAGATGCTACCAGAAGAGAATTAAGATATATGTCGAAGTCCTTCTTATTCCTTTTATGATACACATTTGCGATATTTTATTACGCTAAGGCACATTTAATGGTGTTACTTAAAATACAAGAAGAATTTTGAAAATATACTATTTAATGTTTTACAAAGTCCCTACGGTAAAAAAGTAATAAAGATTTAATAAAATCGAAAAACAGAAGATTATTTTTGTACATAATGCTGCATACAGTATTATCTCAATAACTATTTCCAAAAATTATTTTTTAAGCAGATTTTATTTAATATTGCTATTATCCAGTAGAAGGTATACATACAATGTGGTTCTTATGGGCAACAGGCATTTTTGTATCGTAATGTCAAGGTCACAATTCACTTAATCTGTTAATAAAGTTAAGCTGTCTCTTGTCTCAGGAGAAAACAGGAATTCTGCTTTTTCAGAATTTAGTGTCGCGCCTGAGAGAAACAAAAATATATATGTATATATAAACAGTACAAAACATATTTTAATTTTAAGAATTTGAAGCACAATCTTTTATTTTATGTAAAATGACGTCATTCACATCCGCTTAATAATTCCACATTTACGATCCACTCTTAAACATCTACAGTAAAGCATGCATTGGACGTCACTATCGCAAAATAATGCACAAATTTAGAAAAAAAGATGCCCTTATTAATGAAACTCGACAAAAAAAGGATATCTAATGATTCATAGGCTTTCATTTTTTGTAACATTAATACAGATAATTAAAATTAAATATAGTTTATAGTAGCTCCATGATTTAACAGAAATCATTCGTTTATATTTTTTCAAAATAGTACGTATTTTAATTACATTTTCTTTCGGTTCTTATGAGAAAATGGCAAATATACACTAGGGTGGAACTAAAAAACGATGTTTCGAATTTTATATTCTAATAGCGATTATTTTTTTCCTTTTTAACTCCATAAAAAGAAAATATTTTTCTTTTAATTTTAAAATGATATTTTCCGGTTCCTCAAAGCGTCTGATTTTCCCTAAAAGACGAAAAAAGCCAATAATTGCATGAAAAGTTTTTAAAGCTTATTGTTAAATTTATATTTTGCAAAATTTAATTAATTAAGTGTTAATGTCCTGTAATAAAGAGAATAATTTGGTTCGAGTGCCTTAGAAAATTTAGCCCCACTTTATTTGACTTTTGTAGAAGCCAGCGTCGTGGGCGTCGGCTTTCATTGTCTCTGATTTATTTGGCTGCGACACATAACAAGTTAGTCCGATTTAACGTGTGTTAACAGTTTCTTTAATTATTTTTCAACAAAAATTCGGTGTCAAAAGTGACAAAGTCTGTTAACGTACCTAAATCTAGATAATTGTTGAAGTGTCTTGTATTTCGTGAACCAAAACAATTAACATTAGACTGTCATCTTTGACGAACATATGAAGATGTTATAAAACATTATTTTTGGGTTCAATTTAACTTAAAATCTGACAGCTGGAATCTGGTACACACTATTTCTAAAATATCTAAAGCTGCTGATGATACAATTAAAAGTATATTGCTGAGACCTTCAATTCCAACGGTTTCTGATACACAAATAATAAAAAATGATTAGAGACCAGCGCGAGAAATGTCAAAATTTGAAGAAAAATATTAAGATTAGAAAGAATAATCCCACATCCAATATAAAATTGCAAAATGTTAGGTAATCCTGCAAAAAACATTTCTTTGTGTAAAAGCACTAAATATTATCGTGTATCAGAACAAGAATGTCACTTTCTCAAAGACCAAAGAGAGATGGGGTGATGGCAATAGGATCAATAGATATAAAAACTACAAAAAATGTGTAGCAAGACTGGAAAAGGAAATATCAAGGAAAAAAGTTATTTTAAAACAAAAAAATGATGTTTTGATTGAATGATCGTCAAGTGTAAAAAATAGTTCGGAAGGAAATAGTTCAATCGGTTGTTTTTCTAAACCTGAATTTGATAATCAACAAGGTGAAAGAACCGGAGTATTAGAACTACAAATATTATTGCAAATGGCACCTTAGAAAATTGGGTATTTCTGATGATAATAAAGAAAAGGTAACTGAAAGAAGGATTTAAAGACGATAAAGAGAAAAGAAAAGGAAGAATTTGAAAGAACAGGAAAGACGAAATGAGTTAATTTTAGAAAGTTAGTATTTTGATGGCAGAAAGGATAACACTATGATAACTGAAGCAGAGGGAAAAAAGTATAACTAAGAATCATTAAAGACGAACACCTGGTCTTAGTTCAAAAACCAGGATAAAAATATATTGGTCATATTTCATTGACACCTTCTTATACTGATATAGCCACTGCAATTTTGGTGTATTTTCAAAATAATAATACAGGCATTTCAAGTTTGAAAGTTATTGGGTGAAACAGAAACGCCTTTAATGCAGGATGCAAATCTGGAGTTGTTAAAACATCGGAAGCAACACCCTAAAAACTTTATAATGGATAATTTGATTATTACATGCAAATGAACTTTTTTCTTAGATATTTATTTCAACATCTTGCTGGAAAAACTACGGGTACGAAAGGATTTTCTGGACCAGTAGGAAAGAGACTTGAAAAAATGCGAACATATTGAAATTATAGACTATAAAAACAGTGATCCTATCTTGACGGACTGATCGGATGAAGAACTTAAAAAAAGTACAAACATGGGATACACCTGAATTTTAGATTTTCCTTGTCATACTCAAACAGTGGAAACGTGTGTCAAAATTGTCCCGCGAGCTGCGTCATCCGCCTTTAAATATTAAGCAAAAGATGGCTTAATCTTGAGAAAGTTGAATTCCCACAATGTAATGACCAAGTTTGCCTAAAAAGACAGTAGGTTGAATATCCAGTTGAATTAATCCATAACAAAGGGGGTAAGAAGAGTGGAAGTCGATATTTAACCACCACCTCGTGGTGACTTCGGGATAGTATTTGCTAAATAAAAGTAGATATGAGCGAACAGCTACGTTGTTTACTTTAAGTTACTTTATACTGAAATTTCAAAACTTTGACCTCCTTGAGGAACCGGAAAACAACTTAATTTAAAAAAACCTTTTCAGACAAAAGTTTAGACATCCAAAAAGGAAAAAAAGTTTTCACTATTACACATTAAAACAAAAAAGTTTTTTTTTACCCTATACTTAAGTTCCACCCTAATATACACTGCTCAAAACAATTAAAGGATATTGCAGTTTTAGGTGGATTTTGTATCTGGTAAACTGTTTAGCTGATTGATACATGGTCGACAGACATAGTAGGTTATATGAGAATAAATTACACATGTTTGGCAGAAAAAAATGCATTTTATTGCGCATCTGTGTACTAAAGGAAAAAAACACAATTTGTGCATAGGAGAAAAAAAGAATAAGAAAAGGTGTTTTCTTCAAAGAAAATCATTTTCAGTAGGGGGTATGGTTTCCACGGGCGGCCAGCAACATTGAACACCTTTGAGGCATGGACTCAATGAGGCTATTAATGACGAATTGGGGTATTCTGACCCACTCTTCCAGAAGAGCTCTTTCCAGTTCTTGGAGAGTTTGTGGGTGTTGTTGGCGTCCAGAAACTCCTAGAGCGTCCCAAACGTGCTCGATTGGATTAATGTCTGGAGAACACGCTGGCCATTCCATTCGAACGATTCCTTCCTCGAAAAGGAAATCCTCCACCAGGTTTGCACGATGTGGCCTGCAGTTATCATCCATTAAAATGAAGTTATCTCCGATTGCTGCAGCGTAAGGGACTACAATAGGTCTGAGGATCTCATCCCTATATCAGCGACCAGTCAGAGCTCCATCTCGAATGATGTAGAGGTCAGTGTGCCCGTCAATGGAGATGCCACCATACACCAACACTCCTCCACCGCCAAATCTGACACTTTCGTGCACGAACGCAGGATTATTCCTACTGCCACGGTCCCTCCAGATGAAAATACGCCTATTATCCGGATGCACAGAAAAACGGGACTCGTCAGAAAACAGAATATTGCTCCATTCATTTCTCCTCCAGTTGACATGCTCGGTTGCCCACTCCCTGCGGTCGCGACGATGCCTTGATGTTAATCTAACACATACCATCGGTCGGCGAGCATACATACCTACAGCATGGAGCCGGTTTCGGACAGTCTGAATTGAAATCGTGGTGCCTGTAGCCGAGCGAAGGTGTTGTTGGAGAAGAGTAGCGTTCATGGTTCGGTGTCTCCGAGCTGTTAACGCTAAATACCGATCTTCATTGGGCGTTGTTGCCCGTCTACTACCTTGCCCTGGTCTTCGGCCTGCACATCCACTCTCCAAAAAACTGTTCCAGATCCTGGAAATGACACTTTGTGACACTCCAATGGCTTGCGCTACTTCGGCTTGAGTTTGGCCCCCTTCTAACCTACCAACAATTCTCAAAGCTTCTGAATCTGTCAAATGACTTCGCTGAGACATCGTACTCATCGAAACAAAGCAATCACTGAATGCCGATCATCCTTGTCTTAATTCTCTTTTATCCATTTGAAAGTCAAATTTCATTCGCTGCCGCTGAAGCGACGTTTTTGACGTCGAACTCAAAATTTGCATACTCCACAGTTTGAAAACCAGAAAAATTTGCATTTGTGATTCTCTTCTTCTATTTTCGGCAAAAAAAAAAAAAAAAAAAAAAAAATCGTTTATATCTTTATTTTATATAAAACTTCAAATATCCTTTAATTGTTTTGAGCAGTGTATATATATATATATATATAATTACGATTTTTCAACTATTTTTCCTTTACTTTCTACAGAAATGGAGCACTTTCGTTGCCAATATTAAGAAAATGGCTCTAAAAACTACAAAAAAAAAAAAAATAATAATAATAATATTTCAAAAATAAATGGAGATACAGTTTTCAAACAAATTGTATTTTAAATTTCTTTTTTCCCCAATACGACAGTATGAAAATAGAAAATGTGCGATGCTTTGAATTTAAAAAAAAAGCTGTAATTTAATCGTACAATGATACATCTGCTTTGTTTTACGGCTGGCTTATTGAATGTAACGTTATTTTTTGGAGACGACACAAAATAAGCTGGGAGAAAGAAATAGCATACCGGGGGCTAGTAAGAATGTGGAACATCGTAACTAAGTTGATGTAAAACGCAGGATTTATATAAATTTTTATTACTAAAAGATGTAAATTAAAACTTTAAAAGCAGTAAAAAGAGATTTATTTGACTCTTTACATCTTTCGATTCTGCCCGAGTAATTTTCAAAACAAATAAATAAAAATGTTTCAAAATTACACGGTCTATGAAACGCCCATCATTCAATTTTCACGTTTTCTTTCGCATTATGCACGTTTTTTTTTTTTTTTTTTTTTTTTTTTTTTTACTTGGATATTTATTTTATTTTCGCAGCCATTGAGTAGCTCGAGCTATAATTTTGGTAAGTTAAGTGATGCTGCATCGTTACATATTGAATGATTGCGTGTTACAATCTCTATGATTTCTCTTACAATGTATGGATAAGTTCAGACTGGATGGAAAAACATAAAGGGTCTAGCCGAATAAGCATAGCAAAATGGCTCCACGGCCGATGTTTGAAATAACATGTGTGGTAATAAGGCTCACCGTGAGAATACAATATAGGGTTTTTTTAGCATCTGACCTTGAATTGTCCTTGAGATAAGCGGGGAAGTATGCTCCGGCGCTACTATTTTTCAAATACGTTTTTCTCAAAAACTACGAAAGTTAAAAAAATGAAACTAACGCCAATTATTAAAGAATATATTAGTTCACATTATATATATATTTTGAAATTTTTACACAAATTTTAACATAGAAAAATAAACAAAAATGTTTTTAAAAAATTTTAAATGTATTAATTTTATAGTTACACCAACCAAAAAATTACAGAATAAAGCTCAAAGTATGTACTTTTACGAAAAAAAATTTCTTTAAAATCAAAGATGGGCTTTTTGAGTTATAAAAAACATAATGCTAGCAACTTGCTAAAATATTCCCTGTTTGCATTTGCAGAAAATACGCTACTATCAATGCATTAGTCGGATCATGTCTTTTCTACTCTGCGCAGTGCGCCAAAATAAGAGCATTTTTCCATACATACCACTTCCATATAGGTTTGTTTTGTGTTTGTAATTATTCTGTTATCCTGCCATACTGCGAATCCTTCTCACGTAATAATATCAAGAACTGACAAACAAAATGGTAACATTTTCCTACGATGACTTCCGCAAAGGAGAAGGCTATGGGGCTGTACAGTGTACATAAATAAGGTATCACATTAGAGGGGAGTGTGTGTGTGTGGGGGGGGGGTGTTCTCGCACTTGACTTCGGAAAATATCTGTAGGGGGAGGAGAGTTTGTCATTCGATATCGTTATCATTTTTGATCAAACCCAAGTTTACATTTTGGTATCTTTTTCTTCACATCTGTTATCTTAATTTTTTTAAGCATATTTCTTCTTTTTATGAAAATACAAAGTTATTATTAAAACCATTGAATGATTATAAAACATTTCATTCCAAAATATGGAATAACCCATATGGAATAATATTCTCCTGCCATATGCGTATATAATTCGTTGTGAGAGAAACCAGATTTGAAATGATATTTGTTATTTTTGCTAGTAAAAGATGGGGAAGAATGTTGCCCACCTGATTTGTTTACAAGACGTCCTATTTAACCCCGTGCAAGGGCGAAGTGCATTCAGTGCATTATGTAACAAAAAGCTATTATTAAAAACTTTTAAATAATAAGCATTTCTTTAAAATGTTATTTGATATAAAGTTATTTCTTATATAACAGCGACATTTTATGAAAATACTTCTGTTCATTTAAATCAGTAAAATATGCGAATAAAAAATGTACAACCATATTTGTATATCATTGCAAACGTATAAAAAGAAAAATAAGGAAAAAAAAATTGTAAAAATAAAAAGAATTTTTAGACACTGATAACAATATTATTAGGAGTAGGGGATTCAAGAAATGATAACGTACGATATCGGAAAGTTGGGACGGTGTCCGAAATTGCCAAAAAGTTGATAACCATATATATTTACAACCCCTTTTCAGCTTCACCTGCACAATCGACTAGATCAGTGCTTCCCAACCTTTTTCGTTTATGTTTCCCCTATCCCCATTCATCACCCTACACTCAGTTAGATAACGGAAAATACTTTTTTTCATTAGTAATCTTCTTATCACAACCAATTAATAAATCGATACAAATTACATTGTCATTTCTAACATTTTTGTGAATTTATTAACCATTTTTGTGATTTCTCTCATTCATGATATTATTTTCATGTACACCCAGGGACCGTCACGTACTCCCAGGAGTACGCGTACCCCAGGTTGGAAACCAATGGACTAGACCGGCGACTTGATATTTTTATTACACGAGAAGGATGCTCAGTTTGCCAAAATAACAGAATGTTTACAAACACGAAACAAACCTATAGGGAAGTGGTACGTATGGAAACATTCTCTTAATTTGGCAGACTGCGCATCCTGCCCCAGTGGAAATGTCTCGAATCGACTAACGCATTGACAGTAGCGTATTTCTGCAAATGCAAACAGGGAAAGTTGCGTAAATTTTCAGCAAGTTGCTAACATTATTTTTTTTTATAACTCAAAAAGCGCATCTTCGATTTTAACGAAATTTTTTTCTTAAAAGTACATACACTAAGCTTTATTCTGTAATTTTTTGGTTGGTGTAAATATAAAATTAATACATTAATATACTTTTTAAAAATATTTTTGTTTATTTTTCTATGTTAAAATTTGTGTAAAAATATGAAAAAATATATAATGTGAACTAATATATTCTTCAATAATTGGCGTTGGTTTCATTTTTTTAATTGTTTTAGTTTTTGAGAAAAACGTATTTTAAAAATAGAAGCGTCGGCGCATACTTTCCCGCTTATCTCAAGGACAGTTCAAGGTCAGAGGCTAAAAACACTCTATATTGTCTCAAGGTAAGCCTTACTACCACACATGTTATTTTAAACATCGGCCGTGGGGGCCATTCTGAAACTACTCTGAACCAAGTTTTAAACTTAAAAAAAAAAAAAGTCCTTCCGGCCAGTGCCGGGAGGAAGAGGTAGCTTTCATAATCCTTATTTAAAAAAAGCCAACTTATATCATGCAAACACACGAAGCTCAATTTAGTGGAAACCGAATATAGGAGATTCAATACTAATTTTTATCAATATAATGAATGAGAATTTCGCGAAATTAGTCAGCTTTATCCAAGCTGCTTTTCTTTAAAGTAACTTATATTTGGCTGCCAAATTCTGCAATTTCTTAAAGTGCCTGTCATTTTAAGACAACATGGTGGATGAGGCTAAGCAGTGAACTTGGTCGAGACCTTAGTAATTGCTGTGCACATGCTCACTCACATCGGAATCGGTTAATATATAGGAGTGCTGTCGCATGCAAAAAATCAGATTTTTCAAAATGTCACCCACAATAGAAATTGAAACTGCTATATCTGAGCCATTTTTTAAGGTAAAGACAAACAAAAAATGCTCCTGAATCCTTATATCAAGATCAAATACTTAAGAAAGAAACCTTTTTCAATTTCTAATTTTTTTGCACCTCACTTTAAATATATATATATTTTTCAATTTAATGGCCGCCATTTTGAAACAAGATGGCTGATGAATCTGGCCAGCGAACTTGGTCGAGGTGTTGATGTATACTATCTACATGCCTTCTTACATCGAAATAGGCGAATACGTGTGTTATCGCGTGACAAATACAAGATCGTTTCAAAATGTTAGCCATGCTAGAAATTCAAAGTGCTATAAATCAACCATTTTTTAAGATATCAACAAAAGAACAAATTTTCAGAAACAAAAACTGCTCCGCAATCTTTGTATCAAGGCCAAACACATTAAAAAAATCTTTTTCATTTTCCAATTTTTTAATACCTCATTTTGAATTTTAAATTTAATTTTTTTTAAATGGCAACCCTTTTGAAACAAGATGGCGAATGAATCTGGCCAACGAACTCGGTCGAGACATTGGTATGTACTATGTACAGACCAAGTTACATACAAATAGGTTCATAAATACGCCTGTTATCGCGTGACAAAAATCAGGTCGTTTTAAAATGTCAGCCACAAGAGAAATTCAAAATGCTATTACTCAGCCATTTTTTTTTTTAGATATAGACGAAAGAAAAACTGTTCCGGAATCTTTGTATTAAGGTCAAACACATACAAAAAAAATCTTTTTCATTTTTCCAATTTTTTGGTATTTCATTTAATTTTTTTTTTAATTTTTTTAAATGGCCGCCATTTTGAAACAAGATGGCGGATGAAGCTGGCCAACGAACTCGGTCGATATATTTGTATGTACTATGTACACACCAAGGTACATCCAAGTCGGTTCATAAATACGCCTGTTATTACGTGAGAAAAATCAGGACGTTTGAAAATTTCAGCCACGCTAGAAATTCAAAATGCTATAACTCAGCCCTTTCTTAAGATATAGACGAAACAAAAACTGCTCCCGAATCTTTTTATCAAGGTCAAACACATAAGAAGAAAATATTTTTTCAATTTTCAATTTTTGGTACCACATTTCAAATTAAAATTTTTCTTAAAAATTTAAATGGCCGCCCTTTTTAAACAAGATGGCGGGTGATGCTGGCCAACGAACCCGGTCGAGACATTGGTATGTACTATATATAAACGAAGTTACATCCAAATCGGTTCATAAATACGCCTTTTATCGCGTGACAAAATTCAGGACGTTTCAAAATGTCAGCCACGCTAGAAATTCAAAATGCTATAACTCAGCCATTTTTTAAGATATAGACGAAACAAAAACTGCTCCGAAATCTTTGTATAAAGGTCAAATACATAAGAAAAAAATATTTTTCCATTTTCAATTTTTTGGTACCACATTTCAAATTTTAAATTTTTAAAAAAAATTTAAATGGCCGCCATTTTGAAACAAAATGGCGGATGAAGCTGGCCAACGAACTCGGTCGAGAGATTGGTATGTACTATGTACACACCGAATTACATCCAAATCGGTTCATAAATACGCCTTTTATCGCGTGACAAAATTCAGGACGTTTCAAAATGTCAGCCACGCTAGAAATTCAATATGCTATAACTCAGCCATTTTTTAAGATATAGACGAAACAAAAACTGCTCCGGAATCTTTGTATAACGGTCAAATACATAAGAAAAAAATATTTTTCCATTTTTAATTTTTTGGTACCACATTTCAAGTTTTAAATTTTTTTAAAAATTTTAAATGGCCGCCATTTTGAAACAAAACGGCGGATGAAGCTGGCCAACGAACTCGGTCGAGACATTGGTATGTACTATGTACACACCGAATTACATCGAAATCGGTTCATAATTACGGGAGTTACAGTGTGACATAGGTCAGATATATATATATATATATATATATATATCAATTTTGAACGGAGGGTGGTTTCGGGGTCTGGGGGTCATGATCGATGAAAATATACCAAAATTTTTTGAAATCGCTTTCCTCCGAACGGCTGCAATAGGTAGCTTTTTTGTAAAGAAAGCTACCTAATACTCGAGTACTCATATGTGAAATTTTGATAATTTTATTTCTTTGTTGCATAAGTAAGTGAAAATATGTCATTTAAAAAACAAAAACAAAAAAGTGGATTTATTAAGATATGATGCTTTGGGAACGAATATTCTCCAAAATTCTAAAGTAACCAGTTTTATTAAATTAATTGTGAAATCGGCAGGTTAGGGCAAAGATTTCGCTAAAGTGAACTTCTTATAGTTGATCGGCATGAAGAAGTAAGTAGAGACTGATACACAATATGAATAAGAAAGTTGATACAAAATATTACAAAAATTTCAAATGGCATTATTTCATCATCTGATCTAGATAATCATCAAAACTTACTAAAATTAATGAAACATTTTGATGACACAGGCGATATTAGTGTCTTATTCGCATCTTCTGAAAGATGATTTTAGAGAATGAATATTGTAAAAAAAAAAATGTGTTACGTATTTGTGGAGCTTACTGCCACTAGAAATAATAAATCTTGTGACTAGAGGGCCCAGTCAAAAAGAAAATGAATACGATCATTTAAAAAACTTTTCCTAAAGATATATAATAAATTTCTTTGAAGAATTTGTTAAGATCTTGAAGAACACAAATTTGTTGAGTTGAAAGAGCTAATGATAACTCATCAAAATTTTCTCTAAAAATGCGGGAATGTTTATTAACGATATATCTAAACAAAATGTACTGATGTATTAGCAAACAAATTAAATGAGTATGAGAGCCAAAAGACGTAATGTTGAAAAAATAAATAGAAATTAAAATTGTTTTGAAAATTAAAACTCGAAATTAAAGAATCAAAAAGTTAAATATCTTTCTTCTGCCCTCAGAACCATGATAACTGGAAAATAAAACTGTGTGGCTATAAATATAACTGAATTTCGATAGAACTAAAAAAAAAAAAAAAATGATTTCAGTAATAATCTGATGAAAGTTATTTAAATTATCACCGTCAATATTCCGTTGCTACGAACATATGTTAACTTTAATATAGAAATTGCACACATAATAATCTTACATCCAAATATTGCGTTTAAAAATATGCCTAAGGAATACACAAATTTAGATTAATGGCAAATATGTATTTTTTTTATTTCATGCTGTTAAGTTTAATGATTAATATTTTCTGTAAATACTGGGTCGTCAGAATTAGCTATTGATAATGTTTCATTATCTGGTGTTTTAAATAAAACGTGCAATCTATAATATATTTTTCTTATGAATTGAGTGTTGACAATTTTCCCATTCCTAAAATTGTTTTCATGTTTATATATGAGGACATCAGTAGCCAAGGCGTACAAGTGACAAAATTTCGATTTGGAGTACATTGAGTTCAAAGATAATTGACGTTAAAGTTGAACATCAATAATAATTGACTGAATTGAAATAGGAAATTGCTGCATTTTCACAGTGGTCTTTGAACTCTTATTTTAATAAATTTGAAAAAAATGGAGTGCAATTTTCTTTAAATTTATAATTAAATAATATTAATCGTTATTTGGCAAAAGTGGTTGATCTCTAAAACACAACACAAATTTAGAAAATCAATTATTTTTCTTTACCTGAAAAGAAAAAAAAAAACATATCAGGTTGTAACGAAAGTTTCCCGCCACAGCTAATACGATGTGTGCAAACAGTTCTCTTTGACGTGTTTGCTCAGATTTTGTCAAACGATTTTTGGCATTTGAAAGAAAAAGACTTGCTTTATAACACTGTGTTGTGAAATTTGTAAAAAATATCGTTATCTTTAAGTACAAGGTGTCTGAAATAGAACTATCACGCTACCAAATTAGAACCATCATTTCCAGTTTTGTTGCAAAAAGTCAGCTACAAAATGTCACCGAATAAAGTGTACGGCTTTATGTACCAGCGTTGTATCGTATGACACTGTGAAGATTTGGCGGAATGGTAGTTATGCATGAAATTACAGTAAGTTATATATATTATTGTTAGTATTATGTAATGGTGATTTGGTGTAAAACTTTCGTTACATCGTAATATTTCCAGGTGGTCTGTACACTTAGTTCATTTTATTCTATTTTATCACTTATACCCCTTGGCTTCTGGGGTCCTCATATATATAATAAAAATGTAATCACAAATATAATAATAAATTTGGAATGACAATATGAGAAACAGAAATACAAAAGCCACGAAACTATAAATAGTTTGCTGATTCGTCAGAGAGGCTAAGCAAGCTTATAGTAAATATTTTAGCTTCTTTTAACATATCGAAAAAACCCAAACAATTGAAAGAAACGATGAGATGCAAAGAAAAAAATAAAATACATAAGGCATAAAAAAACCTTTATAAATGAGATGAATAAAACTTAATTAAGTAATATACACAAAACACCAGGAAAACAAAATTCAGCAAAGGTTTATCATATGATATATCATATGATAAATCTTTGCTGCATATGGCTAAGCAGCGCGGCTAGTGAAATCTGTATAAAAAAAAAAATCACTAATCTACAAATTCTAAATAATAATTGCCATCAAGCCTTAAAGAGAGAAAAATATATTTTGGTGCTATATATATAATTAGATGAGGGAAAGGTTAACATATGCTAATTTTAAAATCGAAATAGTATTTTTTTTTTTTTTTTACTTTTTAATAATTTCCCAGCAAACATGGGGCTATCGGTAAGCGATCGGCTGACAGCCGCTTGCCACTACCAGTGGTGTTGGCGCGATAACGGCCGCCGCTACTGGTTCCGTATCTTTTTTGATGCGCCGCAGGAATGCGGCCTGATTTATGCGGTACACAGCCGGTCCGGTATCGGCAGAACACTATGCCAATAGACGACCATACGAATGCCGGCCAACCCCGACACCAGCATAAATTGAAAATAACAAATATTTTCAATCTGATAACGCCATCTATGAGTCATCTCGACGTGCACGTTTGTTAATATTTTAAAGGAGCATATTTCGGCACTGGAAGAGGCTGGTTTTGATCTGACGGCCTCAAAGACACAAGGTAAACGTTTAACCACTTGTCCACTGAGTCTTGGGGGATTCTATTAGGTAATAAAGAATAAACATTCCGTTAAGTGATGGTTTATCGTTGTAATTAAGTGGTAAATGGGAAAATTTTTAGTTCAGTTAGGAAAAGTAGTTTTAAAGTTTTTTTTTTTTTTTTTTTTTTTTTTTTGTGTGTGTATGTGTGTAATTGTCTTATTCGCGTGCATATAAAAGTTAATTTAATATTTAAATGAATGAAATAAATATCTCAGCTAATTATTTAAAGCAAACGAATTGGTTTTTCTTATAAATTTAAGAACCAATAATTATTTAAAAAAGATAAATTATTTTTAGAGGTTTTCTTCAGTTAATAAAATTTTATTTATTAGGAATTATAATGTAATTACATGCGTTGCGTTAATTTATAATGCATATTATTTTAACATGGAAAAACTTAATAAATAAGTTGGTAATTAATAACTCTTAATTAGAATAAGAATTTATTTTATGTCTTTTGATCATTTAAAGTAGACCAAATTTTTCATTATTATGTTGCAATATTTATTTGTTACTTATCAACATCTTTTAATTTTAAAATAAAATAAAAATATTAATTTATGTATTTTTTCTTCTTTTGGTAGAAAATTTCTTAGATGGGGGAGATTTCTGAATATTTCTTATAAATTTAAGAATGCTTAAGCGTTTAATAAATGAGAGAATTTTAGAGGATTTTCTGTTAATACGATTTTCTTTTTAGGAATTATAATGTAATTAACTATGTTAATTTAAGAAATTTATATTTGTAACATGGAAAACTAATTTTAATTAAAAAAAAGTTGGTAATTAATCGTTTTAATTAGAATAAGAGTTCATTTTATGTCTTTTGATGATTAAATGTAGAATATATTTTTAATGATTATGTAGCAATATTAATTATTTTTCTTATCAATATTTTTAAATCTTAAAATAAACTAGAAATATTAATTAATTTATTTTTTTGTTTGGCAAATAATTTTTTAAAAACGGGAGATTTCTGAATCTTTCTTTAAATTGTAATGCTAAAAAGATGGGTAGACTTTTGATATTTTTATAGCTTGTAAAATAATTTTAAATCGTTTTTAATAATTTGGTTTTTAAATAAATTAAAGAACTTAGCTCTTGTTTTAAAAATGAATATATAATTAGAAATGAAGTTGAGTTAACTTATGAAATTTTTTTTTTCTGTTTCAATTAAGTTTATAAGGAATAATAATTTTAAGGAGCGATTTAAAAAATTCTTTTGATGATTCAAATATAGTGTAGGACGTTTTTAACAGGAATTCAAAAACAACTTTAAAATAATAAATATGGGTTATTTTTCACATTTTTTTTGTTTATCACTGTTAGAATTTTATACGAAATATATATATTAAATCATTTTTTTTCCAATAGCATCTTTTATTTACCACCCACTCATATATAATACACAAGAATAATAAAACAAAAAAACATGTATAATTATTTTAATGCATGCATTGCACATACTTTATTATGTTCGAAATATTTTAAATATTTTAAAATGTAAAACATTTGTACTATTTTTAATTGTATCATAAAATAGAAAATAAAATCAAGAACAAATGTAAAATGTCGTTAAATATATTATACAGAAGTTTAAAAATTATACTCCCGTCACGAAAGAAGTACTTGATTTAGGGAAAAGCTTTAAAAGAATAATGTTCCGGAAGGGTATAAAAAGTATTAACGTTAATTAATAGAATATAATTACCCGTAGGTTTTACAAGTATATGGTTAGACAGGAAAAAAGAAAATTTACAAGAAGACTTTTACGCGAAAAAAAAAAAAATATGAGAAGAAAATAATTAAGTGTAAATCTCAAGACAACTGCTGAAAATACAGCACAGTTTATTAGGAAACTAATTATCACACAAAAAATGTCGCTATTTCTAATTTGATGTGCCATAATAATTAAGTTTCCTGTAACGACTAGACATATTTTTGGAGTTTTATTTCTACATTCTCTTTTTGCATTTATTTATATAACTGTCGTTTCTGCCTTTAATTGTTTTTAAAGGAATTGTTCCGTTTTCGTTTTGAAAAGTGGAACGAGTTTAACTAAACATAAAGTATTCAAAATAATATAATATGATTTAAATAAAATAAAAATTAATCATAAAAACAACGAGATGGGGTTCTAAATTATTTTATTACCCATAATTCCGCATTACAGTAAATGTCATAATTTTTTTAACTTATGAAATCCTTACTAGTGATAATTCAGATTGACTAAAATATCAACTCGTCGGCGTGTATTGAAAGCATGGTTCGTAAAGAGTCATGTGTTATGTTTCATTATCACCATAGAGGCATCAAAGCTGTACGCAGTTAAGTTTAACGCACTAGAGCGGAGTGCGCGGCTATTGAGCCGAAATGTGGAGTGTTAACTCAAATTAATAATATATTTTATACATGTACATAACTTATTCTATTAATTTTGTTTTCTATTAGAATATTTAGTAAAAAAAATATTAATTTACATATATATATATATATATATATATATATATATATATATATATATATTTATTTATTTATTTTGTAATTATTTAAATAAGATACACTAAAAATAAATACTGGTAAAGTACACAGTGTACAGTTTTTCCTTCTATTGTTATTTTAAAAAAAAAGCACATACAAAATCAAAACAAAATAAACGTTATTTTATCGTCCAAATTATTTTAAACAGGATTTTGTGAATATATTGAAATTTGTAAACATGCCATTGATATTTGATGTAAGTAATATTCGAATACAATTTAGTTACCGTCTGTAAGTAATATAATTATAGAACAGGTCATATTTAGTGCTAACAAGCGTATTTGTATAATATGTGCTAATTTAATGGAAAACAATGTGTAAAATATATAAATTTAAACCAACGTTAAAAACGCCAGAATATGTAGACTTTAAGAAGACTACTTTCGGCAGCATTTAGCGTACCGTCCTTAGTACAAAAATAAAGGAAATTTGCTCAATTTTATAGGAAAAAAGCGGGTATCTCTAAACACACTTCTATGTATGAACTTAACTTTCCTGAAGCATTTGATATCTATAAAAATTTTGACAATATTGTTAATTGTGAAATCATTATTCCTCCTTATCAGATTGTTGGATAAACTACATAAAATCCTCTTTTTCTTAATTACTACCATCATTTATCACACCTTTGGTTACATTACCTATACCATTCTCCTATTGTCTGATATCCGAATTTTCCTGCTTTCCTATTGGTCAATGAACTTCTCACTTGAATCCGCTTCTTCTCTATATAATTGAGCAAGTTTCCGTTATTGTTTGCACCCATCATAAGCATTCAACTGTTAGCGGCTGTTCTTGACAGTCGCGTTTGGTTGTCTTTCGTAATGAGCATGTTACCTGCTTATTCGGCAGATTTTGCTATGGATTTGAGGCAGAAGTTTTATCACTATTTTGGATTTATTGATAATATTGAGATACACCATGCTGTCACTGGGGATGATGACTGAATAGCCACTGTCACTGCGGCTAGACAGAAATATCGTGCTTTTCTTGGTTGCAAAGATGGTGATGACATCAACATACTCATTGAGCTAGAAGGTGTATTTATTACTATTACCGATACCGTCAATCAGCTTCCTATCCGTGCCGAGCTCTTTTCTAACCCTAGAAGTGACAATCTCCCAAAGGGACCAAACATAAAGATCGCCAATCTTCCAGTGCTAACAAAAAATCTAGACTACAAGAAACTGAAGAAACCAGTCAAATTAGCTTTGATATTAATTTTGAAACTCCGAACCCATTTGATGCTTTAAATTTTATCATGGAGACGCAATACTACAACGAAAGTATTAATGCTGATAATACCGCCTAAGAGGTTTCTCCCCAGCCAAAAATTCCCTCCTAACTACTAAACCTACTAAAATGAACCAATCACTATCAAAAAGACCCCTAACTATAGAGATATAATATTTATAATTGAAAGCGAAATTATAAATAATGTTACCAAAAAAGTACTACGGGGAGATACCATTAAGTTTTCCCCCAAAACCATATCTGATTATCGAGTCATTCAATAACACCATCGAATATTTTACAATGGCCCCACGTAACGAACGATCGAAGAAAGTGCGTCTTCGAGGAATTACCCCCGAAACCCCCGTTGATATGATCAAACAAGAATTGACTCAAAAATTCAAAATAAGCCGCGTGTATCAACTTAGAGATTACAAAACTAAAAAACCCCTTCCTCTCTACCTTGTTGACATCTTACCAACGGAAAACTACCGTGAAATTTTTGAAATTGATTCTTTTCTCGGATATTATATCAAAGTTGAGGCGTATAGGTCAAAAACAATGTTGGAACTGCCAACGCTACAATCACAGTAGTGACAACTGCCATTTTGAGACTGCTTGTATGAAATGTGCCGGTAATCATAGCATCCCAGATTGCCCCCTGAAAATCTTATAATTAAATGCTCCAACTGCTTAGAAGGCCACACCGCAAACTATGACGATTGCAGACTAAATCCCCGCAACATAAAAAATAAACATCTTACTACTATAAGAAATGGCCAAGCCACCTTCATCAACAAAACGCTATTCCAAATCTTTCTTACTCAAATATTGCTAAAAATGAATCCCAACATGAAATCCCCTTGTGAATACCCCCCCCCCCCCCCCCCGACCATTAATCTTGAAAACTTCCCAGTACCACCTAATCAGACCGGCAATTCTCCCCTGGAATTCCCTCAAACGGAAACTTATATAAAATCCTCGAAAAACTTGAGAAAATTTATGATATTCTCAACAAAATCAATAATCTACCCACCAGCACTCTTGCATCTATAATCGCTAGCGATTTAACTGAAAAAAAACCACTAATTCTACCACCACCACCCCTTAAATCGGCCACTTTACTTGTTCTACTTATGGGCCTCAACTACCCCCCCCCCCCCCAAGTTTTCATCTCTTTGATAGGGCTTACGAAGCACTCTCTTCATTAAACACTTAAATTTAACTTTTATTCAAACCCCTTTTACTATCTAGTAGTTACTTTTTATTCCAAATTCCTAAATTCATTCTCAATTTTTAATTAAACTTTATTGTAATGCTTTTTGGCTATCTTAATATTTTTATATACTCTCAGTATTTTAACATCTAAAAAGAAAAAGAAAAAAAATTATATGGCCCCGAAACGGGACTTTGTTTACTGTTGGAAACAGAAATCTTTTCTGATCCCTCTCGGCCTCTTACTCACCAGAGGTATCCCCCCCCCCCCTTTTTCCGGCTGCTATCAGCCACTTTCAAAATTTACCCCGCTCAACAAGAGCAGTTTCAGAACGTACACACGTTCATTGACCTCCTTCCACTTTCTTTTCTGCCAAATTCGCTCGACCAACCAAATTCTGTCTACTGGAAAACTGCCCTTACAGCCCCTATTCTAAAAAGTTCTAAAAATCCTGAATTATCAACCAGTTACAGACAAATTTCTCTCTTAAATTCTCTCAGTAAGCTCAGCGAAGCCTTTATTGCCAAAGAACTTAACAACCATATCCACCTCAATAATATTATGTCCCCAGTTCAGTTTGGTTTCAGGGAGGGGCTCTTTGCCCCTCACCAGGTTTACAGGCGCGTAGAGCCGTAGCCTACGATGATGCGACGGGGTCTGTAGAGCCTGTCATTTTGAGCTATTTTTCAAAACGAAAATGGGCCAAGAAAATAGTTTATATTTCATCCGGTAGACGGCGTCATTTCAGGGGCAAATAAACCGTCAAAATACGTTAGTGAGAGTTCGTTTTATCATTCTTAAACGCTTCATTTATCTGTATTTTCGTTATTTATTATGATATACATTTAAAACTGACATCTTTGACTAATGGGAAATATATTTTACTAATAGAAAAAGTTTAACGTCAGTATATAAAGCCAGTTCTTAAATTTTTAGACTTGTTTGTAGAATTTTGCAATTTGACAGGAATGTAACTTTTCTACAATTTCTGATTTTTAGGATTAGATAATAATCATAATAAACAAAAATCGTTATTAATATATATATATATTTAGCCTTATTACATTAAACATTAAGATATATACACTTCAGTTCTTCATGCTTTAATATTTGCATTTTAAATTGGCGATCTACAATATGCTAATTGTAATGTTATCATTAAAAGTCTTTTTTTTTTTTTATAGCTTAGAAAAATAAAAAAATGATATCATCACATAATTGAGTTTCGTTTTAACTATATATTTTAATACAACTTCGTTGTTGAACTTTGCTAAAACAGATTTTGAAGAAAATTAACTGTTAAGAAACTTTGAATTTTTTTTATGTTTACAATCCACTCAGCAATATCAATATTTTATACAGCATGTAAATGTATGTTTTCTTTTTACATGTTTTTTTATTTATTTATTTATTTATTTATTTATTTTTTTTTTTTTTTTTTTTGACAGTGCATATGGTATGATCCATGTCAATTCAGGCAGCCAAAGAAAAAATCTTACCTTCATAGTCTCAGAAGTTTTTGAATTGAACATATGTTAAAATTCAATAAAAAATAACATACTTGTATATTTTGGTTTTGCCCAAAAAAATTCCTGGCCCGAGATACAGGCCGCCAAAGATGGCATCCCGGGCACCATTTCCAATTCGCCATTTTCGATAAAAATTTTAAAGTGCTCTATCTCTAGAACGGTGCAAGATATTTTGTTGCGGTTTATTTTATTTTAAAGATAATATTCTTCTGTTTAAAATAATATACCCAATTTTGAAAAATGTATTCAACTTTTCTTGTGGCAACCTTTTGAAAAAAAAAATTTTTTTTCAAAAAAAAATTTTTTTTTGAAAATGCCAATCCTAAAAATTTTGATTTTTTTGCTGTTGATCAATACCATTGGGAACTATCTTCACTGTAAAGGAGAACTTCCACTTTTGAGTTTAACAAATTTTAGAAACATTTAAAAAATTCAGAGAATTTTACAGGAACTGTATATATACAGTTTCAGTAAAAGTCACTGAATTTTTGCTTATTTGTATCCTATTTGTAAGAATAAGCCTACTATATATCCTAAACAAGTTAGAAATTGCAATATCAAATGTGGCAAATGAGGTGCGTGCATAGTATTAACTAGTTTTAAAAATATTCATATCTTGGTGCAATAAGTGTTACACTCTTGGGCAAAAAGGCATGAATACAAAATTTACTGTAATTCCATATATTAAATTCGGTAATACAGAAGTAACATGAATCCATCTTAAAAGGACTTAATCGCCATGGCAGCCTAGAATCATTGCCTATCATGGTATATCATTAAATCAATTATGTATTATAGGATTTTTAAATAGAATGAAGAAAACTTTTATTAATGTCTTTTATGTTTTAATTTGATTTTCATAGCATTTGAAGTGATACATACTTTATTGCAGAGGTTTACAAAAAATACTTCCTGTGTCATAGAAAGTGCATAGTGTTTACAGGGACACACAAAAGATTTCGAATACTTTACCTTATTGCAAATACTGTACATTAGCAATGATTGCTAGAGGTGCATTTTTAGTTGCAATATGAGTTTTTAAGTTTAATTAAATATTTCCATATTATGTTGTGTGTATAAAGGCTGTAGATCATATACAGGGCTACACAAAAGAAATCATAAGGATATTGCTGGAAGTGCATTTTTAGTTGTGTTTGAGTTTTTAAGTTTAACTAAATTTTTCCATATTACGTTGTGTGCATAAATGCTGTAGATCATATACAGGGCTACACAAAAGAAATCTTAAGGGTTTACTGAATATGAATGAAAGTAGCTTAAAGGTGATTTTTAAATGAGTTATGCATTTTTACACTGAACTACATTTAGTATACTAAGATGTGTTTGGAGAATATAGGTAAAATGATATACAGGTCCACGCAAAGAATTAGATACATGGCCGTCTATGGATGATAATCTCTGGAAGTGTGATTTCACTGGTTTTAAGGATGTTTTAATCTTAATTAAATATTAGCTAAATAGTGGCATGTATATAAAGATAGTAGATAAAATACAGGGTTGTATGAAAGTATTCAAGTATGCTTCCGTCTATTGACAAATTTATAAAAGTCAAATTCCGACCTATTTATGTGCTTTTAACAATTTCCAACATAGTTGAAAGTCTTTATGGATTCGATTTGTCTGCCCATCTGTCTGAACTCTAACTTGTATTAATATAATTTGTATTCCTGTGTAATTGATATATGTTATTGATATTGTTTTACTATGTTCAGTATTGAAAATAAAGTATGTATCACTTCAAATGCTATTAAAATCAAATTAAAACATAAAAGACATTAATAAAAGTTTTCTCCATTCTATTTAAAAATCCTATAATACATAATTGATTCAATGATATACCATGATAGGTAATGATTCTAGGTTGCCATGGCGATTAAGTCCTTTTAAGATGAATTCATATTACTTCTGTATTACTGAATTTAATATGTAGAATCATAATAAATTTTGTATTCATGCTCTTTTTGCCCAAGAGTGTAACTTATTGCACCAAGATCTGAATATTTATAAAACTAGTTATAGTACGCACGCACCTCATTTGCCACATTTGATATTGCAATTTCTAACTTGTTTAGGATATATAATAGGCTTATCCTTACAAATATGATACAAACAAGTAAAAATTCAGTGACTTTTACTGAAACTGTATATATACAGTTCCTGTAAACTTCTCTGAATTTTTTAAACGTTTCTAAAATTTGTTAAAATCAAAAGTGGAAGTTCTCCTTTACAGTGAAGGTAGTTCCCAATGGTATTGATCAACAGCAAAAAAATTAAAATTTTTCGGATTGGCATTTCCAAAAAAAAATTTTTTTTTTTTTAATTTTTTTTCAAAAGGTTGCCACAAGAAAAGTTGAATACATTTTTCAAAATTGGGTATATCATTTTAAACAGAAGAATATTATCTTTAAAATAAAATAAACCGCAACAAAATATCTTGCACTGTTCTAGAGATAGAGCACTTTAAATTTTTTATCGAAAATCGCAAATGAGAAAGGATGCCAGGGATGTCATCTTTGGCAGCCTTTATCTCGGGCCAGGAATTTTTTGGGGCAAAATGAAAATATACAAGTATCTTACTTTTTCTTAAATTTTAACATAAGTTCAATTCAAAAACTTCTGAGACTATGAAGGTAACCCCCCTGCCTGAGTTGATATGGATTCAGCCATATACATTTTTACAGTAAATAGCATAAATGAATATAATAAATACCCACTCTTCATTAATTTCTTGAAAAATTATTTTTTTCATTTAATAGTTATAATTATTATGTTCTAGTTTTTTATTGTTATATTATTCTATCAACAATATTTAATCAATCTTATTGTCACATCTCCCATTGTGAATAAAAATTTTGTTCTTATAAGAACAAAAGTAATTCAAAATTTCAATGATAAAACTCTTAGTATTTCAGTAATGAACATGAACACCCAACAAAAAATTATAGATAATTGTTTTTTAAACCAGAATTGAATGAAACAAATATTAATATATATTTAATGAAACAAAATAGTCATTTTCAAATAAATTTAGCGCTCAGCGTATCAATAATTAATCAGATATTTATTAGAATAATTTATTATAGTCATTATCACAAAATCAATATTTTAATTATTTTATTGGGTAAATCTGCCAGTAATGGACACCCATAAGAATTTCCTGAAAAATATAAATAAGAAGATCTAAATTAAAGTAAAAAGAAATACAGAACTAAAAGTACGAAAAGGCGTTCTATAGAAATTCTGGAAGGAAATATTTTTAGTCGAAGGAAATTTCAGAACCGAGAAAAATCCTGAAGAAGAATTTGTGATAAAGTCAGCTAGTCTAGTTGGGATGATCATCTGTAGTTGGTTAGTTTCCATAAATAATAGAAATTAATCAATTCAGTGAAAGTCCTTGCTGGACATTTAGCTGAAGGCAAGATGTATATTAACTTAAAGAATTTGGAGATTCTGTGAAGGCTAAATAGTAAGTAGTTAAACTGTATATAAGTTTCAAAGTTTCTGTTATTTTCTCAGTGTTTTGCTATGCACATGCACTTGTTTAGTTGTGGAGTTGCATTTTAAATAATATTTTGTTTAATTTTTAAAATTTAAATACAAATTTGTTTATGTAAATGTAAGTAAAAAAAAAAAAAAAAAAAAAAAAAAAAAAAAGAATATCCTATATAAAAAAGCTTCTTTTAAAATAAAATTTAATGTAGTGCAACTGACTGATATTTTTAATAAAAAATAAGTTCACAATGCGCATAAAATGGAAATGGGACATGACGGGTTAATTTAAAGTCATAATTATGCATTTGCATCATAATTATGCATATCCTAGTTGTACATAAATTTTGTAAAATATTTTTTGTAAATTGTTTTGCATTTCATTCTAGTATAAACAAATAAGTAATAATCTAATATAAACAAATGAATGGTATCAAATTAGAAGATGATATAAGATGTTACAAGAGATAAGATAAAAGAAAAAGTTAAAATGTGTTATGATGAATAAATTACATGAAAAATGCAATGAAATAATTTTAAAAATAAAAAAGAAATGGTGCAAGGTTTCATGAAAAAGCATTTTTAGTGCAAACTAAAAGGGAAAAAATATCATTATTTTCTTTTACTAAAAGAAAAGAGCTCCTTTATAAGCCTTAAAGCAGCTTCAAGCTTATGTAGCTAAAAACCACAATAATTCCAATTGTATGTACTACTTTACATTGGTTTGCCAGTAAGAGAAATATCAGATTTTTTTTTATTGCAACCCCCCTCTCCCATTCCAAAAATTTTGGTTCCCGACTTTAATATTTTCACTAGGAGGGGAAGGGAAATTAACCATAGAGATCACAGAAGTAAATCAAAGAGGTGTTTGTTTTATATTTTCAATTGGGGTAGGGAGGGTGCAGTGTCCTTTCTTAAAAATTACAGATAGACATTCCACCACACACATTCTCAGCACTTATGTGCACCACAGGTGCAGATTCATGGTCTCCAGTCGCCACATGGCGACTAAATGTTTTGCTATGGCCACTAACTTTTGGTGTCTAAGTCGCCATATGTTTTGTTTTTTTCAGATAATTTTTCTTATAGAAAAACAAACGTTTGAAGTGTATTTTGATTTTTCTAGTGGAAAATAATCTGACACATTCACAATTTTTTTAATATGTACTTTTATGACAAAATCAAAATAAGAAATATTGTTTTCCTAATATTCCTCACAATCTTGATTGCTTAGCTTATACATATTTTTAACTGTATTTTGCCCAACTTCATCTTCTGACTGCATATAGCTTAAGATTTATATTAGTAGAAATTAATAATCAAATTCCATGATTAAATTAAATATACACATTTGAAGTAATTAGTCTGTGTTTTATTGTACATGTGTATACATTAAATAAATTATTTTTCACTGTGAATTCCTGAGCATTTTTGTTTAGTCCCCCCCCCCCTTCCATATAAATCCAATTGTTTTTATGTGTTTGGTTCCCAATGTGGTCACTGGATTTTTTGAGTTTAGGAGCCAGTGGCTTCTTCCTCATTTTGATAATCTGCACCTATAATGTGCATACAAAGATTTAAATATATATAAAAAAATCCTGTGAATTTTTTTCTCCCACAAAATATTATGCTTTTGCCTTCCCCATCCCCCTTTCCCCAATACCAAGCATACACAGTTTAAATTTTTTTGCTTTGGATACATAAATTTTTAAGCTCTTACATTAACTGCTCCCCTCTAAATAAAAAAGACCTAAATTTCCAGCTTACAAAGTTTACAATCATTAATATTTTTTTATATTTTTCTTGAAACTTTGATGATCTAATTATTATTATATCGTAAAAAAATAATAATAATAATAATAACCATTTTAATATTCCCAAAAATTTAAAAAGTTTGTCCCCCCTCTCCTCACACACACATACAGGAAAAATAAATACTCTATTATTTTAGCATCAATAAATAGATAAACAATGATGTAAATAGTGATGAAAAAAGTGTTGGATTATTATACCATGAAGGTAGGTTTACCAAAAATCAGTTTTCTTTTTGCATTCTCCAATTTATATTACATATATGTAGAAAAAAAAGTATATGTAAAATAAGAAATTGTTCACTAATAATGATTCAAGACCATTCCCGGAGGAAAGTTTTGTTTATGATACTACATTAAAAAAAAAAAAAATCGATCATTTAAGTGTTAAAAATGTGCATTGTGAGGCAGATTAGCGAAAAATTCGAGAGGTAAAACGGTGTTCTACATACAGAAATGGGCAATCAGCTGTTCATTATTTTCCCCAAAACGAGCGCCATCTACAGGCGAAATTCCCATCCCATATCTCGCGTTTTAGAGGCGAAAATGACAGGCTCTACAGACCCCGTCGCATCATCGTAGGCTACGGTAGAGCACATCACTAAGTGTAAAATCTCACAGCAATTCACTGCCGCAGCTTTCCTTGACATAGAAAAAGTCTGGATTTATGGTCTTAATTTTAAATTCATTACCCAGATAGCATGAACAATTGCAGCAAGTTTAATTTTTTCTTGATATTTTCTTGTCCCGACAAATTTGACGTAATAATATTGCCGCAAGGACACTACTAGGTAAATGTAATATAATCAATCTCTCCCTTGCAACGCAACTTTGCTCTAAAACTGGTACAACACTGTCACAACGTAAGCGAAAAATTCCTTTTGTTGGAAGGAGAACAGATATAAACAACGCATGCGCGGAAATTTGACATTCAAAGACAAAATTACAACACTTCTTCATTGAATCCTATGATTAGCAGACGATTGGATTAGCGTTCAAGTGAAGAACCCAGATATAAAGGTATTTATTATTTAAATTATTCAAATGTGATTCGGTTATTTTTGCATTTTTTCTGTACAAACTACAACATATTTCGTACAAAAATTCTACCAAATTAAAAAGTTATGTTTATATACTGAGTAATGCTTACATTTTCCAATAGTTTGGTTTTGGTACATGTTAAGGCATTGTTGAAAAATTTAATTTTTAAATAAATTTTTTCTCAACTTTAAGGGGAATTTCTAAGATATCTTTTTAATTAATATTTGCTTTTTTCTTGCTATTCACGCCGATCGAGCAGTGTTTAATTCAGATATTTTTCTCCGGGAGCAATTTCTGAGGCTCTGGTGGTGGTGGTGGTGGGGGGGGGGGGGTGCATTTTAAAGATCCAGTGTGGAAGTTGCCTTTTAGTCCATTAAAAAGCATAAAATCTCAAACCTTCCGGAGGGTAATTCAATGTTCCGAAGGGAATGCCCCTCTCCTTGAATTCAGCACTGCGTTCGAGTGTAATTTTACATTTAAATTATCTTATTATGGCTATTAAACCCTTTTCTCTACTTAAGGCTAATGTCAGACGGGCATTGTGTAGAGATAATACGTAAGGAAAAAAAACGTGCAAAAACACGTCCGTCTGACATTAGCCTAAATATTAAGTATTTTAAACAGTTTCTTAGTGTGCTATTCTTCATGCTTCTTACGATGGACTTCTATTGTACCACTATTTTCTAATTTTTATTAAGGTTATTAATAGTATTTCCTTCTGGCGTCAGTTTTATTTAATCCTTTAAAAAATTTTCTTTTCTTTTGACATGACTGCTTACTAATCGGATGTGTATAAGTCTTTTTATTTCCAATTTTTCTTAAATTTTAAATATGAATATTTTGAGATTGTTAATTTTTCGCGTCAGCAAACCGGGGCTTGAAATGTGCCCGAGCAAATCGGAACAATATTCCGGTTCGTTGAATTATGCCAAATATTTATCTGGTTTGCAGTGTTGTAATCGTAATAAAATTAGAGGGTATACGTTAAAGTCATAAACATCATATCTAGAGTATATCGATATAGCTTTATTTGGGAAACATAGGGTATGCGGAGCTTTTTAAGAAAATCCAGAAGGTATACCTCGTATACCTCCATATATTGTTAAAACATATTATTATTATAGTTTTATACATATAGCTTTTATTGTGCTTCGTATAACTTTTTTGATTATTTTGAATTTTGAATGCATTTTTTTAATTGTTTTTTATTGTCAGATATAAATTTGCCTAAAACTTTTAAAAAAATTGTCAAAGTTTGAAAAAAAAAACTTTCCGAGAATACTAAAATGCATTGAATAATCATTTCAACTACACCCCCCTCCCCAATACATATATATATATATATCTCTATTCTAAAAAAAAGTAACTACCGCTGTCACCGCCGCCGCCGCCGCCGGTTTTGAATTTTTTGTGACCGGAGGTCTTTCTTCGTTAATATTAAGAAAAATAATGCATACAAAAATATGAAAATCGGTAGTATTATACAGAAATGTTCGATAAACACGCTGATGCAGACAGTTTTCAGATCGAAGAATTATTTTAAGAGATATTTAATGCTAAAGTTGGACAAAATCGTTCCACTAAAAAAGTTTTATAGGAGCAAAAACTGTTCATAGGAATTTAATCATTTTTAGATCATTTTATGCGTTAAAATTTGCCGGAGTGCAGATTGCATTAATTTTTTTATTTTGACTAATTTTTTTAAGGTTTTATTTCTATTTTAAATTCAGATTTTCAGCATTTCTAGAGATATTTTTAACAGATTTTAGAAAGTGATATTAATTTAAACTGTTGCCAACTGTATAAACAGCGGAAGCAATAATGTTTGCTTCAAAAAAAAAAAATATTTATACGTGTAAATAAATTAAAAATTTATTTACACGTGACTATTATAAACAGAAAAAAACATTTGGAATTAGAATTAAATAATTATGTACAAAAAGCAGGGACTTATTAAAAATTATGTCATAAAAACTATAATTACACGTGAATTTTAAGAGAGAAAGGAATTTGTAAAGCAATAAATTTATTAACATGCGTTAGAAGTCTTAAATAGGAGAAATTACGTCATATTTACGTCACATTACAGTTATTACATAAAATGAACACAAAATAATATTGCAAAACGGTTTAAATTTAGAAATTGCGCTAGACATTTATTTGATATTTTAAGAGGATACTTTTCAACTATTTTTATTAGGAAAGCGCAAATAATATTTAATTTCTAACACAAGTATTTTCACGTGAATATTAAAAAGAGAAAGAATAGTTTGGTCAAAATTACGTCAGATTAAAAACGATTAATTTAAAATGTTTCATTTAAAAGAACTTTCTTTTCACTTTGTTAAAAAATACCAGGAGACAAAGACTCTGTTTACTTAATTCCTTTTATATTAGCTTATTTTGAAATGTTGTTACACGTATCTACGTCATCAAGTTATTTTTATTTCGGCGTTTTATTTGTATTTTTATTAATGTTGTACTAATTTATTTGTTTTTTCGTTATTTAAAATAAAAATTATGTCAATTTGTATAATTTGGCGAGTGGTTTGGCGATTTATATAATTTGGCGAAATTGGTCGACGGGATAATCAAGTAGTACCGCAACGGATTTGGCGTTAAAATTCCCCAATCAAAGAGAAATGAATAGAAATACGCTTATAGAGAGATCGCCACTGTTTTTTAAATTATAATTCAATCTTTCGAAATCTTTTTAAAGCCGATCAAATTAGCGTGCATTTAGAGTCTACGGTGTCTGGACGGGGGTTGGCGAGCGTAGCTCGTAGGGGGCCGAGCCCCCTAGTATATATATATAATAGTTTTGTGTGATACTTAAAACCTCGTATACCATAGCGCCAAAATATTATTTTAATAATTATAAAATATTTGTTTTGTGTTATAATAAAAACTTTGGACCTTAAAACATTAATGCCATTGTTATATTGTCAATGTCAGATTCGAAGACTATTTATTTGTGTTATTATTAAAGATGTTTCGTTTTGAATCCTTTTCATTTGTAAAATAGTGTTCAAAAGCATCTTTATTTATTATTATTTTCTATGATAACTATCTTTAATAAAATTTAATTCTTAGGAACCGGCACTAGTCACCCGAAGTAAAATTTAACATTCAAGCTAATGTTAATTCTATGGACAGCTCTTTACAGATTTCGGGCTCACATTTTAATATTTTTTAATATTATTTTTTTGCATAGGATACATCTGGTTTGTATATATAGTTGTGCATTTGTACTTTTTCGAGTTCTTATGCTATTTTTTATATGCAGATACTTTCAATTTTGAAACCTGTTCTGAAAGTGAAACTGTACTCATATATAAAAGAAAACTATAACCAAAATCGAAAAAGTACAAAAGCACGACAATATATATAGTCCTCAGGTATCCTATGGAAATATATATTATTTAAGCTGTATAGCATCTTAGCTCTAAAGATTTTTCCCATATTACTAACTTTAGCGTTTTAGTTTCTTCGTGTGACTAGTGTAAGTTATGTATAATTGGATTAAGTATATGTTAATGTTGTGTTAAGAGACTAATTCAATTACGCGAAAACACGTCGTTCGCTAATGTTAATCCAATGGGAGAATTTTTTAAAGATATTTCCGTTTGCATTTTAATTTTTTTATTTTATTTTTTGCATTTTAAAGCTGAGGTGGATCTGTACAAATATCCTTTTGCCCTTTTTAAATTTTGTTTACAGGTATTTTTAATTAGAACACTTTAACTTTCGGAATCGGTTTCGAAACTGAACGCATCCTCATAAAAAAAATCCTGCAAACAAAATCGAAAAAGTAAAAAATGATCTTTTTTTAGATCGACCTCAACTGTCATCTGCGAAAAAACAAATTCATTTAAAAATAATCAAAGGAAAACAAGAAATCATTAAAATTTTCTCGCACTGGATTAACATTAGCGAACAGGTATTTTCACAGGACTGAAATAGCCTCTTACACTAGTCATGTGGAGAAATTCGAACGCTAATGTTAATCCTATGGGGGATTGTTTACTGATTTCCCGCTTGCATTTTAATATTTTAAAAAGTTTTTTTGCAAGGGTACCCGAGGTCGATAAATGTTATCGTGCATTTGTACTTTTTCGATATTGTTGCTGTTTTTTATATAAGTATAGTTTCATTTTCAGAATCGATTCTAACCGGTTTCAAAAGTGAAACTATCTTAATATGAAAAACTGTAACCAAAATCGAAATATTACAAATGCACGACAAAAGTTATCGACGAGTTTATCACGGCTGTCCACTTTCTGTAATGAAATATCTTGGTATGGTTTGAGAATTTTTTCTCATATGATTTATTTTCCGTTTTCAGGCGAAATTTAAACTAAATATACGTTAATTTAGATTAATTTTACGCATTCAGCAGATTCCGCTGTAAATGTGTTTGTGACAATGGAATATCGTAGTCATAGAAATTTGAGACACTGTACTGCTATTCACAAGATTTATTTAGATAGTTTTTAATACATTGTATAAAAAAATCTAAAAAATATTTAATATTAAAATGAATATATACATACCAATTGAAAATATTTGATGTAAAATTATAAAAAAATATTGAAAACGGATTTAGATCAATATTTTGAGAGTGTATCTTTTATTTCAAGGGTTATTAAACTTTCTTTAAAAATAACTTCATTTAGTATTGTAATAAAAATCCAAAATTGCATTTAACAAGTTCTCAATACTTAATGTGCCTTTTTATTTTATTCATTTACTGAAACTTAACATATAGATTTAGATTTATTTGTACATTAATATACTTTCAGAATCGATATCTTAACAAAAATAAAATCACTAAGTAGTTTAAAACTTTGTAGACTGACAATTAAAAGCGGAAAAGTTTAGGAAAAAATTATGTATTTTATTAAACTAAAACGAGTTTGTTCTTCATTGCGAAATTTAATCTAGAGTCTCAATAAAATTATTTTTGGCGGAAAAAGGCATTTTTTCGTAAAACAATTTCTTAATAATACTTTAAAAGCAATTTGTACCTTTTTTTCAGATAAATGATTATTTAATTCTTTCTGAAGTTAAGGAAGGATTTGAAAATATTTCTAGGAAGAGAAAGAAAATAAATATTAATTAGTTTTTATTTATTTACAAAGAAGTTTAATCTGCTGGTTTTTGGCATAGAATTCTGAAAAGATCTTTAAAATATTTTCAATTGGAATCGTTTCAATAAGGATATTTAATTAAGATAATATGTACGTTTCCGAATTTTAGTTGCTTAAAATTCCTGGAGCCACCAGAGTGAAAAGGTATAGTAATAGATATAGTAAAGAAAGATATTGAAACAAATATAAGTTTATGTGAGGTTTTAAACCCATTTTATCCATAAGTGGGAATTAAAATCAGTTAATTAGATAACAGTTTTTTTATGATGTGCAGTGTGCACTGCATTTATTGTTCATTTACAGAAAAACAAAAAAGAATTCTGTTACAGTATTGTCTATGAGCGATAATTACTGGAAGTACGTTTTCAACTTAGGTTTTTTTCCTGTCTAATTAAATTTTTGCATTGTACGCGATGTGTATAAATTTTATGGGTCATATACATGACTACACAAAATAATTCGAGTTTATTTCAGCTTATGGACGGAAATACCTGAAGGCGAATTTTCAGTGTTATACGTTTTTTTTAACTGAATTAAATTTGCATACCATGTAGTATATACGCAAATTTATAGATCATATACAAGTCTGCACAAAGTAATTCGGATATTTTAAATACAAAAGATGGAAATTGCTGAAATTGTGCTTCAAATGCGTTATGTATTTTCAAAAACCATCTTTAATTTTATTAGACGATGAAGTTTTGTTAAAGTGTTTTTCATGTGTAGGAATGTGTTTCATAAGCTACGCTTGACGCATGGTTTTTCTTTCCTGTTTAATATTTAAGATGATCTTCTCAAATTATATTTCAAAAAATGTACGTTAACTGGAATATTGCTACTAATTGATAAAGTTGAAGAAAGACATAACAAGTGTTTACACATTTATTAAAGAGTTCTTATAAACTTCCGATCATTATCTTCACCAAAAGTTTAGTCCATTTTACTACATTCATCCTTTCTAGATATATTGTATTAAAACTTCTAAGGTCGATATTTCGAAGAACTTATGAAGCTTTAAACAAAAGTTTATCCATTAATTCTAAAATTTATTATAATAATTAACTATTGTGCGCCAGGTGGATTTTTTATTTTGCAGCAAAGAATGAGATGAGTCTTTGTTTTTCATCAAGTTTATTCAAAAGATTTTTTTTTCTTTTTAGAAAACAAAAGAATGGCTATGATAATGACAGAGATTTTCACATTTCGGGAATAACAGTTTTAAGTTAATGATTCTGAAGAATTTTCTTTAAGAAAACTTCTTAGGTAATATTTTTATTTTTAAAACTGTTTTTAAAGTTTGACTAGACAATTAAATTTTTTATGTGTGAACTATTATTTTTTCTATTTTTCAAAGTTTAAGTATTTTTTCTATAGTTATTAAACAAATTGCATTATGTTTGTATAGAGATTTTGTGAAGTAGGGGAGGGTAGTACACAGTGAGACAAAAATTATTATTAATCAACGAATGGCGACGATTTTTATTCTTTTGAAAAAAAAATGCTACATCTTTAAGATACACAAATACTCTACACATTAATGTACAAATGGTTTTAAAAAAGTTATTTATAAAAGCACAGAAGCAGCATAACGGAGTATTAGAAATTGTTTCACTGTGTCCTACACGTGGTATACAGTGAGACAATGTGTATATTTTCATAAATCATACATTTTTACTCTCTATAAATATGTTTCTACGGTTTATGATTTCTAATTAATATTTTTAGATTTTTAAAATATTAGAATTATGAGCCTCGAGTGGACAATGGCAGATCTTGGGCTACCTTCATGCGAATTTTCAGCCTCCTACGTTTAGTAGATTTCCCTAGCCATCGCACAATCACACACCTTCACTGAAATAGACAGAGAGATAAAAACCTCCTTTTACTTATAAATTACTTTTTTAATATCAGAACCACATAGTAGGTACACAGTGAGACAAGTCTCACTGTGTACCACAAGTGTGTGTCTCAATGTGTACTTTTGCTACGTTGTAACAAAATGGATGCCACATCTGTTGCATCAATTTCATCGCTTTAAATTGTTTATGTCATTTATTCGAAATAGTCTATTATTAGATATAGCTAGGCTTGGTTAACTAAATATATGTCATTTGAAGGAAATAAACTCTAAAATAGACGTTTATGTAACTTTAACCACTATAAAATAAACAATTATTTAAAATTTTTCGGACGAGTAACTGAAGGGCCGAAACTACATCCACGTGTTTCGTAAAATGACGTCGTTATGAGTGCGTGCTAGCTTGAAGAAAAAAATTACAAATATATGTCAAAGTGAATGTTATCTCACTGTGTTTCATGTCCCACTGGTGTACTACACTCCTCTATATTGTTTTAGACTGGAAAGATGACACATCTCAAATGTGAAATCGTCATAAATAACGACTATTGGCGAATATTAATATATTATTGTTTATTGATATAAGAGGGTTAATTTTAAAAAAGTGTTGTTTCGAAGAAATGTCTTTTGATTTCGCATAAGACAGATAGAGATGGAAGGATCGCATAAGATTTGATTGATTTCGCATAAGACATTTTCTGTAACAGAAGAGTAGTTAGCATCCCTTATGAAATTGATTTAAAAAATCACCATTGTTGATGGGGAATATTTTTTACTAGTCTCTTAGAAAAATATACATATTAACAATAACAAAAAAAGTCATATTTATAAAAGTATAAAAGATATATTACTACGATGTAAATAGACAAAAGTTACCATTTATGTAACATTATCGCATGTACAGTCCCCTTTTCTCTCTTCTGTATCTTCTCACCATTCATCAATGGACATTTCATTTCATTTCCTCATCATTAGATCATTTAATATTACTATATTGATTGAAGAACGAAACACTATTAAAATGAATGAAATCTAAAATAATTTTCGTCAATGAGTCACTTGTCATTGTTTTTAATGACTATATTTTTCATCCTGTAAAATATTATCACCCGCCATTTCGCGAATGATGATCGATATGTGCAAGAGAACGTACAAATAGCATGGAAACGCTACTTGAATTTATTTAAAAGTTAGAGAGGAAATTCTTTGAGAGTTTTGTTGCTAAAAGTATCAAGTATTTCTTTAGTTCTCATTACTCATCAGTTTAAATAAAAAAAAAAAAATCATCTTGGGAAACAATTCAATTGATCAACTGTATTACTCTTTTTTTTTTTTTTTTTTTACGATATATTGAATTAAATACTGCATAATTCTCATTTATATTATTTAAAAAAATCGCAAAATAAAATTTATATTAATTATTTTAATCGCAAAACAAACTTTTTACAACATACTATGGAAATAAAATATCTTTTAAGCATAACAAGTATATTTTGCAACAGATATACTGTCTATTTATTCCATAGCTGAAAATTAGATGTAGAAGACTGTGACTAGAATATACTGAGGGGTTATGTAAAGTGCAGGTGTAGTGTCAAGGATCAATATTCTAAAAAAATGGATGACAGAAAATAAATAAACAATAAAACGAATAACCTAACAAAGTACAATCAAACAAATTTCTTCACTTTGTAGTATTGACAAACGGAATTTATTTCCCATTATTCAAATATGAACAGAGTAAATAAGAAAGATAAAGAATTGACGGCTATTGACTGCTAATCTATACTGAGATAGAAAGTTCCACTAAATAGATTCGGGAGGACAAAGCATGATTACAGGCGCTAATTCACATCGAAAAATGAATTATCGCTGTTGAACAAATAATGACGCATTAAAGGAGCAATGATTGTAGTTAGATTTATATTTATTTATTCATTTATTTATATTTAATAATATAATTTAGCATAATAGCTGTTACATTCATTATACCTCCTTTTAGATTACATTATTTAAATTATAGTACAATAGGTAATATTAGGATAGAATCAGATTATGTCTATTTACATTTTACTGAACAATTTTGGTATATATATCGAGTTTTAATCTGAAACATCTATTGTGATTATTATGGGAAAGTCTTTGCATTGTAGTTTATGCTGATTATGTTATGAATTTTATTGGTAGATAGCTATTCGCTTGGGGTTTTTTTTCCTGTACATATTGTATATATATATACAATTCAGTTAATTTTGTACTTCAATTAAAGTTTACAGTTTGTGGTAATGCTTGAAATTACTACTGGAACTATTTAACTATATATATATATATATACATTTATAATCAATAATATTCATTATTAATAGAGATATTTTAATTACATTGATTTCTTAAAAATTCTTTCTTTATTTTTTACTTTAGTTTTAATGTTATTATATGTTTCATAATACATATTATGAATGTAAAAATATGTCTGTTCTAAGTAAATTTATCGTTCCTGACAAGATACACTTAGCATCTTCGCAGTGTAGTGCCCGGTACAGGACTATTAATAGGTTTGTTCCTGGACCGACATCTAATCACCTATTTTATTAGCTTCTACCACCTTTATTATTTAGAAAATGTTTGGATAAAAAATGCAAGACATGCCCCTTTGCTTCACAATCACAAATTGTATCAGATCCGGGTTTATCTTCATTTTGTAAAACATTCAAAGTACACTGTTAAAAATCTGCAGCATTTGCTGCATAGTCACCCCCTCGCTTTTATAGGAAAATATTATTTGACTATATTATGGAGCATTCTCATTGGTCAGAATAGAGACATTCTATAAAAGCGGTGGAGTGACTATGCAGCAAATGCCGCATATTTTTAACAGTGTAGTCCATAGTATAAAATGTTACATTTGTAATATGCAGTATATAGGGCAAACATCTACTCCACTACATAAACGTATTAACCAACATCGATCAGATTCAATTAGAAACAAGTCTAAGAACAAAAAATCTTCTGCTGAAATTCGGCATTTCCATAAACATAAATTCAAAATACTACAACCGCAACCTTACAAATTCAAAAAAAATATCAGAACGTTTATTTCTAGGGTCTTCATTTATGCAATATTATAATACAGCTTATCCATATGGACTTGATACTGAATTATTCAATAGGAATATTAAAGTTTTTTCATCCATTAATAGCATAACTGATTATAATCCAATTTATCCTACAATAAATCATAACTTAAGTCATAGAACTACACGTAATCTATAATTAAACAGTTAAATAACCTTGATTGTAAATATTTAATTGATTATAATTGATTAGTTCGTAAATATATCTTTGCCATAAAAAAGAAAAATCTTGCACACTATTTAAATATATTTCTTAGTAAAACATTCTCTATACATTTCTCAGGTATATATTTTTTATCTTATTATGATCAGAGTCAAACAATTCAACATTAATTTACAAATAAATAAATAAATAAATAAATAAATAAATTAAAAAAAATTTTAAAAAAAAATTAAAAAACACAAATACACAAATGCTAATTACTTATTAAAATCAAATATTCAATAAAATTAATATTAATTCTGTAATAAATTATAAAAAATGTGAATTTCCTATTCATAATATTCAAATATCTAGAACTTTCAAATATCCAATTTCTTTAGGAAGAAAGATTTTTAATTATAATTCTTTTTCAAAAAATACATCTTCAACAAGTACTTTCCCACCTCTCTACAAAAATACATTAATAAAGATCATGGTCATATAATCACTGGAAATTTTAATATTGCAAATGATATTAAATTAAGAAAATTAATGAGTTACGGCACTAAATATAGATTTCTGTCAAAACTAGCAATTTATATATGATATCGATTTATTTATATATAAAATTTCTATATATTACAATAAACCTATTGCATATTTTAATCAATGGAAAATATTGGTTTTTGATAAGTTAACTGATGCTCTAAAGACAAATGTTTCTAATCTAGTCAACACTAAACATATTTTCAAACAAATTAATAATTTTCAAAAAAACTATGTAATCACATGTATTGACAAATCCCCAAATAATTATGCAATCATCTACAAATCGTATTATCACCATCTTCTTACATCTTGTATTCATCAAATAAGTTTTTCCAAAAAACTAATGATGATATAACAATAAACAATCGCAAAATTAATAGGTATTATAAACAACTCAATATTATACCTACAAACTTTAAATATACTTATTAAGTTCTTATTCCTAAATTTCATAAGACACCAATTACATTTAGAACAGTTACAATTGGATGTAATACATATAACAATTATGCTAACAATATTTTATTAAAAATTCTTAGTCAAATTTATAAACTTACAACAGCAATAGGTAATACAAATTGTATAAAAAATGGTTATCAACTGGTTGGTGTACTAAAATACATTAAATGCGTAAAAAATATACGGACATATGATTTCTAAGATCTATTTAATAATATAAACCTTATAGACCTGCATAATATAATTCACTGTTTAAAACATATAAAAATCAATTAACACTTCCTATATATATGGATATAAACTATTTTCACACTTTAACTAATTTCATAATGTACAATAACTACATCTTACAAGATAATATTACTTATATACAAATAGTCGGAATCTTACAATGAGGATCTACGTCCAGTCTGTTGTCAGATTTATATTTATATCAATATGAACGTAATTTTTGTAATGATAGTATTTTTATGTATCGTTACATAGATGACTTAATTTTAATTGTCACTAACCAATCAAATATTTCTCAATTTCCTGTAGATTATCCAACTAATTTAGAATTGACAGAAAACCTTTTAACAAGGTTATCTGTCAATTCTAAATTAGTTGGATAATCTACAGGAAATTGAGAAATATCCAGGCAACGCTTTTAGATCTAAAAATTCAAATAGCAGAAAACAAAACAATTACTGATCTTTATGATAAACGTAAAGACTTTCAATTCAAAGTTAATACATTTACTCATTTTAAATCTGTCTACACATTTCAGTTTACCGTAATATACACCTTAATCATTGGTATAGAATCAAAAGTTTATGATCCTCACATCTTCTCAATAAAAACATTAAACAATTAATATTTGATGCAATAAATCATGGTTTTCCTAATAAATTCATATATTCCTTAATCTACAATTAGTTTATTAATGATCTAGACAATGGATAATAGGGAAGTTACTTGTAAGTTACCATTAACATTTTACGTATTTAAAAAATATATAAAAAATTAAAAATTTAAAAAATAACCATAAAAAATTAAAAATACAAAAAAATATATATATATTATTTAATAGGTTGGCTGGGTGGGTAGATGTTAAATTATGGAGGAGGGAGGCGTTGCCTGGATAATTTATACGCAGATGTTGACTAAAATATATTATATTTTTTAAAAACGGTAAAGGTACATTAATATAACAAGTTTCAATGTTTATTTTGGTCTTGAATAAGCAATCATTAATACTGCATAAAACAATTTCAATTATATTAATTTGCTTCAATATATTATAATCTATAAATAGTGGATTCTAATACTGTATATGATATTTGTATATATGAACATGTAAAAATGTTATATTTAGTAGTAACTGCCCCCCCCCCCTCCCTCTATGTAAAGGAATGAAAGGGAAAAAATATTAAAACTATATAAAATTAAATTTATTAGGGGACGGGTAGTATAGTACTTTTATATTATTTTATTTATTTTTCTAATATTATTAATAATTTACTTATTTTTTCTGAATTATCATTTAATAATAGTTATTAAAACATTACATTATAGATGCTAATTAATTATTATCGATATCCTGATTAGCAGATTTAGAAATAAATGTTGTGCTGTATTTTTTAATAAGAATAAATGTGGATTTATAATTTCCAAAATTACAATAATTCTACATACTTAATTTCAATAATCTCGGACAAATGGCAACACTATGCATTTCTCCTTAATATTAATTTTAAAAAGAAAAAGGAAAAAACATTATAACTTGAAGCATCATCAGTAGAGTGCAGCACTATAATATTATTTACATTCCGTTCTATTAAAATCTTGTTGCCAATTTATGTTATTTTCTTCATTCCTACCTATCAAGTTAATATCTCTACTTCTTCTGCCCTATTTTGTAATGGATTTACTCTATGATCCTTTAATTAGCATATAAAATGATTTATAATGTTTAGATTACAGTCAATCAGGGTAACTTTGAACCGCGGGGTGTAACTTTGCACCACCTGCTATTTTTCAATATTTTTGACTTTAAAAGACTGCATAAACTCCAGAACTGTGCTCTATTGGCAATGTTCTAAACTGGGATTTCTACTCTTTATTTTAGAAAATAAATTAGCAACATTATGCGCAATTAATTGCATCATCTAACTATTTTTGTGAAGTACCGTTTTCAAGTTAATTGTGAATGCTGTTTTACAGTTGTTGTAATCCAATTAAATTTTCATTGTAAGTAACAATATACTCATTTATCAGACATATTATTATCTAAATGTTGTAAATGTGTTAATATTTTGTGATTATTTATTTATTAATAGTTAATAAAATATAAAATAAGAAGGCACTAGCATTTTACCGCATTTTCAGGGCTCAAAGTTACACTGATGCTTATAATTTACTGATTATAGGTGCTACTGTGGAAAATTTCCCATATTTGCACGTATATTTTATATAAATGCGGAAAGTGTGCATTAGATATGACATGTAAATATTTTTACAAATATGTCTAAAATACATGAAATTCATTTAGAGGCGTGATTAGAGGCGGAGTTACTCAAATCTGACATTTCATACGTTCGACGTTTTTTATTGTTGTTTGAATAATACTAGTACTTGTGTGTATTACTTTAACTATGGATATATTATAGAGTTAAAACATTGAAAATTGTTTTTCACTGCATTTTTATGTTTTATATGAACAATAAACAGGTTTTTTTATTTCTAAATGTTCATGGTTCTCTTCTTCCACTTTTCTTATGCCTGATATTTGTTGTAATATCATAAATTATACAAATCTTGTGATGTTGGGAAATGTAAATTCGCAGTCTTTACATATCTGAAAACATTTTTTAGTGTTTAAAGTTGTCCTGACTACAATACTTTTTTCATAATTAATTGTTTTATATAAAAATTTATCATATGGTGCAAAGTTACAATAAATGGCTGGGTAACTTTGAACCAGGCTAAAAATCCATTTTTTATTGCTTTTATCCTTATTATTCCTTAATTTTTTATAGTCAAAAAATAATTTAGGGTCATTTCTTCTCTTTTATGCCCCTAGTTGCGACAATATTCTTCAAATAAGAGTGTGGCATATGAAAATAGAGAAAATGCTGATCAAAGTTACCCTGATTGACTGTAATTACGATTACTTATAATTATAATTATTATATTTATATCCTTAATAATATTATTTACTTGGTGTGATGATTTTGAACGGCAAGTGTTCTTTTTTAACTGTGACCCATTAATAAGGCAGGATTTTTGCTGTGATTTATGAGATGCATGATTACAATTCAGATATGGTGTTTAAAAATTCTATTGCTGAGTAATTTTTTAACTCACGTGTTCCATTTTTATTTCTATTGAGCATGCTATTGTTCTGTCCGTGTCTTACACTGACTAATTATATATTTCTTTCATTTTCTATGGTGTGGTTAACTGAGCAATGGAAGATCTTATAAGCTAGTAGCTTAATATTTATTCTTCAGAAATTAACGGCTTTGTACTAATGATTTCGTAATATTGCCATTGAAAACGAGTTACGAATTATTAGTTCCACATTCATTCATGATTATTCTCTTATTTTAGGATCATTTTGTGGTTTTTCTTTTTGAATTAATGTTTTTAAATTTTGAGATCATACATTTCATGCAAAGGATTTGTTGATGCTGACAATGATTCATTATTTCAGGTCTTATTTAATTGGTTAAATTGTTTAGTTACAATTTGTTTTACAATATATTTCAAATATTTATGATTTCCTACATAGATTTAATTATTTACTTGTTCTTTATATGATTTCGCCTTCTTATTGATTTCCGTTCGCCAATTTTGAAAGTTTTCATTTTAATACTTCATATATTGGTGAGGAGGATATTGGTTTATTAAAGTAGATACAATTCATCAATGATTCGTTAAATTAATAATAGCTGATCCAGATTTATTATGTATAATGTCAGTATAATGTATTGATACTTAATTTATTCATTTTTATATTTTAAAAAAAGTTGATGAATTGTAATATTATATAATGGTTGTATATATATATATATATATATATATATATACACACACACAGGGTGTCCCAGAAGTAATGGGACAAACTTTAAGGGGAGGTAGGGCACATCACAAGGATTCAGATTGGCGTAACAACCCAGGGTCGAAAACGCTTTCCTGTCGCGGTAGTGACGACACTAAACACAGGAAAGAAAGGACACGAACAGGGAGAGAAAACATGTTTATTATTCTTAGTACCGCAAAAATGTCGGGACAATGCTGGAAAGTGTTGAGGAACTTTTCGCACGCATCGTGGCAGCTGCTGGGAAAGTCTGGGGCACTCCCAGTATTTTCTAGAACATTAGATCTTCCATACGCCGGAGATGCGCTTCCATGCATCATGGCCCGGGGTCGTAATTTCGAACACCTGCTTTGATGACGATCGTTGTCCTTTTATGTTCTTTCTTCTTAGTTTTTTGATGTACTAAGGATAATAAACATGTTTTCTCCTCTTATTCGTACCCTGTCTTTCTTGTGTTTTGTGTCGTCACTACCGCGCCAGGAAAGCGTTTCCGGCCCCTGGTTTCTACGCAAATCTGAATCCATGTGGTGTCCCCTACCTCCCCTTAAAGTTTGTCGCATTACTTCTGGGACACCCTGTATATATATATAACCTACTATTTCCTCACATACTGAAAGAAATTTAAGGAAATATTTTTTCAATTAGTTTCATCGGAACAAAATTAAGATACTATAGAAAAAAAGAAGAGAAACAAAATTTTAATTGATGAAGATCGTTGTAAACAATGGAAAATGAAATGACGAGCAAATATTATATAAACCCTTAAAAATCTGTATAAAATTGTGAAAGATCCCTATGAAGTCAATGCTTCCATTATATAAGAAACTTTCAAGAAATTAGTTACTTTTTTTGGTATAATTATTCTTTTTATTAAACTTAACTAATTAAAAGTTTTTTTCTTTAATTTTAAATCTTGCAATCTAAGCAAGCTGTTTTTTCTAATATTTTACGCATAAATATTATGAAGATTTTTGTTACATTAATGCAATTTTCTGTTTTTTTTTTTTTTTTTTTTTTTTTTTTTTTTTTTTTTTTAAACTTGTAATAATAATTTTTGTACTTGTAAATATAAGCCATTTAAATAATTAATGTGAGAAATATTTGTGCCATATTTTATCGCACTTCTTTGATTTACTTCCTTACGTTATATTAAATCTTTTAAATAACTTCATAGTGCTTTAAGGAAAGTTTATCCCTAACAAACTTAATTTAGAACATGATGTATTTAATGCAAATAATTTTCCTACACAAACTGCAACTCTGAGAGTTTCAGGAGGATAACTTTTAATGAGTATGAAAACAATTTTAGGAACTATGTTTGTGTGACTTCTTAATATAAACATCTGCTAGAAAATATTACGCATGTATGTTTTAATTAATAGAATAAGCTAGTGAATTAATTTGTAGTATATGATGTTTATGTGCATGAATGGAAGAAATGTGAAGATTTTTACCGAAGTAATTTTGAAGCAAAAAATATTTAAACTTTTTTGAAAATTCAAGTTGTTAACAAATACATGGCCCTTTTTTAACAGTAAAAATTAACATTAAATGCCCTGCATTATGTCTATGATTAAAAGTTTTATATATTTTTTACAGTATATAAAATCTATATTAATTCATTATCATAAAAAACATAATATACACATACATATATATCTCTTTCTGTATATAATGTTATATTGTTGAATGTAAGTATTTTTGTATATAAAGAATTGCAGAGCATACAAAAAGTATCACACATTTTCTGAAACGAGCATAAAAAAGTTTTCAAATAAGAATACTTTTAATCAGAAACTTGGAAGAAAAGTAAAGAACTTAATAAGATCTGAATTAATTTAAACAATGTATGTCAAAAACAGATATTGCATCTTTTCAATTTATAAAAAATAAAATCCCTTAATCACGTTTGTAGTTCGTTACATTTCTCATAGAATTCGTTTCGAAACTATCTTTTTCTGTTGTCATTAGAATGCAGGCATTTTAATTGGCAACCTGTGATTGCAATCAGTCCCAATTACGCATAACTTTATTACTTCTGAATTCTTTTGAAAACGAGATATTTTTTGTACGTCGTTTACATATAAATGAAATTAAAAGCTTCTTACAATCTCAATTGGAACAATAAAATAAAATAATTTTAATGTTATGTAACAAATAATTTCAAATTCGAAATGTTTAAAAAATTATTTAACGCGTTTGATGGCTAGAATGTAGTAATAATCCACAGCGTTATTCTTAATGTTACTTTTTATAAATAAAATAATTTAAGTTACAAGTTAATTACTTATTGTAAAACTTATAATTATTGCTATCAAGACCAATATTTGCATGCCAAAAAACAAATCATAAATTTTCTGTTTTTTATATTTATTTTTTTATTATTATTATTTTTTTTATTTACAGGATAAAAGTTATTTTATATTTATGTCTCATTTCAAAATATATTTTTTAGCAGTAAACTTTTAATAAAAATAAGAATGTGCAAGTACTAAAATATATATGTTATTTTTTAGTAAAGCAAATATGTCGATATATTATAAAGTTATATTAGTGCACGTTATAGGTTCGCATTATAGCATTTATTATTTTATAGTTAGCGTTTAGATTTCATATTTGATTCGGAAGACAAAAGTAAAGTGGAAAAAAATATTCGGAAAAATTGCAGTATCAAAAACATTTTGTTCATGTCATTTTATGTTCAGAAGTTGTACACACGCTAAAAATTACACTATACACACATACATGTTTCGAAAACATAAAAGGAGGGGAGATATTTTACATACAAAAAAGAGCATTAGCAACACCCCTCCTTTAATTCTCGACCCTTTATTAATCCCTTAATTCTCGCTCCCGTCAATATGAATGGCTTAAGTATGGTTGTATATTTCTCACGTCCGTGATACTGCCTGTCTGAAGATTTAAAACCGGAAAAAAACTTTAAAAACCAGAAAAATGTAACTCGCTTTCAGTATGAATTCTGAAAATTAGCATTTTTATGTTCTGTGGCTAGACTTATTTTCATGGCTCCTGTATGATGTGATAAACATGTACTCATATACAGGGAGTGGTGCAACACTTCTACTGGTTATCCCATCTAAATATCACCTGTTCACCTTTACGAGTTTGGTTTGTATGATTTATGTTTGAGGAAATAATTTATTCTGATGAATCAAGTATTTCTCATGATAATTTGATTTAAATTGATTGCTAGCATTCTATGTACATACATTATTTTAAATATTATTTTAAACATATTTAAAGTGATAAAAATTTAAAAAATAAGGATATTATTCGTATTAATTTGTATGGTGTAAAACAAACTTTAAGGTACAAAATTTCTGCATGATGGCTTTTCGACAAATGTTAATTTGTTCTATAACTTCATTTTTTCCAACTCAAACATACAACTAATATCATAATTTATTTAGAAATCTTATAACTACTCAATTTCTGAAAAATAAAGGGTATAGTTTTGATGGTTTTTGTAAATTTTAAGAGATAAATGTTAAACAGAACAGTAAAAAGGCAGTGCGTACTGTAGTTCAATTTATCTATGTTAATATTATGTGAAGATTCTAGCTTTAAAAGGACTGTATAGGCAAGTTGAGTTTCTAAATCAATTTATGATGCTATGTGATTTAGATAAATTCGTATAAGCGATTTTTACAGTTGCATCATTTCAGAAAATTTCTGCCTCCCTTTATCTCTACACGTCATTCTACAAATTTTTAATTCGGATTTAAAATTTAGTTTTGAAAAAGCAACCGATGATGTTGAATAAAATCCGTAAAATCGGAATAAAATCCGTAAAATACCGTTCTACTGACTATTTCCTTATTTTTACGGATTTTATTCCGAGCTGGGTCGGAAATTATTCCGGTATGATAAGGGCAATTATTTTTCCGATTCCTACCGGAAAACTGGCATTATTTTTTTTAAGTGTACTGTAGCCCTTTATAATGATAATTAATAATAAATGTGCTTGTGAGGAAAAAAATTAATAAACCATTTTGTTATCGTTGGAGATAATTAATGATTGTTATAAATTAATAAACCACTTTGTCATCGTTGCGGATAATTAATGATTATTATATATTAATAAACCATTTTCTCATCGTTGGAGATAATTAATGATTATTACAAATTAATAAACTAGTTTGTCATCGTTGGAGATAATTAATGATTATTATAAATTAATAAACTATTTTGTCATCGTTAGAGATAATTAATTATTACTATAAATTAATAAACCATTTTGTCATTGTTGGAGATAATTAATGATTATTGCAAATTAATAAACTATTTTGTCATCGTTGGAGACAATTAATTAATTATTATTATAAATTAATAAACCATTTTGTCATCGTTGGAGATAATTAATGATTATTATAACACTTTCTTCAACATATTATACTTATTGATTCTATTGACAGGCGTAAGATCTTGAAAAATGGTGTTCACAATAAAACTGTTCTTCAATAGTATGTAACAAATTACACAGAAACATTTACTTGAATTACTAGAAACATTTCCATCTCATTCTTAAGAATATATCAAATTCATCAAAGGCACTATTAATGCTCTATTTTTAACCCCCAGTACAGTATGATATTTCGTTTTCCCAACTTATTTTGTGTCGTCTTCAAAAAACAACGTTACCTTACAGAACGTTTTAATTTTTTAATAAGGCTGGCTTACTTTGTTTAATAAGCCAGCCGTAAAACAAAGCAATACGATAAAATATTCTATAGCAATTTTTTAAACTTCTAAGCATCACACATTTTCCATTTTTATACCGTCGTATTGGGAAAAAGTACTTTTAAATTCAATTTGTTTGAAAACTGCATCTCCATTTCTTTTTGAAATATTCATTTTTTTTTTGTAGTTTTTGGAGCCATTTGCTTAACATTGGCAACGGAAGTACTCCATTTCTGTACAAAGTAAAGGAAAAATAGTTGTAAAATATTAATTACATATATTTGTTGCCATTTTTTCATAACAACCGAAAGAAAATGTAATTAAAATACGTGCTACTTTAAAAAAATATAAAAGAAGGATTTCTGTTAAAACATGGAGATATTATAAACTATATTTAATTTTAAGTATCTATATTATTGTTACAAACAAATGAAGGCCTATGAATCATTAGACAGCCGTTTTTTTTTTTTTTTTTTTTTTAATCGAGTTTCTTTTATAACGGCATCTTTTTGCTGCAACTGTGTATTATTTCGCAATAGTGACGTCCTATGCCTACTTTACTCTAGATGTTTAAGAGTGGATCATAAATGTGGAATTATTAAGCGGATGCGAATGACGTCTACATAAAATAACATAAAAAAATGCGTGTGCTGTAAGTCTTAAAATTGAAATATGTTTTGTGCTATTTACATATACATATGTTTTTTTTTTTTTTCATAGTGGGCGACACTAAATTCTGAAAAAGCAGAATTCCTGTGTTCTAGTATTGAAGATTTTTTAAACTCTAATTAGTATCTCAGAACCTCTGGTAAGTCTAATTTAAAATATGAGATTTATTTATATGCAAATGATATGTTGTTTGAAACTAATAAATGTAACCATAATTAAAGCATTGCACAAGCTGATATATTTTTAAGAACGAAAGTAGAAGAAACACAGTTGTCAAGAATGTTCCTGATGATATTCCCAACAACATAAAATACTTTTATAAGTATTACACAAAAATGCAAACCGTTTGATAAATTAACTGAATGGATAGAAAATTATTATGTAACTTTATAGACATTTACATACTTCAATCAATCTGAAACTGAACTTTCCACAAGATCATATTTTCTGATTCATTTTTCTTATAAATTAATGTATTGTCTTGCAACACGGATAACAATTTTAGTAAACAAATAAATAAAAATTTAGATTTTTTTTAGTAAAATTGAATTTTTTTTTATTAAAAAATTTATAAGCAAAAGGAACAAGTGCATTTAAATCTACTTAAAAATCAAACGTTATAGTTATTTTCTAACATTTTAAATAAAACTTATTTGATTGTGTTTGACAAAAATTATAATAAAAGGAACTTTAGTTGTTGCAAAATCAGGCATCGGTACTTTTTTATAAAACGTATGGTTTGTAAGCTTGCACGTATGGTTTTATGATAACGACCGGAAAATTTTATTAATTCCATTTTAAATTGATTTATGTACCTGATTAAAAATATGGTGTACCAGTGTACAGTCGTAGAGAGAAATAAATAAACGGTTAGGTGCTAGTATTACTCACGCACAGACGGTTCCGTGGAATAATACATGAATTATTAAGTGTTATTAAAAAAACCCGTTGCCAAAAGAATAATAAGACTTTGTAAAAACTATACAACGTTGTGTTGGGTATAGCTGTATATACTAGAAAAGTTTAAATGGATATACCATGAAAGTTCAAAGAGATATACAACCTAAACAATCTGAAATATAGCTATCTGTATAAATCTTTTTATTGAATCTTATCCTAATTTGTTTAAAATGAACTGCATTCGGTTCTGGCAATAAAAGTAGTGCATAATTAAACTTCATTTGGCCTTTCATAAACCTAAATTCAGCGTAGTAATAATCTTTTCCTTTTACAGTGTACCTAAAGCAAAACCCTTGTTCAAAATTTAAACTTAGAATTGTGCTAAGCGCGCTTCGGAAGGACGTCGCAATTTTGCAACGCCGCTTTTGTCCGTAACGCGTATTTCCATGTATGATTTTAGTTACGGCTTTTATACTGCTACTAGGCATTGCATTACACAAATATATACCTAAAATTTGTTATCTAGGCTTTAAAAGCCGATGGAGCATAAAGTACGCCGCCCCTGTGATTAGGCATGTCCAAACCGTCCGTGTCTTTAAGGGTTAATATCCCGGCTAATTACCGACGATTTATTTCAAAATTCATGATCAACAATGCTTTTATACTTCTGCTGCAATAGGTACCTCCAGCGCTGCGCAACACATTTGCTGAATGCCCGTAAATCGAAATTTGTGTGTAAAAAAAAAACGTGATTTTCTCAAAAACTATGTGGCCTAGAGTATTCGCTATAATTTTCCTGCAAGGTTTAAGTTAACGCCTACTACCTCTAATTTTTTCATAAGTTTAGTTTCAGTAGATTCTGAATTAGATGGGGTGAGGACATATTTTTGCACTGCATTTTCGACCATAACTTTGATAATATAACACCTAAAATAAAAATAATATATTTTTGAGTTCAGCGTTACGAAAGCTTCCACACGATACCACACACGATATACAAAGTAAAGATTTTTTTTTCAAGTAACTTAATTAGCCCCTCTACATTTCTCATATATATATTTATGAATATTTGTTAATCTGTAAATATATGGGTCAATAATCTTTATTACTTCCCCCAATTTGAACCTTCCACGTTCCATAGTTTACGAGTAAAAGGGCTGTGACAGACGGATAGACAGACACAGGATTGATCTAATAATGGTTCTGTTTTTATTTTTTAAGAATGGAATCCTAAAAAAGCACTACTTTTGTTGATTCAGCCGCAAATCATCGAATAAAAATATGAATGCAACTAATCGTTTAGTAAAAACGTCTTCTATTAATACTATTTAGACATAATAACAAGTATATTTAGTAATAACTATTTCTATTTATTTATTTTGCCTTCAGAGTACAAGTTCTAATATTCGTAAAATGCTGATGTGATTTATTGACACCTAATTTCATAAATAAATTCATTTGAAAATATGTAAAAGCTCTTCTTCACGTACTTTATAACAGAAATATTTTCATTTTGAAATCGTGTTGCCAATTTCGCACATACAGATTAATACTGAGTGGTTCAAAAATGAATCACTACCTTTCAATTGGTTAAAGTTTGCCAAGAGGATCGTCAACATATAGCAATTGTAGTAAAATTTAAAATTTCTATTACTAATACATATTACGTAGCTTTTATTACAAAAAGCTACCTATTGCAGCCGTTCGGAGGAAAGCGATTTAAAAAAAGTTTGGTATATTTTCATCGATCATGACTCCAGACCCCGAAACTACCCTCCGTTCAAATGTTGATATATATATATATATATGATCTTTGTCACACTGTAACTCTCGTATTTATGAACCGATTTGGTTGTAACTTCGTGTATACATAGTGCATATCAACGTCCCGATCGAGTTCGTTAGCCAGCTTCATCTGCCATCTTCTTTCAAAATGGCGGCCATTTTTTTTTTTTAATTTAAAATTTGAAATGTGGTACCAAAAAATTGAAAATCGTAAAATATTTTTTTCTTATGTGTTTGACCTTGATACAAAGATTCCGGAGCATTTTTTGTTTTGACTATATCTTTAAAAATGGCTGAGTTATAATACTTTGAATTTCTAGCTTGGCTGACATTTTGAAACGACCATATTTAAAATTTAAAATTTAAAATCAGATACCAAAAAATTGGAAAATGAAAAAGATTTTTTTCGTATGTGTTTGATCTTAATACAAAGATTTCGGAACAGTTTTTGTTTCGTTTATATCTAAAAAAATGGCTGAGTTATAGCATTTTGAATTTCTATTGTGGCTGACATTTTAAAACGACCTGATTTTTGTCACGCGATAACAGGCGTATTTATGAACCGATTTGGATGTAACTTGGTCTGTACATAGTACATACCAATGTCTCGACTGAGTTCGTTGGCCAGCTTCATTCGCCATCTTGTTTCAAAAGTGGTGCCATTAAAAAAATAAATTTAAAATTTAAAATGATTTATCAAAAAATTTAAAAATGAAAAAGATTTTTTTATGTGTTTGACCTTGATCAAAGATTCCTGAGCAGTTTTTTTTTTTTTTTTCGTATATATCTTAAAAAATGGTTGAATTATAGCACTGTGACGTTTCATCTGAGCTCATGCAAAATGCAGATGACCACTTAACGTAGTAAACACTTTTAATTGGGCCCTCCAGAGGCCTAATCTATAAGCCTCTTCTCAATGCCTTCACGAAATCCAGATGTAAAGTTGTAAACTGATTTTAATGATGTAAATAATTTTCGGTGAGAATTGCTGACTAACACTTGTAGATATAAACTTTTGTAATAAGATGAATCAGAATACCACGTGGTCGCCAATTAAGATGAACCGAACTCTCCGAGTGTGCCCCGTGGAGAGAGATGCGTTTCTGTAACAAGTGAAGACGGTCGCGTTTTCGCCCGACCGCATGATGTAAAAAAGGTTCATGTTAAATGTGTGTGCTGTCCGTATCGTATAATAAAGGTGTAGAAAATGAACTCAAAGCTCACCTCATTTAGCTTAAGATTAGGTATTTAAGTTTAATTTTATTTACGGTACAGCACTTTGAATTTCTAGCATGGCTGACATTTTGAAACGATCTGATATTTTCAACGCGATAACACGCGTATTTATTAGCCTATTTCGATGTAAGAAGGCATGTGGATAGTATGTCGTAATGTCTCGACCAAGTTCGCTGGCCAGCTTTATCAGCCATCTTGTTTCAACATGGAGGCCATTAAATTAAAAATATATATATATTTAAAGTGAGGTGCAAAAAAATTAGAAATTGAAAAAGGTTTCTTTCTTAAGTATTAGACCATGATATAAGGATTCCGGAGCATTTTTTGTTTTGTGTTTATCTTTAAAAATGTCTCAGATATAGCAGTTAGAATTTCCTATGTGGGTGACATTTTGAAAAATCTGATTTTTTGCTTGCGACAACACTTGTATATATCAACCGATTCCGATGTGAGTGAGCTAGTGCAAAGGAATTACTAAGGTTTCGACCAAGTTCACTCGTTAGCCTCCACCACCATGTTGTCTTAAACTGGCAGGAACTTCAAGGTATCGAAGAATTTGGCAACCAAATATAAGTTACTTTAAATAAAAGTAGCTTGGATAAAAAATGAAGAATTTCGCGAAATTCTCATTCATAATGATTTAGTATTGATAAAAATTAGTATTGAATCTCCTATAATCGGTTTCCACTAAATTCATCTTCGTGTGTTTGAATAATATAAGCTTGCTTTTTATCCGCCCGGCACTGGCCGGATGGACATTTTGTATCCCTGTGTTTGAAATTATTTGTAAATTTTCCTTCAAATACAAAACCAAAAGAAATTTGGCCTAACAGTTGAGAATTATACAAGCTTATATTTGGTAACTGTTAATATTAAATTCATTTACAATCGTTATAAAAAAGGCTGCAATACCGGTATTTTTTTTTTTTTTTGAGCATATCTCAATAATTATTTCACGGTATGAGCTGTGATTTTTGATTCTCGTAATCGAGAATTCTAGAAATCGGTTCCCGTTAAAAAAATATAGGTTACATTTAATATATTTTTTAAGAAGTAATTTCAAAATTATTTTTCGAAAATAGCAAAATTATTCAAATTAGAGTTTAATTCTGTATTCACTGCATCTGTTCTTGGAATAATATCCATTTGTTTATAATTTAATAACAGTTAAATGTACAAGAAGAAATGTTTAAACTTTCTTTTAAAAATTTTCATATGGTTTAATACTGTTTAGGATAACAAGCATTGAAATTTCTCTGAGTTTCCAAATGTTAAAGATACCCGACCCCTTTGCATAAAAGTTCTAAAATTTCTTCCGAATTTCAAAATTAATAACGTTGTAAAGAGATACGCGAGTTTAGAAACTTTTATTTTTTCTTTGATTTTTTTTTTTTTTTTTTTTTTTTTTTTTTTTTTTTTTTTTTTTTTTGCAGTGATAGATGATATTGATGATGTCTTCCTTACCTTATAATCGCTAGACAAAAGGTTGGTATTAAAGTTCTTAGAAAGTTTCTAACAAATAATTTTGGAAAATTAGAAGACAAAATGTTTAAAAGAAGATGCCGCTACATTTTTTTTTTTTAAAGGAAATCTTTTTACAAAATGGTCTATTTAAAAATTGTACACATTTTAGGCATTTAAGTTAGTATGGAGCGAATGTTCGAACATAATTGCTTAAGTCTTTAAAATTTAAGCATTGTATATACATAAAATTCATATTTAGATCCGTTTAAGGCAATGGTCTTGAATGATTTACAAATTAATTTTTAAAAATGAAATTACTGAATATGTAAAATATAACACTAGTTCTATAAATTAAAGCATTTATTGAAAGTAAAAATAAATTTCGCTGCCAAGGAGAATCATGAATTAAATTCCAGTTTGCATATTTTACAGTAAAGAAATTCTTTTGCATCTATTTTCGTGGAAAATATCTAATGCATTTGAGAAAGTTAATTAACTGTATTTCGTAAGGTAAAAAAACTGTTTTTCTGTTTTGAATTATTCATGTGCTTATAAAACAACTAAAGACTGGTTAATCAGCTGTGAAGCTATTTCAAACTTCAGTAATTATGATTTCATATGAAGAGTGTTTTTGTGATTGGGTTTGTATGATTTAATTATATCGCTACTGATTTATTCACGCATTTTACTGCTGCTGACAACTTTCCACGCATTTGTAAATATTCGTTTTATTAACAATTAATTATGATAAACTTCCACACAAAAGGTTTTTTTTTTTTCATAATTCCTAAGCAAAATCTGTACGAAATTTTTAGAATACTGTTAATTATATGTTTCATAAAATAACGAATTCATCATTTACATATACTAAATAAAAAGATATTTTTAATGACTTTTTCTTGTTCCGTTATATAAATGCCGTAGTCATTATTTTAAAATGTAATTATTTAACTTATCATAAAACTTCATGTACATTATTTGGTGTTTTTTTTTTTTTTTCACTTTTAAGACGTGAAGGATGAAACCACTAAAAGTTAATTAATTTTTCATCGATAAAATAAGAGTAAAGAAATATATTTCAAAACTATGTTATACTAATTTTTAAAAAAGTGATATCCATATTCTTTAAATCAGCCTTTTAGTGACTTAAAAATCTCATAGACAGACGCAGCACGTCTAGCGTTCAGGAAAAAGACATAAAGCCTAAGAAATATATGCAAATTACAAATATATATACGTATATGGAAAAATTGAAAGTTTCTACTTACAAGAAAGGTCTACTTAAAGCACATATTCAGAATTTTTTGAAAAAAAGAAAATGATTATGAAACTACTCATGTACAAGTTGGTCATAAAAAAAACCTCCCCGTATAATATGAACCCCTAGCGGCCTAACCGCTTAGCCAATCGAAAAGAAATTTTAGATATACCTACTTGAAGGTAAGCGTTCGAGATCGTGACGATTTAAAACAATGGAGCTCTCTCGGTTACGGTTACAGAGAAAAAATTTCAAAAATTTCCAATGGCAACATTGATTTTTTTTTTTTTCATGCGCAAATTCATCAGCGCATCGAAAAACCATAAATAGCGTTGGAATGGTACATGTACGATGAAAATTGTCGGCGTACACTTGCAATAAAGACCATTGCGAGGAACGAAAAAGTGACTACAAGACTTATAATTCAGTAGCCGATTCTTTTTTTTTTTATCATGTGAATTGAGTAATGTTGTAAGGTTTGTTTTAAAATGTGTTTTTGAGTTATTTTTGTGTGCAAATTGTATAAATAAAAATGTAATAATTTGTTTTAGAGTGCTGAATATTACGTTTTATAGGTACTGATTAGGATTGAGTGTCACGATATTACACTGCAATTTTAATCATATGTGTATCGTTCTAACACGATTTATGGTTTTTCAATGCGCTGATGAATTTGCGCAGGAAAAAAAGGTGTTACCATTCAAAAATTTCGAAAATTTTCCATTGTAACCGTAACCATAAGAGATCTGTTTTTTTTTAATCATCACGATCTCGAGCACATACCTTCAAATAACTAAATCTGAAATTTCCTTTCGATTGGTTGAGCGGTTACGTTGCTAGGGCTACAGATATCGGGGAAGTTTTCTTATGACCACTCTGCATGTAGCAAAGGATCCGTCAAATTTAGCGGCGGAGTTCCAGTAGCAAGTCTGTAAAATAAAATAAAATACTTTCGAATATTTGGAGCGAAAACATGAACGCTTCACATGATATTGTGAGCAGCATGTTTCCCCACCAAATGCAAGCGATTTCAAGAGATTTGTAAATTCCCAAATAAATGTTTGTTTAAATGAGCAGTATTTAATAAATTTTAACTTAAAAGCTGAAACTGATATTTTTTTCTATAAACCTATAATATATGCTAGTTGAGTGTCGCTGAAGTTATTTATTTTTACTCGGTTTCCCTAGTTAAATAATTGTTTTAAGTGTATTTTAAAAGTAACAGTAAGATTAAGAAAGCTCTCCTTATGCAATTCGATATTGAATAAACAGTTGTCTCCATGGCAAAAAACTACTTTAAGGTTATCTCCGACACTAGCAATGTCGAAGTCAAATATCCAATGCTATAAATCCACCTTGATTTTGTGTTTGAAGCAATTTTAATCCACACAAATTTTGTTCTGAACCGTATTAAAGAACCGTTAAATTTTATTATAGATACATATAGACGTATATGACAAATCAGTAGCTATACAATTGTATTTATTTAAGTATAAATTACTTAAACGTGTTCAATATAAAGAGCAGAAAAGGTTTTTCATAAAGAGTATATTTACCATCAACGATTTTTTTTTTTAAATTGTGTAGCCAATCAGAGATAAATCGCCAAAAAACCGATATTTTCATTTTTTTTACGGATGCTCTATCGAGTTTCCGCCGGAATTTTTTTTTATAAACATATATTTCCATATCCGAAAAACATTCTCTAATATTTCTCAGTTTGAGTTATGGAGACAATCCATATTACCGGAAAAAACTGGTTCAAATTTTAAATAGCAGTTTGACATCTCTTTGGTGTACCTACTCAGTAAAGAAAGAAAAATGTTTCCGAAAATATTACAAAGTTTTTTCCTAAAATTTATTTTAACCTCTTCGGAGTTTCCCAACATTCCGAAAACTGAGTATCTGAAAACTTGTATTCCGAAAACTGAGAAAGAAATAGATTTCCGTGTTTTAAAGAAGCAATTCAGGAACAAATGTTCCTTTTGCTGCCCGTAAATTTCGTAAACCTTTCTAAGTAGTTTTTATTGTGTATTTTGTGAATCATTGTCGAGTGTTACCAGTACTCAAGTAAACGTTTTTATGTTCAACAAGCATGTTCAATAGACAAATATACTAAATTGGCAGCATTAACAGTAGTATTAATGTTAACTTTCTTTTTTGTTTCTCAAGAATGAAAAATTATGCCAAGGCAGCTGAAAATGTTTTCTTGGGAATTAATAGCAACCGAAACCCCGATATTTCTTGTTGAGGAAATTGAGAAAAGACTGTAAAAAAAAATCAGTTAAAATACGGAAATTGTACTGTCAATCGAAACGCCAGTACTATTTCTGTATTTTAACGGAATTTTTTCCGCAAATTTTGTGAAAAAACAGAAATTTTCTGAAATTTACGGGAAAAAATCCGTTAAAATGCGGAAATAGTACTAACATCTCGATTGCCAGTACAATTTTCGTATTTTAACGGAATTTTTTTTTACAGTGCACAGTGTAAAAACTATTAGGAAGAGTTTCCGAAAATTACGAGGTGCAAAGTAAATTTTGTTTCAGAAATATATATTTAAATATCAAAAGGCTATTGGTTTCTGAAATTTAAAAGTTAAAGAAATGCTTTTCGGAATGGTGGGTGTCTTGGAAAAGATTATGTTGTACTTTTATAAAGCGTATTCAATTTTGTAATATTTTTGAAAGAGTACAAACCAAGTCCCATTTTTGTTTGTTATTAAATGGGCATTTTTTAGAATTGTACTGTAAAATATAGAAATACTCCTAAATATGTAACTTAGAAGTATTCCTTCATTTTAAATATATAGTTTTAGAGTTTACAAGAATCGCAGTTTCTCTAATGTTTCAATATATATTTTTGTATTTATGCGGAAAAGATTCCACCTATAAAAAACAATATTTTCAACAGAACCAAGTAATTACCTTAGAATATAATCCCTTTTCCAAATCTATATATACATACTGATAAGACTGAGTATCTTTTTACCCGATTGCCAAGAACGGTTATGTGTTTCACGCGTATTTGGATATGTGGAAGTGGATTTCATTATACCCTCAAAACATCCGAACGGCTGGATGGATTTTAATGAATGAAGTCTCTATCGATTCATCTTAACCGCCCAATGGTTATAGGCTAGGCTTTTGTTTTTATAAATTCAAAATTGCGGTAGAGACGAGATTTTTTTACGTACCCTATTGAGTGGCATCTCATTGCATAGGTCTTCCAAAATTAAGACGATGTTTTATTGACTATTTTACAGTCAGAAGCTCCGTTTAAATATTACACAACCTGGAAGCCGTGTAGATAGGATCTCTAGCTTTACTATAACTCTAACCTTCATAGACATCTATAGGCCTCAACAAAACAGTGTTTATAGATATGAATTAAGAATTAAACACAGCTTAAAAGTCATCAATACAAGTAAATAAAAAAAAATGGGAGACAAAATATAATTATATTTCTTTTAAACAAATGCACACTTATCCACACCATAAACACGTTATACAAAATAACGGCGGCATTTCAAAAATTCTCTTGGAAAACTGAATAATTTATTTAAAAAAAATTAACTAAACTTAATTATCTAATCTATTTTTTCTATTCTCCAAAATGTTCTCATTAATTTAAAAAATATTTTTCATATGAATAAGAGCTACAACAATCACACAATAATACAGACAAATTATACCTATCTTAAATAGCTTAAAATAATATTTATTTCATTGGTACCAGGAATTTATTCAAAAAGAAAAAGTAAGCAGGAAAATAAAATAAAGTAAATTGGCTTCTATTATTGATCGTTTACTGTTAAAAAAAATACAGATGTTTCTTAGTCTAGGAAAGTAGATATCGATCAAAAATACGAGGGGAAATCAGTAAATAGGTCAAAAACTGATATAGTGTTGGTGTTGTTTATGACGGCGAATTATCTACACGAGAGATAAGGGCCCTAAGGTAGAGTGCCATCTGTGGTGGTCTTTCTAAGGGAACATAACCCGTATTTACACAAGGAAATAGTAGTAGTACAAGATGAGCAGGCTCGTTCAAAAGTTTTTGACGAAGAGCGATGTGGTCGTCCAGTTGAGATTGCGACAGAAGAATGAGTGCGGAAGGTTGAGGAAATGGTTGCTATGCTGTCAATTGTTGTTCGCCTGTAAACTTTAACCATTTCACCAAACTTCCGCACTGATTCTTCTGTCGCAATCTCAACTGGAGGACCACTTCGCTCTTCGTCAACAACATTTGAACGACCCTGCTCATCTTGTACTACTGCTTTCTCATAACTTCGAAATTAAGATCTTATAGTTGGATTATGCTGTTGGCATATTTGGAAACAATTTACTACTAATTTCCGACCTCTCATATGAGTTTGTGACCTACTTGCTGATTTTCCCTGATATATATTACCACCTTCCGATGGTTACTAACGACATCGGAAAGCATTCTTTATTTTGAGAAACCTCAATATATTTTCGAGATTTAACAATTTACGGTCGTTTTAAGTTTATATATATTTTTCATGGTGGTCGGAATTGATTTTCGTTCAACAAACAGTAATACATAACATGAAAGATTATGAAGGAAAACAAAATTTAAGTATTTTTCAAACTTTAGGTATATGTAATGCGATAATATGTTTTAATTTTATATAAAAACTATATTTTCGAGTTCTCCATAGTGTGGCAGCTTTCAAAGCAGACTCCAAGAGGCAGCCCTTAATTTTTCTATTTCAAATTACAAAACAATATTTACTATTTACATTTTACATCTTACATTTTTTTAACTACTTTCAATTTCACTTTACAATTTTTTGGTAACTTTCTTTTGGCACTTAAAGGTTTTATTTAAGCCCTTGAGGAGGAGCGACCAGTATTCGTGCCACTTAAGGTGCTCAGAATAGGTGATTATTCTCAGCCGTAAATTTTATTGTGAATTTTGCTTTATGTAATCCGAGCATTTTCCCGATTCAATTAGGCAAAAATTTCTGTTTTAAAAAACTGGTGATTAAAGATTAACAATTATGTAAAAAACGCTCGTCCCGAAGGGGTTAAAAACATATTTTGATAAGCAAAAAATGCCTAATGATGCTTAAACACAATTTGTAAAATGTTATTTTGAATTTTACGTAAGTTTGTAGACTTCATTATGATTCTTTACTGTGGTGGCTAGAAGCAGACATACGACTGGAACGGTAAACACTCTTTGGTTGCTAAGAGTAGATATATGGCCGCAAAGGGTTAAAGAAGTATTTATAAAATTAGTTTGTCTTCTACGACCGAAATTTTTTGAAACGGTTTTGAGTAGTTTTTGTAATACATTACCCAACTTTATTAACTAGAATATACAGCAAAGTATTCATTAACTGCTATAAGTGTTAAACGTACATTTTAAAACGGCAAAATACCTTTATTTATTGACATTTCAACATGTTTCATTACAACAGACGGAACATTCTCAAGAAAATAAAATGAAAAAAAATATTTTCGAAAAAATTCAAATTGAAAAGCTAGTAAACTAAAACAAAAATCAAGCGAACACATGCATAATGAAATTAATTTCAATATTAACAAATGAGAATTAGTGAACGTGAATTATTTTAATAAATGAAAGTTAAAATTCTAGTGCTTTATCCATCTTGAGTTAAATAATTAAAATACATATAAAAGCACAAACAACTGCACAAAACCACCCCAAGGCGCACACATATAATACAATCGATCACAACAATCCGAGTCCTCTATAAGTATTTTAATTTTGAATTATTTTATATTATTGTTTCATTATCCTGCTTAAAATTTTTTCTCAAATTTTAGGGAGTTCTATGGATGCTGAATCATTGCAAATTTTTTTCATTGCGTAACAAGATCTCTATTGATTTAAGATTCTATGAATTCTCCAGTAAACATTTCCGTGTTTACCAAACATATTTTACAGAAAAAAACATGTTAAATTAACAACAGTAACTTTAATGTTAAAATTAATATTATTTTGTTATTACTACATGTATAAATTCATGCAGCTCAAGATGCTTAATTGAGAATTGATAGAACCCTAAATATCGATATTCTAGCATGAGACCACTGATTAATACACCATGGAAAATATTTGAAAACCTTTCCGAATATCAGCGATAGTAAAAAAAGTTTTCTATAAAAGTGTCTCCACAGTATTACAGCACTGGTTTATCAATTTGCTGATCATCTCTGTCATTTCTCTTGAGTTATACAACATTGTTCATAAGACACTGCAGTAAAAAAATGGAAAATAATTGTACAAACGTGTTTAGTCTGAAAAGCTAATAAGTTTCTGTAAAATGAAAGTACGCCAGAAATAAAACTGTGCAATTCTGTCAGACATGAACGCCATGAAAATGGAAATTGCAGTGAAAACACTTAATCTTCTGAGCGTTTTGTCCGTATTTTTCCTTTTCCCTAAAACAGCTTTAAGCTGTTGTAGAAAAAATATTTTAAACAGAAATGTTTTTCAAAAGGTATGCCAAATAAAGGGAATAAAGTGTATTTTAGAAACAAACAGAGACAGAAAATTTAAATTAAGATTATTTTTATAAACATTTATATGAAAATGCACGAAAGCTATCAAGACGTACGGAGGGTTAATTGGCTATGGTTTAGTGTAAAATTGGGATAAGAATTTTTCTAATTTACTTTCACTTTTTTACTTAAAAAAAGTTTATTTTTTTTCCAAATGTATATTATTTTAAATTAATATTCGAAAAATAGTATTTGTAACCTATAAATATAAATAACAGAAATAGATTTCTAGGAGATTCAAATATGCAAATCCAAAATTTCAGCTTACTAGTTTTTCAAGTTATTATTTTTTTTTTTTTTAAATTACCACCCGCATCCCAGTGTGCTTTTTTATTAAACAAGAATTTAACCCATTTATGCCTAGCATCCCATTTTTGGGACGTTTCAAATTTTAATGCATTTGTATAATTTTCTACTTCATTATAACATGAAAATTGCATTAAATCATTATTTATAAATGTCTTTATCTATAACCGAGAGATGACAGCACAAGGTGGATATTTATTTTCTTAAATTAAGGCTTTTTTCGGTGTTTATAGATTTTTACTTTCTTCTATCTTTGCAAGAAGAAAGTATTGGTTTCGTGAAAATTTTCGAATTCCAGTTTTCGACGGATTTACACGTTTTAGGGGTCAGAGATTCCGAAAAACATGTTTTTACAAAATGTCTGTCTGTGAGTCTGTCTGTCTGTCTGTCTGTCCGTCTGTCTGTCTGTCTGTCTGTCCATCTGTCTGTCTGTATGTGACACAAATTCTGTGGGCGCTCTATCTCAAGAGCTAATGCACGGAATTTAATAAAAAATGATATTCAGTTAGACCCTGATATAAATTGGTGCTGATTAGTTTTTGGTGTAAATCGCTCAACAGGTGGCGCTGCTATGCAGCATTTTTCACGATTTCTGCAATAGCTCAATCTACAGAACTAATGCACGGATTTTCATCAAACATCAGATTCTGTTAGTCCTTGACATGAATTGAAGTTTTATGCATTTTGGTGTAAATCGCTCAATAGGTGGCGCTGCTGTGCAGCATTTTTCACGATTTCTGCAATAGTTCAATCTCCAGAACTAATGCACGGATTTTAATCAAACTTCAGATTCTGTTATCCCTTGACAAGAATTGAAGTTTTATGCATTTTGGTGTAAATCACTGAATAGGCGGCGCTGTTGTGCAGCATTTTCCACCATTTCTCAAATAGCTCAATCTCCAGAACTAATGCAAGGATTTTCATCAAACTTCAGATTCAGTTAGTCCTTGACATGAGTTGAAGTTTTATGCATTTTGGTGTAAATCGCTCAATAGGTGGCGCTGCTGTGCAGCATTTTTCACGATTTCTGCAATAGTTCAATCTCCAGAACTAATGCACGGATTTTAATCAAACTTCAGATTCTGTTATTCCTTGACATGAATTGAAGTTTTATGCATTTTGGTGTAAATCGCTCAATAGGTGGCGCTGTTGTGCAGCATTTTCCACGATTTCTCAAATAGCTCAATCTCCAGAACTAATGCACGGATTTTCATCAAACTTCAGATTAAGTTAGTCCTTGACATGAATTGAAGTTTTATGCATTTTGGTGTATATCGCTCAATAGGTGGCACTGCTGTGCAGCATTTTTCACGATTTCTGCAATAGTTCAATCTCCAGAACTAATGCACGGATTTTAATCAAACTTCAGATTCTGTTAGTCCTTGACATGAATTGAAGTTTTATACATTTTGGTGCAATTCGCTCAACAGGTGGCGCTGCTATGCTGTATTTTTTAGAATTTCCTCTATAGCTGTGTCTCAAGAACTAATGCACGAATTTTCGTCGACGGATTTACAAGTTTTAGATGTCAGAGATTCCGAAAAACGTATTTTTGCAAAATGTCTGTCTGATACTATGTCTGTCTGTCTCTTTGTCTGTATGTATATAGTACAAATTTTGTGGGCGCTCTATCTCAAGAACTAGTGCACGGAATTTACTAAAAATGTATATTTAGTTAGTCCCTGATATAAATTGGTGTTGATTAGTTTTTAGTGTAAATCGCTCAGCAGGTGACGCTACTATGCAGCATTTTAATTTACTGTATGTACTACAAAAATTTCGTGAATTGACGTTTTGCCCCTTGTGGTGTAAATCGCTCAACAGGTGGCGCTGCTATGCTGTATTTTTTGAGATTTCCGCATTAGCTCTATCTCAAGAACTAATGCTTGGGTTTTCAACAAACTTCAGATTCAGGTATACCTGGATATGAATTAGTGCTGTTTGTGTTTTGGTGTAAATCGCTCTACAGGTGGCGTTGCTATGCAGTATTTTTCACGATTTCCACAATAGCTCAATGTCCAGAACTAATGCACGGATTTTTATCAAACTTCAGATTCAGTTAGTCCTTGACATGAATTGATGTTTTGTACCTTTTCGTGTAAATCGCTCAACAGATGGCGCTGCTGTGCTGCATTTTTGTGATTTCCACAATAGCTCTAGCTCCAGAACTAATGCACCAATTTTCATCAAACTTCAGATTCCGGTGTACCTTAATATGAATTAGTGCTGTTTGTGTTTTGGTACAAATCGCTCAACAGGTGGCGCTGCTATGCTGCATTTTTCAGAATTCCCCCTACAGCTCTATCTCAATAAGTAATGCACGAATTTTAATCAAACTTCAAATTCTGGTATACTTTCATACGAATTGGTTCTAAATTGATGTAATTTATTTTACTATTTAAATGATTTAATTGACGTGATTTATATAGAAGAAAGTTTTGTGATGGCCACAACATACTAGTTAATTTTTCAAGAGGGTGAAATGTAAAAAGTAAGTTTAATTGTATTTTTTATATCATGAACACCCGCATCCCAGTGTGCTTTTTTATTAAACAAGAATTTAACAATGGAAATTCGAAAAAATACATTTATATAATTGCTAAATTACTTCACCGAATGACATCCTACAAGGAATCTGAAAGTAAAATTTACTTAAAAATACAAATATTATGTCAGAATTAAATGGTCATAGTAAAATTTCCAAAGCCTATTACAATTTCGACATGGAAAGGGCCTCAAAAGCTTTATTTTTTAAACATAACAGTAAAGAGCCATATTTCTTAAGGAATGGATTTTTTTATTTTCCTCTGCGACAATTTGGCGATTGAAAAGTACGGCATGTTTATTTCTTTATTTTTTCTTTTTGGGGGGCGCTTGTACATATATGATATCTAAATTTAGCAGTAATTCAAATGAAAAAGTATCACACAATAGAATCTTAATTCTGTCATGATAGTTGTTTTTTTATAAATTCATTTACGTTTATTGTTTCTGATTGTATACATCTACAAATAAGTATAATTATGACGCACACAGAATATGCCGCATGGATGAAAAAGCTACGCCAGTGTGGGCCGATAGTCACCATTAAATTTTAACAGTTTTATTCGTTTTAATTAATAATAAAACTATTCTAAGATTTAGTAAAGCTGAGAATAACTATTAAATTTAGACGTGACGATCGAACCATAATAGGTCACCGCTTTCATTCTCTCTAGAGTAATGTGCATATACAAAGCATGCAAATACATGTAAAACCTAAGGATAATAAAAGCCCTTCATATAAAATACTATTTAATATGCATAGTATTTTAATAATAAAGATATATACTGTGTCAAACAATGATATTCAACAGTAAACAATATTTGAAAATTTATTTACAAAATGTACTTCAAAAATTTTTGAAAGATTATTTTGTGAATGTAAACTTAGTTTTCTATTACCTGTATACGTACATTGATATTATAGAGCGCACACATGTTTTCAAAATTTGTTTCATATTCATCAAAACCTTTCATACTTATCCTCCTCAGTTAGGAAATATCACATGTGACAATTCCGAACCGATGAGGATATAAACCAAAGTATTTGATTTTTTTTTCATTTTTAGCTCACAGGCTATGAAAACCTGAGAGCTAATGTGCCCGCCGGTTCTGTATGTATGTATGTGCGTACGTACGTAATTACGTAACGCGATAACTCTTGATAGAAACGTCCGATTTGCTTCAAAATTTTTATCTAGGTTCATTGTCATGAGGCGCTTCCCTGATTAGTTTTTGGAGTTCATTGGTTAAGGATAAAGGGGGAAAATGGGGGTTAGTCCAACCCCCTTAGTTCAGATAAATGGGTTTTTCATGCAGAATGATTCGATTTGCTCCGAATTTGGTATACCGGTTTATTATGTTAAGGAACTTCCCTGATTAGTTTTGGGGGTTCATTGGTTAAGAATAAAGGGGGAAAGGGAGGCTAGTCCACCCCCCCTTAATTAAGATAAATGGGTTTTTCATGCAGAATTATTCGATTTGCTCCGAATTTGGTATACCGGTTTACTATGTTAAGGAACTTCCCTGATTAGTTTTGGCGGTTCATTGGTTAAGAATAAAGGGGGGCTACTCCACCCTCCTTAATTTAGATAAATGGGCTTTTCTTGCAAAATGATTCGATTTGCTCCGAATTTGGTATACCGGTTTATTATGTCAAGGAACTTCTCTGATTAGTTTTGGGGGTTCATTGGTTAAGAATAAAGGGGGGAAAGGGGGGCTAGTCGACCCTCCTTAATTCAGATAAACGGGTTTTTCATGCAGAATAATTCGATTTGCTCCAAATTTGGTATACCGGTTTATTATGTTAAGGAGCTTCTCTGATTAGTTTTGGGGGTTCATTGGTTAAGGATAAAGGGGGAAAAGGGGTTTACTCCATACTCCTCCCCTTAATTCAGATAAATGTGTTTTTCATTCAGAATTATTCGATTTGCTCCGAATTTGGTATACAGGTTTATTATGTTAAGGAACTTCCCTGATTAGTTTTAGGGGTTCATTGGTTAAGAATAAAGGGGGTAAAAGGGGTCTAGTCTACCCCTTAATTCAGATAAACGTGTTTTTCATGCAGATTTATTCGATTTGCTCCAAATTTGGTATACCTGTTTATTATGATAAGGAGCTTCCCAGATTCGTTTTGGGGATTAATTGGTTAAGGATAAAGAGGGAAAGGGGCTAGTCCACCCCCTTAATTTAGATAAACGGGTTTTTCATGCAGAATTATTCGATTTGCTCCAATTTTTTTCTACCGGTTTATTATGTTAAGGAGCTTCCCTGATTCGTTTTGGGGATTCCTTAGTTAAGGATAAAGGGGAAAACGGGGGCTAATTCCCCTTCACTTATTTTTTTAGGGGCATTATTCTTTAAAATAAGAGTATAATATACAATTAGTGTAAATAGCCTGTGAGCTCAATGCCATCAGTTTAGCTGGGACTTTTCTTTTTTATTACTTTATTTGTGTATAGCTGAATGTTTTTGGATTTGAATCAAAACCTATAAATGGCGCCACTCATGCTTATTTCCTCATAAAGTAAGTGTTATTATCATCTGAGTTTGCAAAATGCATTCCAGACAGTGTGTCTAAAGAAGTAAGGAATTTAATAAATTAATTTCAACGCTTTATAATTAAAAAAATGAGGGTTTGTAGATAATTCAATTAATTAAAGACCCCCAATCTGTTACTGCGTAATGCGGTTATCAATAAGTAAATCAAATGTTCTAAGGGTGTTAGTCATTTTAGATCCGTATTTCCTACCCTAAATGACCTGCCCCCAAAGGTATCAATTTCATAAAAGTGCTCCTTCTGTCATCTATGGTGTCTTTTTGTTTTTGCCAAATGAATGAATGTGTATTCGCAGTGTTCTTTTACCTTCTGGTCTGAAAAGGCTATACATTCAGCGTTATAGTTTCTGTAGTAGAATTGTATAATATAATGTTTTGAAATAAGTTTTTTTAAAGAGAGTTGACCTATAAGATATTATAACTATTTTAGAGTACGTCCAGCTTTATTCGTGAAAAAGGTGGAATTGCGATTCTTTCAAAGACTGCTTGGAAAATAGCTAGCCCGATCACAAAAGATCTCCAAAATAAAAGTTAAAAACTTTTATCTTTAAGTTATCGTTTACGAGGTAGAATTGCTTGTGGCATCAGAGATAAAATTCTTAAAACCCTTCTTACTTGAAGAGAATACATTTTAAACGAATTGAATTTTTATGTATGATTGATTTGCGATTTGACTCTTTCTTCTAGCACGTTCCTTTTTATGAAAAAATATTGAAATATATAATTAGGAGATTTTTATAGAAATTGTGATCAGTACAGAATAATAACAGATTTTTTTTTATGTTAGAGACATAATCTGACCAGAGTGTTAACATAAAAATATTTTTAGATAAACTTTCCAAATTGAATGGATTTATTATTTTAAATCGAATTTTTCAGCGGCATACTTAAATCGTGTTTAATCGATTCTTTTAAGCTTATACATTTAAACGAAACTATATTTTCCCGTTATTCAAACTAATTTTTATCCAGGCGGTGTTTTTGATAACTTTTGCACTCTTTTAAATGTATACTTCTTGTTTGTTTTTAAGTAGGAATTTTCAGTTTCACAGATAAAAGGAACGACTACTTTTAAAATTAAAAAAAATAATACAGTAAAATCTCATTACAACGAATGTTACTTTAACGAATTTTTCCTTTTTACGAATATTATTCCGCTTGTTTAAAAAATCCTATTCCCATATTTCATTTTAAAAATATTAACTACGATTTTTTTAATTTTGCGAATTTAATCAGTGCTCCTCAGTAATTCGTTATAACGAGATTTTACTGCATAAAGGAAAAATATTCTAGCTATATGATATTAATGACTGTTATCTCACTAGATCTTCTTTCTAATTTTAGCTTAAGCAAGTGCCAAATGAGAAGATATTTATTTTACAAAAAAAGAAACACATCTAAACTATGCAGAACGACTACTGCAATTATTTGTTTGTCTCCGCTTTAGTCTCGATTTAGCAGTTATTCTTTAATCTATTTTAGCTCTTCAAAATGCACAGTTTTATGATATTTATCTTACAAACTAATATCTTTACGACATTTTAAAATTCGACTTTATAGTAACAAAAACTTTTCGAATGCTTCGTAACACAAAAAATACAAGATAAGATTAAACAGAACTTTTAAATCCCTAACCACATACAAGAATGACGACACGGGTAAATGAATGCAAAAATGCCTTTATGCATTTTTATATGGAATCTCAGCTCAAGAAATAATAATACGTAAAACTGAATTCATATAATTATATAATATAAGCTTTTATAAGAATAATGATGTAAAATACTCTTTGAGAAGAGGCAAATATCATAAATTAAGTATTATTTTTGTGTCTAAAGTAAAAAATCTAAAAATTTAAAGAGAAATCATTGAGAATGAATGCAGCTATAATTTAAAAGATAGCTTGCATAATAAGACAAAAAAGAAAAAAAAGGCTTCATATTTTTTAAGAAAAATAATTTTTGGCGATTTTTAATGTCTGTTATGCAGTTATACATATGAGCTTGCACAATTCTTTTTATAACAAAATAATGAGTTTTCAATAACATTTAATACCACCTTCTTTATAAGATCGTCTGAAGCAGAACTGGGCTCCTTTTTATAAAATTTAAACCTGATAAATTTGCTGGGGGAAATAACATTAAAATGTTTTCTTTTTATACGTCATAAATAGCCCATGGGCATCGTAAGACATTTGAATCATTATTACATATTTTACAAAATTTCACTTATTAAAATTTTCTTAGAATTGACATACTACAGTTTGTTATATTATGTTATCTAAAATATCAAATTTACAATTTTACAATATTTTCATTAAGATTCATTAATATAAGGCGTATTACTGAAAAGAAAAACACATACACACTCACACAGTGTGATTAATATTATATGCTTTCTTTTTCATCTAAAAATATATTTTATTTCACGAAAAACAATCTTTTATTTTCCAAGGAAAAAAAGTTTTTTTTTTTTTTTTTTTTTTTTTTTTTTTTTTTTTTAAATGTTAATAAAACAAAATCCCAGATAATTCATCATTGCAAAGCATAAAATTTGCCTCGAGGATCAGAATTAATCAGTATCCTAAACTTCAAAGTTAATGAAACTTTTGTTGAATGTTTCATGCGTTCTTTTTAAAACAGCAAATTTAGAAGAGATAGAAATATACGACTGCGATAAATCATTCCAGAAATTTGGATTAATTTAACACTGTTATTATTTTTTTACATAAAGATAAAAATACATCAGAACTATTGAATAGATATTAATTTTTTTTATTTATTTATTTATTTATTTATTTTTTTATTTTTTTTTTTATTTTTTTTTTTTTTTGTAAAATGTGATATTTTAAATGTTAGTACCCGAGTTTAAAAATGAAAAGTGATATGGTAATAGAGTACCATTTTAAGATAATACAAAATTAGATTTAAACAATGCAGAATATTGACAGTAGTTTATTGTCTCATAAATACCTTTTTTGTAATCAAATGCTGTCGAAATGTCTACGATTTAATGCTGTATTCAATATGTTTATTGAGTAAACATTTAATGCAATAGAAATATTTATTGAAGTTTTATTTGTAATCGAGATAATTTGAATTAAATTCTTATATGCAAAAAAATTAACGTCTCGATACATGATAAACAATTTACTGTCAATGAGTAAGTTTCTAAGGCTGTGTATTTTCAAAATGTAAACATCCTAACATTTTTGACAAAATTATACTTTTACAATAAACCTTCAAGAGCGCACAAAGGTCAACTCTTTGTGGTCGTATTAAGGGGTATCAGGACTCTTAAAATTGAAAGAAAATGAAAAAAGGGACCATTTTCAACATTTAATATCTTAAAACATAAGATTATTTAAAAGCACAAAACTAAAAGTATGTTCTTTCACTTCATGTATCTAAAAAAATGCAAGATGCAGAATTAGTATTTATAGGGGGCTCCAAAATATCAGACATTTGTTGAGAAGAAAATTTGTGTTGTAGCTTACGCGCAAGATTACAAAATAAATTTCGCAGCTAGAATAAGTTTTATTTTGCATAATTATACTTTAGATTATAATAATTACTCCGAAGCTAAATAAATTTGTATTTAAAGCATTTTTATATTTTTAAACAAAGTTGTATTTAGCTATTAGAAAATTTTTTAAATTTCAGCAGCATAATCCCCTAAAAAATATTTTTTTGAACAATAAAAATGAAATTTTAAGTTAAATTTATACAGACTAACATGAAACATATGTTTTGAAAATTTCATGAAAAAATATTGAGAAGTTTTTGAGATACCCTGCGCGTTATGCCCAAAAACGTCACTTGGAGAAAAATGACTTCAGTTTCCGAAATGCCACTTCAGCTAATGAGCGGGTATAATTCTAAAAGCCATAACTTCTGTTTTAATGGAAATTTCAAGGAAATAATTTTATTAAAATGTTGAAAAAAGATAGGAGTTTATCATCTAAAAAAATAAAAAAAAATCGAAAATTTTGAACCTTTAAGAGTCTCGAGACCCCTTAAATTTATACATATGTGAAATGCTGGTCGGAATATTTTTTTCCTGAACGAATGGTAGTACATAATATGAAAGATTAGGAAGGAAAAACAGAATTTACAAATTCTTTTTTACAATTTAGATATATGTAACACAATAATATGTTTTAACGTGATGTAAAAATTCTATTTTAGAGTTCTTCATCGTGTGGGTATCTTTCAAAGCAGTCTCCAATAGACAGACATTAATTTTACTGTTTAAACATACAGAACAATCGTTACTCTTTACATCTCGTCTTTTTTTAAATATTTTCAAATTTACGGAATACATCTTTCGGTATCCTTCTTTATGCCATTTGTATTTAAAAAATATTTTAAGAAGCGAAAATGCCTCATTACACTTAAACACAATTTGTAAAATATTATTTCGAATTTTTCGTATCTCCGAATCTCGTATATTTAATATAATATTAGATCAGTTTGATTCTTTGGTGTGGTGGCTGAGAGTAGACATACGACTGGAACGCTAAGAAAGCTTTGTTGGCTGAGAGCATACATACGACTGGAACGCTAAAAAATTTTTGGTGGCTGAGAGCAGACATACCACTGGAAGGGTAAAAAAGCTGTGGTGGCTGAGAGCAGATATACGACTGAAAGGGTAAAAAAGCTGTGGTGGCTGAGAACAGACTAACGACTGAAACGGTAAAAAAGCTTTAGTGATTCAGAGCAGACATACGACTGGAACGGTAAAAAATCTTTGGTGGCTGAGAACAGACATACGACTAGAACGATAAAAACCTGTGATAGCTGAGAGCAGATATATGACTGGAAAAGTAAAAAAGCTGTGGTGGCTGAGAGCAGACATGTGACTGGAGCAGTAAAAAAGCTGTGGTGGCTGACAGCAGACATACGAGTGGAACGCTAAAAAAGCTTTGGTGCCTTGGAGTAGACGTACGACCGCAAAGGGTTAAGCCAATATTGTACTCATATTTGAATGTATTAACGAATTAATGTACAATGGGGTGAAAAGTAATAGGAAATATTATTTTATTCATTAAATAATAAAATTTATAAATATGTTTATCCGGATATTAACCATATTCATATATAATATCAAAATAAATAAAAACACTGTAAAAGAAAACAAACGTTTTTTAATCTCGGAAACTATAATATAACTTCGAACTAAAATATAGAATAACCAGTACTATTTGACTATCCCGTCGACCAAAAAATTATCGCCAAACTATAAGATTAAATACCGTCTAAAAATAAAAAAAATGGATGCAAACGTCTCTGAGTCTTGGAGGAAACTTGACTGGAGCGCGCACCAAACATCATCCAGTTGCCAAGGCTACCAAAAGGAGTAAACATTCCCAGCGATGGAAAAGGGGTGGGATGGGGGGCTAAATTAAACTGATTCCAAAAATAGTTTATAACATATTATGCCCTATATTATGATTCCTGTAAGATAAATTATCGTTACAAGTTTGTTGTCCAAGCTTAATAATCTAATGAACTCCTGGAATCCCGGTTTAACTGATTAAATTAAAACTTCATGGGGCACCAATGGTTTCACCGGTTTCAAGTTTTTTCACTGAATTTACACTGAGACCTTTGGAAACGAAAAATTTTATTTTTTTAAGCAGAAACCCGTGTGTTGGTTAAGATATATGGATGACGTGTTCATCTTATGGAATTACCCTTTTCCAGATTTACAGGTTTCTCTTTATGAGGTCAATAATTTAAGTGATACCATCAAGTTTACCCTTCAAACTGAACAGGATGAAGGCTCGCCTTTTCTTGATGTTCATATTAGCCGGAGCAATATGCATTTTACCTTTCCAGTTTATAGAAAACCGTTAAAAGAGAATACAATAATACCTTTTTGTACTAATTTGCCTTTCAAATGTAGAATCGTTGCGTTTAAGTCCTTTATCAGACGAGCTTATAATATTTGTTCAGATTGTCAGCATAGCATTTAAATTGGTTTCATTAAAACAATCGCAATAGATCATGGTTTTAAAAGTTCTAGGATTGACAAAATTATTTGGTCGTTTAATACACCCCCCCCCCCCCTATATGATGCCTGCGCTATTTTAATAGTTTCCCTATCAAATACAGGCGCAAGCATTATGTTTCCATTTTACATAAAAAATTAAATAAAATTTGTCAAGCATTTAATATAAAATTAGTAGCTCCCCCCATACCTGATTCAAATTCTTAGTAATAATATAGATAAAATCTTAAATCAAGAAAATGTCGGTGTGTATGAATTTCCAATTGCCATCTCAAATAAAGAAAGATTGGTTTATATCGGGGAAAGTAAAAGGAAATTTTCAGAGAGATTAAAAGAGCACAGGAGGGACATTTTACAATCGAAAATAAATACAGCTCTCGCATGATTTTGTTTTGCTAATGATGGTAGCAGGATTGTCTTTGATGAAGCAAGAATCATAATTCCGTGCAAGAATATGTCAACAAACTTTTAGAGTCCATTAGGATTATTAATCTTTTACAACAAACTTGTAACGAAAATTTATCCTACCTCATTCATAAAATATGGCATAATATGTTATAAATCACTTTTGGAGTCAGTTCAATTTAGCCCCCTGACCTCCTAAACATCCTGAAGATGTTCGTAGGTGCGAAATGAAACGTTGATGTTGATTCTGTTTTAATTTGTGTACCTTTTAGCATAATGTATTTCTCTTAGTACATAATTTTTAATAGTTTTTATAGCGTTGCGCATAGGAAATTCTTTGAGGAAAGGTGTTAAACTTTGTTCCATTTTTCCAAACACCATATAGATGACAAAAGAAACGTTATCCTGATTAATAATCTGAGAAAACACGATTTTCTAAATTTTATAAATTGAAATGTCTTGAAGAAAGAAAAAAAAACAAAGCATCTTTTAACTGCAAATTAATTTTTTTTAGTATTTCGTAGAAAGAAAACGATTTAAATAAGAAACATTAAACCACAGATAATAAATAAGTAAGCCTGAAAAAGTGCGACTTTTAAAAAACTATTGAAAAAAAAAGCAAATCAAGCGATCCGCTACTTTTTTTTTTTTTTTTTTTTTTTTTTTTTTTTTTTTTTTTTTTTTTTTTTTAATAGCAGCACTTATTCAAATTTTCTATGTTTCGAAACACTTTTATTTATATGTAAAGTCCTCAATTTACAGCCATTGATTACAATAGAAACTAGTATGTTGTGGCCATCACAAAACTTTCTTCTATATAAATCACGTCAATTAAATCATTTAAATAGTACAAGAAATTACATAATTTTAGCATCAATTCATATCAAAGTGCATCTGAATTTGAAGCTTGATGAAAATTCGTGCATTAGTTCCGGAGATTGAGCTATTGTGGAAATCGTGAAAAATGCTGCATAGCAGTGCCACCTGTTGAGCGATTTACACCAAAACATAAACAGTACTAATTCATATCCATGGATATGATTCAGGTGTATCTGAATCTGAAGTTTGTTGAAAACACAAGCATTAGTTCTTCAGATAGAGCTATTCCGGAAATCACAAAAAATGCAGCATAGCAGCGCCAAGTTTTGAGTGATTTACACCAAAAAGGGCAAAACGTTAATTTATGTCAAGGATTAACTGAATCTGAATTTCAATGAAAATCCGTGCGTTATTTTTTGAGATAGAGCTATTACGAAAATCGTGTAAATTCTGCAAAATGTAGCATAGGAGCGCCATCTGTTGGGCGATTTACACCTAAAACGTTACCAGCACCAATTCATATCGAGGAATAACTGAATCTGAAGTTTGATGAAAATCCGTGCATTAGTTCTTGAGATAGAGCTATTGTCAGATTACTATTATGCACACCGGCATTCGAGGTTCTTTACTTGATTGAGAATTCAATAAAACTACGAAATTAATAAACATAAAATAGATGTCTCTATTCATATTGAAAAACTATAACGTTTACACGTTTCGTTAAAAAATACTACTATTTACCTTATTATATAGAGACCTATAGTTATAATATTAAAAATCGCTTGGCTTTATATTTTAATATATTTATTCACTAGCTACATCTTTGGAATACAAAACAATTCTACAAACATAAATTTCTTGTTGCCAGTAACATCAAAATAGTATAAAGAAATAAAATAAAATAAATATGGTAAAGTTGCTGTAAACCATTGAGTTCGGTTGATTACGCGACATCCTCCCACCTTGAGTGGGTGAGAGGCAACTCAACTAGTCACAAAAAGTTTTTACATTATAAATCTAGTTTTTGAGGTTTACGCTTTACAGGTTCAACTTTAGACACAATCTTAATATTTGGAAATGAATAGAGTTCTTTTCGTTTCTCAGACCACGTTGAAGATACTTCTAGGGGATAAATTCACTGAATAGGCCGTAAAACTTCTGATGTTGATGTTTGTAGACGGACTAATCTGGTGACACCATCTTTTCCGGGAATAAGTTCTATGACGCGTCCTAAAGGTCAATCCATACGTTTGGTATTATCTCTGCCAATTCACACGACGTCACCAAGATGAATTTGTTCTTTACATTTCTTATATTGATGGCGTTGGATCAATAATCGTAAATATTCAGAACGAAATCTGTTTCGCAGATCAGATAATAACTTTTGTTGGTATTTGAATTTTCTATTCAACTTGTTTTTATCCACAACATCAAAATCTGGTGTGCCCATTTGCTTTAAATCTTGTATGAGCAAAGCAGGATACAGCGGGACAAGTTCACCATTGCTTTCAGAAAAAAAAGTAAGAGGTCGAGAATTAATTATTAATTCTGTATCGCATAGAATGATTGCCATTTCGTCATAAGTAACACTAGACTTTCCCAAGATTCTTCTAAGAATAGATTTCACAACTACTTTTCCGACTGCATTTATTTCTTGAAGGGATAATTCTCCATTCAACCTCGAGATTTTGGTTATCTTACAATTATGAATGAACCTGTGAATCCAAGCCACCAGACGAATAATTTTAACATAATTTGAGAAAAACCTAAAATACCACTCACATCCATGGTACTTCCAAAGACTATTCTTCTCATGTTTAAGTGAATTACACCACTCACAAAATGTTGTCTGGTTCGTTAAACATTTTACTGATTTTTCATCAACAGGCTTTTTTGACTTCCTCTTTTCTTGGGCAATGGCGTTTTCATCAGCAACTATGTTAGACGAGGCCATTTATCTTCAGTTTCCTTAAGCCACCTTTGGCCCTCCCACCATTTTATTTTCATTAGATGTTTCGCAGAACATCCTTTGGATGGAAGATCAGCTGGGATTTTAGTTCCGGGTACGTGCTTCCATGAGCTTGGATCTGTTATTTTTCTAATCGCTTTTACTCGATTGCTTACGAAAACAGTCCAAGATTCTTCTCTTTGTATCCAATTCAATACCATAGAGGAGTCTGTCCAAAAATACAATTTTACGTTTTCCCACAGAAGTCCTTTCATGACTGAAGCACATAGTCTAGCTCCCACCGTGGCAGCGATTAATTCAAAACGTGGGATGGTAATTATTTTGACAGGTGCAACTCTGAATTTAGCAGCTAATAGATGTACTTCGACTCCGTCAGCAGTACTTATTCTAACGAATGTTGCGGTGGCATAAGCGTGTTGACTTGCATCACAGAAGGTATGTATACTAAGAGTTTCATAGTTTGCATCAACACAAAACCATCTTCTTACAAATATTTGTTTCGGGTAGCTAATGTCGCTAAACCAGCTGGAGAATTCCTTTCTTATATTATCGTTAACTTATATTATCATCATTATATTATCATCCTCGTGTATTTTTTCGAACTGGTACCATAATTGTAACCAGTTTTTTATTTCCCCATGGAATTTATAAAGTTCAAGTTTCGGAAGTTTAAACATCCTTTTAATATTAGCTTCACTAATACTAGAACTGTTATCTACCCATATAGCACGAAAGCTCCCGAAAACTTCCCCAGGAGCTCCAAGTCATCCCAAATTCCTCCTGATACTAAAATGACAAAATGAGGACTTCCTGAGGAATAGACTTTTAAAATCTCCTCAGGAGTGAGCTCCCAGTGACGTCCTACGGAGCAACGTCCGAGGACGTCAGTCCTGGGGAAGTACCTGGGAAGCTATTCCTGGGGAAGTACCTGGGAAAGCATTCCTGGGGAAGTACCTAGGAAGTCGTTCTTGGGGAAGTACCTGGGAAGTCATTCCTGGGGAAGTATTTGGGAAGTCTCAGTGCTGGCGCCATCTCATGAGTGATTCTGGAGTACAATTGCTTTATATTAAACTTATTTTTGTATACTCAATTGCTTTTTATTAAAATAAAGTGAATTCAATTTGATCGGGATCGATTTTTAATGAGCTTGTTTCATATTATTAAATATTCGATTTATTATTTTTTAGCAAATTAGATAATTGTCAATAAATTGTAATTATTTTTAATTATTGCAACAACTTTTAATCATTTTAGTTAAATTAAAATGTTTAATTCAATATTTCAGTTAATTCATATTTTAAATAATAATTACTGTATGTCTTTTAAAGCAAATTTTGCCCATTTATCATTCTTTTATTAATTTTCAATAAATAACATAATGCATTTTTCTTTTTTATTGTTATTAATTTTTATTAATTAAGTAATTAATTTAAATTGTTTAAATTAACCAAATAATATGTTTCTAAATAAATACACTAAAACCTCTAAATGGAAGACAGTTCTGGACCATATATTTTCCCGGCATTTAGAGGTAAAGGTATCTATACAAAGAAAATAATATATCCTTACCGTGTGTTTGTTTTTTAGCAGCCGTCTAAAATTATTTTTGTAAAAATAGTGTAAATCGAGTCCTGATGCACCAGAGGTTAAGATTTTTCATTTTTTGAAAATTAGCTAACATACTTATCAAACCCTGCATTTAAAAAAAAACAAACAAAACTGTCGCGATGAGAAAATTTTTATCTCAGCATATAACACCAACTTAAAGTGAATACATTTCACGTTAAAATGGCATATTTCATTAAAAAATATATAAATATTGTGCGGCACCTCCCCCCCCACCCCCCGATACGAGTTTCTTTTGCAAAGATTTTCTATTACAAAAAAATACATTCTTACAAAATCGGTTAAAAGATATAAATTCATGCTAAATTAAGGTTTAATTCAGATTATTATCCCGGGCCTGGGCAGTACCGCTAAGCTAAGATCATCTGGTGTACTTTATACAGGTTTTGGGAATGAGAAAATATTAACTAAATAGAAGTGTCAATTTTAAGTATCAGTTCTGGAGGTTTAACCATATTTTGTTTTATTTTATCTTTAATTTATTTTTTAAATATAAGTTTGACTTATCAATTAATTATTTTTCTATTATCTTTTTTAAATTACCATACATAATATTATTTTTTCCCCTCAATAATAAAAGTGAAGTCTCCATTTAAAGAACTTCAGAAATATAAATAACATTATAGATTCAGAAAATATAGATAAATATTTCTCTCTATTTCCTAAATAACAAATATTTCTGTAGAATTTTAAACTGAGGTGTATTTTGCGTTATATATAGAGAGAGAGGGTTAAAACTTCCATTTAAGAAACATATTTCATATTTAGCAAATTTTTAGTTTCGTATATCAATAAAAGATTATTTTTCCCGGAACTTCTTTTCTCTTTTAGCCATGGAACTAACTCCATTCTTTTAGCATGCATATGTCCCACAGACTTCTCATATCTCTTCAAGTATCTTTTCTCTGAGATAATCCCTAGCTAAGGTGTCAGGGAGAATATTATAACTGGATCACCAGTTGACTCTGAATAGAGCGGATCCGCCCCCAATCAATTTTGTCAGCTGAGAATGTGAGTGCATGCTTGCTGAAAGTACATAATACCTGCGAAAGAAAGTTTTTGAAAGGAAAAAAAAAAAAATAGTTATTCCAAGAATTTGAACAAAACCCATTTTTGAAATAATTAAGCAAAAGCGTTTGTCCACATTTGTCAGAATTTTTTAAAGAGGATTTTTTAATTCAAAGGTTTCTAAAAAAAGAAAAAAAATATTTATTTAGTTTGGGATTTATACAAAATAATTCGCTTATAAAATAAAGATCTGTAATAGTTTCTATTTTTATGTAATTCAGCCTGTTTTTTCATTGTAATGATGGAATATTGCAATCTATTTTCATCCCAGATCCTGATATGACACAATTTTACAAGTTTGTACAAAAATGTGTTTTTGATGACAATACAGCATTTTAATGTTTTTATAACGTTATTATAAAATAATAAATTGATTTTAAAGCCTTTTTCAATTCGCCCGCGACAGATGGGAGTATGATAAACAATGGATTTAATGAAGCGTCTATAAATGCTAGCCAAAATGTGCCAAATCGCTGTTAAACTGCAACAATGAACTATTTTAAATAGTAAAAAGTCGAAAATAAATTATAAACAGAAATGTTAATTTTGAAATCTAATTTTTAAAATGTGCTTTTAACAGTTAATAGTTTCATGATTTGTGGTTATACGTTGAAAAATCAGTGTAGAAATTCCAAAAAGATGGTTTAAATAATGTTTACCCCCCCCCCCCCTCGCCCCTCTTAAAAAAGAAACAGAGTAAAATCTACATATTTTTTCATTAATTTATTTAATAAGAGGGCTTTTTACCAAGCGTAAAAAAAGTCGACTAAAGTTTCTGTAAGTAAAAGAGAGAGAGAGAGAGAAATATTTGCTCTGAAAGGATTCTCTCAATTGGAATTTTATTGTTTGGTTATCATAAAAATAATTCATATTTTAAATCAAAGTATCCGTATTTTGCATTTTAAATCTCTGGAAATATTATTTTTATTAAATAAAATTAAATTATGTTGCAAGATATCCTCAGAAATATTTAGCAACATTAATTGTATGAAAAATAGTACAGAATGAATTTTCTAAGTACAGAATGATTTCAATGGATTTTAAATATGGTAAGCTAAAACAATATTATTGTCATTTAAAAATATAATTTCATGTAGGAATTTGAAAATTGAAAGACATTTATGTTATCTTAAATAATTATTGATAAGCCCTTTTTTTACTTATAAATTTAAATTTACATTGAATATATAAAAAAGGCTATGCATTTAAATTTGCAATAAAAGTTAGATAATTCCGGCTTATACAAAGCACATAAAATATGGATATTTACTAGTTTTGAGTTTCAAAAGAGGGGAAAAATACTGAATACCTTAGAAACACCTCTTGTTCAACGGCCCTGTAGCATAATGGATAGAGCGCGCGTCTGGTGTTCGTAAGTACCCTGGATCAAACCCCGGAAGGCAGAATGAAGGTAAGAAATTTGTTCCTAAAAGCTGTATTCATGTAATTCCGTGTGCGTGCTTGATAATTGTAATTGCTTGTTACACGTGAATCTATCTGATAAATAGTTTTAAAAAGATCGTATTTATTTCTGAAAAAATAATTAAATTGTTTTACATTAATTACTTTAAACCATAGCTTCAAAATTTTTTTGTGGAATATTAAGTGACCTTGAAGCTTCCCAAAGTCCTCCAGTATCACTTCCTAAAATCTTCCCCAGAACCTCCCGGGGAGGTCCCTAAAGGATGTCCTGGGGAGTTCTCCAGGATGCTGCAAGGCGGACATTTTCTGTTCCTGAGGACCTCCTGGTGACAATTTTCTGCATCCTCAGGGATGCCCTGGGGATGATGGTGTTTTATTGTAAATCTTCCTGGGGATGTCCTGGGGAGGCACATGTGCTATATGGGTATATCATTAGAAGATACATTAATAAATTCATAAACACTAACCTGTGTTTCAAGAAATTGTCGCACATAACTATCAGCTACTTCAGATTCTTCGTCCAAATCGTCTGCGTTGTTTTCTATTTTCTGAAGAAGAATTTTATAGTTAAGCTCGATCAACTGTTTGTGTTTATCGTCTAACATCGATAAAGAAATCTGCAATTTCTTTTTATCCGGCGTATCTTCTTTTAATTCTTCTTTTATGGAATTTAGTTGTTTTATAAAACTACTTCTAACAGTTCCTCTTCATTTCACATTATCACTTAAACTTAAAGCCATCACTTTCTCAAAACAAGTCCTATTTGCGGACGTCAATAAATGTCAGATTACTATTATGCACATCAGCATTCGAGGTTCTTTACTTGATTGAGAATTCAATAAAACTACGAAATTAATAAACATAAAATAGATGTCTCTATTCAAATTGAAAAACTATAACGTTTACACGTTTCGTTAAAAAATACTACTATTTACCTTATTCTATAGAGACCTATAGTTATAATACTAAAAATCGCTTGGCTTTATCTTTTAAATATATTTATTCACTAGCTACATCTTTGGAATTCAAAACAATTCTGCAAACATAAATCTCTTGTTGCCAACAACATCAAAATAGTATAAATAAATAAAATAAAATAAATATGGTAAAGTTGCTGAAAACCATTGAGTTCGTTTGATTAAGCGACACTATTTCATAAATTGCAAAAAGTGCAGCACAGCAGCGCCACCTTTTAGGCGATTTACACCAAAAACTAACCAGCAACAATTTATATTAGGGACTACTACAACATAATTTTTTATTAAATTCCGTGCATTAGTTCTTGAGATAGAGTGCCCACAATATTTGTGTCACATACAGACAGACAGACAGACTCACAGACTCACAGACAGACATTTTTTAAAAACATGTTTTTCGGAATTTCTGACCTCTAAAACGTGTAAATCCGCCGAAAACCGGCAGTCAAAAATTTTTACGAATTAAATATTTTCTTCGTGTAAAGATAGTAAAAACATAATTGCAGATAATTTAATTTCTTTTTAGTCTGTTTTTTTTATTAAATAAATTAAAAATAATTTAGTTTTTTTTTTAATTGGAAATATAATATAAAATATTTTATATTATATTAATATAATGTTTCTTAAACTCGGAAAATATAATATAACTTCGAACGAAAATGCAGAATAACATCTTTCGAGTTACCTCATGCTTCCGAAAAGCGCTTGAAGATTTCAAAAAATTTTTGTTTCTGCAATTAATTTTAGGAAACGTTTTTGGGTAGTTTTTATAGTAGTTTTTGTAGCGTTGCACATAAGAAATTCTATGAGAAAAGCTATTAAACTTCGTTCCATTTTATCAAATACCAATATAAAATACACAAGATATTTACATATTATATTTATTTATAATCTAAGAAACTCTGTTTTTCAAACTTTAATAAAATGCAATGTTTTTCAAGAATGAGAAAAGCAACAAAGCATCTTTTAACAACAAACAAAACTTTTTTATATCTTGTAGAAAAAAATGATTTAAATAAGAAGCATTGAAAATGAGCTAATAATTAAGCCTGAGAAAAATTTTTAAAAAAAGGATTGAAGTGGAAATCATATTAAGCGCTCCGCTATATGTTTCTCATAGCAACACTTATTTAAACTTTCATTGTTTAGAAACAGCTTTATTCATGTAAAAAATCCATTGATTACAATCAAGAAAGCATGGTTGCAGATAATTTGATTTCTTTTCAGTCTGTTTCTTTATAAAATAAAATAAAATAATTTTTTTTTTTTTTAATTGGAAATATAATGTAAAGTATATATATATATATGTCATATCGGGAAAATAATTTCAAAATCGTCATGTTACAATAGCAATAACCAATTGTTCAAGGAGTTTGTTTAATAATAAAATAATAATATGTGTAAGGGAAGGTTAAAGCGGCCAGTGAGGGTAAAATGACTATTTCGGCTGTATAGCGCCAACGTCACTCAGGAAATTGGTGAAACTGTCGTCACAAATGCTGGTAGTTTTGGTTGTGTTGAAGCGGAAGCCTACATTTTTCTAGCTCTGAACTCATTTTATTGTTTTTTTCGCATGTTTGATTTTATGAAAGTATGTACACTGTTAAAAATATTCCTGTAAAATTACCGGCAGAGGTCGGCCGCAGAGATTCCAGTTATACCCCGTAAAAAAAAAAAAAAAAAAAAAAAAAAAAAAAAAAAAAAAAAATCCATGCACATCATTTTGTGCAGCCCGTAAAACAGGATATAATGCACTTTAAAACACAATGACACGTTACTTACTGTTCCGCAGCACGTTAGATAATCGTCACGGAATGTTTTTTGGCGGGTTAAAAAATATGTTACGGTTGCGGTTAAGTGACATTATTTTTCGAAACACGACTGAAATGAAAGTTTACGCCCTAGTGGAGGAAAATGTATGAAGTCGTACAGTATTTGTGCTAACAGATGGGTTAGAAGTTTAAGAATACGCGGATTGCCCATAATTGTGTATCTAAGAGATAAAGCCGCTTATTTAATGGATAAGACCATTTTTCATCAAATAATGCTGTTGGTCATGAAAATTGAAGGGCAAACGCTCAGAAATTTATAGTTTTTTCTGAAAGTATACAATTTCTTGATCATAGCTAAATAATTGTTATTATTCTAATTATTTCCTCGTATTCTGTTTGATCAGTGTGACATATCCTTTTCAATGATATGTGTTTGAAAACGCTAAGTCGTGTGGGTATGATGCTAGGCCACAGTTTTTTTAATGGCGTCATTCAGAATAAAGATGCCACAAAGATATCGGACGAAGTGGCCAGATGGCTAGTTTTCACTAAACCGATTTTTTATTCGTTGATCACCACAATATACTACTCAAAATTATTAGGGTCAGGTGGGGTAATTATGACCATGGGGTAATTGTGACCGCCGTCATATTGGTGAAAACTATGTATCGTAAAACTTTGTTTCAGACTTAGATATCAGCCTCATAATGTATATTTCATCTTAGATAATCTTTATCACTAGTCTGAAGCCTTTTTGAGATCCGAATAGCAATTTGAAACTAAGTCTTAAAGGATTAAAGTTACTTCCTATGCACTAAAAACACCACTTTTCTAAATAGAAAAAACTAAAAAAAATAAAAATATTGAAAATGTAAAAAGTGGTCATAATTACACCTTTTGACTATATATTTTAAAGGAAGACATCAGGTGTGGGCAATAACATCTGCATAGAAAGGCTTACTATCGATATTTGCAGTCTGCATGCCTACTGGAGGTACTTGGATTACTCCATTTGTCATTTTGATCTCATGGCTGTTTATTTTATCTTGCAACGATTTAATGCTTAAAATGTTACAAAACATAATACTTATTCTTAATGCGTGTTAATTCAGCTTGTTTGGATTAAATATACTTCCTAATTCAATGTAATTTGTTCATTTAATTATGCTGCCCACTTTACTAGTCAAGGTGTACAAAGTGGCAATTTTGTAGTTTTTCTTTTAACGTAACGTGTACATTATAATTCTATATATGAAAAAAAGTAACGATTTGGAAATGGGTCAATGAAAATCTACGTAGATACCGCAAAATGCATCTGATTGATCAGAGCTTTCTGATTCTATAAGAGGGGTTACCAAGGGGGGAGCGGCACTGTCGCCAAACATCGCCCAGTTTATCGCAAACACGACGATATATCGCCAAATTTGGCGACCAAATTAATCGCCAAAAGCGACGCCAACTTGGCGCGATTTCCAGTATTTCGTCAAATTTTCATAGATTCCCATTGAAACCAATAGGGTTTACTTGCTTGCAGAAAATCAACAAATTGGGATATTTCAATGAAACAAAAACTAATATTAGCTTATGAATAGAGATTAATTGAACTATTTACATTATTTTTAAGCACAAACACTAATTATTTACAATATTCGTAACACTTTCTCTCTATATATATGTATAAATTTATATTTGATAATTCTTATAATTATGAAACTATGTAAGCCCTAATAATTATGTGCTTGGAGATAAGGAAATAAAGTTGTCAGGAGTTGGGGAGGAGCGCGGTTTTTCCAAGTGGAGTCTAAAAATTGAATGCAAAGAAAATAAGGGATCGCGAAGCTATCCAAAATGGAAAAGTGAAACAATTACGTCTGGTGTTGGCTAGAAAATAGGGATTGCTTCGCGATATCGATTTCAATCGCGAAGAAATTGTGTGAGGGGTTGGTCAGCGTAGCGAGCAAGAGGGCGGATCCCCCCTAGTAACATAAATTAAAACAATATAATATAAATTTATAAAAATATTTATATTAATAATAATTAATAGAAATAATAAAAATTAAAATTGTAATTGAAATGTAACTTGTTATAGTTACTATCTGTAATAGTTTCTAGAATTTTGGTGATTAAAAATGTATCATAAAAGTTCGTTAATCTTTAGAATTGTCACGTTACACTTCCTTCCCGTATAGTGATTTTACATTGTATTGAATAAAAATAGTTTTCTTCAAAAACTAACTATGTTTCAGTTTTGTCAAATAATAACAACTTAAAAACGTAACGAAATACGTAATAAGAATGCCCTTTCGAAAACTTAACGAAATAATTTTCCGACAAAGTATGTCATTCGTTTATTTAGCGTTATTACATGTTATATAGAAATTATTCTAGACTTTTTAATCTGATCTAATAAAAATAATATTTAAAAAAAAAAGAATGAAAAAGGTACATCAAATTGAATAGAAAAACAAAGAATCAATTTTATTCACAAAATCTTAACTAATGCACTCAAACATTCATCTTATTATTTACTAATGCGATACATGAAAAAGAGTAAGAAAATTTATTATTTTTTCAATAATTTTTGTACAACATATGTACCTAATATAAAATAGTAGATAATATATAAATAATTATCTACTATATATTATAAAACGAATGTGTTTTAATGTATTTATGTATATTATTATATCTTCTGCAAAGAATTTTGTTTGTGTAAAATACAATTAATTTTTTAGGAGTCGTTACACTTCTTACACGTAACAAACTGAAAATATTTTCAATACTTCAATCGAAAAAAAGACGACGATGTAACAAAATTAATTAAAACGATACAATAGAAATTCAATTAAAACAGAAAAAAAAACTTAAATTTATAAATATTATTTAATCAAATGTAAAATGTTACTGAAACTATTTCTTAATTAAGGAAATTGTTAATGAAATAAAGTGGAGAAGAATTTCCATTGTCTTTGTCTTTTGTTTGTCTTCATTTTATCTCGTTACTCATAGAAGCCTACTTTGAGGAAAAAAGGGACCAAGAAGTATTGTTTTAACTTAATGTAATTACCTACTGTAAGAAAAACACACTACTTACTTAAATTTTAAAAGGAGAATGAGAGTGCTTGACAAAAAACCTACTTTTAAAATGTATTACTTTTAAAATATTTAAAATACATCATAGACAAACTGGTAATCATTTACACATGCGTCTTAACCTACATCATCTCATATTAATAAATGTAAAAAATCTAAATCACTGACAACTCATAGTATTAAATATTCTCATTATATAAAACATAACTTCAAGAATATTACTGTCAAAATACTTAATATTAAAAAATAAATGAAGAAAATTGAACGCCTTTTTTTGGAAACTAAATACAAGATATTTTAATATTGTTTATGGACTAAATCAGTTAAAGTATAACAAATCACATGATGATCATTTAAATTACAAATATTGACAAACATAAAAATATTTATTCAGATTTAAATTTATCAAATATGAAAAAAATTACAAGATCTAATAACGGAAATCATAAAAATAAAAAATACATTAGTAATATTGTTATAAAGAAAGAAATCTATGAACTTAAAACAAATTTTTAATATAGATTATAACCGTTTTAACATTTGAAAACATATTTTCCGCATTAAATAGCAACACCTAAATCAGTATTTCAAAATATTTAAGAAACATCAATACTCACCACATTTTAGTGACATTTATTATGACATTCTTCATTTTAGAGATCACGTGATAAATGTAAGTATTTCTACTAAATATAAATATAAAAAGAACAATACTCAGCTAATAATTAATTTCTCTAATAATTAAAATAAAATTAATTTAGAACACGTGATAAACAATAAAAATAATACATTTCCTATGAAAAATGTTGTTATTCACAAAACTTATAAATACATTCTTACATTAGGTCATAAAAATTTTAATGACAATTTCTTGCTAAACAGTTAAAATCTTCAAAGAATTTCCTTGTTATTTCAATGATCCGCCGTATAAAAAATACCCAAACACCACACAAGCACACATTATTACTGTTGATCTTAATATCACAGAGCAAAGTAATTTTTAAAAATTTATGCCGTATTGTACTTAATTCCGTCTTCCATGTAAGCATAATATTAAAACTATAATATTGCAGTTTATTCAAGATTTAGATTTATGTATATATAAAATTGATATAGGTTATAATAAACCTATTGTTTTTTTTTTAATGAATGGAAATTTAAAGTTATAGATCAACAAAACAATGAACTATTAAGAAAATATATACCATATTAAAAATACAGATATCAAAACTTTAAATAACAACATAAACGATCTTCAAAGTAAATTTATCATCACTTATGTACACTGCTTTCCAAAAATTAAGGAAAAACAACAAAAATAGCGATTACTCAAAATGTTAGATGTAGATTCTAATAAAACTGAGCCACAATATACAACACATAGCAAGGTATAAAATAACATTAAAAGATATTATCAGACGATTGTGCTATTTCAGAAATTAACACAATTATAAAATAAACAAAATAAATATGTCAGTTCGGTATACAAAAAGTACGTTTAATATGTCGTATAATCACCCCTAAAAGCAATATAGCACATAAAGCAATGTGTGATATTGTCAATTATGCGATCGATACGTTCGGAAGGAAGTGTGAGCCATTGCTCTTGTAATGCAGTTGTAAGCGTGCCAAGGGTCTGAGGAGGAGGATTGAGAGCGGCAACACATCTTTCTAAAGCATAATAAACATGCTCGATGTGATTCAAGTCAGATGATTGAGTTGGCCATTCCATGCGCTAAATTGTTTGGTGCTGAAGATAATCTTACACTATGCAAGACGTGCGGTCTAGCGTTATCGTCCTGCAAAAGGGAATTATTACCTTTTGTACCAGCATAAGGGCGCACATAAGCATCAAGAATGTCATCTCTATAGCCCTTTAAGACCCGATGTATTGGTAACAAAGTTAGTCATGCCTGTATAAAATAAAATATGGACTGCAACCGCTACCTGTTGATACAAAATGATATTTTACTCTATCTGCAAACCAGAACGATCGTTCTATTCAAGTTTTTATTACATACGACTCAGAAACAAAAATTTAAATGAATGTCAAATCCGCACGATCGTGAGGGTTGGGTCTTAAAGGGTTATACGTGAGCAATCACGGTTTCTCTTTGAAAGACATGGAGATCTGTGCGTCCACTCAAAGAGATACCACCCCAAACACAGAAACTGCCTCCTCCGTATGAATCTCTTTCACGAATGTTTGATGGCTAATAACACATTCCCTGTTCTCTCCAAATCCAACAACGTCTACTATCGCTTTGGAGGTTAAATCAGACTCATCCATGAAAAAAACACGCCTCCATAGAATAACCATCCAGTGGACATGTTGACTTATCCAATTTAAACATTCCCTCCGGTGACGTGAGGTGAGGGCACACAAATGGCTGGTCGCCTCGGGTCAAGAATCCCTTCATGAAGCCTTCTACGCACAGTAGACATTGATAGCAACCTTCCAGTGGTTGCAGCAAGGGATGCTTTAAGATGAGAGGGGGTTCCTGTTCTATTCATTCGTCCACATAACCGCAAATATCGGTCATCGGTGCTTGACATAGTCCTTACCTTTTCTTGGTTGAACCTTCTGAAGGCCAAACCAGTGGTTTGAAATTGTTGCCAAAGCCTATGAACAGCATTTACTCACATTTGGTCATCTGGTCATTTCTGCCACACTTTTACCTGTGTCCAAATTTCCCAATAGCTCTATATCGCAATTCTGCGGTCAAATGATACCCAGATGTCATACTAATGAATTGGCTATCTCAGTTTTCATATCTCATAATCGCAGCTACACTTGCAGCCATACTCTCTAGCATGCACTTTTATGCCCTTCAGAGATGACGCAATCCGATTGCAGCGTCACTAAATTGCATTTTGTAATTTTATTCAGCATCTTTTAGTTAACAACATATACAAATTTCATACGAATAGGTTTCTATTTGAACGAGTTATCGCTCTTTTTGTGATTTTTCCTTAATTTTTGGGAACCAGTGTAGATAAGTCATTAAACAATTATGCTATTATTTGTAAAGAATACTAAAAGCAATTAACCAACAATGCTATTAACACCAGTAATATTTTCAAAAACGCATCATTAAAATTTGAAATTAATAACAGAAAATTATCACATTATTATAAATTATTGAAACTTAAATGTAAAAATTGAAATTATCCATATCTTCTTATCATTCATAAATTTCATAAAAATACTGTTGGTTGTAATGCATACTATAATTCTGCTAGTAATTTATTGCTGAATTTTCTTACTCTGATATACAAAATGAGAATAAAAAAAGCTTAAAAACAGGTTTCAGCTTATTAATAAATTGTAAAACATTAATCCTGCAAAATACGTAAAAATATTTTATTTTAACGATTTATCTAACAATATAATTGTAAAAGACTTAAATAAATGTGAGTGTTTATTTTTAAAGAATAACAAACTCAATTAAATTTGAAAGATTATATTTTTGTTACATTCTTTAAAACATTATTAAATATTACCTTGCATCCTAATTATATTATTTATAATAATACTACAGTAGAACCTCGATTATCCGAAGTAATTGGGACCGACCATCTTTCGGAAAATCGAAATTTTCGGATATTCGAGGATGCTTCAATTTTAAGATTAAGGAGATATATATACAATATTTCGTAAGATGGTAACAAGTGCTTAATAAAAATAAAGCAATAGCAAAATAGAAACAAGAATAAATTACCTGAATTTTAATTTTGAAATTAAATACCTTTTACATATATGTTTTGTTTATCGCAGTTTCGATTGCTTTTGCTTAGAATCTCTATCACGGAGTCTTTTAATATTATTAGTTGAGCTATATTACAGTCTTTCTGCTGCTCCAGCCATGCCAAACCTTTTGCAAAATATTTAAAAGCTTCAGAATTGCTATTTTTTCGTTTTTTCGTTCCACTCCGCAACTTAAGGGAGCTCAAGTTAAATTCAAAGGAACTCTAAGAAAGGGGATCGAATTTTTTTTTTACATGTGCTCGTAGTTCGGAAAAGACCGCTTGTACAGAAGAAATATGGTAGTTAAAAATAAAAATATATAATAAAAAAAAGCTTTTAAAATGGATTTTGCACACAAGGAATGTGATAGTAAAAAAAAAAAAAAAAAAAAAAAAAAAGCTTTCAAAATGGATTTCGGTTAATCGAGAGTTTCGGTTAAAAGAGTTTCGGATAAAAGAGGTTCTACTTCATTTGGAAACAATGTAAAGGAAAAACTGGTGGTACGCCTTCAAATATTCTTTCAGATCCTTATCATATATAACTAGGAAAGGAATTCACTTTGTAATAACGATGATCATGTTTACTATCGATATAGCGATGATATCAGTAATTTATATTTCAATGAGTGTAATATCTCGTCGTTACCTACATAATATCCCACACTGATTACATTAAGTCAAAATGATATGATAAATAATTTAATAAACTTTCTTGACCTAAAAATTGCATTTAATAATTGCCATAAAATTATATATGATAAAAGATCTGAATTTCATTTTAATGTAAATATTTTTATACATTATAATTCACGCTTACAAAAATCTGTACATAAAAATATTTTACTAAATTATCTACAGAGAATAACATGTTTATGCTCGGGCGTGAAATAAAATAAATTATTAAGTTTATTCGCAATCAAGCTAAAATATAAGGTTATGCTAAATACATGATAAACTTAATAATTAATTCATTTAAATAATTTAATGTTTATGTACAATAAATAAATAAATAAGATTACAGGAGGCTAAAATCGAGGTTTATATGACTTATATCTGTAAGGACAGGGTAAGGAGAGGGTATCAGTTTTATTGGGTGCAAGCATGTCAGGTTCTGAAACGTTTAAGCCATTAGTTATCAGAAAATGCAAAAAAAGCCGCGTTGCTTTCTAAATGTGAAGTCTTTGACGTGTACTACTAATGTAACTGAAAATCGTGGATATCATCCGTAATTTGGGAAAAGACTTTAAAATCGCTGGACAGATAATTTCACTCTGTGAATCAAAAAGTATCTTTCATAGTAGAGAATTTTAGAGCACATGTTGAAGTACCAGGCCTAAACTTTATTGAACAGATTTTTTTGCTGCCGAATGCTACTGCAGTTTTGCAGCAATTAGATCAAGGAATCATTTTGAACATTGAGCGGAATTACCATAAACTTCTGGTTGAAGACTGGATAAAGGTTATTGATAAAGGCCGTGACTTCAAGCCGTATCTTCTAGATGCTATACAGCGCGTTCATAAATGTCCGGCTGATGAATTTTCTAAGACAATTCATAACCGTTTCAAACATGCTAGCTTCACAGAAAATAATCCAAGTTCAGAAGATCCCGAATATATAGAAGGTAATGAAGAAAAGATCACCAGTCTTTCAATATTTTTTTAAAGAGTTGTTAGATCGTGAAATATAACAGGGGATGTCCAGGTTTATTTAATGTAACAATAAAAAAGTAATTCATCAGAAATCTGACTTTTATTCTTTTCAATTTTGTTTTTGTGTTTATTTTATTTAATAATAATGTTTTATTACTTAAAAATGCAAGGACAATTATGAAATTAAAATTGTCTTAAATTAATTAAAAATAGAGCTTTTTATAAACATATTTTTCTCCAACTTCGGTTACCGCCACACTCCGCTTATGACGACAATCTTTTCTGGCCATGAGAGTGTCGGGTTCGACTGTATTTCTTAATAATACAAGATGCGTAAATATGGGTAATCATGGAAAGCAAGCGAATAAGATGCATATATGGAAAATAAAACGGATATGCTTTGATAATGAAAGAAAATGCGAATTGGGTTATGGCTTTAATTCTTATTGTTTAAAGAAGATTATTATCAATACTTGGTGGTATATCATCTGCGCATGGATAATGTGAAGATTTATTTTTTAATTTAAAATGGAAAAAAGCTTTAGAAAATAAACGTTTGAAAAGAAAATGAATAGTACACTGTTAAAAATCTGCAGCTTTTGCTGCTTAGTCATTCCATCGCATTTATAGAATATATCTATTCTGACCAATGAGAATGCTCCATAATATAATCAAGTAACCGTTGTCTCTAACAGCGGTGGAATGAGTCTTCAGCAAAATTTTAACAGGAAATTTTAACAGTGTAAATGTTAATAATATGTACTGTAAAATTATCCATGTCGAAAATGACATCATGATTAGCATCAAAACACAGAATAAAAATTTCTTCTCAGCAATTATTTTTCTATTTAAAGATTTTCGCGTCAAAAAGGAAAATGAAATAAAAATTTAAGAATAAAATAAGATGAATACATCGTCATATCGGAAATAAAACAGAAATATTAAAGCATTTAATAAAATATATAAGTTGCCTGAATTTGAGTAAGAAATGAAAACATACGAATATATTATTATGGAAAATAAAATGGATATGCTTTGATATTAAGGGGATCTTGGACACATTTTCAAAAAAAAAAAATATTTATTGAGTTAAAATTTCAAATTTTTTTGAGATGGTTAACCATATTATTTATAATTAAAATCACATGATAAAACTTCTCATAATCTTTAAAAAATATTTTAATTTTAAATTTTATTAAAAAAGAGGGGTAGTTTAAAATCGTTATAACTCGAAATATTATTTGTAGAATTTCAATTTTTTTTTTTTCCATTTAAATGAACAGAAATATATAAGTTTTAATTTAGATTCAGCATTTAAAAAAATATTAATTTAAATAAAAATAAAAAATATTTAAAGTAAAAATTTGAAAAAAAAAATGATGTAAGTAAAAAAAAAATCATATTTTCAAAATTAAATATATTTTCAAATTTCCTAAATCAGAATTAAAGTAAAACAATTGAAAAAGAAATGTTCCAAGTTTGAAGTTTTATTTTAAACGGTTCTTGATTTATAACAATTTAAATACGAGAAAGGTGAAAAAGCCATCATGAGGAAAAACGCATTTTCGCAAAAAGTCGTTTTCATGACAACCATTGCTTGAAAGCTAGATTTTGAAAATAAACCAAAACGAAAAAAATGAATGTTTCCTGTTCCAACTAAAATAGAAACATGATTTAAACTTCATTTTAAGCAGAAAAAAACAGAAAATTTTAATGTAATAAAACATTTTAAGAAAATTTTAAGATTTTTGTATCCTCTTTAAAGAAAATTCTCTTTGGTTATAGTACTAAATCTCATTATTTAAAAAAAACATTTTTAACAATTCATAATGGTTTACAGTCTGCACACGACTAATATAAAAATTTAATTTTTAATTGAAAATTGAAAAAAATGTTAAAAATGTTTGAAAAGAAAACGGGCTTCAAATATCAATAATATGAGTAAACATTTACATTATGTTTTTTTAAAGAAAGTTGTATTTTCGTTCATAAAACCTTAAAATGAACATGAGTATTGAAATTTGGATCGGAAGCTGAAAGTATATTGGAGCGTGGCATACACAATAAAAATAACACATAGTATCATGCGCCCCGATTGGAGACGCGTTTGTAAATCGTGGTTTGGCAACCGAATTTAAATTCCACGTATTTTTACCTTTAAAAAAGCAAATATATGTTATAATTTTTAGAAAAGATCTTTCTTGAATATTTTTTTGTTAATTGATTTCAGTAGTCTCTTATGGGATACAATGGATATATATACAAGTTTGACACCAAATACCACCTAAAATACGCTGTTGTAATGGAATTCTCCCATCATTGTTTTTTCGTTCTACCAAGAGAGGAGATTCGTCGATTTTCACGATATCACTCGACCCTCCTTACTATCAATGGTTGTATTTTCATTTTCGCGATTGTTTTTATTATTTGGCACAAAATTTCACTTTTCTTAATCAAAACAAATTTGATTTATGCTTTGAGGCACTCTGGCCAAAACCCACAACCAATACTGAATAATAGTTTATTGTCTATGTTAATAAGTCTGAAACATTGCTGTACTTTCATAAAACGTCAACTGCTGACAAGGCCACAGCCTTTTTTTTTCTTAGTTTCGTTCTTGTTTAGGTTATATCTGTTGAAATTTCTTTGATGCTTCTTGTTTATTCTTAGTTTAATTATGCTGGAGATTCTGGTACTGCCGGATGCATTTCATATATAATGTGCTATATATAATCTGGGTGGTTAATTGCAGCCGTAGCACTTATCACATTTATTTTATTTTTATTTTATTTTTATTTTTATTTTTATTTTTATCCTTTTTCGAGCTTATATATGTAGCGGGTGTCCGGGCTAGAAGTATCCAAAAGTTATGGCTTATTTTTACGGAACTGCCCACTAGAATAAAAATAATAATAATAATAATAAAAGCATCTCACAAAGTTTTAATATCAATGGACTTCGATGTGAGCGCCTTTGGTAGCACGACAAACGTCTAAACGGTAATTCAGTTCTTCCCAAATATTTCGTAGCATATCAGGAGTCATTAGTCAAATTATAATATAACATAATATCTAATTCTTATTTAATAAACTATTTACGATACATAGTTTCTAGTTTAAAATTATGTTGTTTAAATATAAATAATATGCAGATATTATGGATAATTATTTTGGAACAAATGAGTATAAATTATAGAAAAAAGTAATTTATTTTTCTTTTTGTATTTTAGATACGTAGTTGTAATTGATAAATATGTATTTTTCAAATAAAAATAAATCAACTTTATGTAATTTTATATTTGTTTCCTATCTTTAATTATTAACTTAATTGGATATTCATTCTGATATGTTGGTTGGTGAATTTGCAGGATATAAAATAATGTAAGTAGAATTCCGTTTTTTCTTTCTCCTCTAAATCAATTATTGTTTTTTTTTTCTCTTGTCTATTATATTGGTGATTTACTATACCGTATAACTTGAGTTATTAATTTTGAGTCAAATCCGTTTCGCCGGATCAATTATCAATGTGGTATTTTATTAATGACAAGCGAAAAATAAAATTCTCTCGCGGGGTGACCTCCGGTACAGGAGACAAATAATGCTACATATTTACAGTAGAGCGGCCAGAGATAGAATACCGTCTGGCAGATTTGATTATAAGTGCATCGAGCCCCGAAATCTTTGACAATCACAATTATATCCCCAATGAATACGTCACTTAACGAATATTTTGAGTTCAAAGTCAGCCTATAGATTCATTAAGTAACTGAAATTTTAACGAACAATATGATATGCCAAGGCTAAATAATGTGAAACATTTTTAGAAGAAGCAACGTAAATGCCAGGCGCCGCCAATTTTAATATTAACAGGATATCTTTCAGGCCGAAAAGGCATTTTGTATTGAATATCAAACAGAGAAATAGCAATGCGTTTTTAAGTTACTGCTGCAACAGGAGCATAAGGTCAAAGATTATATTTTTAGGTGCGTTCGTAATTATATAAATACGTAGCACCTATAGTCGTCTGTCTGTCCGTCCGCATATAACAGAGCAAAAACTACCTAACCGAATGGTCTGAATTTTAAATGTATAATTTTTGCAGAATTTCGTCGAGTCATTTCAAGTTTTATGAAAATCGGATGTATATTTTAATTACAGGGACAGTCAAAAATTTTCCGTTACATTACTGCCAATGGGAAAAAATAATTGCAAGTGCATTTTAATGATGTTACAGCCTTCCGAATGATCTGAAATTTTAAATATATAATTGCTGTAAACTGTTATCGAGTCATTTCAAGTTTTATGAAAATCGGATGTATAGTTTAATTACAGGGACAGTCAAAAGTTTTCCGTTACATGACGGCCAATGTAATATATATATATATATATATTGCAATTGCATTTTAATGATATTACAGCCTTTCGAACAGAATGAAATTGATATGCACTTATGAAATGCACTAAAATATACATTAAGAGCAATATGTGGTGCAAAAAATATTTATAAAACTAGTTATAGTACGATCGCACTTCATTTGCCCCATTTGACGAGCACATTTCAACTTGTTTTTATATATATTCATTAACAGAAGGAAAGTATACTCACACAGTAATGATTTAACGATTAGAAAAAGATTTGTTTTTGATTTATATTATTGGTGGTTTTGAGTAAGTCTGGGATATAAAGTGAATGTGATTTAGAAAAAGAGAAGAAGAAATAGGTATAATTTTGAAAAGGAAAATAAGTATCGATTAAATTTAAAATTATAAAAAGGGGAATTTAATTTTAGAAGGGAATAAATAATGATATGTGATTATATGTTACACTGTAAAAAAAATTCCGCAACGTTCCTGGGAAAAAAATGGGCAGCTGAGTTGCCCATTATTTCCAAGAAACATTTCTTGAAAATGACTGGAACTTTAATGTATATGTTAAAAACTTTCTACAGAAATGCCAGTAAGTTTCCTGCGAAATATCAGGAATATTTCTGTTGACAGCAAAACATTATTGACATTCCACAGCATGCGGGATCCGCAGACGATTTTTACATTTCCAGTTGACAATTTTCGCTTTATTATCATTATTTGTTAGAATGAAAAAATATTTTGAAATTGACATCAAAATTATTATTTATAATTTACACGAAAAAATAAATTTTCAGTTAAAATTCAATAAAGTAAATATATCAATTCAAAGTGTCAAATATATATCAAATTTAAATCAAATTGTAATAAAGTGTTAAAATATAAAATTAATTAAAAAAGAAAAAAAAAAAGTCCAGAGGTAGCATCGAACTCGGGCCGTACGGGTGGCGTGCGAGCTTTCTGCGTCCACACCACGAAAGTCACGTTGAGAGCTGCAAACTAATGGGTATTTGAAACGTATGCTAAACCTCGGCATCTAATTTCTGAAAATCCAAGTCCCATTTGAAGAAATCCTTTCACAAGAATAATTAGAGATAAGAACTCTAAAACATACTTTAAATTAATCAAAATCGGTGAGAATCATGTTTGATGGTCCCCTGATTAATGGAGATCCAAATAATAGGTGTATTTTTTTTACACGGTCTGCTCCTTAAACATTCCACAGACAAGTACGAGAGATAATCTCTTAGCGATGTCACGGAAGTATTGTATTTTCATCTGAATTGTCTTGACAATAGAGACGTAAAGGATTATGTCGTCTATTGATTTATTTGCATTCCATATTGATTTTTTACATTCATTTAAGGAATTCTTTTTCGACACTCCCGCGCGAGCAACGGGTTATAGCAAAAAAATAATAAATGGCGGCCGCAGCGTTTTGCTATTTCCAACTTTTGTTCAGAAACGTTTCAGATAAGAAAACCGGAATTTCACAGGAAAGAGCTAAATTATTCTGAAAACCTGAGAAAAGGCGAAACGTTCCTGGATTTTACATGGAACGTTACCATTTTTTTTTTTACAGTGTAATACCAGCATCACATCTCTTCGTTTATTATGAGTTCCAAGGCATTGTATTGGGAAGTAACACGTTATATTTTGCATATGTAGCAGCCTATTATATGAAATAATGTATTTTTAGCAATACGTGTTATTCTTGCCAACTGACGTTAAAATACTGTGTGTTGCTATGTTTGCCATCTTCCGTTCATTATATTTTCCTACTGCATTTTGTTCCATTCGTGATTATTTCCTTTTTTTGTTAATTTTATTTGGTATCATCCATATATTAAAATGTTAAGGATTGTCAATATTCGGAGATTTAATAGTGGGTTCTATATCTATATGCCAAGTAGCTTTATTTCATCATGCTTTGGCAATACGATTAATGTATAACATTATACATGCCACCTTCATTTATAATTTTTATTAATATTGTTATTTGAGCTTTTTGGATAAATTTTGATTCAAAGGTACTACATATATATATAATGTGTCCTAAAAATGACTGGCTGTCCTAGGACTTTAGAATTCAATAACTCGCAAACGGGGACAGATATTTAAAAAAATCTTGCAAGAGGCTTTTTTTATTTTATTTTATTTTTTTTTTTTTTTTTTTACTGTGATCTCGAATTGGCGCTGCAAGCAATAGACGATAAATTCAAGCTGGATTTTTTGGCCTTCTTCTTTTCCCATGCCAAAAATGGAGATTAAAACGTATTGAGTGGGTCAAAAATCGAGCCTGGGCTTAGCACATATTACTCGCAGCGCGATGTATTGTTTGTAATTCGAACTAAATTCAAGAATCTCAGTAAAAAAAAAAAACTCCTAACACCATACATAACGCTGCTGTAAAAATTGTTTTAAATATCTGTCACCGTTTGCATGTTATTGAATTATAACCACTTCAGATCCGAAGCTAAAATAATAATAAAAATGCTTATTCATAGATTTTTTTCAGACAAAATGACAGAAAAGACACCTTTCCTGAAACTGATCCTTTAGGCGCTTAGGTTCAAAATATTTATTTAAGGTTAAAAAATATGGATCTAAAACTACAAACACACTTAAAACATCAATTTAACAACCATTAACCTAAATTAATGCAATCACAACTTTAATAGCGTTAAACAAGTAAATTATCTACATATCCTTAAAATTTTTTATTGAAAACGATTTAAGTTAAATACTTATGAAAATTTCTCACTTCTTAGTCATATTGTCTTTTGGGCATTTTTAGACACATTGCAAGCTCAGATGCAAATGGCATTTATTGTGTTTGGGAATCAGCTTAGATGCTGCCATTTATTCGTTTGCTTTGAACGCCAAAAACATTCCGCTATTAAGAAGTGATGTGAAAATGTAAAAAAAATCGGACATTTTAGTTTTTATAAGGAAAAGAACAGAGGTCCCCGTTTGGACACCCAGGGACCGAAGAGGTTAAAATCATTCAGACATTTTTAGGACACCAGGTATATGCATCGTAAAACAGTAAATTCCTTCTACGGTAAATAGATTTGTACAGAAATTTTTTTTATAATTTAAACCAAATTAATTCAAATAGAATGAAATTTCCAAATAAGTATTTAGAAGATGTTTAAATTTACAAAAATTACAGAAATCGAAATATGCAAATATCTCGAAAGCAAGATCTGCTGGAGTAAATCTAAAACTAGATTCTGAATCATTACAAAAAAATCGCATAAGAAACAACTAGTTTCGGTTTTGAGAAAGAACAAAAGATCCAATTTGTTAGCCATCTTAATCAGATGATGGCAATGATTAGTATATGCTAATTTTTAAATCGAAATGGTATTCTCTAGTTTCTTTTTTATTTTTAATAACTTACTTCTGTAGATTTTAAGAATTTCTTACAACAAAATACTTGAAATCTATTGCTTTTGCAAAATTTTAACAGATAAATATTTCTTATATAAAATCTTTAGCAGGATACATACTTATCTGCAATAATTCCCTTGCTAAAATACAATGACATATTTAATCTGGTCATCTTTGCAAAAGTTAAGATTTCATTTGCAAAAAGAAACATGTTTTGATGTGCACATGTATAACCAGGTCTGCAAGTAAAGACTATTTTTTTTTCTATTTCTACCACCATTAAAACAATAGTTTTAGTGGTTTATTTATTTATTTTTTATTTTTATTTTTTTTTATTTTTTTTTGTAATTTTCAAAGAGTGATTTTTTAGAAATAGTGGATGGGGAAAATGTAATAGAAAAGATAATCACCAATCACCAATAACACACTTTAGATAACATATTTCTCGAATATATTTTTTAACAGTGTATTAAAAAAAGCTTGTGGATGTACTTCTAAATACATATTTCCCAAGAATTTTATAAAATATGAAAACAATATCGTAATTCATTTATAAGAGAAATTTATAGATTTTGTAGCAATACAGGCGTTACTATTATGCTTAACACAATCATACTGATTGGTAAAGCTATCATACGAATTGAATTTTTCCAACTGAGCGAAAAAATGCCCAAGCTGGGGATCAAACCCACATCTTTGGCAAGTTTGTGTTAAAAATAATAGTATATAGACGTTTCTTACTAGATAGCCAATTTGATTTTATTTTATTGTGATTTTTAATTCTGTTGAGCTGTCTGCATAGCAGACCAGATGTTATTTACCAAATAACGTTATCTGAGCGAAATATGCTCGCCTGTTGTGATCCCAGGTTGCTTAAACAATAGAGTATTGGCAATGTAAGCTAAGGATCTGTGTTCGAGTCCCGGCTGGGGCATTTTTTAGCTCAGTTGGAAAAATTACATTCGAATGATTGTTTTATCAAGTAGTATGATTATGTTAAAAATAATAGTTTATCTACGTATCCATCGTTTATATGGAGTTCCTTTACTTTTGTTTATTCTGTTGAGCTGTGTACATGGCAGACCAGATGTTATTTACCAATAAGTTTATCTGAGCAAAATATGCTCGCCTGTTGTGATCCCAGGTTGCTTAAACAGTAGAGTATTGGCAATGTAAGCTAAGGATCTGTGATCGAGTCCCGGCTGGGGCATTTTTTCACTCAGTTGCAAAAATTCAGTCCGTATGATTGTTTTACCAATCAGTATGATTATGTTAAAAATAATAGTTTATCTACGTATTCATCGTTTATATGGAGTTTCTTTACCTTTGGTTTATTCTGTTAAGCTGCGTGCATGGCAGACCAGATGTTATTTACCAGTTAGGTTATCTGAGGGAAATATGCTCGCCGTTGTGAGCGCAGGTACTGAAACGGTAGATCATTGGCAATGTAAGCCAAGGATCGGGTTTCGAGGGTTTGGGCATTTTCCCGTTCAGTTGGTAAAATTCAATTCGTAATATAGACATTGCAGTATTCTAAAACTATATGTTCAATACTTTCGCCAAAATGTTAACTCAAACTTTCAGAATTTTATTACTGACATTATATCTGACAGTCGAAAATTTGCATAAATTCTTAGTAAATAGCTAAAATATATTAATTAAATTTCATTGTTATTCTATTTGATTCATATTTTGGACCACATAATACTAGTAAGGTAATAAGTTTGGTTCTTTGGTACCATGTTCATAAATATTTTAAATTCACAATTATTACAATCACAAAAAAATATTTTGTTTGTTATAGTTTTAAATTTAAAATAAAAGTATTTTAAAAGAAAATAGTATTTAAATTTTGGCAAATGTACTACATTATTTTCTAATGTTTAACATACGAAATCTACTTCGATAAGACTAATTTAAATTTAAATACGTGTACCATTGTCTTGCTTATATCAATATATATATTTCTTCATTTATTTATTTATTTATTTATTTATTTATGCATGGGCATACTTTAATCCGTTCTAAAATATGTTAAATATTTTAAAATGTAAGATCTAGTATAAAGTAAACATTTATACTATTTTAAATGGTATCATAAAACACAAAATAAAATCAAGAACAAAGGTAATATTTCCTTAAAATATTATAATAAAGTTACCAAAAAATTCTCTTACGAAGAAATAAGTACATCGTATTAGGGAAAAGCATTAAAAAGAATAATTTCTCCGAAGGATATAAAAAGTAGTACGTTAATCAATAAAATATAATTACCCGTAGCTCTTACAAGTATTTGGCTTGACCGGAAAAATAGTAAAGTACAAGAAAAAAAAATCCGGGAAGAAAATAATTAACAGTAAATCTCAAGAAAAGTGTTGAAAAATGCAGCATAGTTTATTAGGAAACTTATTATCACACAAAAATTGTCGCTATTTCTAATTTCATGCATCGTAATAATAATTTTCCAGTAACGACTAGACATATTTTTGGAGTTTCGTTTCTAGATGCTCTTTTGAAATTTATTTATAACTATTGCTTCTGCCTTTAATTGTTATCTAACGAATTGTTCCGTTTTTATCTTGAAAAGTAGAATGCTTTAATGAGTTATTTTAACGTAAAAATATTCAAAGTAATTTAATATGATTTAAATAAATTAAAATTTTCCTATCTTAAAAGAAACGAATAAGGGTTTTCAATTATTTTATTACTTATAATTCTGTATTAGTACAAAAAATGTAACATATATATTTTTTGAGTCCATACTAGTTAGACTTCGTAGCGAACAAAATTTCAAATCGTCAGCGTGTATTGAAAACTTGTTTTCATTAAATTGCTTTTTTTTTTTTGGTGGGGGAAAAATGAATTTTGTTTTAAAATAATAAGTATCAGTGTTTGATTACCTAGTAAATTTTGTAAAGACTCATGTTTTACATTTCATTATCACCATAAGGACAACAAAGGATAGATGGCCACAGTTTAGGCTAGATGGCCATAGTTTTAAAATATTGAAATAAAAATTCTTAGAATGGAAATACAAGACATATTGATGCATATTTAAAATTCTTATACATGTACTCATAATATTTTATGAAAAAAATAATTGAATGTTGAAAACAAAAAGAGTTAAATAAAATTGAAATTTAAATGGCAGATGACCATTTCTGCTTAATGCCGAGGAGAGATGGCCATCCAATACAAGAAAGAAAAAGATAATTTAAATAGCAAAAAATTAACACATTTCATATAATTAATCATGAAAAATATATAGCAATTTGTAAAGATGCAGTTATATGATGGAAAATGAGTGAAGAAAACTCAAAAGAACAAAATTTGAAGTATAATTTCAATACTTCACTTTTCGTAAAATCTCACCACATGCTTGACAAATGGCTTGATAATTTGTACACGTTTCAGGGAACCACTTCAGGTACTTTGTGCATTGTATCCAGATATTCGCTTTGGATGTGGCATTATATTGTTTTGCACAACCAACACAGTGATCATAATCCAATTCTATTTTCTCGGAATCTGTTGAATCTGATAATTTAAACGTCTTTCGTTTTCTTCGCTACTGGAATAGTCGTATTTTTTTTCTCGCGTTAATTATAGGTATTTTGCGTTAATTTAGTTTATTTATCAACTTTATCAGTTTCTGTTATGAAAGTTTCCGACGTTTTTCAGTATTTTCTAAAACAAATAAATTGCTAGGTCTTATATTATTATTATTATTATTAAAATATTTATATTAGTTAAAATTTAAATAATTATATCAATTAATATATTTATAAACTTATACGTTATATATTTATCTTAAATTTAGCTATATTTAGTTAAAATCATCACTATGTATAATTTTGAAATATTGATTAAAGGTGGCCATCTCTCCTGAAATTGAAGGAATTGATGGCCGCTCAATTTAAAGCATCAATAGCCGTTGAACGTCTTTGTTTTAGTCTTAGAAATAATGATTAGATTATATACGTGCATTAAAAGTCCATATAGTAAAAAAATATATATAACGTACATACTGCAAAACATTCAGATACCTAAGTCAAAAAAATATTAAACCACCTATTTAATTTACATTAAAATTACACTTACTTTTTATATTCGAAAAAGACAACTGCACATCGCAATAAATAAACTCGTTAAACTATTTCATAGGAACATTGTTTATATTGGAATCTATGATCAAGTTTTGGAGATATTTAGACTGGCCATCTCTCCTCTATGGCCATCTATCCTAGAGTCACCTTATATGTTATGTTTGTATACGTGTCATGCATATTTGATGTAAGTAATATTTGAATACAGTTTAGTTACGGTCTGAAAGTAATATAATCATATAATAATATAATCATATATAAAATAAACAGTTCATGTTTATTTTTAAAATGCTCGTGGTGAAAAAGATGAAAGGCGAATAGCATGCGCAGTTCGCAGAAACAAAAGCGCAATAACTCTACAAATTACAGCTGAAATCAATGAGATGCATCCCGAAGCTCCAGTGCACAACAAGATGGAGCTTGTAAAAAATGGGTTTTAGCAGCAAACGACCATCAAGAGTGCCTTTGGTATCACAAAAATAGGAAAAGGCCCTTGATGGGGGCAAAGGAACGATGAAATTGGTTACTTATGGTCTGCAAAAAAGTGGTGTCGCCCGATGAATCTCGTTTCCTGCTCCATCATGAAGATGGCAGAATCAGAATATGGGACAAACAGCATGATCTCATGGACCCCTCCTGCCAAATGACAAATCTTCAGGCCTATGGTGGCGGAATTATGATGTGGGGAATATTTTCCTGGAGTACACTGGGTCCCTTGATATCTTTTTACACAACTCTGGACAGCAAGCTTACCTCAACATCGTCGCTCATTTCTGGTTATAATGTTCCTTCATAGAGATGCTCACATTAAGCGAATAATGCACCTTGCCCGATTGGTCTTAAATTAGTTTGAGGAACGTTAAACAGAATTTAACCTGCTTACCTAGCCAGCTAATCCCCTGAACCTAATCCTATTGAGCATTTGTGGGACGTAGTCGAAAGAGTACGTCGAAGCTTGGAAACAGCACCATTATATCTGAAACAACTTACAGCTGCAATTATCTCATCATGGGCCAACATTCATCAGCAACCTGTTGAGTTGTACCAAGAAGAATATCGGCTGTGATCAGAGCTAAATGTGGATCAACTCGTTATTAGAGAGCGTCTCTAATTTTTTTGGACACCCAGTGTATGTATGATTAAATATGTTTAGAAACTTTTTATTTTTTAATTTCTGTAAGATGTTATTAATCTGAATTGCGATTGTCCACTTTTAGTAATTGAAATATCCTGGAAGAGCTTTGCGAATTTTTTACATATGATGATTTATTTTCCGTTTTAACACGAAATTTAAAAAGAATATAAGTTAAATCAGATTAATTTTTCAACTATTCAGGTAGATTCTCCTATAAATATCTTTATGCAAAGGAATATAGTAATCATAAAAAATTGAGACAGTCTACCGTTGTTCACAAGGTTTGTTTGGAGAGTTTTTAATGTTTTTGAATAAAAATAGAATAAAATATATTTAATATTAAAACGAATATGTATGTAAAAATGGAAAATATTAAAAGTAAAACTAGAAAAATAATTGAAAACTAGGTTAAATCGATATTTTGAGGGAATTTTATTTCAAGAGTTGTTTAACTGTTTAAAAAATAATTCCGTTTAGTATTTTAATAGAAATTCAATACTACATTAAAAAAGTTCTCAATACTTACTCGTCATTTTTATTATTTTATTCATTTTCTCAAACTTTTCATACTATATAACTTTGGATTTATTTCTATATTAATATATTTTAGAAAAAAAAATCTATAAGTAGTTTAAAACTTTTTAGACAGACATTTAAAAGCGGAAAAAATTAGAAAAAAAAATTATATATTTTGTTCTACTAAAAAGAGTTCGATTTAATTTAGTCTTAATAAAATTATTTTTAGCGGAAAAAGGCATTCTTTCTTAAAACTATTTCTTAATAATACTTTGAAAGCAATTTTTATCTTTTTCTTTCAGATAAATGATTATTTAATGCTTTCTGAAATTAAGGAAGGCTTTGAAAATACTTCTTGGAAGAAAAAGAAAATAAATATTATTTAGTTTTTATTTATTTACGAAAAAGTTTAATATGCTGGTTTATTGCATAGAATTCTGCAAAGATCTTTAACATATTTTCAATTGCAGTTGGTTTAATAATGATATTTAGTTAAAATAATATGCACTGTTTCTAAATTTACACATGTTAATACTTCAAGAAAAAAGAGACGATAATTCACTTTTTCGTGATTTTTATAAAATATAGACTTTCAAAACAACTAGTTTTAATAACAACTAGTTTTCCAACGTAGTTGTAAAGAGTTTATAAACTTCCGTTTGTTTGCCCTTTCTCCGGAACTGGATGAAATTTGCATATGTTATTGATGCTTTGAGCTAGCGGCACGATCGCTATTGAAAATTAAATTTGTAGCATTTATACTTCGTTTACAGAGGTAGTCAAAAGTATTCCGTCGCGTTATGTTCAATGAGAAAAAAAATCGTTTCAAGTGCATTTTAATGGCGATACACCATTTCATATATAATGAAATTGTTTTGAATTTCTGAGGACCTTTAAAACACGCTTTCTGTATACTACGGGGTGCGAAGAATTTATTGTTCATTTTCAGAGTTCCACACAATGATTCCGCTACATAATTGTCTACACGGAAAAATTGTCTGCAGTGTATTTAAATGACGTTACATTAATTCAAACATAATGAAATTTATCTAAATTTTTACTGAGGCGCGCTGTTAGTTTTTGTTAGCCGGTATCAGTGCAGACCCAATATACATTATACTGAATTTAGGAGAAGTCTAAAATGGTTCATTGGAAATTACCCGAAGGAAAATTAGATGTTGGTTTTATAATACAGTGAAAAATCGTTTTATTGGTGACGACAGTTCTTTATTAAACTTCAATCAAATCAAAATAAAACTTCATCTAAAGACTTTTAAAACAGTTTTGAATTGGTTTTGATTCAGAGCAAAACTTGGATAAAATAACTAAATAATCGATTAAATTTATCTTCTGTTAAAAAAGATTAAACTTCATCATAACTGGAGTTGTACTCTATTCACATAGTTTAAGGATAACCGACTTAAATAATACAGTCTATAATGAAATGTCTTACAGTGAAATATTAAAAACCAGTGCTTCAAAAATTCTAAATTTTTTTTTATCATAAAAAAAAATCATTCTTAAAATTCTTAAACATCGTAAAACTTAAAACGTTCTATTTCAATTTTAATTTGATATATTAAATAAAATAACTAAGTTTGTCTCATAGACTTAATCAAACAAAACTTAAAATTAAACGTATCGAAATCATAACGACAGAAAATTCAAAAGATAGGAAATGTAGCGATTACCTTTTAACATTGAAGGACATTTGTAATCTCGAAGAGATGAAACAGGACGATTCCACTCCCGCAAGAGGATGGGTTCTGGAATTACCGATTACGAAATGACCAACGACCTCTATGAGATGCAAATGCTTAACTCCCGATACTTTTAAATTAAGGCTCCGCTGCACTAAAACTCCCCGATCGCGAAATCCCATGTTAGCCTATGGAAAAAATTTGAAGCGTGATGACTCATTATCTAATATAATTATTCAAATACCGTTTTCACCATCAGAAAGTAAACGTCAGATACCCATGATGTGAGTTTTTAAAAATTATCTCAGTAAATTTACGTTGACATTTTTAAAAAACGCACATTATCGGCATCTGACGTGTACATTCTGATAGTGAAAACGGTATTTTAATTATTATATTAGGTAATGGGTAATCGCGCTTCAAAATTTCCCCATGGGAATTCGCGAACGAGAAGTTTCAGTGCAGCGGCCCTTGAATTTATGTTTTGCAAAACAATTAGTATTATAATTTAGGTAAAGACATTTTTTTTGTGCTTTAAACATAAAATTATAATAAAGAAAGCTATTAAACACAAAATAAGTTTATATAAGCTTTTAAATACATATTAGCTGTAAGTGACAAATAAAATTCGCTGATTAGATATCAGTTTTTTACCGACAAGTATGGTATGCAATGCATTTATCGTTCATTTACAGAGAAACGCAAAAGAATTCGGTTACAGTATTGTCTATGATCGATGATTACTGGAATTGTCTTTTCAACCCAAGTTAGCTTTTTTAAATTCAATTAAAATTTTGGTTTGTACGTGGTTTGTATCAATTATATTTATCACATACAGGACTATACAAAAAATTAGATTACAATTCCGCTTATTAACGGAAATTGCTGTATGTAGATTTTTAATGTGATACGTTTCTTAACTGAAATAAATTTATTATACCATGAGGAATATATATAAATCTACAGCTCATATACAGGGATACTTAAAAGAATTTGGATATTTTTCCGACCAAAGATGGTAATTGCTAAAATTGGATTTGAATGCATTTTCCAAAATCCTTTTTTACTTTAATAGACGGTGAAGTTTCGTTACAGAATTTTGAATGTGTAGGAAAGTTCTTCATAATCTATGCTTGACTCGGGATTTTTTTTTTCTTGTTTATTATTTAAGATGATCTTTTAAAATTGAGTTAAAAAAACTTACATTTTAATGTCTGAAGAATTGCTATTAATTTATAAAATTGAAGACATAATAAGTGTTTGTGCATTTAATAAAGTGCATTTATAAACTTCCGGCCATTATCTTCACCAAAAGTTTAGTTCACTTTACTGTAATCATCCTTTCTAGATATAATGTATTTAAACTTCTAAGGTTGATATTTCAAAAAAAAAAATGAAGCTTTTAACAGAAGTTTATGCATTAATTCCGAAATTTATTATAGTAATTAACTATTGTGCATCAGGTAGAATTTTTTTTTTGCACCAAAGAATGAGATTAGTCTTTGTTTTTCATCAAGTTTATTCAAAAGTTGTTTTTTTTATGTAAAACAAAAGAATGGCTGATAATGACAAAGATTTTTACATTTCGGGAATAACAGTTTTAAGTTAATGATTTTTAAGAATTTTCTTTAAGAAAACTTCTTGGGTAATATTTTTTTATTTTTAAAACTGTTTTCAAAGATTGAATATACAATTTACATTTTCATGCATGAACTGATATTTTTTTTCTTTCTTTCCAAGTTTTAGTTTTTTTGTATATTTATTAAATAAATTCCAATATTTTTTTTGAGAGATTTTTTGAAGAATATTTTTTAGACTGGAAACATTGCATATCTCAAATGTGAAATAATAATATATTATGATTATGGTAGAATATTAATAGATTATTGTTTATTGATATAGAGGGTTAATTTAAATCATTTTTGTTACGATGAATTGTCTTTTGATTTCCCATAAGAAATTTTCTGTAGCACAAGTGCAATTAAAATCAATTATAAAATTTATTTAAAAAATGCAGTCACCATGGTTGATAAACTCTTAGAAAAATATACGAAGTAACTCACAAAAATATAATAGATATCTTATTTTAATGTAAATAGATAGAGAGATTACCATTTAAGTAACATTATAGTGGGCATAGCCTCTTTTTGTCTTCTGTACCCTATCACCATTCATCAATGGACATTTCATTTCATTAGCATTAGATTATCTAATACTAGTGTTTGGATAGAAGAACGAAAAACTATTTGAACAAATTAAAACTAAAAGAATTCGGTCAAGGAGTCTCTTGGCATTGTTGTTGGTCACAATTTTTTTTAACCCAGTAAAAACATTTTTACTCGTCACTTGCCGAATGATGACCGATATTTTCAAAATAATATACAAATCACATGGAAACGCTGCTTGCATTTAATAAAATGCTACACAGAAATTTGTTTGAGAGTTTATTGATAAAAATATGAAGTATTTGTTTAATTCCTATTGGTTATCAGTTATAAATCATAAAAAACAACATGGGAAACAATCGAATTGATCAACTGCATTGCTTTATTTTTTTAAATCATACATGGTGTATTCACAAAGTTTTAAGACTGGTCTGAGAATACACATTTTATTAAACATTTTTGTACAGTGAACTAAAATTCCTCGAAATTTGACCGTTGGACATCAACATACCGCTGCTTGCAACTTTTTCCATGGTTCATAGGATCTCTAGAAGCCTTCGTGAACAAGGCTGTTAAGGGACTTCCTAGAAGCTGCCTAGATCGCTGGAATCGTATCGAAATGCTTCCCTTTTAGGTCTTCCTCGATCCGGGGGGGGGACAATAAAAGGTCGATGGGAGCGAGGTCGGAACTGTAGGGGGCTCGATCCTTCAAATGGTGGAGCACTCTAGCGTAAAACGGACCTTACCCGGCGCTTCCGCCCAGACATCAGAGAAGATTGGATTGTTCACCACGACAATGCGCCCTCTCACACGTCACTTGATGTCGCCAAAGTTTAGGCTAAGTTTAACGTGGCAATACTCTCGCAAGCCCCCTACCGCCCCGACCTTGCTTCCAGCGCCTTTGGTTTGTTCCCCCGGATCAAGAAATACCTGAAAGGGAAGCGATTCGATACAATTTCAGCGATCCAATCAGCTCGACGAGGTTTCTTAACGGCGTTTCACGCGAAGGCTTCCAGGGAGCCTATGAACTATGGAAAAAACGCTGACAGCGGTGTGTTGATGCCCAAGAGTCATATTTCGAAGAATTTTAATTCGCTGTACAAAAATGTTTAATAAATTTTGTATTATTAGACCTGTCTTGAAACTTTGTGAACACACCATGTATATTGAATAAAATCCTGCATAATTCTCCATTACATTTTTTAAAAAGAACATTATAAAATAAAGTATATATTAATTATTTTAATCGCAGAACAAGATTTTTGAAACATACTATGTAGATAAAAGATCTTTTAAGCACAAGAAACATAATAACTTAGAAGAAATACATTCTCCATTTATTCCAGAGTTGAAAATTAGAAATTGAGTACTGTCACAACTATACACTGGGGAGTTATCTAAAACGCAGGCATAATGTCAAGGATGAATATTAGATTAAAAAAATAGATGACAGAAATTAAATAAAAAATAAAACGAATAACCTAACAAGATTAGGTAGGTACAAACAACAAATTTCTTCACTTTGTAATATTGAAAAATAGAATATTTTTAAATCATTATTCAAATATGAACAGAGTAAATAACAGAGATAAAGAATTGACTGCTATTGACTATTAATGTTAATCTGGGATAGAAAAATCCGCTAATATTTCAGACATATATTTGAAAGTGCAAGGAATGATTACAGATGCTAATACATATGGGAAAATGAATAACAGCTATTGAACCAACAATGAAACTTTAGGGATTATATTTATTATATATATATATATATATATATATATATAAATCCAAGAATTTCTGTTAGATACGATTGGTGTTACGAAAAAAAAATTCTAGTATTTCCTCACATACTGAAAGAAATAATTTTTTAACAAGTTTCAGTGTAAAAAATTTAAGATACTAAAGAAAATAAAAGAGCAACAAAATTTTAATTGATGAAGATCGTTGTAAACAATGGAGAAAGAAATGCCAAGCAAATATTATATACAGACATAAAAAGTTAATAAAAGGGTTAAAAGTCCCTATCATGTCAATGCCTCCATTAAAAGAAAATGAAGAATAATAAGGAAATTAAGAGAAAATAAAGTTACCGTTTTTGTTTTATAACTTTCTACTTCCATTCTTTTTAATAAACTTAATTAATCCAATGCTTTTTTTTCTTTAATTTTAAATCTTTTAATCTAAGCAAGCTGTTTTTAATCCTGTCGTTCTTAATAATTTACAAACGGATGAAAATATTTTCAGAGACTATTTGACGAATGTTAATACATTAATGCAATTTTCAGATTTTTTCTTTTACAAAAAATTAAATAATTTATTTACTTGTAAATAGAAGCCATTAAAATAATTAATATGATAAATATTTGTGACATACTTTATCGCACTTCTTTGATTTATGGCTTTACGTTCTATTCAATCTTCTAAATAACTTCATAGTGCTGTAAGGAATGTTTCTCCTTAACAAACTTAATTGAGAATATGATGTATTTAATGCAAATAATTTTCCTACGCAAACTGTAACTCCGAGTGTTTCAGGAGGATAACTTTTAATGAGTATGAAAACAATTTTGGGAACTATGTTTGTGTAACTTCTTAATAAACATCCGCTAGAATGTATAACACATGCATGTTTTAATTAATGGAATGAGATAGTGAATTAATTTGTAGTATATGATGTTTATATGCATTAATGGAAATTATACATTCATCAAATAATGAAATTTAATGATTTACACATACATGTAAATAAGAAAATATTTATTCAATTCATAAAGTGCGAAATTATTAAAAAAAAAATACTCGATAAAATTTTATTTTAATTCAATAAAGATTTTTTCCGGAATAATTTTGTATAAATATAATAAAAGTTTAAAACAAAATCAAGTAAAAATAATGTATGCCTGTTTTTTTACTTGAAAAGTTAACATTAAAAGGCATTTTTTAAAAAATGCAACGTAAATCTCTAAAAAATGCGATTTTTCTTATCATATATTGAATCAAACAAAATTATTTGGAAATACACAGACCAGGATCAGATAAAGATTGATAAGGAATTATAGAAATATTTATGCTTTTATGAAAATTAAAATGCATATTGAAACCAAAACCCGAAGCTTTGCTTGAGTAGTAGTTGAAGTAGGCCAAATGGTATTCGTGTGTACTTGAAATTGATCATTAATTAACAAATATTATGAATAATTCCGTCTAAATCGTGTTTTTGTACGTATTTCACCCTATAAATTTTCGATTTTTATTAGAAACTATTCTTAGCGAGCATTTGTATTTTAAAAGTAACAGGCATGCCAAATATCAAGTTTCTAGTCCCTTCAATATCACAAACTTCGCAAGATTAGAACTTTAGTTTCTCCTCCACCCTTTAAAACTTCGAATTAAAAAAAAAAAAAATTCTGTGCGTATATTTACGTGCTAAAGATAGCAGGCATGTGAAATGTGAAGTTTTTACAATGAACAATTCCATAGGATTCGTAATTAAGAACGCTTCTACAACAATTTCCGCACATTTCACCCATCTAAATTTCGAATTTTCCTTAAAACTGTACTGTGCATGCATTTACGGTTTACAATTATATGCCGTGTGAAATTTCGAGTTTCTATCTGTAACAATTCCATAGAAATCGCAATTGAAACGTTTTTAGACCAATTTACGCACATTTCACCGTTTTAAATTTTGAATAATGAAAAAAGACTTTTCTCTGCATAATTTTATGTCTGAAAGATAGCAGTCATGCAAGTTTCAAGTTTCTATCTTTAACAATTCCATAGAAATCGTAATTTAGCGCGTTTGTAGACCGCATTTCACCCTTTTAAATTCCGATATTTATTAAAAATGTCTTTAAAGTAACAGTCAGGCCAAATTTCCAGTTTCTATACCCAACAACTCCATATAAAGAGTAATTCAGAATAATTTAAAAACAATTTCCACTCATTTCGCCGTTTTAAATTTCGAATGTTTTTGGAAACCATTTATAGTGAGCATTTGTATCTTAAAAGTAACCTCCATGTCAAATTTATAGCTCGTAGTCCCTTTAGTTCACAAAAATTATAACATTTTTTCTTTTGCACCATTTAAAAATTCGATTTTTTTAAAAGCTCTTCTGTGCGAGCAGGTGAGTCTTAAAATTAGCGGCCATTTAAAATTTCAAGTTTCTATCCTTAACAATTGCACAGATATCGTAATGCAGAACCTTTTTATAACACTTTTCGTGCATTTCTCCAATTAAAATTCCAAATTTATTTTAGAAATCATTCTTAGACACCATTTACATCTTAAAAGTAACAATGCCAAATTTAAAGTTATTAGTACCTTCAGTAACCACAAAATTCGCAAATTTTCAAAGTTTTTCACTACTACATGGCCTTTGAACTAATGGCATGGACTTAAAGTATAGCATTTATGTGAGAAGGGACTGTCAGCGCCAATGTGCCATTATTACTTTTGAAATCGGTTGCACAGTTCCAGAGATTGCCCCTAAATAAACAACTAACTAAATAAACAAACAAACAAACGTTTGCAAATTTGAATAAGTGCAAGTAGTAAGTCAAAATTACGTCCACTACTAACCATATCACAATATTAAAATATTTATTTGCTTAAAATACGTTATAAAAACACATCAAAAGTAAATTAAAAATCAATGTTTACATGTTTCAACTCTTTTACTGAGTCGTCATTAGAATGTATAACAGAAAATTACAAATGTATATGAAAAATGGTAAAAAACCATCGAATAACAAGTAATCATATAACGCGCCCTAAATGTTCGCGATTGCCAGTGTTTCTTCTATGTCGCGACGCCGTACGTTGTCCAACCATTCAACCCATAAATTCGGGATACGAAAAGATAATGTATCGTTACAATCTCCTGAACCTCTTAAATAAATTTGAATGGACTCTCTTATAAATAATTGTAAATAAAAATTAGACCTGTAGATTATTTTACTCTCGTTAAAAAGCATGTCAATGTTTTCTATTTGATTTAGCCTGGATAAAGCAGTATTATCTCTATTATATTTTATTTCCGCTATATGTTCTTTACACCTGATATTGAATTTTCGTTGAGTTATACTTATAATGATTTTTGATTCCTCCCTCCCTAATAAATGGAATCATATAAACTCTTGAGAGGTCATCTCTATTAATATGAGATGTAAAGAACATATAGCGGTCATAAAATGTGATAGAGGTAATACTGCTTTATCCTGGCTAAATCAAATAGAGATCATTAACATACTTTTTAACGAGAGTAAAATAATCTACAGGTCTCATTTTTATTTACAATTATTTATAAGATAGTCAATTGAAATTTATTTAAGAAGTTCAGGAGTTTGTAACGATACATTATCTTTTCGTATCCCGAATTTATGGTTAATTGGTTGGACAACTTACGGCGTCGGGACATAGAAAAAACACAAGCAATCGCGAAAATGTAAGGCGCGTTATATGATTACTTGTTTACATTACTTCTGTTTACTGAAGACAACTCAGTAAAAGAGTTGAAACATGTAAATATTGATTTTTAATTTACCTTTAATGTGTTTTATAACGTTTTTTAAACAAATAAATATTTTAATATTGTGAAACGTTGCATGCTTGTAATATTAGTATAGATTAAAAAGTAAAAAATTTCGATGTATTAGTTTTAGGCTATATGAATAAATATTTAGTGTAACCGATGAAACAAGCATAAAATTTTTTAAATATGATAACTTTTAATCAGAAACTTAGGAGAAATGTAAAAAAACTTAATAAGAATGGAATTCATTTTGAAGAACGTACGTCAAAAACAGATAACGCATCTTTTCAATCTACAAAAAATAAAATCCCTTAATCAAGTTTGTAGTTCGTTACATTTCTCTGAGAATTTGTTTCGAAGCTATTTTCTTCTTTTGTCATTAAAATCCAGACACTTTAATTGGCAATCTATGATTACAATCAACAGAGTCCCAATTACGCATAACTTTATTTCTTCAGCATTCTTTTGAAAAGAAGAAAAGAAAATGGGAGATACGTGAGATTTTTTTTTACTTCATTTTCTATAAATAAAATAAAAAGATTTTTCCAATCTCAATTAAAAAATAAAAGGATTTTAATAACAATTTCAAAATGTTTAAAAAAATCATTTAGCGGGTTTGGTGCCTAGGATGTAGAAATGTTTAAAAGAAAGAAAATGGGAGATCCGAGAGATTTTTTTTTTACTTCGTTTGCTATAAATAAAATAAAAAAGATTCTTCTAATCTTAATTAAAAAAATAAAATGATTTTAATAACAATTTCAAAATGTTTAAAAAAATCATTTAGCGGGTTTGGTGCCTAGGATGTAGAAATGTTCAAAACAAAGAAAATGAGAGATCCGAGAGATTTTTTTTTTTTACTTCATTTGCTATAAATACAATAAAAAGTTTCTTCTAACTCAATTAAAACAATAAAAGGATTTTAATAAAAATTTCAAAATGTTTTAAAAAAACATTTAGCGGGTTTGGTGCCTAGGATGTAGAAATGTTCAAAAGTGTTATTCTATTGTTACATTTTTAAATAAGTTAATTTAAATCACAAACTAATTATTTATTATAACGCTTAAAATTATATCTAGTAATATAAATATTTACATGCCAGAAAACAAATTGGAAATTACTTTTTTTCAATCTACTTTATTTTATTTTCTATTGACATAATAAAACTTATTTATATTTTAGTCTCCTTTCAAAAAATATTTTTAGAAATTAAATTTTGCTTTAAAAAACGTGCGTAAACAGTAAAATATTTATGAGAAATTTAGTTATTCTTAATTAAAAAATGCGAATATCGTTTAATATTTTACAGGCATTCATTTGATTATGTTTCATTTTTCTCTCGGGAGAATTCATTTCAGACTTACACCTAAATCTTTTATTACTATGTTCGTGTGTTTTTGTACTAAATTATACAGATTTTATTATGTCTATGACTAAGAGTTTCTACGTTGTTGTGTTTTTGTACTAAATTATACAGATTTTATTATGTCTCTGACTAAGAGTTTCTTAGAGTTTTTATAGTCTATGTAGTGTACATTAATTTATTATCATAAAAAAAAATACATATACATATGAGTCTCTTTATTTTTCTCTGTATATATTTTTTATTGTTGAACATAAATACTTTAGTACATAAAAAATTGCAAAGCATACAAAACACACATTTTCCTAAAACAAGCATGATATAACTTTTAAAATAAGGATACTTTTAATCAGAAATTTGGAAGAAGTGCAAAGACCGTAATAAGAAATGTTGTCAATTTAAACAATGTAACGTCAAAAAAAGGTAACGCATCTTTTCAATTTATAAAAAATACAATCCCTTAATCAAATTTGTCGTTTATTTCTTTTAGAGTTATTTTCGAAACTATCTTTTTCTATTGTCATTCGAAGGCGAACACTTTAATTGGCAACTTGTGATTGCAATGAACAGTCACAATTACAAGTCACAACTTTATTACTTCTGAATTCTTTTGAAAAAAAGAAAAAGGGAGATAATATCATAAGACGAATCGCAATTTTTCACTTTGATTCAACATAAAACAAATAATGTGAACATTAAAAAGATCCACAATCTTACTTAAAAGGTAACTAAAGTAATGGAAAAGATTTTACAAGTTTAAAATATACATTTTATTTAAAACTTCTTAGTACTTTCAAACCTTCCAGGCTCATCATCAGAGAATATCTTAATAACTAATTGTTGTTTATTTATACAAATACGTCACAAAAGTAATTTTCAAAAATAATTTTAAAATTTTCAAAACAAAGTGACGTATTTGTATAAGTAAACAACATTTAGTTATTAAGATATTATCTGATGATGAGCCTGGAAGGTTTGAAAGTACTAAGAAGTTTGGAATAAAATTTACATTTTAAACTTGTAACATCTTTTTCATTACATTAGTCGCCTTTTAACTAAGATTGTGGACCGTTTTAATGTTCACATTATTTATTTTATGTAGAAAAAGGAAATTCGAGATATTTTTTTTTACCTTGCTTACGCATAAATAAATTTAAAAAAAAATTCTTCTAATCTCAATCGGAACAATAAAATAAAATAATGTTAATGTCATGTAACAAATAATTTCAAATTCCAAATTAAAAAAAAAATATATTTAACGGGTTTGACGGCCAGGATGTAGTAATATTCGAAAGTGTTATTCTTAATGTTACTTTTATACATAAAATATTTTAAGTCACAAGCTAATTATTTATTGCAAAGCTTATAATTATTTCTAGCAAGACCGATATTTGCATGCCAAAACACAAATTATACGTTTTTTTGTTTGTTTGTTTTCTAACATTCTTTATTTTACATTAAAAGGGAAAAAGTTATTTTTATTTTATTTTTAGATCTTCTTTCAAAAAATATTTCTTAGTAATAAAATTTTAGATAAAAGATAATGTGAATATAATAAAAAGGGAAAAATTGGGATAAGAAAATACACAATTGTAATTTTGTGTTTATAACTGGTACACACTTTAAAAAATACTCTGGACACACAAGTTTTGAAATCATAAAAGGCGAGGAGAAATTTTACATACAAAATACAATGTTCGCAAGAAACGTAGAAATCTAAACGGAATAGAAAAAAGGGAAGTGTGTGCTGCTGTACAATTTGTATATGTTAATATTATGTGAAGTTTCTAGTATTGACATGGACTGTAATTTGCATCGGAAAGTTGACTTTTTAAATCAGTTTCTAAATGTTTTGTGATTTAGTTAATCTCTGATAAGTGATTATTTCTATTGCATCATCGTAGAAGTGTTCTGCCTCAACATTATCATCTATACGTCAACCAAAGTTTTCCGGATGGATTTAAAATCTACTTTTGCGAAAGTCACAAATAATATTCAACTGTAGCTCTTTATAAAGATATGCAATAACAAGTGTGCACATGAGATACAACTAATGAAATATTTCGTGACCGTTGGAGATAATTAAAGATTACTATAACACTTTCTTAGACATATTATGCTTGCTGATTCCGTTGAATGGCGCAAGATCTTGTAAAATGGTGCTCATAATAAGGCAGTTCCTCAATAGGAAATAACAAATTACACAGAAATATTTAATAGAATCCCTAGAAACATTTCCAACCCTTTCACAAGAGTATATCGAATTAATCAAAGTGCTATCAATGCTCAAGTTTTATTGAAACATTTTAATGTGGATTTTTTTTAACTTTGATTAGCATCTCAGAACCCGTGGTAGGCCTACTCTACAAAAAGATTTACTTATATGCTAAATCATGATATGTCGTCTGAAACTATTAAATATGACCATATTTAAAGAAAATGGTGATGCCAGTACTTGCATTGCTCAATCTGATTTATTTTAAAGAACGAAAGTAAAAGAAACAATATTATGCTAAAAATGTTTTTTAAATCTTTAAATTTTAAAAGAGGGCATAACCTTATTATAAACATATAAACTCATACAATCTTTTATTTGTTTAAGAAAAGTTTCATGCAAAATACATTTATAAACAAATAAACAACTTGACATATTTCGCTTTCATTACAGATAAAAACCATTACCATAAAAATTCATAATCAGTCAAGACAAATTACACCGGATAATGAAATATATAAAACATTAAACAAAAACCTAATTTGCAGAACAAATTAAAAAAACAAAATTTATTTCCTAAATTGTTTAAGCCGAGAAGGGGCAGATATTAAGATATTTCATTCAATTCGTTCTCCATTCAATGTTAAATTTTTTAACAAATAAGCTAATCCAATTGAACATTAAAAAATAAAAATGAAATTCATGCAATATAATGCTTTAAACACCTATATACTTAGATTCCGTTCAAATGAAATCGAAATAAATCTTAGACTTTTTTTAAAGTTTTGTATTTTGCATGTACCTTATCATATTATGTACAATCGTCATAAACATAATGCAAAATCTGCAGTACAAATAGATACAACTTAAAAATGGAAAAAGTCTAAGATTTATTTCAATTTCATTTGAACGGAATCTAAGTATATAGGTGTTTAAAGCATTATATTGTATGGATTTCTTTTTTATTTTTTAATGCTCAATTGGTTTAGCTTATTTGTTACAAAAATTTAACATTGAATGTAGAACGAACCCAAGTTTAAAAAATTTTATTTTTCCGTTGATTTATCAACATTTATTTATTTATTTATTTTTCTTTCTTTCTTTTTCTATTTCTTCTTTTTTTTTTTTTTTTTTTTTTTTTTTTTTTGCAGAGATAGATTATATTAATATCTGCTTTACCTTATAATATCTAGACAAAAGGTTGGTTTTAAAGTTCTTGTAAAGTTTATAACAAATAATTCTAGTAAATCAGAAGACAAAATTTTTAAAAGAAGATTCCACTAAATCTTTTTTAATAAGGAAACCTTTTTATAAAATGGTCTATTTAAGAATTGTATAAATTTTAGATATTTAAATTTGTAATAGAGCGAATCTTCGAACATAATTGCTTAAGTCTTTAAATTTAGTTCCGTTTAACGTATTTTTCTTGAATGGTTTGTAATTTGTTTTTTAAATTTAAAAACCGTATACATAAAACATAACATTAATTTTATTAATTAAGGTATTTATTGAAAGCAAAAACAAATTTTGCTGACAAGGAGAATCATAAATTAAATTTCAGTTTGCATATTTTACTGTAAGGAAATTCTTTTACATTGTATTTTAGTATAAAATATCTAATGCATTTGAGAAAGTTAATTATATTTCGTGAAGCAAAAAACGACTTTTCTGTTTTGACTTATTCATGGGCCTATAAAATAACAAAGGACTGTTAATCAGCTGTGAAGACATTTGGAAATTCAATAATTATGCTTTCAGATGAAAAGATTTCTTTCTCTATTTTTTCGCGATTGGGTTTCTACGATTTAATTATATTGCTACTGATTTAGTCACGCATTTTATTGCTTATGATTTTCCACGGATTTGAAAATATTAGTTTTATTAACAATGAATTGTGATAAAATTCCACATAATTTATTTTTATTATTGTTTCTAAGCAACATTTGTTACGAATATTTTAGAATATTTTCAATTATAATGGTTACAGTAAATTATTAAATTAATGATAGTTTCATAAAATAATGAATTTATCATTTACGTATATTAAATTAAAAAAAAAAATCTATTTTAAACAAACTTTCTCTCCTTACATTATATAAATGCTTTAGTCATTATTTTAATGTATAATTATTTATCGTGCCATAAAATATCATACTAAAATTACATTATTTGGTGTTTCCATTCCTTTTTAATGCATGCCGGATGAAAATCTTAAAAGTTAATTAATTGTCCATGGATAAATTATAAATAAAGACTCACCACAGATCATGTCAGACCTCTGATTGTGGATGAGGTCTGTTGATGTAAAGTTCAACTTCTTTGAAACAGACTTGGATTAAAATTCACATGAGAATAGACAGACGTGCATGTCTGGAGTTCAGTAAAAAGATATAAAGCCTAAAAATATATACAAATTACAAAGGTATATACGTGAATGAAAAATTTGAAAGTTTTTTACAAGGAAAGTCTCCTTAAACCGCATACTCTGCTAAAAAAAAAAAAAAAAAAAAAAAAAAAAAAAAAAAAAAAAAAAAAATGCTAATGGAACTATTCATGTATGTAATAAAGGATTTGTCAAATTTAGTGCGGAATTCAAGTAGAAAATCTGTATAATAAAATAAAATAGTACTTTCGAAAATTTGGCGCTAAAAGACGAACGCTTCACATGCTTTGGCGAGCAACATTTTTCCTCGCTAAATACAAGCGATTTTAATGCATTTGGAAAATGCTAGTTAAATGAACGTTTAAATGCGCAGTATTTATTGAATGTGAACTAAAACGATTAAACAGTTTCTTATTTTTTCTATAAGTTTATATAATATATACTAGTTGCTTGTTGCTACAATGTAATATATATATATATGTGTGTAACGTTACCCCATCTCCATTTTATTCAGAAATTTAACTGATATAACTGGTGTTACGTTACATGATTGTGTAATATTTCACCAGTTATACCAGTTTAAATTACACCATTATATAAGTTTAATTACTTCTCCATAAAACTGGAGGCAGCATGCTGCAACCAGGATTATGGAGTAACGTTACATAATGTTTTTATAGTGTGAAGTTATTTATTCTTACTCGGCTTCACTAGCTGAATAAGTTTTAAGTGTATTTTAAAAGTAACTGTTCGATTAAGAAATCTCTCCTTATACAATGCGGTATTGAATAAATCGTTTTTACCATAGAAATTAGTATCATAAGGTTATCTCCGACACTAACGATATCGAAATGAAATATGAAATTCTCAGAATCGGAGTTTAATTTTGAGTTTGAAGCAATTTTAATCCATATAAATTTTGTTCTAAAACGTAGAATACGCTCGTTAAATTTCATTATAGACATATAAACTTGCTGAAAAAAAAACGTAAAACATAAAATTATATTTATTTAAGTAAAACTTACCTAAACTAGTTCAATATAAAGAGCAGAAAAAGTTTTTCTTAAAGAGTATATTTATTATCAAAGATTATTTTATAAAAACTGCGTGGTCAACCAGAGATAAATCGCCAATAAAACGAAAATTTCATTATTTTTTTACGGATGCTCTATCGAGTTTCCGCATTTTTTTTAACATATATATACGCATCAGTAGAATATTCTGTAATGTTTTCACACTCCCAAAAATAATTTACTTAAAAATGAGAACTTCCATGTACTAGTATTTTTTAAGTACAATTGTTTCAAAAAGAAGTACATTGTTAAAAATAATCTACTTAAAAATGAGCATTTCTATGTACTCATATTTTTTAAGTACAATTGCTTCAAAAAAGAGCATTAATCTACTTAAAAATGAAAATTTCATTGTACTTGAATTTTTTTTAAGTACAATTAATTCAGAAACGAGTACATGATATTTTGAAGTTGTGTATACTTATACTTGATTTATAAATGTATGCAGAAATGAATACATATATTTTGTATTTTAACGTCTTATTCATGTTTAAGTCCTATGTGTTGAAAAATATGAGTTTTCTGATAAAACCTTTTGTTATACCGAATTGACAATAGGGATTTCCAAGCTTTTATTTATTAAAGATATGTCTATCTTTGTTATAATTATTAATTTATAATACACATTTTTCAAATTTATTTACAATTTCATTAGAAATGTTAAAGAAGAAAATTTAGTTTAAAAATTGTTTTATTAGAAATTAGAATATTTAAGAAAGGGAAAATTCATCTCTGCTGTTAGAGATCTTCTGTCGCTGATTCATAAAATGTGTCATTTGGAAGCAGCCGGTAACTATTCTTATAGAACAGTCAGTACAATACTGAGCTCCGACCTTGAGGACTCGGGTTCAAATCACGGGGCGGCTCATACACAAAATTTCAAGTATTAAAATAGTAAATTCGTTGGTCTTTACACCAAAGATTGTAGTTCTTCGCAATTAAAAATGGTGATTTGTTGGTTCTCTGTATTTTCGTTTTTTTTTTTTTTCCTTATAGTGTTTGTGTGTTTCTATACATACTTATTTTCGAGTCCCTGTATGTACTAAAAAAAAAAATGAATACATGCGTTTTTCAAATTTAAGAGTTAAGTACTCGGAGCTATTTTAAGATCGGGACGTGCTCAATAATTAGTACAATTTACTTATTTTTAAGAATAGTGTTTTAACAGTGCAGATTTTTCTTAGTATGTGAGACCTTCATTGTATGTGGGAAAACTAGTTAAATATTTAAATAGCAGTTCAGCATTTCTTCGGTGTACCTACACAGTAAAGAATAAAAAACATTTCCGAAAATATTACGAAATTTAATACAGTTTCCTAAATTTTATTTTAACCTCTTCTGAGTTACCCAGCATTTCGAAAAGATTCCTACTATATTCGGAAACATGTGAAACAAATAGATTTCCGTGATTTAAAAAAGCAATTGAGGAACAAAAGTTTCTTTTGCTACCCGTAAATTTCGTAATCTTTTTCGAGTAGTTTTTATTGTGTATTAACAGGTTTTTCGAATTCAAAAGCAATCATTTTCGGATATTATGAATCTCCAAATAAATATTTTTATTTTGATAAAGTATGTTTAATAGACAAATATACAAAACTAAATTAACAGCGTTAAAAAGGAATATGTAGTGTTAACTTGATCTATGCTTCTCTTGAATGAAAAAATTTTGTGACGCTGCTGAAAATGTTTTGTTTAGAATTGACGGCAACCGAAAAACTGATATTTCATGTTGAGAAGATTAATAAATACATTGTAAAATCTATTAGGAACCTTTCTAAAAATTATGAACAGCCAAATATAACTTTGTTTCAGAAATATTTATTTAAATCTAGAAAAGTTTGAAATATAAAGAAATGCTTTATGGAATCGTGGGTATAACAGAAAAGATTATATTATTTTTTGTAAGCCGTATTCAATTTTGTAATATTTTTGAAAGAATACAAGTCAATCGCCGTTTTTGTTTGCTATTCATTGGACAATTTTGGAATTATATTGTAAAATTTAGAAATATTTCTAAACATGTAACTTAAAAGTATTCCTTTAGTTATTTTAGTTTTGAGTAATCGTAGTTTCTTTAACTTTTCAATATTTATACATATTATTTTGAGCAGAAAAAATTCCACCTATAAGAAGAAATCTTTTCACCTGAACCAAGTAATTAACTTAAAATATAATCAGCTTTCAAAACTTATATCTACGTACTGATAAGATTGAGTATATATTTTCTCTATAATTAATTAAACATATTATTTATTCGATTTTACTAATTAACTCTAAATACAATTATTTTTTAAATAATAATCCCCAAAAAAAGTATATTGGTTTTTCTTTTAAACAAATGAAGTCTTAGCCAAACCATATAAATATCAGACAAAATAATGGCTACATTTCGAAAAATCTTTTGGAAAATTTAATAATGTATTTATAAAAAGTACCTAAACTTAATTACCTAATCCATTTTCTCTATTCTTCAAAATGTTGTGATTAATAAAAAAAAAAGAAAAAACCCTTTTTTATATGAATAAAAGCCACAAGGCAGGTATATTCTATCTGTCTTTAATGACTTAAAATAACTTTCATTTCAGTTGGTACTAGACATGTATTCGAAGGAAAAATAAGCAGTGTACAAAAAATACAGATGTTTCTTAATCTTGAAAAATAGAAAGTAACAACAATCGAAAATATACAATAACCACTTTCGAGTTACTAACGATTCCGTAAAATGGTTATTTATCTTTAGAAAAAAAATCTCAATACATTTTCAAGATTTAAAGAAGTATTTATAAAACAAAAAGTCTTCCGATGACACCGATTTTCGGAAACGGTTTCGAGTAGTTCTTATAATATATTAAACAGTTTTCTCACCTAGAATATAGATTTTTCGGATTCTATGAATTCTCCAGTAAATATATACATTATACATAATTTATATGACTACAGACATACATCGATAAAAATGTTTATAAACAATTAAAACATAATTAAAAGTAGACCTATGGATAGACCTTTTAGACTATGGATGATTCAATAGTAAAAAATATTTAAATATTTAATTAGAAAGTATACTTAAAAATTTTTGAAAGATTATTTTTTTAATGCAAATATAGATTTGTAATACTTGTTTAGAGATACTGATATTGTGGAGAACACAAGCATATTTTCAAAATTAATTTCATGGTCATTAAAACCTTTCATACTTATACGTTCAGGGTTATAGTTTATGTAACATAATTATGTATTATAATATTTTGAATTACGTTTTTTAGGTGTGTTCGTAATTATATAAATACGAAGCACCTACTGCCGTCGTTCACTCCGTCTGTCTGTCCGTCCGCATATAACAGAGCAAAAACTACCAAACCGAATGATCTGAAATTTTAAATATATACATTCTGTAAAATTTTGTCGAGCCATTCAAATTTTATGAAAATCGGATGTATAGTTTAATGACTGGGACAGTCAAAAGTTTTCCGTTACTTTACGGCCAATGGGAAAAATTATTGCAAGTGCATTTTAATGATGTTACAGCCTTCCGAATGGTCTGAAATTTTAAATATATAATTGTTTCAAAATTTTGTCGAGTCATTTGAAATTTTATAAAAATCGGATTTGTAGTTTAATTTCAGGGGCAGTCAAACTTTTTCCGTTACATGTTGGCCAATAGGAAAAAATTATTGCAAGTGCATTTTAATGATGTTACAGAATATGTAGGGTAGACCGGGGCTAGTTGGACAGCTTTTTCTTCTAATAATTTTAAAAAAATTACAATTCAACATTTTAAATTTCTTTTTATGTTACCACTATCAGTGTACTTTCAGGAAGAAGTAACAATAGTAAAGTTTGAAAATATTAACTATAAGTATTAGTTTAGAAGCTCAAATTGACACCAAGTCGCTTGGGCCAACCTGCCCGATTGCGGGGTAAGTTGGCCCACGTCAATTTTTAATGTTCTGATAGTGTAAAAGTTTAAGAAATGATCAAAATTTTACCAAATCTTATTTTTTATTTCTTTCGAACGAAAACACAATATAGCCTCCTAAATTAAATTAAAAAATTTCGTGAATTCACTAGATATCAAATTCACTTAAGTTTATCATAAATCCTCTTAATATTATCCACAATTTTTGCATTGACAAGCTTTTGATAGGAGCAATTCTTACAGCAAAAAGAAATTAAAAACAAAAAAAGTGTGTGTGGGGGGGGGGGGGGCAGGGAGGTTGTATAAGAAAAAAAATCGCATTTCCTTTAACCCTCTAAGTGTTTGGGGCGTAATATTCCGTTCACTAAGCTCCAGGTTTCACAGCAATACAAGCAATATTTAAGATAATATAATTCTATAGATTTAATGAATTTTAAATACATTGAAGAATGATTAATACTCTCAAGGATTACATTCATATTTGTAATTGAGTTTTTTTTTATAATGTTGAAAGAATCATATTTTCTTAGCATTTAAAACAAAATGCAAAGAAAACAACATTACAACTTTAACCTTTTGCAAGACGCTCGGAGGGTTAACCCGTTGCGGGCCAACCATGCCCCGTGCCAAATGGGCCAACTAACCCCGAATCGCCATTTTTATTTTTCATGACTGTAACGAATTATTCTGAATGTATTTCAATAAAAAAACATGCCCTACAATAACTACGAACATTTATTTTTCTTAATTATTATATATCAAAATCTAAAATGTAATTTACAAACAAATAAAAAACGATTAATTATAAGAGAGGGAATTTACTCACCTTTGCAAAATTTTGAAAATTCGCAATAATTCTTTAACGGACGCTCCGACTTCAATTGTGCTTATGTTGGAGGAGGAAAGCGAAGAAACGCATACTTGGCTTGACTGACAATGTTATCTAAAGCAAAGTTAAAAAAATATTGCGACTGGGCCAATATGCCCCTATGGCCAACTAGCCACGGTCTACACTACTTATGAAGTGCAAAAAAAAAAAAATATATATATATATATACATTCAGTCCAATATGGGGTGCAAAAAATATTTATAACACTAGTTATAGTACGAACGCACCACATTTTCCACGTTTGGCGAACAATTTCCAACTTGTTTAAAGAGAGTTGTCACTTAAAATAATACAACTATTTTAGAGTACGAGAGCCTTTAATATTGGGACAGGTAGAATCGCGGTTTCTTGAAGATTGCTGAGAAATTGGCTATCCCGATCACAAAAGATCCTTAAAGTAATATCTTATGAGAACATATTTGTTTTACAAATAAAGAAGAACGTGTAAGCTAACCAGAACGACTATTGTAATTACTGCCATTTTTCCTCTTTAATGTCGATTTAACAATTGTTGTTTATGAGAAATATATCTTAGATCTTCACAATACACATTTTTGTGATATTTATCTTACAAACCAATCTCTTTACGACATTTTAAAATTCGCCTTTATAGTAACAAAAACTTTTCAAATACTTCGTATTACAAAAAATATAAGAGAAGATTAAACTGAACTTTTTAAATCTCTATCCACGTTCGAGAATTTCCACGCGGGTAAATGCATGCAGAAATGCCTTTATGCATTTTTATATGGAATCTCTGCTTAAGAAAAAAATGATACGTAAAAGGTAAATTGGTAAACGATATATGTCTATGACAATTCATATGATATAACTTATATAATATAAGCTTTTATAAGAATAATGATGTAAAATACTCTTTCAGAGGTGGTATATATTATAAATGAGATATTATTTCTATTGTTAAAATATAAAATAAAAAAATGAGAATAAATGAGGTAATAATTTTAAAAATTACTTGCATAATTAAACAAAAAGTAAAAAAAAAAAAAAAAAAAAAAAAAAAAAAAAGCTTAACATTTTTGAAGAAAATTAATTTTTCTCGATTTTTAACGTCTATTCTGCAATTATAAATATTAGTCTGCGCAATTTTTCTTGTAAGAAAACAATTTTGTTTAATTATCTTTTAATATTGCCTTCTTTATAAAGTCGAGCTGAAACAGAACTGGAAACATTTTTAAGTGCGTTCTTAGTTATAAAATTACGTAGCACCTATAGTCGTCATTAGGTCCGTCCGTTTGTCTGTCTGTTCACATATAACAGCGCAAAAACTACGCAATGGAATGGTTTGAAATCTAATATGTATAATCGTCGCAGAATTTTTTGAAATCATTTCAAATTTTACGAAAATCGAATCAAAACTTAAAAATATATTATTAAAAATTCTCTTCATTCTATGAAATCCTACCATACGTGTAATTAATTGAGTGATAACACATGATAGGTAGGTAATGATACTATATCGCAATGGTGACTACGTCCTATTTAAGATGGAGTCATGTTATTTACGTATTACTGAATTTAATGTATAGAATCGTAATAAATTTTGTATTCAAGAATTTTTGCAAGGCTGTAATAGCTATTGCACAAAGATCTGTATATTTATATAGCTAGTTTATGTTCGAAGGCACCTCTTTTGCCACGTTCGAAGTACAATTTTCAATTTTTAAAGATTTATATGTGATAAATTTGCCTGCGGAAATAACATAAAAAAACGTTTTTGATACATCATAGATAGGTCATGGACATCATATGACATGAACATGGTTATTACGTATTTTACAACTTTTCACGTATTAAAATTTGCTTATAATTGACATACAGTTAGCTATATTCATTATTCTAAAATACTAAATCTATAATTTTTATAATATTTACATGCATTTGTTTGTATTTTAATGTGTGTACCTTTTAGCATAATGCATTTGTTTTTAATACATAATTTTTAATATATATCATGATGTAATTGTCCAATTTTTAATTATTTACATCCAGATTCATTAATATAGAGCATATTACTGAAACACACACGTACGGATTAATATTATATGCTATCTTCTTCATCTAAAAATGTACTTTATTTTCATAAAAAACGGCCTTTTATTTTCCGAGGAAAGATTTTTTTTTTTTAAATGTTAATAAAAGAAAATGCATCATAATTCATCATTCCAAAGCATAAAATTTGCCTGGAGGATCAGAATTAATCAGTATCCTAAACTTCAAAATTAATGAAACATTTGTTGAAAGTTTCATATCTTCTTTTTAAAATACTTAATTTAGAAGAGATAAATATACAGATACGACAAACCATTCAAGAAATTTGGATTAATTTTAATACTCTTATTATTTTTTGCATAAAGATAAAAATTAATCAGAACTATTAATATGCTTTTATTTTTTCCAAAATGTGGTATTTTGAATGTTAGTAACCAAGTTCTCTAATGAAAAGTGCTACAGTAATAAAGTACCATTTTATGGTGTTTACAAAATTGGATTTAAGCAGTGTAGAATTTCAACGCATTTGATTTTCTTATAAATAACTTATTTTTAATCAAATACAGTAGAAATGTCTACAATAATACTACATTCAATACGTGTACTGAGGAAATATTTTATTCAATGAAATTATTTATGGAATTTTTGCTTGTAATAGAGATATTTTGCATTAAATTCTAATATACAAAAAATATTAACGTCTCGAACCGTGCTAAACAATTTGCAGCCAGTGAGCAAGTTCCTAAGGCTGTGTATTACCAAAATGTAACCATCCCCATATTATTTATATATCGTAATAAAGCTTCAAGGGTGAGCAAAGATTAATCAATTGTGGTCGTATTAAGTTTAAACATAGGTGTCACGTTTGTCGGAATTACTTTTCGTTGAACGAGCAGTAATACATAATATGCAAGTTTATGAAGAAAAAACAAAATGTATTAATTCTTTTTTAAAGTTTAGATATATGTAACGTAATAATCTACTTTAATTGTATGTGAAATTTATATTTTATAGTTCTGCCTTCTTCCTTTCAAAGCAGTAGACAGCCTTTAATTTTTCTGCTTGAGCATACAGAACAATCTATACTCTTTACATCTTATCTTTTTTTAAACTATTTTCAATTTTACGATACACTTCTTTCGGTCATTTTCTTTGTGCCATTTAAGAGAATTACATAAAAAATATTTTAAGAGGCGAAAATGCCTCATGGCACATAAAACACAATTTGTAAAATATTATTTCGAATTCTACGTAAGTCCGAAGCTTGTCGACTTAATATAAGATCAGAAGGGTTCTTTGCTGTGGTGGCTGGAAACAATTCCCATCCACAGTTGGAAAATTATAGGAATTTTTTTGTGTAATCCTGTATATGATTTGTAGATTTGTATATTTTACTGCTTAGCTAAGAAACGCATAACCAACTCGTAACGTCCATTTCAGTATTTTCGGCAATAAGCAGAAATGTACTAAGATTCTTTTATGCAGCCCGGTATATGATGTACAGAATTTATATTTCTAGTTACATGCAATTTAGAAACACATGCCAAAATTATAAACTCACTTCCAGCAGCTATTGACCAATTACAGTACTGTAAAAGAATTCTTCTGCGTGTCCCTAGAAACGTACGATAAAATCTATGAAAACCAAATTCTTTAGAAAGTATCTTAATGTGAACCTCTTATGATGAATATAAATTTCAATATATTTTGAATAGCGTAACATTACTACAAACGAATTCACTGCGAACGAATTTTACCCATTTACCAGATTCTAACTGTATTCCTTTAAGTGCCTGTAAATCAAATATTAATGCTACACTTTTACTTTTAATCAGCGAACCTGCCATGGTAAAACTCAATTACATGGCAACCCTGGTATATTTACACGAGTTAGGGTGCGGACCGACAGAGAGACAAACAGACAAATCGAATTCATAAACAATTTTCAACTTTCTTGGAAATTCTTAAAAACAAAGTTTCTTTTTCTCCCGCTGATTTTCGGAATCTTTTCTGGGTACTTTTTATTGTCGTTTTTATAGCGCTGTACATTAGAAATTCTGTAAGGAAAGGTAGTAAATTTTGTTCCATTTTCTTCACACTGATATAGATGACACAATATGCGAATTAATAAGCTAAAAAACCATAATTTTCGAACATTGATAAAATGAAATGTTTTTCAAGAAAGAGAAAAATAACAAGGCATCTTTTAACAGCGAGCAAACATTTTCAGCATTTTTCAAAAAAGAAAACGATTTAAATAATAAACGCTGAACAAGAGCTAATAATTAAGTACAATAGAGCCTCTTTTATCCGAAACTCTTTCACAGAAACTCTCGGTTAACCAAAATCCATTTTTAAACTTTTTTTTTTTTTTTTTGTAGTATCACATTTTTTGTGTGCAAAATCCATTTTGAAAGCTTTTTTTTTTTTTTAGCTATCATATTCCTTGTGTGCAAGCGATCTTTTCCGAGCTATGAGTACATATAGATATCTTCAATCCATTTTCTTAGACTTCCTTTGAATTTAACTCCCGCAAGCGGAGTTGAACGAAGAAAACGAAAAAATGACCAATTTTGAAGCTTTCGAATGTTTTGCAAAAGGTTTGGCAAGGATGGAGCAGTAGAAAGACTATGATACTGGTTAACGAATAACAATAAAAAACTCCGTGATAGAGCTTCAAAGAGATAACAATCGAAACTGAGACAAACAAAACATTTTTTTTCACACCCTTGTGATATATGTAAAAGGTACTTAATTTCAAAATAAAAATTCAGGTAATTTATTCTTGTTTCTATTTTGCTATTGCTTTATTTTTATTAAGCACTTGTTGCCATAACAAAAAATATTGTATGTATTTCTCCTTAATCTTAAAATTTAAGCATTCTCGATTATCCGAAAATTTCGATTTTACGAAAGATGGTCGGTCCCAATTACTTCGGATAATCGAGGTTTTACTGTACTCCTTAAAAAGAGTGATTTAAAAAATATATTCAAGTGGAAAACAAATCGAGCGCTCTGCTACATTTTTTTTCATAGCAACACTTATATTCAAACTTTCTTTGTTTCGAAACACTTTTATTCATATAAAAAGGTCCTCAATTTACAGCCATTGATTACAATCAATAAAGCATGATTGCAGATAATTCAATTTCTTTTATGTCTGTTACTTTACAAAATAAAATAAAAATAAAATAGTTTTTGTTTTAATTAGATATACAATAGAAAAAAAAAATATGTAAAATCGGTAAAACAATTTCAAAATCATCATGTTACAATAGCAATGACCAACATTTCAACGAGTTTGTTTAATAATAAAAGAACTAATATGTCTACGGTGATTTTAAATTTTAATTATTATACGAATTAATTTTATAAAAAGAATATATATATATATATTAAAGCAACTTTTTTTTTCAATTTTGTCAAATAATATAACAATTTAAAAAAACAAAACAAATGTATGCTAAAATTATTTCCTTTTTCAACAAAGTATTCCATTCGGTTTTTTTGCGCTGTTACATGTTATGTAGAAATTATTTTAGACATCTTAATCTAATCTAATTAAATTAATATATATTTTTTAAATTTAAAATGAAAAATGTATGTTTTGTTGGATACAAAAACAATAAGTCGGAAATTGTACATCAAGCGTGGCAAATAAGGTGCATTCGGTACTATAACTTTTATTATAAATATTCAGATATTGGTACAATAGCTGTTGCACTTTTATGAAAAAATGCAGGAATTATAAATATTAAGGTATCCGTTAGGGTGGTGCGAAAAGAGTCAAGTTGATATTTCCGAGACGCTATAGTGCGGAAAAGTTGCGATTGGTAAATACAAGAAAAGCAAAAAAAAAATTCTTCAAATCGGACTTTAACTTCCGATCCCGCAAACCGCCTAAAAATTCCAAAAAATTGAAAATTTCCGATTTTTTCAGAATTTTTCTTTTTTTTACACTTATATATTTTTTATCGCTATAGGAAAAAATATTTGCATTTTGTACTGTTTAATAATAATAATAATAATAATTGTGTTTAGAGAATATCTTCCGATCGCGCAAGCTCAATAAAAATCGGTAAAAATTCAATTTTGAGTGATTTTCATGCATTAAGAATATAATCAAGTGAGGTCAGTTTGCAGTCTCAGGTTAAGATTTAAATGTTAATTGATAATATTGAGCATATTAAGTTATTTTTAAACAACCTAGAACTTACCACGAAGAGTTCGTTTCAGGTCTTAAAAGTTTAGTAGTGCACCCAACTGCCGTTAGCCACGTTGGAAAACAGCGCTGAAGTCGGCGTACGCGCTCCCACCTAGTCTCACCTAACTCCATAAAATTTACAGAAAAGTCAACTGGATTCAGATGAACTACATGGCATAGACTATTTTGACGGAAGAAAAGACGATACCCAAGTTAAAGAAAGTATTGCATCTAAACAGGTTCGTCGAACTATTAAAGAGGAACACTTTCCTGTCATAAAAGAACGTGACTCAGTTTATTTAGGCCATGTGCCTCCAAACTCCGGGACTGCTAAGGACATTGTAGCTTTCATAGTATCATGTCTTACTGAACAAAGGGTTTCACTAGAATACTTAGATTTGGTAGGCTGTGATGGTACAAATACCAATACTGGATAGAAAGGTGGTGCTATCAGAAAGCTTGAAGTTTATCTCTGACGACCACTGCAGTGGGTTGTTTGTTTATTCCATTTTGTTGAATTACCTTCCCGCCATCTTTTTCAACATTTGAATGTTGAAACTACTGGCCCAAGATCATTTAGTACCACCATTTGGACACAATATCATTGTTGTGTAAAGCTCTCGGTGGTAAATTTCCAATTGACTGATTGTGAAATTCCAGAATTGGACAGGCAACTGTTGAGCAAGGACTAAAGATATCTTCTTGGCGTAAGTCAAGCAATTAACAGTTACAACTTTCCAAATGACTTATTAAAGTGTGACTCCGGCCCAATTTCACATGCCAGATTGCTCACTTGTGCAAATAGAGCCCTTCGACTTTACGCGAGCGTGGAAAACCCATCGGATGCCTTAAAGCCATAGTGACATTTATTTTAAAATCTTACTTGCCAATTTGTTTTGAAATAAAATGCTGTAAGTACATTACAGACGGGCCTATTCATCTGTACAGAGCAATTGAAACATCTCGATACTTTCGTGACAACCTGAAGAAAGTGTAGTCTTTGAAACCGAACGAAACTCGTTCTTTGCTCACCGGAAAACCTACTGATGGCAATGGTCTTTTATAAGAGGAGGCACATAAGAGAGTCTGACTAGGGCTGTTAAAAGCCAGGCAGAATGTTTCAAAGGGTAAAGACATTTGAATCTTTATCACTCCTACAATCCAGTATTAATTGATTGTAATGTAGCAAAATTAACATTTCCACCGCTTTTTCGGAGATTAACCCATGAAGAAATACATTTCTTCGTTCAATCAGGTCATATCTCAGTCTGGGATGATAAAAAATTTCCCAACCACACGTAAGATGTCCAGCGGTGCATTAAATCGGTAACGGAAGTATCATTTAAGGTATTTGGTCCCCAATCAAGATAGCATCAGGGCCACACTGAAATCAATGTCCATAATACCAGACATTACCTCCAAATCGACAACTTTTAGACGCAACAAAGTTGCGTCTAAAAGTCAGACTTAAACAGATGACATAACGAATTGTATATCTTATACTGTCACGACACCAGTTTTTTAATACAGTGTTTTGATTCTATTATAACAAATTATGTATTTAAGTAATGTAAATAGCAAACACCCTCATTGGTTGGATGGAGGATAGGGTGTGGTTTGAACTCGAAGTGCAGCTACCTTCCCGTGGTGAGTTCTGGTTTGTTTAAAAATTATCAAATATCTAAACAAGCAAAGAGTTGTACATTGTACAATTTATATGCAAATATTAATATTGGAACGCAAACTGATCTCAGGTGATTATTTTCTTTATTCATCAAAATCACTGAAAATTGAATTTTTGCCGATTTTTATTGAGCTTGCGTGATCGGAAGCTATTCTTTAAACGCAACTGTTTATTTTTATTATTATTAAACATTACAATCTGCAAATATTTTTCACTATAGCGATAAAAAATATATATACGTAAAAAAAGAAAAAAATTCTGGAGAAATCGGAAATTTTCAATTTTTTAAAATTTTTAGGAGGTTTGCGGGATCGGAAGATAAAGTCCGATTTAAATAATTTTTTTTTGTTTTTCTTGTATTTACCAATCGCAACTTTTCCGCACTATAGCAACTCGGAAATATCGACTTGACTTTTTTCGCACCACCCTAGTATCCGTACACCTTCGGGAGTGATTTTGGAATTTTTGGAAATTTTCTTTTGTTATCCATTTTTTTATAATGACATTTACTTTAAAACTTTGAAAGAAATATAAAACTTTTAGCAATTACACAAAAATAATTTTTTAAGAGAAAAATAGTCAAAATTATGTCAAAAATTGTCATTTCCGCAAAACGTGATAACTGAAAAATGAAACAATGTATTGACATTTTGTAAATTGCATAATAAACAGAATAACATTCTCTAGGACTTAGACTACACACATTATAATCACGTCTCTATCTCAGATGATATGGCAGTTGTAATGAAAAATTCGCAAAATTTGTCTCAAGTTTGTCATTTATACCAGTGTAAATATAAAACTATTTAATATATTATCATAGGTGTAGTCTAATCCCTCAAAAGACATTTGTAAGAGAAGTAAAGAGAATTCCGTGGCATTTCATGCATAATTTTTTGTTTCAGGATGTTTTGCGTATCGTAAAAATCGGAAAAATTTCATTTTGAGGAAAAGCTAAAAATATCTTTTAAACACAATTCAAAAGCTGTAATAGCTATAACTTTAAATGGCCATAATTCGTGTTCTATTTTAGATGCAGACAAAATTTAAGCAGATTTCGATACATAAAAGATTCAAATTTAATATTCTTGCAAAAATGGAAAATCGATATTTCGATCGAACATTACGTTTTAAAGGTGTTCGGATACCTTAAATTCAGTAATACGGAAATAATATGACTCCATCTTAAATAAGAAGCAATCCTCATGGCAGCCTAGAATCATTACCTACCATGAAATATCATTAAATTAGTTATGTATGATAGTATTTAATTTAATGAAGAAAACTTTTATTAATGACTTTTTAAATTTCGATTCGATTTTCAAAAAATTTGAAATGACTAGACAAAATTCTGCAACAGTTATACATATTCGATTTCAAACAATTCGGTTGGGTAGATTTGCGCTGTTATATGGGGGGCAGACGGACAGACAGACAGACGGAAGGACCAGACGAAGGTTATAGGTGCTACGTATTTATATTTACGAACACTCCTAACAATCAATTTTACTCACAAAATCTTAAATAACCCTTGAAACAATAACCTTAAACTATTTACTAATGTGATATATGAAAAAGCTTAAGAAGATTTTTCATTTTTCAATCATTTTTATATAACATATTATAATATCTATTAAATATGGTAAAGAGAATGAGTTTTAATACAGCTACATGTATTATTAAATCATCTACAAAAAATTTTTCTTTCTTTTGTACAATACAATTGATTTTTTAGGAGTGTTTACACTTTTTACAACAACAAACTGAAAATATTTTCAAATCTTTAATAGAATAAAGCTCGAATGAGCAAAATCAATTAAAACAATACAATCAAAATTTGATTAAAACAAAAAAAAAACTTATCTTAATATATATTATTTAATTAAATGCAAAAGTTAGTGAAACTATTTCTTAATTAAGAAAATTTTTAATGAAATAAAGTGGAGAAGAATTTCCATTGTCTTTTGGTTGTATTATTTTTATCTCGTTTTTCGAAGAACCCGAGTTTGAGGAAAAAGATACCAAGAAATATCGTTTTAACTTAATGAAATTACTAACTGCTAGTAAAATACGCAACTTACTTAAATTTCAAAAGGGGAATGTGAGTGCCTGAAACAAAATCTACTTTTGAAATGTTTCATTTTAAAATTATTTGAAACATATATCACATAAACGCTTAAGTATTATATAAACAATAACATTCTTATGATATGATAGCTTTGCATAGAAATTTTACTGTAATATAAAATAAATAGAAATAAGTATTGAAGGGTTGTCTTAGACTAAAGTACATCTATATAAAATATTACTTTAAAATATAATGTAGAATTTTTTATATTCCTATAAGTTAGCATAATGAAATGTCTGCGTTAAAATCTTTTCGAAAATTTAAAACTCAATCAGATAATTGTAAAATACACAACACAGAGCACACCTAAATATTTTTTAAGTTATACACAAAAAAGTGGCACATATTTCCAAATGTAATAATATTTTTCGCTTATATCAGTCGTCAACAAATAATTGCACATTACCCTGGTAATAATATCATGTTGACAATATTAGACTGTCTCACGCTAGTGTTACTTTCTTATTTGTAAAAATCAGTTTAATGAAATGACGTCAAAAATATTATTATAAAATTATTATCCCTTTAACAAAACATTATCTGATAATCAGGTAATCAATTTCAGTATTGCAAAATTATTGTTCTTGAGTATTTGAATTTTCTTTTACCTATTTAAATTTTTATATTTGAAGGAAAAAATCACTATATGTTTTAAATGAAATAAAATTATTAAGAAAGAAATGTACTCAAAAATATATTTTATACCTATGACCGTGAAATGATTTAGCAATATACATTTTAAAATCAAAATATTTTAAAATAAACTGTCTTTTCATCAGTGAATGTCGAAAAAGTTACCTGTTATATTTGAAAACTAACATAATGCACCATTAATATCTAATTGCTGATTCCAAGAACAGTATTACTTCAAAGATTTAAATTGTTAAGAATTTTTGTAATTTTTTTCGTGATCTTTTAAAATCTGTGTGCAAAGAAATGAAAATTACCTTTAAGTAAATATATTAGACTTTTCGTTATTTATGTACCCTAAATTGAAGAAGGAGAAAAGAAAATTTATGAATGTTTTATTGCATAATTAAAATGCATTGCTAGAAACAACATAAATATTATTTAATGTTACGAGAAATTGGGGATGTTTGAACATACGATATATTTGTATCATTGCTTATATTTCATTTTAAAAAATCCCTTTTCTTGATAAGCACAACATTGAAGTATATTTTAAGACTGATTTAAAATTTTATATTTTTTACAGATATTTAAGGTGGTAATAAAAAAAAGGCCTTCTGGCCAGTGCCGGGAGGAAGAGGTAGCTTTCATATTCCTTATTTTTTAAAAAGCCAGCTTATATTATTCAAACACACGAAGATCAATTTAGTGGAAACCGATTATAGAAGATTCAATACTAATTTTTATCAAGACTAAATCATTATGAATGAGAATTTCTCGAAATTAGTCAGCCTTATCCAAGCTGCTTTTATTTAAAGTAACTTATATTTGGTTGCCAAATTCGGCGATATTTTGAAGAGCCTGCCATTTTAAGACAACATGGTGGATGGGGCTAACCAGTGAACTTGGTCGAGACCTTAGTAATTCCTGTGCACTCGCTCACTCACATCGGAATCGGTTAATATGTACGAGTGCTGTCGCAGGGAAAAAATCAGATTTTTCAAAATGTCACCCACATTAGAAATTCAAACTACTATATCTGAGCCATTTTTTAAGATAAGGACAAAACAAAAAATGCTCCGGAATCCTTATATCAAGGTCAAATACTTAAGGAAGAAACCTTTTTAAATTTCAATTTTTTTTTTTTTGCACCTCCCTTTAAATATAATTTTTATTTAATTTAATGGACGCCATTTTCAAACAAGATGGCGAATTAAGCTGGTTAACGAACTTGGTCGAAACATTGATATACTATCCACATGCCTTTTTACATCCAAATAGGTTAATAAATACGCGTGTTATCTAGTTACAAATATCAAATCGTTTCAAAATGTTAGCCATGCTAGAAACTCAAAGTGCTATAACTCAACCATTTTTAAGATATAGACGAAACAAATACTGCTGCGGAATCTTTGTATCAAGGTCAAACACATAAAAAAAACTTTTTCAATTTCCAATTTTTTTATACCTTATTTTAATTTTTTTTTAAATTGCAGCCCTTTTGAAACAAGATGGTGAATGAAGCTGGCCAACGAACTCGGTCGAGACATTGGTATTTACTATGTACACTAGGGTGTTTCAAAAGTAATGGGTCCGAAAAAAATTTTTCATTTTGATATTGCATACCCTTTTATTTTATGAAGTTTGATGATATAAGCTTATTTGTAAAATTTCTAGAAGCTAGGAAAAAGTTAAGTGACCTCTCAAAGCCGTCGAACTTTTAAAAAATTGGCATTCTTTTCGAAAATCTCCAAATTGATGTACATTTTTTCAAAAGCAATAAACAAAACAATTTTTACAGTAGGTTGAAGTTTGAATTTAATATTCTTGATCTCTTAAGGTAAGTTTTTTATAAGTGTTTCTTCAATGGCCAAGTAATGATTTGCTGATGATATTCTACTGTGTGATAGAGGAGTTGACCTTGATGCTCATCTTACACGAGTACATTATTGAATTCAGTGTCTAATAACGCGCGCATACTGGCACAGCACTTTTGGCACAATCATTTACCACTAATAAAGAATATTGTTTTTTCTTTTACAATATTATAATCTTTTATCTACAAATGAATCAGCATCGTTTTTTAGAAATTAACTGACAAATTTTAGGACTGTAAAAAGATTGATTGCTTGGCTGCAAAACCTCGTAGCATTTAACCAAGTTTCTTCTTAAGTTTTCTTTAACTGAAATAATTGCCTTTTTCTTTTCAATTAATACAGGATCTGAAAAGAGTGATAACCCAATCATGTTCTCACTTAGGTACCAAAGTTTTCTTTTATGTTTTATCAAGAACTTTTTTGCCAGTTCATTGTCTATTTTTTAAAAATAATTCCAGAAATTTAAGAGAATCAAATCATTCTAAGGTGCACTGCAGCTTAAAGGTACAGAGGACCATGCTTTTATATAAATTGTCGCGATAAACAGGTGCGTTTTAATACACATACCTCATATTTCATGAAGTTGAATTGCTCACGAAAGCGAAAATTTTTAATGGAAGAAATTCTTTTTGTTATCCACCGCGTACGATGGTATGCAGCAGAAGGGCTGAATGTAACTTTGCTTTTGCCTTTAAGAAATTGTGATGTGATTTCACAGAAAGTAGTAAGGGTAAGTTTTATGCCAGGGACTGCACTAAAATTCTAAAGTATTTGCTGGGTTTCCCTGGGTGGCCATCCCGGGTTAGTTTTATGAACTTCAGATAATCATCACAAATTTGAATATTTCTGTGAATGTTTGTAAAGGAAGTCTACAATGACACTTCTGTTTAGTTGTAGCTAGTGTTTTTCATCTTCAGTTAAAACACAACCATCAGTATCCTTATCAATTGTTGCATAGCTAGCAATAATTATTATGGCCAATAATCTTTAATTCTACCCAAAATAGTGATTTGAGGTACTGATTCCTGGTGAAGTGAAAATAAGTCAAATACAGCAGAAGCTATGATTATAAGGTTATGATGCTTCTTATGTTCGCGCTGTACAAACATTTTAAACTCATGAAACGTAATCATTTTCTGCACTTCTAGTTGATCATGGACTCTGCTACAGGCTGTGTTTTTGAGATCCGTATTTTAGCTACTTCTCATTTTTATCAGGTAAAAATGCATACAATTTTATAATTTATTTTTTAATTTAAAATATGAATGTTAAACATACTTTGAATTTCGAATACCGAGCAATAGATAATGTTATGCTATACTTTTCCATACTTTCAGATAAATGCAACTGCGAGTACGCTCAAAGAAATGCATTAAACTTCATAGTCATAATCGCATATGAGTAACGTTGTTTTTTAATTAATATAATAGAATGGCATAGAAGAAAATTTGGTGATAGCTAAATGACACATGATATTCCATAACTTAAAAGATATATTATTTCTATATCATTTATAGAAATGGCATACGCCTTTAAAAGTACTAATTGAATTTGTAATTGCTGAAGTGCTTTTATGTACAAGGTGTAAGTGTTGGCGCACACTGCCAGTGTCCTGGTTCGAATCGAGGCCCGGACGCTTTTTCAATCTATTGGTTTCACGCATATATATATATATATATATATATAAATATATATATATATAAGAATAAAAAATCAGCAATTGTCTTATTTGATGTATATATAATTGCATTATTTCGGTAAAAGTCCTGTCTTTCATATTCTGTTATGTCTGTATTCCAATTAATATAGATGAAATTTTCTCTATTGCATTTGAATTTCCCCTGGTCCTGTGTTGTGAATGTGGTTAGCAACATGATAATATCACGAGAAAAGTATTTTAATTCCTAATTACATAAAATTGCATACAATAATAATATTATATAATAATTATTTAATATATAATGTAACTATATATTTGATTATATAAAAATTTCCGAAATATTTCGTTAGGTACCAACCACCAAAAATAAATCTGTTTAAAATATTTAATTATAATTTTTACAGGTATTCTGTAAAATGTAATTAATAACAGTAGTATTATTTCATATTTTATATGAAAAAAATAACAACTTTTACGTAAATATTTAGTTTATTACTCGTTTTTCAATATTTAATTTAATTTAATACAAAAATAAATCATATCTTCGACAAACACTTGTATATTTCAATTATTAATAATTATGAAATGAGAACTTTAAACTCAATAAGAAATTGTTCTCGCCTCTCATACATATTAAATAAAATTTTAGAAAACGTTATTTAATACTTTTAGCGCTAACCTAATTTTTAATGAATATGTTTATAATAAAATGTAAAATTATGTACTGATTTTATATTTCGTGTATTTCCTATGATACGTATTTACAGTTAATTAAACGGTTCGAAATAAATAATTTTACTCGTCTAAGGATATTTTGATATGGCATGAAATTTCTTCAAAAATGAATTATTTAAATTAAATTAAAGCGATTTAGACATAAGTTAAAATTATACGAAAATATTTATGAAAATAGAAATAATTTCAATAGACTGAATGTCTTTATATGTTTCTTTAATTGGATATTTTAAAGAAAGAACCTGACTATGAAAATAAATAATACGAAAAAATTGTACCAATATGGCGACAATGTTTCTTTTAAATATAAATTATATAAAAAAATACGCAATTTTCCAAATTTTGAGAGGAAATTATCCCACTTGGAGAGACTTTCAGAATGATGTTTTGACAAATCGAACTGATTCCCAGAAAACTCCCTTAAATATTCAAGTAAAAGCTTGAACAGGCACGATAATGTATTAGAATGATATCACAGGACTTCAGCTAAGTTCAACTTTTTGCCGGAATAGATAAAAAGAAATGGATCGATCTTATCTCATCATCTGAGATGACACTATAGAGACAGAAAAATGAATAGAAAGAAATCAAGGGATCTGTATGATATACAGTACGTATACATTTAACGTCTGAATTTAAAAGAATTAAAACACCAAATAAAATAAACTAAGACAGACTTGAGCACAGTTAAAAAATAAAATTTATAAAGAATATACTTATAAACAATTAAAAATACAATATGTAAACGTTTCGCCAAGCGACACGCAAGGCATCATCAGTACAAAAAATATCCATTGAATTTCAAACGACAGAACAAATCAAGAACAGTTAAAGTTAGTTATTTTAAAAACAAACAATATTCACAAGGGACAGAACGACCATCATTCAAAGCCTGCTATCGCAAAATAGTGAACCAAGCCTCAAGGAGCAATCTACCATTGTAGTTGTTGCAACCCGATTTCAAAATACTGGCGTTCGCAATAAGCGGAATGTGATTCGTTTGAAATGCAACAACTACCATGGCTCCTTGAGGCTTGCTCCTTGAGGCTTGGTTCCCTGAGTTGCGATCGCAGGCTTTGAATGATGCTCGTTCTGTCCCTAGTGAATATTGTTTGTTTTTAAAATAACTAACTTTAACTGTTCTTGATTTGCTCTGTCGTTTGAAATGCAATGGATATCTTTTGTACTGATGATGCCTTGCGTGTCGCTTGGCGAAACGTTTACATATTGTATTTTTAATTGTTTTTTAATACATTCTTTATAAATTTTATTTTTTAACTGTGCTCAAGTCTGTCTTAGTTTATTTTATTTGGTGTTTTAATGGTTTTTAAATACAGACGTAAAATGTATATATACTGTATATCATACAGATCCCTTGATTTCTTTCTATTCATTTTTCTGTCTCTATAGTGTCATCTCAGATGATGAGATAAGATCTGTCTATTTCTTTTTCTCTATTCCGGCAGAAAGTTGAACTTAGCTGAAGTCCTGCGATATCTTTCTAATACATTATCGTGCCTATGCACGTTTTTACTTGAATGGGAGTTTTCTGGGGAATCAGTTCGATTTGTCACAACATCATTCTGAAAGTCACTCCAAATTGGATAATTTCCTCTCAAAATTCGCAAAATTACGTTTTTTTTATATATAAATTTATATTTAAAAGAAACATTGTCGCCAAATTGGTACAATTTTTTCGTATTATTTATTTTCATAGTCAGGTTCTTCCTTTAAAATATCCAATTAAAGAAACATATTATTTCCGTATTATTTCAACTTATGTCTAAATCGCTTTAATTTAATTTAAATAACTCGTTTTTGAAGAAATTTCATGTCATATCAAAATATATTTTCCTTAGACGAGTAAAATTATTTATTTCGAACCTTTTAATTAACTCTAAATACGTATAATAGGAAATACATGAAAAAAAAAATCCTTACATAATTTTACATTTTATTATAAACATATTTATCAAAAATTAGGTTAGCGCGAAAAGTATTAAATAACGTTTTCTAAAATTTTATTTAAGGTGTATCAGAGGCAAGAACAATTTCTTATTGAGTTTAAAGTTCTCGTTTAATAATTGTTAATAATTGAAATATACAAGTGTTTGTAGAAGATATGATTTATTTTAGTATTAAATTACATTAAACATTAAAAAACCAATAATAAACTAAATATTTACGTAACTGTTGTTATTTTTCTTTCATATAAAATATGAAATAATACTACTGTTATTAATTAAATTTTCCAGAATACCTATAAAAATTATAATTAAATATTTTAAACAGATTTACTTTTGGTGGTTGGTAACTAACGGAAATATTTCGGAAATTTTTATATAATCTATTATATAATTACATTATATATTAAATAATTATTACATAATATTATTATTGTATGCCATTTTATAAAATTAGGAATTAAAATACTTTTCTCGTGATGTTATCATGTTGCTCTCCACATTCACAACACAGGACCAGGGGAAATTCAAATGCAATAGAGAAAATATCATCTATATTAATTGGAATACAGACATAAAAGAATATGAAGAACAGGACTTTTCACAGAAATAATGCAATTATATATACACCAAATAATACAATTGCTGATGTTTATTCTAATATATATATACATATAAAGGGTGGTTTTAATTAAACTTCCCCTATAAACAGCATCCTAAATCGCAAACGGGTGAACGGTATGCAATGAAATTTGGTACATAGACTATACACGAGATGCGCTCACGGAATTTCGAAATGTCCACCAGATTTCGCTTTTTACGGAAAAACATGAAATTTAACACAATAAACGACTAAAATAGCCTGTTTTACATTTTAATACTCATAATTCTTGTTCTGGATTGTTAATATTGTTTTTGTATTTCGTTTTGGTCGTTTATTGTGCTAAATTTAATGTTTTTTTTTCTGGAAAAAGCGCCATCTGGTGAACATTTTGGAACTAATTTTCTTTTTCAAAATTCCGTGAGCGCATCTCGTGTATAGTCTATATACAAAATTTCATTGCATTCCGCTCACTCGTTTGCGATGTAAGATGCTGTTTATAGGGGAAGTTTAATTATAACCACCCTGTATATATATATGCGAAATAATGCAATTATATATACACCAAATAATACAATTGCTGATTTTTTATTCTTATATATATATATATATATGCGTGAAACCAATAGATTGAAAAAGTGTCCGGGCCTGGATTCGAACCAGGACCACTGGCAGTGTGCGCCAACACTTACACCTTGCACATAAAAAACACTTCAGCAATTACAAATTCAATTAGTACTTTTAAAGGCGTATGCCATTTCTATAAATTATATAGAAATAATATAATTTTTAAGTGAATGAAAATCATGTGTCATTTAGCTATCAGCAAATTTTCTTCTACGCCATTCTATTATATTAATTAAAAAACAACGTTACTCATATGCGATTATGACTATGGAGTTTAATGCATTTCTTTGAGCGTACTCGCAGTTGCATTTATCTGAATGTATGGAAAAGTATAGCATAGCATTATCCATTGCTCGGTATTTAGAATTCAAAGTATGTTTAACATTCATATTTTAAATTAAAAAATAAATTATAAAACTGTATGTATTTTTACCTGATAAAAATGAGATTTAGCTAAAATACGGATGTCAAAAACGCTTCCTGTAGCAGCGTCCCTGTTGATTTATGAGAGCCATTTTTGAATCAGGATAGTATTTCATAATATGTTTGAAATATTAAATTTTGCTCAATTCCATTGCGTAGTCGCCAAAAAATTCCAATAAGTAAAATCGCGGAAAACACAGAACGAAGCACAGAATACCAAAAATGTAAATTTGTCATACATTGTTGCTGATTGAATTTTGACATATGTCGAACTCGTGTTGCCAAGTGTCATGCGTAAATCGGTATACATCGTGGCTTTAATTTAATTACTTTGCCACCACTATTTTAGAATTAAAAATTGCCTTAATACTTGCAGAAGTTTCACCGTATTAACGTTAACATACTACTATCCGCTGGACTAACCACGCTAAGTATGGGGGTTGTAAGGAACCAATAACTTTGTTACAAAGGCTCTCTAATGGTTTGAAAGTGAACATGGTGTAAGACGTAACTCTAATATAGAGGCACTCTAATTGTCCGCGATCCATTTTTAATTAGGATTTCACTGTTCCGCGAGTAAGCGGTAACCTTATGCAAATTTATTTGCTCAGTCTGCCAGAGTATAAATAGGGAAGCAAAAATATGTTAAGCGGTCATCAGTCAGTAGTTGGTTAGTCAGTGCAGTTAGACGTTGGAGAGAGTGTGAGTTTGCGTAAGTAGTTTTGGTGTGGAGAAACGGTCATGTACGGGTGGAGCTTATCCTGGCAACAAGAACAGATTTAGAATGAGATGAAATCTAGACGTGGATTTGAATGAACACCGCCGTCGCAGCTCAAGCACGCTCCGGAGAAATGAAGTTACGTGAGTTAACTTTTAAGCTTTATATTTAATTAAGATTGTTTTACTTCTATCACGAAGTGAGGGCGAAATTTATGAGATCTTGTCTGCCAAACCCTTTGCCCGTGGTTGATTAAAAGCTCTATGTTTAAAGCCTATAAGACTCATTTCACACCCTTATAAATTTGCCACAGGGTTACCCTTGATAGAAGATTGACTTCTAAAAAGAACTTTATTAACGTACGAGGCAAAGTTGCTGGTATCTTCCAAGCTTTCTCACATCTTCTAAAATGTAACACACTCTCTATTCAGAATAAACTTAATTTTTATAATGCTTGTATAAGATCTGTTAATACCTATGCTTGTCCGATCTGAGGATTTTCATGCAAAACTAGTATGGATTATACATATCGGGCTCACAACAAAAATCTTTGTTATAACCGTAATGCTAACCATTACTTTCGTAATACAACAATCCGCAGGGATCTAAAAACTACCTCTTTGAAAAAGCGTATTTATCAACTTTCTAATATTTTTTATAAATATGTTTACAATCTTCCTAACCAAACTGTTGCGTAACTTTCCGACCACGAGGTATCCGACTCCACTAATAGAAAACGCCCTAAATACTGGCTTTTGTTTAATGATGAAGACTGAGATTCCCTCACCTTCTTTTATACTTACCCTTTCTGTTTGTTCTGTCATGTTTATAGTATAAAAAAAAGAAAAAAATATATATATCTTACTTTTCTGCAAATGCTATAAATATAGCATTTTAATCAGCTTAACTTATGTATGGTCTCTGAAGAGAATCTTTTTTTTATTGGGTACCCCCCGGTAGCTTTTTCGCCTATCCTTTAATTGGAACTAATGGAATTCTTTTCTTTTTCGTTTTCTCTTTTTTTCTCACTTATAATGTTATACTTAAGTGTTTATATGCTTTTTGTTATTTTGTTACTCTTCTCTTAACTTTTCATAGTTATTTTATTATTGTGGCAACCAGACACGCCTAAACGTTATTATTTTTTTAAGGCTCCCTAAAGCCCTTGCAACACGATCACCTCTCTACTGGATATAAAGTTGCGGATTACATTGTTCCATTGTTCCACTGTATTAGTGAAGCGAAATTCACCTTACTGAATTTGTGCTGGCAAACGACTTTCAACAAGAAATTTGAAAATTCTTATTTTATAGTTTTGGTAGTAAACGTGTTAAAAAGTTTTTGCAGCTACGTAAGAAAAATGATAATGTTTTAATAAGTTCTACTGTCAGTAAATGTTCTTAAAGATAAATTTATTCAAACAATATCGGTTTCGAAGTATATATTTTGAAATATTATTCATAGCATATACGCGACTGCCCCTTGGAACTATTTGTTTAATTTAATCGTACCTCTTTTTCAAAAAAAAAAAAAAAAAAAAAAAAAAAAAAAAAAAAAAAAAAAATTAACAAATTACAACAACCATTTGGAAAACGATTTTTTCGAAGACTAAAATTTAAGACATAAAAAATCGCACGGAGTTGATCATACATTACGTACGCCATGAATTAAACATTAATAATGTTATTATGCGTAAAAATTGCAAGCGACGAAAATCGCCTGCGACCCGTCAGATTTCTTAAAACTTATGTATTATCCACCTGAAACTTACGTATTATCTAAGCATTTCATTGGCTGTTCGGGAAAAGGCTTTTCCATCGTCAGATTTCCAAGAAATCTAATGACCAATTTTAAATGAAACTTCATTCTTAAACTTTTAAACATCCCACAATATTACTTTTTACACCGTCGTATAGAGAAAAAAAATGTACTTTTAAATGCAATTTGTTTGAAAGCTGTATCTCAATTTGTTTCTGAGTTATTTTTTTTTCTAGTTTTTATTACTTTTATGTCATAGTGGCAACAGAAGTATCCATCTCTGTTGAAAGTAAAAGGAAATACAGATTACTGTATAGACCAATCAGAAAACGAATGAAATGCGGGTTAAACCAATAAAAAGCTTCAGATATGCTTTTGATTTCTTACCCTGACGAGGACAATAACCATTTTTCCAATGGTTAAAAAAAAAAAAAAAAAAAAAAAAAAAAAAAAAAAAAAAAAAAAAAAAAAAAAAAACTTTGCCGTACACTTTTAGCGCAATTCCAAGAGAAATCTACCCCAAAATAAGTTATAAGTATCAATACGAATAAAATTTAAAAATAGCTACCAGTGCGCCATTCATATATGACAAACTTGGTCAGTTAAATTAAATTTTTGCTATTGAATATTAAATCAAGGAATTTTTTTTTAGATGCATTCAACTTGCATTGAACTGATAAAGCTTCAACTGACATAATCGTTTACAGAATCGTGCCTATTAACATACGATACATTTACGAATACTACAGAGTAAGTGATTTCGATAAATTTCGTGAAGATGTAATATTTTGTTTTAAAATGAAAAGCCGAAGCAGTTAGAATTTTCTGTTCTGAACGCAGTTATATATAAACTTGAATACATATTAATTGCTTATATTGCTTTTAATAAATGTTTTGTAATAGAAATTGTTATCTAATATATACTTGATGCTGCACAAAAGTTGTTTCTTTGTTATAAGCTGACATATTTTTAAAACACGAGTTATCGAAGTATACAAATGATAGGTTTATTCAGGTGAAAATCTAAGGATCTTTTACAAGTTATTCTATAATGCAAACATTTATTTGTAATATACACAGATGTCGATACTTCACAGATGCTGATATATGCAAATACATAGATTATAAATTCGCTCAACAAAGTTCTCTAAAATATTGTCATATTCAAAAATGTTTCATGCTGAAAAGTTGTGAGTTATAGGTAGTGTAGTTATATAATATACTAAAATGAATTGTAACATGAATAACGTTAGATAAATGGACTTTTAGTTACAATTGCCTGAACTTTACTCACATTATTCAATATAATATCTCTGAATTTAATGAACTTAATATCCAAGAGAATATATTTATATTTAATATTTTTGAAAAAATATAGTACTACTTATTATAAGATTTTCATAAAAAAACTCCTTCACCACTATTTATTTTTATATGTACAATTTGGGGCGACAGGACTATTTGAAAAAAATTAATAACTAAAAAACAGTTGTCACCTTGTTACCTCTATAAGCTGCATATTGATATTCTAAATCTTAGAAGGATAAGTTAAGTTATGCTTTAGGAAAACTTTTTTCTTAGAATAAACTAACTGATTTTATAAAAAATCATATTTTTGAGGATTTATTTATCAGTTTCTTAAGATCAGAGTATGCAATCAAGACACTCAAATTATTGCACTTCTTCATTAAAGCAGTGTTTAAGTCTCACAAATAGAGTTTATGAACTATCTTTTATTATTTTTTATATGGATAGATATGTTACGTTTGTAAGAAATATGATGTAATGTTTTAATTTAACGAAGTGGTTTTGTAAAGAGAAATGGAAAACAAATTATTGTAGGAGTCTGACATTTTCCTCAAGGTATTTTTTTAATTACTCGTATAAACCATCTAAGCATATTCGTGCAGGTGAATATAACCTTTATATTTAAAACACAGTCTGAAAAGTAATATTTGCTTATCTACATATCATGAAAAAAATGTATTTTATTCAACAATTAATGCATGTTTTTTTACTAATCTATATAACAAAAGTCTAAGTCATGTGGCTGTCATCAACAGTTCCGGGCGGACCACTTCGCTTTTTGTGTGCCAAGCGGCCATTTTGGTACTTTAATGTTAGCAAGGCGCACGTGATAAATCGCCAATTATTATTCCAACGCCATCGTTTTATCCATATTATAATAGTCCAAGTCATGTGACTGTCATAAACAATTACGGGCTGACACTTTTGCTTTTCATATGCATGGCTTTTAATTAAAAATCAAAACTTTTTTCGAATAAATATAAAATTTGCCATGATTTCAAATAATTCTTGGGTACTATTAAGTTAGCCGGTCGCAAATAAAAATAATGTGTGTTAAAAAATAGCATTTTTTTTTTTTTTAACACGCCAGTTAGCATTCTTTATTTTCCGCGTGGTAAATTAAAACAATTCTTTCACGTTGAAATTAAATGTCATGGTTTATGGTATTATTTTCTTTTCTTTTCTATTTTGATAATAAAAAGGAGTAAGTGACAGCCAAAAGAAATAATTGAAAGCCATGAATTTTAAATGAAAATTTTCTATTTTAAATAACATGAGTGAAAGGACTATATTTTATAATGAAATACGAAAAAATGCGAAGGGAGCATTTTTCTTTATTATTTTTAAATTCTGATTGCAGACTATTGTGTACAATGTTATTTGTCATATTTTCTGAAAATAACTTTTTTTTTTTTTTAATATTAAGAACTCTGCAAATTATAAGCAAAAAAATTGAGACTGTTTTTATAAAAACCTTAATTTCTCTATGAGTATACATGCTATCCTCATAAAAATGATCACAGTACATTACAATAAGCCATTTGTTAATAATATCGAGTTTGAACGCTTTTGCTACATTAGTTTTCACAGAGTTATCCAAAAGATATTCGTTTTTTTTTTCAATTTGTTGACGATCCTCTATGGGATTTTGGGGGAAAAAGCTTTGCGGAAATATATGACGTATACACTGTTAAAAATAATTTACTTAAAAAGGAGAACTTCCATGTACTCGTACTTTTTTAAGTACAATTGTTTCAAAAAGAAGTACACTGTTAAAAATGATCTACTTAAAAATGAGCATTTCTATGTACTCATTTTTTGTTAAGTACAATTGCTTCAAAGTGGAGCATTAATCAACTTAAAAATGAAAATTTCTTTGTACTTGATTTTTTTAAGTACTATTAATTCAGAAACTAGTACATGATATTTTGAAGTTGTGTATACTTATACTTGATTTATAAATGTATGCAGAAATAAATATATATATTTTGTATTTTTAAGTCTTAATATTCATGTTTAAATCCTATGCGCTGAAAAATATGAGTTTTCTGATAAACCTTTTCTTATACCGAATTGACAGTAGGGATTTCCAAGCTTTTATTTATTAAAGATATGTCTATCTTTGTTATAATTTTTAATTTATAACACACACTTTTCAAATTTATTTACAATTTCATTAGAAATGTTAAAGCAGAAAATTTAGTTTAAAAATTGTTTTATTAGAAATTAGAATATTTAAGAAAGGGAAAATTCATCTCTGCTGTTAGCGACGTTCCGTCGCTGATTGATAAAAGGTGTCATTCGGAAGCAGTTGGTAACTGCTGTTATAGCGCAGTCAGTACAACGCTGATCTCCCACCTAGAGGACTCGAGTTCAAATCACGGAGCGGCTCATACACAAAATTTCACGAATTAAGATAGTAAATTCATTGTTCTTTACTCCGAAAATTGTTCTCTGTAATTTCTCTCTCTTTTTTTTTTCTCATAGTGTATGTGTGTTTCTATACATACTTATTTTCGAGTCCCTGTATGTACTCAAAAAAATCAGTACATGCGTTTTTCAAATTTAAGAGTTAAGTACTCGGAGCTATTTTAAGATCGGGAAGTGCTCAATAATTAGTACAATGTACTTATTTTTAGGAATAGTGTTTTAACAGTGTACTATATTGTTTACACACCTGCAATTTCAGGTTAATTCCTCATGTATTTTTCTAGATATTTAACAAAAAGTCTAAAATCGGAAGTGCCCGGTCACCTTTGTCCATATAGTGTATAGTTATACTTTAAGACAATAATAAAAAAATCGATATTTTGATCATTTTCAAGTTACTGTGTCCCCTTAAGTTTAAATAAAAGGTAAAAACAAAAATGGTCAAAACCTTTCAAACGACATATTAAAATATTCTTATATTTTCTGTTTTATAATTTAGTAATCAAATAAAACATTAAGCCTCCGCCTACCAGATGGGCCTAATGAATCCGACAGGTACATTTGAAATATTTATTCAAACCATAAATTTCTTTCAAATAAACTAAATAATTAAACCAGACTTTAAGTTTTAAATCACAATTCTGGTGTTGAATTTTTTTATAAAACTTTGCTAAACTTTCCGGTAGTTCTAGAGTTAAATATTTGCGTAGTCTCACACCGTAAAGAAAGACAGATGTTAAGCGTATCCGTTTTTCGCTCTCACTCTAAATAATTATAATCATTGTTACTAAGCTGTTGTTGAAGCTTAATAGTTTATATATGATATAATAGCTTCTATATGAAGCTCTAAAGGATATCAAGTCACCAGCCCCATCGAACAGGGCAGGTTGGCCCTCTAAATTGATTTGATTTTTGGATTATTAACATAGTTGAAAAACACATAAAATATCTAATGTAATTTTAATTTATTATAAAAAAAAAGTGGAATACAAACTTACAGAACATCACCGATTTAGTACTGCAATACTCCTTGTGGACATCAATGTTAAGAATAGAACGGTTAAAATAAGCATTTCTTTTTTCGTGATTTCCTACACTGTGACGTGACAAAACGATCGACAGTAAGAAAAACAAAACAATCAGTTGTAACAATATACGTTTATTTGAGATGTTCAAACTTCTCAATGTCAGCCGCAGTGCACATTTTTCAGAAAGATAATTATTTCTCTTTCCGTTTAAGTTTCGTGACGTCACAGTGTAGGAAATCACGATAAAACAAATACGCGTTTTAACCGTTCTATTCTTCGCATTAATGTCCACAAGCTGTCATTTCTTACTAAATCGACGATACTCTACAACTTTGTAAATCGTTTTTTTCTCTATCTCATTCTGTTTTCGATATAGGTATGCTAACTCGCAGTTTTCCACCAAGTGGCTCCGAAGGCTGTTTCATTCAGTAGCGCATGGCTACTTTACTATACCTAGACACGACTTTTTTCAATATAGCATCAGCTGTTCTAAAGCTTTGAGGGTGGAAAGGGACTTTAGTGGGAATACCGTATAATATACACCACGAATGAAAATGTATAAAAACCTATTTCGAGTTCGACAATTTAAAAAAGCGTTCTTTACAATTAAAAATCTCAGAAAACATTATATCTTTGAGTTTTAATGAGCCAATTATAAAACGGAGTTTCTTTTGCTGCCACTGATGTTTGGAATCGTTTTTGAGCTTTTATAGTGTAATAATCCGTTTTCTCAACTCAATCCTGAATATAGTTTTATTGCATGCTATCAATTCTCAAGTAATCATTGCCATATTCAACAAACATACTTTACTGAAAACATGATAAATTAATAACATTTATATTAACAATAAAATTAACATTATTTCATTACTCCTGCATGTATATTTTCAATGAAGTATCTGAGTTTAATTGAGAATTGATAATATCCTAAAAAGCAATACATATATTTATAAGACTTATTATTGTACATTAAAAATTACTTTGGAACCTGTCCGAAGCTCGGTGACGGCAAAAGAAATTTTGATTTTATCAATGCTTCTTTGAATCTCGAATTCGTTTTAGGGATTTCTAAAGATAAAGAACAACTTTCGGAATCATGGATAACTCGGAAGTTGTTATTGTATATTTTCGATGGTGGTTATTTTATATTTTGTACATTAAGAAATAATTGTATTTTTGTACAGTGTACATTTTGAATTAATAATATCTGTGTATGATTATATGTATATAAATGCCTGTTTAGAAAGAATAATGCTTTCATCGATAAATAATTTATTTTACTATAATTATAATATAATTATTATAATATAATAATTTAATAATATAATAATAATTATGCATTATATCCTCCCGGGACTCAAGCAAAATATAATGCATATATTTTTTTAATATGAGTTTATTTCAACAAAGAGGCATCAAAAATGATGTTTTTAAAGAAATTAATACATTTCGATTTTTTTATTTTATTTTACAGCACATCCATCTAAATGGATGTTCAGGCTATAACTCGCTTTAAAATAATTTATAAAATGCTAAAAGTATGGGAAAGAATAGGATTTATTATAAAGAACACAAGGCAAGTATTAACATCTGGTATTAAAATTGCAAAAAAAAAAAAAAATGATTTAAACAAATTAAAATAACATAAAAACGAAACTTACCAGCAGAACGTAGAATTCCAACCTGACTCATTTATTCCGCCATTTTGTAAAAAAAGTAGTTACCGTTGCCAAAATCCAAAAGCTGAATGTTGATTTTTGATTCATTCATTACCATGCCAAACTGGAGATTTGCTACAATGATTAGATTGCTACAATGAAATTTAACGCAATAGAAGAAAGAAAAATATCCATTTAAATGGATGCTAGGTCTCAGGAAGATATAATAGTAATAATAATATTTTATTAATTATTATTATTAGTTTAATTTAAAAATATTGATATATATATTTTAATAAAACGTTTAGAAAGTAAAAAATATATATATATATATATATATATCACAACTTCGATTTTAATAATTCTTTTGTAATTACCTCTCAATTAAATACCACTAAATTATATGTATTTTTAAAATTTGGTTATGTAAACAATTTCTGCAATTATTTTTAATTTCTTCTATTGAAGCATAATTTCTTTAAAAAGACAAGCTATATTAGAATGTCTATCTTCTGCAACTATATACTGACGTTTTATAATTAAACTGAATGTAGGTCGTTTGTTTTCATTTATTATTAAAGTTCAAGCGTAAGAATCTTAACGAAATACATTATATTCAAAGTTCTCTTGCAGCGCACAAAATTGCAAATTCTTAATGCAGGATACAATTCTACACAGGAAAATATAACATATGATGCTACTATATTTACTTAATTTAGAAACTTAGAGAATGTAGTAATAAAGTACGTTTTCTAAACTTTCATAAAATGCACAACGGACTTTTGTAAAACACCTTAATAAAGGACTCAATATATTTCTAAAAACATTAGTTTTGCTGTAGTCTGAATTAACTTAGCGATGGATTATTTGTAAAAGCTTTTATTTAAGGTGATGCAATTTAAAACTTTAACATGCAATATTTCATTTAAAATGCACAATTAGTTTCTGCAATTCATTATTGTCGTGCATAGTAAAAGGAATCTGCCCTCTCTGAACCCGAACTGTTTACGATGGAGGGTGGGTCAGACGAAACACAATATGTTTTCTGATAGTTTGCCGTGACAGAAAGTAGGTAGATCAATTTGTAAGAATTAGTTTCAGAGGGGACTTTACTTGCTTCAGAAAGTACAACACTTCCCCTTGTCTCAGAACCTCTGGAAGATAGTTATGCTGGAGACTGAGACTCGCCCATTGTGTGAAAAGATTAAGAATTATGTTGAATGTACTTTTGAGTAATCTAAAATCTATTGAATCTGGACCTGGAGCCTTCTTGTCATCAAATGTGTAGAAAGCTGCTCTAATTTTTGCTTTGGTGAAAAGTTTATCAGATGGTCTGCCGAATGTTATGTCTTCATTGTTATTATTAGGCTATGCTGTGTTTCGAAATATTTGTGATGTTAAATGTTGAGGGTTGTGTTGTCTTGATGTGACCTTTGTGGCTGATAGAACATGATTTCATCTGGAGTGAAGATTTTGCCTGTTTATATTTTTGTGTGGTCCTAAATGGCTATGTGTTATTACTACAGAATTGTCTTCATGCTTTAGTTTTGGCATTAAGTACGGAGCGTTTGTACAGCGCGGAGAGCTTGGAGTATTTCTCACTTATGGATTTGTATGTTCCAGAATCAATTTCATGATTTCTAAGTCACTTGATTTTTCTTCAATGCAGTTTTTTTCCTGTTTAATGTAATCAGCTGTACTTTCTGTAAATATTAAATTAATGTAAATATTAAATTGTACGCAGTATTTTAAAATGATTTAAAAGTGCTTGAAAACAATGCTCTTGTCATAGCTGTAATTGATTAGCGTATCTTGATAAGAAGTTTGCTATTTTTTCTTAGTAAATAATCAATTGAATTTTTTTTGTTAATAATTTTGAGCGGGAAATAAATGTCAGAAAATTTTTAGGGTTATGTACTTAAAAATTAAAAACGGAACCATTATAAGATCACTCCTGCGTCTGTCTGTCATAGCTATTTCACTCGTAAACTATGGAACGTGAAACGTTCAAATTGGGGGAAGTAAATAAAGACTATTGACCTACTTATTTGCAGATTGTTATGCATTCACAAATATATTTAGGGAAAATGTAGGGGGCTAATTAAGTTACTTGAAGAAAAAACTTTACTTTGTATATCGTATGGGGTATCTTGTGAAAGCTTTCGTAACGTTGAACTCAAAAATACATTTCTTTTAATTTTATGTATTATATTTTCAGAGATATCGTCGAAAATGTAGTGGAAAAATAAGTTCACCCCCGATCTATTTCTGAACCTACGGAAACTAAAATTATGAAAAAATTAGAGGTAGTAGATGTTAATTTAAACCTTTCAGGAAAACTATAGCGATGATCCTAAATCACATAGTTTTTGAGAAAAGCGCATTTATCCGTTAACCACAAATTTCGGTTTGCGGGCATTCAGCAAAACTTTTGAGGAGCGCTCGAGGTACCAATTGTAGCAGAAGTATAAAAGCATTGTTTATAATGATTTTTGAAAAAAACCGTCGGTAATTAGTCGAAATATTAACCCTTAAAGACACGGTCCGTTTGGACATATATAATGACAGGTGTGGCGTACATAATGACAGAGTATACTCTGTATACCATCGGTTTTTAAAGCATTGATAACAACTTTTAATGACGTATTTGTGTAATGCCCAGTAGCAGTAAAAAGCAATAAACGTCAAATTGTTAAAAACATACTAATTTAATTAGAATTAAGCACATAAATAGTATGGGATTCGCGAAATAATTTGCATTGAGTGGATCTCTCAATACACCTCCAGTGTCTTTAAAAGTTAATTAAAAACCTATATGAAAAAAGTGGCGCAGTCCAAGGCAGCGTTGCAATTTTGCGACCTCCTTTCGAAGATCGTTTAGCACAATGTCAAGTTTAAACTTTGAACAAGGGTTTTGCTTTAGCTAAATTGTAAAAAGGAAAGTTTATTACTACCTTGAATTTAGTTTTATGAAATTCCAAAAGAAGTTTAAATATGCTCTACTTTTAATGTCAGTACTAAATTAAGATCATCATAAACAGATTAGGATAAAATTAAAAAAAGAGTTACACAGAATAGCAGTATTTGATATTATACAGGCTATACATCTCTGAACTTTTATGGTATATCCATTCATACTTTTCTAGTATATACAAGTATAGCCTACCCAACCCTACGTTGTATAGTCTTTTACGAAATTCTTATTATTCTTCTAGCAGCAATTTATTTTAAATAATACAGTTAATATTTCATATATTTATTGTACGGAACCCCCAAAGGCGAATAATACTCGCACTTGGCCGTTTATTACTTTAATCTGTTGTAAAGTGCTTCGGGGGGGATCCTTTGACAAGGACAATATTTTGAGTAATTTTAATATAATGAGTAATTGTAAGGTCTAATGCAAACAATATGTTATATTTCATTAAAAATATATACCAGGGAAAAAAGATTTTTTAAAAACTTTGATAATTGAATTATTCCTAAATTTATGACAACAGAAAAAATAAATCCACTAAAACAACCATAATTATGCATTTGTATTTAATTGTTAAGTTTCTTTATCATTTAACACACATGATAATTTTTAAATATGAATAAAAATGTGATTTCTGAACTTCGGAGAACATGTTGTTTGAATATCCATATTTATTTTTTTTTCTACCATCCAGATTTCTGGAAACTACTATTACAATATTTTCCTAAATCTCACAGAGCACCAAATTTTAAAATAACAATTAAATGTTGTATTCCACAACATTGTCTGCTATATGGTACTCAAATTGTCATTCTAATGTTATAGGTAGATTTTTTTTTAATATCATACTCTAAATGCAACATATTTTTTAAACATTAAATGATTTTTAACGTTTGAAAGTTGATAAATTTCCTTTCTGAAATGATTTATACTTTTAATGTTTATTTTTACTTACACTGTTCACATCGACTGAAGAATCTTTTTTTTTTTTTTTTTATGTCTCTCTACAGAATAAATGCTTAAACGTATATATCTCATATATCAAATTTTATTTTATTTATATTTGATGGACAGATGTATGTTTCAAATGAAAATCAAATTTCAAATTATTTTTGCTTAAAAGGCGAAAAGACCAACTTAGTGAAAAATATTCCATGCCGGGAATCGAACCCGGGTCATCAGTATAGCGCACTGACGTTCTACCGCTAAACCACATGGAACGACACCCAGCTTGGCAATATTTCAAATGAAAATCAAATTTCAAATTATTTTTGCTTAAAAGGCGCAAAGACCAACTTAGTGAAAAATATTCCATGCCGGGAATCGAACCCGGGTCATCAGTATAGCGCACTGACGTTCTACCGCTAAACCACATGGAACGCCAGGCCGGGTATCGTTCCATGTGGTTTAGCGGTAGAACGTCAGTGCACTATACTGATGACCCGGGTTCGATTCCCGGCATGGAATATTTTTCACTAAGTTGGTCTTTGCGCCTTTTAAGCAAAAATAATTTGAAATTTGATTTTCATTTGAAATATTGTATTCAAGGCGAATGTTTCTCTCTGGAAATATTTCCAAAATATTAATATAGATGTATGTTTTTGGATCAAACATTTCTTGTCTTGTTTTGAAACCTCGTCATAAATTACTAAAATTAGATTTAAATTTAGTCTCTCTTTTTTTTTTTTTTTTTTTTTTTTTTTTTTTTTTTTCTGTTATAGTATACTTTTATATACTTTTTTTCTTGCTTCAATAGGACAGGACAATTAAATCATTTAAATGTTAAACAGTGGTTAAAATTGTGGAACTATCTTAGATCTTCTATTTAGTAACTATGTTAAAAAAAAAAAAACCCTACAAATCTATCTAAAAAATAAATAAATACATTTATCTATTATTTATCATTTATTTAATTTATATTACATTTTATCTTTTTTACATCTTGTACTGTTATTGTTTTCTACAGACGTTTACTTGAAATATAATAGGTAAGTAATTTAAAAGATTTAAAGAAACAGTTTTAAAAATAGATAAATTTAAAACAAGAGATGAAATTCACAAACGTATTGTGCAAGTATATACTTTTAATTCTTGTTAATTTAAATTTTTTTAAATAACGGGCTTAATTACTCTAAGTATTCCATTTTAAAAGTAACAGCATACATGTTTTAACAAATTATTGAATGATAATTAGAAACAAAAATTATATTACTCGTGAAAACTAGTTCTAAACTAGTATGTTGTGGCCATCACAAAACTTTCTTCTATCTCATACATGTCAATACTTCAAAACTCACTATCTCAGGGCCAAATTAAATGGCAATCTGTATTCATTATGAGAATTCTAAAAATATAAAAATTCCGTGCATTAGTTCTCGAGGTATGACTGTCGCTGAAATCGTGTAAGTTCAGCAAAATGCAGCATAGCAGCGCCACCTATTGGGTTATTTACATCAGAACCTAATTATCACCAACTTATGTCAACGTCTAACTGAATATGAAGTTTGAGGAAAATCCGTGCATTAGTTCTTAAGATAGAGGTATTGCGCAAATCATGACAAATGCAGCATAGAAGCGCCACCTGTTGAGCGATTTGCAACAACACATAATCAGCAGCAATATTAATCAAGTTATACTTGAATCTGAAGTTTGATGAAAATTCGTGCATTAGTTCTTGAGATAGTGCTATTGAGGAAATACTTCAAAATGCAGCACATCAGCGCCACCTATTGGGCGATTTACACCAACACGTAGTCAGCATCATTTCATATGAAGGACTAACTAAATACGAAGTTTGATGAAAATGTGTGCATTAGTTCTTGAGATAGAGCTACTGCGAAAATAGTGTAAATCCTGCAAAATGCAGCATAGCAGCGCCACCTATTGGGCGATTAACATGAAAACGTTAACAACACCCATTGATGTCAAGGACTAACGGAATCTGAAGTTTTATAAAAATCCGTGCATTAGTTCTTGAGATAGAGCTTTTGCGGAAATCCTGAAAAATGTTACATAGCAGCGCCACCTGCTGGGCGATTTACACCAAAAACTAATCAGCACCAATCTATATCAGGGATCCCTGAATATAATGTTTTATTAAATTCCGTGCATTAGTTCTTGAGATAGAGCGCCCACAAAATTTGTGTCACATACAGACAGACAGACAGACAGACTCACAGACAGAAATTTTGTAAAAACATGTTTTTTGGAATCTCTGACCCATAAAACGTGTAAATCCGTCGAAAACTGTAATTCGAAAATTTTCATGAAACCAATACTTTCTTCTTGTAAAGATAGAAGAAAGTAAAAATATAAAATAATTTGGAATGTCTAAAAATGATCCTTACATTCACTGTTTATTAAACAACATAGTTTTATTTAAACTTTTTTTAAATATGAAAACATACTATTGAATTTAAAATACTATTTTCTCATATATAATTATGAAAAAAGAAGAATACATTTTTAAATTTTTAATTACACAATTTTAATTTAAAAGAACAGTAAAATGTCTTTATTCAAAGCTATTGAATTAGGTTATAATATTTTACATTTTCTGAATTTAAATTTGTATCTACTATTCACAAGAATAAGTAAAATTTATATTTTTCATAATTTTAAAGTATAAACAATATTTAATTAAATAGAAGCAGTAACTGACTTCGTTGTTATTTTGTATATTAATTAAGAAACTAACTATTAACAAAATAAACATGCAAATATTTATTTTTTTTTATAAAGAAACTCTTTCAAATTTATTTATCGCAGAAAAAAAATTAAACAAAAGAAAAACTATAATAAAAATGCTTTGTTGTATTAAAAGCATCTTGGACTGTAAATAACATTCGAAACGTTTTTGATAAACTTTTTCTGATGAAATTACGACGTGTATACAAAGAAAAATGTTACATTTGGAATTTATTGCTGTGACAATACTCCATAAATGCATTACTGCTATACTCAATGAAAATATTTTTGAAAAGATATTTTTAGATGAAATACTTTCAGTGTTTTAGACAAAAGAATAAAAGATATATTTTTAATAATACAAATAAAGCATTTGAGTGAAATAAAAAGCTTTCCTTGTAAAAGATGAAAAGTATCACATAGTTTTTCGTGTTTTATACATATTAAAAATTCTAGCGTTCAAACGTATGTTGTCTATAATGCAATTAATTTTGTTTACACTACATATAATTTCAATTGAGTTATCAAGGGCAGTTTCGCGATCGTTATCTTAGGCCGGTAACTATGGTGCTGCCTCATTTGGTTGACTGAAAGATCTTTTTTTCTCCATCCTGATTGAGATCAATAAAAAGCTTCGTCTTTTGTTAGATTATAGCACGGAGGAAGAGAGAGGGAGAAGAATTTAGTGTTAAAATTTTAGTATGTAGTTTTTCTCTCAATAGTTGGCGCTACCTTAGATCAGAGGCCCGGTATCGATGTTCCTGCAACGCTTTTCAATAGGAAAAGCATTCTTTATATATATATATATATATATATATATATATATATATATATATATACATATATATTTATAGAAAATCTGAAATTTAAGAAAGTCCGACAAGTAAAAATCTCATTATTTACGGTTTTCATCACAACAAGCATATGTTTTTAAAGGTACTTTGCGTTTTGATTGCTTCTTAAGACTTAAAATAAGAGATCATTCTGACCAAAACCGAAAGGAAAGTCATTTAAAAACATTGAATATCACGGATTATTTTACCTCAAAAAATAAATGGACGTATCATGTTTAAAGAGTAAAGGTATTATTCAAATTTCATGGAATAAATTTTAAAATCGCGTATATTTTATAAACTTTGAATAATTCATAACTTTTGATAGCTACACAATTAATAAATGTATAATTAAAACATTGTATCTTAGTTATTTTGGAAAGAATACTTGTGTAAATTATAGGTCATTTCCAGGAACTAATTTTCTCAAATGGGGTTAGGTATGATTTTAATATAATGTTACTTATGGGCTGGGGAGTTCAAAAATTCTCTATTTTTCATATATAAATGTTTCCCTCTTCATACACGCTGCTACAGATAAAAACGTAAGAAGCTTCGCCGACAAAATTATTCAGTTATTAAAAACATATAAAAGTAAACTTTTTATGAGTTATTTTTCAATTTGTTATTCGATAAGCTATTATATATTCTATTATATTCGATATATTATTATTTTTTATAGTTATTTTTCGAGTTACTTTATGATTTATTTAAATGAGTTATTTTTCGTATTATTTTCATACTGAAATGGTACTAATACTTTTATTAATGATATAAAATCTAAAAAAAAACATTTTGTTGATGTTAGATCATGTACACCCCCCCCCCCTCCAGCAGAACACAAATTAAAAGAAATTAAACTTTGCTGTAAAAAGCGATTTGGTGCTATCTTTCATTTGTGAATATATAGTAACAATAAATAATCTATTCATCAAAATTATTCTCAGATCATTCAGGAATTTCTCCCTATCCCTCCCAACCCCAATCAATTCGGACATACTAAAAGTGCAACTTCAGAAATGATCATTGCACATAAAATCTTTCCATTCAGCCGAAAAGCTAAGCAATCAAATTAAGTTTTTAAATTGCACTTATGACGAAGCACAAAATCATTTTTTTAATAAATAAGTCATTACCAGGGGCGCCATTTGAGGGGGGCTGGGGGAGCAATAGGTCCTTCCCCAAGGAATTTGATTTTTCAGAAAATTTATCAATCATCAATTGTCAGATTCAAACATTGCTCAAATGCTAAAATAATTTATCAGTTTTGATTGCAATAAAAACATACGCACTAAATAGATGCTTTATGCATATAAATTAATAATTATCTAAAAATAATTCCTATTCGAACTTTCTTAAGGTGAGATATATTATATATCACTTCGGCTAATTTAAAGAATACAGGAGATATTTTTCCACGATAGTTACACGAGATTTTGCACCTTATTTCACGTTCGTTTGACGAAATTCCTCTCGATTGTTTGACTAAATTATTGTTATTTTATGTGTAATCTTTTGACGAAATTCGCGATTTTTTTCGCAATCCTTTTACAAATTCAAGATTTTAGTTCGTACAATCATTTCACGAAATCTGCATTTCTCTTCGCGATCTCTGATAAATCAGCAATATTTTCCACGGAGGAGAAATCATCATTTTTTTCCGCGACGATTTGGAGATTTTTTTTTTCAAAATTTGCAAAATTCGCGATTTTTTTTTTCTGTGACCTATTGACGAATTGATTTGGCGGAATTCGAAAGAAAAAAAAATATCGTAGACTTTCACGAAAAAAAAATCATAGAATAATCACATGTCAGTGAAAGAAGATAAAATGGCAAAATCACGCAGCTTTTTTATTGTGCAAGATTTTCCTATTTTCTGTGAGATTTGTGCAGATCTGCACGTTTCCTGTTCTTCAAAGAAAATGTTTCCTTGTCTTTCGCCAGGAAATTCTTGAAATGGAGCCCCTGAAGTAAATACTGAAAAAAAAAAGTCAAATGGCACTAAAAAAAATTTCATTTTAGGTAGGTCTCCGTCTTAGCAAGTATAATTGTATGATGTTTTTTCATCGAAATTTGATTTTTTCCCCTTTGAGAAAAAATTCTGTTATCGACAGTCTTCGTTTTCATAAGTTTTACTGTAATACATCTCTTTTCAGAGCTAGCTATACTATAGAGTGGATGGTTTAACAGTCTTTGAGGATACCTGTAAAAGTGGAATCCATACCAGAATACTGTCTAAATAGAAAAATTTCATGTTCTATATATTGAAATTTTACCACCTAAGACGGAAACCTTTTAAAACGAAATATTTCATTGATTCTTGAGTTTCCATATTTAATGTTCTTATAAGAATGATTCAGTTTACGTTTCTCGTTTTGGAGGAGGGGGGTGGGGGTGGTAGACGGTCGAATCCTATCCTTAGCTATATAACTTCCCTCAAAAAGTCTTTGCCACCCCCACACCCTTAAGAAAGTTCTGAAATGGCGCCCCTGGACATTACATTTGCAATTCTAAGTGAAGCCAAAAATTTTTACTCTACACATTAATCATATTCATTGATAAAATAATTATATAAATAATTCATCATCATAATGAAATTTGGATTCAGAATTCGATCATCAAAACGAATATAACATAGTATTTTTTAATACTTAGGCATATCTATATTTAGCTGTATACATTTACTATACAATATTTGCAAAGCGCGGTAAAAAGCAACCGCTTTTGCCACATCCCCATTTCTCGATTAATTAACCATTTCAGGGACAAGGTACTTCTAACGCAAAATGTTGAAATGAGTGAATGACACGAAATGTGAATGTTCACGTACTTAATAAAAGGAAATATTTCATTCGCAATATTCTGGTGTCAATGTGGCATTAGGGATAAAAATTAAGTGGTCCAAAAGTGAACCACCGCACTTGAAAGGGTTAACTAGACTCGCTCGCATGCAAGAGCAGCTCACAATATATCTCTGTTTGACTCTAATATCTCTCTAAACTCTAAAGCTTTTGCTGGGTTTCCCTGGGTGGCCATCCCTATTCCTGTTTGATGCGCCATCTCTGATCATAAATAGTACAATAATTCATTGAGATACAACAACTTTGAATATACAGTAGAACCTCTTTTATCCGAAACTCTCAGTTAACCGAAATCCATTTTTAAAGCTTTTTTTTTCTTTTTTTCTATCACATTCCTTGCGTGCAAAATCCATTTTTAAAGCTTTTTTTCTTTTTTTAACTATCATATTCCTTGTGTGCAAGCGGTCCTTTCCGAACTGAGATTACCTATAAATATTTTCGATCCCCTTTCTTAGAGTTCCTTTAAATTTAACTTCAGCTCCCGTAAGCTGCGGAGTGGAAGAAAAAAACGAACAAATTAGCAATTCTGAAGCTTTTTGGATGTTTTTCAAAAGGTTTGGCATGGCTGGAGCAGCAGAAAGACTGCTGAAATAATAATATTAAAAACTCTGTCATAGAGCTTTAAGGCAAAGGTAATCGAAACTACGACAAACAAAACATTTTTCAAACCCTTGTGACATATGTAAAAGGTACTTAATTTCAAAATCGAAATTCAGGTAATTTATTCTTTTTTCTATTTTGACATTGCTTTATTTTTATTAAGCACTTGTTACAATAATAAGAAGTATTGCATATATTCATCCTTAATCTCAAAATTGACGCATACTCGATTATCCGAAAATTTCGATTTTCCGAAAGAGCGTCGGTCCTAATTACTTCGGATAGTCGAGGTTTTACTGTAAATTTTTTTGTTGTTGTTGCGTAATTTTAATAAGAACAGTAATTTAGCAGTTCTACTACTAGTCTGTGGCAAATTAGCAACATTGGTAATATATTGTTTTATCATAATGTCAAATTATGTACATAAAATTTTACTGAATATTATTTTTCCATTTTTTTCCTATAATATTATTCTTTTTGTTTCATTATAATTTTTCTAAAGAAGAATGAAATATTGAAAAAAAAAATAAATAAGTAAACAATGCAAAATAATACTTTTTTGTTATTTTAATTATATTTCATTCAAAGGAAGTTTTTAACAAATCACAGTTTTCAAAAATGAGGGAAATCCATTGCACCATACCAAAACCATGATTTTTTTCTGCTAGTTTGGATAACCATTACTTGATATTAAATTTATATGGACGAAGACCATAAATATAAAATAAGTTTGATTAGTTTAAAAATATCCGTAATGTATTTTTACGAATATTTTAAACCCATTCAAATGCAAACTATTTAATATCTAGTGATAAAAATAAGTCGGAAATTGTACATCAAACGTGGTAAATGAAGTGCGTTCGTACTATAACTATTTTTTTTTAATATTCAGATCTTAGTGCAATAGCTGTTGCACCCTTATGCAAAAATGCATGAATACAAATTTGATTACGATTATATATATTAAATTCAGTAATACGGAAATAACTTGACTCCATCTTAAATAGGACGTATTCACCATGGAAACCAAGAATCATTGCCTATCACGGGACATCACTGAATTATTTGGGTATGATAGGAATTAAAAGAATGAAGAAAACTTTTAAAAATATCTTTTTATGTTTTGCTTCGATTTTATTAAAATTTTAAACTACTAGACAAAATTATGTAATGATTCTATACATTAAATTTCAAACCAGGTTGGCTAGTTTTTGCGCTGTTACATGCAGACAGACGGACGGACCAGATGACGACTATAGGTGTATTTATATAATTATTAACGCACATAAAAATGGACTTGCAACACTTTCGCAATCAATGATTCATATGCATTACAATACTAAATATTTTAATAATCTTAAATAATTAACTACAAAAGACTGTTTACCGTAAATTATCTCATTTTTTCCTTAATTACGGTATGAAAATATATACCAATTTTTCCGTTTATTGGTACTTTTCCAGTACATAATGCATAAATAAAGCAGAACGCATGGCGCCCTTTTCTTGATAAATTATAAATATGTTACACATTTTAGCTTTTAAAATACAAATTCTAAATTCTAAATTCTAAATTCTAAATTCTAAATTCTCCTATTTTTGGGACGCTTCAAATTTTAACATTTTTTTTTTCCTTCCTTTTATAACTTGAACATTGTATGAAATAATTATCTATTTGTCTATGTCTTTATCTGTTACCAAAAAATGACAGCATAATATGGATATTTATTTGCTTAAAATGAAGGCTTTTTGGGGGGTTAATAGATTTTTCATTTTTCAAGATGGCGAAATGTAAAAAGTAAGTTTATTTGTGTTTTCTTTACCAAAGATCCAAATAAATAGGTCATAATCTTGGCTTGTTGACTTCTTTGAATTACATATATTTTTTATTGTGAAAGTATATGTTCAAGTCTATATTTTATGCATTTTTGTAACGTATAGAATTTAGAGAGCTATGTGCATATTTTTATTATCCATTTGGGGAACAGTTATTTATGTAAAGTACCTTTCAATATGATTATGAAACAAATTCCTTTTATGCCTCAAATGCGATTATTCTTAGTTTATTGTTACTAATAATTATAATATTATTTGTAAAGAAATACATATATTTTTTTAGTAGTTTATAAAAATACCAATTATAATATATAATATACAATTTTGAAGCCTGTTTTATATAAATTTAGACAAAGGATATAATTATGCATATTATACTATTATAAGTATAATGCATATTCCAATATTTATTATGTTTACATTTTATCAAGTAAATAAAAAAAAATACTTTTTTAGTATTCTCCCAGTTCGTTTTGCCGCATTTTAAAGTGATTTTGTCAAAAAATTTGAGAAAACAAGAATTCAGGCACAAGTGGGTTAAACACAACTCAAGATTGAGTTGAGAATATAGAGATAAAAACTTATTTTACACTTCATGTTAAACCGTCTTGTCTTGGCACTATTTCAAAAATGTAACACTATTAAAAGAGCTAAATATAAAGGAAAGATTTTTAAGCACAATAATGTGTGATATTTTATTGCTTCAGACGTTCTGCAACCATAACATAAATCTTAATTAGTGTGAGATAAAAATGACTCAGACAAATATAAGATGTTAAAATAGAGTGTTTTAAGACGTAAAAGATATACAGTGGCGGTCAAAAGTTTCCGGCCAAAGCATAAAATTTTTGGTTAATTTGTTAGTATACCTATATGAAGAGGAATCTCAAAGTGATACTTATACACTTTATTGACATAGCAGTTAAAAACTTATTTATGTAATAAAAATTAAATATTAATAAATTTAATTGACAAAATTAATTGAAAAGAAAACGCATGTTCTCAAAAGTTTCCGGCCACCTTGGCAAGTTTGGAAAAAAATGGTGTTATAACAGAAAATAACAGTGATCAACAACATTTACAATTAGTATTTTGTATTGATATATTTAGCAATAAGTACTGCGGCGCAGCGACGTGGCATCGATTCAATGAACAGTTGTAGATCACCAATGTTAAGTATTGTCCACGGTTCTTGCAATTTTTGTGAAAATGCTGCTAAATTGGAATATTTGTAATTCCACACACGTTTTAAAGTTAGTTTCAAAGATTTTTTATTATATTCAGATCGGATGATTGGGCTATCCATTTCAAAAGCGAAGTTTTTTGTGCGAAAGCCACTGCTTGACGAGCATGCATGTATGCTTTTGGACGTTATCATGATGAAACAAATAGTTGCGACCACAATTTTACCTCCAATAAGGCAGCAAATGATCTTGCAAGATATCCTTATGCATTGCACTATTCATCTTGCCGTGGATTTCAAATAACGGACAGGCGCATTTTCCAGAAAATGCTCCCCACAGCATAACGTGTCCTCCGTCGGGCTTCACTGTAGGAATAATGTGTCTCACATCTTATCTTTTGTTTTCAGGTCGTCGGTTGTAATGTTTTTTATCACTCACGAAGAGATTGAACGTAGATTCATCTGAAAATAGTAATTTTTTCCAGTTTTCACTTGACCAGTCTTTGTATTCCTTGGCAAACGCCAGTCGGGCCCTCTGAATTTTTTTACTTATGAAAGGTTTTTTAACGCCGACTGTTCCATAAAGTTCTACGTCACATAAGCGTCTTGACACTGTAGATAGACTTGTTTCAGCAATAACCATAATACCATAAATCGCTTTAAACACCATAAATGGCGTGGAATTGCAGCGGCATTTTTACGCGGGTCATCAACTGCTTTTTTTCTGATAATTCTGTCCACGAGAATAGTCGTTTTCCGGGGTCCCCCGGACCGTGGCAAGTTCCGAAGGCCATGGCGATCTTTATATATATATTTTTTAATATCATTTACAGCAAATTTTCCGATCGACAACTTTGCCGCAATCTCACGAGATGATTGTCCCTTTAGCGACGGACAAATCACTCATTTAGGAACAATAAATTGTTAAACTTTTCGTTTTTGAATTTCAAATACATCATTCACCTTGATTAATTAACAAATATGGCCAAAAAAATACTTTAGCGACAGCAAAAACTAATGAATGACGAATGGCCGGAAACTTTTGCACGCGCGAAATTTGAATTCCTCCCCTTTGCATCAAGTATCTTAAGTAACCAATCAAAATGATCACAGGGTCAGAGGTAATTTGCTTATTCCTAACTTTTGGAGCAATTAAATTTCTTCTTCGCAAAAACGTTCTGTCAAACAAATAAAAAAAAAAAAAAACTAACTGGCCGGAAACTTTTGACCGCCACTGTATATTATGGTACATAACTTTAGATTTATAACTTCTGCGATTCGTTATTCATTTTGTAGGATAATAAAAAATGTCTATTTGAATACTTTAAGGTAGTTTACTGCTGTATACATTATTTTGATAAAAGAATCCAGATATCTTTTAAATTTACAAATGAAATAATTAGTATAGCTTTTTCCTTGATAAATTAGAAATATGTTACAAATTTTAGCTTTTAAAATACAAATTCTAATTGTGTCAGTAGAATTGAATTCTGCATAAAAGTACTCTTTTTCATACTTACTGATTTAGATCCCTAAAATAAAACTATACTGAATCACCCTTCTAGGAGATAGTTACTATTAACACTAGAACGGCGGCAGGTGTCATTTTGACACCTGAGTACTTTCGCCCGTTGATTACTTTTGTTTGCTTGGGCGAAATCATTTGAAATTTTTTGACTTTTCCTAAATATATAACATATATTTCTGAAAAAAAATTCAGCTTTCTAGATTTGTTAGTTTTTGAAATATTGACTTGTATTCCTAGAACGGCGGACGGGGGTCATTTTGACCCTTTTAGTAAAATACTCTTTGTACTCGAAGCTGCTTTTGTTGTCATACTATATGTTCGGGGAGCAATAAAAAAAAAGGTTTAGATTTTTATTCATTGTCGTCCAAGGCATGAGGAATACTATTTTGCAAAGAAACTATCTCAAGAGATAGATTCAAAGAAAGAAAAAGATTTTTTAGGTTTGGTGAAAAGACAGCGAGATCTAGCAGTCTACAGACTGATAAATTTGCTCTTGCATCTGAAATGTGGAATAAATTTATTGAAAATTGCAAAACATGCTACCTTCCAGGACAAAATATTACAGTTGAGGAACAATTGTTCCCATCTCAGGATAGATATAAATTTACGCAATATATGCCAAATAAATCGGATAAATTTGGAATAAAATTTTGGTGATCTGTTGACATTGATACTAAATACCTCTTGAATGAATTTATTTATCTAGAAAAAGTTGAAACAGCCAATCCTTAATTACGTTTATCGGAAAATGTTGTCATGAAATTAACAGATCCCCATCTAAACGAAGGGAAGAATATTACGACAGATAGCTATTTTACTAGCATCAAATTAGCAGAAATGTTAAAAGCTAAAAATACAAGTTTGGTTGCACAATGAAAAAGAACAGAAGAGAAATTCCTATATCATTGAAAAATATGCGCAGTACTCTTTATTCATCGAAGATAGTGGAATGTGATAATATGACACTTACCATCTATCAAGTCAATAGAAAAAAAGGTGTTTTTCTACTGAGCTCATTACATTCTACTATAAAAACTGAAGACGGTCTCAAGAAGTTGCCCGTTTCAATAAAATATTACAACGCAACGAAGTATGGTGTGGATATTCATGATCAGATGTGCCGAAAATACTCCGTGAAATGGGTTTCTAGACGATGGCCTATACATATCTTTTTCACTATTTTGGATCATGCAGCTTTAAACACCTGGATAATTTATAAAAGTGTAACAGGCAAGCCTATCAGTAGAAGAGATTTTCTATTAAATTTAGGGGATGTGTTCAGAATGGATGTTATGGTTTCAAAACTCCCAAAGATCTTTTCTGAGTCTTCAGAAAAAAACACGAAAATAAAATAGATATGAAGAGAAAAAATGTCAAGTACAGACATGCAATGGAAACATATCTCAAGAATTTTGCGCACCATGTTTCAAAGTTGTGCGCAGAAAATGTACTGAAAAAATTGTTATTTTTTTGTTACAACTGAATTAATTCCTAATACGTGTGCACAATTTGGAGTATTATAAGCATTAAATAAAATTGAAACAGAATGCTTAACATATTAACCATTCAGCTACACTTATAATGAAATAACGGAAACAACAGAACAAATTTCTCATTTATTGATTTAGAGAGTGAATCATTCGGCGAATAAGTTAGATGAACATATATATATATATATATATATATACTATTTTATAAATTGTGTTTTATTTTAGTTACCGTTAGTTTTAATTTGTGAAAACATTAATTGTAAATCGATTTTTATACAAATTAATGAGTATTTTGAGTAGCTGTAGTATGATCCAATTAATCGTCATGTAGGCGTTACATATACAGTACTTCTAAAATTCAATAAATTATCGAGCAATATTAAATATAAATTATAAAATACACGGAAATTCCATATTTTTGCCAATGTATGACATTTAAAATTGTTTTAGCGTTGTTATTTCAGTATTTTCATCGAGGGGTCAAAATGACCCCTTCCCGCCGTTCCAGTAGGTAAGATTTTCCCGCCGTTCTAGTGTTAAAGACAACTCAAGATTGAGTTGAGAGTATAAAGATAAAAACTTATTTTACACTGAGTATAAAAATAAAAAGTTATTTTACACTTCATCTTAAGCCCGCTTGTCTTGGAACTATTTAAAAAATGTAACACTATTAAAAGAGCTAAATATAAAGGAAATATTTTAAAGTACAATAATGTGTCATATTTTATTGCTTCAGACGTTCTGGAACCATAACATAAATCTTAATTAGTGTGAGATGAAAAATGACTCAGACAAATATAAGATGTTAAAATAGAGTGTTTTCAGACGTAAAAGATATATATTACGGTACATAACTTTAGATTTATAACTTCTGCGATTCGTTTTCGATTTTGTAGGATAATAAAAAATGTCTATTTGGATACTTTAAGGTAGTTTACTGTTGTATACATTATTTTGATAAAAGAATCTAGATATCTTTTAAAGTTACAAATGAAATAATTAGTATAGCTTTTTTCTTCATAAATTAGAAATATGTTACAAATTTTAGCTTTTAAAATACAAATTCTGATTGTGTCAGCAGAATGAATTCTGCATAAAAATACTCTTTCCCATACTTACTGATTTAGATCTCTAAAATAATACTATACTGAATCACGTTTCTAGGAGAAAACTACTATTAAAGACAACTCAATATTGAGTTGAGAGTACAGAGATAAAAACTTATTTTACACTTCATCTTAAGCCCGCTTGTCTTGAGACTATTTCAAAAATATAACACTATTAGAAGAGCTAAATATAAAGGAAATATTTTAAAGTACAATAATGTGTCATGTTTTATTGCTTCAGACGTTCTGGAACCATAACATAAATCTTAATTTGTGTGAGATGAAAAATGACTCAGACAAATATAAGATGTTAAAATAGAGTGTTTTCAGACGTAAAAGATATATATTACGGTACCTAACTTTAGATTTAAAACTTCTGCGATTCGTTTACGATTTTGTAGGATAATAAAAAGTGTCTATTTGAAAACTTTAAGGTAGTTTACTGTCGTATATATTCTTTTGATAAAGGAATCTAGATATCTTTTAAAGTTAGAGAGGGAAAAAACTTTCATTCATTTAAAATATTTGACGTTGAAATATAACAAAGATTAATGGTAAAGAAATAAAACAGCCTTTTCTGTTATGATGAAAACTTTAGTATCTGAATAGCTTATACATCGTAAAAAAGCTTTTTCGGCAAAGAATTCTGAATAATTTACTATTTTTAAAATTTAATTGATTTACGATTGGGAAGGAGTAATTTTTAACAAATTGAAGTCACATTAGAAGATTTTTGGAAAAAAATTGCACGTTATTTACCAAAGTTATTGACCATTTTATCCTAAGGTTACATTGGGCAACTGGGCCATAATTTTACAATGTGACTCTGGAGATTATGGCAATTGAACTTCAAAAAGCTAATATGCATTTGAATTAAAGTCTGAACTTTTGTAAATGTGTTCAGTTAGATTCTCCTATCAGACAGGACATTTTAATATCTAAAAATAAAAATATATATATTTCAATTTCCTTTTCACATGGGTCCAGTTGCCCCATAAAATTGGGGTAAGTGGACCAGTAGGGTCTATGTTCCACACAAGATTTTTTTTTTTTTTTTTTATTGGTTATCAGGTCCTGTTTGAAAAAGTGTAAACAACTAAAAAAAATCTAAACCAATCAGATCGTGTACATTATATATCAACTAAAGGCCATCGTAAGGGAAACCTTTACTGTCAATGTGTCTAAAAAAGCACTAAAAGTGTATTAGATTTATTTATATAAAAAACATACACATTAACTAAGTACTAATGTACTTTAGTATAGATAATAAATATAAAAGTAACATGGGTATTTTAAGGAAAAATGATAAGATAAATCTATGAACAAACGGCTACGTAAGTTTTTAAGTATCTCATTCTCTTTTTTATTTACCACAATGGAAGTTCGATGTGTCCAATAAACCTGTGGAGAATGTAACCATATTTTTATATCGAACAGTATTATTTTTTATCCGTTTCGATAATTTTCAATGATCTCACTTTGCCTTATGTACGCCTCTTCATCTGTATCTTAAAATTTCGACATATAATTATCACACTTAAGAAATTTGGTTTGATGCATCCAACATGCTTTTTTTTATTTTATTACGTAATTTTAATATGGTATTATGTAATTTTCTTTATTGGAAGCAAAAACTATGCAGAAATTAATTTTCCATAGTAAGAGAAACTTAAAACTGTTGGGGTAACTGGTTTCCATATGGTCCGGTTACCCCTGATACATGTTCCAGTTACGCCATTCTTGAAAAAATGCATGGGGTAACTGGACACACCGGCTTTACATTTGAAACATGAAATGAATATGTATACATACCTAATAATATGAGTGTATTTATGTATGTAAGTTTTAAATAAATATTGTTTAATAAAAGTACTTACAGTATTTTAATAAAAAGCCGAGGCAGTTCAACAAAATGGACGTTGTTTTTTTAAAAAAGAAACCTAAATTTTCGGCAATCTACCACAGCAAAGACAGACTTGTGATTGAGTTGACACATGTTGTTTTAAAAAGCAGAGATGAGGGGACAATGTTGAAAAAAAGCTAAAACTTAAAAAAAAAAAAAAAAAAAAAACATCAACGGTTTTTTACCGATCTATAGCCCAGTTACCTCGTGGTTCCAGTTACCCCAGCTTGCCTTACAAGCTTCAGAAAAAAAAATCCATAAAAATATAATCTATTTGGTCATTAGGAACCTCATAATAAGAAAAGGAATCATAGTTTATACAACAATACCATTCTGAATAATGGGCATTGCTGTTTGGAAAAGGTGGTTCAATGATAAACAAACAAAAAATTTGTTTTTAAATTGTGTTTAAAATTTTGAAATTGATTGTAGAAATCTGGCTTAATATCGATTTTTGAAAAAAAAAAAAAAAAAAAAAAAAAAACATGTTTAAATTAATACTTTGAAAAGAAAAATAAAAGATTTCCTGTAAATTTACGTTAAAAAAATAATTAAAAAAGAAAAAAAAACCTAGAAGAAAAAGTGAGCGAAAAAGACAAATTTACTGGTTTTTCAGAAACTTCAAATGTTTGTTAAAACTTTAAAAATTAATTGAAAAGAATGATGATAAATAAAAAAAATACGATATGTAGAAATAAGAAAAGGGATATTATTTAATATAAAAAATCCTTTTCCAAAAATCACCATTAGAGAGCGCTTACCCAAAATAGGAAAGAGAAATATACAAATAAAGTTTGTAGTAATTACAATGAACGGGAAAAAATAACCGGGCAATATATCTAGTTTCAAAGTCGTCTGTCACGAAATGGGCACATTTCTGCGCTAAAATTATTTCGCCGTATGGATTTTTTGCAGCACTACGCCTGCTAATTCACCGTTCTTATAAAAAAGCTTAATCAACAAACTCTGGTGTGGTAATCATAGCATGCTCTCTGCAACGAATGTAGAATTCGTGTGCATCTTGATGCTTTGTTGACGACCTGAGTTTTATAAATCTAGTTCTTATACTTTGAATAAAGTGGTGAAAATGAGGTAGGAGACTGTTAAATTCGAATGTATCTGTATGACATGTTCTCTATCTATGTATCTGTATATTATTACTGTATAAACTATCCAGAATAGAAAAAATCTATAAGTTATAAAGTTTCGCATCTATACTAAATTTAGAGCGGATCCGAATCCCGATAGGACTGTGAGCGAAAAAACGATTACAAAGTTTCGTTTTTACATACAAAATCCAAATTAAGTAAAATAATATCAAAATACTTTAATTGATCTAAGTATAATGAAGAAAATTTGATTATGATTAGCCAAAATTTTATTTTTGATACTCATTAAAGTAAAATAAGGAATAGAGAGTATTCATTAAAAAATAATTTATTTTACTTACAATTTCTAAAATTTCACACAAGTAACGACATAAATGGCATTAAATATATCACAGTACTTGAATAACTATAAAGCTTTATGGAATTCATATTAAAGTACTCATAAACATGTCAGTTAATATGTTTATGCTCTTTACTAAATATTATTTCTTTATTTGAAAGAAATGAACTAAAGTTTATAATATCAAAATTATCATTATCTCATTTGAATATATTACTTGTTTGTTTATTTTTGTTTAAACGCATATTTAACAGTTTTCCTATCGAAAACCCCAAATTAACAAATAAAATCGAAAATTAATTTTAAATAATTATTTTTTAACAATCTGCATGCAATAATTTTTTATTAGCTAAATTTGGAAAGCACAGAGTTGTACATTAATTAAATGTATTTTTTTTCCTCCTATATTGGACAAGTTGTCATGTCACGTGATCGCCTTAAGTACATGTGCTGTAGAAAACTCATTGCTGAAAGATAAGCTCTACTGATGATTTAATTCCAGTTTGATTTTTTAAGCTGAGGTGCTTTTTTCTTGCTATTTCGTATTAATATCTCTGGAAAGTGTCCAAAATCTTTTATATGCCTTGTTATCTGTATATCATAGTTTAAACATCATGTAAGAAACCTGATGTTTTACAGAGTATAGTGTCTGGCCTTTCCGATAGTCGTAAAGGGGCCCTTCATACAAACGTAAATGTCAACTTCTTCACGTTAGTAGGGGAATCGGTGTTTTGTCTAATGATTTTGGGAGTGAATCGACGAAGATATTATGTGGGAAGAACCGGATATTTTTCGTTACGGTCAGATTCCTAATTGTTTCTTTGTTGTTTTAAGTAACTTTTGGGTATTATCGCTTTTCCTCCACAGAAACGCCGATGTTATACGAAAGAAAACCCAAGCGAGGTTTGTGGAGTAAAAATAACCTCCAAAATGATTTTTAAGCTGTCAGTCGTGAAGGAATAACTGTATACAAGGCATGTCAAATGTCTATCCTTCCTAAAAAAGCACTAAGAAGAAGGTCCCGGCATAATGATGAGAAAAAAATATGGGATGGAGCTCATATGTGTTCCAAGCACACAAATTGATGAAAAGCTTGCTACTCATATATTAAAATACTGCAAGATGCTGTATTTTGCTCTACTATGGCTGAATTAAGAACACTTACGCATAGATATGCTGTGCTTTGCAAATTAATGTGTAATTTTAAAAGTAACAAAATATTTTTCATGCTGATTAGTTCAAGAACATCCCAAGGACTTTCATGAGAAGACGCAGATACCTATTTCAATCTATGAAAATTAATTCTTGAGAACAACAATTGAATGAATAAACGAGCAAAACTTTATAACATGGATCGGAGAATTCTTCCTTTTAATAATAAAACTGGTTATGTTCTTTCTGAAAATGGAAGAAAAGGTGTACAAAAACGTACTTCGGTAGAACATATTACAGTTATTGCTCGCTGCTATGCTGAAGGAAATTCCCTCTCCCTCAAGAGAGTTAGCATTATAGTTAAGAGAGTTAGCAAAATAGCTAATCGGGAAGACAAAATGCCTCTTGGTACCTACATAGTGATGTCGGAAATGTCATCGTATGTAAACACGAATGTTTTTTCTGAGTTGCTGAAAAATCATTTTATTACTCGCAAAGCGTAAAGAAGATTCCCTTTGTTACTAGATGGACATGCATGCCGTAGAGTGGTGACACACTCCAGTATTTAACAGCTCAAAATGACAGTCTTTTGCTATGTTTGCCAGGCCATTCAACTTACATTTTCCAACCGTTAGATAGAAATTTTTTTCAAATCACTCATTCCTTTTAGGTGCGAGAATGACAACGATGGATGGACACCCATTATTATTCTAGTAGTCCCTGAAACGCAGGATGAGCTCAGGAAGTGGAACTTCTAAGTTTAGCTTCGAAAGAAAGAGCTACTGTATAAAATATGACAGTCTCTATTGAAGCTACGAGAATATTTTTTTACCTTATTCAACAGCCGTTCCAAGTCGGGCCCTCATTGATTCAAACAAAACGGAGTTTTTAATGTAGAAATCCAATTTAAAACAGCCCAACCAACTCCCAAGGGGAATATAGTAAGAAGCAGGTTCAAGAATTCTTTGAACCATGCGAATCATTGCAATCACACAGTCAACTAACTAGCCTAACAATCAGCTTGACATCAAGTCATTAAGAAGATCTAATGAAAACTGCATGAAACAATTCACAATCTTCTCATCAAAAGTTTAACATGAAATTTCACATGCTTCAGTTTACAAAAAGAGGAATTATAGAAAAAGAAGATAAAAAGCTCAAGTACTTACATTATGAGAAGTTATTGAAGAAAAGAAAGTTATACATCTGAATAAAGAAGAATTATTATTGAAAAACAAAGCCAGGAAAAAGGTTGAAAAAGGTGAAAACTAGGTTTATAAAAGGGCAAAATAAAAACTCCAACCAATGTAGAGAGACATTATCAGGTGCGAAATGCCAGCTGTCTCAGGCCTGCCTAAAAATACATTTTTTAAGAAGTCAAAGGCTAGAATGCGAAGAACTGATGATGGTGATGAAAGTCCCTAGCAAGATTCAGGAGATTACGCGGTTTTTAAAGTGAATGAGAATGAGAGTTAAGAGTGTATAGAAGACTATAATAAAACTTCAAGAAAGTTTGACTGGAGCAAGTGCATTCGCTGCAACTGTTAGTTACATGATAGCTGCTCAAAGTTCAGAAACACATACGCAGTTTGTGCACAGCTGAGATATTGCTAAACGAAATACAGAGACATACGAAAAACATGCAAAAAAAATCTGGACACTATAGCGCTTTGTAAAAGTGACTTTTCCGTATTTCACCTTGTTATAAAGTTTTAAAAATAGGCTTGTATAAGAGACAAAGTTCTTTAAAATGTTATGTAGAACAAACTTTTATTCAAATATGATTTTTGTTTTAATTAAATTGCTAGCGTTTATTCCATTCATGTTTTTTAATTGCATAATACTAAGTAAGTCAACAACTTTATTGTCCAAATTATTAAAGTTACTTTTATTCGGGCCATTATGTTTACACTGCTGCACAGAAATTATTGTTTACATCGAAATTCCAGAAGTCATCTTACCCCTGTGTTTTTGGGCAGCTTACCCCCAGATTGGGTTACGATGCCGATTCCAAGTGGTTACAAAACCAAAGTTTTCTTTAACATTTATTAAATAAAATAGGTATTGAAATCATAAATAAAATTATCAGCTTTAACTAGAAATCAATGAATAATAAATAAAAACACTTCCACAACCTACCCTATAATAAACAACAACAACGATAAAAACGTGTAACCTTTTGCCGTAGGTCACAGTACGTACTAGTAACTATTGTTTTTTGTATTCTATTTGTACCACTCTTTGGAAAATAATCTCTGCCATATGTTTACACTAGCATGTTTTCAAAAGGTATCTACCACAAAAAAAATCTAAATTGGGGTACGATTGAATATAAAAAAGTAACGGCCCGTAAATAAAAGAAAAAGCTTTTAGCTAATATCATATAACAACCACATATATACTCAAATCACCTAAATTGGGTAAACACTGACCATTTATGTAACATAGCATGCTAAAAATTCTTTAAGTTGAAAAGTTTTTTGGTCTGCTTTAAAAACTATTTGGATGTGCCAATCGTAAAACATCCTTCTAACTCATACATCTTAATATTACAAAAAAGTATTTACACGTGTTAATTCTTCAATATTATTAGTTCAATACAATATATGAACTTCGATTGTCATCTTTAATATCTGCTTCAGTCAATTAATCGAAATACATACCAAATAATCTCGACCATGATAGTTATTAAAATCAATACTTTTATTTATTTTAAATTGTAAGCCAGCTAATTGCGAATCGCCGGATTAGGAGTATACAAAATTTTCGTAGCAAATTTCGAAATAAGAAAAATCGAGAAAAGTATACAAAAAGCGCTGTTACAGCTCCTCTTCTGGCAGAATATTTCCAAATTCAACTAGGACATGCTTTTCATAACCGATAAAATATATCTGAAATTTGGTTCAATGATATGCATAACTCCATACACTTTTAGATGATACAACAATGAAAATAGTACAAAAATTGCTATTACAGTGTCCTCTTTAGCCGGAATTTCCAAATTTAAGGAGAACTTGCTTGCCGTAGCCAAAAACATACCTATGATATTTGGTTCACTTCTATGCATAACTTCATACACTTTTCGATGATGAAATAATTAAAATGCACAAAAATCGCTATTACAGCGCCCCCTTTAGGCAGAAGATTTCCAAATTCTCGTGAAACCTGCTCGCCATAGCCAAAAACACACATATGAATTTTGGTTCAATTCTATGCTTAACTTGATAAATTTTTCGATGGAAAAAGGACGACACATGAAAACATGGGCAGACAGACATTTTGTATAAACATATTTAAAGGCGTCCCAGACTCCTAAAACGTGTAAATCCTTCGAAAATCGGAAATAGAAAAAACTGTGATTTTAATACTAATAAATAAAAATAAATAAAACATTTTTTTGGAATTTTGTTTGCCTCTATCGCCTATTTTTCCTCCAACTAAAGCTACATTTTCGTAAAATCTCACTGGTGTCCCGGATGCTGCGTGTACTTTTTATATTTATTTTAAGGAGTTTTTATTTACGAATGAGATGACTGTCCTCAATAAGTAAATGAAAAGTATTGGACAAAAATATCAGTTATGTTTAGGTTTTATAAATTACTCACGGTACTTTATTTTAATTTTCAAAATATGTATATAAATATTTATCTAAATGCATAATGAAATAGCAAACAGTTTTTAATTAATTTGATATTATTCTTCGTTTATTTCAAAATTTATTAAAATTTTATTTTCTTACAAATATTTATAAAGAAATTAAAGTAAGTTTTGGCTTATTCTACGTATGTGTTAAAAATTTTTAACCCCCTGACCGCCGAGCAAAAGGGCAGAATTGTAATGTTGTTTTCTCTGTATTTTTTTTTTTTTAAGTCTGAAAAAAGATTATTTTTCTAACATGACATAAACAATTTAATTATGTATTGGAGTATAAGCCTTGAGAGTATTATACATAACAAAATATTTTAAAACGGAATTATATTTGCAGAATTATATTAATTTAAAAAAAGTTTCTACTACAGTGAAATCTACAGCTTAGTGAATTGATATATCAGTTCGCGGCAGTGAGAAGGTTAATTAGCAACTTTCAAAAGAGTTAAATATTATATCGGGAAGTGTTTATTTTAATATTTTTTCATAATTTAGATTTATAATACAGAAAGACCCGACTGCAAGTTTGCTTATGAATAAAATATTAAATTTAACTCACTTTCAAACGCTTTTATTTATTATTTGAATGATACACTGCTCAAAAAAATTAGGGGACCAAGCAAAAATGTGAAAAGAACAGTACAAGACAGCCATGTATGGGCATAAAATGGATAGTACACGTGTATCAAAGCGCAATACAGAAAAAAAGAGGCAAAACATTTTGAAAGGGAGCTTTTATTCTTTGAAAAGATAGTTTAGGGTAACAATTTGGTTTCATGTAAATGATAAAAGAAAAGTATTGTTTAGAAATGATACAAAAATTTTTAATATGGCGGGTGGTCTCCTCGAACAGCTAAGACTGCTGCACACCTGTTTTCCATGGATGCGATGAGGTTATAGATATCGATCCCGTTATCGATAAGAATTTGAGGAATACTGTTCCACTGCTCAAGAATTGCAATCTCCAAGTCCCGGACAGTAAAAGGAGACCTCGGTCTCGCAGCAATGCGTCGTCTGAGTGCTCAATCGGATGTAGGTCAGGAGAGTTTTCTGGTCGTTCCATACGCTGTATTGTTTTAGCTTCAAGCATGTTTTCCACAAGACGAACTGTATGAAGTCTGGCATTATCATACATCTAAAAAAAAAGAAATCACTAATTGCTGTAACATAAAATACGACATGAGGTCTCAGTATCTCGTCGGTATAACTTCGGACCGTCAAAGTGCCATTCTGAATGATACACAAGCCCGTAAGTCCACCTATGCTGATTCCAGCCAAGTGCATCAACCCACCTCATCTGTAATGTGACCTTTCCCGAACGAATGTCGGATTATTTTCAGTGCCTCTTTCCCTCCATGCCAAAACACATCAGATGTCACATCCAGACTGAATCGGGACTCGTCTGTAAACAGAATCTGACTCCAAACTCGATGTTCAGTTCCCCACCTTCTTTGGGCCGCACAGTGGTTTGAGATCAACGGAATAAAGACCATTGGCTTACGTGAATAGAGACCACCCTGATGAAGCCTATTTTGGACTGGGTGAGCTGGACATCCTTCGTTCTGTGGCCAAGAACAACTGTGTTTGCAGCTAAGTAGCATTGCCCGTTCCGTCTCGACGGGCTGTTAACAGAATATATCGGTCATCAATTCCTGTGTTAGCACATTTTGACCTTGCACTTGTCGATGACTACCATTCCATATGTCTTGGAATCAATTCCCCAGCCTTTCATGGACACTTCTTGCGACTCAAATAGCGTCCACTACAATTCTTTGTGTTCACCCAAATTCAACTGTCCCGATAACACGCCAAGACATGGATTGCTGTAAATCATGTTGTTGTGACATTTTCAAGCCACCTTTTCTCAAAACACTAGCTGAGCAAATCAATTTCACAACTGAGGCAGTGAAACAGACGTTTCTGCAAAATCCCAATTTCTGCGCTTAGCTCCTTTTCCAATTTTTGACGTCATAAACTTTAATTTACACGTGAAGTTTCCTTTATCTGTTTTCTACAACACTTTAAATTATGGATGGATTATTTTACGTTACTTATCCGTGTAAATATTTGCGTAATTTCGTTAAAACCATGAGCTCCCCTAATTGTTTTGAGCAGTGTATTTTGTTTATGTATTTTATTTTACATACTTCTAAGAATAGAAATGGACACCTATATGTATTGTACATATATGTGTATATATATATATATATATATATATAATGATGATGATTAAAAAGATGATAAAGGTAGAAGTGTCTGTTTTTGTGTCTCTGAACTGTGTTCCGAAGCAAGCAGAGCTACCAGATATGGCCGTGTATATTTCTACACTGTAAAAAATAACGGGCGGAAATAAACGTGCGAAAAAATACGGAAATACTACTGGCAATCGAGATGTCAGTACTATTTCCGTATTTTAAAGGAAGTTTTCCACCGTAAAATAAAAAATAAATAAAAAAAATAAATAAAAAATCCGGAATTTTTTTTCTGTAATTTAGCTGTGAAAAGTTCTATTAAAATACGGAAATTGTACTTGCCTCTCGATTGCCACTATTATTTACGAATTTTAGTCCGTTATTTTTTTACAGTGTAGTTACGGAACTAAAAGCCAGTTTCTGCATTTTTTACAATCATTCTTTTATTTTATTTTTGACGCGATTTTTAATGTTTTTTTTCAAATTTCGTGATTGATTTTTCCATGTTGTTAATAGGAATGTGGTTTCAATCTTTTAACGAAACATAGGAAATATTTGCTTTTCAAGAAAGGAATTCGTACATCATTTTTTAAATTATTCGCTCGATTTTTTTTCGCCTTCGTAAAAGGAAGTCCGTTTCAAATCTTGAACTAGTATCTTTTCTCCTCAGCTATTATTGATTTTTTAACAATTCTTAATGCATTTTTTATTGTTCATTCACGTCCCGTTGCGATTTCTTGACATTCATTACAGATTTCCCGTTACAATTTTGTAGCACTCTTAAGTAGTAAATGTACTACTTTACTGGAGATGTAAAACTTAACAGTACATTGATATTCATAATTCTCGGGAAATGTGGTGGCAATTCTACTAATTAAAACAACGCGGAAATGTATTTCATTTATGGCACTCCAGATTGAAGTGTTCTGAAAGCCCAATTTGTTCAGTAAAGAGAGTTCTCTCCACAATCAGAAAGCGCCCAGTAGTGCTTCACTACTGTTATTACCATGCATTGTATGGCGTTTTGAATATTTCCAATACTCGTATTCATAATCTACCAAGAAAACCTGTGCCCAACGCTCAAATAGTATTCATCATTAATCTGATTGGACTTGTCAGGTAAATCAGTCAGGAATCATGTAAATCATGGATTTCATTTGAATGTTTGGTCGAGGGTTTCTAGGTTGAGGTAGATGGTGAATATAAACACGTATTCAATCTCTTCTTAACACTTTGCCAATTGATAATAAGTATTTCAAATTTATTTAATGATGCACCGAATTCCTTTTGCGCTATAGTCATTTATTATTGTATATCATGTATTAATGTTTCATTTCAGTTTCAGTTTTGCTAGAAAAATGTATGTTTTATTTTTTAAATTATATAACATTCTCCAATGAAAGCATTCTGCTAATCCGTAACTAGTGCTTATAATAAACTTTTTTCAGTAAAATTGTTTATTAAAACACAATTTTTCCTCAATTAGTGAAACGAAATTTTTTTGATAAATAGAATATGCATACGTACTGACACTATTTTCATGTAAATAAAGCAGAATATTATAAGAAAGATGTATGTTATTATAGTTCATCCCGTTTTGAAGCTTGGTTCCATGAATGTTTATGCACAGGAAATTTTTTAGACTGTATTGGATTCCCAACAATTCTCAACACCAGTTTCAATAAACCATGGGCATCAAACACGTAGAATAAAAAAGTGAAAATAATATTATTTTGGCGAAAATATATATCTTAAAAATTTTACTTTTCAGAATTTAAAATAGTACATTACACGAAGAAATTATACGGTTTTTAAAAAAAGGTGCAATAAATATTTTCCAGTTCAGCATGTTATGTTTTATCTTCCCTAATTGATTCTACTTTGTAACATACTTTGTACGTATTTAGTAACATATATTCGAGAATTCTGCACATTGAAAATAATGAAATTGTTTGTTAATTATAGATTACCATAATAATAAGAATATTATTTAAAAGTTCAGGAAATTTCACTGTGCTTTAATTGCTGAAATATTCATTTACATAAGGCTAAGATTATATTGTGCTTATATAGCTATTAACCTAATTATATTTTGAATATATAGGTCTGATTTGTTATCTCTAAAAAGTATTGTCATGGATGGAATCTTGTGATGTTCATGTAAAACATTATTCCCTATAAATATCAATTTAATATTATAAAAGATATAAGTCAAATTGTTGCATAAAATTGAGATAATGTGGTCTTTTATAATTTTTTCTTCTAATTTTTAAAATACCATAAAATAGTTTGTTTCTATTTGTATCAAAGATTGCCCTTGGAAATTTTAAATTGTACATCACCAAAATTGAGTTGTAAACTTTATTAAGTTGCATATAGAAAATTCAAACTTATGCTTTTTTTTCTTTCATTTGTAATGCAATCAATCTAATTTTCTAACTCTGCATGAGTTAAATAATTTTCTAATACATTACGTTTTACTGTCCGAACAAATGAAAAAGCAGCTGTTCTAATTTTACTAATATAAGTTTTGTGATAAATGAATTTTTATGCAAATTGGAATTACTTAATTAACTTAAGAATAGTTAGAATAGTTAATTTCTCTTGTATATATACTTTCTTAGGAAAACAATTTCATAATGCAAATACATTTGAAATTCTCGTGAGAAATTTTTGTTAATTGTTTCAAATATTCCATGACCAATCAATGATTTTACACAACAGAAATAATTTCTTTTTATATTACTCGATGCTTTATGTTTAGCAAAAATTCTAGAGAAATGATAACTATTGTTTATATTAGTGAAACCTTTTAAAGACTTTTAATGCAACTTTAATATGTTAAATTTAAATAATAATGTAGTTATTTAGAAATATCGAGTTATTACAATATTGTGATGAAAGATTCTTATGATTTTGTGAAAAAATCTACCATTCATATTACACGTAGTGTATTGATATTTGTTATAACTAGTTTTATTTATATATTGCGTATAGCTTCATATATCTCATATGTGAAATATACAGATACACCTGATACTGATTTGTATTTAAAATATCTAAAAATATACGTTTGTTTCTTTCCATGCTGTCAATGGAAACAGCTCAAATAAAGATATAGATCCTATGATATATTACATCAAAAACGTTACACGTAAGTCTTCTTTTATTTGAAAAAATGTATACGATTACTTAAATCTCTATTCTCTCTAGATTCTCTCTAGATAGCTCATATCCATTTAAAGAAATATCTTAAATTTGCACTGGAATCATTTCTAAAAATGACAGGTAAGATCTCCTTCAATAGAAAATAAATCTGTAAAATGTAGAGAAAACATCGAAAAACTTTGAACTATTTGCGTCTGGTATAACTGTTACCTGTCTATAACAATTTAGATAACATAGACTATGATAAAATGTAACAGAGCTAAATCTAAGATATCTAAAGTTTTAGGTAAAATAAAATAGTTCTTGTAGATGATGTACAGAAAGTTTTTATTTTATTCAGGTTTTTTCTATGAGAGGCTGGCTTGAAAATTTTACCTTTAGAAAAAGCATAGGAGCAAATATAACAAATATTGACTTTCCGTATCTGATTGTTTTTAAGATGGGGTTTTCACAGGAGATTCTGGAAATAAGTATTGCCAGTCCGCTACTTATTGGGTGAGTTCGTAATTATATAAATAGATAGCACCCATAGTGGTGGCCTGGACCGTCCGTTTGTTTGTCTGCGCGTCTGTCCGCAAAAACTACACAACTGAATGTTTTGATATTTAATAAACTAGGGGGGGGGGCTCTGCCTAGAGGTCTGCACGGGCCGGAATTTCCAGGCCCGGGCCCGGCCCGGCCCGGTGTAAAAATTGAAAGTTCGGCCCGAGCCCGGCCCGTTTACATTTTTACCGTTCTCGGCCCGGCCCGTACAAAAATCAGTGAAAACAGGCCCGGACCGGCCTGGCCCGACTAAATGTCTACAAAAAATTCCGTTTTTTCTCGACATACAATTAAGATTCTTTTAATGAATACTACATGCATATTTATGGGAACATTTTACAGTATATTTTAAATTACTATGTGTTCGCAAAATAGAAAACACACAATAGTAAACGTTAACGATTACTTACAGTGTTTTAGTCAACGTCTCTACAGACGTTTCAAAATTTAAATAAGGGTTCATTAAAAGGAAAGAATAAAGGAGATAAATAAAATAAAGGGTTAAAAAACATGATAACTTTTGAAGCTTATAATAAAAGGTAGATTTGTGAAAATATTTCTGTCATTTTTAAGGCTTTTCTCAAATCCAAAGGAGCTACATTTTGATACATTTATGAATTCATTTCTTTTCGGAAACGCATGAGATTGGCAGGTATTCTTATTCAGAAACCATGTAAATGCCGTTTTTTTTTTAGATAAAAGTAATATATCTTTCGGAAGATACTGCCAAAGTTAGCGTTTTGAATCGAATTTCCGGAAGCGATAGCACAGGAAAGGAGAAAACGTACAGTCACGTGACAAGAGTCTCTGTTATCTCTGTACGTAATTTATGAAAAATGTAAACGCTATTTGATCCCAATTGCCTTCAATACTCAGCCTGTCAATTTTATGCCTTTATAGTTAAAAATGAGTCAGAAAATGTGTCTGAGAGTTTCGCATTGTTGAGCAGTAAATATGAGAACCACCTTAAGGTACATTTCCAAAGATACTGTTAACAGAAGTTCATTATCGCTATTAATACTTTTACAAAACATAATGACTGTCCTACACAACCTGAGAACGATTAAGACCAGTTCCGTCCCGGCACAAGTCTGCCGAAAAAAAATTAAACATGGGATCAGGCATCATGTAACTGTACGATGCCGATCTCTACGATGGACATGTTACATTTCTGTATTGATGTTGTTAAACTCGCATCGGCTCGTAACGCACATTTATACTTCTCGAAAAAGTCATATTCATTGGAAATGACCTCGTATTTTATCTGCTCCTCTCAGATTCTTATATCGAGCCGATAGCCCCGATTAATTTTTTTTATCGGCCGGACCCGGGCCTTCAGGCCCGTTCAATTTTTTTGCCGGCCCGGCCCGGCCCGTTGAAAAAATTGTCCTAATTCTGCCGGCCCGGCCCGTTTGAAAATTCTCCTCCATTCCGCCGGCCCGCGGGCCGGGCCGGGTACGGGCCTCGGGCCAAGCCCGGGCCCGTGCAGACCTCTAGCTCTTCCCCTCTGCTCGCTACGCTCATCAACTCCCCGCGTAACTGCTTCGCAATTCCATAAGGTATCGTGAAGCAATCCCTATTTTCCAGATATTTACAATAACAATAACACCAGATGTAATTGTTTTGCGTTTCGATTCTGGATCGGTTCGCGATTCCTCATTTTCTATGCATTCAATAATTTGTAGTTACAGTAAATAATCTTATCATATAAATCGCTCTCCTTTTCACTTCGCCGCCTTTTCTCCGCCAACAGACATGCGTAAAATTATACATATAGTGTTACGAATATTTTAAATAGTTAGTGTTTGTGCTTAAAAATAATGTAAATAGTTTAAATAAGCTCTATTCATAAGCTAATATCAGTTTTTGTTGTATTGAAATATCTCAATTTGTTGATTTTCTGCAAGCAAGTAAAACCTATAGGATTTCAATGGGAGTCTATGGAAAATTGGCGAAATATTGGAAATAGCGCCAAGTTGGCGTCACTTTTGACGACTAATTTTGGTCTCCAAATTTGGCGATATATCGCGACATACTTGCTGACGTTTGGCGACAGAAGTGCCCCCCCCCCCCTTTTGGTAACCCACTTTATAGCGTCAGTAAGCTCTGACCAATGAGATGCTTTTCGCGGTATCTACGAAAATTTCCAAAGCGTTACTTTATATATATATATAGAAGGATATAATCGTTGCAGAATTTTGTCCATTCAAATTGCATGAAAATCGAATCAAAACTTAAAATATATTATTAAAAGTTTTCTTCATTCTATTAAATCCTACGATACGTAAATAATTCAATGATATCCCATGATAGGTTATGATTCTAGGTTGTCATGGTGATTACGTCCTATTTAAGATAGAGTTATATTATTTTCGCATTACTGAATTTAATATATACACTATATGGCCATTAATGACCGGCAACATTCAATTTTAGACATTTTCTCGAATATTTAGAAATATATTTGACAGATTCTTCTGGAATTTCAGGATTAAAAAGAACTGGTATGACCTCATACGATTTGTTAAGGGGGCAATTAGGGGGCTAACAAAAAATCAAAGAAAAAAAATAATACTTGGGATTACTCTGTAAAATAAAATGCACGAAATGATCTGTCGCTACCGAATATAAATAGACAGACATTGTGCAATATGTGTATTCTTTTGTGTAAGAATGGCACGTATATTAATAGAGATATAACGATTTATTTTAAAAAAATAAAAAAAAAATCTTGCATGTTTTTTTGCTTATAACATGCAGGGTTTTCGACCAAATTTAACTCTGGTTTCAGAAAAATTGACAAACTATAGTAGAAACAACTTAGTGCAATTGGAATATAAATATATTAAATATTTTAGGAAATATGAACAGTTGTATGAAATAATTTTTATCTGCGCATGCGCGAACGATAACAAGGATCATTTTACATAATTTAATAGTCAACTCTATGGAGCAACTTATTAACAAAAATCTAGTCAAATATCGCAAAAATTTAGAACGATATCGGCGTTAGAGTGAGAAAATTATTAGTTGTTCTCTAAAAGCAGCTGAATGATAAGGAATTTTACACAAATTGTCAAATTTTATTAGCTGACTTTCAGAAAAAAGTTAGTATTTAGTGATTATTAGCGAGTAGATCTGGAAAAAAATGCTTCGATTTTGATACTTCTTTTGATCATGGTATAGGCTCATTCTGGTGGTTTTCCAAGAAAAACTAAAGCATCAATAAAAAATGAAAATAAAAAAAAATTAAAAATTAAAATGCCAATTTATGGAAAATCCCTTATCATTCAGCTGCTTTTAGAGAACAACTAAAAATTTCCTCACTCTAACGTCGATATCTTTCTGAATTTTTACGATATTTGACTAGATTCTTTTTAATAATTTGCTCCATAGTGTTTACTATTAAATTATCTAAAATGATCCTTGTTTTCGCAGATAAAAAATATTTCATACAACTGCTCATATTTCCTAAAATATTTAATATATTTATATTCCAATTGCACTATGTTATTTTTACTATATTTTGTCAATTTTTCTGAAATCTGAGTTAAATTTGGTTGAAAACCCAGCATGTTATAAGCAAAAAAAAAAAAAAAAAAAAAAAAAAAAGCATGCAAGATTTTTTTTTTTAAACTAGGGGGCTCTGCCCCCTACGAGCTACGGTCGTCAACCCCCGTACAGACACCGCAGACTCTAACAGCACGCTAATTTGATCGCCTTTAAAAAGATTTCGGATGATTGAATTATAATTTGAATCTGACAATTATAATCTGACGTAATTTTCACCAAACTTTTCTTTCTCTTTTTAATATTCACGTCAAAATACTTTTGTTAGAAATGAAATATTATGATCATCTTAAAATGTCAAGTAAATGTCTCGCGCAATTTTTAAATTAAAACTGTTTTGCAATATTATTTTTTGTTCATTTTACTTAATAAGTGTAACATGACGTAAATTCTCCTATTTAGGACTTCTAACGCATGTTGCTGAATTTATTATTTTACAATGTTCTTTCTCATTTAAAATTCACGTGTAACTATAGTTTTTATGACGTAATTTTCAATGAGTTCCTGCTTTTTATGTTTTTTGTTTATAATAGTCACGTGTAAAATAAATTTTTAATTTGAAGCAAACATTACTGTTTGAGATGTTTATACTGTTGGCAACAGTTTAAATTAATACAATTTTCTAAATTTGTAAAAAATATCTCTCGAAATGCTGAAAATTTGAATTTAAAATAGAAATAAAACCTCGAAAAATTATTCAAATTAAAAAACTAACTGCAATCTGCACACCGGGAAATTCTGACGCATAAAATGATCTAAAAATGATTAAATTCCTATGTACAGTTTTTGCTCCTATAAAACTTTTTTAATGGAACGATTTTGTCCAACTTTGGCATTAAATATCTCTTAAAATAATTCTTCGATTTGAAAACTGTCTGCATCAGCGTGTTTATCAAACATTTCTCTATAATACTACCGATTTTCATATTTTTGTATGCAACAGTTTTTTTAATATTAACGAAGAAACACCTCCGGTCACAAAAAATTCAAAACCGGCGGCGGTGACAGCGGTAGTTACTTTTTTTTAGAATAGAGAGATAAATCGCTATATCTGTATTTATATACGTGCTATTCTTACACAGAAGAATACATATATTGCACAATGTCTGCCTATTTATATTCGGTAGCGATAGATCATTTCGTGCATTTTATTTTACAGGGTGATGCCATTTTTATTTTTCTTTGATTTTTTCATGGCCCCCCTAATTGCCCCCTTATCAAATCTACATAGCTAAATATGAGGTCATGCCTGTTCTTTTTAATCCTGAAATTCCAGAAGAATCTGTCAAGTATATTTCTAAATATTCGACAAAAGGTCTAAAATTGAAAGTTGCCGGTCATTAATGGCCATAATAATTTTTTTTATTCATGCATTTTTGCATAAGAGTGCAACAGCTATTGTACCAAGATCTGAATATTTATAAAACTAGTTACAGTAGGAACGCACATAATTTGCCACGTTTGACGGACAATGTCTGACTTGTTTAATTGAACTTGCTTGATTAGCACCAGTTTTTGAAATAATATAATGCTTCTTATTTGACCTTTATTACTTACCCATCATACGTAGTATAGGGTAAGTCTTGTAATCGTTTTAAAAATCGAAAAAAAAAATAGTTGGCTGTTTTACACGCTTCAGATACTGGAGATTCCGAAAAACATATTTTTTTGAAAAAAAAAAAAAAAAATGCCGTCCGTCTAGGTGTGCGTGTGTCTGAGTGTCTGTAAACGCTCTATCTCCCGAACAAATTGAGATAGAGACTTGGAATTTGGTGTGTACTTAGGAAGAAATTATGGTAAGAAGCCTATTGAATATCAGTAACCTCGATTATCTGGAACTATTTTGTTCGAACTCTTGAAATATTCGTTCTGATAAATGTCATACAAATATTTTCGAAATTGTTTATTTGAAGGAGTGAATATAAAACATAATTAAAAAAAAAAAAAAAATAATAATAATCTTTTCATACAGAAGTCGATCGGATAAGTAGTTGCCGAGATATTTGTAATCACATTTTTCACAATCTTCGATTTTTCATGACCCTGTATTTCATTCAAATTTGAATTCAAAGATATATTTTAATTGGGAATGAGACACTTAATCCGACGCAGTAAACTGTTAGTTAATATGATTATAGTTTTTTGAGTTATAAGGATTTTCTTTCACTCAATTCGGTACTACTTGATTATCCTGCCGGCTAAAAAACTGTCTGGGACATTTTGAAAAGTGGTTTATAACGCTTAAAATATTCAAGAAAATTCCTTATTTTTCTGAAAATTTTTCTTTTTCTTGTGGATAAATAAATGCCATAATGCATATAGTGTGTCATTCAATAGTATTTAAAGTGAAATTAAAAAAGAAAATAATAATAAAAATCAGTTTCAAGGTCCCTTGTACCCTTAATTAAGCCTCCTTCTGAGTTAAGCAAAGTTGATTTGATATGTTTTTAGAAGTTTGAGAAGATATCTCCAGCACCTTCTTTGACAACTTCATTTTTTAATAGGTTCATTTTTTAATAAGTTCCACTTTTTGGTTAAAATTACATTTTATTTATGTTACTACATGTTTATTCCATGTAGGCGTCTACTGACAGCGAATTGATGAACATTCGATGCTTCTGATAATTATTGTTGCTATTTTGTTTTGTTTTTATTCAATAATGCGAGCAATTGCTACCTTCAGGTTCTGCATCAGAAGCATCGAATAAACATTCTTTAAATTGCCTGAAGCATTTTCTACACATACTTTTAGAAAAGGCCCGTTCACCTTACTTCTACAAGTAAACGATGACTTTAAGCAGCGCTTTTCCTTAATTTATAAAAGTAATAACAAAACTTCCCGCAAATGACGATTATTTGGGACAAAACTATCCATTGTAAATCGAATAAAACCTACGTTATTTACACTTTAAATAAATGTCATATACTGCGTTTTGAAGGTTATGAAGAGACTTTTCAAAAGCATGTATTACTAGATTCACACAATATACTGAGTAAACCAAACGTCTTGACCTGATTATAATAATTCATTACCGTTTGCATAATAATGTAACTTGTTGTATCATTAGGTAGGTCACTTTTAGTAGTTTTTTGTACAATAGATGGCGCGAATGCTTCTTCAAGAGTGACTCAGAGAATGATGAATTTGTGAGGCCTCTGCGCTTTCCAGATATCAATCCTCTGGATTTTTTCTTTTGGGGCCTATATTAAGAACAGTGTCTTTGCCATACCAATTGCTGACGTCGCCGAACTGAAGACTAGGGTACAAGCTTCTGTGTGTACTGTAACAGAAGACATGTTCAAAAAACATTTGGCGGAAACTTGAATACCTCTTAGACATTCTCCGAGCTATCAAGGGGCATACATTAGAATTTACTGAGGTACGGGGTATTTACAAAATATATATAACAGTACTTACAATGTATCCAAAAAACATACGTCTAATTATAATAGTTTGAGTACAATAAATATTTGTAATAAGGGCAAGACTTTTGGTTTAGCCTATATATAAGAAGATTTACGCCATCTATTAAATAAACGGACCTTACTTTTGCGTATACCCAATATAATTGGCTTGATTATTTTGTATAATTCTCCCCATCCGTTAAACAGAGTGTTTGTAAAAGAAGGTCCCAGTCATAAATTTTAATAGTATCAACTGTAAGCGTTGTAGACTGCTGTTCAAGGGTACAAATAAAGAGTAACTCAAACAGTTTTAACTCATTTGTGCCTAGCGTCCCATTTTTGGGACGTTTCAAATTTTCATGAATAAGTATATTTTTCTTCTCCTTTATAACATGAAAATTGTGTGAAATAATTATTTATAAATGTCTTTATCTATTCCCGAGAGATGACAGCATAAGGTGGATATTTATTTGTTTAAATGAAGGCTTTTTTCGGTGTTTATAAATTTTTAATTTTTCAAGATGGCGAAATGTAAAAAGTAAGTTTAGTTGTATTTTTTCTATGAAGGATCCAAAATATCAAGTCAGAATCTTAGCTTGCAGACTTTTTTAAATACGTATTTTTTTTAAATTGCGAAATTAAATGTTCAAGCCTATTTTTTATGCATTTTTGTAACATCCAAAATATAGGGTTCAAGGCACAAATGGGCACATACATTTGTTGGACATTTAGGAGACAGTTATTTATGCAATCTCTTTTTGAAGATATTTATGAAATAAATTGTTTTTAAGTGAGCATTACGATTATTCTTATTTTATTACTAATAATAGTTTTAACGGTATTAGTCTCTGTAAAGAAATAAATATATATTTTTTGTAGTTCATAAAAATACTAATTATAGTACATAATTTTAATTTAAAAACTTTTTAAATATAAATATAGACAAAACATGTAATTATGCATATTATTCTACTAGAAATACTCATATGTAGTTTTTTACATTTTATTAAATAAATACAAAATAAAATTAAGTGTAATTGTTTTTAGTATTTTTCCAGCTCATTTTGCAATATTTTCTAGTGATTTTACCAAAACGTTTGAGAAAACCAAAATTCAGGCACAGATGGGTTAAATAAGCGCAAGCGCGAGTACTGCTTTGTTCTCTATTCTTTTGCAGTGCCACGTATCCAAAATGGCGACTACTGAGCGTGAAGCGTTATTGCTGGACTGAAGATTTAAAAGCCGTTAGAGACGTGATATTTTTTTTCCTTTGGAGCTTTATAAAGGACCGTGCCTTCGTTCAGTCCCTGCCTAATGAATTGCCAGAGAGTTAAGACACAGAGTTGAACAAACCATTGTTTCAATTACTCCGGACTTGTTAACCGAAGTGTGAGAAGAATAGGATTTTAGGTTAGATATGTGCCGTATAAATTTAAAGGTGCACATATTGAATAGTTGTAAGAAAAAGCAACGTTAGTTTACATTCAATTTGATGTGTGATTTGTTGTAAATAGTCTAAATTAAACTGTTATAATATGCCATTCAAACTGGGATATTCTTTTATACAAAACCCTTAATTTAGTATGTCAGAAATACTGACGCTTCAAATAAACTTATTGTCATAATGAACTGTGTAAGGAAAAACAACTATATTTATTGAAAAATTAATGACGAAAGTTGAAAGAAATTACTTATGACATCAAATTATTTTATTTTCTCCTATACTTTTTTTTTCTTACGCCAGATTTTCTGGGGATATCTTCTAATGAAGCACATTCAATTTTTTAATGAAATAATTTACAGGGTATATCAGAGAGCGATTACAAACTTTCAGGACAGATAGAGTACACCTAGGCGATGAGAAATTACATAGCAGTGTATGGTCGAAACGCTTTCCTGGCGTGGTAATGACGACAAGAAACACAAGAAAGGATGGACACGAACATGGAGAAAAAAACATTTTTATTATCCTTAATGCTGCACAAATGCAGGGTCAATGCTGAAAAGTGATGAGGAACTTGTTGCACGCATCGTGGCAGCTGCTGGTGAAGTCCGGGCACTACCGGTATTTTCGAGAACATTTGATCTTCCATGCGCTTCCATACATCACGGCCAGGGGTCGTAATTTCGAACATTTACTTTGATGACTATCGTTCTTTAATGTTCTTTCTTCTTAGTTTTTTACTGTACTGAAGATAATAAACATGTTTTCTCCTCTTGTCCGTGTACTCTATCTGTCCTAAAATTTTGCAACCGCTGTACTGATACAGCCTGTATATAAAATTATTTCTAAACTTAAAAGCATAAAACTGCTTAAATACGTTTTATTGTCATTCCTTTGGTTATTTAAAAAAAAATTACTAATACCTTGCAGTTGTAGAATATTACGAATATTGGCGAGACAAATAAACGTATTATCATAATGAGCTGTTCAAATAGAAACAAACCATATTTATTTGAATGTTAATGGCGAGATTCGAAAGAAATTCTTTTTTAAATACTATTAAGATTTGAACTTAATTAGAAGGCGATGTCATTGACTTACCTTTGACTTTCTTTTTTAGCAATGATGTGGATGTAGGTTTATAAGATTTTTGAACGCTTAACAATTTTAATTTCCAAAAAATTACTACTTCAGAGATTAATTTTCAAAATCCTTTTTTATATTTCACAGAAATAGTTTAACTTTAAAATATTTCGTTTATAATTAGTTTAGTATTTAATAAATCTAAATCTAGAAGAATATATTCAATATATTTAAGTGGATTACTACGTTTATATAATAGTTAAAGTTATTTCAAATGTTATACTAAAACAGGCATGCATAAAATAAATGTATTAGTTTAGTATAAATCCGGTATTACAATTTAGTATTCTGCTAAGCTTCAAGAATTTAATTAACATATTCAAAACATTTTATTCTATTTTTTATTTGTTTATAATTTATTTTTATTTTTTTAATTTTTGAAAAAGAAAATAGAAATGTATTACCAACTATAAAATTTTGTATTATTTCCGTTTAAACATAACAGTTGCATTTTAAAATTATTTATGATTCAATACTTTTTATCTTTTGAAATATACAGGGTGCAATATGTTATCTATCGCCGACCTTTAATTTCTCAACCGTTGGCCGTAGACATATAGTTCCAATTACAAAAACGTTTCAAATGAGCTAAATATTCATGTTGTGGCATTATTTAAAGTAAAAAATCAATTTTATAAAAATTACGAAATCTAACTTTTTATACGGTCCCCCAGTCCCTATAGTTATTTTTAGTAAAAGTTTACACATATCATAACAGACATAACACAAAAAGTTTGACATCTGTACTGCAAAAATTTACACAGTTATTAAATTTCAAAGTTTGAGATTTCTGAACATGATTTTGTCTTTCATTGATGGATCAGTTAAAAAATGAATTAAAGTAATTCGAGATGAAAGTCAGGGTGCTATGTCCTTTTTACGGCGAAAGCACCTGTAGCCGGTATCTCCAAATCTGGGAATCACCAAAGAGGTTTATTCAATCTAAAAATTTGAGCTAAATTTTATGGGTGGAGCGACATTCAAACGTCAAAGTAGGTAGAATCGACAACAGAAAAATAAAACATTCTCACTAAGTACAAGATAAATGACAGCGGAATTGTACACTGATTTTGATTTCGAATTACTTTAATTCATCTTTTCACTGATCCTTAAATCAAAGACAAAATCATGTGCAAGTGTCTCAAACTGTGAAATTTAGCCAGAGTGCCGAATTAACCGCCGCGGCGACCGGCCTCTTTTCGTCTGCAGCCCTTTATTCTTCTACATATTCTGATTCTTTTGCGGAAGCAAAGTTCATAAGTCCCAAGCCACGCCACGAGTAAAATACACTTTAGCGATAGCCAGGTTGAAAAAAAATGAAAAATTAAAACTGGATAAATCAAAACCCTGAAGCAACCGAATGATTACTTTTGCGTCGGCCTTATTATTAGTCTCAGTCGACAGTTGGGTGAACTGCCGCGGCGAGCGGTCTCTTTTCGTATGAAGAGAATGTCTTTTTTGTTTTATTGCGCCACATATTTTTTCAGGTTAGATATGAATCACGCTACATATACATCGTGGATGTTTTTTAAAAAAAATACGTTGGAAGCGGTGAGTACGAGATAGCTTGAGCTGAGTACCCAGTTTAAATATTAAGTTGTATTAGATTGTTAAATAACAATAATGGAATATAAAATGAAGTTTCTTACCTTTCTGGTAAACCAACGTAGAATCCTTCTTACGTGATTATCTATTCACCTAAAATATTTATTTGATTTTATTTGAACATAAATGGTGATCATATGAGGAATCTATCTTCAACGAAGAGTAGACCTTGCAAAGAAAAACACCTTTAATTATTACAATCTTGATTAATGCTGGTTACACTACAAAATAAAATAAGATTAAATTAGTAAAGAAATATTATAGGATGCGAAATCGAAATAGGAGAAGGAACGCTCATTAAAGCAAAGGATTGCGCACAAAAAATTTGTGCGTCTTGGCTTGACAAGTGTCAGCCCTTCAACTGAAGAAAAACTGCGGCCCGTGAAAGTTATTTCAGAGTTAAACAAAGGTAAAAGTGCTTAATCAGCGAGTCTCTTTATTTTCTATCACGAACATAGTTCAGTCTAATTAAACGGGATGATTCCTGGAGATGTCCATAGTGCTGCCCTCTGTTGACGCTTTCGACTAACATCTGATGGGCAGTTCGAAAATGGAGAAATCACAAACAAAATAATGTGTCACAAACAGATTGTTATGTCGCATATAACACAAGAAAATTGTCGTGTTACACGCGAGGTGATGATTGGCATAAAACACTAACATGCTGAGGCGAATTCCATCAGTTTTCAAGAACAACAACATTATTAAACGATTCAAAAGATTAAAAAAAAAAAAAAACTGGGATAATCGTTTGGAAGACATTCTACAATAAATAGTTTATTGTAGCTATATAGCTTACAACACATTCTTTTGTAAATAATGTCTTTTTCGAATGATTGTAGTTTAGATTTTTAATGTTAATATGAATCGCTCTGGACATACATATAGAATAGATACAGATGTGGATGGAAATGAAGGTGAGTATTGTATGAACACGTGCATATTTTAAAATTATACTGTTAAAAATATTCAGCAAACTGCCCAGTTATTTCACCATTTTTAAAGATAATGTTTACTTGAACATGCTGTTAAAGCTATCGAACCATATTATTGACCGTATTATGGTTGTAATAAAGTTAACCGTTTTTTGATAAGACGGTCGAAAGATTAGACATTTTACTGCAATTTTAATAGTTTATTTCCAAAGTTTCGTGATAATCTATTATGTGTACCCCTTTCAATTAAATGAATATGAGTGAGTACATGGTATTATCGGATTTTCCATTATTATATAACATTGAAAAACATGGAAGAATTAGTGTTACTTTTCAGTTTATATTCATTAATAAAAAACGAACTAACTGATTTATCAACAAACTTAAAATTATACGCATACTATGCAAATTTGCTTTTAGTTTTGAAAATTTTAACTATAAAATTAATCAAAGGAGTATATTACATATATTTCATCCGAAGAACTACTGAAAAGGTACTTAAATTTTTTCATTGATATTTATCTTAAGCCATTAAGTAGTATAGGCGGAAAATCAATATTTGCGATTTAAACGGAAATAACTGTTTTTAACAAAAGTTTTATTTAAAAAAAATTAAAATAGTTTATTTCATATATTTTTCGGTCGATAGCGCTATATTTTCCAGTCTTAAAAAAAAAAAAAAGAATCAAAATTTCAGGCTTAGCAGTTAGTGACAATTTTTTGTACAATCTACTACCATATTTCAACTTGAGGAGTGAAAAATCGGAAATGGAAAATCAATATTTATAGACATATAAAAATAAAAATAAAAATACCTATATTGTCCTGAGTAACAGAGTTTATAATATAAAAAAAAATGTCGTGATTAAAGTTATAAAAGAAAATAATATTTTTGAAAATAGAAAAAAGTGGGTAAGTGTGATCCCAGATCGCACAGAGGGTTTCGTTTAATATTCCTTTCAAAACACTTTATCCATTTGCAAAATCTGTTTGTCCCACATTTCGCAGCCAGGGAGCGCACTCCATTCTAAACAAACCTCTATCCGAAAGAAACTATCAGTCGGTATATTAGTTGAGGGGATCGGGCCTATAGCATGCGGGATAGGTAGGCGCCCCTGGCGGTAAAAATTGGAACTAAAATATGTACGGCTGTGATGCATAATATAAATGAGTGGTCAAAGGAGTGTAGGCAAAAGTTAAAAAAAAGCATCCCGGGTGGAGGTTAGAAAAATTGCTAAAAATACAGAAGTTAGAGCCGGAGGGTTAAATAATATAAGACTTTTTAAGGATTTTATGATTTTTCGTGTGATCGCAAGTGTTCTGCTATAAGTATGCAAAATTTCCCACCTCCAACTTAATTACAGGCTGAGTTAGAACAATTGGTTAAAATACACAAGTTAGAGCCCAGAGGGGTAAATATAAGACTTTTTCAAAATTTTATGATTTGTAGTTTGATGTGAGGTGTTCAGCTGTAAGGATTCAGAACTTCAAGTCTCCAACATATATATTTTCTGAGAACGGGCCCTGTGATAGACAGACAGAGAAGTGGGACGAATAGGGTTTCGTCACATGAACGAAACCCTAAAAAGTAAAGGGATAGAAAAACAAAAAATCAAAGTAATCACCATCCTGTCTATTAGTTAAAGAATAAATAAGAATATGCTATTTCAAATCGTAAATAATTATTCACTACGCCATATATATATATACACTTTCAGTAAAACTCTTCTATATCTCTCTATTCAAAAAAAAAAAAAAGTAACAAACGCTGTCGCCGCCGCCGCCGGTTTTGAATTATTTGTGACCGGCGGTCTTTCTTGGTTAATGTTAAGAACACTATTACATAAAAAAATAAGAAAATCGGTGGTGTTATAGAGATATGATTGATAAACACGCTGATGCAGGCAGTTTTCAAATCGAAGAATTATTTTAAGAGATATTTAATGAGAAAGTCGGACAAAATCGTCCCATTAAAAAAGTTTTATAGGGAAAAAAACCATACGTGGGAATTTAATCATTTTTAGATCATTTTATTCGTTAGGAGTTCCCGGTGTGCAGACTGCATTTATTTTGCATATTTCAGAAAAAGGTATTAATTTAAACTGTTGCAAACTGTATAAATAGCGCAAACAATAACGTTTGCTTCAAATAAAAAAAATATATATTCACACTTGACTATTATAAACAGAAAAATACCTTCACATTAGAATTAAATAATTAGGTATAAAAAGCAGGAACGTATTGGAAATTATATCATAAAAAAATTATTTACACCTGAATTTCAAAAGAGAAAGGATATTGAAAAATAATAAATTCATTAACATGCGTTAGAAGTCTTAAATAGGAGAAATTACGTCACATTACACATATTACGTAAAATGAAAAAAAAAATAATATTGAAAAACAGTTCAAATATAAAAATTGCGCGAGACATTTATTTGATACTTTGAGATGAACTTTTCAACAATTTCAGCGCAAATAATATTTCATTTCTAACAAAAGTATTTCACGTGAATATTAAAAAGAGAAAGAAAAGTTTGGTGAAAATTACGTCAGATTAAAAACGACACATTTAAAATGTCTTATTTAAAAGAACTTTCTTTTCGCTTTGTTAAAAAATACCGGGAGACAAAGATTCTGTTTACTTAATTCATTTTATATTAGCTGATTTTGAAATGTTTAACTGATTTTATGTAATCACAGACGAAAACAGCCATTGTATCTTTTAACAGCAGCTGGTTTGGCCTCAAAATTCCGCAATCAAAGAGAAATGATTAGAAACCCGTTTATAGATAGATTGCCAGTGTTTTTACCCGACTGCCAAGAAGGGTTATGTGTTTCACGCGTATCTGAGTAAGTGGATTTCTTTATATTCTTGAAACATCCCAACGGCTGGATGGATTTTAATGAATGAGGTCTCTACCGATTCGTCTTAACCGTCCGGTGGTTATAGGGTAGGTTTTGTTTTTATAAATTCAAAATGGCGGTATAGACAAAAAAGTATTTTCACGCACCATATTGAGTGTCATATCATTGGATAGGTCTTTCAAAATGAAGACGATGTTTCATTGACTATTTTACTGTAAGAATCTCCTTTTAAATATTATACAACCTGGAAGTGGTGTAGGTAGGATCTATAGCTTTACTGCAAGTCTAACCATCATAGAAATCTATAGGCCTCTTCAAAACAGTGTTTATAGATAGAAACTAATAATCAAACACAACTTAAAAGTCATCAACACAAGTAAATAAAAAAATAGGTAAGTAATATAAAAAAATAATTTCACATTGCTGAAAAATGATTAATTAGTTAGCTTTTTAAGCAGTCGAGTTTTTTTTTTTTTTTTTTTTTTTTTTCTTTTAAACTTAATGTTTACTTGTTTTTAAATTATAAATCAATCTTCGGAAATCTTTTTAAAGCCGATCAAATTAGCGTGCTTTTAGAGTCTGCGGTATCTGAACGACGGTTGACAAGCGTAAATCGTAGGGGCAGAGCCCCCCAGTACAGTCAATTATTCTTCATTTTTTAGCAAATAATTTTCGTAGTCCTAGAAAACATATTTTAACAGTGAATTCTTCCCGATAGTATGAAAAAGAGGGAAAAATGCCGTTCATTCCTTTCATTTATGCGTGTTGGCTCTATTAATCCTAAAATTCGAACTTATCTTAAAACGAAAAACTAAAAATTCTATAAACTAAGTTTTCTAATTTAATAAAAAAATAAACCAACAATAAAGAAAAGAAATGTTTTCAATTAAAAAATAAATAAATAAAAATTAATTTTCTCATTCATTTAAAAGTATTTACAATTTATTAACCACTAGGAAAAGTGGTTATTGTCCTCGTCAGGGTAGGAAATCAAAAGCATATCTGAAGCATTTTATTGGTTTAATCCGCATTTTATTTGTGTTCTGATTGGTCTATTCAGTAATCTGTATTTCCCTTTACTTTCAACAAAGATGGTTTACTTCTGTTGCCACTATCACAAAAAAGTAATAAAAACTACAAAAATAAATTAATAACTCAGAAACAAATTCAGATACAGCTTTCAAACGAATTACATTTAAAAGTACATTTTCTTCTCTATACGACGGTGTAAAAAGTAATACTGTGGAATGTTTAGAAGTTTAAGAATGAAATTTCATTTAAAGTGGGTCTTCAGATATCTTGGACGATGGAAAAGCCTTTTCCCGAACAGCCAATTAAATGCTTGGATAATACGTAAGATTCAGGTGGATAATATATAAGTTTTAAGAAATCTGACGGGTCGCAGGCAATTTTTACGTCTATTTCCAATATTAATATTTAATTCATGGCGTAAGTAATTTAGGATAAACTCCGTGCGATTTTTTATGTCTTAAATTTTAGTCTTCGAAAAAAATCATTTTCCAAATGGTCATTGTAATTTGTTAAATTGCTTTTTTTTACAAAGTTATAAAAAATATTTGCATTTAAAATATATTTTAAATGAACATATTTAAAATAGATATTTTAACATAAAATATTAAATAGAAAAAATCGATTTTATTATTTTTTTAATTCTTCTCGCGTAAAAATATAATATCCATATTTTACATCCAGCAATTTACATAAAAATATTTGTAATTCACATTTTTATCCTATTTTAATACTAAAGTTTTAAAGCTCCAGCTGCAATATCATTAAAGACGAAATCTTCTCTAAAATATCTTCCAAATTCATAGCTTTTAAGGGTCTCAGGACTCTTAAAATTAGAAAAAATGAAAAAAAAAGTCCATTTTCAACATTTAATATCTTAAAATGTATTTGACACAATTTTAATTGGAATAAAATATATAAGTATGTTCTTTCATTTCATGAACTTAAAAAATTATAAGATGCAGAATTAACATTTGCAGGGGACTCCAAACTGTTAGGCATTTGACGAGCAAAAAATCAGCATAGCACCTTATGCGTACGATTACAAAGTAAGTATTGCAACTAGAAGGAAAATTTTGGTGCCTACTTATACTTCAGATTGTAATAATTACCCTGAACCTAAATAAATTTGTATTTAAAGCTTTTTTTATATTTTTAATACAAAGTTGTATTTAGCTAATGCAAAATTAAGAAAATTTCAACAGCATAATCACCTAAAAAATATTGTTTTGAACAATAAAAAAGAAATTTTAGGTTCAGTTTATACAGACTAACATGAAACATATATTTTGAAAATTTCATGAAAAAAATATTCATAAGTTTTTGAGATATCGTGCGCGTTATGCCCAAAAACGTCATTTGGAGAAAAATGGCTTCAAAGTTTCCGAAACGACGCTTCAGCTATTGATCGTGTATAAATGTAAAAGCCATAACTTCAGTTCTAATAGGAATTTCAAGGAAACAATTACATCAAACTGTTCAGAAAAGATAGGAGTTTAACACCTAAAAAAAATTTAAATTTTGAAAATTTTAAAGCTTTAAGAGTCCTGAGACCCCTTAAAAGACATTAATGAAGCCACATCCATCTGAGGCAAACATATTTACTTCAAACTGTTTCATTACTGTTGATCTGTAGCCGAGTGGTTAGAGTACTGGCCTCATAACACTAAGATAGCTGGTTCGATTCCAAGGTGAACAACTTTTATTTTATTCCCATTTTCTTCAATTGGCGTGTATTTTATCTCCTGTGACGGATAAAAAAACGGATATTCCTGTATTAACGGAAAAATCCTGGTAGCACTGCTGACAGGAAAAAATCCGTGAATTGAAAAGCGTATTTCTGAGAGCGTATAAATTCTATTGTATATAAATATACTTAGTAAATATTCGGAAAACACTACAACTCTTTTATTTCACTATTTCGAAAACAAAATACATATTAATATTTAGTGCTGCATCAAAAAACTTATGTGGTGGAATCTGAATTTTATGTGCATGCACGAAATTTCAATAACATAAGGTACTACATTACAAACAGAAGATAAATATTTCATAAGACAATCAAATTTCAAATTAATTGCTTAAATGGCGAAAAGGCCAAACTAGTGAAAAAGATTCCATGCCGGGACTCGAACCCGGGCCAACAGTATAGCGCACTGACGTTCTACCGACAAAACCACATGGAACGATACCTATCCTGGAATTCTCACTATTACAGGTTGGCAAGTTTATAAACGCAGCACAAGATGGCATACTTTTCCGTGAGCCACCGACATGGGGCAAACACGAAACATAATTAAATCCAGCATAGATTGAAACAATATTAATACTTGGAAATTTTCCAGAGAGAGACATTCACCTTACATACAATATTTAATTTGATTTTCATTTGAAATAATGTATGCAAGGCGAATGTTTCTCTCTAAAAAGTTTCCAAATATTAATATAAGATAAATAAACATGTATATTACGCGTTAAATGTTGATCATTCGTGTAAAAAGTAAATTTCTATTTTACAGGTGGGTGAATTACCTTATGAAAGAATTAATGAGGCACCAGTATTTAATTGTACCGGTTTAGATCTATGTGGTCTATTTTATGAACATGATATATTTGCTGAAATGAACTATGTATCCATAGGGCTCCTTCGGGTCGACGGACCACAAAATGTTAGACTTTACTCATTAAACACAACAATTTGTTGGACTGTATCTCTATTTATTAAAATCACAATACGATGAGCGAACACTCTGGTCGCCATCTTACTTCACAACAACAGTATTCTCTCTTCCGTTCACTTCTCATTTTCAATCCAAAGGAATTCGCGACGACCTCTTACGGGACTTATAAATTCTCAGTTTTCAACAATAAACAACAGGATAATTTCTCATATGTCAGTAAGTTGAAATATACACTGGTCAACAAAAGTTAAGGTACAGGGACTGGATGCTTTCGATTGCACACGGTTTGTCGAATATCTACCAACATTATTGACGAATTGTTCTTGAACTTCTGGGATGTAAAGAACATGTTTGATTTCATATTTCTCGATGAAGATTTAGTCGGGCCGATAATTAGGGGGCTAATAATAAATTTAATAATAAAATATTATTTGCGATCCGCTATGCAACACAAAATGCTGGAAATTGTTTGTCACTGCGATAAATGACTATTTAGGTCCTGTTCAACGTTTGTGTGCATTTGTGTAAGCATACCACTCATATTCGTAAAAATGGTAACGTTTATGTGAAAAATTCAAATGTTTTTTGTTTATAGCCAGAGTTTTCAATCAAATTTAACACAACTTTCCGCAAACCTGACGAAGATTAGTAGCAACAGTACACTTCAATTAAAACATGAATATATTGAATATTTGATGAGATATGGGCACTCGTATGAAATAATTTTTAACTGCGCATGCGTAGAAGATTTCAACATTTTTATTTCATAATTTGGTAGTCAGATATTTAGGGCAACTTATTTAAAATGTCCAGTCAAATATCGAGAAATTTTACAAAGATAGGGGAGATATAGTGAGTTGCTTTCTAAAAATAGCTTTATTATAAGGGTTTTTCTACAACCTTTCAATCAACTCACTATATTTTTCAGAGTTTTCACAATATGTGACTACACTTTTTACAGAAGTTACCCAAAATAGCTGGCTACCAAATTATGAAATAAAAGTTTTTAAATCTTACACGCATTCGCAGTTAAAAATTATTTCATACAAGTGCCCATGTCTCATCAAATATTCAATCTATTCATGTTTTAATTGCAGTATACTATTGCTACTGTTTCTTGTCAGGTTTTTTTAAAGTTGCGTTAAATTTGGTTGAAAACTCTGTATGCTATAAACAAAAAACTTTTGAATTTTTCACAAAAACGTTAACATCTTCACGAATATGAGTGCTATGCTTACACAAATGCATACAAACGTTGAACAGGGCCAAAATAGTCATTTACCACAGTTACAAACCATTTCCAGCCTTTTCTATTTCATAGGTGATTACAAATATTATTTTATTATTAAATTTATTATTAGCCCCCTAATATTACCCCGATAAATCTTCACCGAGAAATATGAAAAGAAAATGTTCTTTACATCCCAGAACTTCAAGAATGTTGGTAGATATTCGACAAACCGTGTACAATCGAAACCATTCAGTACCTGTAACTTAACTTTTGGAGGCCAGTGTACTATCAAGTTACCTTTGTACTACTCTCTGCCCAGGTGTATTTTGTATTTTGGCCCTATGCCCTATCGTATTTTTTCGTGATTTTGAAAAAAAAATATCCAATAAAAACTATTTTAGAATTCAGGATTTTTCTTTTATTATTATATTTTTAGAGATACGGAAAAGTTTATAAAAGCAATAAAATGAAACATAAAAGAAAAAAGAAAATCTTTCCTAATTAGATAGTGAAGAAATATTAAATATACAAAACATGGAACTAATTAGCAAGATTTTCATGAACATAAAGTTGTCATTGATTTTTTTATGAAAACCTTTAAAGAAACTCAAATGTCCGTAGAAGAACAAAAATATTCTGCAGCTCTGACAATTATATTTTTCTATGAGGAAGAAAGGAGAACTATTATTCTAATTAATAGTGTGAATTTTTATAAACATGCGACATTTAAAAAGAAAATGCATACAAAAAGTAGTACTATATTTCTTTAAAAAATATTTTTTAGATTTTGGGTGTTGAGATGCGAAAATAAAATATTTTGTACATGTTTTTATTTATATTAAAGCCATTACATAAAACAAATACGTAGTTTAGGGTCAGACATTTATAATAATCATGAATAAAATTATAAATATAAAGAAATTGAATAATTTAATGACGAATAACTGATTAGGTACTGTATAAACACGAATAATAATACTTTAAATATCTGATTTTCCTAATCAAAATGACTTATTTAGAAAAAAAAACAATCGTTTAATATGTACGTTTTAGTTCCCATATTCATTTTTCTAGAAATCACACAATTGTATTAATTACTAGTAAATTTGTAGATCATGAGCCTCAACGCCAGCTTTGCAACTCATATTTTTTTTTTTTAACACACTATGCGTAAAATTCATCTTATGCAAACTGCAATTTAAAGTTTTTTAATTACATAAATATTTATAAAAGTAAAAAGCACTTCGAAGTTTACAGACATTAGAAGCGTTAAATTAAGCACGTTGTTATGTAATGATATTCTAGATTTCTCGTGAGCTACTTATTCTGGTAATTTTTTAGATAATAAAACAGATTTATTTACAGAGCCTGAACCCCCTGAATCCCCCGTAGTCTTATTAACTGTACACTAATTTACTTTAACTTCGTGCAGAGAAAAGGGTTTCTTTGACGCAATCCTATTAAAAGTTAAGGCTTTATGAACAAAATGTGATTTACTTTTGAAAAATAAACTAATTTTCATTCATATTTTCTGAAAGGAGGCGGCTTTACGAATTAACACTCACCAAAAAAATATTTTTTCAGACAATCTAGTTATTTTTTAGTTTTTAAGAATGAAGATAATTACTTCCGATATAATGACACGTTTTCGACATTGATAATTTTGCGATGCAAAATTTTGACATTTACTATCCATTTGGTTTCCCAAATTTATTTTTGAATTTAAATTTCTAATAGAAAATTAAACCTTTATGCTAACCGTGCGTCAGACAATAAACCGTAAGGTATTGATATTTTTTTAATAAGAAAAATTTACATTATAACACAAGGTCATTTAATTTCAATATCAAAACATATTCGTTTTATTTTCAGTATATGACGTCAAATTCGCCTGCTTTCCGTACTTACTCAAAAATTACTTCACCTTGAATTAGTAATACTTATGAATTTTCGATTCATTTCCAATATGACATCGTATTCACTTTTTTAAATATGTTTACTCCATTTTCTCTTTTTACGTAAAAATCGTTCAAATTAAAATTAGCAGTTTAGGAGAAATTATTATTGCGGGTTTTGATTTTCTTGGCAACAATAAAGAAATATTGTTAAATTTTATAGAAAAATGCCAATTTGTTCTTTATAAAAATAATGAACTTTCATCCATAAGTAAAATATTTGATTAAAATAAATAAAACATTGCCTATCTTCATTTCTGGGTCAAAATCCGTCTATATGTAAGGGAATGAAATTGACGTCTTGACAATGATTTGACTTCAACCAACCACAGGCATTTTCAAATTTAGGATATTTTTAGATGAAATACAGTTCCTTGGTAACCGATAAAAGAAAAAGAAAAAAATAAATACATTTAAGTTAAGCCAATTCATAAAAGGAAATGTTTTATGTTATTGGAACACGTGTATAAAATCCTCCATAAGTTATGCACTAATTTAAAAACTCTGCCAAATATATTGCCAAAATTTCAAATTAGTAAGAAACTCTTATTCGGAATTAATATCATACTTAATTTACTGTTTAAATCCATTAAACATATGAGGCATTTCTTTCAAACGAATAAAAATTTGAAAATCGTTTGAATTGCCATAGAAAAGCATTATTGCGCAAAATAAAATATTCTATATTTTCAGAACGAATGAACCAAACATAACAAAAATCTATACAGCCAAATTTTGGTACATCACCAACATGCCCGCAAACTTTTCGTGTCTCCACAGTAAGCCTTTAGTGACGGTTCGGCAATTATTAAGGCATCACACAGCTTATCTAAAAATTTGTCTGGTAAAATAATGATAGGAAGATATAATGATAAGAGAAATAAAAAAGTGTGATTCAGCTGAAATACTTTATCATGTTACTTTTGTCGTAGGAAAATTTATAATTTTCCACTATAATATATGTTCTGGTATTTTATATTTTTCGATATATTCTTCTATTTCTTTTGTAAAAAGATTTATAGGATAAAATTTATTTCATTATTAAGAGAAAACATCTTTTATGAGAAATATAGCATATTTTATAAGATGAGTTGCAAAGAATTTAAATAAAAATGTAAATAAATTTATTTACCAAAATCGATTTTCAAGAAGTAGCAAATATTTTTACAAAAGTTGGATTTCATCTGTGAAGTTAAAATAAAGTTACAGCGGAGTACCGAACAACCGAGCCCAGTTTAAGAGAGTTTCCGTTTTAACCGAGTTATTGAATGAACATTTATGGCCATTTCGTTTAATTTAGATCAGAAAATTAGAATTCTCATTTTTTTGGATTTCTGTTTCCTCTTCAACTAGCATTGACAACATCAATTTCTTGATCCTTGGTTCAAAAATTTTTAATCTTTGGTTCAAGAATATTTAATCCTTGGTTGAAAAATACTCAACACTTCGTTCAAAAATTTTTAAGTCTTGGTTCAACTTCTGTAATATATAACTTACTTCTGTAATATCCCTTGTTTGACATTATGGTATACAGAGGAGTGACATTACTGAACATGTGATTTGTATCGAGTGATTAAACGGAATTCCAGCGCTACACATGCTAGTTTGAAAAGTTGGATAGCAACAGGGGAGCTATATATTATCTTTCCTACACTTGATGAGAAAAGGCGAGTTGAATTGTTCCTTGAAATAGGAATTGGTATACCCGAGACCTGTTCCGTTCACATTCTTTTTGCGTTCATCTTCATACACATTAAAAGCATTTTTTAAGACGTGAAATGCAATTAAAATCAGTACGAAAGATAAAAACAGAAGTGAGCAGATAAAGGACAGTTTATTAAATGTATTGCATTAGATACGGATGCTAGAAGAGTAACTGTTGAAGACTGGAATAAAATAATACAGTTCATGTCTAAAATGTTGGAAGGCAAAGGAAACTGTGATAAATCTAAGACGAAAATAAAGTAATATGAGTTTGAAAAAAACTTCTGAAAATATGTTTTTGTGGTTCAAGCAATTTCGATAAAAGTGAACTCCAATTTCGGTAAGTTGCAGCCGAAAACACTGGGAATTCACAAGAGGTTTTTGTTGACAATGAGCTTTCTAATGCCAGGACTTGATCACTGGAAAAATATGATGCGGAATACACCAACTCAACACAAATAATGAAAAGCTGCTTAGTCTGAAAATTTTTTTAACATCTTAGTAAAGTTTCCAAAACTTATCAAGGAAAACAATTAGTGTGAAGATAAGCTGTTTAACTGTGATGAAATGAATTTAAATTTCGTACGCTACCATAGAAAAGTTTAGCTGCAAAAAGAGAAGCATCGGCTCTTGGATATATGATTAGCAAGGAAAGCGTAACAGTTTTAGTTGTTATACGTCTGATGTTTTAAAAGTGAAACACATGCTTATCGGAACGTAAAAAATCCACGAGAATTCAAGAACGTTAACATCTCAAATCTTCCTGCTTATTTCAGAGACCAGTGTGTGAAAAATTGTTGAATTTTGAAAAGTGGTTTTACGAGTATTTTGTCTCTAAAATAGACAAATATCTAAGGGTTAAGAAAATAATAATAAAAAAATCGTGAGGAGCAATTGACAAGTAAAGAGATCAAATATTGTTTTTGCCAACAAACGCGACTTCACTAATATAGCTCTTAGATCAATAAGTTTTTGAGAACTTAAAAAACTGTAGAGAGAAATTTTTAAGGAAGATGATTGAATGATTTGAAGAACAAGCAATAACAGATTTTTTGAAACAGGTTATACGGAAAGCTGTTGTGCATTGGATTACCAAAGGTTGGGGAAGAAGTTAAAACAACGATTATACAGAAATGGCGGTATATTATGGCACAAAATAGCCAAATGATGAAAAAGAAAATGGTGTATGATGTATCTTTGTTGGGCCTGGCATAAAGACATCACGTTTCTGAAACTTGTGTTATAGCTCAGCACAGCTAGTTGAACAGCAACTAATTACAGATGAAATGTTTACCGATATAGCTGAAAATATCGAACAAGAGTGCAGTCAGAATGGGGACGACGTCCATCTGAAGGAAATGACGTATTCCAAAGTCATATTGAAAACAAAAACTGTGGAATATATCGGCCAGCAAGAAGTGACTATACCAGCAATTTTGATGGCACTAATACACTGACGTAACTTTGTAGAAAAGAAAATTTTATGATGTAACAAGCAAAAACTATCAAGGACTTCTTCAAATGAGTATTTTTTTCCCATTTTCCTAAAAGAATTATAAGGGTACGGCATAAGGAGTACATGTAGTACCATAAAATTGATAAATTATGTGTATATTAATATATCACCTCCTTTGACATGAACTTTGTAAATCTTGTTAATCCGAAATGAAGTTGGTCTATAATAACTCGTAAATATGTTAAATTTAATTCACTTTGTTCTTTCAATTTTCTACGAAAACTTTAAAAAAATTCAAATGTCATAAAACAAACATGACTATCCTGTGTCTTTCATAGTAATATTTTACAAACGATTCTAGAAAGAAAAACTATTATTCCGGTTAACAAAGTGAACTTTTAAAAGCATGTAATATTTAAAATGCAAATGGAAAGAAATGAGTATGATCCTACTAAAAACAATTTTCAAATCTTAAGGGTTTATGAAATGCGAAAATGAATATTTCGTACTCGTTTCTTCCATTAAAATTTAATTTTTAAATCTATTACAAACAAATATGAATGAAAATAATAGAGAATGAACGAACATTATAAATACAAAATTTCAATAATTTAAATAACAACCAACTAATTATGCAATGTATAAAATTGGTTAATAGCAGTTGTAACATGTAACTTTTCATTCTAAATAACTAAAGTTAGAAACAGTTAAAAAGGAAAATGTTTAATATCTATGTTTTAGTTCCCGTATTTATTAATGTAAATCAGACATGTGTATTAATTATTTAACCTTTGCAAGCACAGCGTTTCTAGAAATCCTCGTGCATTCAAGAATTCTAGAAATTCATATTTTATGTATATACAAGTCCTTTGTGCATTCATAATGACAGCAGAACGTGGGGACATACTTCAAAGGTAACTGAACATATATATTCAATTTTAAATATAAATAATTATTTTAAACAGTTATTTTCTGTTTGAAAATTTACTTTCTCATGCGTCAATTTACCTTTTTGTATACATAGCTTTCTTTGTTTAGGTATACTTCATTCTTCTGCATAGCGCCAAATCCCATTTTTTATTTTTTTTATTATTTTGTAAAATGGATTACAGTCTAATCTAAATTATGTTTCAAACATGGTGCTACCAGGCGAAATCGAACATATGTTAAAGATAAGTGCGGAATGTAAAATAAGAAAAAGTTTACAAAATAACAGGGAGCAAGTATATTTCTGTAATGTTATTAAAATAGTTCCCCCATTAATTATAAGTATAAACATATACTCTTTTAACATTTTTATACGAATAGTCCTCCACTAATCAAAATGGGCCAATTCGAATTTAATTATTTATACACTATTATAAAATGCAGATGCTTAGTGTGATACAGTGCAAAGAAAGAAATAGCAAAGAATACTTCTATAACATTTCCATTCCTTATATACTATATATTATTGAACGAAAAAGATTATATTAGAATGCAAATAAATGTGCTGAAACTCAAAACGCTTTATTATAGGTGACCATAAAATATTCTTTAGGATATGGTGTATTGCAATAAATGAAAAAATTATGGGGAAAAAAATTTAAATTTTAAATACACATATATAGGCATATAAATGATAAATATATTGCAAACGTATGAGAGTAGTTTTACATAAATGTTCAATGATTCATAAAATAAGTCGTATGGAATGCATCGGTATGAGGATTTGTACTTGAATACCTTACATATTCATTTATCTTATTCAGTGAAAAATTGTCGTGAATTTAGAAAAAGATTTACATCAGTTATTTGAATGTACAATTTACATTACTGGTAAAGGTGGTTCAAACGTTCTAACAGAATTGCCGTAAAATATTTATTTTATATGTTTTCAAATATATACGTGCTCATATAATTTTTATTTTGAAAAAGAATAAATCATTTATGTGTCAGACACAGACAATACATCACTTTTCTGTGACAGAACTGGTCTTTATAACAAAACAGTTTGGACAGCATGTTTTAATGTATTTGAAGTAAAGACGCTGTGGGTAATAAAACAAAAACGATTTAACAATGTTTATAGCCAGGCAGGGGAAATGATCTGGAAAATAAAGCAGATAACTATACTAGATTAATTTTAACACAATTATTCTAATTGGTAAATAAATCATATTAGATGTAAATTTCCAACTGGGCGAAAAATGTCCGGACCAGGATTCGAACCAGGGATCGCCTAGCTGAAGCTGACAGTGCTCTGTCATTTGAGTTATAATCGCCCAGTTGGAAATTTACATCTAATATGATTTATTTACCAATTAGAATAATTGTGTTAAAATTAATCTAGTGATTAGTAGTTAAAATTAATCTAGTGAGTAAATTAATCTAATTTCGTATCCAGCTTTTTCTGGAGTTCTATTACCTGAGATTTATTCTGTTAAGCTGAACCAGGTTCCAGACCAGATGCTATAATCATTAAGATTAGCTGGGTCAGACAGTTCCACCAGATTCGTCCGGGATAGCTCAGATGGCAGAGCACTGGCGGCTTCGGCCAGGAAATCCCTGGTTCGAATCCTGGTCCGGACATTTTTCGCCCAGTTGGAAATTTACATCTAACAGATAACTATATTCTGCAGCATTTGAAAGTAGGTAATGACATCTATTATGATATGCATGTTAATGGAACTTAAAGGTAAAGACTTGTTCTGCAATTCGTTTCACTATTGCAAATCGTTAGGCATTTAAATATTTGATATTTAAAAATTAAGATTTCATATCGAAAAAAAAACTATGACATTTAAATTTTTTTAACAGTAAATCTAAATTAAATATCTAAAATAACAGTAAAGATGTTTTCGATTAACGACATACATTTAAACTAGATTGAAAAGCGTGTGCTTTAAGTCTTAAACCTGAAATATGTTTTTTACTTCTATATTTATATACATATAGATTATTTGTTTTTCATCGGAGCGACACTAAATTCTGAAAAAGCAGAATTCCTCTTTCTTAGTGTTCAACATAACTTGGTTCATCTATATAAACATGGGATTTTGTAATAGTTTTTTTTAATTCTATTTGCACCACTATTTATAAAAATATGTTTTGTAATATATTTCTCTCCCACATGTTATCGAAGCGTATGTGACAAAATTTTTAATTTGACAAAATAGTGCGTGTTAAGATTAAAATAGCCACCGATGGCATTTCTTGAACGGTACCATATGCTGTGCAGTATGTTTCAGATTCAGCAGGTATTTTTTCTGCAGATACAAACATATTTGTAAATAGTTTTGTAATTATTTTTTTAAAATAAAATGCATGTTACCCAAAGACATTTAATTTAGGCTAATTACATCTCACATTGAACTTTACTCAGAAAAATGAAAAAAAAGAACATTTTTAAAAGGAATAATATAAAATGAGTATTAATATAAGTACTATCTGGCCTCGGTGACCAGTTTGGTTTCCCTTGAAGTTTATGTTTGTGAAATCATGCTAAAATACCTCAATTTGTTGATTTTCTGTAATCAAAGCTTATTGGTTTCAAGTAAAACTTATTGGTTTACAATGGAATTCTATGGTAATTTGCCGAAATATTAGAGATATCGCCAAGATAGCGTAACTTTTGTTGACAAATTTTGGTCGCCAAATTAGGAGATATTTTGCCAAGTTGGCGACAAACTTGGCAGTATTTGGCGACAGAACAGTGTCCCTCTATGATAACCCTCTTTTAGGTGTGGAGACGCATTAAATGCTGTTCAATAAACTATGAGATACGTTACATTTATGTGCTGCAATTAAACAATTAACAAATAATTGCGATTTCTGTGCCAGGTACGATAGCGTAATATATAAATAGATTATAATCAGTATAGTTATATCATTGTTTTTATCTTAAATATGAACAATAATATATAAATTCTATAACAATATAACATTTAGTATCAAGTTGAGTAGTATTGTAAATATATAACTTAAGGATTAATTTGAAAAGCAAATAAAAAAAATGCTTCGAACTAAATAAAAATGAAAGAGATTTTATAACATTGACATTTAAGATATTGTATGCCGTAAAAATGAAATATCTAATTACCTTAACTTTTAATAACTCTAATTAAAATATCTATTTGCCCCTCACTTTACTAAAACATATAAATTTTTAATATGTTTGTGATTGCACACAAATATTCTACTTAATCATTCTTCATTTATGTTCCCATATTACCGCGATTCATAAACAATCTATAAATGTATTGAAATTGCTAAAAATAAGTAAACAATAAACAAAAAAACTCAATATAGCAATAAGAAATTTCGTGGTTTGGATTCTAAATACAATTTCATGCATTTTGTAATATCTGAACTTAAGTCTTTTTCATAATATACTTGAAAATAAATTTTAACATAATAACTAATAGCAAAAACACGTATTCGGTAAATTATTTTTGTAATATCTTTATTTATAACTAATGCCATTGATTTTCTTTTTTACAAAAAAGTTTAACTAACTAATTAAAACAAGCTTCAGTAATTAATTAAAAAATGCTTTACAAAAAAGACATTATTGATTGATTAATACGATGCTGAATTAAAGTTCTGTAATGACTTGGAAACTTATTACATTATAAAAGTTATTGATTTTACATTAAATAAGTTATTGATTAAAGTTGATTAAAGTTTGGTTTTCTTTAATATGATTTATGATATTTTGAGATTTCTGTACGCTGACTGATTGAACAGTTTCAGCCACAAATTGCAAAACTTCTTTTAGATATCGATAGTTATTTAAAATCAGACATGTCAAGAGTAATTTTAAATGTTGATGATATATTAGGAAGTAGGCATACCTTTACTAAAATTAAATGTAATGTTTAAGCTATTTTCCTTTTAAACAACACATTAGCTATATAAAGTTGTTATGATGACAAAGTTAATAAATTTAATAATTTAATATGTAATTGGGTTGTATTTTAGCTCAATGATTAGCACACTATGCTGCAACACTACAGGTCCAGAGTTAGCTACTGGATTTGCGAAGTTTTTAACAACATTTCATTGATTCGAGTTATATGAAATGACTATCAAACGTCGTTGGAGAATTTTAGCTGAAAATTTGAAATTTATTTTTTTTTTACTATTTTTCCGATTATTAGACTGATATATAGATTTCAAATATTTTTTTTTTCATAAAAATAGAAAAAAACGTGCAGTGAAGGGTTAAAAACAAGCCATTTCGCTCTGTTTCAAAAAGGCGGAAACAAATGACTGCAAATGTAGAGTACAGTGAACTTTTGTCCTGCAGCTGTCGCTGTGATCTGTATATTTCAGCAGCATCGTTGCACATTCAAGGGATACAATATTTTAGCACTTTTTTAAGTATTACAGGGATAGCCAATGTCCACACTATATGTTCTAGGCACTATAATAGAGAGTACCGCTAGCAAATAAATGTTTGAGAGCATCATTCGTATTAGCGTCATACTCAAGAGTATAGTGTTTAGTAGAGAATCAGTACAACATATGTGTAAGATTCCAACTTTCAGATGAACATTTCAACATTCAGATTGAACTAAAGATATACGATAAGTAACAGAGTTTAATCAATTACTCTCTCTGTTACTTTCTCTGAGTAAAATGTCCGAAAATTTACTTTAACTTTGTACCTTTTAAAGTACAAAAAATCCTTGTTTGAAATGGGGTCAGAGAACACTCCATATAAAGCATCACTGATAGCAAACACAAACTGGTTTATAAAATCTTATTATTTAAAGAGATGAATCCAATGACTGTGAAAAGCATTAAAAGCAGCTTTAATTTAGTAAATTATAATTACGCACTCTTAGTTCCTTTTCTTATCCTTTCTCTATTTCTCCCTCTTTCTCCTTTCTCTTTTTTTCTTTTACTCCCTTTTTTCCCCCTTTTCTTTAAAATTACCAAAAAGGGACATATGAACGGAAACGTTTGTGGAAGATCCACCATTTTTTGCATTTTCTTCTGAATGAATATAGACCTTTCTGTTTAAATATGACAAAATTTCCCATAGTGGAAACTTTAAAGTTTATTATTCAACAATATTTTTGTTTCCAGACCTCCCGCTGTTTACGCTGGAGACTGCAAAATTTCATTCAACAAATGATTTTGTTCTCTTTTTCTTAAACTAGTGCGAATAGAATATTTTCTTTTGCTTTGTCATTTATTCGTGTTTATCTTGAAATAAAAGTGAAGTTTTGCAAGTGATTTATGGTAGATTTCTTGTTGTTTATCAGATGTGATCTAGTGTATGTTTTGCTATATATGTATTGGTTTATAACTATTGCGAATAAGAAAATACATAACGAAACTTTATTTCTTAGGATTTAGCGTTACGTGGTCAACAATTGAGTATCAATCTACTGAAGCAGCTACCACTTATAACTTACACATGCAATAAATTTAATATTTAAAAAAAATCAAACTTCTCCAATTCTTCTAATAAGATTTGAAACGCATTCTTTTCATTTCACTTAATAAAAAAATATATGTTCTACGTACTATATATTAAAACTATACAATGTAAAAAAAGTATCTCCTAGTGGTTGTTAAATGATATTAAATAAAAAATTACAGATATGTGTTACGGCATATGGATGTTTGTTTTAAAATTAATATAAATTTATTTTTGCAAATATCGCGAAAGCGTATAAAAACGAGCTTATTTTTAATCTCAAACTATAATTAGGCTTGAGGTTTGTAACATAATATTGAAATGCATATAAATTATTCAGTGATATTTATACATACATACCTACATATAGGGCATTTGTATGAAATATTGTTTACCTGCACATGTGCGAAACATTCCAAAATTGTTATTTCATAATTTGGTAGTCAGTAATTTAGGGCAACGTGTGTAAGAAGTCCAGTCAAATATTGTGAAACATCATAAAAATCATAACTTTAGAATGTATTTTCCTTCTGCATCCTTTTAAACTTTTAATTTTGAAAAAAACTGTCACGTTTCTATGCCTGTTGCATCCCATAAATCACAATTTTAGAAAGTTTGTTGCTTCTTCGCACTTCGATAATACCTTCAACTAAAGTGTCGAAAGATACTGAGATCACTGTGATCAGAAGAAGATTTGGGAATTAGGGAGATGATAAATGTTTTCCAACGGTTCGGAAAGTAGCAGAAACTAAGAATTGGTCAGTTTGATAATATAGAGAGTACAGCGCCTAGAATACCCAGTGTGGAAATATGCTATCCAAACAACGCTAAAAATTTGTACCCCTTATATGTGCGACGATACTGCTAAAATCTCAAGTGTCGGTCGCAGCGACATCTGCGGGATTTTCGTATTAAATTATATAGACTAGCAATATCTAGCAGTTGTAGAAAATATCCTGCAGCTGTCGCTGTGATCTGTATATTTCAGCAGCATCGTTGCACATTCAAGGGATACAATATTTTAGCACTTTTTTAAGTATTACAGGGATAGCCAATGTCCACACTATATGTTCTAGGCACTATAATAGAGAGTACCGCTAGCAAATAAATGTTTGAGAGCATCATTCGTATTAGCGTCATACTCAAGAGTATAGTGTTTAGTAGAGAATCAGTACAACATATGTGTAAGATTCCAACTTTCAGATGAACATTTCAACATTCAGATTGAACTAAAGATATACGATAAGTAACAGAGTTTAATCAATTACTCTCTCTGTTACTTTCTCTGAGTAAAATGTCCGAAAATTTACTTTAACTTTGTACCTTTTAAAGTACAAAAAATCCTTGTTTGAAATGGGGTCAGAGAACACTCCATATAAAGCATCACTGATAGCAAACACAAACTGGTTTATAAAATCTTCTCTTTTTCACTATGCCTCATTATTTGCGAAGCTCCCCTACTGATGTTGAAGTCTGTAATTTCATTAGATCAATATTAGGAATATATTATTAATTTAAAAAAATTATATTTCTTTCTAAAATAAGAAATACCTTATTTTATACATCCAGAACAACTTTTACTAGCCACTGAATCGTAGTTTAAAGAACATTTAAAAAAAATATTTTAAATGCAGTTTACATTTCTCATGTATTACGTGACAATATTTTTAGTAGTCTGACAGAGAGAAAATAAATGGAAGAACTTCCGGAGTACTTATCTTCCATTAAACATGATTTTAATAGTAAAATATAAATATACTTTTCAAAATGTTGTCATTTTTTGACTCCACATATACAAAACTTCTCAGAATTCACAGATTTATTAAATTAAACCATAAATCATATTTTCAATTTTTATTTCACTGCAGAAAACGTTTACTATATTCGCATTAAATCTGTTTAATATTATTATTATTCATAAAAAATCTATTTTTATAGAAACGATTTATGCTGGAAAAGGAAGAAAATTGTTTTGTGTATTTATCGAATTGAATAAAATTGATAAAATACAAAAGAACGGCCATCAAAGAGGTTTAATTTAAAGTTATTACATGATTTCGTTCTTCTACTTAATATATCTTTATAAATATACATTATTTTACTTTTAATAACACGTTATCTATTTCTGGAAAAAAAGTATGTATTTTTAACATATTTTAATTATAAACTATAAATAAGTTCTTACGCAGTGGGAATATATGCAATGATTCTGCCGTCATAGCTTCCTAAAATCTGAAAAGAGATGCTATACAGAATAATGAAACAATGATATGAAATAATTCACGTTCACAAATATCTATTTTTAATATTGGTTAATTCCATCGTAATTGACGTAACATTTGATGATGAATTATTGTTTTTTAATCTGTATAGAAAATTTACTAATAAGCCTAGAACATATTTTTATAATTTAAAATATTTCTTATTCAGGTTTCAATACCCAAGAACTTGAAAATTTTTTCAATCTCTATTTAAGTCCTTAAAATTACATTTCAAAATTTTGTAACTGATGTAACAAAAACAGACAAGCGTATTTTCTGCCTTTATTCAAGTGTAAAAATTATCAAAACTATCCAATTAAAAGAAATTATTTTATCTTCTTCTCATCACTAAGAAATGACAAATTAGATTTATAACGTTTTAAATTAATTTTTGATCAATAAAAAAAAAGAAAAAAGGGCATTTACACATGTAACTGACGTAACTTCAATATGTAACTGACGTAACACTACAGTTTTGAAAAGACAATACTAGGCACTTAATTTAGTTTGTTAACAGTAATTTAAATAACGCCTTCTGAAAACTTAAATGTTCACGACTTTACTAATACCAGTTATTAATAGATCCCCATTCTCGTGATAAAAGCAACAACAAAAGGATTGATCTTTCTCAGAACTAGGTCTTAGTGATTGTGGTCGAAGTGCAGGAAATTTAAATTTTCCAAATTTTATGGACGGATTCTCTTCTTTAAAGAGCTGATGTGCTTACATAACTGTCATCAGACTTACATAACTGTCATAGAATTCCATTGTCATTTTTTACTTTTTTGAAATCTTTTTTCTCAGATAATTGTCTTGATATTAAATCACTATTATAGTGGGATGTTATTCCTTCAACAGTGTCTTCTGATAAAGCACCATATTTTTCCTTATTTGGTTTTGATGAGTTTGAAAGGCTAATGCCAAACTTTTCAGCAAATTTTACAACTACAGCTCGTTTTTTTCTAGGACTACGAGAAAGTGATTTATTTACTCTTAACATTGCTTGGCCAAATGACTGCACATTGGAAAAAGCCTCAGTAGGTGTACCTTGAGAGTGTTCAGCTTGTGCTTTTCTTTTTTCCCACATTTTCTTCATTCTTATCTTGGAGTCTATAGAATCAGCTTTCTTCTTACAAATGCTAAAATTTGCTTTTCTCTTTCTTTGTTGTGCAGCTGTCCCCCGCGACATTTCTATTTTCTTTTGCACAGTCATTCTTTGCCTATATTCTCTCATTCTTTCAGCAGCAGATTTGACTGGAGCCATTATCTAATTTCTAAAAAGAAAAACAATTATAAATACATATAAACGCCTATATTAAATGCTTAATGATTTTTTTATATAAATATACTATAAATTAAGAATAAATACATACATCATAGATTTGCAGGAAGGGTCAAGGAAAGCGTGTGATGTAAAGAACGTTATCTCTTTAAAAATATTTCCTGTGCTATTTAATATCTAACTTGTGCTGAACTAAAACATTTGATGTCAAGGTTAAAACTTCGTAAATGTGAAACAAACAACTTTTATTAAACTAAAAAAACTGTTGCCTAAAATCTGTAAATTAAACAGTTAGTAAAATTACTGTGAACACACATTCGCTGTTGCTCTGTCTTCATACTCAAACAACAGAGCATAAATACAATTCTTATAACCGTTACCATTTACTGGCGAAATAAAAAACGGTATTGTCGTGTCAAGATCTTGCTTCTTAGTGCACTTATATTTGCGAGTAGCCTTACTTTGTCCATATAGTTACAACCAGGGCGCCTTTTGCAACGAGTCTCCACTGATATAAATTTATTTTCACCTGAATATTCATATGTATAAATAAAAAAGAAAATGTGTAACTGACATAACCAATGCTTAGTTATGTCAGTTACATTTTTATGGTTACGTCAGTTACTCATTTTAGACAGTCTTTTTTAAAATGAAATTAAGAATTTACACATTATTTGAAAGGATTTTGAATGCTTCAGAAGGTTTATGGATTAAAAATTTCCTTAAAATAAAATATTCGAGTATTCTTAACTTTTTACTAAAATTTGTAACTGACGTAACAATAAAAATTCACCTTTAAAAGGAAATTTATTCCAAGAAATAATTGTATAAAGTTACAAAAAATATTTGAAATAATCTCTTACCTATTTATTTTCTTGCAAAAGAAAAAAAAAATCATCTTATTTTTGTCTTGGAGATGCTGCTCACTAGGGTGGAGCGAAAAAAATTAATTTTTTTAAATCAAAAACGGGTAGGGGCCAAAAGTTGCCTTTATACTAGTACATCATTTGGGTGCAATATTACCGCTGAAAAAAAAAATGGCTTGAGTCTGCGCTTTTGGTCCAAAATTCGAAATTTTGGGTAAAATTTGACATTTTTTTCAAAAAATTAAAAAAAAATCTATAGAGATGGTTATTAGTTAAAAGTGTTATTTAAACCTTTATTATTAATGACTTAACATGTTTAAAAGATAAAACGGTATCTTTGTTCTGTATAATTGGAAAAAAACTGACAACTTTTGGTGAAAAATAGGCGTTGCCACTCTGTTGTGTCATACAACTAATTGTTGTTTAGAATACAGCTCTTACCTAGTTGCTTTCAAAACTACATAGGAGGTACCACGTGGAGGTGACTGCATTTCTTGTCAGTGAAACATGAATGTCAGTGAAACACTGTATTTCATGCAACAGTGCATAGCTCGATCACCCTACCATCTGAACTCAATGTTTTATTTATACATTGAATTGTGATTTTTTGTCAAAGACTGGCATGAGTTTTCTATTTATCAACCTAGTACATCTCTTCTTTGAATGCTGCTGCTGTGTTCTCCTTTACGAATTTTTTTACTGTTTGTGTAAGAGAAGACAAACAGTGTAATTCAGTGCGGATGATATTAATGTAATCTATTCAGCCGTCTATTTTCTTCACCAAGATTGCACCCGATAAATGCATATTAATTAGAGGTTCTGTTACCACAACACTTTTCCAATTAATTAGATTTATATAATTATCCGCTTCAATGTTGACTGACGATATTTCAGATTTGCCCATGCCATCATTTACTCTGATCTTTACACTATTATGTGCTGAGCAGCAAGCGGTTTAATATGATGGCAGTCGTCAGAGAGCATTGAAATAAGAATTTCCTTTGCGTATGCATAGCAACCATTGTCATAAATAACCTTTTTTTAGTATTTGTTTTATTCCGTTTTGTGTGTTGTTTAGTAACCGAGTAATTTCCCATGAGTTTTTAGATTCCTTCTTTAGCTGTGGATTACATTTGATTGTAAACTATCCTCGGGCCAAACTTGGATAACATAGCACTTTTTAAGTGAACGTAGAGACTCTGATGGGCGCGTGAGTGCTCATCGAAGGCGGATAATTCTGTTAGTCGTTGTCATCCATTCTGCGAGGGACATGTTTCGAATGAATCATTACAATTGATCATATGCCACCTCCAAATCCAGAGAATGTCCTCTGCATCATTTATTAGACAAGGTCGTTGGCAAAAATTATATTCTAACCCACGAGGATCCGCCGTACCAATAGGAAAATCTTTGTCCACGTGCTTATTCCCTTCTTATTTCAGTTTTTGAAGCCATAGAGAGTAATTTTCAAACATTATTTCCTGAATTAGAGAAAAGTGTACTCAGCACATACCTGCTAGACATTTGCAAAGTTATTTCATCAAGATATTACTCAGAAGAACTAGCGAATAGGAACCCAAGAAACTTGTCCTACGCAAGATCGCTTACAAAGGCGCATACAATTATTCGCCATTATATATGCACTGATTGGTCATCAGAGTCTGGTTCACTCAAAAAGTATGTAATCCAAGTTTATGCCTCAGGATGGCTTACACCAAATATAATCCACATCTAAAAAATTGGTGTGAAAACTTATGGGAAATTACTCGGCCTCTAAACATCACAGAAAACAGCAAAAAACAAATACTAAAAAGAAATTATTTAGGACAATGGTAGCTTTTTAGATCGAGAGCAAATTCTTATTGCAATTTTGATGACGATCGCCATCACATTAAACTACAAGTTTATCAGCATATAAAAATACAAGAGGTAGAGTAAATGATGGCACACTCAAAGGTGAAATACCTAAATGTATAAAATGTTGTTGGAACAGAACTCCCAATCACTATGCAGTAACTGGATGCAATTTTGATGAAGATACTAGAGGGCTGAATAGATTCCATTAATTCCTCTGCATTATTCTGCTTACATTATCATACACAAGTAGTACGTGAAGGAGTGTCACAGCAGCATCACCCAACGTCTGTGGATACAGAGAAGGGATGGACTAGGTTGATACATAGAAAACTTATGCCAGTCTTTGATAAAAAATAACAATTCAATATATAAATAAAACATTGTGCTCAGATGGAAGGGTGGTCGAGCTATGCACTGTTGTGTCATAAAATGCAGCCACCTCCACGTGATACCTCCTGGGTAGATTTGAAAGCATATTCCAAACAACAATTAGTTGTATGACACAACAGAGTGGAAACGCCTTTTTTACCAAAAGTTGTCAATTTTGCTCTCGTTATGCAGAACAAAGATATCGTTTTATCGTTTAAATATGTTAAGTCATTAATAATAAAGGTTTAAATAACACTTTTAAAAAATAGCCAGCTCTATAGGAATTTTTTAATTTTTTTGAAAAAATGTCAAATTTTACCCTAAATTTCAACTTTTGGACAAAAAGCGCAGACTCAAGCCATTTTTTTTCAGCGATAATATTGCACGCAGATGATGTACTACTATAAAGGCAACTTTTGGCACCTACCCGTTTTTGATTTAAAAAAATTCATTTTTTTCGCTCCACCCTACTGCTCACACCTCCAAATATGTACGCTTTTTCTGCTTGTATTGCCAGACAACTTGTAATCTGCACGGTGTATAGAGGGCAGCGCTCTGAGTAGTATCAGGAATTTTTTACAGAATATAAAAATATAAGTTTCGACTTTTCTAATCATATCCTTAAATGAAATGTATTATTAATTTTATTTTTTTTCCCAAAATGATACTTTTCTGTGGAATTACCCTGTTTCTGTTAATTTCATTATGCTTGTGTTTGTTTGATTTTTGTTTACTAGTTTTTCAATTTAATTTTTTTTTTAAACATTGTATCCTTTTTAATTCTTGAGAATATTGCCATCTGATGCAATGAAGCATGTCAGATGTGAATAAATAAAGGTTTATTTTGCCTTTTAAATTTAATTTTAACACATGTAACAAATAAGTACTTTGATCTTTTAATTAGTTTTTAAGTTTGTTTATGTTTATTAAAATTATAGAAAACTTTATAAAATTATAGAAATACTTCTTAGAAAAGAAAAATTCAATTAAAAGATTTGTAGTTTTTTTTTAGTCAAAGGTTTGTAATATAAGAGAGTGTTTACTGCAGTGTTTATACACTAATATCAGTTTTCTATCAGTATTAATATCAGTTTTCTATCAGTATTAATATCAGTTTTCTACTATAAACATGGAGAGTTGTTTTTAAGAAGTCTGTGTAACTTAAAGCCCAGGTCCGCAATCAAAAAACTTTTTTTGATGTATATATTTTTTTTCTTTTTTTTGCTGCACTTCATGTAATTTTATCTGTTGAATTCAAAATCATAATATAGATGGTGTATTACGTTCGATCGTTGTACAAGCTTCAGTTATGTTACCATTTGCTTTCTAAAATTAGAACGCATAGTTTAAATTAAATAGAAAATAATTTGCAACTAACAATTTTTTTTTTCACAAACGTAAATGGGCGCACACATTCTATTTAAAAAAAAAAGACACATTTAACATATTTTTGAGAAACACTTGTTGATCAGTATAGCCATGTGTTTATACGATTTAATGAATAAGAATTTTGACTATATATATATATATATATACAATTTCCATTAAAATTGTTCTGTCTTATTTATTTACTTTTCTTAGGTGCAAAACACTCTTAAAAAAACCGTCAATCGAACGAATTTTTCCCGTTATATTTCGTTAAAGCACGAAATATTCCCACAGTCATTTGCCCATTGCCTCTCAAAAGAAAACAATCCCCCCATTTAACACAAAAATTACTTGAAATCCTGCAATCTAAAGGTACATTTTCGTCAAATCACAAGGGTCATCTGGCCACTGAGCGGCTTAGAACCATTTCATAATAAGCTAATCTAAGTTCGCAATTTTCTGAAAATTCTTTAGCCAAATAACATAAATTTCTTCAATTAACATAAATAATTCTTTTTTTCACATACTCCGGCAACGTTCTCATCCTGGTTTATACGTTTTATAATTAATATTTTTCGATAGTGCAAGCTATATAGAAAAGTGCAACACGTGTTCATGCAGATTGCGAAAAAACTTTAAGTGATATATATATATATATAAAAGAGGTCAGTTTTTGAATACGCATCCTAAAACATACAGAATCAGTATACATTTTTAAAAAGTTTTCGGCTTTACTTAAATTTTGAAGACCGGTGTAATAAAGCTGTTATGGAAAAAAAAAATTAAATCCAAACAAAAAAGTTCCACTGAGAATGTGTACTGTAATGTTGAAATATATATAAGTTAAAAAATATATAAATTGAAATATATATAAGTTGAAATATATATAAGTTGAAATATATATCTCCCCCTTACGAGCTACGCTCGCAAACACCCATTCAGACAAAGCGGACTCTTAAAAACACGCTAATTATATCGCCTTTAAAAAGATTAAGCAAGATTGTATTATAATTTTAAAAAAAACAGTGGTGATCTTCCTGATAACGGCTTTCCATTCATTCCCTTTTAAATAGGAAATTTTATGGTCGAATTAACTGCTGTTAAGACATTTATGTAATGGCTGTTTTCATATTTGATTAAACAGGATCTGTTGAACATTTGGAAATAAGGTAATATGAAATGAACTAATTACACAGTCTTCAGCTCCCGGTATTTTTTAACATTGCTATAAGAAATTTGTTTTAAATGAGACATTTTAAATGTATCGTTTTAAATATGACGTAATTTTTACCAAAAATTTTTTCTTTTTTTAATAGTCACATGAAAATGCATTTGTTGTCAGAAAAGAAATTTTATTGTTTGCTCTGTCTTAGAATTGGCAACAAAGTTATCTCGAAATACGAAATAAATGTCTCATGTAAATATTCTTTTTAATTTAAACTGTTTGGCAATATTGTTATTTGACAATTTTAAATGGGACATAATTTCTTCAACTTACTGCTTTAAACGCATATAAATGAATATATTATTTTGGAGTTTTCTTTATCTTTTAATAGTCATGTGTAAATACATTTTTCATAACGTAATTTCCAATACTCTCCTGCTTTTAACACGAAATCATTTAATTCTAATTTTAAAGTTATTTTTTTTTGTTTTTAATAGTCACGTCTAAATACATTTTTTATTGAATGGAAATATTATTCTGTGCGGTTTTTTAAAAATTGACAATAATTTAAAATAATAATCCTTTCTAAAATATAAATAAAATATCTCTTAAAATGATGAAACTTTGATTAAAAAGTTGAACAAAAAACCTCAAAAATTGAGTCAAATTAAAAAACTAAACGCAGTCTGCACACAGCGAGTTTGTAATGTGTATCCTTAGACAAAAATGATTAAATTTCTACGGATAGATTTTGCCCTTACATATTTTTTTAATAAACAATTTTAATGTTAAAAATCTCTTAAAACAATTCTTCGATTTAAAAACTGTCTGCTTCAGCGTATTTATCTAAAATTTCCCTGTAATGCTACGAATTTTTATATTTTTGCATGCAGGTAGTTTTTTAATCCTTCTATATATATAAAAAAGTAACGAATTGGAAATGGACCAATAAAAATCTGCGTAGATCGTACATGTATACTCCTACTAGTTCGGCATCCATATTTTTTGTGACCGGTGGTCTTTCTTCGTTAATATTAAGAAACTGTTTCATACAAATATATGAAAATTGGTGGTATTATAGAGACATGTTTGATAAACATGCTTTTGTAGACAGTTTTTGAATCGAATAATTATTTTAAGATATATTTAATGTTAAAGATGGTCAAAATCGCTCCATTAAAATCTTTTATAGGAGAAAAACTATAGATAGGAATTTAATTTTTTTTAGATTATTTGATACATTGGAATCTCTCGATGTGGAGACTGCATTTATCTTTTGAATTGGACTCATTTTTGAGGATTTATTTCCATTTTAAATTCAAATTTTCAGCATTTCGAGAGATATTTTTTACAGGTTTTAAAAAAGAGCATTATTTTAAACTGTTACCATATTTAAAAGCACCGCAAAGAATAATATTTCCTTCAAATAAAAAATTTATTTACACGTGACTATTATAAACAGAAAAAACTTTCACAGTAGAATTAAATGTTTACGTGTTAAAAATCAGGAAAATATTGAAAATTATATCATAAAAACTACAGTTACACGTAAATTTTTAAAAGGGAAAGAAAATTTTTTAATATTAAATTCATTATTATGCGTTAAAAGTCACAGATAGAGCAAATTACGTCATATAAAAAAAGGTCAAATAAATAAAAGTTGGCAAAACACTTTAAATTAAAAAATATATTTGCGCGAGACATTTATTTCATATTTTTAGATAACCTTTTCAACTATTATCGTGAATTCTAAGACAACGAAAATAATATTTCCTTTCTAAAAGCAAAAGTATTTTTATGTGAATATTAAAAAGAGAAAGGAAACTTTGGTGAAAATTACGTCAGATTTAAAATGGTACATTTAAAAGTACTTTCTCATAGCATTGTTAAAAACTACTGAGAGACAAAGACACAGTGTACTTAATTCATTTTACATTAGCTCATTTTCAAATTTTCAACTAATTTTTAACGCTTTCCAAAAGTGTTATTGACTTCGGTTTGTCTGGCCGCTGTCTGCCTGTTCGCGCTCGAACTCTCGTAAATATACTCGGATCGCCCTGAAATTTATGGATGTTATAGACGTTTAGCCTAGCACGAACCCTATTTCAAATTAAGTTTGTAGCATCTTTAGTTCATTTACAGGGACAGTCAAAAGTATTCCGTTACAATACGACCAATAGGAAAAAATAATTTCAAATGAATTTTAAAGATGTTACACCCTTTCAAACATAATAAAAATTATATGCATTTACGAAGTGCACTAAAATATGCAGAGTATTTTGTAGAATATGCGGTGCAACGAATAGTTATTATTCATTTACAGGGCTACACGAAAGAATTCCATTACATAATGTCATAGGAGGAAATTGTTTGCGGCGTATTTTAATTATACAATTTCATATATAATGAAACTGATGTACTTCGGTGACGCTTATTTAAGTTATTTCACGTATAATACGAAGTGCATAGCATTTACAGGGACGTACAAAACATTTCAGACAAGTATTTTCTATCCGAAGTACTGTATATTAGCTGCAATGTCAAGGAATGCATTTTTAATTATGATATGCGATTTTAAGTTTCACTATATTTATGCATACTACATGGTGTGTATAAATGCTATAGTTGATATACAAAGATACGCAAAAGAATTCATAATGGTTACTATGACCGTAAATTGCTGAAAGGTGGTTTTAAAATGTATTATGCTGAACTGCATGTAGTTTTCTAAGAAATGTTTGTAGAATATAGATAAAATGATATACAGGGCCAGGCAAAGAATTGGGTACATGGTCCTCTATAGATGATAAATTCTGGAAATGTGATTTCAGTAGTTTTAAGAGTGATTTAGTTTGAATTAAAGTTTAGCTAAATAGTGGGGTATAATAAAGGTACTAGGTAAACAACAGGGCTGAACAAAAGTATTCAAGTATGTTTCCATCTATTAGTATAAATTGCTGAAAGAGAAATTTCAATTTGTTATACGTTTTCTTGCTAAACTAAATTTTCTATTATATAGTATATATATCAGTCTACAGATCAAATACAGGGCTGTTCGAAAGAATTGGAATAGATATTTGGCTATGGATAGCAACTGCTGAAATAAGTTTTTTAAATGTTTAGTTAGTTATCTTATTTACCTTACTTTCCGAAATAACGAAATTTTGTTAAAGGTTTCAGGGTGTTTTGGAAAGTGTTTCATAATGTATTCCGTACGCATGACTTTTTCTTTCTTGTTTTTAATCAAAGACAAAAACAACCATTGTATCTCTTAGCAGCGGCTGATTTCATCTTAAAAATCTCCAATCAAAGGAAAATGAATGAAAACCCGTTTTCAGGGAGATCGCCAGAGTTTTTTTTTTTTTATTCAATATTTTTAAGGCCGATGAAATTAGCGTGCTTTTAGAATCTGGGGTGTCTGAATGGGGGTTCGCGAGCGTAGCTCGTAGGGGGCAGAACCCCCTAGTATTAGTGAAAAAATACTTCTGGTCAAAGAAAATTCGTTTATGGCAGCGATGACTGCGTTAGTTACTTTTTTAGGCGAGACATATTATTTAATGGGGTTGTAGTGTTGAAATAATACAAAATGGTTTTAATATATTGTTGTTATTGCATCAAACAATTCGCAGAATTAAAAATTGTTTAAATGTATTGTTATTTATCACGTTGAATATTAGAAATTAAGATATACAATAGGCCTTAACTTATTTAGGCATCACAACTAAAACATTTTAACAGGAAAATTAGAAATGTTTTGTGCTTTTAAGTCATATTTCAAGCCTGATGTCCAGGATCCTTGAATCCATGTTTCTATATAATCTATTAATATATCGCCATTGCTCGTTTCTAGTATTTTTTCCCCCATCTCGTCTTTCTCAAGCCATTCAACATCCTCATCTCATCATCATTTATAACTTGTAGAATACACATCAATTCGTTGGCACACCGACCGTGTCACGTACTGGCCGCTCTCGTAGCTGTAAGACACCTTGTACAACAATGTCATGAATGCTTTTCCTTTTACAGCCCCACCAGTGGCCGAGAGGTTCTGCTCTCGAAGCTGGTAGACGGGAGGTGCTGGGTTCGATCCCAATCGCGCCCGTCTACCTAATCGTTCGGAGTTTTCGTGGTTTTCTTCCAGCCGTGGATCTTCCATGCGTTAATACGGATTAGGTTCCCTTAGAAAGACCCCCACGGAGGGCACCCCCCCGGGTCTATATCCCTCGTGTAGATAATTGGCCGTCAAAAATCAACCCAACCCAACCCTTTTCCTTTTACAAACAGCTGGATTGTTAGAAGCATTATAAAATCCACAAATCACATAAATACGTTTTGAAAGCTTTGCCTTCACTGCTGGACAAAAGTATTCGTAAGATACTTGTATAAATCCTACTGATGTAAATTCTAAATTTATAGCGTGAGGGAGACTTAATTCTTGAAATTCCACTTCATCACTTACAACTAGGTTATGAGAGGTTTGCATCATTTTAATTGGTGGTTTGCAAGAAGCGTGATTTGAGAATTTAAAAAATTCCGCTTCTTCCCCCGAAGGAAAAAACGTTTCATCTTTGTATGTTACTACGTGAAGTAAGTACTGGCTTTCTCAAACATGGTAGGAACTACTATTTTATTCTGTGGCTCAACTGGAACTTCAGGCACACCATAACTGACGTAGGAGGCATCGACAGAATGTCTATCCATTTTCATTCCAGACAACCGTCAAAACCTTTTCAGAAAATTCGAAGTTGGCTTTTACCAAATCATTATTAACTGTAGATCCTTTCTCTCCAAATAGGACCCAAAGTGATCGTGAGGCAAAAACAGTCCTGCCAGTTCTTGACTGAGCACTTACTTTCATTCTTAGACCCTCGCCAAATACCATTCGCCATCTTTTTATTAATTCGTTTATTTATTCTTTTGTATAAAATTAATTCGAGAACTTTTAAAACTCTCATAATATTTATGATACAATAATTATCTTTCAATGTTAGTAGCAATATTGTAATGACATTCGACAACAATTAATTTAACTAAAGAACTAAAACAAGAAATATAAATAAATCTAAAAGGAGTAATCAGTTGGTTTGTCGTGGTATACTGCACAAGTTAACAGACAACACTAATGACAATAACTTTGTCGCTGGCGCGTAGGCACTGCGAGTTACATGACTGCCAATGAACGGGAAAGGAGGGGTTGAAAAATAAAACCGACTTCGGACGGAAAGTTCCGAGCGGAACGTAGAACAACTATCCCCCATCATGTATCTTTTGCTTGTTGTTGTCGCACTGTTGTTGCTCGTTGTCTAATGCTTACGTACGAATTGTTGTGACACCACTTCCCCTTTGTCATAAAAAAGGCAGACCCTGTACTCCACCCTCTTCCTTTACTACTTATGTAATATTAGATGTAAATTTCCAACTGGGCGAAAAATGTCCGGACCAGGATACGAACCAGGGATCTCCTGGCTGAAGCCGCCAGTGCTCTACCAATTGAGCTATCCCGGACGAATCTGGTGGAACTTTTTTCGCCCAGTTGGAAATTTACATCTAATATGATTTGTTTGATAACCTTAATTATTATAGCATCTAGTTTGACACATAATTCAGCTCAACAGAATAAATCACAGGTAATGGAACTCCAGAAATCGCTGGATGCGTAATTACACTAGATTAATTTTAACACTATTATTCTAATTGGTAAATAAATCATATTAGATGTAAATTTCCAGCTATTCCAACTATGACTTATTTACCAATCAGGATAATTGTGTTAAAATTAATCTAGTGTACGTATGTAATACTTTAACGGTCCAAAGGGATACTTCAAAATTGTATGAAGAACTTGGAATCACGTATAACTAGTACTGCATGTTAAATTATTTTTCAAGTTTAAACGAAGTTAACAACATATAAATTCTACAGAGTAATCGCTTCTGTAATTGTACATGGGGGTTGAAAAAAACCATGTGAGATTAAGAAAAATGTATCAAAATAGTACTCACTAATCAAGCGGAGTAACTATTGCGTCAGATAACAGAGAGGAAGTGACATATTCTTCCCTTTCTAAAAGTGAAAAAACCTCCCTCTCAAAATCTTCTCTGTAATAGCAATTCTCTAGCACTCCACGAGTTCTTCTCTAAAATTTTCAAAAGAGTTGCGATATGAGGTAAAAAATAAACGAATTAACATCGGACTGCTTCCGGAAGTGATGCTACCTAATACGACGCGCCGCCGCCGCGCCGTGTCGTCAGCGCAGGAAGCCCGTCTTTCATAAAGTTCTCACAATTGATAATGACACGCTTATTATATTGATGGCACTAAATCTTCATTAATAATTGATCGGAAAATTTACGCTACTAATTATTAAATTAATATTAATTAGTAATTAATTTAACTCAGGAAAAATTTCGCCTCTCTTTTTTAAATCTTTTATCTCATTTGACACCATGATCGTCCACTACATATTATATATTGCTACATCAAGAAATATCATGTTAATTTTTCAGAGTTCAATGTAATGTGTATACTACTGAAGCAAGAATTATGCTGCTAATAATTTGATATTAAGAATTATGTCGTAATAACAACTGGTTGAAATAATTTACAGAAAATGTTTTGTTCCCCCAATTAAATAAATAATCAGTAAATGATTTATAAAATTTAAATATTACACAATTTTTAATTAATAATTCTTAATATTTAAACATTTTTTGATAAAATAATAATAATTTACATAATTTAGAATTAGTGCTTTTATATATTTCCAATAATCTATGGATCATAAAAGAAAACTGCAGTAACATATAATAGAAAAAGAATCTCATTAGTGTATCAAAGGAAGTTGCATCTGATAAACAATTTCCAGTACACTGGAATAAAATAAATTGGATTTCCGTGTTTCTGAAGTTTTACCGAATATGGATTTTTCTATAGTTTAACTTTGGTAATTGGAGTAGAAAGATCACTTTCTTAAAGATTTCGGGAAGTGGTTAATTTGGAGAGTGATTACAGATGGTTATACGATCGGCTGTCTGAAGAGAAGATGCAAAGATTGTGTTAAATCAAACCATGAAAAACAGATATGTTTTAATCAAAATATTTTTTAATTAAATAAAACCTATGGTATTCCGAGTTGCATCAGTAAGTTTTAACCTCACATAGAAATAATTGAGTAAAATGTATGATATTGCTAGATTGTATTAGTCCTTTTCTATATTTCACCGTGTACAATAACACATTTCTGCAAACGGTATTTCTAAAAGAGGGCGGAGGATGTATTCCAGGAGACGCGATAGTAGACCCAATGGGGGGCATTTTTCTAACTTTGCTGACCCCACATGTGATATATTATTGGAAAGGCCTGTGACAACTTATTCATCTCATGCACCCGCGAGCCCCTCCTTCCAAATTTGCCCCCGGGGACATCAATGCTCTCCGCAAAAATTAAAAAATGTTGTGCGCCGGAGAGCAAATTGTAGAGATGGGCTCAGGATGCGCATAACATGAATAAGTAGTTACAGGCCTTTTTAACAATATGCCACATGTGGGAGTCCGTAAAAGTTAGAAAAAGGTCCCCTTTGGGTCTACTATCTCACCTCCTGGAATACATCTTCACTCGTCTTTTTGAAATACCGTTTGCAGAAATGTGTTATTGTGCACGTTGATTATATAGAAAAGGATTAATACAATGTAGCAATTTCATAAATTTTACTCAATCATTCTATGTGAGGTCAAAAACATATTGATACCCCCTCGTATTTTATCCAGCTTTCATTATATTTCTCGTAATAGCTAATTCTTTCGTATTCTTATTATCTTCTAATCCATATAGCTAATTCTTTCGTACACCATCTGTTTACGCATCTGTAATTCATCGCAGTAAAAAAACACATAAATTACACAAGCCTGCGATGATATTTATTTTATATAATTTTGATAATTGAATTTTATGTATTTTGTCGAGTTGAATACGAAAATGTCCTTCATTTTTAACCATCACACAAATCGTAAATTTCAAAGTTAAAAAGTCCAGCAATAGCAAAAATCCATCAAAGCAATTTGTCGAAGCCTTACCAAAAGAAGGCAAATGTTTTAAATACATCTGCAACAAATTTACAGCCTTATAAACTGCCAAAATAGAAGAGGACACCGAGATGCACCCCATAGATAACATAAAAGGGAAAGCGCGTGGCAGAGCATGAGCGGTTCAAAGGTCTTGTACACGCAGAATAAAATTGTAAAGATTTTAAATACACAATATTTTACATGCTTAGCTGTAAAAATGCATAGTATAGGCTGAAAGATGAATGAATTATTGTAAAACAAGTATTACTTCTATTTTATAGCATCAGATTTTCGCAATATTTCGACATTTAAAAAAATTAAAGGTTTGCGATTTGCGAAAACTTCTGACGTGATAGTAAATAATGAAGGTCATTTTCGGATTCAGCACTACTAATTACATACGAATCTACTATCAAAAGCTAAAAAACACATCCATCACATGGATTTTATAGTATCAGAATTTCGCTATTTTTTTTTCTTTGTCACTTTGAAATTTACGATTTGCAAAAAAAAAACATGACTTGATGGTTAAAAATGAAGATCATTTTCGGATTCAGCGAAAAAAATACATAAAACTCAATAATCAAAAGTAAAAAAAAAAAAAAAAAAAAAAAAAAAAAAAAAAAAAAAACATGACACAACCAAATTGTTCAGGCTAGTATTATTTTCCTTGAGAAAAATTTCAGTAATATTATTCTTCTCTCAATTTCCATTTTTCATATTTAATGCAACTTGAAATGAACAAGAATAAAGCATTCTCCTGCGGTGTGTAACTGCATTTAAGATATACATTACAGAAAATATAATATTTAATCATATTCAATGTACATACGTGTTGATAAATACTTTAAGAAAATATTTTACTGCTGACATTAATAAAAAATGAAAATGAATAAGTAATTTGAAATGCTTTTCTATAACAATTTGTGCTCTAAAATGTCTGCGTACATCAACAAATGTAATATGCAGGGTAAGTCAAAATAAATATAGCGATTACAAACGTCTATAACTATTTAATGGAAAAGAACTTATCTATAAGATTAACACAAAATGTAGACGGAACATCAAAATTTTGTATACATACGTTATAGATGTTCTATATGACTTCCCTTCGTCACACGGACAATTTCTAGGCGGTAGTCTATTTCACGGCATACATTCTGAAGCATTTCTTCAGTTACAGACGCAAGCACATTACAAATGCGTACTTTGAGTTCTTCAATTGTTTTGGGCATGGGAGGCACTTAACCCCGCAGAAAAAAATTGCAGACAGACAGAACATTTGTTAAATTCTAACATGCCGAATACTTTCTGCACAGGACTCGTCATTTTTACTAATGAGACTACCGCAATGAACATGTTTATTGTCGTCGCAAAGTTTCAACTCGCGCATGCGTAGGCTTCCGCTTCACAGCACCTACGCCTTACGTAAAGAAATTTTGAAGTTCGGTCTACATTCTGTGTTAAATTTATCGATAAATTCCTTTCCATTAAATAGTTATAGCCGTTTGTAATCACTATATTCATTTTGACTTATCTTGTACTTTAATACGCTTTTTTATTCAAAAGCCAATTTTATTTTCTATTCGAATGATTTACAGACTTATAATATAAAGCTTTTTTTATTCCAGTTTTTGTAGAGGAAGAAAAGAAAGCTTCTCGTTAAGAGATTTATTTTTCGCATTTTCTAAAAAATGTAATGTTTTTTTTAGAAATAATTGCTCATTAAATAAATATTTACAAAAAATTTGCGTTTTGTGCATTTTTCACTTTTTATCAATATAAAACTTTCTGAAAATATACAGTAAACAATGAGTGATCTACATGAAAGAGCTGCACAGTTTATCGGAAATAACTTTTTTACTGCATATAAGGTATTTAAATTACTAAAAATACTGACAATAACATGTAGTCATTTTAAGTGTAACTACATTATAAACCTATTAAAAAATCTTGAATTTTGTTAAAATGATGTTATACTTATTACCAAAAACGAATAATTTATCATTTTAATGGGAAAATATTATCTTTTGTAACTGTAGCCTCCCGAAAATAAGACATGGATAAATTATAAATACAGTAATAATAATTTATTTAATGGAATTCTTATTTAATTTTCTAAAGTTATAAATGTGAGTTATTGTAAAATCCTTTACATGCCATCATATTGTACAAAGAAGATAAGTTTTTAATAAAGTCTTCACCAGTCTCTACAATATTATATCTATTAAATGAGATATTAAAGTAATTATCAAATAATATTGGGATTATCCATATTAAGTTTTTTTTAAACAAACTAATCTTTAATAAAATTAGACTTCTTTTAAACACCAGACTCCCCATTGTCTTAACAAATGGTTCCTAAAAAACATTAATAACATGTATTATGATAGTGAATTGACTATTTATGCTCAGCAAAAATTTTTGTAAAATTATTTTTATAAGCAGAATCAGTGTGTAATAAATACAAGATTATCTATGCACATAAATTTAAAAGCTAATTAAAGATGCAATTTAAGTTTTTTTTTTTTTCCGTCAGTCTCAATTTTTTCAGTCACACATATGAATATTCTATATCCAAATATGCTTTTAACAGAACATAAATCTGTTAAATTACGTCATTAATTATTTTTTTGCGAAATCCTTTCTTTACGTTTAATACGTCTTTTCAAAAGCTTTTTTCCATTTAATATAGAATTATCTATTTTTCAAAGAATTATTTTTGAATGTGTATAATAAATATAAATTATTTATTATTTCCAAGCTTGCTATAAATTTATCTTGTTTTCACAATATAAAACAAAAGACATTTTAATAAAGTATACTGAAAACATATCTTCGAAAAATCAAGTGATTATTACAAAAGAAATAGGGATTCCGGCCAGAGTCCAGCACAACCTGCCCCGAATCCGCAAATTCCATTTGAAGCCAACTCTCAAATCGTCTCGAACCTCACAAAAAGAATTTTCTCGACAAACAACCTGATCCGTAACCTCCAAAAATATTTTTGACGGTTCGCAACCCGACACGAAATTGACCCATTTCAATTCGCACCCGATCTGAACCAAAAATAGTTAAACCAACAACCCAACCCAACCACGAAATGAAAGGAAGGTGGATCATATTTTAACGCAGTTATGGAAAGTAATCTACAGCTATATCTCTAATTAAAATTTTATGTTTTATGTAGAAACAAATTCAAATTTATATTCTTTCATATTCTTAGACCAATAAAAGTTTTGTTTGAAACTTTTACCCTATTACAGCAAACTTTTTTTCCGAGATTTTTAATACGATTTTGAGTTTTCTTTCCCGAGTATTGTGCCGATTTTTTGACATTCAATAAATTAATTCGTTTTCAAACTTTTACATTATTATAGTCAATTTTAGCCTGTGCGTTTTTTAAATTTTTTTATGGCTATTTATCGCGATATTTAGTGATTTTTCGCGTCGTACGGCAATTTCGAACATTCACAATTGGAATCAGATTTCAAACCTTTATCCCAATACAGTATATATTCTCTTTCGTGATTTTTGAAGTTTTTGTAATTTTTATGTTTCTTCAAGATCCGAGCGATTTTTTGACATTCGATTTTTTTTATATAATATAGTAAATTCTGTCCTCTTTTAATAAAATTTATTCGGATTTTGTGCAGCAAGTTTAGAATTCTTTGTGAATTTTGTATGTAATTTTTAGAGCTTTATTGCGTTCTGCAGAGATTTTTTGATATTTGTAGTAGATCCTGTTTTAATCGTTTAGCCCAATAATTTTTGTCCTGTGGGATTTTGATATTTTAATTGTTTTTAGTAATTCGCTATGATTTTACCATACTAGTAAAAGAACCTGGTTTAAATTTTCTTTCCCAATATAGTAATTTTTTTCTCTTCACAGTGAAATTTATTCGAATTTTGTGCAGCAATTTGTAAAACTTTCTGTACTTTTGAATGCATGTTTCTAGAGTTTCATCTCGTTTCATGTTATGTTTTGTCGACCCGGGTAACTCCGGGAGCATCATCTAGTTTATAAAAGTTTATTATTAATTTAGAAAAAAATATTTTGTAAATATATATTGTATATTACAAACATATCATTTCATGAATTATGTTGTATGTCCGCATTAGTAATAAGTCATATAATAGCGAGTTATCTATATATATATATTACAATCATGTCTTTTTTTTTTTTCAAAAATATTGTTTATACTCTTTTTTATTATTTTTTTTTTCATAGTAATTAAATAATTCACAAAATTTTATTAATAAGTAGTAGACTTTTGTTATAAATTTTTATTAGTTTATTAATAATTAATAAAACAAAATTTTCGAAATTAATAAACTACAAAAGTATCAGTCTATTAAAAATAGTGCGTATTCTTCTCAGTATCATATTATATCACAGTCAATTATAAATGTATTGCAAAAATATGAGTTTTTTTAAAAATGTTGTATAATTTTATCAGAATTATGTTATTTTAAAGTGAAAATCATAGGTCTCAGTACAATTTTAAATAAAAGAATCACACACCTCCTGAGTGAAAAAAACATTTTACGTAATAATCTCTTCTCTAGCAACTAAATACTCCAATCATTATAATGAGGAAAATGTAAGCAATTTTTTCAGGAACCACAATGGTGATGTCATGAAGGATCTAGAGTTACAGCGATACATGATAAGGACAATAGAACGATATAGTAGTTATTGAACATGGCGATGAAGACTCTCGTCGGTGAATTGCTTAAGACCATTTACAAAAAAAGTTGCAAAGATAAACAATGATAGTGTAAGCCTTCCTCGTGATCTTTCGGAAACCAATGTGGTACAGGGACGACAGATTGCAATGTATTGTTCACCAGGCAACAAAATGAGCCTCATTTTCAAAAAGTCGTAACATCAGAGAGAAATGTGTGCTATAGAGGAAAATTAAATATAAATAAGCAGTAGTTGTCTGGACAAATTGAAATGTGTTTTTGACAAGGTAACAACATGAGCCTTTTTTGGAATGACTCATAACTGTGATAAGAAAGAGGGCTACAAAACCTCTAAACTTAAAAAAAAACAGTGGTTATCTGCCGGGCAGCATCCAATTCAGACTCAGGAAGATGGACTTCACTCAAACGAATTACTTTTGTGTGGTAGAGTATCCCAGGGATAATTCATTACAAACTTATACCATGATTTTATATAATAATAGCAAGTATTTACTCTCAGCAATTGAATCGTTATCAATAAGTTCCAGCAATAAAACGTCCAGCTTTAACGAATCAATAACGTAGAAGATAATAGATATTTCAGCAAGATAACTCCTACTGCAAGATCAACCCAAGAAAAAAATCCCTGCCGGCTGGACCTACAGACACATGTAAATTTCGAAGTTAATTTCTAATTTCGCCAAACTAAATCAAGATTAGAGATAAACCCAGTTTAAGAATTTTATCTTGCCGCTTTCGTCGAGTTTTTATTTCATTTTTCTGTAAGAGTTGGTTTTATTAGAATCATGTAAATGTGATTTTTTCTTCTATAACCCCCCTTCCATATTTTTCTGTAAGACTCTGTCCTTTCAAAAACTTGTCAATATATAAAAGCTGTAGATAATGTAAGATTTATAACAAATTTAAGCGGATTCGATATCTTGTGAATTGACGAAGTTATGAATTTTTTTTCTTCTTAAAAGCCTATTCACTGTAAACTGAAATGTCTGAAATTCAGACACATAAGTGTCTGAAACGGAGTGTTCAATTTTCAGACATTTTAAAGTGTCTAAATTTTTAAGACGCCTGTATGTGTTTAAATTTAAGACACTTCAAACGTCTGAATTGCATCCATGTTTGACCACCTTTAATTTCTCTGCAAAAGCATTTTTCCACCTTTTTTTGGTAAGCCTTAATACACGGGAAAAAAATCCTTTAAAATATAAAAACTGTACCGCCAATCAAAACGCCAGTACAACTTACGTATTTTAGTGGAAATTTTCTTCAATTTCCAGAAATATTTATTTATTTTTTTTTTTTTTGGAAATTTCTATATTTAAGAAATAAAAATTATGTTTTCAAGGAAGGGATATTTCACCCACATTTCAGTAGAAGGTCTCAGAAATTTTGCATGATTTACTCATCTAATTCATTCTACAACATTAACAATATTATACTTACCCGTCGCAGGATACGAACCCGCGACCTTATGGTCTGTAGACTAGGCGATAATCCCTCTCGGCCACGCCTTCACAGCTAGGAAGTTCAAATATCGTTATTTATTTATGATTCACAATTTATTTTACGGAAACGGTAAATATTTTGTCAATCTGCTTATAATTCTGAAAGATTTCACATATCTTCTCATTAGAATTTTGAATATTTTGCTTTTTAATTTCATGCGATGTAGAACCCGTAGAATTTTTTTTTTTACTTCTATCGAAGAAATTTTCAGAACACAAATATTATTGTTTATACAGAAGACACATTATTTTTGAAATATTAAAATATTTAAAATGTTTTAACAGTAGTGCGTATGTATGTATATATTATATATATATATATATATTTAATTCGGACTTGTCCCGTTTCAGTTGTGTGTGTGTGTGGGGGGGGGGCAACCTTTAAAAATAAAATCAATTTTTCATTCAAAAATAAATGCATTTCTTATTGCCAAAAGCCTGTGTTTAATTTAAATGCGAAGGTATGTGTATATGAAAGTGTGTGAAGGAATATAGTGTTCTGTTTTCTTTGATTAGTTCTTCTTTTTTTTTTTTTTTCGTTTGATCAGGTGAATATATGGAAAAAAATTTTAAATTGGACTCATTACTTCCTCCTATATGCTAAATATTCTGAACAAAATTTCTCAGTTATAAATATTGTGTATAATTTTTCAGCAAAAATAATAAATATCAGTAGTTTACGCACAAATTCGTTTTCTTCTTTTTTTCTCCCGATCAAAATACAGAGTAAAATTTTTTGATGAAACTAATTTTCCCGCGGTGAAATCCTGCACGGTGAAATCATACCTGGAGTAGATCGATACTGAATTATTAGCTAAAAAGTTACATAGTAAGAATTTTCAGAAATATTCCATAAATAAAAAAAAATAAGAATAATACGTTCGACTTCTCAATAACACGTTCTAATAATAATATGTTCGACTAATAATAATACGTTCTACTCAAACTAGATGGCGCTACTGCTTTTGGTGTATTTAAATCATTTTTCTCTTGGGAAATTTTCGTAGTTAAACTTGACATTTACTATCCAGGATAGCGATTTGGAGGGGCATATTTTAGAGGAGTATATGTGCTCAGATCTGACCCGGTCTTTCTTTCATTTGATTTGATGGGACATGCCAGATCAGGTCCTGACTTTTATTTTTCTGCTGACGAGCAAAGTCGTCAGTGTTGAATTCAGACACATTTCTCCGGAAGGGATTTCTGAGGCTCCGGGGGGTGGGGGCATTATAGAGTTCCGGGGGGATTGCTTTTTTGAACATTGAAAACACAAAATCTCAAATTTTCCGGAGGGACATCTCTTTGCTCCGGTAGGAATTTCTCTCCCTCGGGCCACCCCTGAATTCAACACTGATAATCGTAACCAGCCAGAGAAGCCAGAGGAAGCTCTGGAAAGTTTTAGTGGGTGTAATTCTGGATGCTTTTAAGATGTTAAATAATGAAATACTGTACTAAAATATATCTTAGTTTTTGCGATTTTTTTGGTGTGTTTCTGTATTTGGATAATTTTAAAGTGTGTTTGCAATCAAACAATTTAAAGTTTTATTATTAAATTAGCAAAATATTATGAAGGTTAAAGTGAACAAGAGGTTACACTGGGTCTTAAATTTATAATTAAGTAAATTTGAAACATGATATAATTTCGAATTTCATTATAAAATTTATAAAAGAGAAAAAAATTGTGTGACAAAATTAATATTTTTCAAAAATTCCGATTTTTTAAACCTATTAAAAATAATAATAATATTCTTTCATAATTAAAAATATAATAATATCTAGTCTAGTCTGGGAGGGGATTCAGCCTTCTTAGCCCCCCCCCCCCCCTCCCGTGGGTGCGCAATGCACTGGTTTGAATATAAATAAATAAATCATGTCTAATATACATGGGTTTAGAAAATGCTGATTGCGAAATATGTGGATTTGTCCTTGAAAGAGTATATATTACCTTTTAAATGGAAATTTTTAAATACAGAAATATGCAAAAAATAAAATATTTTCTGTAATTTAAGGAAGAAAATTTGCATTAAAATACGTAAATTGGCAGTATAATTTCCATATTTTAACGGATATTTTTTTACATTGTATAAAGCTTACAAAAAAGTGAAAAATTAACTGCCTATTACCGAACTTCCAGATTGGTCAAAAATGGATGCGATTCAGACGTTTGAAATGTCTTAAATTCAGACGCATACACGTGTCTTAAAAATTAAGACACTTTAAAATGTCTGAAAATAGAGCACTCCAGTTTCAGACATTTATGTGTCTGAATTTCAGACATTTTAGATTACAGTGTTTATACCATAATCATATAGTAAGACACTTAAGTGTCTAAATTTCAGACACCTATGATGTCTGAAATTCCATATTCAGACACTTAAGTGTTTAAATTACTTTTTCAGTCTCATATGTGTCTGAATTTAAAACGCCGTTATTTGCAGTGTTTTTACGCCCTTTGAGGCAATTTTAAAATCATTTAAAATTTTTGGCCCTTTTCTTAGAAGTAATAATAACTTTAAACTGACTCGATACGTACCATAATTAAGGGGTCTGAGGACTCTTAAAGCTCTAAAATTTTCGAAATTTTAACTTTTATAGATGCTAAACTTCTATGTTTTCTGAACATATTGATATAATTGTTATCTTGAAATTCCCATTAGAACAGAATTTATGGCATTTAGAATTATACTTGCTCAATAGCTGAAGCGGTGTTTCCAAAATTTTGAAGTCATTTTTCTCCAAATGACGTTTTTGGGCATAACGTGCACGATACCTCAAAAACTTCTGAATATTTTTTCATGAAATTTTCAAAACATATTTTTCATGTTAGTCTGTATAAGCTGAACCTAAAATTTACTTTTTATTGTAAAAAGAAAATATTTTTTTAGGGGTTAATATTGTTGAAATTTTCTAAATTTTGCGTTAGCTAAATACAACTTTGTATTAAAAATATAAAAAATGCTTTAAATACAGATTTATTTAGGTTCAGTGTAATTATTATAATCTGAGGTATAAGTAGGTACCAAAATTTTCATTCTAATTGCAAAATGTATTTTGTAATCGTGCGCATAAGTGGTTATGCCGATTTTCTGCTCGTCAAATGTCTGACAGTTTTGAGCCCCCTGTAAATGCTAATTTTACATCTTGCAATTTTTCAAATACTTGAAATGAAAGAACATACTTGTATCTTTCATTTCCAATTAAAATTATGTCTTAATATCAAATACATTATATGATATTAAATGTTGAAAATGGTCCTTTTTTTTCATTTTCTCAAATTCTAAGAGTCCTGAGACCCCTTAAGAAGTTATGTGGTTTTATCTGTTTTCACAAAACCCTCCCCATTTTCAACCCCTTCCTCCGATTTTACTCATTACCGAATTTGACCGATATTTTCTGCCCCTTGATTTTAAGTATCAGTTTGGAAGAGATTTGTACAGAAATACGAAATTTGTCGTGTCCATAAAAAGTGATATATATATACTGGGTGGTCAAAAAAAACTTCCGCGACATATGTAACCATAACGACAACCGCTCAACCAATCGAAAGGAAATTTCAGATTTAGTTACTTGAATGTATGCACTCGAGATCGTGATGATTTAAAACAACAAATCTCTCATGCTTAGGTTACAGTGAAAATTTTCGAAATTTTCGAACGGCAGCACCCTTTTATTTCCTGCGCAAATTCATCAGCGTATTGAAAAACCATAAATGGCGTTGGACCGATACATGTATGACTAAAATTTCCTGTGTAATATCGTGGTACTCAATCCTAATCAATTCCTTTGTAACGTAATATTCAGCACTCTAAAACAAATGATTACATTTTTTTTTTCACTATGTGTACAGAAAGGCAACTCAAAAACACATTTTAAAACAAATATTATAACATTACTCAGTTCACAAGTGAAAAAAAAAGCGGCTGCAGAAAAAAATGTCTTGTAGCCACTTAAATGTTCCTCGCAATGGTCTTTTTTGCAAGTGTTTTACGCCAGCAATTTTCATCGGGCGTCTATCATTCTAACGTCATTTATGGTTTTTCAATGCGCTGATGAATTTGGGCATGAAGAAAATGGGTGTTGTCATTCGAAATTTTCGAAATTTTTTCATTGTAACCGTAACCGTGAAAGCTCTAGTATTTTAAATCATCACGATCTCGAGCGCATACCTTCAAATAGGTATATCTAAAATTTCTTAGGCCTATCTAAAAAGGACGCTAGGAGTTCATAAATAGGGGAAGTTTTTTTATGACCACCCTATATACGTGTAGAGTTTTCAAATGGAGGTGGTTTTGATCACCGTAGATCTGCAAAAATATTTAATAAATTACAACATTCGGCCTTTAGGGTAATAGATAGTGTTTCTTACGAAATCTATCTAAAATTGCAGTCAGGCTGGGAAGTGTTGTTCCATTTAATGAATTCAGATTACCACTTATTTTTTTCATTGGAAACTAACTTATAGGTTAAAACATTTTGAAAAAGTCTAATGATGTCAAAAGTTAGTTATTTTATTTTTCTGACAAAAGCAATACTTAATTAAAGGTAAATACTGATTTAAGGGATCGTTGGTAAAGGGTTATTAAAAATTATGGTTATTATAAATGTATTAGTATAGAGATTTTTTTTTTTTTTAAAGAAAAGGTAAATTGCTAAAATAATAAAAATGATTGATTAATTTTTGGTTTACCTTATAAATAAAAATATTCGTGTGGCGTACATATATTTTTTTCTATGCGTGAAATAGTTATGGACGTATTTTTTATGATAATTGACTAAAATTAAATTTAATACCTTAATTTGAATATGACTTTATGAAGTTAATTTTTTACTTTTGTAAATTTTATTTTGATGATAAAAAATAAAATTGAATATATACCGCCTTGTTAGATTACTTCCGCCGTATTAAATTATCATAAAAATGTTTAAAATATAAAAATAATAAATTGTCGACAAAGTAGAATGAAATGCCGTTCACTTCATAATATCGTGCTTATTTTTGGGATTCATATGTATACATTTTTCCTCTAGTTCTTTTTAATGTTTTAATTAAAAAAAATCATTAAATATTTAAATTAGTTAAAGGTAATAAAAAAGGAAGAAACAAACTGACGAGTATAGTATTATTCCCTCACGAGAATTAAATTTATAGCTGAATGAAATGCATTTTTATTACTGTTGATTTTTTGTTGAACTTCTCGTAGGGCATGAGAAATTAAAATCATTCTTTAAAAACTCTTAAAATTTATAATTGTGAAAAATAATGTCAGTTTGAAATTCATACTTTAATATTTGTTAATTTAATAATTATATAAAACTATGCCATTTGAAAAACCCTTTTTTTAGTATGCGTATGCGGGAGGGGATTTAGTCTTCTATAGATAAATTGCGAATATGTGCAATTTCAATTATTGAATGCGAGATAACAATGCTATCACATTATTTCTTTGATAATGAAATTTTTGTTTCTATCTTCTATTGAAACTGTTTTTTGATGTTACGGCATTGTAACGCTGGCATAATTAAAACAAATCAAGAGTGAAATAATTTAAAGATCAGAAGGTACATCAGCAGTGGAAAAACATAATTGAAGTAATAAAAGTATCAAATATAGAACTAGTTTTGTTTGTGATTCGAATCTATCAGTACTTTTGTAATTAATTTTCCTCTTTCTTACGCCATCTGTCTTTTCATCACCGTCTGAACTTTTAATGGAAAATACATTCATTATATATTTAAATGATAAAGGCGTTAAATTAATGGTACATGCATTTTGGAACGGTTTTTTTTTTTCGATGTTATTGTATTCTAACACGGGCATAATTAAAACAAACATGAGTAAAATAAATTAGAAGACAAACGAAAGATCATCACTGAAAACATCTAATTACAATAATAGAAAATATCGAATATAGAACTAAATTCGATTGTTATTCGAATCCATCATTACTATTGCATTACTACTGCTATGTTTCATGATTTTACAAAATGAGCCTTTTTATTTCAAATTTAATAAGCCTTAATTATAAATTTGAATACTAAAGACAATAACTTTATGTTACATGCATTAAAAATTAAATGCTGAAAGCGGTTTTAGGGGTAACATCAATACTCTAATAATTGTAAAATATTTTTTCGCAATTTGAATAAGAAAACATATGTTTGAAAAAGTCTATTTTTACGCATTTTTGGATAAAAATCATTTTTTAGAAATATGAGGCTGCTTAATGTATGTTTAATAAATATATTTAAACGAAAATAATTTCATTACAGGTTCTGAAAGTTTATTCTAGAAAATGTGTCTTCTATATGTATTAATTAAATATATACTTTTCAGATATCTTCTGTTTATTCCAATATTTATTCTCGATATATCTTTCATTACACCTTCTTCACTAGTATTTTAAAAGCGCAAATTAACACATCTGACTTGCTTTTGTTTGAAAATTTGTTGATGTAAAGTATTCACTTAGAATGATACTTCATACTTTACGCTTCGGTTCCACCGAATTCATTATCAAGACAATTGAAAATATCCTATTATTCCACGGTCTATAATCTAAGATATACATCGTTCAACTATTGAATATTTTTATTTGTTATTAAAATAATTTTGGTATAGAGCGGAAACATATAAACGGTTTATTAAAACATCTTTTACTGTATTTTTAGTTAATTTCTAACAACTTTTACCAAGTATGTTATCTCGGGGCGTTGTGATATTTTATACACTCTAAAAAATAAATGCGTAAATTTACACATTAAAACATGTATAATAATGAACAAAAACTATTTGTCTATATGTATAAAGTGGCGTATAAATTAACAAATACACGCGGGGCGTGTCAATTTCAAAATACCCATCGTTCTGGATATTTTGATGATAACACATTAAATTGCTTAAGTGTGTAGGAAGGTATCATATAACTCTGAAATATACAGTTTAATGGGTAAATTGTACATGCGCACAGGTATATCTGTATAATATACAAAAACGATGGATTTTGTGTACATACTACATAACCATATAGTTTGGGATGTACATTCTGAACTAAATATTTTTATTGTTGTAAAGTAAATTTGCATGAAGAACAAATTCATGTGCTTTGTGAGTTTATTCTCTTTCCAGTAGATTTGTTTTAAGACAATAAAATAATATAATCTTAATTTAAAAGAAACAGGATCGTATGAAATGATCGTTTACTGCGTGTCATCTCTCTGTTAGAGTTGTTTTACAATCCTAAAGTCGTATGCACAATTCATTTTGTTAAAGTACAGAAATTGTGACTTCAATACTATTTCCATATTTTGAAAGATTTTTTTTTCTTTCAATTTCAGTTTCAAGTTTTCAAAGATACATTTACATCAAGAGGAGGAATTCTCTGTTTAATTATATCTGCAGTAAACAAGCAATACTTTCTGAAAAGGGATAGAAAATGAGGAACAGCATTTTCCAAAGCATCACCTTGACCATTCAATTACTATTAAGCATGACAAGTGTTCAAGTATCGATATTTATTGTGTTCACATAAGTCCACATATTTCTGTCTAATACTGTGGTCTTCACACATTTCTGTGTAATATTCTTACCCATAGTTCCGTGTAATGTACAAAAAAAAAACATATATTTGTGTAATGTTAAAAATTTGTAAATTTACATTAACACACTTATTCGTATACATCCGGACAATTTTCTACGTTTACACACTTGTTTGAGTTTTTGAATGGATAGCAAATGCTACACTTTCATTAAGCCGATGAACACATATAAATGCAGGTAAAAGTTTACGACAAGAGTGTAAATTTTATATCAAAAGAGTAATTTTAAAAATTTACACATACATTTGTGTAAAAGTGACTAATTTACTCATATATTTTTTAGAGTATATATGATACTCAATGGAAAATATGGAAAATAACACACCGACGGTTAAAATCTATTCATAGTTCTATCATTTATTAATACTTGGATTTTACAATACTAGAAATTATTGTTTATAATTTGTTATAATACTAATCCGGGTTTTTTTTAACAAATCTTGTAATGCTATTTGAAATTAAAATTAGTGTTGCCAGATTGGAGATTTTGTCCTCTTTTTTGGGAATTTTGAACCTGCAGGGGAATTTTTTGGGGACAAGTGGGGAAAAGTTTGGGGACTATCAATATTTTGGGGGAAAAACTTGTTAAATTTTTACACTATTTCCCGAAAAGTTCCATTTTAGTCTTCGAACACCGGATCTGTCTGGAACTCAATTTTCATTTAGAAAACGAAAATAAAATATAGAAATTGGAGATATCAATCGTTATTCTAGTGGTCATCCTCATCGTTTAAAACATTACAATTCACACTTGCAACAGGTGCATCATGACCTGCCTTGCACTATTCCCATCTCAATTTCCAGATCACTAAGTGCAACAGATTTTCCTACACTGTAAAAAATTTCAGAAACGTTTCCGAAAGTAACGGAGACCTGTGCTGCACGATACTAACGGAAAGGTTTCAGATTCGAGCAGAAAACTGTTTCGCTTATAATACGGAACATTTCCGATTCGCAATGAAAGTTTTCTGAATATATCGGAAACATTTCATTACTGATCGGATAGGTTTCTGAATACATATGAAATCTTTCTGAAGACTAAGAAATGTTTCTGAATGTATATGAAACCTTTTATTACGAATCGGAAAGGTTTATGAATATATATGGAACCTTTCTGAAGACGAGGATTATTTTAAAATTTACATAAAAAAGCACAAATAACTGTACTAAAATTACTTGCAGGTGCATACATATAATATAAAATCATTTAAAATACATTAGAGATATCTCAAAAGTACCTTAAAATTTTTAATGTATTTTTAAGATATTTCTAATATATTTTAAATAATTTTATATTATGTGCAATGCACCTGCAAGTAGTTTTAGTAATTTATTTGAGCTTTTTTATGAATTTTAATTATTTACTCAAGTTGAATTGATCACTAGTATTTAAACATTCAATTATTGAAGACTATTTTGTGAAAGGGGCTTAGTTTAGTAAAATGAATTTTGTGAAGAAGCCAGTTTTATTAAATGAATTTTTATGAAAGAGTCTTATTTGGAAGTTAATTTCTGAATGATCTTTTTATGAGTTTTATATATATATATATATATATATATATATATATATATATATATATATATATATATATCTGCTTGGATTTATTCTGAAATAAAAATCAATATTATACTACCTTTTTCATAATTTAGATAAAATTTATTGCGTTTTAACATCTTGCAGTAATATTTTTTTAACCATGCGGATTAACAAGTAACATTAAAGTTCCTGAACTGTATTATTATTGAAAATGGAATGATAAATTATTTCGAAAAGCGTTTTATTTATTTTTTTAATCATTTACAGCATTATTTTTACTTATTATTTTAGTTCTTTATTAGCGTTTGTAGTAGACATTTTAATGCATAACATTATATTATTATTAGTGCATGTAAATAAGATATGATTGCAATTTATGTTATTGTTGATTCAATATCGTATTATGCTTATCACAGCATAATATTAATAAATTAAAATGCCTTATAACTTAAAGCAAGAAATTTTGTGTACTATATTTTCATAAAATAAGCTGATGGTTAATAATCTAGAAATTTTCACTTTTGTTTACTGTAAAGTGCATAAGTTAAATAACAACAATAGTATCTTTTTTTTTTCACAATTCAGTCTTGCAAAATCAGAAGAAAATATTTTCTTTTCAAGCAAGAACATTTAGATGAAAAAGTAAAATGCAATGGTTAATTTTAAGCATTAAAAAAAAAAAAAAATAAAAAAAAAAAAAAAATAAAAGTATGTGTGTGGGGGGGGGGGAGGAAGAATTTACATATCTGAACCTAAGTACTAAACAAGTTAATGATCTTCAAACGATTCTTTTTATTTTTCTATCAAAATTTAAGGAGAAAGAAGGTGAATATAAAAAATGAATTTTGGAAAGCTTTTTAGGAAACAGCAAAACAATTGAATCAATTCTATTTACTGTAATGATTTATAAAAATAAATCCTATAATTGTAAGAATGGTTTACTGCTTATTTTTACTCACAATACTGTATTTTTTACATGAAAGCAATCAATAATAAAGAAGTAAAATGACAATGAACCTTCAGCTTGTTTGATTAAAATATAATACGTAAACTTTCTTTTAAGTTATAACGCATTTAATAATTTGTTAAGAACACGCTGTGAAAAGGAGAATACGATACCGCAATCAGTATGAACATCAAGTTTAACTATATTATCTTATTTGCATGTACACATGTATATATATTATAATGAAAAACACAAACCAGTCTGATATATTAAAAAATAAATAGGTTATTAATTTCTTTTCATGTATTGCAACAAAGAAAACTAATAAAGAAGTAAGTAAAAATAAATAATAATAAGTAAAAGTAATACTGTAGATGATAAAAAAAAAAAACACTTACCCAGAATTACGATCGTTCCGTGTTCAATAATACTAAAGTTCCAAAGCTCTGAAAAAGTCCACTGTTAATATCCAAGGTACATTTCTCGCATAATTTTAAAACGCAATAAAAAATACCCACAAAATATAACAAAAATGTTATAATAATGTTTTTTTTTTTTCAAAATAAAACGAATTCAAATACACGTGGTAAAGGGTAAAGTTCCCTACGTCGCCATCTCTTACATACGAGTTTACTTTCACTTTACGCGATTGCTTACGGTTTCAGCGTAAGGAGAAATATTGGTGAAATACTTGGAGCGCATGCGTACAGGCGCTTTCACATCTTCAGGGAAAGTAAACTGAAACACCCAGGAACATTCCCGGTTGTTTCGGAAAATAGAAATAGCTCTCACATATCCGATACAGTCAGAAATGTTCCTGTTAGAATAGTAAACGTCCCCACTATTTTTTACAGTGTAGTCCTTGCGGCAGACATACAAACACATATACAATTTTTCTTATTCGTATAGATTTATACAACAGAAATAAAAACAATTTTATAACTTTTTTTCTTTAACACGTTCACGCCGGCGCGGTGGGTCACACTCGACTGTCTCAGAACTGACAAGTCCCCAGCTTTTTGGATACAAGTATTTTAATACAGAAAATGTTGTTTTATTTAATTGGAACAATTGGGCGATTTAAAGGAACAACATTTTCTCTAAAATAATAGTGGTGTGCAAAAAGCCGGAGACTTGAGAACTCTGAGACAGTCGAGTGTGACCCACAGCGACGACGTGAACGTGTTAAGGCTGGTTAATTTGTACTTCATGGAATGACAGTAGAGCTTTTTGCAAGACATGCAGTTGCATACTACAATCACATTTCTATGTTTATAAATAAACATTGTTCAGTGAATGCCTCAGGCTCCGGAAATGTATAACAGATTACTGCTCTTACCGATTTTTATTTATATTATTTATTATATAAAATATGTATAACAATAACATTTTTAATAGCAATTTTTGTATCTTTTGTCACACACGTGTGACAATTTTTGATTCATGAAAAAGGATTTCAAATGTTTTTACTGGTTTTTGACTTTAAACTTTTTTTATAATTATTAAGAATCACGCGTCCCACGTAAATTTATTACGTAATTACGGTGGGGAAAATGTAAAAGACCAGCGAAAACAAATTATTTTTGAAACACTTTTAATTTAATCTTATATCATAACATTAAATTAATTGAATTATTTGATTCTTTTGAAATCTGATTCATTGTAACAAGAAAACGCAACCAAATCAATAATTTTTTTTATTACTTTGAAATTACTTGAAAGATATGTGGAAATTGAAAATGGAAATATAAAAATAATTTAATTTAATAAGTGTGAGATTTTTTTTTCGATACAGCAAGTATTCAATTTATTGAGAACAAAAATTATAAATGGATCTTTTCCAATTTCATGAATTCCGTCAATTGTTGTAAGATAAATGGAATCCTTCAAATTTGCTGCTTTAAATACGTAAAGATTACGTATTTTATAAATTATTTTGTATTCTATTTCACTAAAAGGCATTAAACAATCTGAGCTTTGTTCGGAATTTTAAAACATTTTCGGAAAAGTAATAAATTTAAGGTTATGTATTTGAATTTTTTTAATTATTTCAGAACAAGTACTTTAAAATGTCAGTACATAATATAACAATTTAATCTTCCTTTTACAAATACATATAATTTTATGAATTTGGAAATTGTATGTATTTTTGCCTGAATATCTGTGATCCCGATTTTATAAATCATGTCAATCCTTATAAAATCTATTTACAGTGTTATAGCACAGTACACTGTTTTACATTTAAAATAGCGATTGTATCCTATGTAGATTTTTAGACGTAAATACAAATTTACATACAAAATTTATATGTTTTACAATCTATATTCTCCACGAAAATTGATCTTACTGCTTCGAAATTTGCATATTGTTCTGATATATATTACAATAGTATTTTCCTTGAAAGAGGTCAACCTATAACTTATACATTTTTATGGACACATCAAATTTTCGAATGAAGAATCAAAGGGTAAAACGGCGACAACTTACTTTTTTTTTTTTTCAATTTAGACTAAAGATTAATTATCTTAAAAAGCGTACTACCTTTTAAGAATGTTCGATCGCAGAGGAAATGAATGTAATTATTCGAAGTTCCAATTACCACAGATAGGGAAATGTACAAAAGGAAAAGAGCGATGAAAGTCCTTTAAAAAAATAAACACTGATAAAAACCAGGTGAAACGATGATAGTCGGGGCTCGTAGAAGAAAAGATGATGAATAACTCTCGTTTTGTCATCTGTGACTATCATCGTTTTTTACCGGACAGTTCAAATGTAATATCATTTATCGAAATCATTGGTGTTGCAACATTCGTAAAATATTTTGTATTTTAAGATAAGTAATACAATGCAACAATATACTTTGGACGAAGTAGCTTAACCCCTTAATCGTCGCGGTTTTCATTTCACGTACGCATTGTCCATTAACGTATCGGGCGTGACGGTTCAAGATTTAATATTTGTTCTGATTCAAAGAATTGATGCGTAATACAGATAAGTACAAAATACGCAAGATTTGCCTTCATTAATGTCGGAAATAATTCCTATACAATCACAAAGAAATATTATTTTTGAAATTATGGTTTTATACATGTGATTTTATCGTAAATACCGAATTAACGTTTTCTGTAAGAATAAAATACAGCCTCCTTTTTTTACATAAGATAATTTTAAAAGTTCCCTGTATTATTGTTTGGATGATTATAACATAAATTTTATAAATACTGAGTACAGCTTTAATAAGCTTAAAATTAGGGGCATTCTCACAATATTTTGGCTTTCAGAAATAAAAATCTGGTGAAATTAAACTTGCTCAAATAACATTTTAAACTTATAGACGAATGCTTTAATGATTCAAAATAAAGAAAACATCGTGAGCAGAGAATTTCTTTTATTTAACTAAAGTTTAAGTTAAACTTGCGAATTTAAATTCTCTTACCATTTTACCACTATAACTTTTTTATTTTCTTCTAAATTTGTACTTATAATGTATTCTACCCACAGGACATCCAAATAAGAAATAATAGCATAATAACAATTTAGTATTTTTAGTAGAAAATTTTGGTATAACTTTGTCTTAAAGGGGTGTTAGAGAAGAGACAATAGGGGAGAAAAAGGGGACGGAATAGGAAAAAAAGGGACGGTAAGGGAAAAAAAAGGATGGTAAGGATGGAACAGTAAGGAAAATTAGCAACTATGTTGTGGCAAATCATGTTAAGAATAAGTGTTAGCCACAATGTTCGTTGATTTCTATATACAATTATTTATAATGGATTAAATTAAAAAAAATAATTTATCTCGAAAAGTGCAGGAATAAATCTTGGGGACGGTAAGACTACTAATAAAAACGCAATTCTTGAAATTGATATTTAAATGCTGATTAAAATTCTGCAGTGATTTTTTTGTCAAAGCCTTTTAGTCATTCTTTCTCTAATATACTTCTGCGTGAGAAAAAAGTTGAAACAATTTCTGTGGCTGCATCTGAAGTGATTTTCTGAATAATTTTAGCAAAAGGGAAGGTAAGGAGTCTAAAACCCAGGGGCACAGTTTTAAAAATAATAAGAACCTTAAAAATGTGTGCAGGTTAATTTTTGGTACATATTTATATAAAACATTAGTCCCAGTTTTGGAAAAAAATTACATCGAATTACTTTTATTGAAACAATTTTATACAAATAACTCCAAATTAAAAAATCAGCATCAGAGACACGAGATATATGAATTTTATGATATATTTGGATACCCAACATTGTCCAAAAGTTATTTATCTCGGTAATATTCGTATACAGTCATGCAATGTGATGTTCCCCAGTAATGAAATAAAAAAAAACCCACAAGAATATGTACTAAAATAAAAATTATTATTCAGGGACTTAAAAGTCAAACGATTGTGAACCCCACTTACCTCTGTAGACCTTCTAAGCTATTGAGAAAACCATCTAATCTGTCTCAACAAATCATTCCGGCAATAACGACAGAAGAAGTAAGACATCGAACTCTTAATTACTTCAGATGAGTGGAAATCATCACAGTTTTCAAAGACGCAACATAAGTATCGGTTTTTCATCCTGATGCTGCAGTAGCCTCATGTAATCAATTACTTTTTCATGATGTAATATGACTTTTTATAAACCGATGAAACTTTTATATTATAATTTACTTTTATTCTAGAAAACGTTTTCGTAGTATAAGGAGCAAAATTGTTTGCGCAAAGTTTTAATGATAAATTATTAATAATACTTCGACAGTGATATAAAAAAAAATCAAGGAAAATTCGTGCTAATATCCTAAAAAGGAGAAACACAAGATTACTAACCACAATTATTTTATATCTAGAATAGCAAAAGAATATTTCAGTTATCCAAAAGTTTTAAACGGATTACGCTTTCGACGTTGTCCTAGATTAGACGACGAAGAACAGGATTAGATGAATAATGAAGTTAATCGAAATTCACTTACTCACTTGTTGAAAAGAAATTTAATATAAACTGATATAAACTAATACTGTTATCGATTTTTGTATCTCATGTTTGAGTTATCCTCATATTTAAACATGGTAAAAAACGTTTATTGTTTGACTGATAAATTAACAAAATTTAATGATTAATTGCATAAAATATTTTACATAAAACATGTAATAATGTAAATTAATGCAGACCATCAAATTAAATTCTTTCGAAAATATTACATATTACAAAATTAATAAATATTAAATGGTTTATAAGAGTATCTTATTGAAGTTTACACAGAATTAAAATAGCAAAGATGCATTCAAAGGTAATATGAACTTACGAGTATAAGATTCTTTGAAAGAATCTTAAATATGAATCATATTAAAAGAAAAGTGTTTGCTTTTTTGTGAAACAGTTATATTTGTACAAGCGCGAAATCGCATAAATTAGCACAAGTGTAAGTTTATGTAATTATTAAAATGTAATATTTAAATTTCCTGCAATATATTATATTACGTTCTATAATTTTACATAGCATTAGAACTCTATAGCATGTATGAATATTTTATATGTATACATAAGATTTCGTTCTCGTATAATAAGAATGCTACCATACACACATTAAAAAGCTTTAAAACAAAATTATCTACTATACCAAAGTGACTACTTACCGCATTAAATAAATGCACTTCCGGAAAGAAAAAAATGTACTGTTACGCAAGAACAGAGAAAATAAATATGTTTATATTATATATATAATATTTATAATATAAATATATATTCACAATAGTTTAATTATTTTATATACTTTAATAATGAAACAATTATGTTATATTGTAAAAATCATTTGGCTAAGGTCATAACAATCATTATATATATACAGAAATGAGCATTAAACTATTTAACGGTATTAAATCTGTTTAAGCAATATTAAAATAAAATTAATTAAATTTTATTAATAATTTTCTAGTTTAAAGTAAAAGTAGAATAAATGTGTTAAGAAATGAATGTTTTGAAAAGATAATATTCTCGCAAAGTGAAAATATTTAAAATGCATATTTATATATATTATATCTGATTTATAATTAACCGTTTGAATCGAAATCGTACTTCTCTTCAAAGAAAGAGCTTATAAATAGGATAAAAAAAAAATTCTTTTGACTTTGCTTTCAGTTATGATTTATATTTTTATATGACTTAATATTACCTATATATATATATGATTTTAATTTTCATATTGGCTTATCTTTCAAATATTATATTATTTTTCTTTCTTTTAAAGAATCATAAACTTATAACTCTTTCATATAGAAAACTTATATTTTCAGAAAATAAGTGAGGAAAAATATATTTTAAGTGCACATGCGCAGCAATTAAGTCTTTAACATTATACCGCTGTCGTATTTCTTAATATACGAAATATAAATACTAGAAAATATATTTTTAACATTTAAACTTGACTTTTCTTCTTAAATTTTAGTTAGATTTTTAATTTACATTTATAAACTTTTTGAAATTATTGATTTCAGAAAACATTATTTAAAAATATCAGTGAATATATTCTTACACTCTAAAATTGAGGGGAGTGAAAAATTCACTATTTAAAAGAGTAACAGGCATTTTCACTCCTTTTAGAATGAATTTTATAAAGATTCAGTCCTTCAAGAATAGAATTTTCCACTCCCTAGAAAGGAGTGATATAGGGAGTATGAGAAAGTACGAGAAAGGAAGTATTCTGTCCATTTTCACGAGTGAAATACGTCACTCCGTTGTCGAGAGTGAAATATATAACTCCGCTGATGAGAGTGAAAGCCTCGCATTATACACTTTAAAAAATTCTCGTTCATCTTTGAACCAATATATGGTGTAAAATAATGAAAAGCACGACAATGTGTCACTTCTTAATTTTCAAAAACTCCATTTCATAATGTAACCTTGGGAATTACGCTAATTTGGTATTAAAATGCACTCCTTTTCAAGAGTCAATTGTCACTCCTCTGAAAAGGTGACTATTTACTCCTGCTTAGAGTAAATATTCACTCTACGCAGGAGTAAGTATTGTATGTATTGCTATCACTCATCAGCCAATCAGAACAACATGTCTATGACCCTTTTTTAAGATAATAGAAATTAGCCATTTTAGCATTAAAATACACGGATATTATTAAAGTGATTATTTATGGAACGTAAAGTTGTTTTATTTAATTTTTATCTTTTATTCCTGTAGATTTTGTATGTTATCATTATGAGTTAAATAGTTTTAAGTTATACAGCAAAAATTTGATCGTCAGAAGTGAATTTTTCCAATTCGATACTGTGATGTAAACTGTCTTAATTTGCAGACGCTCAAAAACAAAATGCTGACACTGAGGCTGATTCATGCTCCATTCATAGTAGAATGTAAACATTAATTTGCAGTTACTTGAGACTGAAAATGTGTTGAGATGGTGATTTGTGCTGTTGGATTTTTTTTTTAAATTTTTTTACTGTTCTCTGATTACCGACACTTACAGTATTTATCGTCATTATTATTTTGCAGTTAAATATGATATTCGGTTATTATGATATTACGAAACCGTTTCAGATTAAAAATTAGCATTGTACTGGGTAAATCTTTTTTTATATTACTGTAGCGCAACTTTTGAATGATTTTTCTTATTTCTAATAATATTTTAAATTTTTATTTAAGACATTTATTTTTTTATTACAACCTTTATGATACACGTAACTATTGTCACAAAGGAATAAAACATGATATATAACCATTAAAATAACGTGGTTGTTTTATGCCTGATGTTTATAGGTAGAACGGCTTTTATATATCTTTAAAAAAATTCATAGTATCATTTAGACAGTATAAGATTGAATATATTTTAAAAAGATAAATAACTACTTTTTACATTAAAAATGTTTTTCCAACAATAAGAACAGTACATATGTAGTGATTTCTTTTCTTTTTCTATTTCCTAGATCAATATTTTCCTGTAAAACATAGGAAATCTATATAGCTCATATTCACAAAATACAATATATACTGGAATAAAAAAAAGTTATATTGAATATATTTTATCATGTCGTTTCATATATAAACGTTGTATTAGTATCCGTTTTTCAGCAATAGCTGAAGAAAATTCGAAATCACGATTAATCTAACCCTCTGAGAGTCTTGAGAGCTTTCCTGAATTTCCATAAAAATGTTTATAAAAATAATCTTAATTTCAATTTTCTTTCCCTGCTTATTCTTAATCCACTTCATACCCCTTTATTTGATCTATGTACATCTTGAAATACAATTCTACTTAAAATATTTTTTGGCTGCAACAGATTTATGTTGCTTTTGGGAAATGGAAAAATACGGACAAACCGCTCAGAAAGTTGGAATTTGTTTAAAAGAAATATATATATATACATATATATATATATATATATATATATAACCATTAAATGAACATTACCGACCACCAACAAAAACTGTGATATTATGAATAAAGTGACAATAACAAAGACAGCCCCCCCCCCCCCACAACACACTTAACATGGATACCAAAAACATAGTAAAAAACAGGAGAAACTGTATAACAGAAATGAAAAATATATATATACCAGTTTTTATGTATAAAGTATAGTCCCTTGTACTATCTTACGAGTATTAATATTGAAGAAAAAAAGAAAAATATGGATATCGATAAAAATAATTGAAAACCTTGTATATTGAATTACTTTGTCAAGGGCACAGAATTCAAATATATAAGCAAAGTAGTCGTTTTCTGTAGAGAAAAAAAGCTAAAAGCTGAAATTCTTTTCCCTGTACCCAAACGACCACATGACCAAAAGAATAGATGCAAGATTAAAACAGAATAATATTAAATGCCATGAAATGTATATATATATATATATATATATATATATTCCAGAGATATACAATTATAGACTCCATGTTCATGTTTAATAAAACAATGACAAATCACAACACATAAAAAAGAAAACTTACGCATTCTTAATATTGAGATCAAGCTTAGAACTTATTAAAAAAAGATGTCAGTTGATGAGCATTGTTTTTAAGCTGAAAAATTAAAAACATTTTAGAAGAATAGGACTTTGCATGATTTTATTTAAATTCAATAGCAATGAATACTGAGATCTAAATATTTAAAATTTGAATTACACATGAAAAAAGAATATAATTAACGCACATCACGGGAATTATTAAAAAACTAAATATAACTTAATTGGTATCTGAAAAGAAAAAAAAAATATTAACTGATTAAGATTTCAGTTAATTACTTGCTCTTATGGGCATTTTAAAACTATCATATATTTATAGGTCATGCAATGAAAGAAAACACAAGGGATACGATTGGATTAAAATATTTTTGTTTATATCTGTCAGCAATCTAATTTAATTCATATGTAACGTTAATTGAGTTTTTCCTCAAAGGTTCAATTAATGTTACAAACCATGAATTAAATAAATATTATCAATAAAGTATTTTATTCCAATCTTTACCACTCTTTTATCTATTTTCATTGCATGCTCTAAAAGATGTGATTCTTTTAAAAGGCCCATAAAAGAAACATATAACAAGAATTCATAAAAAATGAACATTCACTTCTATGGATGAGTGATTATTCACATCTACCAGGGGTGAAAAAATCCCAGCCGGCTCGGCCTACAGGCGCAGGTAGATTTCGAAATCAAGTAATAATTTCACCAACAAAATGTAAATCATGATTAGAAATACACTCACTTTAACAATTTTATCTGGCCGCTTTTGAAGAGTTTTAAATTTCATTTTTGTATAAGAGCTGGTTTTATTAGAACAATTTTAAGACAGTATTAAAAAAAAAAAAAATCCATGCTCAACAACTCGAATTTTTCTGATATATTTTCAGATGCATTTTTAAAAGGAAAAACATTAAACTTCCTGACGTGATTATTTAAGAGAATTATAAGCGACCTATGTTTTTATTTTCGTTCAATTAATTAAAATTTCATTTATAAACAATTATTTTCTCAGTAGGACAATATGGTTTGTTTCCAACACAATCGCTTTGAGAAATTCGGTTCAAAATGAAAATCATTTTTTAAAAAATATATTCAGCCTCTATCAAAACATTGACCTTTACGGCGCATTGTATAGTTTCTGAATAAGAGATCCTACCAATTGGATGTGTTTAAGAGCAAAAATGAATCTTAAAATGAATCGAAAAATAAGCAGATTGGATTTGAATACACCGTTAATACGATGATTTTTTTCTTCAACCGCTGTGTATTTTTAATTTTCTTTTACTGTAAGAAATCAAAAACTTGTCAACTTGAATGTTGTAGATAATATTTAGAAGATATATAATAAATTTAATTGGATTTGATATCTTGAGAATTGACGAAGTTATGGATTTTTTTTTCTTCAACCCTCCCCCCTCCCCAACTTCTGTTTTCGTTTTTAATTTCTTTTCGGTACAAATTGGTCCTATCAAAAACTTGTCAGTATTAATGTTGTAGATAATATTAGGAAGATTTATAATAAATTTAATCGGATTTGATATCTTGAGAATTGACGAAGTTATGAATTTTTTTCTCCTTAAACCCAATTTTTTGCTCTCCTTGAGCACATTTTTAATTTTATCAAAAATATTTAATACATAAAGTTTTAGAACTATTTTTAGAAGTAATAAAAACTTGAAACTGATTTGATATGTACAAAAATTATGACTTAAGTGTACCTCAGAGTATCTCCACTAGATGGCAGGACTATACTGCGATGCTAGAAAGAATGGATACTCCAGATCTCATACCAATTTCGGATTGGCAGGTTACTGAGGCCATAGAGCAACTCCGTGACACTTTAAATGGGGTGTTTGAGAAATGCTCTCAGCTGAGACATAATTCTAACAACACTCTACGGTTACCCGAGAATATCAGGCAAATGATTACACAGAGGAATCGGGCACGTAGAATGTGGCAGGTATACAGGAGTCCATATTTTAGGTCCCTTTTAAATAACTTAAATAGGAGGGTAAAAGCTGCTATTTATGAGTTTAGAAACGAACGTTGGAACACTTTTGTCGAATCCTTGTCGACTGAAGACAACACAATTTGGAAGGCTGCTTCCCGTATTCGAGGCACACACAAGCACATTCCGGTCATTAATAGCCCAAATAACGGCATTGCATATACTAATATTTCTAAGGCTGAGGCGATTGCTAAAAGTCTTAAAGATCAGTTTACACCTCATGAAGATTCGGCCAACCCAAGGGTTACTGTTGTACTGGAGAGCACAGTTCAAAATTATTTAAATTCTGACACTCAAAACACACTTATCCGACCTCCCCTTCGGAGGTTAGGGATTACATATCAGGCTTAAAAAAGAACAAATCTCCAGGAGAGGACCGTACTTCTACTAATATGCTTATTAATCTACCTGAAAACTTTATTATTTACATTGTTATTTTAATTAATTGCATGCTATCTCTAAATATTTTCCCAGATTGCTAGAAAAGGGTCATCGTTGTTCCTCTGCCCAAAAGCGGAGCCGACGATATCCACGCCCCTTCTAGCTTTCGACCAATCTCTTTACTTTCATGTCTATCTAAGGTCTATGAATACGTCCTTGTGATCCGCCTTAAGGCGTTCCTTGACTCTCGTGAAGTACTTATACCGGATCAGTTCGGGTTCCGTGCTCGTCATTCAACAACACACCAAGTGTGGAGGGTCACGGAACTCTTACACGAAGGAATTAGATCAGATGGGGTCACAGGGGCTATTTTTCTCGACGTGCAAAAGGCTTTTGATAAAGTCTAGCACGTCGCCTTACTTTTTAACCCGGGAGAACTCGCTAGTGAGAATGCCCAATTGTTTTTCTTTTACATTACATTCATATAATATCAACTTTTTTTGGTTGGCTTAGTACTTTTATTCACAAAATAGGTAAAATAATTGAAAAACATTTTGAAATTTTAATTAAAATGAAAAATGATTTAAATAAGAGTCTTAAAAAAGTACGACAGTGAGAGAAAATCTCATGCAGCGAGTTCTCCCGGGTTAAACTTATAACTCTCGGCCTTCCTGGCCAACTAATTAAAATCTATGCTGATTACTTAAAAAAATAGATCTTTTGTTGTTAGATTGGGAAATGCTCTCTCTAACCCTAAACCTATTCTCAGCTCGGTCCCCCAGGGCTCAATTTCTGCACCCACGTTATTTGCAATTTATGTAAATGACATTCCAAGAGAGCCTGACATCGACTTAGCAATTTTTGCCGATGACACTGCCGTTTTACACAAACAATAACATGCACTCCAAGTGTTCACTAAACTCCAAGGGTACCTTGTTAAACTTTCGACCTGGTTAAAAAAATGGAGAATTAAAGTAAATAATGCTAAAAGTGCTGCCATTTTTTTCACGAATAAAAAATTCACCACCGACAATAATTTTAATTTTAAATTAAATGATGAACCAGTTCCCTGGAAATTCGATTATAAATATATGGCCATTCACCTGGATTCAAAATTATTATGGGGCAAGCACGTGGCAGAAACCGTGTGTCGTGCGAATGCTGCCGTATATTCCCTCCATCTCCTCTTGGCTTATCACAGCCCCCTGTCAATCAAAAATAAATTGTTGTTGTACAAATCTATGATCAGACCGATCGTAACCTATGGTTCGGTCGTGTACGGTAGTGCTAGTAAAATTCATCTAGAAAAACTTCAAACCTTTCAAAATAAATTATTACGTAAATTTGTTCGTGCAACCCGTTATGTCCGCAATGACGTCATACATAATGACCTTAAAATTAGGCCTATTTTTGGTGAGATTAAAAAACTTGCCACTAAATTTCACAGGACAATTTTCTCAGTTAGGAATCCTGTGTTAAACTCAATTCGAACTTATGATGCTACGGTGGGCAGGGGCCGGAAACGTCCCTTGGCTATCTTAGCTAGGGATAATGATTTTATTCCTTGCTCGAAAACATCGAGACGTAATCCTTCGGGAGTTACTTAAACGCAGGATTCCCCTGCAAATTCATTATTTCCCTAGACCGAAAGAAATTTTCGTCTAGAATTGGCTTTTCCCCGACGTCATGCAATCAGCTGTTATTTTTAAAAACAATCGCGAGTGCAACCTTCCTTAGTTATTTATTTTTCGGTTTTAAATTATTTTAATAATTTTCAATCTGTTTTTATTGTTCATAAAATTTTACACCTATTGGTGTTATAGTATTCATCATTTATTTATTACATTTTTCCTTTTATCTGCCCCTCTGGGACAGAGAATGCTTATGACGTCATAGTCCTATCTCCTATCAGCGATTCTGGTCAGGTTAGCACTTCAAGTAATTTCATTGGCCGAGAAGATCCTGGTCACGAGATCCTCGGCTACTCTATTTAAACCCCAGTTTTTGACCCCCAGCCTCAGTTCATCCAGGACCGCCGGCGTGTGTGCACCTCTCCGGAAACCTGATAAGCAAAGTGCTCTTTTCAGAGCTAAACGGTCCGAGCTGTTTCAGGGATTACGGGAGTCGTTGCTATCCGGCTGGTCACAGATTCACTCAGGGTAGATAAATATGTTTAAATTTTAATAGATTTTTGTTAAATTTAAAGGTAACCCCATTTTTCGATCATGGCCAATGCCGAAATGTAACTCGCAGTCATGGAAATTTCGATGTCTAGTACCACAAAGCCTTTTTTAAGGCTTCCCCATTTGTGCGAAATCCGGGAGATCTGTGACTTGTGAGGGTCACTAGGCTTGACTTTCAAAATTTCGTGAGATATATGCCCCCCCCCCCTTTTTTTAAGGTTTCAGAGAAAGTGTTAATTTGGGCATCTGGTTTTCCTGGATGTCAGGCTTGCTGTGACTCCTGGCGCCACCTGCCTTTGTATTTTCCGACGATTGCCGGGTCAAACATTCGTCTGTCAACGAAGTGTAGGGCAATCAAATTAATTTGGATTCTCTGCGCGCCATTTTTTTTAGAGGCAGAATTGTACCTTAGAGCCCTCCACCTGGGTTTCAAAATTTTTAGTTATTTTATACGCTTTTTCTAAATTTAATTTATGTTGCATTTTTCAATTTCGTTGGAGGTTTCGCGTGGCGGTAAAACGATCCACGTCGGTACTCCTAAAGCACCGCGTTTACTTGACTGGACTACAAAAATTAAGAAGTTTTGGGGTTTTTTCTGTTTTCACAAAACCCATCCCTATTTCCTTCCCCTTGTCCGATTTTGCCCATTAATGAACTTGACCGATATTTTAGGTCCCTTGATTTTATGTATCAGTTTGGAAAATATTTGTGCAGAATTATAGAAGTTATCGTGTCCATAAAAAAGTGATATAGATAGATAGATAGATTGATAAAGTTTTTACTGGGGGTGGTTTGGGTTCTATGGGTCGCGTGTAGATCTGAAAAAGTTTTTCCGAAATTCCAACATAAGGGAGAATGTAATAGGTAGTATTTCATACGAAATCTGCCTGAAAAGTACTCCTGTATTCACTTTTTCAGAGAGTCAACAATTCCACTTTTGCTTCGAGTAAATAAACACTCTAAAATAGTTGGACATATTTTGACTCTTCGATAAAGTGATTATTCACTTCGCACTCCTTTTTATTTAGAGTATATATATTCTATTAATAAGGTGATTATGGATTATGGTTATAAAAATATTATACGAACAGTTAAATTTCTTGGGGCTGTTAAGGGATAACATGCTTTACCGTCTGACAAATATAATTAAATTTTTCATACTATTCAATTATCAAAATATCTGCTGTAAAAAGCAAAAACATATCATTCGGTTAGACAATATGTTTTCTTGAAATGAAATTTTAAATATTAAATTAAATTATATAGTAAAATTTATCGAAATTAAAACATGTGTAAAATAAGTTTAACATTTCTTTTGTGCAATACAATATGAACTATATTTAATATTATTCAGTATTAATAACAATTTTACCATCAGAAAACGAATTTCTACCTTAAAACTAACCTAGATATGCATTTTCACAAAATTTGCATGTACGAGTATAGTTAAAGAAACATTTAACATTAAAAATGGGCTAATTTTGTGGACGCTTTCAAACTTGAAATTTCTTACTGGAATTCAAATTTTTAAATCGTTTTCATTAATATATAGCAAAAGTTAAAAAAAAAAAAAAATTAATATTTTGGTGAAATTCTTAAGTTCTGAATAATTTATCATGTGGTATTTCCATCTGCAGTCTTGATGGGTCACTTAACATAAATTCGAAACCTATTTGTCAGAATACTTTTTATATGGATCTTAATAGCTTTTAGAAATCGTCTTAAATTTTTTCTACTGCAAAATTTACGCTTTTTCAAATTTAATAATGTTTTTTTTTTCCTTTATGGAAAATGCAAGAAAGCAATATAGTTCAATAATTGATTTCAATATACTTAATACGAACATTAGAGAAGGAAATACGCAAATTATAGTTACAGGAAAAAAAACTCTAATCTACTATGAATAGTTATCTATTATATTTAAAAAATTTTAAGTTTATCGATTCCTCACATCTTTATAGTATTTCCTCAAGTTTATTTTCTAGAGCTTTATTACACACGTACGTTTAATATATATGATATCCTTAGATTTTGCGCAAAGAACATTACAATATTTACAAATAGCTTTTAAAATATTTTATGTAATTTTTTATTGTGGCATAGAAATATGAAAGTTTGTAAATTGTTTTGTTTTAACTTTTTTTTATTAAAAAAATAAATTTAACTTTGCATAATATCTTTTCAATGTTTAAAAAATATATCATATTCCATGGTAAATAAATTTCTTACAGCAACACAAATGTGGCATTAAACTATCTAATTATTATCATTTTACGCTGAAATACTGAGCTAATATTTTATGTTATTGAGCCCGATACCACCTTATTGGGAAAATTATTTCGATTACAAATCATTTACAGAGTCTAGCTGGTCAATTTTATAGCTTTGCGTTTAAAAATGAGTCCGTCATTGTTTCAAATTATTTCGCGCTTGTTGAGCGGTAAACTTGAGAACAGCCTATAGCGATTGGTTATGTGTTATAAAATAACAGGTTATTGAAACAGAATACCAGTGCTACGGCGGAACGATGTAACCTCCTCCGACTGTCTTGGAAAAGGGCAAAATTGTAATGTTTTTTTCTCTTCATTTTGTTTTAAATGCTAAAAAAATGATTCTTTGAACATTTTATAAAAAAACTTAATAACGAATACGAATGCAATCCTTGGAAGTATTAATCAATGTTCAATGTATTAAAAATACATTAAATCAATAGAATTATATTACTTTAAAGATTGCTTGTATTGCAGTGAAACCTGGAGCTTAGTGAACATATTAACACGAACTTGTGAGTGAGGGGGTTAAGCCAGAAGTAACTCAATTTTCCGTATCTAATTTCAACGAAGTTTGACCTATACGATAAATGAAATTCATAGACATTTGCTTTGAAATAAAAAAAAATCATTGTTTCAGAAAGTTTCGCGCCTGTTGAGCAGTGAACTTGAGAACAGCCTATGGCGATTGGTTATGTGTTATAAAATCACAGGTTATTGAAACAGAATACCAGTGCTACGGCGGAACGATGTAACATATTAAGCTAAAAGTTTCAATTTTCCGTATCTAATTTTAATGAAATTTGATCTATAGGATAAAAGAAATTCATAGATATTTTTCTTTGAAAGAAAAAGAAACTTCTTCCTATTTTTATTTCATTCTAACATTCTTATTATTATTCCGTTTTCTAGATTTCTTTTATCTCTTCCTATCTCATTGAAATAAATCAGTACATTTTATTTTATACAGGATACAGCAAGTTAATTTATAAATAACAGTGAGTTTTATTGTGTTCTAAAGCGTCCTTTTAAAGGTTTTTCGTGGAAATTTAGTAAATTTCCCTTTTTAAATGTCAATATATTATACTACAAATCCCCCCCTTTAAAAATGCAGCTACTCAAGAGTGAAAGTTTCCATTCTCTCATTGGTTGAGCAGAAACCGGTCTTGGCTTGCTTCCCACCAGTGATTTGGCGACGAAATACAAGAACTTTGAGAAATATTGTACCTTAGTTGATTATGCTATTTTGGTGAAAGATAAGTGTGAAAGACTTGTCTGGTGGTTAAGGGCGCTGGTATAGTAAACGGAATTGTGCAGTAAGATGGGTCGAAAAAACTTTTTTTCGATTTTCGATGAGGGGTAATTGGGAAAAGTTGCCACTGGTGCCCCTAAGTTCACACAAAAAATTTGAGATTCTTCGGACAATTCCTTCATTTGCCACAAATGGCTTGAAGTTTTGCTGAAATACTGATTTTTGAACTTTTTTAGCAAAAAACTTAAAAAAAATGTTATATTTAAGTTATTTTAGCTAAATTTACTTGAGATGTCATGTTTAGTGTACGAAATGTTTATAATCTCTGATTATGTATTATTTAATAGTTAAATGCATTTTGAATTAGGTGACTATTATAGATTTTTCGCGTATAAATGAGCAAAAATTGCAGGAATTGGGACAATAGGGAATAAGGATCTCGTCATCGATAAAGACTTGGTCAGGAGGCAGAAAAAGAAACTTGGAAAGATGATACAGAAAGAGGAAGATCTTGAAGGAAGAAAAATTACAAGGATTTTTTTTTTTTTTTTTTTTTTTTTTTTGATAGCAGAAAAATTAAAACGATGTTCATAGAAAAAAGGGGACTAGCAACACCTTCGACAGAAAGACGAAACAAATATTTCCATGTTTTCTGAACGTGGTTCGGAATATTTGGGTCACTTGACGCCTCGTTTTGGTCACTGTGGAGAAATAGGAAACTCATTATATAAATTTCTAAGCCAGAATAAAGTCTGCTTTGGAAAATATCAGGAAGAGAACTGCAACATTTGACATGTATTCTTCATATGAACGAGCTTCCACCCTGACAGCGACATCAGCTATCTAAACTAGATGGTAGGATTCCTTGACCTAAGGCCTTTACCAACTGAAACGGAACTAGATTAATAGAGTACTCAAATTTTCAGTCTTTTGCATTTCTGATGTCCATGAAACAGAAATAGGCTCGTGGAAATGGACACGTACATTTTCACACGCCATTAGTGATATGTGCTTCGTTTTTCCCTCGACGCTGCAGCTTGTTCCCATTTTTCTATGAAGATCTTGTTATTATTTGTACCATCAAAAATTATGGTTGTAATTTTTCATTCTCCAAGATAGTCCTCCTCCTGTATCTTCTTTCAAGTTTCTTTTTCTGTCACTTGACCAAGCCTTTATCGACGACGAGATCCTTATTCCTCGTTGTCACAATTCCGGCATCCTGAAGCACAGATTAAGCTCTTAACGCAATTTACCTATATGATATACCATACCAGTTCTAAATCCGGCGAACGCCTTGTGACAAAGGGATATGTGTTTCGGAGTGTCTGCTTTTGAAGGTCCTGGTTCAAATTCTGATTCAGACGAATTGCTCGCTTCAAAGTTCCCAATTTTTGAATCTTCTGACAATAGTTGTATTTTAGGGCAGATAAATAATTAACACCCCCATCTCGCAGTTACTCCATTCTCAAATTTCCTCCTCATCCTCATGATGACTAATTGTGTTTTCATTGGTTTCTAGTCCACATTCTCTACTCCTTCCAGATTTTCTGTCAAAACATGCTGTAGTCCAGCATTCAAATATGTGACTCTGAACTTATCGAAAAACCGAATGAAAAACGGGGAACATAATAAAGACAAATTAGAGAAACCGACGAACGAACCAAACAATACTTATAATTTTTGCTCAGTTATATCCGAAAAGGCTTTAAAAATCACCTAATTCAAAATACACATAACTAATAAATAATAGATAATGAGAGCTTATTTAAACATTTCGTACACTAAAAATGACATTTCAAATAAATTCAGCGAAAATAAATTTAATTTAACATATTTAAAATTTTCGCTAAAAAAGTTCAAAATTCTGCTTTTGAGCAAAATTTCAAGCCATTTGCGGCAAATGAAGAATTGTCCGAAAACTCTTAAATTTTTTGTATAAACTTAATGCCACCAGTGGCAACTTTTTCGCACTACCCATCATCAAAAATCGAAAAAAAAAAACATTTTTCGGCCAACCCTATTTTGCAGGTTCTGTCCCATTCTATCCTCACTGTTACTTTCATTGTTTTGTTTTGATCGTTATTAAATTAGTTAATAACGGTTGATCGACTTTTATTATCAGTTCATTTGTATTTTTTTTGTTTTTAATAAGATAATTAAATACAATTTTAATTAAATAAAATTTTAATTAATGTAAGTTTTAATTGCAATTAACCCGGCATTACACGCGCGAGAAAAACGAACGGTGTTACTCGTGCTAGGTATGTCATATCAATGGCGGTTTCTTCCAATTTTTTACCATAAAATCTACTGGGTGTCCTAAAAAGGACTGACTGATTTTAAAATTCAATAACTTGAAAACGATGACAGATATTTAAAAAATTCTAGCAGCAGGGTTATGCTTAAGGTCAAAAGTTTTTTTACAGTGATTTTCGATTTTAGTTCGAATAACAAACAGTAGATGGCGCTGTAAGCAATAGGAGCTAAATATAGGCCCCCGTTTTGGCCGATCTATTCTTCCATGCGGAAAAAGGAGATTAAAATATATTGAGATGTCTGGAAGAACCAAAAATCGAGCGTCTATTGATCGCAGCGCCATCTATTGTTTGTAATTCGAACTAAAATCGAAAATCACTGTAAAAAAAACTTTTAACATCTTGCATAACCCAGTCAGTCCTTTTTAGGACACCCGGTATATGAAACATATAACACTAGAAAAAAAGAAGGAATAATAGAGTTTTAAAGAGATATTAAACATGTTACTTACATTTACTTTGTACATTCGCTGCGTCTATCTATACTGAATGCACGCACGAGAAAAACTGCCGGTTTTACTCGCTCTGGGTATGTTATACACATGGCGGTTTCTTCCAATATTTTTACCTTAAAATCTACATAAAATATAAAACACTACGAAAAAGGAAGGGATAATATATTTTTAAAGATAAATAAAAAATGTTATTTAGACTTATTCTGCAAATGTCCCGCGTCTATCTGTACTCATAGCTATTACAGAAATCCTCACACTGGGTGTGAGATAACCAAATGTGGCGATTACGACAGATCTTTCGAATTATTTAACCGCTTTTGCCCCTCTAAGATTATGACCTTCGAGGCATCTACACTCATCAATTTCTGAAGAAAGGTTAGAGAGAAAAACTACAAAAAAGCAGCACTGGATGTGACATACCCAGCACGAGTAAACTGGGGTTAAGTTTGACAAAATCAAATTTTAATTATACTTAAGTTAAATAAATTTAAATTTAATTTTTATTTCATAAAAGAAAATTTATTTTTAAATAAATTTCAATAATTAAATTTTAAAACTCATATAATCTATTTTTTTTAAGAATTAAAGTGAACATTCAATAATCATATTTCTTAAACTAACATACCTTAAATATATTATAAATGTTATAACTTTAGTATCAGATAAATATCATATTAGCTAAATTAATTTATTAAAGTTTTAATGCTTTAAAATTAATTAACATTCTTCATACAAAAAAAAAAAAAAAAACAAAAAAAAAAAACTTTATTCATTTATTATCAATTGCTTTGTATTTTTTTTTATCATATATAAAATACTGTTAACGAAATTAATTTTTAAAACTCATATTTCTTATAGGATATTTGTTTCAATTCATTAAAATGAATATTTTTGAAAATATGATGTTATTTCTTACGCAGACATAAAATATTTTTATGTTAGGATTTAGAAACATACTTGAATACATAACTTTATTAAGTTTGTTTTATTTTAAAATGAAATTTTAATAATTTATAAATTTATTTTACAGTATATATACATTTAACGTCTGAATTTAAAAACCATTAAAACACCAAATAAAATAAATTAAGACAGACTTGAGCACAGTCTGTCTTAACTGTGAACTGAACTGTGCTCATGTCTGTCTTAATTTATTTTATTTGGTGTTATAAATTTATATGAATAATATTATTAACATAACGGTTAATGGTTAAAAAGTTTTTATTAAAATTTGTTTAAAAAAATATTGCTTTTATTAAAAAATTCTAACACACCTCTTTTCAGAAGAAAAAAGATTACATATATATATATTTATTGGAAAACTCAGTCAAAAACACAAATCGTTTTTATTAAAAAATTCTAATAAATTGCATCCCCCCCCCCCCTATTTCCACCGTATATCTATATATTGGAACGTCCATTGTTACTCTTGTGATCGTCAGAGCAAATTTCCATAAATATTTCCAATTCTTTCATTAGAAAATATATTTATGAAAAATTTGATGCGACCACTTAAGAATATGCTCTATTCTTATAAACGCTATACAATTTTTAACAAAAAGCATTTGACTTACCTAGATAATGAATGAAAGTTTTGTTACTCTTGTGACCACAAAAAAAAAAAAAAAAAAAAAAAAAGTGTTTGACGCAGAAATTCTGTGAATTATACGAGACTATAGAAATAAAATCTACAGAATATGGTAGAGTAATTACATCTTTTTAAAAAGTATTAATCATTGAACTCATCAGATAACACATGAATTGGTTGCATTTGATTTTGCAAAATGCTAAATGTTACTCTTGTGACATTTTGAACATAAGGGAAATTTCCCAAAAATTCTGTTTAAATACTGGACAAAAAAATTAAAATACGTTTAAAAAAATTACTTTTCCATAGAAAAAACTTTTAATGATGGTTACATTTTAAAATAACATAAAAAAAAATGTAGATAATTCTAAAATTAATTAGAGTTTTTAAAGTCCTCGAGAGTTTATTAATCCGATAGCATTAATGTCAGCTACAATTTGATTCTTTTTCGTCAAATATTGTGGTCACCAGGTTCAAAACTTGAGAATTCTTTATGCTTTAAATAGCTCTTATAACTTTACCACTTTTAATATTAAAACCACGAATCTTTAAGTCATCATATTTTAGAACCACTCATTATAACCACGTAGCAACTTCTCACTTTCTGCTACTGAACAGAATAAATCATTGTCTTCATTATCAATAATATTACTTGCAAATTTTAACATAATCAATTAAAATAGACAGTTAGCTGAAAATTCTATCTATGATTTACGTTGATTAGTTACACAATTTACGCTGCATAATCACCTGCAAAATTTATTTCAAATTTAGAGGGCCCGATCATTTGATAGTTTATTTCTTTTCTCAAAAGTCTAGAAGAATATTAATCCATGTTATTCAAATGGCAAGATTTCATGCCACGTAGTTTTTCCAGTTGCGTTTATTTTTTTGTATCCAGAATGTTTTACTTGTATTACATTAGGCAAATATTATTATTCAGAAAAATGTGCTATAAATCCAGCAATTTGTATTAAAAAGTAAGAAATGGTTGTCGGATCAAAGATTTAATTATTTGAAATTAGTATGAATTTATTTAATGTTCCAACTGTTAAGCCTGTCAAAGCAAACGCTAAAACAAAATTAAGTACGAGCGTTAATTATTATTCTTTACAACACTTTATTTAAAAAAATTAGAGTCATTTAAATTAAGTACATCATTATATTTACAAATAAAAATATATTGATAATAAATTCAAAAGGACATTTAAGTAGGACTTCAGCCGAAAACGAGTTTTCCACAGTTCTGAAATAAATTAAATAATTTGCATCGCATCTGGACTAAATGAAATTAATTACAAATTTAGACAGCCGAATCTCTTGATAATTTATCTTACAAAGATCAAAGAGCATCTAATTAATTTGAAATTAATAGAATCTGTTTAATAGTCCCTTTGGATACAGTTGTCGCATGAAGCATATTTTTCAAAAGAATATTTTTCGTCCATACTTATTCAATTTAAATGCTAAAAATTAATGAGATGTCTTTAATTTAAACCGAAATAAAAGATCGTATAAATTTTGCCGCAAAACACATTATGTCGGCTTTATCAGCATGAAGTATTTTGAAAATAAATTAGATAATTGTAAAAGTAGTTTAATGTTTTATTGTGCAATTTTTAATTATTATTTTTTCAATAGCAGTACTTTAAATGAGGCAACCTGAAACATATATACAAATATCCCACGGATTCTATTTTTTTTTAATATTATCAAAAACATATTTTTCACGCCGGCATATTTATTTAAAAATATCGATATAACTAAATTTCCTTCATTATATATTATATTTAAAAAATATACTAATGTGCACTTGGAAAGTATATAACGTCGGAATGAGCATTAAAAGTTTTGAAATGAACCATACATTTTTTTTTAATAAAATGTTGTCTTTTATTCCTTATGGAAGTTTTAAGTGTTAAATTTTAGCAGTTCGATCCTAATAATGAGACTTTGCAAAATGGAAGGAGAGACGTGGTTCATTAATATGGGTAATATATTTTTTAATCCACTGCATGTAGTGTGTCAAATAATGGTATGTTTCAGGAGTTGTATAAAAGAATTCTTAATAGGTTAAAGTTTTTTAAAGAACATTTTCATTAATACACGTAGAATATAAGAAATAAATACTGGTTATGCTATTATATTCATGTTTATATGAATTATTGTCTAATTCATAGAAAATGGTGCATGAGTATTCAGCAAAAGAACATTTTCAAACTGCCAAAACCTCCATCACATTTATTTCAGATTTTTTGTTTCAAAAAATAATAAAAACGAGATAACACATTCATAATTTTTTTAGCTTGAAAATCATGTAATGTATGCTTCGTAGGATTTTTTTAATGCTCAAACTGCAATCGAGACCATAGTATTTCCCTAAGGAGGTTTTCACAAAATACAAATGAGGTAAAAAAACAGGATTAATTTATTTTTACCTATAAAATCAGCCTTTTTATGGGATTTCATTTTAAATCTTTAATTACATTTGGTCTACGAGCGCATTCTTTATGCTTCGATATAGCTATATCTATAAAGATTTAATACTCATATAAATTCTGTTCCAAAATTAAAATATAATTTATTCTCTTCTATTCTACTCAACTGGCTTTTCATATGTAAAGATATAATTTAATAATCAAATTTTCTCTCCTTCTCGATATGCTAGAATTATAAAAATTATGTACAGTCCTCGAAACAAAATTAAATTTCCCCTACTAAATCTGAAACAAATTATTGTAGAAGAATATTACTGGTACCAAATGATTGTAAATAAAGTCTACTTTTAAATGATGTATATATGCTTAGGAAGGCATATAATTATCCACACAAACCCTGTTTTTTTAATAGTAATAACCAAGTTTGACACAAATAAATTCTACAGCCTTCAATTAGACTAAATTCAAATTTTCATTAAATTAAATTAGTATGATTAGTTTCTGAGAAATTAATTATTTGAAAATGAGCGTATTTTTCATTTACATTTTTTATTTATATTCAATAAATTGAGTAAAACTTTTTTTTTAATTATGCTTTTCTGGATATATTGACGGCCTCTTAAACCATCATTTTGACGTCTTTTACTCATAATTCGAAAAATAGATGGAAGAAAAATTTTAAATTGAGAATTCGCATAAAGCAGGACATATTAAATTTAAATTTATCAAAAAATTGTAGGTTGCAATTCATATTTTTTCCATGTGAGCTGATTGCTACAATGTTGCATTGAAACTATTAAACACAAAACAAGTCCAATTGACATGTTTATAATTTAGGGAAATCTGTTCCGTTCATCATTTTGCTCTCAGTGTATATAGAGTAAAAATGCAACGTATTATATTATGTTTGTAACAATTGTTTTAGAGTGTTTTCTTTATGTATATATGGACTATTTAATTTGATAAAATAAATTTCTGTGGTTTATATATGGATTAATAATATTGTACTTTTTATTTAGACAATTACATAAACATTCCTATAATTTGCACCTCGGTATTCTTGCAAAGGAATCTTTTCGAAAGTCAGTGGATGATAAAAAAAAAAAAAAAAAATTCTCCTCATGATATCCACAAAGGCGTAAGCATTAAAACATTCTTTTTGTGCTTAATTGGGCGAAAATACATCCTCTAAAATGCTTACTTGGGCGTACATGTTTGCTCACAGGAATAAAACTATTTTACTTTAAAGAGCTTTGTAGGAATAATAAGAGATTTTCGAAACTATTTTTATTCACAATTAAAAAGAGAGATAATTATATAGTTTCTTGCGCACTTTCTGTATGTAAAACGTGAGTATTTTGAGTATTTTCAAACTTGGAAAATATTTGCTCATTGCGTATTTTTCAACAGATGTTAAATATGATTTTACAGTGTCAGAGTCTGCTTTGTGTGTGTGGGGGGGGGGGAGTGGAGGGTTAATACTTATACTTAAATGTTTGGAAAATTAATTTATGCCTTTATACTACTTACAAATACTTCGTTTCCAAATTCTATTTAACATTAAAATTTTCTTTTCAAATTATACTATGTATTAATTTTTTTTTGTTTTATTAAACTATACTACGAAATGATTACATTCCATTTTTAATTGAGTAATTTAATATTTTTAAGCTTTCATTAACAATAATCTTTCCTATCTACGGCGGTTTTTAAAAATATAAGTCTTTTACTTTGGAAAGAAAGTAACTAAATTTCTATTATTCAAAAACCCCAAAAAGAAAAAAAAATCATTTGTGTGTTAAATTTCAATTAATATATTTTTGCAGTTTATAATAAGAAAAGTTTATAATAAGAAAGTATATATAAGTTTATAATAAGAAAAAAAAATCTGAAACGCAAAAATGATTGCATTTCTCAGAAAAAATCAGCTTAATTTTTTCTTAAAATTAATATCCAAAGCTTTATCGTTTCCTTACTAAATATTTAAAGCTAAAATGCATTAATTTGTAACGTTCTCTAAAAATTTATCTTTAGCATTATAGTATATCATCTTTTAAAAAAGTTTTGCACCACGTAAAAGATATTTATGGATTATTTAATAGACAGGCTTTTATCATTAAATTATATTAAGCATTACTGATATTTATGGAACTTCATTTTAGTAGTAGAATACATAACATTTTTTTTTTTTTTTTTTTTTTTTTTTTTTTTTTTGGTATACCTACTCCAGTAGATATATTTCGAGAAAAAAAAAAAAAAAAAAAAAAAAAAAAAAAAAAAAAAAACTTTTTTGCAAATATATTTTAAGCAGTTTTTCTAAACAAATAATTGTACATATTTTTCTAATGGTGATTATAATGAATATGCTTATCTCTTTTATAAATCACAGGATCATTTGTGCCTGTAACAGCATATTATATAATTCTTAAATTATTTTTATTACAGATATTTTCCAAAGTTTTTACGCAAAATATGTACAACAGTTTATATTAAATACTAAGATTAATTTATGTTTTCTACAGTAATGGCTAAATACTTCTTTTTAAATAAAATGGGTAATATAGCTAAATTATTTTTAAAGGTATAATATGTTCTTTGTTTTTTATAGTTTTATAACTCTTAAATAATATATATGTAGATGGAAAACCGCTTGTAACAAAAAGTGTATAAGTGCATTTAATTAAAAAATTTTTAATGTTCTTTACTTCAAAAACATTAAATATTATGTAATGCGTGTAAAAATATATTATGCGTGTAAAAAAATACATATAGTTAAATTATATATGTAAAAAATGCATTTTTAAACATTATTTTAAATATGGTATTTGAAACATAATTATATTAAAAAAACAATGGTATTAGATTTAATTCTTGCAAAATTTATTACTGTACTAAAAGGAAAATGTTACTTCTTTATTATATTTATTTTCAATAATGGGCACTATATATTTAAAGTATTATATTATTCGTAGAAATTCACTGTGAATGAAAATTAATGTGTTAAATAATATAGCGACGTCTTTATAAGATTTTCTTAAACAATTATGTCCCTGTGGAACATATGTGTGCCATTAACATTATGCGTTTATATAAATTAAATCATGCAGTCATCCATAAGTTTACACTTTATTCCAACCACCATTAGCATACAGGACTTGTTTTCAACCTATGAGAAGGATAAATAAAGTTTTCCAAGTGTTAACTCCTGATTTAAAGGAATACTGGGGTATGATTGAGAATAAAATTAGTTATTCTAATTAAATAAAAAGCCAAAAAATCTTCTCTCTTTGATGCATTATCGGAATGCACCTTAATCAGTCTGAGTGTGTTTTAAATGAGATCTATTTTTTTACTGTTTTTGCAGGTTTAAAATCACAACTGTAACGAAGAATTAAATTGTGCCATGCGAAAAACCCTTCTTTAAGTACCTTTTTAATGTCTCAAAAACGTTAATAATTTTACTTTTCATATAAGTGGGTATTCGTATGTAAAACAATGAATAATTAAGTTGCGATATGTTAAGTTAAGAAACATGAAGCGGAAAAACAAGAAAGATTGCTGAATATGTGGTAAATATATTTTTTTATTTTTTGTAATATGTAATATGTGATGAATATGAAAACGAATATGTAAACATGCATAATTTTATGATTTGAACTTAAACTATGGTAATAATTCATTTTTGAATATTGAAAAGGGGTATGATTTTTTTTCTTTTATTCGTACTGAAAATTTATGCATTTTATTTTAAAACATTCTGTGTTCACTGTGAAAATGCTTTTTTGATGCCAGGTTTATTTTTTAGAGTTTTCAATATAGTAAATTCTTAATTCACAGCATTGAATTAAGGACAATTTTTGCTGAGCAACAAATATTACATTGTGTGTTCTGAATTTCCGAATTACCTTATAGGGGGATCTTTTGCATTTGTTTACTCATTCTTTAAGATGGAGTCCTTCCTGGTGGCCCATACACTGCTCTTTAAGTCGGTAAAATGACCAGGAGTTCAAATGAAGAAGCATTAATCTCGAGCTGGCCAATTCAGTATGGAAGGTGACTTGGGAGCATGGTCTCCAACGGGGACAGGCACTTGCGTATTTTGCCTTTCAATTTAGTGCCTTAGAAGAGAAAGGGCGAATCCCGAATTTGGGATGTTGGGAGATCAAGCTCAAAGTTTTGGAAGTAGTATTATAGAATATAGTACTACTCAATTTAGCTTGACACTGTGGGAATACTAAGGGCGAACCAGGGCAAAACGACTTGCCTACTTGTTGCCGACATCTATTTGGCGTAGAAAAAACAAAAAAATAAAAATCGATTTTTCGAGTTCTCCCTTTCTCTTCCGAGCTCCTGAATTGGTCCCAAGGGTTAATGGACTTCATGTTGGGCTTCGAAGGTCGAACCTAGTAAGTGGTTGGTGGGATTTCTCTAGTCATACCTCTTTTTGTACTTGTTTTCGACAACCGCCCATTCCGTCGGTGTTAATGTTGAGGGACAGGACAATCAGGGCTGTGTTCTCTAATCGGCTACTAGTGGCAGGTCCATGTGATTGGACGTCTTCCCCGGATATCCGCACTTTGTCTCTTCAGTTAAGAAATTTAGGGGGAGCCTGGTTTGGATGTCGTTTTCACCTATTGATGTCCGGTTGGAAGATGATCGAGAGCGATGTCTTTCTTGGCGACCATCCTTCGGCAGCTCTTCTTTGGCTGTTAATGGCGGAGCGCCCTTCCCCCTTTGCCTTTCACATCAGACTACTTGAGTATAGAAGGCGACAATGAGTATAGCACCTTAGGAATGGAGCACTACTGTATCTTTGTGACATTTACAAGAATAGTCCGACCTGTCCTATTGACGTGATTCGGGGGTGATGAACGTACAGGATTTATTTATGTATTTTACATTTGAGCGCAGCCACAGGCTACTGTGTTTCAAAGCAGGGTAGTGTCCATTCTTGTTTGATATCCTAACTCAGCCGAAAAAGCATGGAAGGTGGCCTGGAGCTCAGCCCTCCTATGGAAGGGGTCACTGTTCTATCTTGTTGGTCACTACACGAGTAGTATTAAGCCATCATAGGGATGTGCTCCGGATGCTGTGATGGTACGCAGTTTTTCGGGAATTTCCGTTGTGTAAAGAAAATTCGAGTTACCACCTCACAGTCCTACTTGAAGGCGGGCTATGTTTTGAAATGCTGTCGATGACTGCGACTGTCATGGTCTACGGTTTTGGCATGTGCATACGGACGATTCATTTGGTGTAACACCCATGAAGCGTTAGCGGGTGGCGGCTGGTTTCTACGGCGACTACTGTGGGCTGTGCTTTCCGACCGATGGCGTGTTCGTCTATCTGGAGGGGCATGCTCTCGTTTTCACCGGGCTTTGCCATGTCATACATGAAAAGGTTGCCTCTTTGTATAATGACTCTCTCAGTGGATTAAATTTGAAATAAAGGAATACAGATTTTTGTAGAGCGTGTTTTTGAAAGGTTAGAACTGTTTTAGTACATATTGATAATTAGAGAAACGATAATATCGTATGGAAATCTCATTAGAATTACCTGTAGTTTTGGTGATGGTGGAATTTGAAATACACAATTATTGAAAAATCAAAACAAATATCTGTTATGAACGGTGCGCTGATTATGGAGATATGATTTTTTTTTAATATAAATTTGACGAGGATGGATTAAAAAAAGATTGCATGCTTAGTGAAAAAATATTTATTAAGGATATACAGAAAACTCAAAAGGAAATTAAGAAAGGTCAATTTTAGATCACTTTTTCACATAAACATTAAATTTCTGAAAATTCTAGGCATTCATTTACATGATCATAGGACTCAGATTGATAGAAATCACGTCCCTGCACACTGAGTCAATTCTGGTCAGCTGTTTTCACATCACTCTGAAGAAAAGCCTCTTCTACAAAAATGTTCCTCCAATTTCGAAAAAAGGAAATAGTCATTGGGTTCCAAATTTGGGCTGTGTGGGGGGTCGTTTCCAGATTTTCCACTTGCAAATTTGCAGCAATTCTTGAGTTTCTTGAGTTGGTAAGATGTATGGGGACTGACATACTCAATCATAAGGATGAAACTATCATTTAACATTCCAGGGCTTTCGGATAGGCTGGCTGCGTGTAATCTCATTAAAGTGGCACAAGCGAGAATACTTTTCTAAATGTATTGCCATTTAAGTCGCTCTGACGCGTCTCCGAACTTACACTACCTAATCGCACAACCGCTGCAGGGCAACTAGCGCCATCTGTCTGCAATCTGGTGAACAAATATTCCCTTAACAATAATTACTTTTCAAATTCTGCTACTTGTAACATTATTTTGCATCCACCCTTGTACAAATTAAATAAATATTTTAAAATAAATAGTATTTATTAAAATTCATATTTAAACACTTTTTTAATTATGAGTACATTATTTCCCGTTATCGGAGCTGACTGATCCATACTATGCAGTAATTTTTAGCAACATTTTATGTTTTTTTACAAGAAATTAAAAATTTAAATATGAATTATTATTAACATCTTTAAAAAAATATGCTAGTAGGTGATTTTCAGAAAGATTTTATTTTTAAACAATCTATGTTTCACATCCTATATTACATCTTTACAGAGTTAAGAAAATTATATAACGAGTTCATAGAGGTCTAAAGTTTATGTAAAAAAATCTAAATCTTTAAAAAAAAAAGAAACAAAGTTGGCCATCACAATCGCCGAAAATCACACGTAATCATTATTGTTAGGAACACCTAAATGTGTTGTAATAGAAAAATACTTACTAAACACTAATACTTACTAATGTTTGTAATTTGGAATAAAAAAAAAAAACTTTATTAATTTCACGAATAATCCAATATTTAATGCGAGGGTATGATGCAATTATCATGCTTTCTGTGGTTAGTTTAAACTTTATTTTATATGCATTTTTCTTTTAAAATATCTGTAATATATTCTCTTAGTGTTATATTATTTTAAATTATTTTATTTAATCATTATAATAATTTATTTTGTACAGACTGATTGAAAAAATTGCATTCTACTCTAGATTTCATATTAATCGATTTTAAGTGTTTGCAAAGCCTTTATTCGGAAAATATATACTATAATATATATAAGTATTGTATCCTTGAATAAGTTTTCAGTCAAGTATAAAAAGAAAATCACTTTTGTTTATTATTAATAGTAAAGTACTTTAAGCGTGAAATAAGTAGGCTAATCCTGGACGTTAGGAAATAATTGTGATTGATCACACTCAAAGGGCTTTTGTTCGAGAAATCTATCATGATTTTGATTGATGGTTGTTAATGCCCTCGTTATAGTTGTATTTAACAATTAACAGTTGTTGCAGTTACAACAATGGCAACGTTCTAGAACACTTGAAGTACATGGAATAAATCTATCATGATATTATATTTCACAAAATCAATCTTATTTTCTTTAAAATAAACAAATTGATAGATGTTTGAAAAAAGTTAAAGCTTTGATAATGCCAAATAGACAATTTTGCGTTTTTTTTTTTTTTTTTAATATCACGACAATACAGTGTATCTATAAAAGAATGTTCCAGTTTCAATGGTATATTATAACACTTTAATTTAGGCTATTTACAACAAATCATACATCAAATTGAAGTAAAGTAACATAAGTTTTCTTACAAATGTTCAATGCATAGTTATTTATATGGCACACATCCAAACTAAAATCCAATTCTTCGCACATTTCGGTTAACAAGTCCCGAGTAATGGAAGCAATAGCCTCTTCAGTTCTATGTCTCAACTCAGGGGAGTCACTAGGTAGCGGCGAAACGTATACACGATCTTTAATAAAGCTCCAAAGGAAAAAATGTCATGTGGCTCTTAAGGCTTTTAAATCTTTCAGCCCATCAATAACGCTTTACAGCCACCCAGGCGTTGCCATTTTACGTATGTGATACGGCAAGCGAGTAAAGAACAAAGCATTACTCGCGCATGCGCTTATCTAAAACTGATTGAGTTACTCTTTATTTGTGGCCTTGAACCAAGACTCTACAACGTTTACAGTTGATACTATTAAAATTTATAACTGCGACGTACTTTTATGAATGCCCTATATAATTCAGAAACGAAATATTTTTAATGTATTGCATGCCCTATCCCAAATCAATTTTACAATATTGAATATATAGGTCGTAAATATGTGTTTTCTATCATTTAATTTTACTGAGCTTTTTGAGGTCTACTGATTTTCACAAACTTAGAAAACGTAAAAGTTCTCGAAAATTCCAAAATTAATAATTTCGAACTGCACCTCGACTTAGATTTTTATAAACGCTTTAATTTTCTTTAATTTTCTTTTTTAATGTATTGTCTTGTTTTTCGTTTTAAATTGTTCCAACATTACAGTTTTTTATTCTTTTAAATGTCTACACTGTAAAAAAAAAATCTGTAGTTCTACAGACGTAAAGTTACATGCTTACTAAACTTTCATCTGTAACTGTACAAAATAATCTGCAAATCTACAAAACTAGTTTTTCTAAAGCTACAGAAATCTGTAACTGTACAAATGAATCTGCTAAAATTACAGTAATCTTACTAAAATTTTATCTGTAACCTGGGTTGCAGTTACATGAAAAGTTCTAGGCATCCCAGTTTCCTAAAAAATTTCTAGTAACCTTACAGATTTTTTGACTTTCGGCGCAAAAGTGTGTCTGTTACAGGAATTTTTGTTGTTGCCGTTACATAAAAACTTTTAGGTATCCCAGTTTCCTTGAAAACTTTAGTAACTTTACAGATTTTTTTTTTTTACAGTGTACTTTTAGATTAGCCAGTTTCCTTTACAAAAAGTGTTTTGAGTAAAATGGGATTGTCAGAAATATTGTATACAAATAATAATTCATAAATAATTTATTTTTAATTATTTTAGAAGCATATAAGTAAAAAGTTATTTTACAAGCCTATCAGTAAAAAGTTTTTTTAGAAGCATATCAGTAAAAAGTAATTATTTTTTTTTTCATTAAAGCTTTATAAATGATTGTCAGTGTTATAAATCAAATTTCAAAAAACTTCAACTACACCAGATGTATTAAAAAAGTTATACACGCTTTTCTACTTTAATAAATTCATCCTATTTACATACTGCTTCAACTCTTTTCTAATATTACCGTAAAAAAGTTCTAAATCCGTAAAATAAGTCATTAAACATTTTTATTTGTAATTATAACGATACCAGGACATTCTCGGAATAGATAGTGCAGAAGAAAAAAAAATGTGTTTTATCCTTCTGTGCTTTGAAAAACACATTAAGTGGCAATTTAATATAGCTATTGCTATTGATTTCTCAGTCATACAATAGAACATCATTAATTTTGGAAGCAAGCGGATGTGTGTATTGGGCAAAAAATGGAGGCACTTTGGACTATGTTGTCATCAGGGATCAACCAATTTCATCATTAATGGAATAGTGTCTTTCTGAGAATATTTTTGAAATAATGTAAAAGCATGTCATAGAATATATCTACAAAAATTTTTTTTCTGTTATTAAATTGTTATAAATGTCAATTCCGCAGAGATATAAGAAATACATATTGTGAATTCAAAATACTATATGAGCTGGACAGAATTACTTATGTACACGTGCATACATTTATATATGAGTATATTTTTATGAATTTTTATTTTATATGCAGCGTAATTTATATGCGCGCGTCTGTCTATATTTGTGTATTTGAAATTTTGTCTTGAGCGTTCATATGTATGTATTTGCATGAAAGTATATGAAAAAAAGGAAGATAATACAGATTACTCTTTTTTTCAAACTACTTTTCTGGCATAACTACTTATGCTCGTTAATAAACTAAATAAAAATCTGAGAAGGAAATAATACATTTACCAGTAAATTTACTGGAATATCCCGGTACACTTTTGCAGCAATTACTTCAGTTATTCGTCTGGTAGTTTACGGTTATATCAAATAGTTTTAAACAATACTTTCATGGTCTTTTGATTTGCATATTGTTTTTATGAAACTACTTCATAATATTTATGTGATAATTAAGTATTTTTTAAATCTAAGGAAAATTCACAATATAAGGGACCTCACTCATTTTTTTAAATAAAAAGAAAACAGGTCAAGTATTTTACAAGATAATCTCAATTATATTTGCCCCTAATATCTCAAAACTATACTATTCTAATTTCAGCTATGATATTAAGTTTTATTTTAAACGTAAACTGCAGCAAACGTTGTTTGTTTTGGGAAAATTTAGCTATTTATATGCCAATTGCAATAGGAATTTATTTACCATTTAAACACATAATTTTCTTTTTCTAAAGATCAGAAAATAAAATAAATCAAATTATTATTTTTCACATGAGAGCAATAGTTTAATAAACAGTTTGAAATAAAGTGTTGGAAATGATGCTACTAATGTACATAGAAATATATTTTTCTAAAATTTTGCTACATATCCCTTGGTTAATATCAAGCTTGTAATACCATTCTGTTTCTCCGAGCATCAAGATACATTGCTAAAGTTTAGTTTTGAAGTTTAGCTGAGTTTCCATATTTCAAATTTATTCACGTACATTTACTTAACTTATCTCCTGATAGCGGACCATGATTATAGGCGAATAATTCATAGAAAATCAACATTTCTGCCGCCTTTCTCACTAATTATACCTCAACGATCAAACGCTTGCAATCTGATTTACATAGAAATGCTCTTACCGTTAAAGACAGGGCAGAATTTTGAAATTTATGCTAGTTTTGTATGCACACTTCAACAACATTGGGAAGTTGCTAGGTGTAAAACAGGAGATAGTGTTTTCGTTGAGGTTGCGAAAATGTAGTTTAATTAAATTGTTCGGTGAATAAACATGTGCATTGAATTGCATAATGTGTAAATAACTTTATTAAAGTCTGAATTAATAGAATTCTATACTAGATCATTAATATGATACTAACAATAAATGATACTTTCAAGTTAATATGACATAACATTTATTCTATTAAATATGAGTCTTGTTGATCAATTTTTTGTTGGAGCATAGTTTCGATACAATAATCTTTGCGATACTTTTCCACAATATTTGTAATACAAATATACGGCGATTATTATTATTTGAAAAGGCAAGCATGCAAAAGAAGCCCAGTGAAATCCCTAATTAAGAAAATAATAACAGTTATCCTATTAAAAAAAAATCCCTCACGCAATCCCATCCATGTGATACATTTTATGAATTTGTTATAATTATGTATTTTAAAACTTTCCATACACGGGATCGCTTCTTATTATTGACCAATAGCTAATTTCTAAACCGTTAGCTTACGAATTACAGTTCCATTTGCAAAAGTAGCGTTACCATAATTCCGTTTTATATATCAAGTTCTTCAAATTCTAATTTTGGTGGTACTTTGCTACAGCATTTACAATACAAATATAACCGCTATTATTATTGTTTGAAATGGCTGGTAAACAAAACGGAAACCAGTGAAATAACGGACTAAGAAATAATAACAGTTTTCCTATATAAAAAAACCTCATGTAATCACATTTACATAGTACATTTTGTTACAAATTGTGTATTTCAAAACGTTCTATAAAGTGGATCCCTTCTTAGTATTGACCATTAGCTAATTTCTAAACAGTTAGCTTTCGCATTACAGTTCTATTTGCAAAAGTAGGGATACCACAATTCTGTTTCTATATCGCTTCTTTAAAACCTTCGTTGTAGTTTTATACATTTCCAATATAAATATGCGACAAAATTTATTGTTTCGAAATACTGGTAGGCATTATTAGTTTCCCTATAAAAGAAAAAAAATATCGTATAATCACATTCATGTACCTTCTATGCCAAATTGAACGCTTTAATCTTTACAGAGATCAGTGTCCTGTTATTGGATTGTTATTATAAAAGCGTTTGTACAGAGGATCTTTTCGTATTCTTGATCAATATAATGTTATGATATAATGTTTAAAGCGTTAGACCTGGAAGTGCAGTTTGAATATGGAACATACTACAAATGTTGTTGTTTATCATATAAACATACAGTCATAACAAAAAAATTGCATTTTAATGTAACAAAATTAAAAAAAAAATTCGGTGAAGGGCACTAAAAGTTATATTTACTAAAACTAAAAACACATTTATTTTACCAGAATATACTCAAAATTATTAAATTTAAAATATCACAATTCGTTTTGGTCATGCAAAGTTTTTTGAGAGTGCCGAACTAGTTACTTCGTGTATTTGATCTGCCGTAATCATAATTCCACTTTATAGGTCAGTATACTTTTCGCAGCTGTTGCGTAATTGCGTGAGGCTCTTCTGACCCTCACGTAGAATTGCTGGGAGTGATTGCATTTTGATATATAAAGCAGACGATCTTGTATTTTTCGATTATGCAAAAACTCGATATCATGGCGTGAAAATTGTTGGTAATCCGGTCTAGTTAACCCTTTAAGGTGTAACTAATTGTGTTTCTGTAATGCTGAATTTACACCGACATTTTATTTATTTTTTATTTCAAAATAAGGAAAAGCAATTTTACAACATTTTTACACGAAATTTATGAAAGTAAATTTTTCTGGTGCAACCTTGATTAAAATTGGATGGTATATAATAGATCCCACTGCCCCTCAAGGGGCTATAGGAATTGACCCCGTAGAAATAAATTATATAAAAGCTAGGGTAATTAATATAGAGTGTGTGATGATGTTATTAACATATCATCACATATCATTATTTATCTCCCTTGTAAAATTAAATTCCCCTTTTCACAATTCTAAATTTAATTGATACTTCTTTTCCTTTTCAAAAAGCATTTGTCTTTTGCGTTTAGTAAATTACATTCACTTTATAGTCTCAAGTCTTACTCAAAACCGCCAATAAAATAAATCAAAATCAAAGCTAATCTCTCATCTTAAAAGCATTATTATGCTAGCATATTTTCCTTCTGTTAATGAATACATAAAAGAAGATAATCTTTGACCATATGCTCGTTTCAGCAGTAACTTAAACACGCATTGTAATTATCCGTGTGATAGTCAATACAAATGCCCTTTTCGGCCTGAGAGATATCATTTTAATATTAAAATCGGCGCCTGACATCTGCATTACTTCTTCTAAAAATAACTTTCCCGTTGCCCAGCCTTGGCATATCCTATTATTCGTTAAACTTTCAGTTACTTAAGCTAATGAAACGTTAGGATAATTTTAAATTCAAAAGGTCCGTTAGGTGACGTATTCTTTGCGGTTATAATTGTGCAAAGTTCAAAGATTTGCGGCTCGAGGCACTTACAATTAAATCTGCTGGTCGGCACTATCTCCGGCCGTACTACTGTAAAGATGTAACATCATCTTATCTCCTGCATACTGGGGGTCACCCCGCGAGAATGTTCTATTGCTCGCTTGACTTTAATAAAATGCCACATGCATATTTTGGATCCCTTAACTGAATCTCTTGTAGTACCTGAGTTTTTGCATCCACGCAAAGTACCTTAAACTGATACGGCTGATTTGATACATATGAAATGACTATTTAAAATTTAAATCAATTTATCGTTAAAAGGATAAATGAAATCAATATCATAGAGTGGAATATATATGAAACTTCTAAAAAGGTTGTAAGAAAATTCTGAACGCTATCATAAAATATCAAAAGCAAATTAAATCAAAATTAAATCAAAAAACACAAATAAAATTTCTTTAAAATATCAAGGAATAGAGGAAATCATATATAGTATAATGTTTAGAAATTTTAAAACTATTGAATACTTTCGAACTGTTATGTATAGCAGTTTTTAGAAACAGGCTATATCTGTCTGTGTTATATGAAATCTATACCCTAATTCTCTTTAATTTAATTAAAAATTATACTCAAACTAACTCCATCTTTCAATTACGTTCTTCTTTATATAATATACAAGTAAGAGATGTAATGTTTGCTTAGATAAAACTAAAATACACTAGATTAGATTTATAGTCACATTCAAGTAAACAAAGGAAAAAAAAAATCCTTCATCTAATGGTAAATTTAATATTCCGAAAACTGCAGAAATAGTAACATTAGCCAAAGGTAACAATATTCCAAAAGGAAGCGCATTATGTATTTATATCGTATTTATAGTTTCGGAATATTGGTAAACTTAAATAGTTTTTAGGTAAAATTATTATTACCATAGAAAATATAATAAGTATTATGCAAAACATGATTTTTACTTAATATTTATTAGAAGTTTGGGAGCTTTCAAAAATAAAGGGAAAAAAAAGGAAATTTACAGACTTATCCTTACACATTGCTATAATTTTCATTATTTTTAATTGAAGTATAAGATATATAACCTGAGAAATACTGTTTCTTTCTGTTGTTCTTTGAGGAATTGTGACATGAAAATGAATACTCGTTGTGTTGATGTGGTATCTGTAAAATAAAACGATTTCAACTTAACTTCCAAATTTTTATAGACACGCAAACACATACACACATAGAATGCAGAATAGCATAAGCACCGGCCCGCCATGCAGACTCCAACCGCAGAAAGGAAATGTAAGCCTGATCCTGCCCAGGACCGAGTCTGCTGAAATAATTAAGCCCTGGACCAGACATGGGACAACTGCTACTTTACTCTTGCACATGTTATATTTCTGTACTGATGTCAATGTAGCATTGGCTCGTGCAGCATATATATATTTATCCACGATTCAGTCATGTTAATTAAAAATTGTTCACGTTTTATTAGCTTAATTTGCCAAGCTCTGTCACGTGCAGACCTCTAGTGTACATACTCAATTACATCTAATTTAATCCAATCCTTAAATACTTTTTAATGTTAAAAAATATTGCGTATTACTTATTAAACGCATCGTACGAATAAAAATCATGTTCTTGCATTGAATAGTTGACTTTACTTTTCTAAAGAAAATAATTATGAGTATTTTAAACCAACAAGCAATTTCGTTATCTTAACACTGTATTGTTAGTACATATACATTTTTAAGTAATAGTAATTTATGTTTAATTTTCTTTTCTTTTAATTAATATTCAGCATTCTCAGTTGCAATTTTCATTACAAAATACATTCGGGGCTTTTTTTTTTCTATAAAAAATTTAGATATATTTTAAATATTTATATAATATTCAAATTTTATAATTAAATAAATGCTTGTTTTGGTAAAAATTCAAGTTATACTTTTCTAACATTTCTTTTACTAGCTCAAAAAATAAAAATAAAAGTGAAGAACGTTACAAAATTTTAAAATTGTAATAATATTTATTTATTTTCTAAAATAAATATTTGTTTTGGTAAAAATGAAAGGCATAATGTTTTCTGACATTTATTTTACTCACTCTAAAATAAGTAAAGAAAGAAAGACAGAAAATAAAAGAAAGATATTTACAAAAATTTTAAATTGTAAGAGTATTTATCTATTTATTTTCTAAAATAAAGTTATTTTTTCCGCTAAAATTAAAACGCAATTCTATTTGAATAAATATATTGCTGTTTACTTTATTTTTAAAGTTTTATCGAACGAATGCATTATGAGGAAAACGACTGAATAATAAATTATTATAAATAAGAGGAAATATTCATCTGGAAATAAGTAAATATATAACATTCTATGATTACTTTATTCCCTCGAGAAGGTGCCAAATTCAAAGACAGAACTTCCTTTTGTTTGCCTAAGCAATCTTCCAAAAATCAGAAACCCCGTAATTTTCATGTTTGCTAGAAGCAGCAAAGTTACTTTTTCCAATAAACTGTAATTTATCTAGCTACTGTAATAGTTAACAAAATATTTCTTCTTAGTATTACTTGATTTTTGAACTCAGTCTTTTTTTCTAGAAAAGCAGGATATTGATACATATTTTATTATGCTTTCCTTCTTTAAGAAAAGAAAAAAAATAATAAAAAAATTTAAAAAATTAAAATAATATATACAGTAAAACTCGGATATAACGATCGCCGCTTAAAACGCTTTCCCGTCTTTTACGCTCATTTGCCCCGATCCCTTGAGCCACACACATAAGAACAATGTAAACATTTGCCGCTTTTAACGCTCCCCGCTTTCAATGCCCCCCACTTTTAACGCTTTCCCGCTTCTAAGGCGCTTTATTGGTCCTCTGAACAAAGAAATCCCGGATATTACGCTTTGGTGCTTTGGTTTACATCCGGAGTTCTCATTTTTTCACCCGTACAAAGAGAGAGAGAGAAAGAGATGATACATGGAATTGGCAACCAACTAACGCCCAAAGACTATGTAAAAAAAATTAGCCGGCGAGGTGGGTTTTTTCTCATTCGATCAGAGCACAAAAGGATTTATGCCGTCTATCTCAGCAGCACCTGTCTGTCTCTTACTTCACACAAACTGTTTTCGCTTTTTTCATTTACACATAAATAAATAGCATCGATGCCAACCCCAATTGGGTACATTGTAAACTGAAATGTCATAAATTCAGATATTTAAGTGTCTAAAACGGAGTGTTCAATTTTCAGACATTTTAAAGTGTCTTAATTTTTAAGACACTTGTATGCGTCCGAATTTCAGACACTTCAAACGTCTGAATCGCATCCATGTTTGACCACTTCGACAAACATTTTTTCACCTTTTTTTTTTCTTTCGTAAGCATGATACACTGTAAAAAATACATATATATATAAATATGGAAATTGTAGCCACTCGAGACTCCAGTATAACTTACATATTTTAATGGACGTTTTCTGATGTAAATTCCAGAAAAAAAATTCATTTATTTTGCATATTTCTGTATTTAAAATTTTCCATTTTAAAGATAAAATGTAACATTTCAAGGACTAATCCCCATATTTCAAGAGCCAATTCCCAAAGCCACATGTTACATCTGATTTATATATTCAATTCAAACTACTGTAAAGTTCTAACACTTACCCAAGGGGGGGGGGGGAATTCGATCCAAGGTCCTGTTGCTCAGGAGAAGAGTGACCTAACCATTCACCCACAGTTTCATCGGCCGATCTTTGAAATAATGTTATTTATAAAGCACAAGTAATGTTTTTTAAGTAGCAGTAAGTTTTTTTCCAATTTCGTATAATTCTGGACATTTTACACGTAGTGTTGTAGTCGTAAAAAAAACAGAGGGTACACTTTAAAGGCAGAGGGTATACGCTAAAGTCATTAACGTCATGTATCGAGATTTCGCTGTAGTTTTATTTGAGTAACAGGGTATACGGAGTATTTTTTTTTTAAATCCTGAGTGTATACCGTGTATATCTCCATATACCCTCCAGTACATCCCTGATACACATTTTCTTTTTAGAAACTTGAATAAGTGGCATTTTAAGTTCAGCTTTTTTTTCTATCAGAGGAAATTTTAGAGTACAAATGAGGACCTCCCGCCAGAAGGCAAGGGATGCGTGCCATAAAATAAAGATTTTATGTAAACTGGGTTCCAAGTTGAACATCGATAGTAATTTACTGATTTAAAATATGAAATTGTTGTTTATTTCATAGTGGTATTTGAACTGTTATTTCAGCAACTCCAAAAGAAAAGTGGACTACAATATATATATATTTTAATTTAAGTACAGATTGTAGAGTTTACGAATTAAGTAGTTTACAGGGTTTAATTAGTTGACTTCTAAACGCATAATTAGAAAATCACTTTCTTTTTACCTGCAAACAAAAAGCTTTATTTCCAGATAGACTACTTTGACTACACTATTTCTTATTGGGCCACTACTCATTCTTAAAAGTTGAAGGTTTAATTTCGACTCCAAATTAAAATTCTTATGAGACGTTTGATGTTTTGGAAATGTGTAAATTTTAATTCATTTTTGTTCTTAAACGCATGAAATTAGCATGTGTTGTTATATAGAAACTATGTGATCGAAACGAGTTTTCTATTTTTTGATGAATAAATTGTCCATCGAATTATAAGCGTCGTTCTTAAACAGGTTTTTATAACAGTAGGTTACGCACCTATTATGAAATCAAACTTTTAAAGACAGAGTCGTGTGAGACAGGGCAAAATTTCGCTTTCAGCATGCTTATACCGTATATTTTTAAACGGACTACTGAAAATTAGTTGCTGAACGTAACTCAATAAACAGTAAAGAAAACTGAAGTAAACTTGGCTGAAATGAAAAATTTCATGATTTCTGCGAAATAACACACTTTCTAACATTAAAACATGCCTTTTTTTAAACTTTCGTAATTAAGTTTGACATTTTCTATAAATTTCAGAGGGATCATCAGCCCAGCACTTGGATATGCCACTGGTTTGAATAAATAAATCCTGTCTAATATGCGATTTTTGAAAGTGATGATTGAAATATATAGGTTTGTCCTGGAAAGGTTATATTTTATCCTATAAATGGGACTTTTTAAAAACAGAAATTTGCAAAATATGGAATTTTTTCTGGAATTTAGGGGGAAAATGTACATAAAATACATAAATGGGTATCTGAATAGGCAGTACAATTACTATATTTTAACTTTTCTATATTTTTATTCTTTTTTACAGTGTATAAAGCTTACAAAAAATTTGAAAAAACGGCTGCCTATTCCCACACATGCAGGTTGATCAAAGATGGATGTGATTCAGACGTTTGAAATGTCTTAAATTCAGGCGTATACACGTGTCTTAAAAATTAAGAAACTTTAAAATGTCAGAAATTTAACACTCCATTTTCAGACATTTCACTTTACAGTGTTTTTACCATGATCATAGTAAGACACTTAAGTGTCTTAATTTCAGCCACCTATGTTGTCTGAAATTTCATGTTCAGACACTTAAGTGTCTAAATTTCTTTTTCACTCACTTACGTGTCTGAATTTAAGACGCCTTTATTTGCAGTGTACAACATGGGAGCTAAGAGTATGAAAAGAAAGACGCTGTCACTTCCAAAAACATTAGAAATTCTATCTTAATTAGAAATTCTATCTTACAAAAAATCACCTATTCTAAGACAGAAAAATTTTGCGTTATTTATGAATATCGCGCAGTCGTTTCTTCGGTCTCTTCTTCAAAACAGAACAGATATTGAAAAAATTTCTGCGATTGGTGACCTAAAGAAAAAGAGAGTGAAAACAGGAAAATATGAGGATTCATAAAATGTTATGTACTAGTGGTTTCTGGAGACAAGACACTGTAATATACCTACCAGTGGATCCATAGTTAAAGAAAAGGCTGTAGAAGTAGCACAAAAGCTAAGAATTGAAGATTTTACTCCATCTAATGGGTGGTTAGACCGATTTTGAACCCTCCACGGCATTGTGTACAAGAAAATTTCGTAGAACCCGCTGCCGTGAAAACGGAAAATGAAAATTTTGAACAAAAAAAAAAACAAGGCTTATCAATAACTATGCCAGTTGTGATATTTATAACGCAGACGAATTTTTTTCTTTTTTAGCGATGCCTGATAAATCCTTAACGTTAAAAGATGAGCAGTGCCATTGAGGGAAGCTCAGTAAGGAACGTGTGACTGTGCTTGTTTGTTCAAATGTCGATGGAAGCGACAAACGCAAGACACTGGTAATTGCAAAATCGGCCAAACCTCGCTGTTTCAAGAACACCAAAAGACTACCTTTTGACTATGCACATCAACGTAAGGCTTGGATGACGGGTCCCCGTTTCATTCAATATGTTTCTGATTTTGATGTCGAGATGTTGAGGCAAAATAGGCATGTCATACTATTCGTAGACAATTGCGCAGCGCCTCCCCAAAAAATACCAGATATTTCAAATGTCTCTCTGAAATTTTTACCTGCAAACACCACAAGCGTAATTTAACCGATGGATCAAGGGATCATAAAGGATTTAAAACAACATTATCGCAAACGTATAGTGAAAGGATTTCTACATGAAATGGAAATTAAAAGTAGTCGATCTTCTGTAACTCTCATTGACACCGTGGACTACCTTAGCACCGGGATGCAATCGAACCTAAAATAATTCAAAATTGCTTTAAAAATGCAGACTTCATAAGGAACGCCGATGATGATATGGATGCGGCTGAGAATGTAGGACTTATCTTATAGACTACGAGGACTGGCAATGTGTTTGCGAGCATCTTGCAGAAAACGCACACTGCCTTCAGAATTATCTTAACATTGCAAAAAACGTTATCGCAAGCAACGTTAGGAGCATTGACGACATTATAGAGGACATTGTACAAGATGCCGCAGAAGAAGAGGACCCTGATGAAGGTGCTGATGGCGATGTGTAAGAGCTCATCCCAACAATAGCTGAAGCAATGGAAGCTTTTAGCATTATCCGCCTATACACCGCTTCAGTAGATACCGCCGCGTTACATGAAGATATATTAAGACACATAAAGAAAGCAGAAAACGCTCTTTTATGTGGTCGTTCGACCACCCGTCAGACGAAAGGATAAAGGTTAATATTAGAAATGTTAAATTTATTTTGTAGCTTTTGTTTTAATGCTAATAATTCTTTTACTTATTCTGATTTGAAATAATAATACACTTTAGAAAAACTATGTAAATTTTTGATATTTTAAATGAAGGAATTTTCTTGTACCTATGTTGTGGAGTTTCTTTTTAAATAAGACACAAAAATGAGTTCCTGCATTATTTAAAGCAGAAAATTTAATATTCTGAATTTTAAAATGCCGAAAACCTTCTCCGACTTTTAACCCTCTTCTGGGTGTTATATCCGAGCTTTACTGTATATATATGATATGAATTCACTAGTATTATATAAACATATCGGTCTTAAGCAGTAGCCATACACTCGTTATCTAACACAACCGAGAAATCATACTTTTGCAATCGTGAAATCATGGTCAGAGTGGAAGATCAGGCCGAAATACATTGGTAGTTTTCCCGAAAATAACAACTGAAGCCAATAGATGCATCAATTATTTATTGGGTGATCATAAAATGCACCGACTCCACTAGCTATGATGTTATCCATAGTCAGGTCGTTGCTACATCGTAAATATAGACCGCTAGATGTTAAATGTTAGAACAACTTGACAAAAATACAAGATGCAAAGCTCTCCAGGAGACAGAGGATTTTGAAGCAAAACAGTAATCGTAAAATTCTGTCTCACCCAGCCATTGCAACAGGTTAAATACTAAAAAGAAAAGGCCACGAACTGTTACATCAAAGGAAAAAATCCATTCGAGTTAAATGGAAGGGGGAAGCGAGGGGAAGCCATGCTAGCGATTGGATAACTACGGAGCAAAGGGTGGGAAAAGCGTGATGCTTTTAGAGTGACTTAATAATTGACGCGTCAGTTTTATTGAGAAAAGTGAATGCTTGCAAGGAATTATGGAAAGTCGAACGAAAAGAACAAATTATATTAAATACATTAATAAAAGAATTTTTCTTAGAATAAAATGAAAGAAAGTAATTTAATGGATTTTTAAGAGTAAGCTACGGATGACATTAAGGTTTTTAGAATAATAAAAGAATACGCATTTAAAGCATGGGGAAAATATAAACGATAATACGAGAAAGTGCTTCACCTATTTCAAAAGCAAAGTATAATCCAATTTTTTCTCCTAGGTAGAAAAATAGAGGCTACTATCATGGTCAAAATAATTATAATTATGATAGTCGACGATGAGACAGAGGTAGCTATAATGAGCAAAGAAATTCCCTACCATCAAACAGGTATAGTGCACAGCGAGCTAAAGACTCGTCTAGCAAATTTGAAAAGAGATATGAAAATGATCTTAGAACTCATGATCATGATAATTACAAATCGGATTATAAGTCAAGAATTGCAGACATTATGATGGATACTATGGAAAACAAAGGTATAATGACGATAGGAACAATTCTCATCATGGATTTAAAGGAGCTTATACTGGAAGAGAGGCTTATTCCAATTCTTATAATTCTAGAGGCAATAGGTATACAGATTCTAAAGATAGAGATCAATATGCAGAAATAAATTACAGAAAACATATTTTGAATATACAAGAAGAAAATAGAAAACAATTTAACGAGAAGAGGAAAGAACTTAATGGATATAAATTAAATGATCTCGTGGCAATCGAAAGAACGCAGTACGGCACAGGTCTGAAGTTAAAGAAAAATTTCAATGGACCATATAACGGCACTAAAGTAAAGTCACGCGATCGTTATGAAGTAGAGAAAATTGGAGACCATGATGGTCCCAACAAGGTATCAACTGCTGCAGAATATATGAAGCAGTGAGGTAACGCATCTGCATAACGTGAGATATTTTTGTTTTATATTTATCTGTCTATTTGTCTAAATTTATGTGTCTATATTTTTATCAGAAGTAACTGACGAGGTCGACAGAAACGTCACGATGACCGAAAATGTGGAAGTAAAAGATAAGATTCAATGGTTAAATGAACGTGATATCTCAAGCGAGACTCGAAAAAGCGTGAACTCAAAATTGCGGAGCGAAATGTGGTTGTTCTGTAGATATTCAGCAATGGAGTTGGTTAATGATTGTTAACGCAAGACTCAGGGAAGCTTTTGCGAGTTCTACGATGTTATTTTGAATTTTAAGTTGTATGTTTCGTGATGTATTAAACCTTTTTATACCTATTCACAGTTTGAAGAGCATCAGTTTTGATTAAGCAATACATTACTCACGTTAAAACCCACATATATGTGTACATATTAATACAAATAACGTATTCCTATAAAAAAAATAAGAAAACACCTGTTCGAAAAGATACTCTGGATAAATCGATATAGATCATCACAACATCAATTACATTTTCTAGAAATAAATTGAAAATGTAAATGCATATATATAATAATTTTTTCAAAATTACTTATTTATCAAATTGAGTTTTATATATACTTAATTACAAGTGTGATAAAGACCACTGCATACACCTTAAAAAAATGTTTGTATTACACTATAACCTTATGGGCCACCATATGGGAAATCGGACACTTTTGAATTTAGACGGTTTGTGAAAAATGTATAGAAAAACCAGATGCATTTTTACGGAACTTCGGGATTATAAGGGCAATGGTTGATTTTCTTTTTTTCTGGAGGACTAACCACGAATTCAATAACAAAATAATATCATTCTATTATTCTATAACTCATTCTATAAAATAAAATGCTCGGAATAATCTGTAACTGACGTAATGACTTTTTAAAGAAAATTGTGTTATTTTATTTAAGAATAACTGTGCATGGAGGTGCGAAAGTTCTTTAAAAATTCAAGAAATATGTGCATTGTTTGTAGTATGCAGGGATTTTAACCAAATTTAACGCATTTTGAACTAAGTTTATTTCAGGAAACTTAACAATGTGCAGTAAATAAAATATATTTCAATTATAATTAAATTATACTAATTGTATCATCAAGTATAAGTATTTGTATGAAGTAATTTTTAACTGCGCATGTGTTAAAGACAACTAAACACTTTTTTCGTAATTCAACTTTACAGGGCAATTCATATGAAAAAAACCAACAGTCGAATAGTTTGAAAATTCAGAAAAATATCGTCAATATAGTGAGCTGAATTCCAGTTGCTTTCTGAAACTAGAGAGATAATAAAGGGGATTTCACACAAATTGCAATTTGTAATTTTAGCTTATTTTTATATTTTAGTGTTTTATTTCATCCGAAAAAGCAGCCCATTCCAAGAAAAAATAATTATCAAAATCGAAGCATGCATTGCAAAGCTACGAGTTGAAATTCATTACATACTATAACTCATTTGTTGGAAATCTTATAATGAAAAATTATAATGTTCGAAAAATTCCTTATCATACGTCTTTTTTACGAACACATCTGAATTTCAGTTCAGAACATCAGCGATATCGTTTTGAATGTTTACGATATTCGATTGACCCTTTTTTGTATAAATTCCCTTTATTTTTGACTACTAATTCAGGCAAAAAATTTTTCATAATATTTAGTGCATGCGCAGTTAAAAAATATTTCAGACAAATTATCATTTATTATTGAGAGTATTTATACGGGTGTCAATTGGCATATGTTAAGATTTTGTTTTATAGTTATTTAATACGTAATTTTCTAATTAAATAATCGCAAATGTTTTTTGATAGACTAATTTTCTGAATTTTGATTATCTTTGTTTAAAACTTATAAACAAAATAACCAAAAATCAAAATCTTAAAAGGTGTCATTCATCAGTAGAAATAGAGAATAATGTATTTTAGAATAGAGAATAATATATAGACACAGAAAATAATATATTTTATTAATATAGAAATAATACATTTCGATAATTTAAATACATTTTCATATATATTGTTATTAGGATGTTGTTCCTACTATAATTTCAAAATTTTCTGAAACTGGAATTAAATTTAGTTGATGAGCCCAAATGCTATAAATTAAAAAAAATCGTACAGAATATTCTTGAAATTTTCAAAGAAATTTCTCCATGGATATACATGGTATTCCTACAGAAATGAACAGAAATGTAACATATTGTCCGTATATTCTTCCGCTGAGGGTACAGATAATTTAGAGTATTTTATTTTTACTGGGTGATCTTAAATATATATGTATATATATATATATATATATATATATATATATCCAATAATCAAACCAAAAATTAGAAACCACGGAGCTGATCCAACGATAAATAAACTAAACCAAATGACAACGACAAAATAACTAAAAATAACTAACTTCAAAAACAACATACTTTAAAAACGGCAAACTTTAAAATCATTCCAACTAAAACCAGAAGAAATTGAATCAATGGAGACAGGCGGCATGCACTTGCGACATGCAACTGCGTGGTTAAAACCATTTTTTATGTGCACAACGCTCCCCCAACAAAATGTCAAGACCAAATGGAAAAAAACTAACAAAACGAATGAGCTGCCTAGACCCATCGAAAACCAACAACTGAACTTGAAACCTCAAACCACCGTGCACGCAATCCGTGAACAGTCAAAGCCACAGTTACTCCTCTCTTCGCATCCACATTACCTCTAAATCTCTGCGATAAGTCTTACACTTTACGAAATTTCGCAGCAGACTCTTCAAAAAGTGTCTGCTTCAAAAAGAGTCTACTGCGAGACTTCAAAAAGAGTCTGATATATATATATATATATATATATATATATATATATATATTGTGGAATTTGTTGTTCGTCCTGTAATTGACTCGGCGATTAAATATCCATTGAAGAACATGTGGTTAAACATTTATTTATATTATGTTCAGAAGAATTTGTGAAGCATATTCTAGATATTCGACAGATGTCTAAAATCTAAAGGGTTCAGTGGCTTTTGGTAATATTTATATATATATATATGTAATAATAAAAATTTTCCGCATTTATCTTAATTAAACTATTCCAAATTATTATAATATCTACTTTTTTACTTAGCTTTAATACTATCTAAAATATATTTTATCATTTTTCCGTGCTTAATATGCGTATTTTTTTATTATTCTAAAAACCTTAAATCCATTCGTCTAATCTTATAAAACCCATTAAATTACCTTTTTTTCATTTTATTCTGAAAATAAATTCTTTTTGTTTCGAATATTTTTAATAGCATTTGTTCTCTGATGTTCTATTTCACATAATTCCTTGCAAAGCCCGCCACCATTTGTTTACTTTATTAATCTGACTCCGAGACTAAATAGTTCATCATCGACGTCACGCGTACTTCCACTTTCCCCCGGAGCTAGGTTCTATTGTAAGCCTGCATCTCGTCGCGTCCTCCCGCTCTTCTTATGGGGTTGGTTCTTGTACTTGTAATGTAATCATACTCTTGCCATTTTCGGAATTATTTAACATGTTGCATTGGGTAGGACAGGTAGATTTTTACGAATACCGAGTTGATTAAGTAACCAATGTCATCTGGAAAGCTTTGTTTCCTACGTCTTCGTCCTGTTGTTCTAATACTTAACATCTAGTGTTTTACATTTTACGACGTAGCAACTGCCTGAAGATGGGTAGCATATTTCTAGTGGAATTTACTGCACTTTATGATCATCTCATAAATGTTTGATGGATCTAACGGCTTCTGTTATTTAGGGAGAATTCTAATGGACGTCGGCTTGGTCTTCCACTCTTATGAGTAATCATTCTTTAGGTTAATACAGAAGAATGTTTTTATGGAACATTCATGGCTTATATTCACGAGCAAGCATTATAACATTGAATGCAGATTGTTCATAATAGTTCAGTAATAAAGTTTTTACTGACCACCTCACTGTGAGGAAGGAGTTGAATCGAGCTATTAGAATATGAGTTGACTAGTGAAATTACTTCTGACAAATGTCCCCAAAAGTAAATTTCAAATTGGGATTCAAAAATATAATGTTCGTCTAAAAAAATTATTAACCCTTTAGTAGCAACTCAATCTTTAAGTCTATATAAATAAATGAAATATATCCCAATAATATTAAAATATTAAAAATATAAATGTAACGATAATAATAACAATAATAATAACAATAAAAATACAAACAATTATATTAACAAACCTATTTACAGCATACTTTATTGAAAGGTAAAGCAGACTTTATTATATGATATTTAATGCCTGTCATTGATGGAAATATATATGATATAGATGATATCATATATGATCTTTAATGCCTGTTCAGACATTTCTGTCTGAAATGCCAGAAAAATCTTTGATATATATAATGTGACTATATGATATATCTAATGTCATACAGTACTTTTGTTATGCTATTATTTACCATATGGCCATTATAAGATTTCTAAAACTCTAAAACTCTGAAAAATTCAGAAAATCAGAAAATCTGTGAATTGTAACTCTTCATTTAATAAAATTCTTAAAAGTAATCTCTATAATCTACACTTTCTTTCCTTCTCTCTCTCTCTCTTTTTTTGTCATGTTATATTTGTAGGATTTAGCTACAGGTTAGCTAATCATAGTCATGCACATATCACCTTAAGTGGGTCTAGAAAACTCTATGCTATATCATAGTTTTATGCTATGAGTACTCTAACTCAAATAATGTTCAAGGTCAATTTTCGTAGTATTGCATTTATCACAGTAATCAATAATATTTTTTATTCTAAATTTCTACTAAATATCGTATAATAATATTATAAATAATAATAATTATCAACAATATATTCAAAATCAACAATCTATAAATTTCAAAAATACCAAACAAATCATCTTAACATAATTCTTCAAGCATCTACTTAATATCTCATCCGTATGAGCGAATAATGCATAAATTTATGCTACAATACTAAATATGAAATAAGATAATAAAATAATATATTAAATTTAATAATATAGTTAAATAACTTAAAAATCATCAATACAAGTAAATAAAAAAAAGGGTAAGTAACATAAAAAATAGTTTCATATTGATGAGAAATAATTAATCACTTCGCTTTTTACGCAGTCGGGTTTTTTGATTTTTTAAATTTAATATATTTTTATTGATTGATAAGGATTTTCAATCTACAATTATAGTTTTAAATATTTTTTAAGTTTATAGACTAGGTTTAGATTCAAAATTAACTGCAAACTCTTAATAAAAATAACTAATTTATCCAATATAAACGAATTAATCCATGAAGAATTCCAATCAAATAAATTCTTCAGACGTCTCCCAAATCACATCCGTAATGTTGAAAAAAATTACTTTAAGATTTCATTGAAGAATTAATTACAGAGATTTAAATTATAAGAGGTTAAGATTAAGCTAGTGTTTTAACCTGAGTCCGCTGCTGCTGTTGTGATAATTGCTCGTGAGACAATTTTAAATAATTAGGAGGGTGATATAAGCGCAATTTTGAAACATGAATAATTTCGGTATCTTTAAATGGGGTTTTTCCATCAATTTCAAAGTTTACATCTGATATTTTTTAAAGGATTTGGTAAGGTTCTGAAAACTCTTGGAAAAGTTTTCTAGTATTTGGATAAAGAAACGCTTAATAAATAACTAGATCACCTACTTTAAATTTTGTCTCAGCATAATTTTGATCATAATATTTCTTACTTTGTAAGTGGAATTCATCAGTTCACGCTTTTGCAATTTTAAGGGCTTCTTTAACAGGGGGGGGGGGGTAATACGTTTTTTGAAGGGGGAATAATAGTGTAATTGGCCAAACAGTAAATAAGCAGGAGGAAATTTAGTTATTGAATAGGGGTATTATTGTATTCCTTTACGACTTCAGCAAGAAATTTAGTCCAAGGAATTTTAGAGGTAGAAGAGTTAACCTTACATTTTAGTCTAGTTACTGTCGTTTGATTGCCTCGCTCGCATTTACCATTCGTTTGTGTGTGGTCAGATGAGGTTAAACGCTACTTAATATTATGGTTCCACAAAAAAAAGTCCTTCCGGCCAGTGCCGGGAGGAAGAGGTAGCTTTCATATTCCTTATTTTAAAAAAGCCAACTTATATTATTCAAACACACGAAGCTCAATTTAGTGGAAACCGAATGTAGAAGATTCAATACCAATTTTTATCAATACTAAATCATTATGAATGAGAATTTCGCGAAATTAGTCAGCTTTATTGAAGCTGCTTTTAATTAAAGTAACTTATATTTGGCTGCCAAATTTGGCGATTTCTTAAAGTGCCTGCCATTTTAAGACAACATGATGGATGAGGCTAACCAGTGAACTTGGTCGAGACCTTAGTAATTGCTGTGCACATGCTCACTCACATCGGAATCGGTTGATATATACGAGTGCTGTCGCAGGCAAAATATCAGATTTTTCAAATTGTCACCCACGTTAGGAATTGAAACTACTATATCTGAGCCATTTTTTTAAGATAAAGGCAAACAAAAAATGCTCCTGAATCCTTATATCAAGGTCAAATACTTAAGAAAGAAACCTTTTTCAATTTCTAATTTTTTTGCACCTCACTTTAAATATAATTTTTTTTAATTTAATGGCCGCCATTTTGAAACAAGATGGCTGATGAAGCTGGCCAGCGAACTTGGTCGAGATATTGATGTATACTATCCACATGCCTTCTTCCATCGAAATAGGCGAATACGTGTGGTATCGCGTGACAAATACAAGATCGTTTCAAAGTGTTAGCCATGATAGAAATTCAAAGTGCTATAATTCAACCACTTTTTAAGATATAAACAAAAGAACAAATTTTCAGAAACAAAAACTGCTCCGAATCTTTGTATCAAGGCCAAACACATAAAAAAAATCTTTTTCATTTTCAAATTTTTTAATACCTCATTTTAAATTTTAAAATACATTTAAAAAAAATCGCAACCTTTTTGAAACAAGATGGCGAATGAAGCTGGCCAACGAACACGGTCGAGATATTGGTATGCACTATGTACAGACCAAGTAATATCCAAATCGGTTCATAAATACGCCTGTTATCGAAAGACAAAAATCAGGTCTTTTAAAATGTCAGCCACAATAGAAATTCAAAATATTATAACTCAGCCATTTTTTTAGATATAGACGAAACGAAACCTGTTCCGGAATCTTTGTATTAAGGTCAAACACATACGAAAAAATCTTTTTCATTTTCCAAATTTTTAGCACCTCATTTTAAATTTAAATTTTTTTTAAATGGCCGCCATTTTGAAACAAGATGGCGGATGAAGCTGGCCAACGAACTCGGTTGAGTTATTTGCATGTACTACGTACACACCAAGGTACATCCAAATCGGTTCATAAATACGTCTGTTATCACGTGGCAAAAATCAGGGCGTTTCAAAATGTCAGCCACGCTAGAAATTCAAAATGCTATAACTCAGCCATTTTTTAAGATATAAACGAAACAAAAACTGCTCCCGAATCTTTTTATCAAGGTCAAACACATAAAAAAAAAATATTTTTTCAATTTTCAATTTTTTGGTACCACATTTCCAATTTAAATTTTTCTTAAAATTTTAAATGGCCGCCATTTTTAAACAAAATGGCGGATGAAGCTGGCCAACGAACTCGATCGAAACATTGGTCTGTACTATGTATAAACGAAGTTACATCCAAATCGGTTCATAAATACGCCTTTTATGGCGTGACAAAATTCAGGACGTTTCAAAATTGCAGCTTCGCTAGAAATTCAAAATGCTATCACTCAGCCATTTTTTAAGATATAGACGAAACAAAAACTGCTACGGAGTCTTTGTATAAAGGTCAAATACATAAGAAAAAAATATTTTTCCATTTTAAATTTTTTGGTACCACATTTCAAATTTTAAATTTTTTTTTAAATTTTAAATGGCCGCCATTTTGAAACAAAATGGCGGATGAAGCTGGCCAACGAACTCGGTCGAGACATTGGTATGTACTATGTACACACTGAATTACATCCAAATCGGTTCATAAATACGAGAGTTACAGTGTGACATAGGTCAGATATATATATATATATATATATATATATATATAGATATATATATATATATATATATATATATATATATATCAATTTTGAACGGAGGGTGGTTTCGGGGTCTGGGGGTCATGATCGATGAAAATATACCAAAATTTTTTGAAATCGCTTTCCTCCGAACGGCTGCAATAGGTAGCTTTTTTGTAAAGAAAGCTACCTAAAATTGAACCTGGAAGAAGTAAAGGCGGCATTTCTGTTGCTTAAGATTTTTTGAGGATCCGAACATTAGAAATTTGATTAAAACAGAATAATTGTTGTGGGATTTGAATATTAAAAATTTGTTTTAAACAATTGGTACAGGTTTCAGTAGTGACACTCTTTGAGGAAAATGCCCACACATATCGTGTTGCATGATCTATGACTATATGAAGATATTTTTTAGTTGAATTATAGTAGTTGAATCCTCCACAGTATCAACAGAAAGACATTCAAAATGTTGATCTGTGGTAGGCATAGTTTGTAATAAGTCATTTTTTTTCTGTCTAGGCTTTTTGTTTCTCTGAAAAATATCGCAAAGCTTTACAAAGTTATATCTTGGGTCATATCAGGTCAATAATAATTAGAGGAGATTAAATTTAACATTTTTTTAATACCAGGGTGGCCAAATTTCTCATGAGCAATACCAAGCATATTTCTTCTTAAGGACATGGGGACAACTATTTTCCTAAATCCTTTCTTTCTAACAATTATAATTCCATTTTCATTGAGATGGTTTTTGTCACATACGTTATATTTCTCCTATATCTCTTTAATTTCCTGTACATCGAGAAGAAAAGTTAATGGTAGAAAAAAGCGCGAAACGGGGTTTCTTGACAGTTTTGACATTTGTGGCTCCCTTTCGTACACTATATTGTAATCAAACATGCTGAACTTCAACGACCACCTAAATAATTTGCCTCTCAAATGCTTGACAATTTTTAACAAAACAAGAGATGCATGATCAGTGTGAATGGTGAATTTTACACCATGCAACAAGTGATAAAATTTGTCTAATGTGTCAATGATGGCAAGACACTCTAACTCAGTTATAAAGTAATTCTGTTCATAACTTCTCAATCCTCTAGAGTAGTAAGCAGTTGGATGTAAAAACCCATTAATATCAGGTTTTTTAAGCACTGCAGCTACTGCCACCTATGAGGCATCAACAAACATATGCAGGGCTAATGCAGGGTCATAAATTCTTAAAACAGGTTTAATAATTAAGGCATCCTTTAATTTTTGAAAAGAATCTTGGCAATTTGAATTCTATTTCCATACAGTATTTTTCTTAAGTAATTTATTTAGGGGATGTCTGATTTTTGCATAATTATCAATAAATTTATGATAAACATTAATGGATCCCAAAAATCTTTGAAGTGCTTTTACATTAGAAGGAGGTTTTAATTTTTTTATGACATTAATATTAGCAGTAGCAGGAGTTCAGGTGCCATTTTTGATTTCATATCCCAAGAAATTAATTTTATTTTGAACAAAATTGCATTTTGATAGTTTAAGTTCAATATTTTCAAGTCTACATAATTCAAATATTTGGTTTAGATGTTGCAGGTGTTCTTCTAAGGAGGAGGAAAAACAATTATGTCATCAAAATAATAACAAGCAAAATTAATTTTATGTTTATTGAGAATTCTTCTAAGAGTTCTATTGAAAATTGGGGACCAGCTCTGACACCGAATGGAAGAACATTCCACTCAAAAAGGCCAAAATTGGTTGCAAAAGACTATTTTTCAGTATCTGCTGAGTAAATGGGAATGTGCCAGTAACCAGAAACTAAGTCCAAAGTGGAAAAATACTGAGCACGACTTAATTTATCAAGAATTCCATCTATACGTGGTAGAGGTTCAGCATCATTTTTCATTATTGCATTTAATTTATGGTAATCTACACACATTCTAGTTTTTTTACCCCCATCGCCTTTCATAACTTATGTGAAAGGGGCAGAATAAGGACTATAACTCTCTTTAATTAAACCATTAGCAAATAAAGATTGAACTTGGTCAGAAATTTCTTTTTCATCCCCGGCAGAAGTGCTATAAGGCCTCATATATATGGTTATGCTAAGAAGAGTTAAGAAAAACGCGCCGAGGCTCAATATTAATTTTTCCAACATCATATTTATTTTTGGAAAAGAATGTGTAAATAATCCCTTATATTATCCCTTAACATTTCATTTTTTTATAGCATTTATCTCCCCAAGTAATTTAGAATCATTAGCATTAATTTGATTAAAGGATTGAGGAGCTATGATACTTTCATAATCGGATTGCACTCTCTGGTAGTTTTCATGGACATTAATATGAAGTAACCTTAAACTATCATTGGATATGTTTGAGATCGAATTAATACAAGGTTTCCATGTAATATTTCACACTTATTACAATCTATAATCAAGTTAAACTTAGAACAAACTGGCAATCCTAGTATAGCATAATTTAAATCAGTTTTACATAACAGAAATTTAATACATTTTATCACATTACCTATTTTAAACAACAAATTACAAGATTGATTTATTTCAACAGTTTCTTTGACTAGGCCAATAATAATAGTTGGAATATTTATAACTTTAGCATTTAACAACTTAACAAACTTAAAAGGTAAAATTGATATTGTAGAACCAGAGTCGATTACACAAGATAAATCCTTGTTATTTTCATATCCATTAACAATTAAATTTCAAATATCATGACTAGGGTGTTGATGTTAACTAGGAGGAGGAACATAAGATTGCATAGGTTCAACATTAAAAATACAAGTCCTCTTTGAAAATTCTGGTTTGGGCGAACCCAATGTCTCGGAGCCTGGTTATTATGCTGGAAAGATCCATGACTTTGATAATTATTTCTAATATTATGGTTGTTTACATGAGAGGTGGGGATGACTAGTAGTTGCTTAGCCATTCTGTACCAATGTATGGAACTCTCTGGAGGGTAATCATATAATTCTGGTATGCTGGCTTCACGCCATCCGTCAAACCTTGGACTATGATGTCTTTACATAAATGAAGTTGTCTACCAATCTCAATCTTTTTTCTGGAATAACTCTCTAATTCATTTTTATCATTTAGCTTCATAGAAGCAAAATCAGAAAATCGGGAAACATTTATTTTAATAAATTTTTCAGAAAGGATTTCAACACTCTTACCAAAAGTAGTACATTCTGGACATTTATTAATGAAAATTTTTAAAGCTTTTCTCATCAAAAATCTAGATATATTTTGCATTTTCCTTTTTTCATCTTTTTTTAATCAGAAATGCATGCTTTATCAAAATGCGACATCCAGGCTTGTATATGCATCCCCGACATAGGGTCGAAGGAGATTATATTTACTTCACTTTCACTCATTTTTACACTAGAGCGTTTTACAGATCTATTTCTTAACGATATAAAATAGGGAGAACTCATTTACTTGAAAGTTAAAAAGAATAAAATTTAATTGTATAACATATTAAACACAGATAAAATAACTCTTAAACAAATGTAAATATACTGTTGAATGCAGGCGTTATTTATGTGTGAATGTGTGTTTTAATGTATATTGTAGTATGTGTGTTTATTATTATAAAATAGTTCATTGCTATCAATTTATAATAATAACAATATTGTAAAATATTAACTTAATCTTGCAACAATAATAAAACAGTATATAAATTTGATTTAGACATTATAACAAAAATAATAGAACGAACTTTAACTTACAGATATGAAAATCACGGCAATGTTGACCTATAACTTTATTATTTCAAAATAAAAAAAAGATTGATTTTTTTTTCTTTCTCGATCACTCACTTACACATTTCTCACTTATTATAGGTGTAAATTTGTGATGTCTCTGTCAAGTGTTCTAATATGCCACCGGGAGGCGATATTGGTTATTAGTCTCAATATAGTTGACGACACTTTCGCATATGAGATTATACATGCATATAATCAACGACAATTACACTGCGTAATTCCATTCAGTCAGAATTTCACTAGTTCTAACTATTATTAGATTTCCACAAGAACGTAAGATCCTGCACGGCTAATTGATACGTTTTCACCAGTATCATATAAACATATCTGTCTTAAGCAGCAGCCATGTACTCGTTATGTAAACTGAAACGAGAATTCAAAGTTTTGCAGTCGTAAACTCGTGGTTAAGTGTGGAAGATCAAGCCGACGCGACGTCTATTGGAATTCACCTGTAAATAATAACAGAAGCCGTTAGATCCATCAAACTTTTATTAGATGATCATAAAGTGCACCTAACTCTACAAGAAATATACTACCCATGTTCAGGAAGTTGCTACATCGTAAAATGTAAAAAAACTAGATGTTAAGTATTAGAACAACAGGAAGACGACGCGGGAAAAATAGCTCTCCAGGTGACATTGGTACTTAATCAACTCAATATTCGTAAAATTCTATCTCTCCTAGCCAGTGAAACATATAAAATACTTCCGAAAATGGCCAGCGTATGAATACACTACAAGTGCAAGAACCAACCCCGTAAGAAGAACGGGAGGACGCGACGAGAGGCAGGCTTATGATAGGACCTAGCTCCAGGGGAAAGGAGGAAGTACGCGTGACGTCGATGATGAACTATTTAGTTTCGGCGACTGATTAATAACGGAAACAAATGTTGGCGGGCTTTGCAAGGAATTATGGGAAATAGAACATCAGAGAACAAATGCTATTATAAACATTCGAAACAAAAATAATTTATTTTCAGAATAAAATGAAAAAAGTAATTTAATGGGTTTTATAAGATTAGACGAATGGATTTATGGTTTTTAGAATAATAAAAGAATACGCATTTAAATTATGGAAAAAAGATAAAAGATATTTAAAATAGTATTAAAGCTAAGTAAAAAAGGTAGATATTATAATAATTTGGAATAGTTAAATTAAGATAAAAGGGGGAAATTTTTATTATTACATATAGACTAAAAATCAAAATTATCAGTTAAGAATTGCAGTTTTTTTAGTAATATTTTACAATACAAATGACTACACCAAAGTCCAAACTGACCATTATGCATCAAATTTACACATAAATTCAGAAAAAATATATATAATTTTTTGATTCAATGATTAAGACTTAAGCAATTTCTTTCATCATGCGAAAGTCATTACTTCTTAGAGAGAGGATTTTGTTCAATCTGAGCATCTCAGGATAATCATTACAGAATAATTTAAAAAGGGTGTTTACTATACAAAAACCAATTATAATACACAGAATTCCTGTAAGATCAAGCTATTACCTCATACACTCAAACCGTACAGTGATATATGTGCGAACATACAGGCTCAATTTCAATTCAACATTAACAAAATTTGGAAAATACTATAATCTTCAACGGCACTGTGTTTGGTCGTCTCACCGACACTAAGAAATAGCCATGAGCAAATGTACTAGTTCATAAAATGAGTTACTGATTTTCATGAATTATCGAAATAGAACACGAATGGCGAAGCATAAATTGTTGAAGAACGACCAAATTTTCGAGGAATGGTGTATGGGTGAAGAATGGCGTCTTGGAGAAAAATGGCGAAGTTGACAAAGAAAGGCGTATTGGCAAAAAAATGATGAAATTAGTGAAGAATGGTGAATTGGGAAAATGGGAAAATTTGTAACAAATGGTGATTTTTTTTTTTTTTGAAGAACGGCGAATTCGAGAATTGGTGAAGTGGAAGAATTTTAAACCACTTACCAGTTTTTACCGAATTTCGCTCAGATCCTTAGAAATAATATTTTTCTTATTAGTCCAAATGACTTTCGGGTAGCATATCTTTCTCCAACAAGCCACTGTCTTTTACACGGTTTTCGCTGTTTATAATACGGAAACAGATAATTAAAAAAAATGAATCATTGTAGTATGTTTTGTTTTGTTCGAGCAAAGGGGGAAATTTTTTCTTCCCAATTGGGCAAGATTTTTTTGAATAAAATATGCTTTTTAGAAGTAATGCTCTCACTGATAAACAATTGAAATCGAAAAGACGTGTTTCTAAAACTGAAACAAGTTTAAAACCCAGATAAAAGCAGTTTTTGTAGGGATTACCGTGTACGCTTACGTTTATCTCTTGTTTAAAATTTGTCATACAAAAGAAGTTCTAAGAGTACTAAATTGGAATATTTAAAAAATGTATGATCTTTTCTTACATCAATCTTTGTAAAACATACTTTCCAGTTTGTTGTCCTTTAAAAAGCATTTTTACCGCTGTAAAAACGTAAAAATAATTTAATAAATCTAACTCATAAAGTACATTAGAATATATGCAGATATATATGCAGAATAATATATGCAGCTCTGTTTTCGGACACTGAAAATGGTCGAAATCGGAACACATTTTGTGTAACAATATTCTAGTATTCAATAAATTGACGAAATATTTTTTGTATCTAAATAAGCCTTTTATACCATTTTCTGTGAGACATGCTAATGTATTAATATCTTATGAGAGTGGCGTGTCCAGTCTTATGTAAATATGGTTCATGTCGATCTTACCTAAAAAGAAAGTTTTATGTTAAACAATTACTATGAGGGAAAACGTTTAGTATTAACTAATTTTTATATCACATATTTCTAACCAATTAAAATCTATAAAATGTCACAATTTTTAGCAAAATATTTATTGAAATAATGCTTTGTAAAACATGTCGATAATGACAGCTTTTAGACAATTAACAGTTTTTTCTTATAGCAGTAACTAAGTATAATTTTTTTTAATTTCTAGAATAATTGTTACTTCAAATGATATAGCATGAATTAATTGATATTAATGAAAAACTAGAGAAAATATTACATTTTTTCTTCAAATTAAACAGCTTTATTTAACAATGTAAGTAAAACAAATGCCTTTAGTTTAAGGTATTTAAAAGTTTAATAGCGAATAAAAAATGTATAAAAGTATCCTTTTAAAGAAAAACTCTTTAATAAAAATATTATTTGACAAACAAATCATACTTATAGCATTAAAAAACTACTTTACCTAAGGCTATTAAAATACTACAAATATAAATACAGTTCATTTTCTCTTTTTATGAATTTGTTCATTTTTTTACGAATAAAGATTATTGACTGAATGGACGCTTTTAAGTACATGTATTTTCTTAATGAATGAATAATATTCATCAGCAAAAGTTTTCTTTTAATTTTGAACTATTATACGTCAAAGAAAAGCAATTAACTTACGTGAGCTTTTGCGGTGACTAAAAAAAATCAAATTAAATAAGTAAATAAATAAAGCAAAACCTTCTAAAAAGTGTCATTTGAGATCGACTAAAATAGTATTAAAACTAATAAGGTAATTTAATATTTAAAACTTTATGACAAGAACTTCGAAAATTAATGAAAAACAATTAAATTTTGTTACTTTATTTATAAACCAAGTACGTTCTCGGTTCATATTTAAATTATTCTAGAACAAAGTTTCCATTAAGGCTATTTTTTGTAATGTTGAAAAAAGACAAAACATTGTTGTGTGAAAAATATAAAAAAGAATTATACGTAAAAAATACGTAATTCATCCGTAAATAAAGTGTTTTTTAAGGTTCAATAAATGTTTTAATTTGTAATTATTGTATGTTTCGTTATTTTATTTGGAATATATTCTGAAGGAAACCGAAATCATTATATTAGGACTAGGGGATCATACCCGGGCTTCCCGGGTTACAGACTATAGTAGGTGAAAACATTTTTTTAAATTGAAATCTAATAACTTTTATATGCAATAAACTTTTTAGATTACCCACTTACATTAAAAAAGCATTTTTTCTTATGAAAAATACGAATTATACAATCAAATAAATTTTTGAAATTTATCAAAAGCGATATATTCCTATAGCTGCATGCTAAGAGATATTTTACCAAGATTTTGCTGCTTACGGCATTCTTTTATATTCTGAAAATTTCAGATCTTATGCATGTCTGTTAAATTTGTGTTTTATTTATATTATTTTATTTATTTATTCATAGGGAAGTTTTTTTAAAATGGATATTAACAGTAAGAAAATGACGAACTCTTTATTTGGTTTTAAGGGCAAACGGATTAATCTTTCGTAATCGAGCGATATAGATAAATTAAAAAATATTTCATGCTTTAAAATTGTTTTTAAAACCATAGACAATCAGTAAACTGAGATGATCTTTGGAAACAAATTTCATTTTAAAGAAAAAAAAATTCCTATTTGATGATCTAAAATTTTAAATTGTACGATTACAAATATGTTAGATTTGTGCTTTTTTAATATTATTCTTTTATTTGTTTATAAAAGAAGTATTAATTTCGTTAATTTGTCTTTCACAAATATGTTAGATTGGTCTTTTTTTTAATATTATTCTTTTATTTTTTTTTATAACGGAAGTATTAATTTTGTTATGCAAAAATAGTCAGAAACAAATGCTGAACAATGTTTGTTGCTTTATGCGCAAAATGTTTATTATTATTATGTATTGAAACCGGCACGTGATAAGATAAATTTTAAAAAAAGCATGCTTAAAAATTATTTTTAAAAACATAATACATCAGTCAATTAAGATAGAGTTTTTAAACAAATTGCATTTGAAAGTATATTTTTTCCTTATGCGACGAAAATTGAAAATGTACGATGGTCAGAAGATTAAAAAATTGCAGTATCAAAAATTTCAAGACCGAAATTTGATCGTGAAGTTTTTCTATTTTCAAAATGACGTCAGCATTACGCACAGATACGTTTGACCTTTATAATATAGATACGTAATTAGTAAGATATAATAAAGATCAGTTATTAGGATGTGGTTATCAATTGAGGATCTTATGCCCGGTGTTCCGGAGTGAAAAGCAACAATTTTCAGCTTTTCAAAATTTGTATACGCACTTCTCATATCCATATTCCTCATTAAAAATATATATATATATATATATATCATTTTAAAATCATTTTAACTTAAAACTTGAAGTCATGATTGTCAGCAACATCTTTTATGTGAACAGACGCAGTCTTTACTTGAGATTCGAATCTCAATTCCGGACAGTAAAAATTTCCGTAATTTATGTTTTTTAGACGCATTTGTGTTAAAATGTTTATTTTTATCTAAGAAAATGATTGTTTTCTTTTAAATATGACTTCATTTTCACTTAAATAATCATTTCGCCTAGTGTCTGAAATTTAGTATCAGTACACATGCAGAAGAAAAAATAATATAGAAAATTTATGAGAAAAAATGCATGTTTTCAAAAGCAGTATGTCATATTCCGTTATTATTGCCCTAATACAATTTATTATGCTCATAATGGAATTTTGCGCCACTAAACCCTATACAACAATTTTTATCAACAATTTTTAGTTTTTATCAGAAAATGGCATGAATAAAGATAAATAAACTTCATTATTTCTCTCTTGTCTGCAGTAATGAAAGATATTTAATTTTCATCATTTTGAATAAATTTCATAAAATGCTTTTAAATTCAAAATAGAAAAGTGGAAATATAAAAAAAAAGATAATGCGATCACTTCTACAAATGAACATATTTCAGTTAAAATATAGATATATATATTAGTAAAATTTTTTCAGCTGAAAGATCTGGGCAGATAACTAAAAAACACACTTGTGTTTTAAATATATAGATTATAGTATAAAATTATGAAAAATTAAATTAAGCAAATTATGTTATTTCGATAAAATTACAGTAACATATTTAAAGGATAGCAATAAAATTTTAATAGTAGAGATAATTTTGGACAAAAACCTGGGGAACTAGATGTCATTTTAAACCTCGAATTATTTGTTTGCTTGTCTAACTCGGCGAAGCAAATCCATACAGGCGAGGATCATCAATTTCTGTAATATAGATCGCTATTATTTGCATGTCACCTCTCTTTTATAAAGACACTCTAAATTTTTGTAAAACATTGCGTTTTATCAGTGTGTGATTTCGATTACATTATTTAAAAAGTTTAACATTTTCACCTGTGATCCTGTGAAGAATTTCAAAGCAGCTGGGCAGTGAAAATAACGCACTCCTACAAACCATAATTCAGTTTTAAGAATTAAAATACATGCTTTTTTTTTAAATGACATCATTCGCATCCGCTAAAGCAATCCACTTTTACAATCCGGCCAACTTCGTCTATAGAAATATATGCATATGACGTCATTATCGCGGAATAACAAACAATATTCTTGCCATAGCCCGTATTTTAATTTCAACTTTTATTTCAGGTTTTATGAGATAATGGCAACAAAAAGATACAGTAATCTCCTATTTTTGACTATTTACCCTTTACTTTCAATAGAAATGGGTACTTTTTTTGTCACGATTAGAAAAATGGTGTTAAAAATTATAAAAAAATTAATATCTCAAAAATAAATTGAGATACAACTTTCAAACAAATTGCATTTAAAGAAGCATTTTTTTCTCCTACGACAGTGTAAAAATTAAAAATGTGCGACGTTTAGAAGTTTAAAAATTTGCAGTAGAGAAAATTGCAAAACCGAAATTTTATTTCAAATTTCAAAGTGTTGCCATTCGCAAAATGACGTATGCGTTACGCACATATATATTTGTCCTTTATAATATAGATACTATTTTCTTTGTTCTTTAAAATAAAAATTTAAAATAAAAATTATGTCAATTTGTATAATTTGGCGAGTGGTTTGGCGATTTATATAATTTGGCGAAATGGGTAGATGGAATAACTAAGTAGTACCGCATTTTTTAATTATTTTTTATTATTTTTTATTTTTAAAGAAAATAACCAAAAAAATAATTAACTATAGACCAAAACAATGTATGTAATTAAAAAAAGAAAAGAAAGTAAATAAACACTTATTATTAAATAAACAACAATAGCCGGGTTACCATGTCAACCAAAATAATGCCATTTTGGCGCCAATTAGGTACCCCGGTGCGTATATGACATTTGTGCCTAATATTTTTCTTTTCATTTCGTTTAAAAAAATAAAGAAGTGAAAGCCATTTATTTTAAATGTTTCCGTTTGTATTAAATAAAATGATAATGAAATACAAATTGAATTATGAATAAAAGTAACATGATACATTTCTTAGCATACATTTAAGGGACGCCAAACTTCTCGCCAAATTAGCTTAAAATAGTAACCTTTTCTAAAATCTGAAAAAAAATATCTGTTTGATTATAATTTGAGTTGCCATCATTAGAAAAATGTATATAAAATTAGAAAAAAATTAATATTTCGAAAACTAATTCCAGTTTAAATACCAGTTTTGAAATCTGCGGATCAATATTGATTTTTGGTGTTAATTTTATCGCAAAATATTCCATATTTTAGGAAAAATCGCCGTGAAAATTAATCAGTTGTTTAATCAGTCGATTCATACTTCTGTTTCATACTTCCGTTTCATAAATTCGTTTCAATAGGATTTTATATATATATAGGGTAGACATCATTAAATCACATGTTACGTGTGGCTATTAATTTGTACTGTAGCTACAATTATTAGAATTGAAAGTTCGTTACTTGGTTAACGATGGTATTTGAATAGTCAAATATTTGGGTACAATATCTGCGATGCGCATCATTCTCGTTTTACTTTCTAATTTTGAAACACGCAAGCAAACGTTCGCTATCAAAGCATTGTCGTTGAAGGAAAGGAGCAGAATCTACCGTATTAAAATTCGTGCGAATATCTATGTAACCTCAAAAACTTGGAAACCACAGCGCGCAGGGCTAAGAAATTGGCACACGGGTTGCTGGTAGAGGGCCCATGAAGGATTGGGGGAAAATGTAAATTTTAAATAGATTTTTTTATATTTTTCACGAATTTTTGCCTTTTTTTATGTTAAACTGGTAATTGCGCAAGCTCTAACCAGTTCTAAATGTTTACTGCAATGTGAGATATACGTATTACGTACGCCACGCTGCAGTACTAACAAGCCGTAGCGGGTATTTTACGATAATTATTTTATCTCGCATGCAAATAATTAGGGATTATTTAACTGTATTTAATTATTACCTTTTTAAAAAATAAAGAAAAACATTTAATCACACACATCGACAAAAACTTTTATTCTATTTGTTCCCTTATTCCAAAGATATCATTTTATCATCTGATGCAATAGCAACATAAATTTCATTTTTAAAAAAGTCATAGTAGTAGAGCAATATTTTTCTAAATTAAATAGTTTTTGAACAATTCAACACTTTAACAGGGGTATTCTTATTTCTTATTTAGAAATTTTAAAGTTGTTTGTTGCTATTGAGTTTTTATGCTAATTTTCGTTTCATATTGGGTTATTATATCTATTTGGTGTTGAATTTTTTCCGTTCTACTACTTTTTACTTTTATTTTTAATTTCGGTTCTAGAATTAAATTCATGAACTCCCGTGCGTAGGACGGGTTAAACAGCTAGTATAAACTATAAATTTTGTTTCAAATTGGGAAAAAGCGCTAGCGAAACACGTGAAATGTTGCAGCAAGAGTGTAGGATGCTGACGGTCTATCACGTTCTCGCATTTTTGAATGGTTTCGACGATTTATGGATATTGATAACATAAAAGAAATCCTGACGTCCGAAATAAACAGGATTCCCAAAGATGACTTTGTAAGCTGTTTTAAACAATCGTACAACCGCGCGCAAAAGTGTATTACGTTAAACGGAACTTACTTTGAAACATATTGAACAGTTATGTACTCTACATATATATTTCCGAAGTTATTTTATCAATCCTGGAAATTATACCTTGTAATTGTTAACATATTGATGTACAAAAATATATTTAACTATATTTCAGACAGTTTAGTCGCTATGTAAATAATGCTGTATTTTTTTACATTAAAATACATTTTAAATAAACTAAATAAACAAATGAATTTGAACTAAATTGTTAGTATTAGAAATATTCAGAATATTTTGTTATTTTATCTTTTATTTTTAAAGTATTAGAAAAGAAATAAATCTAAGATAATAAGTTTCTACTATAATCTAGTTAATAACAAAATAAATAATCTTAAATAAATTAAATTCAAAATTAGATTATTAAGCACTTGGTTAGTTTTCCTTATTTCGAATGCTTCTTTAATCCTTTACAACTTCCTGTGTAACGGAATGACAGAATGACATCACAATACATAAATTGCGTTTCAGTCTGTATTAGCTTCCGAAGGTGGGAGCTACATAACTTACATTATGGAAATATATTGACGTAAAAGAATAGGAAAGGATAATAAAAACGAATATTATTGTTAAGGATTAACAAGCACGAGCATATGGATAACGGGGAAACTATTAGTACAGTACCAATTAAATCTCAGAATAGGTTAATCTGGCATAACCTGCTGCGTCAAAATACATTTCGAATTTCTACAAATTATTAGTAGCATTTTCATTAATTTATCATCATAATTTATATTTTTATGTGACGAATAGATAACAGGGAAGTTCAATATTATAGGAAAATATAACACAATAATGCCCTCGCAATTTTAATTTGGTATGGAATTTGTTTTCAATACACGTGCTTGTATAATGCTTGTACTGCTATATATGGAAAAGAAATAAATATGATATTAAATAGGTATTTCAATATTTAAAATTATTATTTCTGTAGAAATAAAAGAAGTAAGCACATTCATTTTTTATATAACATATATAATTAAATATATAATTTAACATAGATATTATCTAAAATAACATTAAACTTTTGTATTGGATAATTTCGGCCCCATTATGAAATGTCCCATCAGTCACAATGCGATTTCACGATGAATTTAGACTTCAATAATTTATATATGACTAACATAAAATAATGATTGCAAAAGAATAGCATTGTTTAAAAGCTTCATAATCATACGTACATTTGTCAAAATCAGAGTTAATATTTTATGAAAGTAACTATTTACTAAGCAAGAAAAATTCACCGGTAGGTTTCGAAAAGTTTTGCCTTTTATTTTGTAACCAGCTAATTGAATTGTTTTCAAACATATGTTTTTGCGTAATCCTGGTACTGCTATCTTGATTGAAGCCAAAACATTTAAATGATTTCTTTTATGATAAACGCCACTTATCTTGTTATCTATCATGTCATGTTATCTATTAATCATGTTATCTATTAATCACTTGTTTTACTGAATTCTTTTTCACATCTGACAATATAACTTATCTACGCTGTTAAAAATTTCGTGCTACTTTTAACCAAAATTTGGTGCTGAGCATCTATCACCAGCTGCCAACATAGGATGGTTCAACCGAAGCTCCAAATCTTGGAACAAGATTTCACCATCTTATTCGAAAAAATGGAACTATGGTTCAACCGAAGTTCCAAATCTTGGAACGAGACCACTTTCGGTTCAAAATAGCACAAACATTTTAACAGCGTATTGTCAGCTAGAAACCGGTATTTTTCTGAAGAATCAAACGATTTCTATTGTGGCACATAGTATTTCTGTTTTAATATTTACATCAAACAAAACAAATATATCGTAACAAGAATTTGCAAATCCAAACTTCCTGTTGCTTATGTTCTTCCTGTGTTAACAACAAATAATAATTTCACTAACTAATTGTAGAAACAAATTATCTAATTATGCATGAACATATTAACAGAAAAATGTTCGTTTACAAAAATTTTTCCCATCTAAAACTATAACTTATCTATTTTCTGATAAGAATTAAAAATTTTCTGACAAATCAAACGATTTCTTTGCTGGAACATTGTTCTTCTGTTTTAATATTCACATAAAAGAAAATAAATAGATCGTCATAAGAATTTGCAAAAGCGAGGTCCCTATTATTTATTTACTCTCGGTGTTAGTTACAAACAATGATTTCACTAACTAATTGTAGAAACAAATTATCATATTATATTTCAACGTATTTACTTTCAAAGCAACCCGCAATAATTATTTTGAACTTCCCATTTTTCACAGCATAAAATATACATAAACACAGACGCATTATTATAAACATACATATATCACATGGAATATTATCCGTTAAAATTTATTGCACTGCCTAGAAATAAAAGCTTTGTTAAATCATCTCTGCTCATTAGGAGAAAACAATTCACGAGATTTAGATCTCATTAAAAACAAGATTCCTTTGACTTAACATAGTTCTAGGTATTAAATAGCGAAATAAATTAATACGAAAATGAATTATGATTTGCTTTTCCTTTTAATTTATATGACTTAAAATTTTATAAATTAATCGTAGAACTACCGGAAATTTTACTCAACTTTTATTAAAATATTCCTCAGCAGAATTTTTAAGTAAAACTATTTCACTTATTTTTTAAAAAAAAGCAATACTGACCAAAAATACTATAGAGCCCCCCAAATTTTAGACTGAAATTCTTTAGCTTAATGAATACGTGATATGAAGTACAACACGATAATGGAAATTGTGTACTACAGAATATCGTCTTAAACAAAAAAAAAAAAAAAAAAAAAAAAAAAAAAATGCATACTCTTGACAAAGAAATACGTAAAAATTATTCCTGATAAGACGGAAATCTGCTTAAAACGAATTTTTTCAAGCGTCATGCGATGCGATTATGACAAGTTTTATTATATAAACTAATCATACAGTTTGATTAACAATATTTCTAGTTTTCTATCATTTTAGTCATTATATTAGCATAGTAAATAGGTTTAAAACACATAAAAACTATACACTCTAGCTAAAAAGCTTTAAAGAAGTCAACAGTGCACTTATTAAGTTTAATTTTATCAATAATTTTAATTCCAGTTAAATTTCAGTGTTGTGAGCAATAACACATTTTTTATAAAAGTAGGTCCTGTCAGATATCGGTTTTCCTAGCTGAAAATAATGCTCACATGCAATTGAAACTCATTTACTTGTTTCTTGTAATTTTGTAATAAAATTTTATAATTGGACTCAAAGTTAAAGCTGTCGCAAGTTTAAAATTTTTTAATTGTTTAAATTTCCCTTTTTATGAACGCCACGAAATTATCACATTTTAAAAAATGGAATAAAATATTAAAAAACTGCTCTTACTGATTGAGCTATGTGAGTTCGTTTAAGTAACGGACTATAATCTTAAATAATCTAAAGATATATTTAGAGAGGTATTCGTTAATATATATATATATATATATATATTATTAAGAATATATAATTAAAAATATCTAATCTAAAAACTAAAAAACATACCATGTTACAAATATAAAGGAATAATACAGATAAATATATTCGTAAAAGACTGCGATTTTTAAAAGATTTTACAGAGAGAGTCTTGCAGTTAAGGTTAACAACTTTCAATCTTGTGATATATTTTTCTCATTTGTGAAACGAAATGCTATAAATCGCATTAGCACCTACCCTGCAAAATAATATTTTCAGTAATAAGCATATTTTTATTTTCGTCGAGAAAGAAAAAAATTATTTAATGACTAGTTTACTTTCACATTAGAATTACATAATACTTTTTATAAAAGCTGAACTTTTCCATAGCATAACATAATGCTGCAAGAGGCCTACACTGCGAATATTTTTTTTAATTTAAGGTGTGTCGCATAATACTAAAGATTAGAAGCGTCATAATACTAAAGATTAGAAGCGTGAGCGTAAAATATTTAAACAGTTACGTTTCGAAAAGAATTTAAAATAAAATGACATAAGTTATGTAATTTTCAGTGAAATTTATATTGAAGCACGAGTGTTTCTCACTTTATGCGGTTTATTTAATTGAGTTTTCAGTTAAGATTATTTTCCAGGCACTCCTTTATAACAATACAATGAAAATGTAGGTTCATGTATGCGAAGCGTACAGGTCATCAACATAGTGAATGTTCTCCTTATAGTGATTGCCTTATAAAAAAGTATGAACTCAAACCGTGGGTCTGCAATATTTATGGAAGTAGCGCCCAAAAACTGGGACGTTTTAAAATCTACCAGGCCAGCATTAATTAAAATCAGAAGTTGTATTATTAGTTTAGCATAGGAAATGAACCAATAACGGGCTTGGGTCCAAATAAGTGGTACTTGCTCTTAGTGGCGGAAGAAGGTTGTGGGAATGACTCCAGATGGAACAGTAAGGAGTGTGCGAAGAGTGGTGAGCAGATGGCTTTGGTTCTTGACCCTCATGGGTTGGTTGGAACTGTTTTGATCGCAAAATCAGGAGCCCAAAAAGTTTCAATGGATATGAAATCCAATTTAGCCTTTCCTCAGTCCTTCGGTAAAGCAAGTGGCTTCGATTTCGTTCAAAGTAAATATTCAGATATTCATGCAAAGAACCTCTTTCGATCGAATTGTTTGTTTGTAAGGACTGCTCCGACCATCAACGACCATGAATTACTGGGTGGATTAAAAACGGGCTACTATACCGATGACAGTTACAATGACGATTTTCCGATTCCTCTTTGGGATAAATCTTGTGACGAGAATGCAGCACTCATTTTCTGCGATGGACTCTATTCATATGATATTAGAGGGACGTTTTGAGTCACTGAAATAATTGTAGGTACACTACGAATGTTATGAAATTGTAAAAGAGATATACATATATATCTGTGACGTGCTAGGACAAAAAAAAAACCCACCTTTTTTCACATAATGTTTAATAGGTTTTTGAATAAAATTTTGCATTTTTTGTTTTCTTAAGAGATAAATTACTAAGTAGCCTGTATTTATACTCACTTTAAAAACAGCCAGTTTTACTTCTTTTGTAATAAAATAGTTTTGGAAAACTAAGCCTGGTTATTAGCATTTTGAACCCTGATATCCCCTCCAGTACTGCTTTTAGAAGTAAGTAAAACCAAAATTATTCATTTTGATGAAGGACTGTAGATGCCAAAATAAAAGTGGTAGCCCGTTAAGAATTTTGGATCATTTCCTTGATTGTCCTGATCGGAAATACAGCTTTATCTACTGCGAAAGAAAATATCGTTACTGTAATTTGGGAATAACATGTTGTACGTAATAATTGTAGCACACTTAAATAGATTTCTACACTGCATTTGTTTTACAATATAAGGACAATCGGTGTGCAGCCATGTTAATGTAGTATATATTTCCTCCTAAACTAACGATGAGCTGGAAAATGTTGTGCTTCCAATAAATAATTTTAAATAAAGCGTAGTCAATTATATAAACTGACAGTTCACAGTTATTCTTTCAAAAGTTTTGAAACAATCATTAAAAAAACATGCATTTCTAAAGCAATGTTGTTAAAATATATACATAAAAGCAGAAACAGCTCACTTCAGATTAAACAGAGATGTCTGTAATTTAAATTGTAATATACAGGGTGTTGCCGCATTAGACCGACAAATTCAGAAGAGTGATAGTAGGTATTACGAGTATGAATAATTGTCATAGGACATGGAGTAGCAAACCACTTATTTAGTCACAAATACAAGGTGTTTCATCCTAACTAAACATAGGTTGACGGTAGTAATTTTGAAAAAATAAAAATGGAGCGATATGTACCTTATTTTGTGTAAAATGTTATAACCTCACGAAATCGTCTAGAAAAACAGGATGCTCAAGCAATCGATGATACCCTATGAACTGCAATCGTAGTTAAAAATGTGGAGCGACACGTTCATACTGCTAGATAGTATAATGGAAACTTCTAGTACTTTTTTTATATTATCATATTAACAAAGAGTTCGTAAGCGTTCGTACTATAAGTAGTTTTATAAATATTTTTTGCGCCGCATATTATACTGAATGTGTGTTTTAGTGCATTTCATTAGCGCATATCAATTTCATTCTATTCGTAACGCTGTGACATCATTAAAATGCACTTGAAATCATTTTTACATTGACCATATTTATAACGAAAAATTTTGACTACCCCTGTAATTAAACTATACATTCGATTTTCATAAAATTTGAAATGACTCGACAAAATTTTGCAGCAATTATATATTTAAAATTTCAGACCATTCGGTTGGGTAGTTTTTGCTCTGTTATATGCGGAAGGACGGACAGACGTGCTGAACAACTCGAACCCGGGCCATCAGTATAGCGCACTGACATTCTACCGACTAAACCACATGGAACGATACCCATCCTGGAAAATTTCTCACTATTAAACGTTGGCAAGTCCACAAACGCAGCACAAGATGGAATATTTATCGTGAGCCACCGACATGGGGCAAACACGAAACTTAATTAAATCCAGCATCTATTGAAACTATATTAATACTTGGAAATTTTCCGAGAGAGAACAATTCGCCTTGCATACAATATTTCAAATGAAAATGAAATTTCAAATTAATTGCTTAAAAGGCAATTTTATTTTGAAATTTTGTATACAAGGCGAATGTTTCTCCCTGGAAAACTTTCCAAGTATTAATATATTTTCTATCGATGTCTGGATTTAATTATGTTTCGTGTTTGCTCCATGTCGGTGGCTCACGATAAAAATTTCCATGTTGTGCTACGTTTCTAGTCTTGCCAACATGTAATAGTGAGAAAATTTCCAGGCTAGGTGTCGTTCCATGTGTTCAGTCGGTAGAATGTCAGTGCGCTATACTGATGGCTCGGGTTGGAGTCCCAGCATGGAATCTTTTTCACTATGTTGGCCTTTAAAAAACATTTGAAACGATTTTTACCTATAGGCCGTAATGCAACGGAATAATTTTGGCTGTCCCTGTAAATGAACTAAACATTCTACAAACTTCATTACAAGTAGGTACCGTGCTATGGTAAACTTCAATAACATCCAAAAATTTCCAGGCAATCTGAGTATATTTACGAGAGTTAGAGCGCGCACAGACGGCTAGAAGGACAGACGGAGAGACAAACCGAAGTCATAATCACTTTTCAACTTTGTTGGAAAGTGTTAAAAAAATATAAAAGTAAAATAAATGGCTGCATATGAACTGATTTTATTGTTTGAAAATATTTTAATGTAAAAAGTAGTTATTAAATCTATTTTTAAAAATATTCAGTCCTATATTATGTATCCTGTATTATATGAACTTTAAAAAAATATATACGAAAGCAGTTTAATCTATAACTTCCTACAGACATGAAAAACACTTTATTTTAGTGCTTAAATATCATATTTTACTTTTTAGTGCCAATAATTACGTGTATCATAAACGTAGAAAATGAGTTTATAATAGAAGAAAATTTAATAACCGATTCAGAATATCTATAATTAAATGTTTGATTAAAATTACAAACAGAAAAAAAATGATACATAAAATTTAAAAAATATATATATATACAAATTTGAAAAACACTAAAAATAATAATTAGTATTTATAGTTGTACTATTAAACAACAACAAACTACAACAGATTAATTAAATGCATTATTAGATTTAACAATATCTCAAATGCTTTCCATATATTATAAGGAATTCCTATTATTTTATAATTTTGACAAATATGAAATCTGAAAACATTGGTATGAAGATTTAGGATTTTAAAAAATAATTTAAAATATTATTAGCACTAAAGAAAAATCTTGCAAAAGTTTCAGTACTGTAATGTGTAAAAATACATTTTCCCAGTATAATGGTAATTTCTAATCTGAAACAAATTCGTAATATCATAATAATCGAATATCTGTATAATCTATAAGTGTTAGTAATCAGAAAACAATTCCAGATCAGTTTCTTATTAATACGAGTTGGAACCCGTCGAAATTCGACGAACTAAAATGTTAGAAAGAAACTGTCAGATCGAATTTATAAGAAAACTACAAAAATAATTACAATAAAAAATCATCTTACATTGTTTGTCTAAATCTTAAAACAAATATTCTTTTTAACCTAAAATTACCAAAATATTATTTCCACAATCTTCAATACTTATATTATTGAAAAATTAAACGGTATTAGAATACGTAATCAAGATGAGTAATTATGATGAAGTTATAGATTGAGGCTCTTATGTTTGTTTTTACGGTATAAAAAATCAGTAAAAAGGATTTCTCTTTGTCACATCATAAAATTTTCCCCCATAAAATCTAAACTGTACTTTATTTTCACATTCTTATAATTTACATAAGCACCACTCAAATTCACAATTTGAAAGTATTTTAACGAACAATAGATTATTAATGAATGTATTTCCAAACTTAAATTCACGTTTGTCCGATACAACATTTCATGCAAACATTCGCACAAACTGTAACTTCTAATCTCAGTACCCGCGAAAAAAAAAAAAAAAAAAAAAAAAAAAATCAGAAATTTGCCTTTAGTTGTCATAGTATTGTCCATTCAGTATTGGTCAAATATTTAGTTTTATCAACAAAAAATTAAAAATAAAAAAATGATCGTATTGTTTTAAATATGGCATCATTTTTTATCACTGAATCACTTTGCCTAGCGTCTCAAACTCGGTATCAGTGTAATGTAAAAATACTGAAATGTAACTGATTTATGAAGAAAAGTGCATGTTTTTGTCTGACGTCATTTTCTGTTCAAAAATTATAAAAAAGTTATTTTTATTTGTAATGTGAAAACGGCATCAACAAAGATATATTCAATAAAAATAATAAACCATGACTAATTTATCTTTACTTTCAATATGAATGGAGTAATTCAGTTGCCACGATTACAAAATTTGTATTAAAAACTACAAAAAAAATAATATCTCAAAATAAATTGAGATACAGCTTTCAAACAAATTGTATTTAAAAGAACATTTTTTCCCTGTACGAAGGTATAAAAATGGAAAACGTGCGATGTACAGAAGTTTAAAAATTTGCAATAGCGACAATTGCAAAACCGAAATTTCATTTCAAATTTCATAGTGTTGCCATTCGCAAAATGACGTATGCGTTACGCACAGATATGTTTGTCCTTTATAATATAGATAACATAAAACTATTTAACTCATAATATATAAATCAGGAATAAAAGATTTAAATTAAATAGACTTAAATTTATGTTTCATTAATAGTATCCATGTATCCTAAAATGACAGACGTCATTCTGTTATCTGAAAGTGTTGTAGAAGTGGTGATGTTCTAAACAGTGAATTAACTTACCCCATCTTCTCTTATTTATTTTTCTGTTGTCATTTCTCACACAGACGATTTCAGCAGATATTCTTTACCGCTTATTTTTTTTTGTATGCAACAGATTTGGAACTTCAATGCGCAATGAGAGTATATTTAAGTAAAATTTTCTATTTGAAGAATTTTCCAATGTATTTTACCTTTACTTTTTATCAGTTCCAGATAATTCAAGATAAAATGTATTTTAAAGTTTCTTTTGTGTAAATAATAATAATATTATTAATATTCATAATTACAGTTTATTAGAGAAAACATTGTTTACATTTTTAAAATGTGTAAAAATCAATTTAATGGTAATAATGAACCCCCTCCCACCTTTTTTTAAAGTAAAGTTTGTTTCATACGTAATAAATACAAAATATATTCTTAAAAAATAAAAAAAAGGTTATCGAGGATAAAAAAAAAAAAAAAAATTCTTTATCAATCTGTCATTCTTTTCATATTAATTTTCTGTAAAATAAAACAATTTGTAAAGTAACTTTTTTTTAAAGTCATATCTCTAAAATACAAATGTGAAATTCGAATAATTAATTCTATCATGGGTTTTGCATAAATTTTGTATATTTGTTTATTTGCGGAAAATGTTAATTTTATTTATAAAGTCTGAAAGAAGTTGAATATTTTTTTTTTAAATAGTTACTTAAAGTAGTTAAACATTAATAGGAAAAAATATGACTTGAATGCAAATTATAAAGCAAGAAATGTACATATGACTAAACTCTGAAGACTCATTCTACGTGCTCATTAAAAGCTGCCACTTAACTGTAATAGAAATTTTTTAGTTTGAAACCACAGAAATGTTTCCAATGCCACTGGCTGGCAAAAAAAAAATAAAACATTTTCCTCCCTGCAAACAAAATGTTTAAAGTGTACAGATATAATACTCCTAATTCTAAATATGTTATCCAAATTGCTCCAGAACGTACCATTTTCCCAAGAAATACTTTTATAATAATAACAATCAGTGCAGGATTATTATATTAAATTGCAATGCTAGATAAAATTGAAATCATGAAAAAAGTATGCTTTCACTGTCTTAGATATCAAATTGATAAAATATAGCATGAAAATTTAGTTTATTAATGCTTGTATCGTGCACTTTATATATTATGTACCCCATTCCCCCTTTCATGAGAGAATTTACCATTTGCTATCCACTAATATATTTTAATTCCTTATACCGCTGTAACTCGCGACTGTTTAAAATACTGTTTAAAATATGGCCCTGCATTTTCAAAGATTTTAAAAGTTCATATTTTTGTTACACTATGATATACAATATGGTTTTTTTTGTCACATATGTGACGTGACGTACGTTACATTCAATGACATAACAATGACGTCACAATTTTTTCTAACTGCTAGAAAAATATAATTTTACAGTAAATAACATATTTTCAAGAATTTTTAATTTTTTAAAGTTTTCTAAGACGTTTACATCTCAGTCACAATGTGATATCACTGAGTGGTGGCATTTTGGTCACAGATGTGACGTGACTACAATGACTTACAGTGACGTCACAACGACGTCACCGTGACCATGCATGCTATGAGGGTATTCCTTTTTTTATTGGGTAACACACGTAGTACTAATACAATAGCTAAAGTGGTATTGCGCTTATTAAGTGTACCCGTAAAAGAAATTTAATTTAAATTATCTTTTTGATAAAATGCTTCTGAAAAAAGTACCTTAGATTTTTAATATTCTTACCTATAATAAAAAAAGACATTTAAATTTAACATTTAAATGCAACATGTTTCTTTTAAATTTAAGAGCTGTAAGAAGTCTAATGTTCTAATCTTCTCTTATTTTGCTAAACCATCATAATCAATAGGGATATAAGTTTTTTCACAGTTATATTTAATTGAAAAAAGGTAAATACTCAAAATGAATATTTACCTGGTTATATACCCTGAGTATTTTTCTTAAAAATAAATACTTGGGTATTTTATATCCCTACAGGCACATTGCGAATGTTCATATTTGAAGTCAAAACTCTTGCAACCCGCATACCAGAGCTTGACAATGCTGAGCTTGACAATATTTATTAAAGGAGTGAGACAAGTGATAAAATAGTAGCTTGAGGATAACAGCACGCTCGCTAAGATTTTGTCCAAAATATTCTCTAGCAATAAAACATTATTGCGCATATGTTGCCGCTAACTTATGTGTGATGGTACTCTAGTTGCTGATCGCTCAAGATTTCGCCCAAAATCTTCTCGATACATTAAATTTATGTTGCTCGTATGTCGCCATTTTCTTATTTTAAAACGCAACTTAATTGCTCATTGTTCAAGATTTTTTCCAAATCCTTTCGCTTAATCATTTTTTTTAATCTCGTATCCACTTCTTTTTCTTTTATAAAGGTAAACAATTGCACATCGCCCAGGATTAAAATGCATTAGAAAAGCATATATTAAAGTATTTCACGTCTCCCTCCATAAAACTGTACAAGTTACGACGAATCTTTTTTTCTTAAAATCTTCCGTATATGTACTAGAAGTGTAATGTTACTGTAAAATCCGTTCACTCCTCTTTCAGAAATTTTAGTACAAACATACACATACACAGATAACGACCCAAAACAGAAAATCTTTGCTTTGATAGCACTTAAAAGTGACTTTCTTTGTTCTTAATTTTCACTTTAGCTCCTTATTTCATAAACATAACAATTTGGAATAAGGAATAATATATATATATATATATATATATAGGGGATATGGGGAGTGAATGGTACATTTTCAAATAAATATTTTTTTTAATACTTTCTTTATGTTATTATCAATATTATGTATCACATTTCATACATTTGGTATTTGACTACATCTATGCACAATATTTAGTCTAGATTATTATTATAAAGTAAAATATTATAAAGTTTAAAATAAGTTCCTCTCTGTTCCAATCACCCCTATAGCATGAATGAATCGGACACTAATAGGGATTGGTGAGACACAAATATTTTCCTCTCTGTGTACAATGTTACTCATGCATACAATGCTGTCAATGCAGCTATAATTAAAATTGATAATATTTGTAAACTTACATGTAATTATATTTGTAATATCTTATAATATAGCTATTATATCTCAGCGTTATTAATCACTTCTTTTACTGCAGTTTTAACTTGTAATGCAAAATTCGACTGCCTATCTGTTCTCTTTTCCCCTTTATGAGACATTTTCGATATGGAATGAAGTGAAAAATGTTTTTTGAAATACTGCATAGATAATATTTTTCATTCACAATTTATTAATTAATATTCATTATATGTATCTGAGATATCATGTACAAATGAAACTATGAGAGGGTAAGTGCGAGTGGGAATATATTTAAGCACAAGTTCAAAATTCAATATAATTTACCCAGTTGATCAAAAAACATATAATATTTTTAAATATTTCATCTATTTTGATAAAGTTTCAATGTCAATTTTTTGATAAACTATTTACCCTTTATTACAATACAATAACACTACTCAACAAAAAAAATATTTTTGTCAGTTTCCTGGTTCTAAATAGTCAATTCTTACTAATTTTGGGTTGAAAAAAACGAATATGTAAATGAAATGTTTTTATTAGCTCTTGTTTTCAAGATACAATACAGCCCACTGGAGGTTGACACACAACATTCCACACATCGATTTAAAAGCAAATTGAAGAAGAAAAAATAAATCCTATGTAATAAATACAATACAATAGACATGTTTCATTAAACAATGTTCATTTTTCAGAAAGCAGTAGTTGTTTCTAGCCTATTCTTGAAAACGTTTCCTTTTGAATTGCCTCTTGTATGTCAACGCCGGAGCATCTCTTGTAACAGTCCAGCAGTAGTCAGCCAGCATTCACTCATCCCAACGACCCTGATATCTGGGTTCCATTACAGAGATATCTTTGTGAAACCTTTCACCGTGCTCATCGCTTACATCTACAGAGTTTTTAGGGAAAAATTCTAGATGGGAGTGGAGGAAATGAAGTTTCAGAGACATGTTGCATCCAAGGTCATGGTACTTTTCTAGGAGTTCTTTCACCAACTGTTGGTAGTTCTCGGCTTTTCTGTTGCCTAGAAATCCTCGTACCACACCTTTGAAGGCTTCCCGGGCGTCTTTCTCTTCCCCTTCCAAAACACTATCAAAAGCAGGATCCTTCATTATTGTGCGTATTTGAGGGCCCACAAAGATTCCCTCTTTAACCTTTGATTCACCCAGTCCTAGAAATTTCACTCTAAGGTACTGGAAAGCTTCTCAATCCTTGTCCATGGCTTTTACGAAGTTCTTCATTAATCCCAGCTTAATGTACAGGGGTGGAAGCAGAATGTTTTTTTGTATCAACTAGAGGCTCATTTTGGACATTTCTCTCCCGGGATTTAGATTTCTTGAAGGCCATTTGTCTTTTATGCAGTGAGAGTTTCTATATCGACTGTTCTACAAACACAGAAAACAGCAGTACTTGGTACAGCCTAATTGCATTCCCAGGAGTACAGCAATTACTTTCAAATCACCACAAATCTGCCATTTATGATCCTGGTATTTGATTGACTCGAGAAGTAATTTCACATTCTCGTAAGTTTCCTGCATGTGAACGGAATGTCCAATGGGAATGGAAAGAATAATGTTGCCGTTGTGTAGTAAGACTGCTTTCACACTAAGTTTGGAAGAGTCTATAAATAACCTCCACTTCCGTAGATCATGAGTTATGTTCATGGAATTCATCAAACCATTCACATCAGTACAAGCAACAACATGTTCTTTCTTCTTAAAGACATGAAGATTCTTGTGACGAGTTCTGTATTCTGTGATCTTGACTTCTAGTTGGAGTAGATGCCATTGCTTCAGTCTTGATACCAGAAGCTCTGCTTTCTCCTTTGGCAAGTGACAATTCTGTCTGATTTAGTGTGTGAGGCTCATTCAAATCTTCTGCCTCGAAATCTCGGTCATGGGAAGTCCCAGGTCTAGTGACTTCTACAGCATCATACTATTTAATCTCATAATTTTGAGGTGGCTCAGGAATTGGCAGATTAGCCGAGTGAGAACGGGCCAAATGGCTGATGGAACACTGGGATACTGTACCGATTCCTTCTTTTTTGTCCAACCTCGATTCATGAAGGGTGTCATGCAGAAATAACAATTGCTAACGTGGTTTGTTGGCTCAGGCCAAATCATGTTGAGGGGAATTACAGCTATTAGGAGTACCAACTTCAGAACATTCGATTTCCCATAAAACAGCCGTAGTGAGATTTCTCAAGTTGGTTCATATCTTGAAAACAAGAGCTAATATGAACTTTTTATGTTGCTTTTCGTGTTTAGCGAGACAAAATACTTCGGAAATAACTATTTTTGAGCCCGAAACATTTTTGATGTTGGGTAGTGTAATTATGATTCAATAAAAATTTTAATAATAAACGACCTATATAATACGAATATTGCTTAGTACTAATAATTAACATAAACCATTAATTTATAAACCTATATAATTTTTTTTAGTTAATAAATAAATATTTTCGGCATCTCTAGGGATGGTTGAGACTGTCCCATTCATCACCATTTGAAATTGTCCCAATCATCCCTATGATACACAGATTCGATCGTCCACCATTTTCCCTCAGACATTATTTTATCACATTGGTAACTATTCATTCATTTTAATTACCAATATTGAACCTTCAAATAAATAACTACAATATATCTTATTTTTTATATTTTATAAAATAATTAGCAACTTCAAATGTAAAATAAGTTTCATTTTATGCAGAGTTTCAGAAAATGCAACTTTGCAAAAAATATGAAAACAGCCATGTTGTTCTAATTTTGGTTCTATTGGTTTGATTCTTTGCTTTTGGTTGCTACACTCATACGTTTAGATTATTTAGGTACTATAGTAACATTTATATGCAGTTATAGCTTATGCTTAAAACATATCTTAAATCACAAGAAAAGCTCTAGCAACACGTCCTACGTCCTAAGGGTGATAAAATAATACATTTCATTTTTTGTAAAGAAATAATCTATTTGTATAAAAGTGGATTTTTTTAATGGCGACTTTTTTAGCTGCAATTTCTAAACTCCGCGGTATCATTCATCTTATCTTACACAAGATAAATTCTCAATGGGTGATAAAATATGCATTTGCACTAAATGTACAAAACAATTCTGCTATCACATATCTCAAATACTTTAAAACACATTTTACCCGATAAAAGTTATCTGCATTCTACGTGAAATCAGCGAAAAATTTACTTTGATATCGTCTGTTGAATATAAATGAAAACATTTATAAAAAGAACAGAAAAATCTTTAACTATACAGTTTATACTATTTCGTTTAAGCGAGTATTTTTTCATATTTCAATACTTTAATCATTAAAGTATTTATCTGTTATTAATTTTTGCTTTTTTGTTAATTAATTATTTTTATATGCTCTTTTATAAGTAAAAATTCTATTATAATAAAATTATGAATGTAGCATTTGTTATTCACATTTTAAACATACATATCGTGATGTTTGTCATGGAGACTGATATTTATTTCATAGTGTACATTTATCATTATTTTTTTATATAAAATCTGTGAATGCGATAACTATCAGTAATATTTGAAGCGCCAAGAACTTAATGAATCAAGTCCATCTTTTTGTTCATTAAATTGAGTCTCAGATGCATTCTGAATTCTGAATGCATCTTACAATTTCCTTTAGAGTATTTCAGATATTTTTGTTGTTGAAGCTTGGTGATAAATTTAAATGCGCCTTGGAAACTAAGGCGACGCGTGTCTCAAAATTATTCTCAATTGAATATCCCCTCCTTGACACATAAGACGCCTCTATTTCTAAATTAAGCACAGTAAAACCTCCCTAAAGCTACCACGTTCCGTTTCAATACTACTACTAAATTTTTTTTTCACATTAGGAAAAAATATGAATATTTAAAAATCAGAACAAAAGTTAATTGCATAAATGAATTAGTACAGAGTTTAAAAATTATATAAATTGACGTCTGCTTTGATTTTACGGTTTTATCTTCTATAACTTTTATTTTCAAGTCTTTTCGTAGTTCAGTAAATAAATGATTTTTTTTTTTTTTTTTGGACGGGAACAAATTATGACGATTTAATTAATTTATCTATTTCTTTGAGAGATTCCTGAAGGAATAGTGCACGGGAGTTTATTGACCGTCATCCTTAATTTGTTATCAGAGTTAAATTCATTGCCTAAAAAGGCACAAAGGGGTTTAAACCTTTAAACACTTAAAAATTACCGGAATAAATACAAATTCTAAACTTAGTTTAGAAGTTTGATTAATAATGCGCTCTTCGTAATTATTATTCTAATGGACTCTTCTTCAAGTGACTAGAAAAGAACGGAAAATTTGTTTTATTTTCTTCAAAGATATTGGTCGCTCATGGAGGGAGTTCAACTGGAGTGGTCTCTGAATAGAGATAAAACTAGTATTGAACCTATGGGAATTAATTTCGTTCCATGAAAAATGGTCGTTCAGGGAGGTAGTCGCACAGGGAGGCTTCACTGTATGTTCTTTTTATTCACCGTATTATAGTGTGCGGATCCAAAAGGTAGATTTCGAAGATTATGTCACTCCACCCGTCCTCTGAACAATGAAAGTTTCTATACACTAACACTTTTAATATATAAATACATAGTACGGGTATTTAAAAAGACTCTTTCTCTATATCTCTAATATTTCTGACACACACGACGTCATTTAAAACGGAAATCCATGAAATCTGCAGACATTACTCTTGTGCCAAATAATCAAGCAGTATTTTCCATTTTCTAATATATATTTTACAGATTCTGTAGAATAAAATTTTCCCTCATGTTCTTTTTGGACTGTCAGCTCTTGAAAATCGGTATTGATAACATTTTCTTACTAAACTTTCACTCTCGTAAGAAAAAGGAAAATTCTGCACAGTTTATTAATATCTAAATATAGTTTACAAATTGTATTCATTTACGAATTTTCCTGTATATCATATGCATTTCCGAATTTAAAAAAATCTCGTTATTGTGTCATAATACAGAAAGATTGGACTTGTGGATAAACTTAAGACATAAAAATTACTCATTCGGCTTCCCTCTCCATCAAAAAGCAGACATGACCAACCCCCTCTAAATGGAGAGCTAGATACGCCTCAGCTTAGGTATAAAGTTCCATTCGCTTCGCGAACAAATATACAACTCCATTATGTAAACTCGTTTTTTTTTTGTTGTTGTTGTTGTTTTGTTTAGCAGATGTTTATCAGTAAGTGTTATACGTTATATTTTACCGTACTTCAATGCGAATAAATGCCACATAGATTTAGAATTTTATATTAGTAAATCCAATAATTTCATTCTCATTTGAAATGTAAGTTACTGGCCTGTCGTCCACCTTATTTTAAAGATAGTGATTTGCTTAGTTCTGTAACAAACATAGTCACCTTGGTAGACATCAGAATTTATAAACGATTTTTTTTTTAGAAAATACGAATTTGCTTATCTCCATGTACGTTATAAAATTAAAATTTTAATAAAATATTCTATGTGCCAGTAAAATAATAATTAGGTGTCCTTTTTTAAGGATATCACCCGCGAAAGTGTTAACGTTATCGCCAAATATCACTGGTTTTATGAATTTAATCAATTTTATCCGGCAGTATTTGCTTGTCGTTTTTTTTATCTCTTGGATCAATTATCTTCACCTAAACAATCTCGCATAACAAATTCAATGAGAAAATTGCATGTAGCTGACATAAAAAGTTTCTCTATAACTATATTCAAATAGCAAGAGGTCGCTTTATTTTTCAGTAACATATTTACAAGCATATATTGCAAATTTATAACTTCATTAAAATGTAATATTGAAAATTAAATAAAAATACTTTCTTGTTTTAATTTTTAAGAGGGTGGGACCGTATGCAGAAGATCGAGCGCGACTAATAGCGTTCAGAAAAGAAAAAAAAAAGACGCGACTACTCTTTGGTTAATTCAGAATGTCTCGTTTTAAAAACAGATTGTTATTAATAATTTATGTATATTTACCATTCTAACTTTCTGATTATAATTCCTTAATACATTTTTCATAAAATTTCAAGAAATTTTATTGTTATGTATTATTTGGTTATAATCATTATTTAATTAAAAGCTTTTTGAGTTGAATCTTTACGCATAAGTGATATTTTTCTGTGTTATTTATAAAGCAACCATTTTGCGTTGTACATTATGAAAATGTAGTAATATTGTACGTTATGTGCTTCGATCAAAAGTTATTTGGGCGAAACCGACAATAATTTTTGGACATCTGTATTTAGTTACTCATGCTTAACATTTGAAAGAGAAGGATTTGCTTTCTGGCCGGAATGGAAACGTTTTAAAGAAGAACGATTTGTCACTTTTAGTGAACTAAAACAATTTCTTTCTCTTTCAAAAAATTACAGTATGCTCAGAGTATGGGGCAATGTCTTTTTATAGGAGAAATTGAGAAAGAAATCAATGAAAAAAACCCAAGATGCATTTAACTTTAAAAGATGATTTAATATTCAATAATAATTATTTTGTATTGAAATAAATGAAGCATTTTTTTTTAATTTATACCCCAGTGCGTTACAATAAAGTTTAATGTTGATACAACTAATTCTTTCATAGTGCTGATAAGAATATGTTTTTAAAACCTAAATGAAAAAATTATTACACTATTACAAATTATAAAATGCATTCAGTAAACGGAAAGGTGTTTTTACCGAAAAACAAACAAACCTATAAATAATGTAAAAATAGAGAGATGCATTTCACATTAAAAGAAGCTGCATGTTTAATTATTACTTATGTTATAGGAGGGTAGAGTTTAGCTGCTTCTCCATCAAAGTAAAAAGATAACGAGTTAAATTTTACAGGCCAATGTTCCCAATTGGGAACATAAAACTAGTAAATCTGCAGATCAGGAGCCTCAACGTCAGCTCTGCAAGTCATTGTTTTTAGACACACCTTGGTAATATTCAGTTTCTTGCAAACCGCAATTTAAAGTTTTCAAATTATGTAATTATTTATAAGAATAATAAATACGAAGTTTTCAGACATTAGAAGCATTAAATCAAAAACGTTATGGAAGGATATTTCGAAATTTTCATGAGCTGTTAATTCTGGTATATTTTTTAAATAATAAAGTAGATTTCTTCAGGGGGGCTCCGCCCCCCTGAATCCCCCGTGGTCTTATTAATTTACACACGTAACTTTTTATTGGTTGCGATGATGGTTAGCGCAAATCTTAGATTTCTTTTTACACTTCCGAGCCTTATTTTTCAGTACTGGTAACACCGAAAATGATTTACATTGACGCAATTATATTAAACGTTTAGGTTTTATGAATGAAAATGTAATTTCCTTTAAAAATAAAATAATTTTCATTCATATTTTCTGAAATGAGGCGGTATTAAGAAGTAACACCCGTCAAAAAACATTTTTTCAGGCAATCTAGTTAATGCTTGGCTTTTAAGGATGAAAATATTTATTTCCCGAAACAATGACGTCATTTTCGACAGCGATAATTTTGCGGTGCATAATTTTGATATTGACTATATATTTGCTCTTCAAAAGTTTTTTTTTTCCTCATTGGAATTTTCGATTAAGAATTAACATTTCTGTTAGCTGTGTGCAGACGATAAACCATGGGATATTAGTAATATTTTTTTTTAATAATAAGAATTAATATCATAACACAAGCCCCTTTTATTTCAACCTCAAAGCGTATTCGTTTTATTTTTGATATATGAGATCAAATTCACCTTCTTTTCGTATTTTCACTTTATTTCTAATATGAAGGCGTATTCATGTCTATTTTTTATTTCATTTTCCTCTCGCACATAAAAATCTTTCAAATCAAAATTAACTGTTTAGGATAAATTTTTATTCCGGGATTGAATTTTCGTGGCAACGGCAAAAAAAAAGAAAAATGATTGTTAAATTTCATAGCAAAATGTCGATTTATTCCTTATGAAAATAATGAACTTTTTAATTTAAAAGAAAAATATTTGAACAAAATAACTAGAACATAGTCTTTCTTTATTTCTGTGGTAAATTCCATCTATATGTAAAGACACAAAGGCATTAATTCGTCCCTTTTGACTTTGATTTAACTTCAAACAATTACACATACTTTCACATTTACGATATTTTTAGGTGTAGTTCGCTGCTAGGTAACAGTTAAAAGATAATAAAAACAATTAAATATGTGCTTAAAAAGAAAATTTATATTAAAAAAATATTTTATATTATTGAAACACATATATAAAATCCCTCCATAAAAGTTATACACCGAATTTAAAAACTCTGACAAATGTATACACAAAATTTCAAACTACTGTGAATAATGTATGGTTCTAATTAGGAAATTTCATCATCCTTAATTTAGCATTTAAATCCTTTAATCATATGAGCCATTTCTTTTCAACAAATAAAAATGGAAAAATCGTCTGAATTGCTATAGGAAAGCATTAAGTCGCAAAATAAAATGTTCTATATATTCCGAACGAATGAACCAAATTTAACCAAAAACTATACAGCTAAATCCGGGGATTTCACCAACATGCATCCTTAATTTTAAGATAATCGAATGCTTTTTACGGCAGTTATCGCGGAACAGACAGACAGCCTAACAGACAGACAGACTAACGGAAATCAAAACTTTTCGTGTCTCCACAGTAAGCCTTCACTGACGTTTCGGCAATTAAAAATTTAGTAAAAATTAAATTTCATCAAAAATGACTTAAAAAATTTAGCATAAATAGTAAAAAAAAAAAAAAAAAAAAAACACTTGATTTTTTTAAATAGCAATTAATTTCCTATCATTAATGGTGAAATGTGTAGAAAATCATAAAAATGACCATTTTCATTGTTTCTTACAGTGCACAACCAAAATGTTCATATAAATGTCAAAAACCATCCAATGCTTACAAAAACCGGTTGCTATACGTAAAATAGCTTTAATCAATAAAAAAGACATCATATTTGATAATAATGATCAAAAACACACTTGGGGTTGTTTATTAAATATTCATTTTTCCAACTGGAAACATTGGTCTGTCGCCAATATTCTGCATCGACATATTTTTCTGTACGAGGAATTTTTGTTGAAAGGTCATAGAAAGAAGAATCTACTTTTAGCGAGGAAAAGGGAAAACTTCGGAATTATTTCAAAGGGGAATCCCCTTTCGAAGGGAATGAAAGGGAATTTCCATAAACAGTTGAAAGGGGATCCCAAAATTTGTGAAAGAACAGTCGGATTAGCAGATTATTAGCAGTTCAGTGCGTTCGCTTCACAGATTTAATTTTTAAAGGTATTGAATATCTTTTTATAGCGAACTAACATAGTATGGAGAAAATGTTTAAAACTCTAGAGGCAGCTGTTGACTATCTGATGACTCTCAGAGATTAAGATGTTTTGGCTTTTTCAGCTTCCTCCTGATGAAAATGATCGCATCTCATAAGATGAGGATATTGATGACATCATCCATAATCCTATTATGCCTTCGGATGTTTGTGGTCACCTTATTATATTTACTATTAAAGTGCCAATAAGCCAAAATAGCTGCGAAAATCAAGTTTCAGGATCTGCGTCCAATGAAAAAAATAAAATAAAAGAAAGAAAATTTGTAGTTCTGATAGGATGAAAAAAAGCGAAGTCGTTTACAGCAAAATGGAAAAAATGTTCTGTGTTTACTAAGTCCATCAAGAGTGAATTAACAATAAAAATTGCTGAAAAATTTCCAGAACTAATAGAAGCAGAATTTATTGACATTTTTTTTTCAAATTAATTTCCCAGGAATATATAAGTTTTCTCACACAAATGGCATCAACGTATTCCTCTCAATAGGGGACTAACATACAAACTGACTGGAATGATACTGCTCAGTTTTTTGGGTTACTGTCACTCAGTGGATATCATCAGGTATCCATTGAAAATGATTACTGGAGCCCGTCCGAAGACATAACTGTCCTTATTACCTCAAATGTCATGTAAAGAAAAAAATTCAAAGAAATCAAAAGATTTTTCATTTGATAGATAGCACTTCATTGCAACCAGGTAATAAGTTGGTAAAAATCCAACCAATCTACGATGAACTAAATGAAAAATGTAATCAATTTGAATTATTTCACAACCAGCTTAGCATTGATGGATCAATGGTTCTTTAGTATGGCCACCATTCTTCAAAAATGTTTATTCGAGGAAAACCATTTCGTTACGGATTCAAAATCTGGATGATTTTCTCTGCGCTAATAATGGTTATCCATATAAAATTGAGATTTATGCAGGAAAACAGTCAAATGAAATAGTCCCTCTTGGTACTAAGGTTGTAAATAATCTTCTGACAGTTGTTGCAAACCCTCCTCAAGAAGAAATATTTTTAATAACCTTTTTACTACTTATGATTTGGTGAAGTATCTTTCAAGTAGATATATAAAAGCTATTGGAACTATCCAAGCTCATCGAATTAAAAAAATGTCCATTGACACTCTCAAAGCAGATGAAAAAACTAGAAAGAGGTTCATTTGATTACCAAAGTGATGGATCGGTATTTTTATGCCGCTGGAATGACAATTCTGTAGTGACAGTTTCTTCAAATTATTGCACTCATCTCCCAATGCATTCGACTAAAAGATATTAAAGTAAAGATAAGAAGAAAGTGAACATAAAGCAACCAAATTTAATACATAAATATAATACTGGAATGGGAGGAGTTGAACTGCAAGATAGAATGTTAGACAGCTACCCTGCAACACTTCGCAATAAGAAATGGTGGTGGAATCTATTTGCTAATGCATCAAAATCGCTGTCGTCTCTAGTTGGCTTTTACATTCAGCAACTCATGGAAAAAATGCTGACTCATCTGGAGTTTCGCCGAGAGGTTACAATTGTTCTTCTAAGAATTGCACCAATAAAGGATGGGCTTCAACCTGGGCCCAATGTTCACCGCCATATATCACAGAGAAAGTGTGATGGCCATTTCCTTGTACAAAAACAACACAAGGTAGATGTGCACAGTAAATGCAAGATCAGCTTGCAATGAGGGCAAAAAAAATTGCATTTAAAATGCTTTCCATTGTATCATGGAATAAAGGTATAAACTCTTTCATATTTTGATTAAGTGAAAGAAATTGTTTTCAATTAAATTTATAAATTTCAAACTTAATTCATATGTGTACTTAACTTTAATAATAAATGTTTCATTCATTCTTATTACTTTGCTTATAATTTAATCTATTTCATTTTTGAATCCAGTGTAAAAGTATAGTCGGAAGTGCACAATGTTCTTAAATGGGAACATTCTGAAAATTATACATAATTTTTTCCACCATATTAATGACTAATATCCCTTAACTAAAGCATTAGAACGCATAATGTGCAAATTAATAATTTAAAATATACCTGGATCTGAATTCGGCCTGTAAAAGGTTAAACAAATCCTAATTTATTGGTTAACCTAAAAGTGCTGAAGAAACTGTCACATTTCTATATTATCACTTTAAAAGAATTATGGGTTAAATTTGATTTATTTCAATAGATAGTTATTATATTCAATCTTTAAAAAAAGATCAACTGTACGCATTTGGACATTTTACTTTTTTTTTTCAAAAACTTTTTATAGTGTTTTCACATACAGGTTTCCCTATAGCTTAATAACCTGAAGTCAAAATGTTAACTTCTTATAAGAAATAAAAGTATAAGATTATCTTAACACAACCCTGAAAATTAATATCAAAAAAATATTTAAAAAAGCAAGTCAACTATGAAATGGAATGAATATCTCTTGTGCCAGGTACATGCTTGACAGACTTGGAAATTGGAATTGTTTCAATTCGGTAAGAAATTCGAGCTTGCTGCAAAGAATATTTAGTAACGTGGTTAATCAGTTTAAACAGAAGTGAGATATCAAATAAATTGAATCAAGAAAGGTTAGTAATGATTTGAAATGTACTTTCAAAACGTATTAGCAATACAGATAAATTTTTCGTTTCAACTTTTTTTTTTCTTAATTACGAATCCTCCTTACATTTGTGTTGGTTTGATATATAATCTTGAGGTTTTGAATAGAACTACGAAAGTTATAAAATAACATTTTAATGTGTTACGTTAAAACTAAAATACATTGTAATGCGTATATTTATTAACTTTATATTTTTTTATAACATTAAAATATGAAGCACTGACAACATTAACAATAATTATTCAATAAAAAATAATTTAATGCAAGTAGAGCGGAATAATATCCAAGAAGAATCATGTAAAAAAAAAACCTTTTTTCCCTATTTTCATATTCCATTAAATGTTGAAATTTTAAATTTCCTAATTATGTCATTTAAAATTCCACTTAATTTTTTACAATATACTTAATTTATTCTTTCCTGGTGCTGTTTAATTTCAATAATTACACACAACTGACAAACAGTTTAAAACCTATGTTACGCTTTCGTGAAAACAATTTTTGAAATAACACATCAAATCATTTTTTTTTTCTTTTTTACAAAATACTGTTTTAAGAATATAGACGCGTATCAGAGTTTTAAAATTTATGAGAGACAATGAAAAAGTTAAATATATAGAAATTCTATATGTAAAAAAACTACAAATGCACCGTAAAATGTTAATAAAAAACATGAAAACATGAAATGATTCATAGTTTTATTACTAAAATAGGGGTGAAAACAATTAAAAGGCTTTAAGACATTTAAACCAATTTTCAGATGTTAAATATATTCATCGAATTAATTTTATATTTAACAACTGTAAATTGTTTTAATGTCTTAAAACCTTTTATCTGTTTTCATATCATATGAATCAAATGATGCATTAATGTTTTTAAATAATGAAAAATTTATCACTTAAATACTTTTTAGACACTTATTAAATTAAGTGTCATTTAAAATAAAAGTTTTAAATTTGTAAGTGTGCTACAAAAACAGCTTTTGCAATAAAAAAATTAATAAAAGTTTTTTAAATATCTTGAATCATCTACATTTATGAGGGTCGATCGAGAAATAAATTTCCCATTCAATTAACAAATAGACAACATTGTTTATTCTCATAGAAATTTACATCGGCGGAAAGAAGAAAGTTTGCTCTATTTCTCTACATAATCTTCATCTTTTTCTATGCATTTTTGTTGGCAGTGCTCCAATTTCTCTATCGCAATGTCGTAGAACTATGGCGCCAACCCTATGAGGAAGCGTTTCTCGCTTCTTTGAGATATCGTCGCTGCCACTGACGATAAATGTCCACGGGTGATGTCATTTTGGCGTGCAAACAGCGAATTAAGGAACGAATCTCAGACTTGACGTGATCAACAATAGGAACCTCCATCTCGGACGGCTGCTGAGCCAAGAATCAGCGGCGCAGCGAAGCGAGGCCGGGGGAATCGCGAGTGTGGGAACAGCCGCGCACAGCGCTGTTGCTGTATTTCGCCTCGCTCCTTCCTGTACGGCTGGAGCTCTTTGGCACCTTATTTCTGGATCGACTCTCGTAATTAATCTTAAGCAGGAAACAAATTCTGAAAGGTTAAGCAGATAATTCCATTTCAGGCTTTATTTCCGTACTCAAAGAACACGAATTAAAATTTCAATGCTTAGTATTCCTTTTTAAAAGAGTATTTTCTTTAAAAGGTTAAAATAAATATTTAAACCATTAACGTGTATTTAATTTATTTGAAAAATTTCTTTGACAACAATTGTTTTTTATTTGTTAAAAGAAAAAAAAACCCATAAATTTGTAATTTTATTATTGAATTTCGTGTTATGAGCAATTTCCAAATTAAGAAAATTAGTTTTAATATTATATAAATGGCTTTTGATATTTGAACTTTAAAAAAGCATATATAAAATGGAAATGTCTTTTGTTGGAAAGTAAACATTTCATAAAATGTTTATTTAAATTTAATTTTAGCAGAATAATAAGGCATTTTGTATTCAAAACATGGAATTCTCTTTTTCAATTAAACATAATGATACATTCTATTTACTGAATACTTAATAATTTGCGTTATCATAATATTTTCAAACATAATTGACTTAGTTCATTGAACAAAAAGTACTGGATTCGAATATAGCATGAAATTGTGTATTAGCTTTTTGGTTCCACGTGAAAACAGTGAGAATTTCAAATTCCTTATAATTTAAAATAAAATAAATGTTTCACTAAATAAGTCACTTTATGTTTCAATATTAATAAAAAAATTTAATTTCCCTTTACTGTTAAAAAATATTAGTTGTAAAAAACAAAAATTGATTAAAATAAAAGCCGCACAGTAGGTCATATTCGCAGAATGAATTCGATTGATGCCGAAGTTAAAACGTTAACACAGCAAATTTCAGAAGAATACATTTGATTTGTTTTCCTTTTTTGTAGACATGATACACAATTCAAAGAAACAGTTAAAAAGCAATTATTCTAAAGAATAAAGAGTTACTAAAGACAAAATCCCGTTTGAGAAATAATTGTTTACGTTTGTTGTCGTTGTTGTTGTTGACAAATTGTTTAAGGTTAAATTAAATTTCCTTTTTTAATTTGAAATACAAGAGAAAAACACTTCAATATTGGGTTTCAGTATAAAATATTAAAGAATAGAAGAGCTAGTAACTAAGTTTTTCTCTGACAGATAAGAAATATCATTTTCATAAAAACAGCCTTATTTTAAATACAATTTATCTGAAAAATTTTAAATATGTTGGAAAAATGAGGAAATTTTAGAGGGAATATAAGAATATATAAATGTAATGGGAATATGGATGTTTAATTGTAATTGCTTAAAGCGATTAAAAATATAAAGGTCAGCTAAACCAAAAATAGCTCAACATTTAACGCGAAGCTGGATCTGTACGAAAAACAGAAAATGTGGTACACACCAGAAATGTCGAAGAGTAAAAATAAACAGACAAAATTAAAATCCTATTTTAGCTTTATTTTCCTTACAAACTAATCTGTTAAAAATTCTGTGGTTGGATGAACGAACTTTTTGTTCTGCAATATATGCAATCATAAAATGGTGAAACCTGGTTCCAAGAAATGCATGTATGGTTAAACAAGGGCTCCAAATGCTGGGACAGGGTTTCACCATCATATGGTTGCAGCTATTGCAGCACCATAAGAGGAATGTTGGTTCAACTCACTAACAAGTTTTTAAGGGGGCACTGGATCTTTGAGTTTGTCGAAGCGATGCAAAACATTGCCTTATTCAAAGTACCAAAACACAAAGAATATGCAATTAAGATTTTTTTCCCCTTTTTGCCTAAAGTATATAAGTCTTAGCTCTATTATCCAGAAAAATAATTGTTATATATAAAAAATTAATATTTAAATTTAAAAATCAATCTTACTAATGCGTGAATTAGAATTTTCAAGTGCTGCCCACATGATAAAACACTAAACTATGCATAAAGAAACAATTTTTGAACAAAATATAATCATAACAAACCTACTTCTAAATTAAAACCAAAATATAAACAAAAAGTTTTGTTTAAAATTTAATTTTAGCACAAAATAATAAAAAATACAGAATTTTCAAAAATCTTTTCCAAGTTTTTCAAGTGCAAAAAGATAAATAACCAAATTATGTGATTTTTTTTTTTTTTTTTTTTTTTTGGTTTTAGCATGAAGATTATAAAGAAATGCATATTTGGTTATTTTTTTAAACCTGTAGCTTATATAGTTTGAAAGTGACACTGGGTGCAAACTCCAAATTTATTAATCTGAGAAAACGTATTTTAAATTTTCAATATCAACGGACTTTTAATTGTCACCGTCTATAAATGAATATAACTCAAGAAATAATGCAGATTTCTAAATGGGTTTTTTTGCCCATTGTTGATAAAACTCACAATATATCAAAATGTAAAAACTGATTTTTTGAAAGTTTAGAAGATCGACGCCCCTTTAATAGACTAGAACTCATTAAAGTAAGTGTAGAACTTTTCTGAATTTTGCCTTAATTCGGAATTAGACGCATTAGCTACAAGTAAATATAAATTTAAACTCGACACTCTATCAAGCATATTCTGAGAATTTCCCGAATACCTCCAGCTCTTCTTTTCCTAGCTGAGATTTGGCTTGTTTCATTTTGCGTTCCGAAACTTTATGCTTTTTCTGGACAGAGAAATTCTATGAAAAAATAATAAGTAACAATTTTTATTTATAAATATATAAATTATAATTTCAATTGCTTCGAATATTTATAAATTTAAAAGTAAATTATAATAAGATTTATTGTATTCCGTATATATTTAAACAAATTGAAATTTTACTAATTAAAAGTACGAAACATTCAAAATATCAGAAATAATAATAAAAAAAACAGTTAAAAGTACATTTATTTATTAAATAAAATTAATACTGAAGTAACAAATCAAACTTTCTTCAAATCTTTCGATTTCAATTGATTCAAATTACTTCTAGACACTTTTAAATTAATAATGTGGAGCGCTATTGTTCTTTTCTTTCGTTTTCCCATTATAACTTTGCAAAAAAGTTAAACCTCAGTACAGTTCCCCTAATTTAATTTATACTACTATTTTAATTATTTTTTTCTAATCTTGCGAAAAATATATTCGATTAATTTTGTTATATTTATTAATATTTTATTCATGTTAGCTGCAGAAAGCGATTATTTTACATTGGTTACTGCAGAATATTGTGTAGATAGCATTTATTGTTCATCTACAGGGGCACACAAAATTCTTTGGTTATAGATTATGGGCGATAATTGCTGGAAAAACCCTTTTCTGTTGTGGCAAGCGTGTTCTTAAATTTAACTAACTGTTATCGCAATACTCGGTGTATATAAATTCTGTATATCATATACAGGGATGCACAAAAGATCACGGGTATATTTGCATTTATTGGTGGAAATTGACCGAGGGGAATGCAGTTAAGAGATTTCTAACTGAAATAAGTTTTAGCTTACTGTGTAATATATATAGGATTTTATGGATCATATGCAGAATTTTACAAAATATTTCGATTATTTTTCCAACTAACGACAGTAATTGTTGAAATTTAGTATTTCAATGTGTTATGCGTTGTATATAACCTCCTGACGCCCCGTATCCATTAAAATGGATGTTTTGTTTTAACCTACTACACTGTAAAAAAAAAAAAAAAAAAAAAAAAAAAAAAAAAAAAAAAAAAAAAAAAAAAAAAACGACATTTTTACAGTACAAAGTACTGTTCATCTCGCGCACAAACTCGATCACAGTTGAATGTACTGTATCTTTCTTTGTGTTCCTGACTATTTAAACATGGAAAATACGGTAGTTGCGTAAAATTAACAGCACAATGTACTGGCAATTTGGACGCCAGTAGTTTGTGCTGTGGTCCAAATGCGTCCAAAATTGCCAGTACATTGTGCTGATGATTTTACGCAACTACTGTATTTTTCATGTTTAAATAGTCAGGAACACAAAGAAAGATACAGTATATTCAACTGTGACCGAGTTGTGCTGGCAAATTTGCAGTGGTTTTTTTACAGTGTAATCACATCAAATATTTCTTTGGAAGCAAATCCTGATACTCTAATATAATATACCCTTCAAAGTTTACCTTTAAGTTTTTAGAATCTGGCAACGGCTTCTCGTTTGTTTGTAATATGGCGCAGTGGGTGAGTCAACGTGGTATTCGACCAGGTGTTAGGAAGTTCCAATTTTTTTTTTTTTTTACTCGTTTTATTTTTTAACACTTTGAGCTCTGATGGGTGAATTTCTGAAAAATTCCCAAATGTCACATTGGCACCAGTATTTTGAAAACAAAAAATTTGTTTTAAAATATACACGAAAAACTGCATTAAACTCTCTTCAAATAAATTTTGGTCGAATATTCCGGTGCCATTGTGGCATTTGGGAATTAAAATTAAGTGGATAGAAATTCAACGATCAGAGATCAAAGAGTTAAGCACATTTTAGAGTGCAAATGTTAATTTTATTGCTTTTGTAGTACACTAGCTAGTTTTTAACTGTAATTTGGATATAATTATTGTTTTACAGCTCAATTTAAAAACATCCATTAAAAGTTTATTAGTTTTGGTTTTAGTCATGTACAAGATATCCAAGTTTTTTGTGTTTATTTAATCTCTATGTAATGCTTTAATTACTTTTTATAAAAAAAACATATATGAGTAATATTTTTATAAAATATTACATATTTTTATAAAATATTACATATTTTAATACTTTATTTTATCCAAAAGATTAACATTAGAAGCATTGGAAATAATAGCAAATGGGAATGATTTCATTTTCGTGATTCTAATAGTGAATATTTTAATATTAATAAAATTTATGAAGATTCTACTGAAGCTGAAAATGGGACTACTAAAGGATCAGTCAATAATTTTGCTGATGGCTCAATTAGCCAAACTAATGGAAGTGAAATAGCGAAATATCAAAAGCTCAGTTTGTTTTGTAAGAGATCTGTGCAGTAAGTTCAAGTTATGATTTATGTACATATAAAGTTTTTTTTTTTATATGTAAATTAAAACAATTACTTTTTCTTTTGTTAGAAATTGATACATATTATGAAAAAAATTAAATTAATGCAATAAAGAATATTTTCACAAGCATCATGAAATCTGATTTTAATTATGTTTCCTTTTAGGTTTTCTCAAGTATTCCATATCCTCCTGATATTTCACAACAGCTAGAACAAAAAGCATAAGTGCACATAAAATTTAAAGCACATCATTATTTTAGACTTTATATTGATAATAATATGTATTTAAAAGAAAACTAAACTAAAAGAAAACTAACCATGTTGCAATATGTCTTTGTGCATTACCAGTGAAAGAAATTGTTTCAAAGATTTATATTTTACTTAAATATGTGTAAAATAATTCTGTGTTGTTCATTAAATTAATAATAAATATATATATATCTTTCAATTCATTGTTAATTTAGTGTTTTTTAGTATCACTTTACATGTGAAAAGTTTAAATGAACTGTGTTTACATTTCATCATATTTAAGACCTGAACATCCATTAAAATGAATATGGTCCTTACTAAATTTAAGAAAGAAAAAAAATAAAAATCTTTAAAAATGTTTTTTTTTTACTCTTTTGATGAAAATAAAGTAGTAAAGACAAAGATAACGTGTCTCAAATTTTCTTGAGTCTCAGGAGCATATTGTTGCAGTAGATATTTTCTTTCAATTTTCTGAATGACGTACTTTCTTTACAGTACACTGAATGTTTCGGAAAGCGTTTAATAATCTATTCTTCACACATAATTTTTCTTTCTTGCTAAGAAATTGTGTAAATTTTAATTGTATGATTGCATTTAATGTAATGCAATCATAATTTTTAATCAATTTAAATAGCATATATCTTGGAATTATGACTGCATAGCTGGTAATGCTTGCACTTTTCTTTTATTTATTTAAATTTAATAGTAAAGTGTGTTTTATTTTAATCACAGATATCTGCGCTTAAATAAGCAAAAAAATTAACTTCTTTCATAATTTTAGCAGTAAGCGTAAATGTTGGCAGCGATATCACACAGTATAAGATACTATCAATAACCATCAAGTAACAATGAATAATGAATAAAATGATTATTAAGACGCAAACTTTGTTTTAATAAGATTTACACCATTAAGAGTCACCAAATTCTCACATTAAAAGTTCTCGTTACTCATTATACTTTTTATTCATTTCTGGAGTAGAAGTTGTGAATTCGAATGTAATTTCAGCTAATAATTTTCTAAATAATTCTTAACTGGATCCGAATCACAGTATTGATGTTTAGAATTATGTTTAGAATTTACTCACAAATATTTTCAGAAAGGTAAAAATATTTTTAACACAGGCTTGACTTCTAACTTATTTCTATATTTGACTAACAACTTTATTTTTATAACGAATTCATATCTTCCATCATCTGTTGAGCAATTCAACAGCCATGCAATTTTTGTGAATAGGAATATGACGCAGTGTGTCGTGAAAATGTATTATATATATCCAAATTTACCCTCTTAAATTTAATGTTGCTGTAGTCTTAAAAACCATCGTATAAAAATAAATAATTTAGCACGAAAAAAAATGAGTGATATTTTTAAAGAAATATGTGGCAAATACTACTGTTTTGTGAGCACACGAGCATTATGAGTCATCAATGGACAATTTTTAGAAAGAAAAACATTTCTTATTGTTCTAATAATTTCAAATATAATATGAATCTACTAATCAATATTTCTAATACTTATCTTCAGTTGAAATAACTACTTTTATAAATACTTCATGGCATTCTTTTCGGTTTCTAAAAAATAACACTTGTAAATATTCAGCAAACCTTTCTTTGATTTTCTTAATAAGACATTTTTAGGCTATGATATATCGTCAAGGCGAAACGTTACGCTTTAAAAAAGAGAAATTGTTTATTACTCATAGATTTTCTGTGTAAAAGCAACTCTTCGCTTGCACTACTTTTTTGTTATAGGATAAGAATTGATTTCGATTTTCAAATAAATATTATTCTACTATTACTTATGAAATTTATAAAAATCGCAGTTACATAAAATAATGGTCTCATGTATTTTAAAGTGAGCTTTATTCATAATAGTAAAGTACTTAATTTTTTGTATATTCACATTTCATATCAATACAGTTCTATGCATCCATTTGATACATTTATTAATAAGATTAATTTCTATTTGTATATGAGATAAGAAATCAATGAATTTATTACTTCAGAATTCCCATTCGAAGCACGATTATCCCATTTATAAATCTATATTATTGCATCTATTACAATTGCACTGAATCGGTCATGATTCAATGAAATAAATAGATTGTTTCTCTCCATATTCATGTGTTAATATTGGATGCTGTTTATGATTCTCAGATTGAACAAGTAACATCCTTCAAAATATTATGAACGTAACAGTTATATTGTTCAAAATTATTTTGCTGGTAAATGAATAATTCTGTATAGAAATTATATTACAGATTGATTTATTGTACAAATTAGGCGTTTTTATAAATATTTTTAACTAGTTACTACTAGCTAATTACTAACTACTTTACTCTTAAGTAATTAACTATATTACTAATTATTATTATTGTGTTTTTCAAAAGGTGTTTGAATTTAATGATAGATTTTTTCTTTTATTTTGTACACTCTGTTTGTGGTAGAAAAAGCAGGGTGACATATCATTTAACTGTGAATCTTCAATTTATGAAATATATTTATTGATTTTTATATTTTCAGTAAAAGACAGGATAATAGCAATGACAATACCTGTAACTGATGATTTATGGTCTCCGATTAATCCTTATTTCATCTAGTTGTTCGTCAGCTAATTTGTTAACCGACTTCAAAAAGAAGGAGGTTATCAATTCGACCTGTATGTATGTTTTGGTCATGTTCCCACATAACTTCCGGAAATATGAACTGATTTTTATAATTCTTTTTTTGTTTGAAATTGTAAGTCACCCGTGTCGTTCCATTCCAATTTCTGATTTTCCAATTTCCAATTTCCAATTCTCAAAATCTGATGATTATAATAATTTTTTTTAATAAAAACTTTAAAATTGAAATCGTTTTTGAAGCTGTCGCCTAATTATAATCGTTCACCTTTCATGCTGTTACTCTTATAGAGATACGAGAACTTTTCAAAGTGCGAAAACTTAGCTGGACAACGGCCGAGATACAGATACATTTTTCGCTGTGAGTGAAACGAGACTGACCAGTCAGAAACCTGCATTTTTATGAACTTTTCGCTGTTTGCAAAAATGTAGGCTTCTGACTGGTCGATCTCGTTTCGCTAAGAGCGAAAAATATATCTGGATCTCGGTTCAAGTTCTGTCATCCACTAAACCGGAAGGCCCACATAGATACTAACCGATATCGGAAGTAGGTGTCGAAAAGTTGACAATCAACAATTTTACTCATGTATCAGAGTACAAGAGCCTGAGTATGAGTGTGTCTGTTGTGTTGAAATCACAAAGTGCCTTCATATGTCAATACACAGTAGAGTGCATTGCTATGTGTAGCGACACTATCTTTAGATTCAGATTCGGTTATCGAATTTCATATCAGAATGATTTCAGATTTTCTTCAAGTAGGATTCCTCGATAGGAAAGTGGCGTCATACGGGGATATTTGATTGGTTGAGACGAATCTAGAGAAATGTGATTTTTAATTTTTGTTTTTTACCTCATCATGAAGCATTTTTCATTTCATTTTTTAGTCATTAAAATCCGTTGTTTTTTTTCACCACGAAGCATCTTAGTGAGCCTGCAATTACAGTCAAGCTTCTTAAATTTCCGCATTCGTATGACCGAACTCGTTCAGCCAACCATCGTCATATTATGGAATAGAAAATGTCCAGGATTGCTATAATTTGGACAAAAGCATCTGTCAAAGCATAATATGAGCATCGAATGTTATGCCACTGTCACATAGAGGCAGTCATGTTCAGTTTTCCAGGTTCTGACTCAACATCCAGACAACACCACTCATTTACGATGCCATTACTTATTTTATAGATATTAGGTAGCTGCAGTTTATTTACTGAAGCATGGTACGGTTTTTGCTAGCATTTTTCTTTTTAGTTTTTTTTTTGACTGAAGGGGAATACTTTTTACTACACATAAGAAAGTACTGTGCACATATGGATTCACACTGCTGTACACTGACACATCGAAAAACTTAGCTGCGCTCTAATTTTTAAGGGCACTATAGTGATGGATTTTCAGTTTTTCAACAACCAATGGACTATATTCCACATCTGAGTTCGAGAATGAAAAAGTCACGTGGTACCCAAGGAACTTCCAACTGATAAGAAGAAGGCTACTACTGCTTTCCGCATGAACTGTTTCACTGGCTGGCGGGGATTTACATTACGTCTACGGAGCCTTCCTATCTTTACGCTTGAAGTTTAAACCTTGACCATGTGATTATAACGTATATGGAATATCCTCATATGGATTCACACTGCTGTACACTGACACATCGAAAAACTTAGCTGCGCTCTAATTTTTAAGGGCACTATAGTGATGGATTTTCAGTTTTTCAACAACCAATGGACTATATTCCACATCTGAGTTCGAGAATGAAAAAGTCACGTGGTACCCAAGGAACTTCCAACTGATAAGAAGAAGGCTACTACTGCTTTCCGCATGAACTGTTTCACTGGCTGGCGGGGATTTACATTACGTCTACGGAGCCTTCCTATCTTTACGCTTGAAGTTTAAACCTTGACCATGTGATTATAACGTATATGGAATATCCTCTATTCCGATGTCCGTAAGTACAATGTTAAAAATCTGCAAGTTTTGGTCCATAGTTATTCCATCGCTGTTATAGAATATCTCTATTCTGACGGATGAGAATGCTCCATAATATCGTCAGGTAATCGTTTTCTATTAAAGCAGTGCAGTGATTTAGCACCAAAAGCTCCAGATTTTTAACAGTGTATCGATGTGGAATTTAAGGTTTGCTGGATGTGGTAAATTTCCGAAGTGCGTGATCTTTCCAAAGTGCGAAATCTTAACTGGACAAGTTCTCGCATCTACCAAACTGGAATCCCCATATCGATGCCACCTGCATCGGAAGTATGTGTCGAAAAGCTGAACATTCAATAGTAAAATATCTTCATATGTCATAGCACTAGTGTCTGTGTACGAAGGTGCCTCTTGTGCCAGAGACAAAAAGTGCCTCCATATGTCAGAGCATAGTGAAGTGCATTACCAAGCGTTCAGACAAAGGCCGTGGTAAAAATATAGTTTTCGCTGTTAGCGAAGCGAGATTGGCCAATCAGAAGCCTACATTTTTGCGACCTTTTCACAGTTTACAAATATGCAGGATTCTGATTGGTCAATATCGTTTCGCTAACAGCGAAAAATGTATCTGGATCCCGGCCACTGTCTATAGATCCAGATTCGATTGTCAGAATGACTAGAGATTTTTTTCAGGTAGGGTTCATCGATATGCAAGTGACGACATATGGAGTATAATCGAGGCTAACGAGAAAGACAGGCTACCGCGGTGGGTCCGATTCTTCTTTTTTTACAGACTGCTGGAGTCACGTGATGCTCTTTTCGCACAACTTCATTGGTGCATTCGAGCATCACGTGACTCTAGCGCTCTGTAAAAAAAGAACAATTGAACCCACCGCGGTAGCCTGTCTTTTTCGTTAACCTCGGAGTATAATATTTTCATCTACACTTTGATCTTATCCAAAAGGCCATTGGATGAGATTATTCTGGACTAAAGCAAATCTCCCAGCATCTTGGGGAGTCAACCATTTCCGCTAAGCATGTTAACCTCTCTCATTTGTATAATCCAATTCGTTCAGATGACTATCGCTAAGTTATACGGAATCTAGACGATATAGTGTGGAAACCGACTATTCCAGTAATGCTTTAAAAAGTGTTAAAAAATAGTATCCCATAAATATATAACGATACTGAAAGACAAATATGGATTGCAGCGGCATCTGCTATTTCTACACATGCCGAAACGTTATCTAAATTGAATCCATATACAGGGTTTACGTTTGAACTACCATATGTCACTGCGATCACTATTTTCTGTTTTGCGCCATTTTTGGGATACAATTTTTAACACTTTTTGTTTGACTGATTTTCCCACTATATCATCTAGACGCTATAGTTATACAATAGAAAATGCCTAGGTTTGCTATAGTTTGCACAAAAGCATCTCTCGAAGCAGTTTGCCGCGCTCTGATATGTAACTTTACTGATGGATTGTTAGCTTTTCCATACCGAATTCCATACCGAATAATGTCCGGAGGTATCGATGCGGACCTTAAAGTTTACTGGATGCAGTAAGTTTCCGAAGTGCGAGATCTTGGCAGGGGTCCAGATACATTTTTCGCTGTTAGCGAAACGAGATTGAACAATCAGAAGCCTGCATATTTGCAAATACTGAAAAGTTCGCAAAAATGCAGGCTTCTGATTAGCCAATCTCGTTTCACTATCAGCGAAAAATCTGTCTCGATCTCGGCCATTGTCTAGAAAATTTACCGCATTAAGAAATACCCAAATATCTAAAAGGATGCTCACTGACATTGGAAGTGGGTATCAAAAAGCTTACAATCCAGTAGCAAAGTGACCTCATACATCAGAGTTCAGCAAAGTGTCTTCCTTAGTCGGTGCACTATAAAGTGCCTCCATATCTCAGTACACGTAAAAGTGTCTCTATATGTCTGTACATAGTAAAGTGCACTTTTATGTCTAGCAGCACTATCTTCGGTTATCTGATGCTGACTAAACACTTAATCATTGCAGCTCATTTCTGATGTCTTTACTGTCTAAGTATAGGAGTATTGGCATGAGAATTACGACATACGAAAAAAAAAATATTGATTGATAGATTGTGGACAAAATCTATCGCTATGAATCTTGACGAACTTCAATTATTGCCAAACTAATGTTTGTTAAATTGTCCGCCACTCGTATAATCAAACTTGTCCAAGTGAGTATTGAGAAATTCTGAAATAAAAAATGCCTAGTTTTGCCATAGTTTAGACAAACATATATGTATAATCAGACCCTGAGCATTTTATGTCACCCCTGCCATATAGAGGCACCTTACATGAGGAAACAATTGATGGAGATTATCAGAAAATAATAATGTAGAATTCTGGACCACATTTTCAAACCTGACAAGCCTACAGCCTTTTGGATGCCAGTATTTTAGTACAGAAAATTTTGTTTTATTTGATAGAAGAATTTTTGCAATTTAAAAGAACATACTTTATAAAAATTACAGGTATCCAAAAAGCCTGAAGCTTGGCAGCTATGCACTTTAGGTCGGGATACAGGCAGAATTTTCGCTGTTAGCTAGACGAGATTGACCAATCATTTGCCAGCATTTTGCCGGTATGAAGTAAACAGCAAAAAGTTCACAAAAATGCAGTCTTCTGATTGGTCGATCTCATTTCGCTAATAGCGAAAAATGTATCTGAATTCAGGCCAATATATGTGAAGAGTCAATACAAATTTTAATATATAGTCTGCCTTTTGTTTCTTGACAACGGAGTCCTACAAAAAATAATTCTTGAATGTAGACTGTTGTGAATACAATGTATTGTTAAAAAAATATTATAAGTATTAAATACTAATAAAATCAATACTTCAAAAAAAATTACAAAGAATTTATTAAAAACTATTTGTTTAATAAATAATTTTTTTAAATAATAATTTCTATGATAAATTAATTATTTATTAGCAGATATTGAAATTAGGATAATCATGTCTTACAGTATGAATAACTAAAAAGTAGGCATTAAAATAAACTTTTTCAAAAAAATAATATATTAACCGACTTAAAAAAGCACTAAAAAGAATTAAATAATTCTTTAAAATTCTGTAATGACGAAACGTTTTCCAATAACCACGTATCATGCATTGGCATAAAAACGTTAAATTTGATATGTAGAATTTAATATCCACCAAACATGGATTTTCTCGAGAATATTTTTTACAAGAGATTAATTTACATATTTATGATTTAATTTACGAATCTATACATATAAAAAGTAATCAATTACTTTTTGAAGTTGGTCCCAAACATTCACAATAGACTGGACAATAACACTGGGGAACAATTTTTAACATAATTTTTGTTGACTTCAATTTTTCAGCAGTTTTTATGTCAAAAATGCGTGCTGATTTCAAAACTGCAATTGGTTTCCTTCTATCACGTCAAGTTTTTTCTCTACAGCTTATATTAATGGGGCCAATCTATGCTGAATTGGGCATGAGTCATAGGAAGTGAAAAGCTTCAGAACTCTTAGCATCAAGACTACGTGAGAAACATTTGCTTGAAAAGGGAGCTAAGGTATCCTACTTTCGATCACGAGAAAGTTAATTTCTTCAATACCTTCGAACTGACGGTGGATTTGTTTATTGCCATTAATGTACATGGTTTAATGGAGCAGTTGGGAATTCCATCCTATACCACAACTGAATGGTGACTGTTCATCGATACCTCAAAGAAGAGCTTGAAGTGCGTGCTCCTTCACAATGGAAATTTATTTCGAGCAGTCTCAATAGGCCATTCAGTTTATTTGCGCGAAGAATATGTGGACATAAAGAGAGCATTGATTTATTGCAATATCACAAGCACAAGTGAATCATATGTGCTGAACTTAAAATAGTCTGCTTCCTTCTTGGCCAGCAATGTGGATATACCAAATATTGCTGTTTTTGTGTATGTGAGATAGCAGAGCTCTTGAGTAGCATTGGTTTCAGTCGAATTGGCCTCCAAGATCTGACCTCAAATCTGGTGCTCCAAACATCATGCATCAGTCACTTATCGACAGATCGAACATCATATTTCTACCTCTGCATATAAAACTGGGTCTAATGAAGCAGTTCGTGAAAGCTTTGCCAACTGTAGGAGACTGTTTCAAGCATCTCATTTCGAAATTTCCAAACCTGTCTTTTAAAAAGATAAAGGCAGGTGTATTTGACGTCCACTGATCCGGCAGCTCTTTAGAGAGAATCATTTTATCGGAACAATGACAGAACTCGAAAAGAATGTTTGGTTGGCTGTCAAAAACATTGTCAATGACTTTCTTGGAAGTACGAGATTAGAAAATTACACCGAAATTGTCCAGCAAATTTTAGAGAGCTTCCAAATGCTTGGTTGCTTGCAACATGAGCATCAAACTTCATTTACTGCATAGCCATCTTGATAAATTCCGGAAAATCTTGGTGGAGACAGAGATGAGCAGGGTTAGCAATTCCACCAAGATTTGAAGCTCATGGAAGAACGGTATCAAGGTAGATGGGATGAACGTATGATGGCTGACTATTGTTGGAGCATCAAGCAAGATTATCGACAAAATTGAACACTCTAAGAAAAGCTACAACCGTAAATTTTTATCTTAATATGCACCTTTTTCGTTTTTAAAATGATTTTACTACTTGTATGAACACAATGTAGCGTATAGTAAGTATATACAGCCGTTGTATGAATAATATATTTGGTAATTTTTTCTTTATTTTCCTTTGTATCCACATTAAGAATGATTTTTGGGGTACCCGGTAGCTTAAAAAGTTGACGTGATAGAAATAAACTGGGGTCGTTTTAGGATTTAGATGCCGATAATTAGCCCCAAACAAGTGCCAGATCTAAGTCAACAAAATGTCTGTTCCCTAGTGTAATGATTAAACAAATAATTTACTGAAGAAATAGATCATTTTATTGACTTTGTATCATATTTTCTATCAACACTTTATTCATGGTAATAGGTACAATATATTCACGATTTTACTATACTGAAGATAGTTTGGCACAAACTTCAAAAAGTAATTGATTACTTTTTATAAGTATATATTCATAAATGAAATGATAAATATGTAAATTAATCTCTTGTAAAAAATATTCTCTAGAATCTACATATTAAATTTAACGTTTTTATGCCGGTACATGATATCCAATGCGTGGTTATTGCATAACGTTTCGTCATTACAGAATTTTAAAGAAATATTTACTTCTTTTTAGTGCTTTTTTTGAAGTCGGTTAATATTTATTTTTTTTAAAGTTTAATTTTTTTTTTACCCAGTTTTGTTTCGAAGAAAATTTTCATATTTTAGATAACGCTGATAACACTGAAGCGTTATTGTAAGCGCTATTTAATGTTGAAATAATTAAAAATAGTTCCTTTAAGGGATCTAAGGCCTCTTAAAATTGGAAAAAAATGATAAAAATAGACCATTTTCAACATATAATATCTAATATCTTAAAATGTATATGATTTTAAAATACAATTTTTATTGGGATGAAAGATGAAAGTAGGTTCTTTTATTTCATGTATTTAAAAATTACAATATGCAGAATTAGCATTTATAGCGGGCTTGAAACTGTCAGACATTTGATTAGCAGAATATTGATATAACAGCTTACGCGCAGGTTTTCACAAGAAATTTTGCAACTAGAATAAACAATTTGATGCTTACTTATTTTTCAGATTGCAATAATTACCATGAACCTAAATAAATTTGTATTTAAAGCATTTTTCTATATTTAATACATAGTTGTATTTAGCTAATGCAAAATTTTTAAAATTCCAACAGTATAATCACTTTAAAAAATATTTTTTTTGAACAATAAAAAGGAAATTTAGGTTCAGTTTATACAGACTAACATGAAACATATGTTTTAAAAATTTCATGAAAAAATATTCAGAAGTTTTTGAGATACCGTGCGCATATCACAAAATCGCCATTTGGAGAAAAATGACTTCAGAGTTTCGGAAACGCCGCTTCTGCTATTGGGCTGGCATAATTCTAAAAGCACTCTGGCACTTAAAACGCCCGGCATCTCCACCAGAAGACTGGCTCCTTAATATACTTACACTCATCCTCCTACTAAACAAACTAAAACACATCCATAAACAACTTTTTGAAATTTCAATTCTAACTACGTAGCCTGGGCATACAACAGCTTCAGCTGACCCTTGTCTCACATTAACCTCCCCTTGCCGCGTAGGGGATCTGATCCCCGGCGGAGCAAATCTTGGCTTGTAATATTTTTTTTCGCCTTTCTTCTCTTACCTGCTCCCTGTCGAATTAGGTTTTATTCACCTGGCAGGTGCTGCCCCGACACGGGATTTTATATACATACCGCCCACTGTTGTGATTCTGGCGTCTTCAGCTCTGGCTGAAAACTGTATTTTTTATTTATTTATTTTTTCTTTTTTAAGACCATAATAAAGGCACCCGGGAGGGACACTATGCTCTACAGACTTGGTTTCCTTGTCTGAGCTGTCCCTCTTAAGCAATCAAAAGCCATAACTTCTGTTCTAATGGGAACTTCAAGGAAACATTTATATCAAAATGTTTAGAAAAGGTAGGAGTTTAACATCTGAAAAAATTAAAATTTCCAAAATTTGAAGCTTTAAAGACCTGAGACCCCTTAAGTTTTGTAACTGTAGACCTGAGAACGATTAGAAAATTTTTATAGCATCAAAAACAATGCATAGCAATTTAACGTTTTTAAACATTAAAATATATTTTCTATCTAATAAATATTAAACTTAAACTTATCCTTTAAGAAAATTAACAAACGAAGAAGGGGAACTAATATATATTCAGGATGTTTAAAATTTGTACTGAACTGTAAAATGCAGAGAAAAAATCTTTCAAAATGTCCCTATATGGCTCATCGTCTCCTACGCCTTTTATGTACTAGATTAAGTGTTGAGTATTCATACTTACAATTAAAAAAAAACCTTTAATTTGATAAGCAGTTTCTTGCACGACAAAGTTGCATTTTAATCTTAATCTATTATTTCTATAAATTTGAAATTTAGTTTTGGACTTGAACTTTTAGGTTTTTAATTTGGCATGAAGAAAGATTTGAATGTGCTTAACTGATAATAGCATGCATCGAACCATCCCTCCTCTACCCCACTGTACAGATTTGCGTATAGTCGTTTCCGGTCGTAAGGACTTTTAATAAAAAAATATCCATTTCATTATTTAATAAATTAACACTTTTATAAGATAATAAATTTATATACCGGGTGTCTCAAAAATGATTGATTGATTTCAAAATTCAATAACTTTCAAACGGTGACATACATTAAAAAAATTGTTGCAGGACAGTTATGTATGGTTTCAGGAGTTTTTTATTACTGTGTTTCCTGATTTTAGTTTGAATTTCAAACAATAGATGGCGCTAAGAGCAATATGTGCTCATTTCAGATCCGATTTTTGGTACTTCGGGATCCATTCATATTTTAATCTCTTGTTTAATCCAAAGAACTATTTGGATTAACAATAATATATAATTGAAGAATAATAAATAAATAAATATTCTCATAAACACATTTTAATCCCCTTTTTCCGCATAAAAAACGTAAGAGGCCGAAAATTCGAGCCTGGATTTAGCAATTATTGCTTGCAGCGCCATCTATCGATGTTATTTTAACCAAAACTGAGAATTGCAGCATAAAAGCTCCTGACATCTTACATAACATACCTGCAAGATTATTTTTTTAAATATCTGTCACCGTTTGCAAGTTATTGAATTTTAAAATACATCAGTCTTTTTTTGGGATGCCCGGTATTTTCCATTCGTTCTGCATAAAAAAGTGTGGCAAAGGTACCAAATATAAATCAAACGCTAAAGAAAGTTATATATCTCAAATTTTTAATGCACAAAAAATGGTGGAAAAGGAAATAAAAAGAAATAGAATACTACATAAACTTATGTACCGCCAATTTTTGATGCATAAAGATAAATAAATAATAAAAGATGGCAAAGGAACCAAATAGAAATTGTATGCTACTGAAATTTATATATATCCTATTTGAAATGTAGAAAAAATGGCGGCAAGGAACCAAATAGAAATTGAATAATACAGGAATTTATATATTTTCCATTTCTGATTAAGAAAAAAATGTAAGAAAGAAACAAAATAGAAATTGGTTACTAATTAAATTTATGTATATTCCCTTTGTGATACATTAAAAAAAAATACTAAAAGATGGCATAACCAAATCGAAATTGAATGCTAAAGAAATTTATATAGCACCTATTCGTAATTGAGAAAAAAGGGGCAAACGAACCAGATATAAATTGAATAATAAAGAATGGTATATATCTTCTATCTCTAGTGCATGAAAAAAATAGCAAAGGGACTAAATAGAAAAATGTTTGAACGCCACTTTAAAAAAAAAATCTTCTTTATAAATTTCGTAGACACTTACCTGGAAGCGCCTGTTCTTCGTAATTATAGCAGAAACCTACCAAGAATTTTTTTCTTAAACAATACTAATTTTGAAAAAATGGCCCATTGGGAACTCTGAATACTAAATAAATTTATGTGTTTCCCATTTGTGATACATAAAAATAAATAAATAAATAAATAAGTAATAAAAGATGGTAAATGATCAAAATAGAAATTGCATGCTAAAGAAATGTATATATCTCCTATTCGTAATGCAAAAGAAAAAAGTGGAAAAGGAATCAAATACAAATTGAATGCTACAGAAAGGGGACATATTTGGGTAATGTTTGTTTTTACTAAATTAATCCTAATGGAAATCACATGGAATAAATATAGTATAAACTAACAATATACATATTAAAAGTACCTCTCATTGAAAGTAGATTTCATATTCTAGTATATTTATTCTAATAAGTAAATGATAAGTAAACTAATGATATTTTTTCAAGTTTATATGTATATTTATTCTGGTTTCTTAACTCAAATGCAGAATATTAGATCAATTTTAATCTAAACAATCCAATTTTAAACCATTACGATACGCTCAAGGAATGTTAATCCAGGACCAGTGCATGTTCATTTTCGACCGATAATAACAATCAATTTAACGAAAACACTAACGAATAACGTTGAATTCTTGAATTATCTGACAATAATTCATCATAACTACTCAAGAGATGATAACGTTATAATGAAATGTGATTTTCATTACCCCTGTTAGGCTATCGAAAATTTTAAATAATCAGAAAAGGATCTTCGCTGAGATAATACGCAAAATAAACGTCTTCTCTGTGTACATTTATACCCCCATAAAAATGAATTTGCATTGATAAAAAAAAATTATAGAAATATAATAAGAAATATGCGCTACACATTTTAAACTGTCAGGTAATTAACACAAAAAGAATAATCTAAGTGATTAAAATGTAAATTAGTGTAAACTAATCATATTTTCAGATATTCATATTGTTGGGTTTAAAGGCGAGCGAACATTTTTTATGCGCATTATACCTGCGCACTGCCAGTCTTTTCTCCCGCCACACTCAGTCTGCGTCTGCTACCATTTTGTTGTTCTTTCACTAATATTAATTTTCACTAAGTCCGTGGATATTGACAGAACAAATAGTTTATTAAACGAAAACACTGCACAAACACAAAACAATTAATTTAAAGATAAATTTCTCACACAGATTACTTTTTCGTAACAACTTCACACAGAATAATTTTTACGTCTACACTCTTCTACCGTTCGCACGCAGACTGAGTGTGGCGGGAGAAAAGACTGGCAGTGTGCAGGTATAATGCGCATAAAAAATGTTCGCAGGTATTTTCACAGATTTACAATTTTCTAAATTATGTTTTACCAACAATGACTCATTATATTCCACTTGTGACAAACTTATGCCCTTTTCATGTTTTTCAATTTCTATACCTAAAAATTTAGAATTCTTATTTCCGTACAATTCGAATACATTTTTAATTTTATAAACAATATTTTCATACATTATTTGGTTATTACAAAATATAGCTAAATCGTCTACATACATACATAATATAAAAATGTTATCATTTTCAACTTTAATGAATACACAGTTATCAGAAGCTAATTGATTTAATCCAATATTACCAAGTTCCTCTTTTATTTTTAAATACCAATTTCTACCCGATTGGGGTAATCCATAAATACTCTTTTTCAGTTTACAAACTTTATTAACCCCTATCAGCTTTTCATATCCAGGTGGTGGTGACATATATAAAGTTTCTTCCAAATCAGTGTATAAATATGCTGTTTTTACATCAAAAAACTTAACAATCAAATTTAATTTAGCTGCAAGTGCAATTAGTAATCTAAATGACTCAATATTTACAACGGGTGAATACGATTCAGTATAATCTTTGTTTTTAATTTGATTAAATCCAGCTGCCACTAATCTGGCTTTATATTTTATTTCCTTACTGTCGCCCTCTTTTAAAGCATAGACCCATTTACTTTTAATCAATTTCGTTTTTTCTGGCATATCAACGATTTCCCAAACATTATGCTTAATTAAAGAATCCAATTCATTTTTCATAGCTATTCCCCAATCACGTGAATTCACACTATTTATTGCCTCTAAATAATTGCTCGGGACATTATCAGTTAAATTAGCTGACGAATATTTACTTTTCAATCTTTCTGACCTTCGAACTTCAGTCATATTTTTACTTCGGTCTTTTATTTTGTTGTTTCGATTCCTTTTCTCCGCGCCTTCATGTCTAGCTGGAGACAAATTAAGTTCTGTTAATGGGGTTGCGCAACCGTTTTTTATTTCGCTTGTGTCAGAAATTTCTAAATTGAGAGATTTATTCTTTTGATTTTCACGAATTTCATTCTCTTCCGGAAAATTTTTATTTATTAGCGGTTCAATATCCCAACACTCTGAACATCTACTTAATCCAAAATATCTACTTCCCTTTATAGTTTCATTGAACTTAACATAACGTTCCTCAATCACTTTCTTATTTTTTACATCATAAATACGATATCCCCTCCTATCTCTAGCATATCCTAACATAATTCCACTTCTTCCTGGTACATCGAATTTATTTCTCATTGTTTTAGGAATATGAAAATAAGCTAAACAACCAAATTTTCTTACATAATTTAAATTGGGCTTTTTACCTGTCCAAATTTCTAAGGGGATTTTCTCTTTTCCTTTACGCGGTGTTATATTAGATACCTGTGTACTACAATTGATAGCTTCTGCCCAGAATTTGATGGGAAGTTCGCTTTCATATAATAAAGACGTAGCCCTTTCTAATAGAACTCTATTCGCTCTTTCAGCCTTTCCATTGCTTTCGCTGTTATATGGGACAGTTTTTTCGTGAAAAATACCTGCATTAGCAAGATAATTGTCAAATTCCGTATTTACGAATTCGAGCCCATTATCACTTCTCACTTTTTTAATTCTTTTACCCATAAGATTTTCATATTTAGCTTTAAATTTACAAAATACATCAAATGCTTCATTTTTACTTTTGAGGAAATAAGTAAAATGCATTCCAGAAAAATCATCCACTAGTACCATAAAATATTTTGCCCCACCAAGCGATTTGGGTTGTATCGGGCCGCATAAATCCAAATGAAACAACTGCATAATATCAGAACTTTGGTCAATGACACATTTACATCTTTAAGATCAATATACTCTTTCATTTTTAACATATATTTTGAATTTAAATGACACAATCTGTTATGCCACAGTACATAATTATTAGCACTCTTATCAGTAAAATTACACTCAGAATTATAGGCAGGTTGAAGTTTAATCTCTAATCGATTATCATTTTTAAATGCTTTAGTTAGAAATTTATTATATTTGTCAAAAATTAGCACACAGCTATTTTCAGAAATAATTCTACAACCCTTATCCATTAAAGCAGTAACAGATAATAAATTATATCTCGAATCTGGTACAAAACACCTATTGTTAAAGGTGAAGATAAAAGTTTTCCTCCAACAAATGAATTGTTTGACATAACTATGTATCAGGAAATTATTGGTGAGCTTTTATATTTAGCCAATAGAACACGCCCTGATATATCATTTGTCACAACTTATTTGTCTCAATTTAATCACAAACCAGAGAAGAGACATTACATTTTGGCTAAAAGAGTATTAAGGTATTTAAAAGGTACAAAAGACAAAAAATTATTTTACAGAAACGAATTTGGGTATTTAAATAGTAGTTCAGCTGCTAGTTGGGGAAATGGAGAAAATGGAAGGTCTTTTTCAGGGGGAGTTGTATTGTTAGGAAAGTCATTAGTATCTTGGAAATGTCGTAAACAAAAAAGTGTTAGTCTTTCTACATTTGAAGCAGAATTATTTTCTATTTCAGAAACGTGTAAGGATATAATATGGACTGTAAACTTATTGTCTGAGTTAAATTGTAACCAATTTATAAAAGATGCCATAATTTTAAGCACTGATAGCCAAGCAGCAATACAGTGGATTAAATGTACAAAATCCTCAAATGAATCTAGGCACATGAACTTAAGATTTCATTTTTTCAGGGATTTATTGTCAGAAGGTATGATTTCATTGGAATATGTTCAAAGTGAACATATTATTTCTGATTTCCTTACTAAAGGTGTAAATGAAGATAAGTTGTAATATTCTATGAAAAGTATTTCACTATTATGATATGTGTAATTATTGTATGTAATTTGTGTGTAATTTTTGTATGTATATGTATATGTGTTTTTTGGAATTGTTTAAAGAGAAAAAAAAAATGTATCTCTCGCAGGAGGGGTGTGTTCGGTTTAAAGGCGAGCGAACATTTTTTATGCGCATTATACCTGCGCACTGCCAGTCTTTTCTCCCGCCACACTCAGTCTGCGTGAGAACGGTAGAAGAGAGTAGACGTAAAAATTATTCTGTGTGAAGTTGTTACGAAAAAGTAATCTGTGTGAGAAATTTATCTTTAAATTAATTGTTTTGTGTTTGTGCAGTGTTTTCGTTTAATAAACTATTTGTTCTGTCAATATCCACGGACTTAGTGAAAATTAATATTAGTGAAAGAACAACACATATAAAATTATTGTCGATAATAAAAAGTATTCATCAATAAATTAAAAAAAATCTTGTTTTTCCTTTGTCATGGATAATCGTATCTTAAGTTTTTACAGTCCATGAAAACAAATATGAACAATGAATTATTAAATTTCATTTTTTATGATTTTTTTGTTCTGTTTTATGTTTTATTTCACAATGGTAAAAAAAAAAAAAAAAAAAAAAAAAAAAAAAAAAAAAATCTATGTTTTCGCTACATTGCTTTATCTTTTAATTGACAATGACGCAGTGATTTCTTTCGTAATAAACTACAAAAACCGCGTGAGAAAAAATATAATGTATGTTTTCGTTAATTAGATTATTGATTATTAAACTAGCGATTGTATTTCACCGAACATTTAATGAATTAATAATCGTTTAGGCACATGAAAAAAAATCACATACAAAAAAAAATTAGTTCTTATGTTACCAAATGTATCAGAAGTTTATTTAGATGGTAAATGAGTTTTAGGGAAAAGGCAAGTTTATTACAACACAATATGGGACGAAAATTACCTGACTAACAAATAATGTAACAACTTTTTTTTTTCAAAATATATTATCCTAAGAATTTATTTGTTATCTATAGACTGATAAACTACGAGTGAGACAGACTACAAGATGACTACAAGACAGAGATAAAGACCACTACAACGAACATTTTTTGTATAGTAAAGATGAGTCACAATAGTCCCTCATCAGCTATAAATACAGCGTAGTACTCACCCCTTATAGAATCAGGATTTTCGTATACAACTTTAGCCGTAAAGTAGATATTATAACGATGCTTTAATAACTTATTTTAAGTTGATTGAATAGTGACGATACCACGAGAAGTGCACTGTATTTACAAAACCATATCCATGTGTACTTTATGCTACATTCCGCATTACGAAAAATCTAGGACAGAGATGTTCGGACGAAGATCGTGGCCATTTCCAGAAATTATGGGGAAGTCCAATCACTCACAACAATCAAATTTCATAGAAAACATTGTAACTCTTTTGAAAATATTGGTAAAATATATATTTATTTAAGATTATGAATAAAAATGCTTGTTCCGAAAGGAATGAGGAACTTTGTTTTTATGATTGAATAAGTGGATTGTGAATTGGTATCCCTATGAAAAATATTTTTTGCAGTAGTCTCATAATCTGTAATATGATATCCCATTGGTTGTGGCCTATCCGTTTGTAGGTACGTTCGTAATTAAATACATACGTAGCACCTAGAGACGTCATCAGGCCTATCTGTCTGTCAGCATATAACAGCACCAAAACTACCCAAACGAATGGTTTGAAATTTAACATATATAATCGTTGTAGAATTTTGTGGAGTCATTTCCAATTTCATGAAAATCGAATCGGAACTTAAAAGGATATCCAGGAGAGTTCTCTTCATTCTGTTAAATCCTATCATACGTAATTAATACAATTATATCCCGTTACAGGTAATGGTTCTAGGTTGCCATGGTGATTACGTCCTATTTAAGATGGAGTCCTGTTATTTCCGTATTACTGAATTTAATATATATAGAATCGTAATAAATTTTCTATTAATTCCTTTTTGCATAAGAGTGCAACAGCTATTGCACCAAGATCTGAATATTTATAAACTAGTTACAGTACGAACGCATCTCATTTTCCACGTTTGAAGTACAATTTCCGACTCGTTTAAATTGGTCTTGATAGAGCAAGATGTTTTTTTCGACTGAAGCTGTATATTCTGAGCTGGTGGAAAGCAATCCTGTATAGGAGGCTTCTGGAAAGATTTTGGGTGCAGTAGTTACTATAAACTTCTGTATACCTGGGGATGGCAGCGGGAGGGGGGCATTTGTGAAAATGCTCAGACTTGATCCGACCCCGTTGTTTTAGTATTGGGCAGCGTCCTTAACTCACTCTTTGATGTGGCTGGTGATGTCCTGTAAAGGGTACAGTCCATTAACCAACACCGTTACAAGAACTAACATTATCAAATAATTTTAAATGGGCTAGGCCTTTCGAAAGATCTGTGTCTTTCTTCGTCAGGCGCAAAACAGACGTGCATCTACTATGAAGGCTGCAACAAGACTGAAATGAGAGATAAGTGGAGGGAAACAAGCTGAAGAAACAGCCAATAGGAATTTAGAAATCAATAGCTAATAGGAAAGCAGAAGACAACAGCCAATCAGAGAAAAGTATAATCAAAACAAAAGAACACAGAGTAGAATGGACATAAGGAAGCAAATTGGAAAAAAAAGTTCTTTGCGCCTACGAAAAAATACTCAGATCCTTCGAAAGGCTTATCGCATTTAAAAGATTTTGTTGGTGTTTTAAGAATATCTTTTAGTTCTTACAGGTTCACACCAGTTCCAACTTATTTCCTTTCAATACCGTTATATCATGGCAAGTGATTCATTATTATTGTATATATAATAAACATTCTTAAAAATACGAAAATCTCTATAAAATAAGCCGGAAATTTGGGTGCAGCATCTCTAGCAAACAGCAAATTCACCTGTAAACTTCTAAAAGGAAAATGAGTTTCTTATTGTGCTTTGCTATAATTTTTCTGAAAAAAGTGCTGGTATTCTAAATCACAGGTTTGTTGTGATATTTTTCATTTTGTTTTATAGGCGTACCTATATATATATATGCCTTATATATACCATGTGTACATCTTACAAAATTAGAGGGGACTGTGTGAAGCAAAAAAAGTGCTTAAAAATGATATGCATACTTACATTTAACTGTATTCACAAAAATACAACCAGATGCTGCATTTAAAATAAATACTAATCATGATTTTCAAGATACACAGAATTCATTAATTTCGTGTATTATTTTAACTCTATATAAGCCATTACAGTTGAAAAATATCCGTTTAGAAATTAACTATTATATTTAAAGAATTGTAAATTTAAAACGGATAATCATAAAATGAAGATAACAGTACGCCGCATGGTAAGAGATTTACCATTTTAGCTCTCCAAAATTATTTTTGGCGTCAATATAGTTGCGTTGCCATGAAATTGAAAAGTGTTATTGATATTCACTATTGCAGGTTTGGTATTGAAAATAAAGCGTATAGCAGTCATAATTCCTTACAGCGACATTTAAAAGAACTACATTACATTACGGCCTATAGGGGAAAATCGTTTGCGGTTCAATCAATTTCAAACACATTGAAATTTATATTCATATCTATGAGGTGCACTACAAAATGCTTGCTATAGAATATAGTATGGATAGCATTTATCGATCATATACAGGGACACTAAAAAGAATTACGTTACACTACGGTCTATGGAGAAAAATCGTTTGTGGTGTATCTTGTTCAGGTTACACAATTTCAAACATATCAAAATTGATATATTTCTCCTAGGTACTCTAAAAGATGCTTACTATTGAATGCGATGTACACAGCATTCATATTTCATATGCAAGGGCACACAAAATAAATCAGTTGTATTTCTCTGTATGAACAATAACCGTTGGAAGTGCGTTTTCAGTTACGGAACGCGTTTTCTTAGTAAAAAAAAATACATACTATTTAGTGTGCATAAATTCTGTAAATTATATATAGGGCTGCACAAAACATCTAGTACATTTCCGTTTACTGACGGAAATTGGTGAAGGGAAATATACAACTGTGCTATGTGTTGCCTAACTGTTCTAAACTTTAGCTTATAATGCATTTTATGATAAAACTATCGTTCATATACAGGGATGTAAAAAATTCAGTTATTGTTTCGACTTTGGTTGAAATTGCGTTTTCAAACGTCTTATTCGTTTTACAAAAGATTACTTAGACATCGTTTTTCACGTAATTAAACTATGAAGTTTTATTATAGTAGTCTGAATTCCTTGAAAAATCATAATCCGATTGAGGCGTAATTTTACACTCTTGTTGATAATACTTTCTTAGCGCTATGGAAGATAAAGTGATAAAATTATTTTTATCAAATCATAAAACATTTTTTTTTCATTTTTTTTTAAATTTAAGATACGAGACAAACATTCGACAGCTTTAATTAATATTGCTGTGTTGTATATTCTATTGTATATTTATATTTATCTCTGCAGAGCGGAACATATGTAAAGAATGGGAATCATAAAACATCATGGGAAGTGGTCTACATTATGTTTTGCACTATATCCAATCTGAATTTGGAGCCTTTGTCTGGAACAATTTTGTAACCACTCGAAATTTGCAGCCAAGTAATATCTTTCACAACAATTTGTCCTGAGATAAATACATAAAAGTGGCAACTTTTCACCAAAATGGGTCATAAATTTAAACATTTCGCGCTTGCAAAACGTCATGTGCTCTTCATTGTAATTTTCCTCTATTAACAAAACATTTTCAAACAAATTCACATTTTCGTTAATTCGTTAAATTTTAAATCTTTTTGTCGTCGAGTAATAGTGCAAAAGTTTATATATATGATTTACTTAAATTCCGCTGATTTTGATGAAAGAAAATTAGCACTTGAACTAAAATTAAAAACAAAATATTTAGACTTAATAAGCTAAAAACAATTCTAAAAACTGGGGAGGCAGATAATTACAGACAAATTAAATTGGGAAAAAAATTTAACAATGTAAACTATTTATTGATATCAAAAATTGAGCTTAATCTTGCTTTATCATATAACTTTTTATATATTGAAAATGAAAATTTGTAAAAAAATACAGAGATTTTTACGACATCAAATATGAAATAACAGCTGATATGTGCAAAATTTATGCACATAAATCCGATAAAATAAAGTACATTCTTTGTTAGTCTATGGGCAATACAAGTATATTTATACCGAACCAAATAGCAGGATACAACACTCTAACTATTAAACTAGAACAGGCAAAAATAAATTACGCTAGGATAAACTTTTAAAAATCGACTTTTGGCCAGATAGAGTCGGTAAATATCCCCCCACCAAACCACACAATCACTAAAATATGTCAATTAGACACAGAAAAAAAATTTAAGTTTTCAAGTTCCGATTTTCTCATAAAAAAAATAAATAAATAAATAAATGCACAAGAAATTCCCTGCGTTATGTCAAGAAACACAATTTGCAGAATATCTTTCTACAGAAAGCCAGGACTTTATAAAATTTAGGATTCTAGTAAAAAAAAAAAAATGAATATTCATTAAATGGATACTTTAAGTTATAGTTATTTATGTTCTGTGTAATATTTCAGAAGAAAGTAGATAAAGCATATTTTTTTAGTAGTAAAAAGGATAAGAAATATGTAGAAAGACAAAATTTGTGATAATAATTTAGCGAAATTATGTTTTTGGTAACCAAATATATATCATGATAAATTTATTTAATGAAAGCATAAAAAAGTAAGGATAATTATGGGAAAACACTTATATAGCTCCCTTTATTAGGTTTTCAATTTATGTGCATACATTATCATATATTCATTACAAGAGATTTATCAATCGTTAAGTAATTTCATAAAAACTCTCAAGTAAAATGCTTTTTCATAAGTATAAATCATCATTAAGTTGTTCAGTCTACCAAATGAAGTTAATCTTTTAATAAGAAACTCGACTCTTAATTAAGCTTTTTTTCTATGAACGCATAGTTAAAAAATTCTTACAATTATGTGAAATTTATATGATTTATATTTTTTTTTTCATATTATTAAATAAATTACTATTATTTTTCATTGCATTTGACTTGTGGTGCTCTTTATTACTTTTGAAGATGTGGCCTTTAATAACAGATTTTTTATTTTCACATTATAATTATAAATGTGTGTAATTAAAACTGTGTCTGAATTTGAAAAACATATTCTCAGTCTCCGTGGTATATTTATGCCCTTTGAAAATTAAATGTACTTTTTAAAATAAGAATAAGTTATTATTATTATTATTATTATTATTATTATTATTATTATTATTATTGTTTTTATTATTATTATTATTATTATTATTATTATTTCACAAAAAACCTCATCCTTCTAATGATCACATGTATTGAAAGATCAGATATTCTATTTATGTTTTATAGTAAATTATATTTTTAATAAATAAATATTTTTTTACTGAAAGAACTCATAAACATGCATCATTATTAGTGCTAAAATGAAAGCTTGATTTTTAAAACTGAAGTTTTAAAAATGCAGATACGTAATGAAAACTGATTTATCAACATGAGATGCAAAAATATAACAAGTTATTAAAAAAAAAAAAAAAAAAAAAAAAAAAAAAAAAAACTTTTTTAACGCTTTAAAACAAAGAAGTGCGGAGATAAAAATTGAATTAATTATTTTTTAAACTATTATTTTTATTTAAAATCATGCTATCTATATAAAGCGTTTATTATTTTAAAAATAGTTTTAATATTTACAAAACTATCGGCATTGATCATGTTATATTTTAGGGAGCTGCTGAGTAAAACGAACAAAAATGTAATATTTAAAAAATACGGCGGTAAAATAATTGGATCCTATGTGATTTGCGCTTCATAAATTGTTAAAATGGAAACCATTATGAGTGAGTCCGGTGCAGTTTATGTCTACAAATTTTTCACCGATTACTATAATGGGTGAACTTCACTATAACAGAGCGGCTGAAATTCCAGGATTAGATAGAACATGTTTAGCATATTAAAATGCAACTGCTCCTCTAAGCCATCTTGGTAATAAAACCCTGTAGATACGCTTTCAATCGTTCATCGATAGTTTTATCATTGTGTTTTCTTGCAGCCAAAGGTATGAAAGCATAGACGACTGAAAGTATGAAAACCCAATGGTAAACTTATCAGTAAACCACAGAGATCGGGTTTATAAGTATTTCCCATCAGGCTATGACTTTGCAGACCAGTTGCATTTTAACATAAGAATTAAGGTATAATTAATCATGAAATTAAGATAGTCACATTTTTAACTTAAACATTTTATACAAGCTAATTTTCAAATGTATAATTGATATGCCTTATCAAACCCGAAAACTGCCGTCATTTGTTACGACAGAGATGGGTGAGGCCAGGGTAATTGACAAATGCTCCATTCCCACGGAATAGCATGCAAAAGGATTACATAATATAACCGCCTTTATTGTGATAATATCATTCAATCTTCCCTAAATGGTAATATTTTTTAAACAGCGCACATTACTATGTTTTTACACGTTGTGAAGCCTGAACGTCGGTTGGCGTGAGAAGTTAGCAGCGTCGGAGCCCCTACTTTGTATATAAAACTTACACATGAACTGCTACTTTCATGTCTATAGATTTATTAACCCTTAAATTCATAGCGGTGCATATCTGCATCACTTTTTATTTAAATCTTAGGAATCACTATATTTATATAGAAATATTAATCCTGTAAATATTATAAAAAAATATGCTACTAAATAAAGTTAAAAATCTGTTTAAAAATTTCTCGTGTCTGATTTTTAATATAAATATAAGACTAATTATTGGGAGCTACCGTAATACATACCCAGTATGGATATGCATAATATAAAATATAAAAATAAAACATGTATAAACTATTTATAAAATACATTGCAATTCCAAAATAAAACATAAATGTATATTTAAATATTTTTAATACATAGTAATGATCTATTACTGAATTGCGGGAGCTACTTGATTATCCCGCTGGCCCATTTCGATAAATTATATAAATCGCCAAACAACTGGAAAAATTATACAAACTAGCCACCCTTGGCGACCAGTTTGGTCTCCCTTAAAATTTATGTTTGGGAAAGCTGGGAAAGCATGCTAAGCATTGTATTATGCTACTTTTATTCTTAAATTAATTTACCTGTACTCCCTTGAATATAATTAATGTAATCCCTTAAGCTAATATTAGTTTTTGTTGCATTTAAATATCTTAATTTGTTGATTTTCTGTAAGCAAATAAACCCTATTGGTTTACAATGGAAGTCTATGGGAATTTGGAGAAATTTTAAAGATATTGCCAAGTTGGCGACAAACTTGGCGGCACTTGGCGAAGTAACAGATATATATAGGCATTTTAAATAACGAAAGAGGAAATAAATTAGTGAAAGATTAATAAAAACATAAATATAACGTCGAATTAAAAATTAATTGATGACGCAACAAACATGTGTAACTTGTTTAATATCAAGTGAATGTGATATTCATGATAAGCCATTTTTGGCATTTAATCTTATAGTTTGGCGATAGTTTTCTGGTCGACGGGATAATCGAGTAGTATCGAATTGCGTAAGAGAAACATCCTTATAACTCCAAAAATGATAATCCTATTAACTAACGGTTTACTGCGTCGGATTAAGTGTCTCATTTCCAATTAAAATATATTTTTGAATTGAAATTTGAATAAAATACAGGGTCATGAAAAGTAAAAGGGTGTGAAAAATATGATTACAAATATCTCGGCAACTAATTATCCGATCGAACTCCATCTTTATGCAAAATTTATGTTATTTTATTGTATTTTATATTAACTCTTTCAAATAAACAATTTCGAATTTTTTTGTATATCTTTTATCCGAACGAATATTTCGAGAATCCGAAAAAATAGTTCAGGATAATCGAGGTTACTGATATTCAATAGGCTTCTTCCTATCTATATATATATATATTAAGTAGCGCGAAAAAAGGGCTGTGTTAGCTTACTATTTGGCAACAGCCAAAGCGACGAATCTCAGTGGTTAAGTTAAGGTCACATGTCCCAACCCACTCAGCAAATCAAAATCGAGACAGAATCTCTGTTTTAACGCAAACCGTTTGAGCAATACATGAATGACAATTGCTATTGGTTCATTTTACGATGACGTGAGGAATTCAGCGAATCAGCTTTTATTTAGACACAGGCGAAAACGTTTTGTTCGATACAGTTCGATAGCGTGATGCGTAGTATATTTTATATCTTCTTATTATATTTTAAATTATTTTAAGCCGTGATTTTCAATACTATAGACAAAATGAAAGGAGGAGGACCTCATCTGACACTAACATGCCATTTAAATTTAAACGGCGTCGATTTCCTGTTAGCTTAGCTTTCTCAATGATGATCAACAAGTCACAGCGCCAAGCTTTTGACTAAAAGCATTTCTATTTATATTTTCAACAAACTTTTCAATTACTTTTCTTATAAATTAAAATATTTGTCAATTTTATATGTTGCTTGTAACGGATCGCATAGCAGCCACACTATTTTTTTTGTGAGTGTGTGTGTTTTCACTAAGGTTTTTAATTAATTCTGTTCCCAAGATTCACTTTTATTTACATTTTCAACAAAGTTTTCAATTACTTTTTTTATACATTAAAAAAAAATGCAAATTTAATACGTTGTAATGATTTATGTAGCACTCATTCTGGCTAGAGTTGATATAAATAGTGGCGAGCGAGCGAAACGAGCTGGGATCGCGTAGCGATCCCAATATGAATTGCGAAGCAATTCATGGTGGTTGGCGAGCATTAGCGAGCAGTGGGCCGAACTCCCTAATTATTACATACTATGTACGCACAAAATTTCAAGTCTCTTTCTCAATTTGTTCGGGAGATAGAGCGTTTACAGACACACAGATGGACGGCAAATTTGTTTTTCTAAAAATGTGTTTTTCGGAATCTCCAGTGTCTGAAACATGTAAATCCGCCAAAACGTCTCCATTTTTAAAGCGATTACAAGACTTAACCTGTACTACGTATGATGGGTAAATAAAACACAACTCTAAAAAAAAAAATAATTCGTGCATTTAAGGGCTAAGCTTTAGAAAATAAGTAATTATAAAAAATAAGATATTTAGATTAATACTTATTAAAATATTTACTAATTTGTTATAGTTTAGTCATGGCAGGAGTTTTTATTTGTATTGCAGATGTGAAACATAAGGAAAAGTTAACGTACGAGTATTATACGAAAAACTTTTCTCTGATTTTTTTCATTATTTTTCCTGTGTAATAAAAATTTTTGAGAATCAAATGTAACTTTTTCGAAAAAATAAATAAAAAATCATGCATTTAATTATTAAAACTTTAGGAAAGTTTGTTTACAAAGCTGAAAATTCGCATTTCCTGCTTTAAAAAATCAATTACGCTACTTTCATAATCATGAAAAAGTATTTAGTTAGCAAGAATATAATCTGAAACTTTAAACTTCACAATTTTATAACCACACTTTAGAAGGGAACAATTCAATTTTTCGTGCCATACAATAAATTTATTTTGATTTATAGACATACTTAAATTATTTTAGTTTTTTCTGAAAAATACATTTTTCTGTTAAAGCAAGATATAACAGATTTTCTTTTACAAAAGTGACACTATTGTGGTAATTTAAATCGTTGTTGTTGGGTAAAACAGGTACAATGGAGCCTATTTCGGAGCAAGTCCTTCCAAAACCGATTTTTTTTTCCTCCAAAAGTCAGTGATTTAATCCGAATTTGGAAAACAATCAACTGTTGACGTCAGAGCAGTATAGATTTCTTTTTCTATCTGTGTATGTGAGGGGGGAGGGGGGGGGGGAGGAGCACTGTAAAAAATCATAACGATACGAATCATAATAGAAGTAAGATTGTTGGTAGCACATTTCCTTTATTTAAAAAAAAATCCGGTGATCGAAAGTACACTTCTATTATCAGCGATTTAAAGGGTTATACCACCTTGAGATTAAAGTAAAAATTAATTTTTTGTACTAATTAAATTTTTATACTTTAAGGAGTATTTTAACTGTTTAACCATTTCAGAATTCCAATTATTTCTGGAGTCATTGTCCTGCGATTATCGAAAAACTGCATTCTCGGCGAGTAACTATAGCGTATATAAGAGTCCAACAAGAGACTAAAAAGGCCAGGAAATTTTAAAAAGCTGTAGATGGGGAGACCATGGTATCACTGAAAGATGCCATGATGGGTCCGGGAATCGTAGATTGAAAGTAATTAAAAAAAATTTTTGGTTTCAGGATGCTGACTAGGTACTTATATATATATATATATGACAGATTTTCATGAAATTTAAACCACATATTCTTCAAAACACTATCTAAGATGCGGTATAGGATTTTTTATTAGATGCCGCGATCATTTTTTTAATTTAAAAATTAAAATTTTCATAAAAATGAAAGTTTTTTTTTTTTTTTTTTTTCAAACAGTTGTCATTTCTAAAAGTATCCTTTGCTACGTTTTACTAATTACATTCCTAAATATTTTTTCTTTTCTGACGAAGCCTTTCAGAGAAAAAAATGACACTATCAGCAATGATTTTCAAAAGAGGGTCCTACTTGACTCTGCACTTTTTTATTCTTTTTTTAATTGCTCATAAAATTTCTACGTATAGATATGCGTAAATAAAAAAATATGTATCTATATATTATATATATTTAATAGCTGCGATAAAAAATTGTTAATTTTCTACCCATATTTTCGAAACCCATGGTGAAACCTTTAAAGATACCTAGCTTATTTTTGTTTATATTGAAAAATTATTTGTTAATGAGTAAACTTTAATATTTATTTAATTTTTAGTACACGATTTGCTGGATGTAAAATAAAAGTATACCAAATATATGTAATTCTCCAAAAATATGTGAAATATAAAAACATGAGAACAGCTGTCAGGCGCAGTGTTGCCAGTGGGCTACTTTTTTAAATTCAGATTTTTTTGATTGGCATCACTTTTTTGAAATGTTAAAATTCCCCTTATTTTCAACTTAATTAATATGCCATGAAACAAGAGGGAGTTTACCATTTCAGAAAAGTGGTGCCAATCAAGAAATCTGAATTTAAAAAAAGGAGTCCATTGGCAATACTGGTCAGGCGAGAATTTGGATAATTTTTTTTTTTTCTGAAACGTCTTCCTTACCATCAAGTCTACCAAATATACCCGTATAACATTTTGACATAAAATTTTATTTTAAAAATGTGGAGTCGGCTTAAACGCGGGTCGGATTTTATGAAAAAAGTTATATGTCATAGAGCTTTCAGGCTGGCGTAGGGAAATTGATATCTGGTCAACAAATCTCACAAAGACAGATTGCAAAAAACCTGTATTGAGTCGATGCGTTCGCCAGATTTTCAGAAAACAACGGCCGGCAATTTTAAAATTGCGGTAATTGATGTTATAGCATCTTTGATTAAGGGGTCTCAGGTCTTTTAAAGCTTCAATTTTTTCGAAATTTTATTTTTTTTAGATGTTAAACTCCTAACTTTTAGACATTTTGATAGGATTGTTTCCCTGAAATTCTCATTAGAACAGAAGTTATGACTATCAGAATTATACCAGCTTAATAGCTGAAGCGGCGTTTACGAAACTTTGAAGTCATTTTTTTCCAAATGGCGTTTTGGGGCATAACACTCAAGATATCTCAAAAACATCCTGAATATTTTTTCATGAAATTTTCAAAACATATGTTTCATGTTAGTCTGTACAACCTGAACCTAAAATTTCACTTTTATTGTTAAAAATGTATTCATTTTTAGCTGATTATACTGTTGAAAGTTTCAAAATTTTGTATTAGTTGAATGCAACTCTGTATTAAAAAGATAAAAATGCTTTAAATACAAATTTATTTAGGTTCATAGTAATTATTATAAACTGGGGTATAAATAGGTAAAAAAGAATTCATTTTAGTTGCAAAATTTATTTTGTAATCGTCCGCGTAAACTGTGATACCAGTTTTCTGCTCGAAATATGGCGGACAGTTTGGAGCCCCCGATAAATACTAATTTTGTATTTTGCAATTTTTAAATACATGAAATGAAAAAAACATACTTATATATTTTAGTCCTAGTAAAAATTGTGTTTTTTAACCCATTTGTGCCTGAATTTTTGTTTTCTCAAATTTTTTGGTAAAATCACTTTAAAATGTTGCAAAATGAACTGGAAAAATGCTAAAAAAATTAAGCTTAATTTTTTTTTGTATTTATTTGATAAAATGTAAAAGAACTAAATATGAGTATTTCTAGTAGAATAATATGCATAGTGATATATTTTGCCTATATTTATATTTAAAATGTTTTTAAATTGTATATTATGTACTATAATTAGTATTTTAATGAACTACACAAAAAAAAATATTTATTTCTTTGCAGAGACTAATAGCATTATAACTATTATTAATAATAAAATAAGAATAATCGTATTGCAGACTTAATAACAATTTATTTCATAAATATCTTCGAAAGGAGTTTGCATAAATAACTGTCTCCTAAATTTCTAACAAAAATGTGTGCCCATTTGTGCCTAGAACCCTATATTTTGTACATTACAAAAATGCATAAAAAATAGGCTTGAACATTTAATTTCGCAATTTAAAAAAGTACGTATTTCAGAAAAGTCCACAAGCTAAGATTATAACTTGCGATTTTGGGTCCATAATAGAAAAAATAGAAATAAACTTACTTTTTACATTTCGCCCTCTTGAAAAATTAAAAATCTATAAACACCGACATTTATAAATAATGATTTCATGCAATTTTTATGTTATAAAGAAGAAGAAAATTATACAAATGCATTAAAATTTGAAACGTCCCAAAAATGGGACGCTAGGCATAAATGGGTTTATCATACACATTTTAAGATATTATATGTTGAAAATGGTCTTTTTTTTTCATTTTTTCCAGTTTTAAGAGTCCCGAGACCCCTTAAAGATGCGCAAATGTCCATTCCAAGGGAAATGATTATGAAATAATTTTAAAAGTACGGTATTAGAAATTATATGAATGGCACTGATGACGATTTTATTTACGAAAGTTTATCAGATGCTAAGTGCGATTTTTATGATGAGAAAGCAACAGGACGGGACGTCATAGAACTTTTTGGAGATTCAGTTAATGATTCGAATTTGAAGGATTCGTTTGATGTTTCTTAATTATTTATGTAATTATTTTTGCTTGTTTAGTATTTCATTAAAAAGTATTATTTTTGTCTTAAGAAATATGGGATTTTTTTAGGATTGGCTTATACACAGGTCAAGAATTTTACCATTATTTTGAGATTGAAAATAGGGGGATCGGCTTATACGCGAAAGGGTTTATACGGCAATAATATTGATTAAGGGGTTTCGGGACACAAGAATCTTCAAATTTTCAATTTTTTTCTTATCGCATTCTAAATTTATCTGTATTTTTCTGCTTAAAATGGCGTTTAAATCATGTTTCTATTTTAATTAGAACAGGAAATATTAATTCTTTCGTTTTGGATTGTGTTCAAAATTATAGCTTTCAAGCAATGGTTGTCATATAAACGACTTCTTGTAAAAATGCGTTTTCCTTCATGTTGAGCTTTAATCACAATTTCTCGTGTTTAAATTGTTATAAGTGAAGAACCGTTAAAGATAAATCGTTGAAACTTGGAACATGTCTTTTTCAATTATACTTTAAATTTCATTCAGCAAATTTAAATAAAAAGGCTACTTTTGAAAATGTGATTTTTTTGTAAAGTTACATCATTTTTTAAATTTTTAATTTAAATAATTTTTAATTAAAAAAAATAATATTTAAAAAAATGCTGAGTCAAAATTAAAACTTATACATTTCTGTTTATTTAAATGAAAAAAAAAATTAAATTCTACAAAATATTTCGATTTATAACGATTTTAAATTACCCCTCTTTTTTAATAAATTTTATATTTTAATTTTTTTTTTAAAATTTTGAGAAGTTTTATCATGTGACTTTGTTTACAAATGATATGTATGGCTAACTATTACAAAAAAAAATTAATCCAATAAATAAAAAAAATATTTTAAAATGTGTCCCGGACCCATTTAAGCAAATTATTCAAGCTAAACAAAACTTCACATCTTTACAATCCATGAAAGATAATGGTCTGTTATGCCTTATTCTGCTTTTTTATTACCATTGGCCTGGAGTACAATTGGTCCTGATCAAATGGTCAGTTTCAAGATGAAACATCTGGATTTAATAACTCAAACATGCGTTTAGCTCGTTACATTGGACCAAAAATAAAAATTGTGCAACTCTAGCTATAATCTGCAGAAAATATCTATATCACGCCACGCAATGTGCTAAACACTGAGCAACGGTGCCCAAATAACATCAATATATTAAATTACGTCAATTTATTTTTAAAAATATTCACTTCATTCTGCAGTAAAATTACTTAAAAAGAAAAGTGGAAAAAATATTTATAAAATTTTGGGGCAATTTAAATAGTTCCTATAACTTTTACCGTTAACCAAATAGTTACGTCAACCTAATGGAGTTTTCTATTAACAATAAGAAAAAAAAATATCTTTAATGCACAAACTTAAAAAGAAATTGTCAAACTTTTACAACTTTCCAAAAATTATCAGGTTAAAAAAGAAATCTTTTAGGATAATACACATTTTCTTATTTCATTCTAATACACATTCTTTTTATTCCAGTTGCGTTCATAGAAAAAGAATATTTTTAAAAGAAAGTACACAACACAGTCTTTAAAATTCACTTCTCTTTAAAATCAGTTGTTAATTTTCAGAAATAGAGTATAACAAAATAAGACATTTAAACAACAATGCATTTCATTTTCGGTACTTTTAAAAAATGCGCTAAATGTTCGTTAAATTAATATAAAAAAAAACCCTCTAAAACTTTAAATGACAACAAAAGATATGTTTTGTTTTAATTTCCAATACCCAATATAATATGTACCTGATCTTTAATGAAATATACTTACACATAAGCAATTTATAGTATTAAATAGGTAAATTATACAAATAAATTTCAGTATTTTATTACAAGCATTTAATCTATTAAAATATAATAAAAATATTACCGAAGCGCTTTCAATTGTAGAGGGTTTAAAGTTTAAAAACAACAACAAAAAAATATGTATGTATATATACATAAGAAGATATTTTGAAGTTTCAACGTATTTTAAAACTTATTCTCAAATCTAACTAATTTAATTAAATTCTTTTCCTTTTAAAATATTTCTTTCAAATTAGAATGTGTGTCATACTTTTTACTCATTTTTACATTTTCCTATTCAAAACTTATCTTGGACGGCATAAAATAATATTTTTCAGTATTTTCAATTCATTTTATTTCAGATTAGTGCAGAATATTCTTAATGCGATTTTGTGCCATTAAACCCTATACAACAAACAGATCATTTGCTTTCAGAATATATTTTCAGGTCTATAAGATTTTTCTCCGGCCAAAAAACTTGTCGTTTTACAGCCATTTCATAAATTCACAGCATTTCCTTTTCTCATTCGAAGTTTCCTTTAACCGCATTGCAGATTTATTGCGTGCATATGCATTTGCTATAAAATTCATCTGTGTAAGCTTGGATGAAACTGTATGCCGATTGCATTGACTAGAAATGCCACGACAATTTCTTTACTACGGTGCCAGCAAAAATCTCTTGACAGTCAAGCCACAATCTCAATGTTCAGAAGATTCATTTTATTTTAAGAGACGGGCGAGAGTTTCAATCGCGCGTTGTTCACGTGGAGTGGTTGTCCTTGCAACTTGAGATGACGCAGCGTTCTCCTTTATATTTTTAGTTCTGGTAGTGGTTTGAAAAGCGAGCTTTTTAATACTTGGAAAATTTTCCAGAGAGAAACATTCGCCTTGCATACGATATTTCAAATGAAAAAGAAATTTCAAATTAATTGCTTAAAAGGCGCAAAGGCCAACCTAGTAAAAAAGATTCCATGCCGGGACTCGAACCCGGGCCATCAGTATAACGCACTGACATTCTATTGTCTAAACCACATAGAACGATACCCAGCCTCGAACTTCTCATTATTACATCTTAACAAGACTACAAATTCAGCACAAGATGGGATATTATTCCGTGATCCACCGACTTGGGGCAAACGCGAAACTTATTTAAATCCAGAGTCGATTGAAACTATATTAATACTTGGAAGTTTTTCCAGAGGGAAACATTCGCCTTGCATACAATATTTCAAATGAAAATCAAATTTCAAATTAATTTCTTAAAAGGCGCAAAGGCCAACATAGTGAAAAAGATTCCATCGATATATGCCGCGAATCGGGTCGCGTAGGTTTTTGGAAAAAATCAAGTTGCCTGTCCCAATGCAGACTCTACCTGCGACGAAGGGTTTTGTAGATTTCTGAATTGTGTGGAATTTAGATCACAGTCTGAAGAGGAAGGCAGAAAACGATTAAAGAATTTTTTTTTACTGACAGAAAATCATTAGTGAAAATTTGTTATTATTTCAATGGATCACAAAATTTGCAAATTTCGTGACTCGTTGGTAATGTTTTTGTGCTGATTATCTCGTAACCCATTGAATATGATATTTTTTCCCGTGACCATTTTTCAAAATTGAAAATATTTTTTTGCGACCGATTAACGAAATTCGCTATTTGCTTCCAAGATATTTTGACGAAATTCGCGATTCTTTTCTACGATCGTTTGCTGAAATTCGCTTCTATTCCCACACAGCCGACTGACAAAATTGCAATTGTTTTGACGATCTTTTGACAAATTTTGACGAATATTTTGACTAAATTCGTAATTTTTGTCCAAAACCTTTGAAGAAGTTTTCAGTTATTTCCCTGATAGATTTTCGAAATTTGTAATTATTTTTGCGCGTCTTTTTGCGGACAAATTTATTTTTTATTCCTGTTACCGAATGTTGAAATCTGCGATTTTTTTTCTCTCCAAGCAACTGATTGTAATCGCTGCTTGATTTCACGATCTTTGGATTATTTTTCAACGTTCCTTTCAGGAAATTATATTTTTTTTCCGCAACTAATTCGTCGAATTAACTATTTTTTTTAAGTTCAATTGGCAAAATTCGCGATTTATTTCTGCTGTTGATTGACGAATTGATTTTGCATAGTTATGAAAAAAAAAATAAACTGCGGTCGTCCAAGAAATTTTTTTAAATATTCCTTGAAGGATCCCAAGCTTGTGAAAGACGTTAAGAGGGCAAAATCCCGCACGCTATTTCAAACCCTTCCCCTTAAAGAAACTTCCTCCCCCCCCCCCCATATAAGAACATCTTGAAATGGCTACTCACCCCTGCAGTAAACCTGCAAAGAAGTCGAAAGGTCAGGAAAAAAAGTTGCCTTTTAGACAGGTCTCCGCCGTAGCAAGTATAATTATATGGTTTTTTGGGTTTTTTTTTTTTTTTTTTTTTTTTTTTTTCATAGAAACATGATTTTTTTCCGTTTGCAAAAGAATTCTTTTTTGACAGGTTTCATTTTCAAAAGTTTTACAGTAAATGTAATATACCTATGCTCTTCAGAGGTGTACTATAGAAAGGATGTTTTAACAGACTTGGAGGATACTAGTAAAATTGGAAACTTTCTATAACGGAATCCTGTCTTAAGTGGAAAATTTTCTTAGTCATTATTTTGAAATTATACCAGCTAAGATGAAAATCTTCTTAAAACTGAATTTTTAATCAGTTCTCTTTCGGAGTGGATAGGGTACATCCCCCAACTGAACCTCACCCTTTGCTATGCCACTGCCCTTAAAAAACACTTTGCCCACACCTCCAAGAAAGATCTGAAATGGCGCCCCTGGTTACGGTCTGTAAAATTTCGAGGCTTTTCAGAATTAAAAAATCCGCTGTGCATTTTTAGTGTCAGGAGGCTCCGAATTTCAGTAAGTTTTAACGTATGAGATCTCGTTGAGTTTTGGTCGAAGAAGAATGACATTTTTCGTATCGTGGGATAAAATAATTTGTCAAAATATTCTTATAGGGCTTATAGACCGTATAAAAAACTAAAACGTGTAAATTTTTTTTAAGTAGTGACATGACATTTTTATTAACAAAATCATAGTTCCTGCCTTGCTTTGAAGACTTTTGTAATAAATATTGTTTACGTATCTCCAACAAGTAAGATATTAACGCAAATTCCATTTTTCGGGGACAACCTAATAGTTCAAAATTAAAATATGAGTTAAAGTTAGAACTGAACGGCATTTCAGCAATATGCATACGATGTGAATAAATTCGTCTTTCACGATTTCTGATTAAGTGTTAATTTCTCATCTATCTTACAGTGTCAGGTCTCAGTATCACTTAAAATCCTTCCAAGCTTTAAAATTAACTACTTGAATAAATCTTCAACAGAATTAATTATCTTTCTATTCCAATATCTCGAATTAAACTCAAATTAAACGCTCTAATAAAAATTTTGAAAGTAATGTTTTATGTCAGATTAATATTACAGCTTACTGAAAATTGTTAATTAAATGCAAGCGTATTGAAACTAGTTCTCAGTAGTGGTTTCCATTATTATATTATTTCCTTTTTGAATTCCAGTGATTTATTTTTTATATTTAAATTGACAAGCACAAAAAATGTTTCATTTTATCAACTTTGACAGAATTTGAAATTGTTAAATTTTATAAAGCTTTAGATCTATCAATTTTTATACCTTACAAGATACAAGGTACAAACTAAAATCCGTATGTAATTTAACAGCATTCAAACAGACAAAACTACAATTGCAGAACAAAACACTATCTGTACTAAAGCGACTATACGCTATCATATGCAACTACCCTACTAGCGAAATGTGAAAGTTAACAACTATATATAGAAAAATATGAAATATAGGGAAAAGAGATATTCTTAACTACAAACATATAGAGAATCTTCTATTTAGTATGAAATGATATAAAAAAATAATGTATGTAACGTCGCAAAAACAAATTTATGAAAAGATCTGAAATGTAATTTTTGTAATATTGAATCACCGAATTCAATACTTTTGTAGAAGTGTGGAATTATGAAGCAAGCACATATTCACCAATAAAACGAACACATATAACCAATGGACAAATTGTTTTAGTAATGAAATCAAGTTAAATTTGCTTAACGTATCCATCATTCTTAATGAATATTTATTCTTATACATGAGGGTGGTTCAATAATTATTGTCCCGAGTGTGTATAAAATATTTGTAGTGCGATGGATGATGTGGAATTTTGAAGCCTAATGTCTTAGATGCCTATATGTTCAATTTCAGGACTGTAGTTGCTATAACAACATATTTGTTTCCGTTTATGGTGTGAGAGGTCGCACCTAGCTTGAAAGGGGGGGGTGACAGTGAATGAGACGTGGCTACTGTCGTTTGAACACGGGATCAAAGTTATAAAGCCACGTCTCATCTACTGTCACAAATCTATGAAAAAACTGATTCAGGTCTGGTCCCATACGCTCCAAAATTGCCTTTCTCCCCAACGCCACCCTTTCAAGCTAGGTGGCATCTCTCACACCTAAAACGAAAAAGAATATGGTAATATAGCAGTTACTATTATGAAATTGAGCATATAGGAATCTATGACATTAGGCTTCAATATTCCACATCAATCATCGCAGTACAAATATTTTATATACACTCGGGACACTAATTATTGAACAACCCTCGTACGTTATACACATTGAGGGTACATATTGAAATTATCTTACAAAATAAATTGCACCTTTCTTACACGAGTTACTTATATTAGTAAATGCGCATTTGCCTAACGCTGCCACAGTTTTGCACGCGATTATGTTTACCTGGGTATAAAAATGTCAGTGGTTGTACTGAAGTACTTTTTACAAAGTAATTACAGAATGCTGCACACTTTTGTAACTGGTTTCTTCTTGGTATTTCTCTCTTCTATCTATACACGAAGAAATAATTAAATTTGTGAAATTTTTCAAATTCCGGTATTCGGCAAATTTTAAAGCGCTCTAACCCGATTTGACTGTTTTTTGAAAATGTATGTTCGTAATACTGTGTTTCTGTCTCTATATCACACAGATTTTGTGAGCGCTGTAACTCACAAACTACTGATTAAATAGGATGAAATTTCAAGTCAAGTTGTATATTTATATGAACTAGTGCTTATTAGTTTTTGCGCAAAATGTCAATATGTATTACCGCAAATCCATGATTTGTTCGATATATGTGAAGTTCCTGTTTCTAGATTTTGTGCGCAGAATTCAACAGAACATCAAATTTACAGTCCTCATGATAGGAAAATATTGCCATTCAATATTTATTGCGGTCATCAAAGAGGGGTGATGAAATTTCATGATTTCTTCGAAGTATGCGATGCTGATATTACCTGTTTAAATGCACAAAATTCAATATCATTTGCTATGAAAGTAAGTAGAAATATAAATCAGGAAAGAAGAAAAATGCATTGTAAAAAAAAGCAGGATCCATCTTTAATACACCACAAAAAATGACAGATGATTCTTTATCTACAAACATGTACTATAATTAAGAACAAAAATATACAATAATCTCTTCGAAGTCACCGAAGATTCCGAAAAGCTCCCCTTAACATTTTAAAACCTCTGAAAACTATTTATTTTCGAAATTTATAGAAGAATTTATAAAAATAAGTTTTTATTAGCTGCTCGTCATTTTCAGGAACGTTTCCGAGTAGATTTTGCAATGCATTATCAGTTTTCTCAAATCGGAACACCACTTTTGCGTATGCTATCAATTCTCATCAATGCCGTCAAAGTAAATATCTTGATATTCAGAAAACATGCATACAAACATACAGAAAAACGTACAATATTAACAGCATTAACATTAACATGAAAATTAGCATTATTTTGTTACAACTGTATGCACAAATGTTTCTGCAGCTGAAAGTGTTTATTTGAGAATTGATAGAATCCGAAAAACTGATTTTCGGGGTAAGGAGAATTATTTAACCCTTAAATGCTGGGTGTTGCTTTTCGGCAACATACCCAATTTAGGTTCTAATTAGAATAATATTTAACTATAATGCCTAATGTTGTTAATAAAATACATTCTGAAAATATTATTAAATCGATTTTCAACATGTAGATGGCAACACTAGTGCTCTTTAAGAATAAAGATAGATTTATTTTATCAATTGTTGCTACTTGCTCATTTTGTTTTGTTTGGAAGCTTTCGAAATACCCTATTTTGTTCTGCAGTAAGCAAGTAAAATTTATTTCTTATTATAGTTCTAAAATTCTTGTGTGTTTAATATTATAGAATTCTAACAAGGAAAATTATTTTTTTCAATTAAAGACTAGTATTGCCGATTAATAACAAACTGTTTTTTATCCGTAAACCATACTTAAAACAAAATATGATTTTTTTAAGTATTTTTCCCATGATTTATTTAAAAAATGAAAGCCGAAAAACAGTATTACAATGATTTTTGAAAAATCAGGCATTTAAGGGTTAACGCATCGTAAAAGCTACTAGGAAACGTTTCTGAAAATACGGGAAGCTAATAAATATTTATTTTTGCAAATTCTCCTTTATGTTCCGAAAATAAATTGTTATTTCAGGTGTCTAAAGATAAAGGAACACATTTCGGAATCTTGGGTGATTCGGAAGAGGTTATTATATATTTTCTTTCGTGATTATTGTACATTTTCGTAAATTGAGAAACACCCAACTTTTTTACAGTCTACAAGATTATTCAACTTTTTAAAATGGTTTAAGATTTTTAGCACAATATGAACTTTAAAAGTTCTCCAATTACTTAAAAATGTATAGAGAAATAGTGTGAGGTAATTTTGCGCTGAAAAAAATATTATTTCTATCCCTTTAAGACCTGGAGATTTTTTGGTAGAAATTGAAAGTTTCGGTGGTTTACCCTTACAATAGGACCGTATTTGATTGAGAAAAAATATATATAAAAAAATTCCCTATGCCAGGTTATACTAAGGGAGGACCCGCACAATTGTGCGGGTTCGGGCATAATGCAGAAGATTATTAGGAGAAGATAATGAAGAAGATCTACACAATTGTGTAGATTTAGCCTAATGTGATTATGTGTGCAAATATCTAAAAAGTTTAAGCAAAATAAGTTGTCGTTTATCGAGATAATATTCATCAGTCACAATGAAAATGTTTGAAACAATTTTTGTTTTTGGACAGACCACTGCAATTTCATTTTCTGAGATGTGCTCAATGCTCGCACCCCTCTTAAGAGCAGTTAATAAATGGTATGCCCTTCACTCCATTAGGATTGTGCCTGATCCTTCGAATTTCTTTTTTTAGTTTTTCCAGCAACGGTATTTTGTTGAAATACCGATCAAAATATATAAAACTAGGTCTGAACCAGAGTGAGGACTACAGCAGATCCTAAACCCAGATCCTTGTGGAATAGATCTGTACTTTACCACTGGTAAATTACAAAATTTAAAACTATCACAGGTGATAGTGTTACAACCGAGTGTGGTTTGTTGTTTACATTCTGCTTTACTGAAGCACGTCCTAAAAAAGGAATCGTCTGCTCATCTATGGAAAATTTAATTTGGACACTACGGAATCTGTGGAGCATTTGCTGAACTTTCCATAATTTATTATTTATTCCTGGTGGCTTACTTTCTGTGTTGACAACATGGAATGAATTTATCAAAATTTAAAATCTTTCTCGTGATATGCATATAACTCATATAAAATTTATAAATCATATATGGCACCTATAACTCAGAGCAGAAACATACAGTGCGTTACATGTGCATATTGTACTATCAATTTTAAATAGAAATCATGAATATTTTAAATAGAAATCATGAATAGTACAAACCTATTAATTTAAAATTAATCCGGTTTAAAAATGTAATTAATAAAAAATAAATTGCTAAAAACATAAATTTTAAAAAAAATCACTTAAAAATAAAAATTTTATATGTTAGGAATTGTACCCGTTTTGGAAACGGTAAAACAAGAACCCGCACAATTATGCGGGTCATTTGTTTTTCAACATTTGTAAAGGGTAATTAAATTTATCAAAGACAAAATCAATTAAAATCATAATAAAGTCTATGAAAAGAAAAATTAAATCCAAGCAAACATTAAAAATCATATTTAAAAAAAAATTACGACAGTACATGCTTTTTGTCTATTGCTGCCAGATAATATAGTCTTTCTAAAAGCAGAAAGTCTAACTCTGTATTTTAGTTGGTGCTCCCTAGTTGCGTCTTATCAAAACATCTGAAGCCAATTAACTCATATAAATGTGCAGATTTGGTTTCAGATCTCACAAAAACAGGAAATAGTCATTATCTTTTACTTTAGTATCACCCGCACAATTGTGCTGGCCAGGGATTAAAGGACTATGAAAAAACAACGTGCTAAAATCTTATATCAAAACATCCTGGAAAAAGCATATCCTAGAACATATTTAAACATATCTCTTTTTTGAAATTACTAATTATTATTGCGATTGCCTCGGAATTGTTATTATTTCTAATATTTGGGCCTTTTCCCTCAACCTCCCCTTTCCAGTTAGGTGCCACCTCTCGCATCTAAAACAAAAAAAAAATGTTAATATAGCAGTTATTGTTCAGAAATTGAGCAGATAGGCTTCTAAAATATTAGGCTTCAATATTCCACATCAACCACCGCAGTGCAAATATTTTATAAACCCTCCGGACAGTAAATTTTGTACTACCCTCGTATATTAAGCAGATACATTTTGTCATACACATCTCAAATTGAAATTAAATCTAACATGGCTCCATATTATTCTTTAATTATAAGATAAATAGGTTGGCACTTGAATCGTTACACTGCCTTTTATTATATATAAGGCGATATAGCTGGAGCTTTGAAGGAGAAGGTCGTATGAGGTGAAGCTCTTGATATTCGTATGCTACATTTTTGCAGTGTTGAGCGAGCGATGGGGTGGTTCGTACGAATAACTTTATCACTGTTCGAAGCTGCATTATGGCGTCTGTGGAAAATTCTGGATATATAGAGGATTTTATTAATAATATTGCTAAACAGCAATTTCACTGAGCAATTTGCTAGTATCTCTTCAAATTTTGGGGACTTTGCTAAAAATATTCTGACTGATTTTTACGTCTTCACTGACCAATACATTTTCGATTTCAAAGCCAAAGCTGGTTACTCTACTTCTCCAACCAACCAAGAAGAGGTAAGAAAAACTTGCTATGCAGCTTTCTCTTTTCTAAGGGAACCTATTGAAAACTTGTTAAATTCTGCTATATTTAGTTTTTTCTGCTCAATTAAATATAAGAAAGCCCCAAATCTAATTATCACAACTACTAACATAAGAAACGAACTTTTTAACGCTGTTAAAAAGGGAATTAAACGTCCATTAAATGAGGAGAATTCTGCTATCCCTCTTAGTAATAAATTCAAGAATATTGAGAACAAAGTTAATCTAAGTGAAAATGTTGACATGGAGCAAATTAATAATAGTGTTAACACGTCCCAGGAAACTGGTAACTCGAAAAAAACTACTAACTCTTTCTACATAGAAGTCGACAAAAATTGGGCGACGCTAGCCCGTCAAGTTAATGATATAAATAATGAAAAACCTAAGATGACCCTAAAAGGCGAACGTTTAGTTATACAATGTACTTCAGATAACGACTTTAGACTAACACAAAGATGGTTAGATCAAAATAAGAAAAAATATACAACTCTTGACCCTAGGTAGTTAAGACCTAAGAAAATATGCATTAGGGGCCTCCCCTGCTACACTGATGTTAAACTAATGAAGATAACCTTAAGGAGCATGGGTTTGCAGTCACAAGGCCTGTCATGCTAAAAAAAAAAAAAAACAGGAAATCCTATGCCACTCTATATGGTTAATGTTATTCCACGTAGTGACTTTGAGGACATATACAAAATAAATGAGATACATTACATTTCCCTCAAAATCGAAGCCTTTACTACCAAATACAAAGTTAAACAATGCTACAGGTGTCAAGGTTACGGGCATGCCTCAGAGGTATGTGGCTTTGATGCCAAATGTGTTAAATGCGGAGAATTACACTTGAGCACTGCCTGTGAACACAAGAGCAGAATTAAACCTAAATTTGCCAATTGCGGACTTGGACATCCCCCAAATTACCGTGGTTGTCCCAAAAATCCATACAGACTAGAAAATAAACATAACTGAAACATTACAAGTAATAGCGCCATCAATCGCTCCCCTGAAAATCAAATTCTTGCTGATATCTTTAGAAATTTCAACTACACTAAAGAACCTAAGTCCATTGAACCATCAACTAGTAATAACTTGTTAAAGTCTGAAAATAATGATAGTGAAACCTTAAATACCCCTTCCTCCCCTACTACTAAAAATTCAAATAACACTCAAAATCTAAAATTCCCTATAAATTACTCCAATAATATCAAAGATATACTTAATACTTTTAATGAACTCAAAGAAGTCTTTCAAATCACCAAATCCTTAAGTTGCAACAAAAATATTGCAACTCAAACCAAAAAATATGATAACCCCATGCAAAAAATGATAGTTATTATCAACGAGTTCGACAAACTTGCTAACCTTCTTAACTTAAATGAGGAGTAATTTCTTCCCCAGTTAAACTTTTTGCCTTTTTTCCGTGTCTTGTTTTGTCATTTTTGTATTTAAAAAAAAGAACTCTTTTTACTGATGTATTTTGCTTTTTTCACGTATTTAAATTGTATTACCTGACTACCCCTTTGATCTATTATCATGGTATCTTTTTATCATTTTTTTTCTTCGAGTTACCAGACTTGACAGGCGCCGTCCTCTTTTTTTCCCATGTTCTCCTTTAAAAAAAAATTCTGTTCAGTTAGTCTGAACTCTGTTCAGTTATGTTTTTTAGTATCGCTTTTTATTACTCTAACTTGTGCATTTTAATAATATTTTTGTAAATATCTAAATTATTTTTATTCTTTTTCCAAATTTGTTTCGCACTGTGCTTTGCATCATTTTAATGTCAATCTATGTATGGTCTCTGTAAAGAGTCTTTTTTTTACGTTGGGGCTTCCCTTTGGTAACTTTTTTGCCTGTCTACGGACTGTTAGTTTTTAGATCATATGGAACATATTTTTTACCTTATTGTTATACTAACATTTTTATTAGTAAGTTCTCTTGCTCTTAAACTTTAATATTCTATTCTTCGTGTCCACCAGCCGTGCCTAAACATCTGTTTTCATGGCTCCCATTGCAAGAAACACGCATTACCTCTATACTGGATCTTAAGTTGCCCCGCAACTAGGAAATCCATGAACCAGCTTACATTGCTCCATTGTTCTGGAACTGTCTGCTGTTCACTGTTCAGAACACATTCACTGTTCTCAGTATAGTATGATGTGCGATTTTTGTTTCAATTTGCATTTTCCTTTTTTAATAATTAGAGTCATCCACCAAGGAAACCTTTAATTTCTACCGGAAAAAATATTTTCTTAAGGCACATTATAATGCAAATTTTCCATGTTTCTTTTTAATGCTTCAGGATATCCGAAATCAAAAATTTTATTCAACTTTTTTCTTCATTTTTCGAAGGAAAGAAGAAAGAAAATTAGAATGCAATGTAGTTTTATTTTGGAATGTAAGTATCCACGTAGTCATTGGTACGTAAAATAAACTATTTTTTATTTACATTTCATTATACGATGTGTGATCACTGACTCATTTTCATTCAAAGTATTTATTTTACTAAGTTTATTGAAATGGAAACGATATTTTAAATATAATTTTAATTTTAAATTTATTAACTGTTTTGTCAATCCGTATATTCCACATTTCGGTTTAGTATTACCACACTTCATACTAGTGCAACTTTCGATTTCCCTAAATTAAGTGCTATAACTTTGTTGGCGCAATAGCGATAAAAAAATAACACATGATTCCCATCTGAAATTTAATTTCAAATTAAACGCTGATATTTATTTTTATTTAAAAGTTCATTTTAATTACGAGCGATACAAATTAATGAAAGCATGTTTCAAAATGTAAAAATTGGAAAATTTGGTGGGTACGAATTGGCACTACTGTGGAGATTACATGTTTATTTAATGAAGTAATTAATCGCATTCTGAAATATTTAAAGATTTTATCGATTTTAGAAGAATTTAAATCGAGATTTTATAAAAATCTAATGCACTATTTAATTGATTTTTAATATTTGATAACAACAGCGAAATTTCAACTAACCACGGAATTAGATTAATAACACAACAATAGCCTTGGTTATGTTATGAAAGCGCATTTAATATGCCAAAACTTCCGGTAAAAAGTTAGTGATTAATCTAAAGAAATAAAAGAATATTGACGAGGAAAACTAATGTTTTCTCCTTCAACGTGGATAAAGTACTAAACAACTTATGTGTAGCATAATAGTTCATTTCTCAACAAGAAATGAGTAATTATATTTTTGAAGATTATTTTTTTAAAGATTGAATTTATTAGGACGACAAATAAAAATCAAAACTTTCTATATGTATGGTTACATAACACGTTGGCTTTTTTTGGATGAATTAGATTTTAAACAATAATATTTATATAATAATTAGTCTTTAATTTACATTTAAATGCAAATTTTAATTAACAATTTTTTTACCTATTATTTAATTAAGATGAAACAATTTTTGAAGTTTTTGCTCATTTATATATTGTACTAGAAACTAAATCTGGATTTCACTCAGCATCCGATACCTTATTTATTTTATTTGAATCTATTTAATAACAACAGCGAATCTTCATCAATCAACGAAACTCTAAATTAGATTATTCACAGGCTGGAAGACTTGGCGATGTTATGAATGAGCGTTTAATCCTTTACAATTTTCTGTACAGAGCCAGTGATTAATCTAACGAAATGAAAGATTAATGATGACAGAAACTAACGCATTAAACCAAGTTATAGGGAACATTTTCTTCCTTGATACAGATAAAATGTGTAATTGAAGTGTAGAGAAAAAAGTTGCACAAGTTAAAGTGTAGGAAAGCACAGTCGTTCATTATTTTATTCATTTAAAATGATTAAATTATTTTTCGCATTCTGAAATCCTTAATAATTTATCTATTGTATAAAAAATGGAATTGGAATGCGTTAGAGAACTGGATAAACTATTACTTGACTGGCCTGTATGTAAAACATGGTAATTGGCGTTTTCTATTTACTGCTTTATTTTCATGGAAAATTGTTCAAAAATATTATCACAAAGTTTTAAAGGTGCAAGGTCTTTTTTTCCCTCCATATATGTCAAAAATAAAATCAAAGAAACATTTTAATCATAAATTTTAATACTGAAGAGTCTTTGCCAGAATAGATATGAATAATATCTATCTGTCAGAAATAAACGTTGAACATAAGCAAAGTTCAGTAAAAAATATCACTTTTTTTATTATAGCGAACTACAACTACAATTGCTTTATTGGAAAGAGACTTCAACTACAACAACATTTTTAAAAAGTTGCCACTACAAATTAGTTTTTAAAAGCAGTTAGTAATTCTCTAGTTTCAGATTTTGCCAAAAGTTCCAGTTTATACTGGAAATTGAAGATACCGATTAAATAATACGGTCACTAAAATAAGTTAAAGGACTCTTACGTCTTGAAATTTAACATCACATACACAAGAAAAATATGTTTGTCTCTCAATACTGAAGCAGGGCACTGATCGTAGACACACAGAGGTTGAAACTTGTCTGTTTTTAGGTTTTCAAATTTTTTTTTAATGTTTTGAAGGTTTTTACCCTTTGTGTATAATATATGTCTTTAAGTAAACCTTTTTATTACATTTATGTGCTGTAATACAGCGACCTTGCATTATAACGCGTCTGCCGGGATGCAATTAAATAAGTGCTATATAAACCAGGACAATAAAAAATTAAAGAACATAACATAAAATAAAATGCATTGTGTTTGTCTGAAAAATGTTAGATTCTACGTTTATTAGAAATTTTTTAGCGAAATGAAGAGGAATATATAATGCGAACCATATATTTTTTAACGTTCCTTAAAAGAAGTTGAAGTAACTCCACACGAATTTCAAAACACTTTACAAAATATTGTGGGTTTAAATAAACAGTAACAAGATAATAAATACAATCTTAATGAAGTGAAAGAAATTTTTAACTGGAGAAATCATTGGATAAATCAAGAGTTAGAAATGTCGACTAGGTATCGACCGGATAGCTCAATAGGTAGAGCATTTACACGGCAAACCGTGGTATTCTGATTAGGGTCATGGTTCGTACATTTTTTTTCCTTTGTTGGAATGAACTTCAACTGCGCTACACGAACCATGAACAAAATAAAATCTTTGATCATAATTTTACAAAGATCAGCTCTGGGAACTGGAAAACGTGATGATTTTTTAAAATACAAGAATACATCCACACATGCATAGATATGGAATCATTGTAAAACAGCTAAAATGTATTCAGGATACTTCCGAATGTAAAAATACATATTTATATACAATATTGTCCATAATCGAATATTGCATCATAATGACCATACTTACCTGACACCGTATGTCTACGGAAAGTAAAAAGGCGGTGAAACTATAGTTTATATTTTCGGGAGGGACGAAAACCGAGCTATATATATATTGATGAGTTATATAACTAAGCGTTACTTTTATTACATAACATGCAGTTGTATGAAATAAACAAACCTATCAGTGCAAAAATTTTATTTACTATTCTTACATTAAATGCTGCATTTGGATATAAAATTACCGTTGCAATGTTTTTAACAAAATATTTAATTATTTAACTCTTGATTGCACTCTCAATATGTTAAACATTTTGAAAAATGTTAAGAGCTGTACTATATATATATATATATATATACTTTTATAATAAGTTGCCTAATTTTAAAATCTAGAAAATTAATTTTTTTTAATGCAAACAATGCATAAATCTGTAAATAAAACAATAAACGAGGGATTAAAACGGAAAAACCTAATAACGAGTCTAGCATTAAATCCTCTGTATGGTTAGCACGTGATATTAGCAACAAGTGCCAATGGGAAAAACCGATGACTTCATGCATTGCGTTGGTATAAGTTGCAGTTGAGATTCGAAATTTGTTCAGAAGAACTAAGTCAAGTTCACGTAGTTTGTGGAATAACACTTTTTTTTCTGAAGTAGAGTTAAAGTGGCATCGGTTCTCGCTATGAAGTAGTATTTTTTTGTATCGTCCAACTCCCCACACTATTGTGTTGAAAATGTAATAAACTACTGCAAAAAGTATCGGAGTACTGTAGTTTCCCTACATGTAGAGCGCTATATCAATACATACAAACAAGTTTACTGAAAGTACAATGTTCACAAATAAGCTATTTTGCAGGAAGAAATCACAAAATATTTGTTTGTAGTTTTATTTAGTAAAATTGAATCATAAATTGTATTTTGTTAGTTACGCTATATTTATATCTATTTAACGCTAGAATTCCAGAAAATCTTACTCAAGATTAATAAAAATATTTAATGAGACAATTTATTTCAAAATATATTTAACTTATTTTTGTCAGTATACATTTAACTTATTTTATGAAGAACTTTCTGGTTTGAAAAAACATCTATTCATTTTGTACGGGTCGAAATGAACTCTCATTGCGGCTCTAGTGCTAAAATCAATGAAATGTTGCGTGTCAGCGAAACATGGTGTTAGGTCACTCGCTAAGTGGAAAGTTTAGTAATATTCGGAATGAGTTTTAATCCTCTACAAAATTTTAACCAAATATTGTGAATCATCTGTGAGAATGAAAAGTTAATGTCATAAAAACTACGCTTTAAAAAAGGCAAATATTTCTTATTCTGTAAAATTAGCAGACGACGATAAATGAAACTATTATGTAATTTCTACTTCATTGTCCACAGTTCCTAAATGCGTTCATTCATCTTTAGAAATTTCTATAGCAAATAAATTTTCAAAAAGTGAAGAAGCAGTAACAAACACAATTTTCATTTGTTGCCCGTAATTTTTGTAAACGTTTCAAAGTAGCTTTCACAGTGATTAATAGGTTTCTCAATAATATTATTATTTTTCTGCATTCTATCAAATCTCAAGTAAACAATTTAGTGTATGGAAACATGTTTTACAGACAAAAAATATAAATTAATGGTACTGACACTGCTACGCACTCAGCTTCCGAATTCCCTTCACTAATTCTAAATCTATGGGGAAGGAATGCATTCGTACATTTAAAATATCTCCTCAGGAAATTAATGTTTTTAATTGCGGTTTTTATTCTATTCTCCTTAACCCTTTATGTGCTCAATTATGAATTCATGAAAACTTTATCTTCTAAAGCATTTTTTGCGAATTGTTTAAGCTACGTTAAAAGATTTGCATAAACATTTAATAAATTTTAGGATTTTATAAGGATTGAAGGATTTAAAAATATTTATTAAATTTGAACTTATAGGGATTTTGTGCAATATTTATAACCCCACTCAAATCTTTATTTTAAATATTTTTCTTAGTATTTTGTAAAATTAGGAAATGTACATATATAATGTTCTTACAATAGAAATATAGAAATATTTCCGAATTGAAAAATCCCCCCCCCCCCCCCAATGCCAAGAAAGCTGAAAAGATGCAAAGGCAAAAGAAATCATCCTTTTAAAAATATTTTTGTTTTGTGTAACCAATAATGCTCTTGGAACAAATAATGTAATGTATCTATAACTCATTCTAAACTATATTACAACTAATCGATGCATTAAATGAATTTTATAACAAGTTATTTTAATAATACTTATAAGTACATTCAGGAGGTAAAGGGTTAAAAGATGTCTTTATTTTCCCTAGTTCTCGAAATATTTCTAAACTCTATGCTTAATTTAAAATTTTACTTGTAAACAGCTGACAAATTTCTATTAAGATTTTAACACTTCATATAAAATTAAGTATATACGAGGGGTGTTTTTTAAGTAAGGGCTGTTTGAAAATAAAATCCAAACGGAAGAATATTTTCAAAAACCGAATTCATTTTCAGATTCTACATACAATTCTCTATTTTTCAACATAGCTGCCAATTTTGTTTAAACATTTATCATACCGAATAATTAGATTTTGAATACCCTCTTCATAGAAACTTGCCTCCTGCTCTGATAACCAAGGGGTCACGGCCGTTTTCACAACTCGCCATCGTTGTAGTGGTTGCGGCCGAGATAATGTCTGAGATAGCAGAAAAGATTGAAACACTCGGCGCAAGGTCGGGGCTGTAGGGGAAGGGGGGGGGGTCCAAAATTTCCCAGCCAAATAAGACTAAAAAAGCTCGGGTCTGAGCTGCGGTGTGAGCCCTTGCATTGTCATGGAGTAGCGAAATTCTCTCTATTATCATGCTACATCTTTTGTTTCGAAATGCTAGGTGTAGCTTTCGCAGGGTATATTCCTGGTTGTACGCTGACCGTAACTCACACGGGCTAGGTGATTTGATAATCTTGAGCATTTTAAAGACACAGAACATACCATAGATGTTACCTTCACAGATGCAACTGAGCACAGTTGTTCCCAAGGAATGCCGGAACATGACACAAGCATTCGTTGCTACGCGCGCGGCACGTATTAGTATATGCAACAAAACGGCCCTTACTTACGAAACCTCCCTTGTACTTTAGAAATATTTTGATTACTGAGGAAAAAAGAGACACCTTTTAAGAAGAGTACATAGAAAACATATGTTAAAAATATTAATTTACGGTGTAGATATTTTAAATATACGTATGCATGCAAAGCCCATAGACTTAACATTACTGAGGGTAATTCGGACGCTCAGTGACTAGCAGCTTTAATAATAAGATTAAAATTAATATAATTTTGCTACTCTTGTATGCAAAATCCAATTACATTAGAACAGATATTTATTTGAGAATTATGGTATCCGAAAAATTGATTCTCCGGGTGAAAGAAACTAATTAATACACTGGAAAAGCTACTCGAGAACGTGTCAGAAAATTACGGGTAGCAAAATAATTATTGTTTTTATAAATAATGCCCAAATTATCAAAAACTTATTAGTTTATGAGATTTTGAAACATAAAGAATCACAATTTAAAATCGTGGGGAGATCAGAAGAGCTTACATTATATTTTCGTTTGTGGTTATGTTAACTGTAGTGGATGAAGAATAATATTTCATTTTTTCTTGCAGTGTAACCCTATAAAAAGCATGCTCCAGGATATACTTTATTCCTTTATAAATATAAAAGATTTAACTGAAGTGTAATTAAACACTGTTTCAATTATTTTGTTTTAACTATACTTTTATAAAGAAATTACAAGTTTTAAAAAGATTAATATTATTCCAAGTACCTTAATATCTTCAAAATTGTATGTAAATGAAATCAGTAAGGCATCAAACATCCACCGAAAGGAAAGACTAATGATCATGAAACCTACTATATAAAGCCAGTTACATAAAATATATTCTTCCATGATATGGATAACGTGTGTAATTTATCTCTAGCATAATAGTGCATTTAGCATTAACTATAACGAAACATAATTATGTAGTAAATCATGATTTCTTAAGATTAGCTTTATCTAGAAACAATTTTTGGAAATTGTTCCTACGAAAACATACCCTGATAAAAAGTCTACAGCAAATTTCTCAGTCATTCGACCGTTTTTGCAAATAATGGTTTCTTGACAACATTATGACAATATTATTACCGTATTATTGACCAAAGTATAATTATAATAAATTCAAGTTATGGTTAAGAAATCGTTTTCTTTAAAAACAGTCAATTGACTGGGCACTTTGCGGCGAATTTTTAACAGTGTAAGTTGTTTAACACCTTTCGTATGTTTATATAACTGTTTAAATACATATTGTAGTTAAATGTATTTCTTAACAATTTTTTCAATAAGATAGAGAAATAAAGTGTTTTCCAAACACCATAATAATTTATCCAGTAAAGAAGTACCGAGATCATGGCATCATCAATCATATGAAGCACTATTCATTGAATTTAATCCATTTGATAACAGCAGTGAATGTTTAGAAATCAACGAAACTTGAAATTAGATTACTCATGCACTGAAGGTTTGCTGATGTCCCGTATCAGCCTTTAATCCTCTACAGCATCTTTTACAAAGTCGGTGATTCATCTAAAGAAATGAAAGATTAACGATGATGGAATTTATGCGATAAAGAAAGTTCCAAAAAATAGTTTTATCCTTGATGCGTATAAAATGTGTAACTAAAGTGCAGGGAAAAAAGTTACTGAACTAGAGAAAAGTACAGTACGTGCATTTTTAAGCTCTTACAAAACGTAATAAAGTAAATAATAAAGTTTTCCTAAGATTGATTTCATCAACAGACAATTATCAAATATTTTTATAACAACGAAAACATAAGTCGTTAAACACTTTTTCGAGAATTTAAACAATGGTTTAAATAAACATTTTTAAAAATTGTTTTTTTTAACAGTTTTTCAATAAAATAAAATGATTAATTGCATTCTGAACACGCTTAGTATATCCATTTAAGTAATGAAATCGTGACATTATTAAACCTCTGAAACACTATTCATTGATTTTAATCCATTTGATAACATCAGTGAATCTTCAGAAATCAACGAAACTTGAAATTAGATTACTCACACACTGAAGGTTTGCTGATGTCCCGTATCAGCCTTTAATCCTCTACAACATCTTTTAGAAAGTCGGTGATTCATCTAAAGAAATGAAAGATTGATGGAATTTATGCTATAAAGCAAGTTCCAATAAATAGTTTTATCCTTGACGCGAATAAAATGTATAATTAAGTGTATAGAAAAAGAAACAAGTTACGGAAATTAATTAAACAAAAATACAGTCCTTGATATTTTGTACACTTATTGAACTTTATAACTAATTTATTTTTACCACTAAATATTAATTACTATTTTTATTCTAACTAACTGTTTTAAACTGCCTATTTTTATTCTAATATTCTTAAAATATTTCCTTGATATTGAGTTTAATGGAAAGAAAAACTCTAAGTCTTTAATAAATACAGGACGTCCTAAAATGTACTGAACGTTTCCAAAATCCACTGCCATTAGACAGATGCAAATGTTAAAGTTATTATTGCTGCAAAATAATCTCTGAAATAATTTCTTTAGAACTCTTTCGGGTTTTCAGTACTACATTATGAGCGATAGGAGGCACTATTGTTTTTCAAACTAGTTTAAAATAACCTTGCAAGTTTAAATAGCAAACCATTTTTGAAGTTTCTACAGCTGTAAAAAGGAAAGCTTAAATGATGAGTGAATTTATTTCTTACATTAGTTTGAGGATTCTAATAGTTTGAGGCAGCTCAACACCGTACTTAGTACAAACACACAGTACAAACAACTTTTGAACTTTTGCCCACTGCTGGTGTATAGAGGAGGCTAGGTAGGGTTGGCCCACTTTTAACAAAATGTTTTTTTTTATTTTTTTAAATATTGAACGTAGAATAAAGTTTCATATATAATTTTATTCGTTATACAATTAGTTATCAAAAGAAAATTGCTACATAAGTATAATATATAACAAATTGAAAAAATGATTGATTTTAATCATGAGAAAATAATGGGTCAAGGCTCCCCACATACGGGAGGGTTGACCCACTATATGGGAGGCATGACCTACTTTGTTTTATACTGAAATATTTGTGAAGAAAAATAAAATCAGTATGAAAAAAGCATAATAACTTTATGGTGCATGCTGTAATTTTTATAAAAAATATATATTTTTTAAATATGATGCTTAAACAAACCTGTTTAGACGCAATCGAAAATCAGTGGTGGAAAATTTTGTTTTAAACAAGGTTTTGTGTCAGAAGGTATAATTGTACTGTGGGGAAAATGAAATGTTAACATTTAAGACAGTATTCCGTTAGAGATTACGTTTTCATAAGGTTTTATGAATTATTATGTCCGCATTTAGGAGGCACTGTCTGGCTTTTTTTTGTCTCCTTGACCTACTGTTTGTGACACTCGACCTGACAACTCTAGTTTTCATATACTTTGGTTTCATCTCACTGTATTCATCCTGGAGAAATATGTCTACATACCTCCCTAAAGTTTTTCGACCAATACTATGTTCTTTTGCAGCCGCATGAGCACATAACTTACCATTAACCCTTTCATTATATTGTTGGGACGTATGTCATCTCTACAACTATTTATTTATTCAATTCGCACCACTTCTTGAAAAACATGCTCTTCCATATACCAACACTAGAATACTTTCAAGAGATTTTTACCATAAGGAAATTCTTTTGTAAATTGTAGTGCGAGTGAATACATAAATAGTCCCCAGTGTTACCTGTAATCTAAAGATTATTATCTGCTGCTTTCATACTTTCTAGTCCTTTCTAGTATTTTCCACTGTTTCTATTTATCTATTGTAAGTAATAGTTACATGGAAAAATGTTCCTATCAACTTTCCCATTTTTTTTGCATTAAATGTTTTCTTGAGTTGGATACCATAGCAATTTTTCACATCTTTCTTCAATCAGTTTAAAACATATTTTTTCCATAACCCCATTTTAATGTAGCTTTACAGAATAATGTTCCAATCTTTTATATTATATATTGTAATTAATCTCTCATTATGCACAGTGTATAACAAAAATATTTCCAAAACCATCTAATTAAGAGAGCCTTGAGCATCTGGTCAACCCTCCCTCACATAGACTGGGTTAAGCCTCCCCGCATATCCCTTTTCTAAAAAAATTGCACATTGTTACGTTAAGCCTAACTTACTGTACAATCTTTATGCCTGGGATAAAAGCGCGGTTTTTCTGCATTACTCAAAACCTACTTACTTAAATTTCTATGATATATTTTATCTGAAAAAAGCTTACAAAATATTTCTAAAAAACACAACTTTTAGTTTGAAAACCCCTCACAATTGATTTTTACCACACCTATTTCGATTAGCTGTATGAAACAAAGACTGTTGTTTTAGCATCCCAGTAGCTTTGGTTGGCACCTATCGATAAAACTCTGAAATTCTTTTAAATATGATAACCGAGGGGTGGGTCAAACATCCCGTATGGTCAAGCCTCCCTAGTCTCCCCTATATTAATGATCGCATGTGTCAGAAATACATTTTAAGGATCACGTTTGACAATGGCTGAGAATTGACCTTCGTTGTGGAATAGAGCATGAAGGTATTGGAAGTTACAAGAAAAAACACGTCGCTGAGAGTCGCCGTAATACTTACCCATTATGGATATTCATAATATAAAATATGAAAATAAAACATGTGTAATCTATTTATAAAATATATACATATGGATAACTAAGGTTACAGAAATTTTATAGGCTTTGTCGGATTATTACATTCTAAGTACACATCTCAGTTTAAGCCTCAATCTAAATTTGTTCGGCAGATAGAGCGTTTAAATTCGTGACTTGATGACGTCATAAACTTTAAATGCTCCATTAATGAATTGCGTAAAAAAATCCTTATAACTCCAAAAATGATCATCATATTAACTGTTTACTGCGTTACATTAAGCGTCTTATTTCTAATTAAAATATATCTTTGAATTGAAATTTGAATGAAATACAGCGTCATGAAAAATCGAAGTGTGTGTAAAATATGATTACAAATATCTCGGCAAATAATTACCCGGTTGTATTCATTCTTTATGCAAAATTTGTGATTTGTTATTTTCTTTTATATTCACTTCTTAAAATAAACTATTTAGAAAAAATTTATATACCTTTTACCAGAACGAATATTTCGAGAGTCCGAAAAAATAGTTCCCGATAATCGAGGTTAATTAAATTCAATAGGCGTCTTCCCATTATTAAGGGAGACCGGGGCTAGATGGCTACAGGCGTAAGTAGGCGCAGTCCTGATAAATCGTCTGTTTGTGGATACACTGTAAAAAAAAAATCTGTAGTTCTACAGATGTAAAGTTACATGCTTACTAAACTTTCACGTGTAACTGTACGAAAAAAGCTGCAAATCTACAAAACTAGTTTTTGTAAAGCTACAAAAATCTGTAACTTTACAAATGAATCTGCTAAAATTTCAGTAATCTTACTAAACTTTTATTTGTAACCCTGACTGCAGTTACATGAAAAGTTCTCGGAATCCCAGTTTCCAAAAAAATTCTTAGTAACCTTACAGATTTTTTGATTTTCGGCGCAAAAGTGTGTCTGTTACATGAAATTTTGTTGTTGCCGTTACATGAAAAGTTCTAGGAATCCCAGTTTCCCAGAAAAACTTTAGTAACTTCACAGATTTTTTTTTACAGTGTAGATTGCGCAACCAGTCACAGAGTATCTTTCTTATTGCTTTTTACAATCCTCGTTGTGCTTTTACAGCGTTACCTACGTGCAGTGGACATTTATTGCGATTTTTCTGTTTTTTTGTACTCATAAGTAATTTTTTGTTGCTTCATTATTTTTCTAATTTCTAATACGTATCTTATGAATTGCGATTTAACTTGTGCAGTTGTTCTTGGTGTATGGTTAACTGTACCTACTCCATATGTGATTTATTTGGATTATTTATACTTAGATGCTTACATGTCCCTTTTGTGAAGAAATTTGTTATGGAGCTAGTAGGCGCATTGAACACGGGGCAGGGTGGCTCGATGTCTGGTGTGTGCTGGTAGCTTGAAAAACAGCAAAAACCGAGAAAAGTTTGCATTGCAAGATTTTGGGCAAACGAGGTTTGCCCAAACGGAGACTCTCGATTTTTTATTTATAATAACTGTAATTCTGATGATGATATCTAGTAGGATATAAGTTACTCAAGGTTAATTTTTTATGTCTGTATAATTTAGAATTTACATTGTACGGTTATAACGCCTTTGTTTAAACTTACTGGTAATAATGAAATTGATTTCCCTTAACTGTATGCCTTATTTGAGTTTCGTTCAAATTTTTATAAAGCGTGTGCCAACTTACCCCATAGGTATCGGCAACTTGCCTCGTGACGGGGTAGGTTGGCGCCCAATTTTCCTTTTACTTTAAGCTTCCGCTATACATAAACTACAAAAGCTACAAACTCAAAACTCCGGTTAATCATAGACCAGAGTCTGTTCTTTAAAAGTACAGTTAAAGTTTCATAAAAAATTAACAAAAATCGATAACTAAAAACTGCGCCTACTAGCCCCGGGCTCCTCTACATACTAAGCACACACCAATTTTCAAATCTCTATCTCAATTTGTTCGGGAGATAGACCGTTTGGAGACACACACAGGTGTTTGATTTTTTTTAAAATTCAGTTAAATGAGTAAGACGCTTTACGCAGCATTTAAGCATTATGAAAACAGAAAAACTAAAACTATTAATTAAACAGATGTAACGGCTGTTATTACAAAAAATATGAAAAGGGTCATTTATCTAAATATTGAATAATGTTATAAAGATAAATATAACCAAAAACGCTTTTTAATTTGCAAATTTAGATAAGAAGAAGAACGAAAAATAATGCATAGAATAGATTATGAAACACTATCCAACACGTTCAGAATAATAACTTTACAATGTACTCAGATGAAATATGGTGTCTAAATGAAAAATTTGGAAAACACATAATGCATTTGAAAACTCAATTTCTGCTATTACCATAAATAGCCTTTAAAATATATGATTTTCTTTTGCAGCCTTGTATATGATCTATAGACATGTATGCATTATATATAGTATGATAAAAGTTAGTACAGCTAAGCACATAGCACAGTTCAAAGTTTCCACTCGGCAATTTTCGCCAATAAACGGATGTGGTTGAGAACTTTTGTGCGACCCTGTATATGATCTATAGAATTTATACACACCCAGTAATATTTTAAAAATAGTTAAATCTAAAAACGCATACCACATCTAAAAACGCACGTCAAGCAATTACTGTTCATAGGCTTCAATATTTTAATTATTGCTCATTTTCTTCTATAGCCAAATTCCTTTGTGTGTCCCTGTAAATAAACGATAAGTTTTATGCACGCCATATTCTATAGTAAGAACCTTATAGTACACCTCATCTATGTACATCAGTTTCAATATGTTTAAAATACTGTAAAGTCATTAAAATACACGGCAAACGATTTTCCCCATAGACCGTAATGTAACGCTGTTATTTTGAGTGGCGCTATAAATGAACCGCTTCATTTTCAATACCGAATATGCCATAGTAAACCCCAGTAACATAAATCCATCTCATAGCAATCGGACTATATTTATGCAAGTTAGATCACGGATAGACAGACAAACAGGTGGACAGGCAAACGGACAGACAAACCGAATCCATAAACACTTATCAGCTATGTTGGAAAGTATTAAAAAGATGTGGTTTCCTTACCATTTCACAGCTTTATAAGTGAGAATCTCTTTGTTATTGAATGATTTTCTAAGTATTTAAAACAGGCGTTAGAGGAGATCTAAACTTAAATTTATAATTTTTATATACCTCAGAACAAATTAACCTGTTTAAATCAATGCATTTCTATTAATTAACTTCCATTCGCTTTAAAATGAAATTAATGATTGCTTAAAGATGCAAATAGAACGTTCTTCCTTCGGTACACATTGATACTTTAAAAGCGGAAGCAGTTTAATAATTTACCTTTACCTTTAAATAGGTCTCATTTTCATTCTACTTATCTCAACTTAAAAGAAACTTAATTTAGTTACGTTTCGTATGTTTCCTGTTAAAATTTAGTAATGCAGATTTAATGACTTTGTTTAAGCAGATAAGGATATATAAGCAAATTAAGTGATTTATAATAAATCATCTGTTTGGTTATTTTTCAGAATTTGTTTTATAATTATCATTACACGTCCAATTTTGTAATGGTTAGGCAACTGCGGCATCAGTTATATAACTCTCTAGAAATTAATAATAATTAATTTGCTTTTCCTGAATAACTGAAAACGAGGAATTTACAGATTTAATAGAATTTTCATTTATCATACATAGAGAGAAGATTGTTTTAGTGAATGTGTTTTACTACGATATTTCCTTAATTTTAAATTTTAAGAAATTAATATATATGTACAGGGTCATCGAAAAATAATGCCTAGATTTAAAAAAAATCCTAAGATAGAAACCTTTTATGTTAAATGAGTAATTCTTTCACTACACGATAACTGGTGAAGGCAAGTTTGGTTTCCGTTCACCAGAATTCGTTTGCGTGTCTGTGTTATGAGCGGATTAGCAGTCGTCAAGCTCAGCCGACGCCCCAGGCTGCAGCTGCTCAGTACGATGTTGACCGTGCAACAAAAAACATAGTACGATGTTGGTCGTGCAACATAAAGCACAGTACGATGTTTACCGTGCAACAAAAAAGCACAGTACGATGTTGACCGTGCAACAAAAAGCACAGTGCGTGATTTGGTATGTGGCGTCAAAGTCAATAGTCAGTGTACAGCAGCTCTTTCGGAGAACTTATCCAGATCTAAATACTCCTGGTGCTGACATTGCACACATTTTCTCCTGGTGCACACTGAACGGTGCTCACATTGAAGCATACTAAGGTATGAAAGAAAAAATATTTTTTTGCCGCACATCATAAGACTAAAATCAATAAATAACCTTTCATAGTTTTTTGTGTCAGTTATTTAAAATTTAGGCATTATTTTTAGATGACACTGTATGTATATATATACTTCTGACCACATCTTCTAATAGTCCCAATCTGTTTGCATCCTCACATGCTCTAACATTGTGAGTCTACTTTATGATGCTTTGGATCCTTGCATGTATTGTGCTCTTATAATTTTTAATTTGTATGAGGTGTATCTTTCTTTAAATCTCTTGGTATTTTATTTTATTTTCTATTATGATGCGGTATTAGGTGCTAAATTTTGTCATTTTAGGCTTAATGCAGGACAAAACTACATGAAATAATGCATCTTCACTATGAATTAACCAACAAGCACTTCTGATGGTTCTGTGGCTTATTCAAAGTTTCTAATTTTACATACTGGTTTCTTATGTTCATATTTTGTTCATCTATATAATTTACCATTTGTTCATATATTTGTGAATTCATCTTTATTATATATATATATATATATTGTTGCATGTTGCTGTCGACTTTTGTGACATTCCGGAGATACTCGTATATATCAAAGTAAATGTAGTACAGTAATCAATGCCAACCCTCCATTATCATGAGACAACCGGTGTGCAGTAGTGGTGGCGAATTAGAAGACAGGCTCCATAAACATCGAAAGAATTTCCCATGGAATAATTAATAGAGAGGCATCGTAATTTAAACAGTATTTATTTGGAAGACACATATCGTAACATTTCCAGTAGCTTATCCATCAACTCTCGAATAATCGCGGATCCACTTCATAATAAACTTAAGATGTTAAAAGTATTAGAATCTACACATTAAAAGTCATTCACCCCAAGTGACGTGGATTTATTAAACAACCGAAAAACGTAAAAATCTCTCGCTCCTCGTCGATGCAACAGTATAATTACACAAAGAAACAGAACACGGACGGATACATTACAAGTGAACGAACAAATCCCTTAAAAGTAGCCCGAAGGACGCGATGAGATGCAGAATACGATAGGACTTAGCTCCGGGGGAAGGGAGGAAAGCACGCGAGTTGACGATGTGAACTCTTTAGCCTCGGCGTTAGACTCATTACGCAAACAAATGTTAGCGGCAGGCTGTCAATGGAAATATGGGAAATAGAATATCAGAGAATAAATGCTATTAAACACATTCGAAACAAAAATAATTTAGTTTTAGAATAAAATGAAAAAAGTAATTTAATGGGTTTTATAAGATTAGACGAATAGATTAAGGTTTTTAGAATAATAATAAATACGCATTTATAGCATGGAAAAAAGAAAAATTATATTCAAGATATTATTAAAGCTAATTTAAATAAGGAGTACATGTTAAGAATTTGGAATAGTTTTATTAAGATAAAAGGGCAAAAAATTTTATTATTACATATCCCCCCAACCAAAAAATGGATGAACCGGTAGGTCTTATGACCTGCAAGTTCATAGAAGGGAAATATTACATAGACTTGGATTATAATTTCGTCACTTGGGGTAAACCCTAAAGAATTAACTATCTAAATGCTATATTAAATTTAAAATTTAGAATGTATAATTCAAACAACTGGAATTATTAATTTAATACAAAGACAAGATATTAATCTTGTTTACAAATTACAATGATATAAAAAAGTTAATATAAGAATTGAGAATAATTGTTTAACAAGTTTTGTTATTTACATAATAAATTTATGGCAATTCATGGCTCCTATTCCCGTGCAAAGCATTCATGAACTTAGTTGTAAAGACTTGAACGTAATATTATAATATAAATATGCTAATTAAATTATTGAAAAAAGTCTTCAGATTATAAGTTCAAAATTAGATTAAGAAATATAATGATCATTTGAATCTATTATCCTTACATTAGCAACTCAGTTTTCCCAATCTACGTTCACTTTCAGTTCGATAAATAAAGTTAATATATTGCAAATAATAAATAATAATAAAATTAATAATATCAAATTTACAATAATAACATTTTTTAACTACAATTTAAATAAATCTATTTACAGCATCTTTTAAGTGTATTGACATGCATACATCGATGGACCATCTCTTTGTGGGTATCTTTTTACTATATGTTATTATTTACCATTTACCACGTTGTATTCACCTATTTCAGTCATCATAGGATTTTCAGAAACTTTGTAATTCCTGTAAGTTGAAAATTTTTAATAACCTGGAATTTCTAACCTGTGAAATTTCTAACTCATAAATTAATTACTCATAACTAATAAACTCTCTAACTCATAAAAATTAAAACCATTTAAATCTGAAATTATCATAAACTAACAAAAATGTTAAAATCTGAAATTTAATAAGATTTTTTTTTCATGTTCTGTCTAATATCTAGCTACACTGTAATTATCTTCAATTACGTAATAAGAAGGATAATATATCTAATAATATAAATTTCTAGGGCTAACGTACAATGAGTAATTGAAATTCATACTAATCGGGTTGTCACAAATCCTAGCATAAATATTCTCTCAAGGAATATCCCATGTGCTGGACAGATAATTACACTTGTTTATCTCCTGTCTAATTTTCACCCAAAATTGTTAATTAATCCAAATCATCCAAGCAACTTCATAGTAATTGGTATATAATTTTATATACCTTAAAAATTTATCCAAATAAAATAAGTCATCGTAATTAACATAATTTCTAGCAGAAGAGCAACGCGAATAATTATCTTAAAATTAAATTAAAATTCGCGTAAAATTGTAATTATTAAATTAATTAATTACAAATAAAAATTAAAAGTTTTCGTTGTGAATTTTTTATGTGATCTCTTCCACTTATGAATTAAACTCAATTTAAGCTGTAAAATAAAATGACACACCTTAAAATTTTATCACTAAAATAATCACAGAGATTTTTAACTCTTGATTAAAATATTTTTATTTACATTAAAGAGGATTATATACATATACACATTAAATGATTAAAAAAAAAGAAGCAAAGCTTTTGTTTGCTGATCATTGTTACATGAATATTTAATCTCTAACAAAATGATTTCAATTACTTTTATTATTATATTTTTTTATCAAGAGAAATAATTTTTCTTTTATTTAAAATACCTTATTTATATTTAATTATTGGTTTGTTGGATCTCAGATAACCATTTTACCATAAAATATCATAAAGGGATATTTACAATTTCTAATATAATTTATGCGGTTAAAGATAGATTAAAGGAATACCTTGAATTTTTTACGGGTCGGAGGCCTTCGTTCAACAGCTTTCAGATTCGTCGCGGTGCTAAGTTTTTAAAATTGTTTCCGTTAATCATGCAAATTGATCTCATCACACGGGCGGCAGAATCGGCATTACTGGAAGCATAGTTCCGAGACGCTGTAGGCAGGCTTCATTGCATCTTTGGCATTCGCTTTTAATCAGACTTGATCATTTAGCATATATCCTTGGCCTTTCCCTCTCTTTACCATGGCTGTCAGGACCTCTCAGGAATTACAAGGGCTCTCTTAAGCATTACCAGGGCTGTCAGGATCGCCCTTGCATCTTTTGAATATTTTCTTACTGTTTTCTTCAAACTGTTTCTCTCGCACCATCCCTTGGTTGTGGGCTTAACAATTTTGTTGTAGCCCTACCTTATTGGCTGTGAGAAAACCTTATAGTATGTTTGGCTAGACCAATTAGCTGCCGGTCCTCCAAAGCCCCTCACATATACTTAATTTTATTACATGCCATAAAATTTGGGTGGTCTAAAACCCTATATTTATACCGACATTTTTATTATTTTACGATGTCTTGTTATAAATAACTTTCCTCATGCTTGTCCTAAAACGACCTCATCGCGTCTGGCTATTCTGGTTATCTGAGATCCGAACTATACACTCGACATTATACATGTATTTTACTATAAAGCAATTTTTTTAAAATATCTATTTAATATTTAAAATAAAATTAATAATTTTTGTATGAACTTACACTCCTATTTTACTCAAACATATAATTATTACAATTTTAAACTCATAATCATATTTTATAAAAAATATTTGTACAAACAGAAATAACAAATTACGCAACTGTACTTTGACTTAACCAAAATGTTGCGGGAACATATTATTGTTATATGTTTCCCAGCATCTCTCTGGGTCGTCAGAAAAAAAAAATAAAACTGATTGCTAGTTTTTTTATTTTTATTTTTTTGTAAAGTGTGAAAGCATGCTCGTGTCCATATGATAGTGTATCTACACAGTTTTCTGCAAAGCCTGTAATGTTCAATGTTCAATGGTTCTGGTATATTTTAGAAAAGTTCTTCTATTTGTAATAACAGAAAGTTAAACACATGATTGTTCATAGTTGTCTGTTGACTCTTTCATTCATAGTAGACATCTGTACTGAAAATCTGACATCTTCCTCTAAGAATTTTTCTTTACAACACACATGTTTAATAATTTTGTAAATTTACAGTTTAAGTGCCCAAAAATACTTTCAAAGCTATAATTTTTTATGAAACTAATATGTTGAAATAAACCTAAATACAGGAAAAATAATGGCATACACATTTGACATATAATTTCATCACATATAACCTTATGACACAGTCCTTCATTTAAAACACATTTTATGATGAATAAAAGTAAATACAATGCTTATAGTATGACATTTTATATCTTCATGTATATATATATATATATATATTTGTTGTTTAACTTAAACTTTGAATATCTTAATGTATGGAAAACAGGGAAGAAAAAAAAAAGAAAAGAGAAAAACCAGTTCCTGACCCCCACACAGTCCTCAGAGAACGAGGGGTCATTCTCTCTCTTAATCGCTCTCTCGTTGACATGATTACAGCTCTGACGATAATTTACGACTTCCAAAGTTATGTACTTAAAGCCATTTAATGCTTGTAATGACCTTATTAATTAGTATAATTTCTTCATATACTTTCTTCTTAACTAACTTTGCATGCCTGAATGTATTTTTTAACATAATCTATGTATAAATAGTGTATGTATTTGTGTCATATCTAACGTAAACCTTCTGCTTTTTCTTATTTGCAGGGGAAAAATGGCGCGATGTAGCATTTGAATTCACCTGCGTTGTACTCAAAACAACTGCAGCCAGCGCTACACGATGTCGACAGGTTCCAATCAAACCACATTTCCTTTTCAGGATTTAAAAAAAAAATTGCATATAATTTTTCCTTAACTGAGTACATTGTGTATCTTTAGACATTTCTAACTAACATTGATTTTGATTCATGATATTGTTTACTATTATAATGTAAACAACACGGAAATATGACTTCTACTGCCTCTCAAAATGCAAAATGTGCATTACGCTGACATAAAAATGCACCTGAATTTAAGACCATTAAATTGTGCTGCGAGAAAATGTAATTGGCGAAGAGGAGAACAATTTTTTCTTTAATTATTATTTATTTTGCCAAACAAACATCTTTTAAAAGATTGTTAGATTTTTATATTTTTTTATTTTTTTACTGAATGATATAAAAATTTATTTATTCAAAATTTTATTTATCATTAACATTCCGTGTGTGAATTCTACTGTCTAAATATTAATTATATGTTTTAAATAAAAGATAAGAAATTATTATTATTAATCATACACTAATAAATATTATTTAATTAAAAAAATTGATATTAATAAACTTGTAAAATTTTAAAAGTACAAAAAAAAGATAAATACTCCGTAAAATCGTATGTAGTAATCCTTGAGTACTCGGCCGAACCAAAGAATTTCTGCCAGCAGAAAAGAATCTTTGTATACTCACAAATAACCACACCCAATCTTTACAGATCAAGTTTTTTCTTTTTTTACATAATATTTTACACTACTAAAATGTTATTAATTAATTTAACTTCATTTGTTGTAAGCCTACTTTAATTCTAATTGAATACAATTAATAAAAGTAAATTAGCTTAACAAGTTAAATATAATATAAAATATGTTTTTTTAATGTTAATTTTGCTTAAAATTCCATAAATTTTAACTGTAAATGCTATTTGCTCTACCTTTTGTTATTTATTTAAAAAAAAACACAAACTTTTATATATATATATATATATATATATATATATATTAAACCTAGGAATTATACACTGAGCTAGACACTCCATAAATGTGTAAAACCTAAAAATCAAAAGTTTTCCTAAATAAAATTAAAAATTGCTGTTTTTTAACATATAATATTACTAAATTTATTGTTTCAGCGCATAACATCTTGTAATTATACCATACTTAATTTTTTCTTCGATTCTTTTATCAGCCAAGAGTCCTGAAGTGTACGACTAACTGATGCTAAAACTATACTGCATTTTGATCTTGTATACCTAGCCTTCAAATATTTTGTTGGTGTTGGTGCATACCCAGCCGTTGGCCAAAATTGCACCCTATACAGAAAGCCTTTGGAGAGAAAATTTTATTTTTTTTAAATTATTTATTTATGTATTTTTTTACTATAATTTTGCATAATAATGTGTATAATCATATTGAAATAACTTGCCTTGTCCATTGTTATATATATATGTATTTTAAACCAATGTGCTACACCAAAATCCTTAATGTTAATTATTCACTGTTAGAATAGTTTATTTTTGTTTATTAACTTTTTTTTATTTATTTATAACACTTTTGTTCATAAAACTTATCCCTGCTGTCTAAATCCTAGACTTTAGCATATAAGTTGTAATTGAACTACGTGAATAAATCTTAGACCTTTCTTCGTATATTTTATTATATTTAGGCTTATAGCTAACCGCTATCCTAATATAGAGCGCACTAATAACTTATTCCTTGTCATCCATATATATATTATAATAAGAAAATTGAATATATGAGTAATATGTTATAAAGCTGTTCTAACTACCCTGAACCTATAGCTTACACCTACTCATTTTAAGGAGTAATTCTGAAATTCTGTCATCTAAATTGTAAGGTTATTAGCGCAGGCTACCCTTATAGAAAACAGAAAAAAAATTATCTTTTTGAAATTACTCCAAATTTATTCACTATTAAATTATTTAAGTTTTAATGTTATTTTGCTTTGTTAAGATTTTATATTTTCTAATTCATATTCGAAAAAATATATATATTTTGCCTGGAGAGAAATATTTAACTGCTCCAGTGGAATTTTGTGAAGCACATTTCATAATTTTAGGAATATGTTTTCGGGTGCGCCCTGCACATTTGCTCAATTTGTAACCCAGAGACAAATTGGCGTACCCATCTTCCTATCTTTCTTATTATTATTTTGAATTTTATAAGGCAAGTTATTAAATTTATTTTATAGTATATTTACATACATGAGAAAAGAAGAAAAAAAAATATTTTTAAATTTTGGAATTGATTAAGCATTCATATTGTTTTATTTATTTATTTCTAAATGAAAATAATTTTAATATTATTAATGGGGATTAGACCACGCTTTTAAAGCGAAACTATTTTACACGTCCATGACCTGTTTATTCTCACCCCTTATCTAATTTAAAGTTTTTTTTTTAATTATTATTTTTTTAATAATACTATTTCATATCCCCAGGATAATTCTGGGTCGGGGGAAAAGGGTAATCATATTGCATAACATCCCCGTATAAGTTTAGATATGGTGTATAACCATATAATGACATATTTGTATTATAGAAGTCTTTTTGATAATTTAAATCTGGGTCTGCATTCTCAGCATATTTATTATTTTTTTAATAATACTTTTTAGTATCTTTGTCAACCTTTTGACTCGTATTTTTATTATTTGATTCAAACCAACATTTTTCAGTTGAGTGCGATTTTCTCTGACAAATGCCACATTTATTTCTGTAATTTTTATCATCCTTAATTTTTTTCTGACACCCCTGTAAATTCGTAATTTCCGCCTCTGTATGACATGTTGCATATTTAGGAGCATATAATTGATCCATATGTCGTTTGATCAGCTCTATTGATTTATCTGGAATATATTGCAATAAATAATTAAAGTTTTTAAACTTTTTAGTAACTTCGTAGGGTCCTTGAAATTTAGGCTCTAATGCACCTGGTTTTCCAATACATTTTAAATATACTGTTTGACCCAAATTTAAATCTTTACCTTTTCGCATGCCTCTTCATCTATATATTCTTTCAATTTTTCTCTTGGTTAGCAAGAGATTGAATTTTGACTTCCTTCATATGCTGTATTCTGCTTTTAAGATAAGAGTGGGTATATATTTCCTCAGAAGGAATATGAGCTGTGAAAGGTTTTCTTATCTCTCTTGCGAAAAATAGCAGTGAGGGACTATATCCCGTAGCGCGGTGTTTCGAGGAATTATACGCCAGTTTAAAAAAAATGCAGTCTAATGTCCCATCCCGTAGTGCGTTTCGACGTAGCTACAATTGATGTTTTTATTGTTTTATTGGTGACTTCACAAAGTCCATTTCCTTGCGCACGGTATAGACTTACGAATTTATCTTTGTATGTTTAAAGATTCCAAATATTCTTTCATAATTTCGCTTCTTAGATATTTCGCATTATCAAAGATAATGTCTTTACAAATCCCATAATTAGCAAAATATTTATATAGTGCGTTTAATATAGTTTGCGACTTTATGTTCTGTAGGGGAACAGCTTCCAGGAATCTCGATGTCGAATCAATTATAATTAAAATGTACCTGTTTTTCCTTAACGTGAGGTTTAAAGGTCCAATGACGTCAGCATGCAGGACCGTACCCACCTCGTGATCTTTTACCATTTTTTTAATAGGCACTTTAATTGTAGTGCGTTGTTTAGATGTGAGGCACTGTACACAATTTGCACAATATGTTTTAATGTATTTGTACATTCCGTGCCAAAAAAGCATTGATTTCACATTATCATAAGTTTTTTGAAATCCGAAATGCGCTTTATGAGCTTCTTCTATGGCTGCAATTTTTAATGAATCCGGGGTAATTAAAAGCTCCTTTTTATCTGAACCAGGTTTTAAAATTAATAATTTATTTTGATTTAAAGTAAATCTCTTCGTGCTTCTATTATTTTTGTCTTTTTCGATTTTATTTATTATGATTTTTAATTTTTCGTCTGCGTATTGCTCCGATTTAATATTTTCGTCTGTAAGTGCTATGTTACTTGCAAACAAATTATTTTGGAGTTCTCTGTCTGTTGTAATATTATCTAAATTCCTGCTCAAATAGTCTGCTGGATTGTTAATTCCTTCGACGAATTCGAAGTCAAAATTAAAATCTTGTAAATCTGCTACCCATCTGTTTATAATTTCCGATTTATCTTGTAAATGTAAATGCTGAGTTAGTGCTTTCGAGTCTGTTAACACAGTAAACCGTCTACCCGAAAGCATATATTTAAAATGCATACTTGCTCCATGTACTGCTAATAACTCAAATTTAATACTCGGATAATTTTTTTCCGGTTCTCTGAGTTTTCTCCCAAAAAATTCAATGGGCAGAAAATGACCATCCTTGTCTTGAGCTAAAACCCCTGAAATTGCAATTTTGCTACCATCCGTGAATAAGAAAAATTCCTTTTTAAAATCGGGTGGTCTGAGTGTTGGTTTTCGTACAATTTCTTCCTGAATTATCAGAAAAGCTTTTTCTGCTTCTGGACTCCACTTGAATTTAACCTTATCTTTAGTCAGTTCTACTAAAAGGTTAACTTTGTCTGAATAGTTGGGTATTAGTGTCCGAAAATAATTCGCTAAACCCAATAAAGATCTAACCCCCCTTTTTCGATTTTGGTCTGACTAAGTTTTTAACTTTTTCTATATTATTTTGTGACGGAGAATATCCCATTCGATTCACCATGAATCCTAGGAATCTATTTCTGGTTTGCAAATTTGCATTTTTGAAGGTTCGATTGTCATGTTATGATTTATTAATACCTGTAAAACTTCTTCTAAAGTTTTCATAATCTCTGCTATTGAGTTTGAAGATATAAGACCATCATCAATATAATATGATACTTTGCTTTTATCAAAATCTCCCAGAATTTTATCAATTACTTATGCAAAAATGTCGCTAGAATTTTGTGTGCCAAAAGCTAAACGAAGCGGCATATGTTTGCCATATTCTGTGATAAAAGCTAATTTTCTACAATCTTCTTGTTTTAAATTGATTTGAAAAATGCACTATGTAAGTCTAAAACTGTATAATATTTTTTCCACTAATTAATTGTAATAAATCTTTGACATCTGGCATCGGATAAGTGTATGGTTTCAGTATTTCGTTCAATCCGTTGCCATTCTAAACTTGGGTTCTGCATTTGGGTTATTACTCGGATTTTTCTTTCTAACGAAAATAACTGGAAAAGCATACTCGGAGTCTGTCTTCTCGATAATTTTAGCCTGTAACAATTGTTCAATTTCCTGTTTCGCATACTGTCTTACTGCCTGAGGCAATTTATATGGCTTAGCTTATACCGAGAATTCATGATTCAAATTAAAACTTGGTGCGACAAACGCTGATTGCCCCAATGTTTGATAACTTTTTGTAAATGCATGAACATTACCCATTAAAATTTCTCGAAATTTTCGTTGTACTTCCTCTGATAAATGGCTTAAATCGAAATCCGTTTCTTTAATCTCTGCTTCTCGCAATTTTCTCACATCCTCTATATTTAAATTATTTATTTCATAAAATGTCCATTTTTTATATTATCAGTTGAGTCATCTTGCTTACACTCAAAGTTTTTTGTTATTTCCCCCCTTTTAGTTCCTTTCTGAATAATTAACTTTTCTGACGATTTATTCTTGATGATAATATGTATGTTATTTTTTTTAACTTCGTCTAACGATGTCTCGCATGAAAATTTACTATTTTCTTGAATGGGGTCAAACATTATTAAATCCGACATATTTATATCCTCTGGGCATTTTAATTTTACGATTTTCGATTCTTCAGGATGAAGAAAAATTCTATTTTTAGTAACGGCAAACATATTTTTATCCCCTTTTTGATTGTTTGATTGTTCCCCTGAATTACATGGCGTAATGTTATTCACTTCATAATTATTTACTTCACTTGCAACATTTAAGTCAATTTATTTACCTTTAAATTTTAGTGTTTTATTGCATAAATCCAAAATCATATGATTTTCCTTGAGATAATCGTACCCTAATAACATTTGGTACTGCCGATCAAAATCATCATTAGTGACATAAAATGTGCCCGTTGTGAATATACCTTTTAATCGAAAAGTTAATTTTACACACTGTTTAAAAAAAATCTTTGAATTTGTTAAAGTTTTAATTTGGATCTGATTGCCCAAATATTTGATTTTAACGTTTGTATCTTTAATTTTTTTTAATAAAGAGGGTGACAAAAGCGAAACGGCGGCGCCTGTATCTAACAAAGCCTGTATTTCGACGCCCTGTATATTTATTGATATAATTGGCAGACTATCTTTGTCTGCATTTGTTATATTTGCAATTGTTTTATTTATTTTTTCGATTTCCGTCTCTAAAAATCCCGAATCTTGATCCGATTTCGCTGTTTTCTTTGTCCATTTTTTTTTCTTTTTGCAATTTTCAAATTGATAACAATTTTGATCATAATTCCCAGAAATATATCCAAAATCCCTATTTACTGAATTCCAGTTAGGTTTTAAATTATCATACATCCCAACATGCGTCGGGTAATTAAAGGAATTATAGTAATCATGATAATATTGTTCATAATCATTATAATGAAAATTGTTACTGAAATGGGGGCCCTTATAATTGTTGTGTTTATTAAAGAGTTTCTTACTTCGCGAAACACTATCATCTTTAATTGCATGACTTTTTTCTTTGATTTTTTTAGTTTTTCAATCTCCCCTTTTAATTTCTTCATTAGCTCTTTGTTTTGCTTACTTGATTCGATAAGGTTCTCATAAAGCTTTTTGTTTTCGTTATTTATTGCGTTAATTTCCTCAAACTTTGATTCATTATACGCACTTTCCATATGGTGGGCTAACTCACATGCTTCCTTGAAGGAACTGTGCTCGCTTTTACGAACATCTAGTGCAATATCCGGTCTAATTGCATTTAAAAAATTCGACATTTTTAGGATTTCGATAAAATTCTCTTCCCTATTATCAACATTTTCGCCTGCACTTTCGATATAAGATTTTACAACATTTTTAAACTCCAAAATGAAATCCTCTATCGTTTGATTTGCGGCCTGTTTTAAATTTAGGAAATTGCTTTGAGCAGTAAGGAAGCTTAGTTTTGTTCCAAATAAATCCACCAAATTATTTTTGAATAAATTATAATTGGTCTCATTATATTTCTCGATCTGTTTACTTAAAAGATGTTTTGCGTCCCCAGTGATTTTCGCTTTCAAAATTAACAATTTAGTCTCTTCCTCTATATCTTTAGGATTAAAAACATTATCAAATTCATCTAAGAAAAATTTAATGTTTTTGTTCTTTTTATTGTCAAATGCTGATACTAACTTAATACGTGTATCTATATCCAGCGTCTGAGTCATTTTTAACAAATATTAGTAATCAATCTATACTTTTTCAAAATATCAATTGAAAATAGATCCTATACCTCTTAAAAGAATATTTTTGTATATCATACTATTTTCTCTATATTAGAACATATGTATGAAAATATTCTAAATTGCATAAATACATAAAACAACAGCACTAATATTTCAAAAAAATATTTTTTAGTAGATGAAATTGTTTCGTCGATCATTCTTTTACACACATAAATATACCTAAAATATTTATAATACACATATATATAAAACACTACAATTTCATTTAACAGAAAATATCTGTCTTTTTTTACAGAGAAAACAATTTTATTTTTATTTTTATATGTAAATATTGTACCACTACTTCGTAGTACGACTCATAAATTTCCTTTTGTATCACCTTGATACAATTTCAAAAATCGTGATTCATTTTCATACCAGTCATATTATAAAATTTTACTTATTATTATTAATATTATTATTTTTTTTTTACGAATGTGTCATATATGATGTGAATGCCATTGTTTCTCTATGGTAATTGAGATCCAACCAATAAAAGATAGAGAGAGAAAAAAAAAATCGTACTTCTTAAATTTATCTCGCATAAATCCTAGAAATTTTTATTTCTTTTCTTTTTTTTTTTTTTTTTTTGCTAACATATATTATTTATTTTATTTATTTAAATTACTATATGTGTGTCATTACTGTTACAAAGATTAAAAGAAATTAATTTTAATAAAATTTTAATGAATTAAATTTACATACCTACAATATCTTTAAAATTGCGACATTAAAATAATACTTAAATTTATTTTCCTCTATTATTATTATTATTATTTATTCTAATGACCTCAGCTTAGAAAGACCTCCACGGAAGGCACTCCCCCCTTAGGGCCTATATCCCACGTGCAGATAATTGGCCGACATAAATACAACCAACCAACCAACCAACCAATCTAATGACCTCAGATTAACGTTGCCTGAGTCATAGCACCATTGTACTAATGAGGGGGGGATGCTGGACAGATAATTACACTTGTTTATCTCCTATCTAATTTTCACCCAAAATTTCAAACCAATAAATTTTAGATTCAGATTCATAAAGATTTCCAATTTATTAAAATATAAGTTGCATGTTATTTCATTGCGGCAATGCACACAATACAACTCGTAACCTTACTAAATAAATACACTTGGAAAATCAAAATAAATAAATAATAATAATAATAAATGTTATTAAGCAAAATCATATTAAAATAAATAGATAACTAAATCATCAATAATATATACTCGCTTTATTAAAAAAATCAAATTTTGGGAAATAGTGAAAAATCTGTAAATTACGCCCATTGGTTTTCATTGTAAACCAAGATTTTACACTGGCAGAAATACAAGATAAAAACTTGTTTTTTTTTTTTTTTTTTTTTTTTTTTTAAGACTGTTGTGTTTTTTCGATGCAGGTCTGTTACAGAATAGATTGATAGAGAAGACGAGTTTTGAAACTCTCGTCCTCGTATATATACACTGTGATTCATAAATATCGAAACAATAGGCTATATCCTTAAATATTGCTCCTAGGCACATATTTCCAATTGCAAATTTTCATAAAAAAGGGTGCAAAATTTGATGAGCTAAGTTGCAACTCCAAAAATTACAAAATATTTCAGAAAATACAAAAATTACATTTTTAACGGCCGCCTTAGGATAAAATTTCCAATTAAGAAGATTTTCCTTATCCACTCCTGAATTAAACAACAACAACAACAACAAAATCGAACTTGATATCTGCAAAACTCAGAGAGATTAGTCCGTTTTATTAATAACTCGAGAGGTTTCAAGGGATCAGACACAAATTAAAATGCGTGTAATTCAAGAAACAATGTTAGTATAAGGTGTCCGGGAATAATTTATAATTACTTTTTTTTATAGAGTTAGACTTTTGGATATTTTTGTGATGGTTAAACAGAGTAATTTTAAATTGTTAGAACTCAAAATACTTATTACTCGAATTTTTTTTTTTTTTAACTTTTAATTAAACAAAAATGTATAAGTTTTAATTTTGATTCAGCATTTAAAAAATATTAATTAAAAAATTTAAAAAAAAAATAGCATTTTTTTTTTTTAATGATGCAAATTATTTTTAACAAATGATATTCAAAAGAGAATATTTTTTCAAATTTTCAGTATTAAAATTTAAGTAAAACATTTGAAAAAGATATATTCCAAGTTTGCATCATTATCTTTAACGATTATTGAATTATATCAATTTAAAGATAAAGAATGTTGAAAAAAACCTATGATGCAGAAAATTTTTAACACTTAAACAAAGAATTAAACACATTTAATTGCATTTAAATAAAGACTGGCTCATAATAGAACGTTTAAATGCTTTTCAAAAGTTTCCATGTGAGTAAGTATGTCAAATTTATTTAACTGAATTTTTTAAAGGAGATTCTGGTTCAAATGTAACAAATCTGGGTCAAATAAACACGCTTCTAACGGAATATTATTGGGAGCTTGGCATCTATTAAAAAAAAAAGCAATAGCAACGTTAATAATTATTTATGCTCTTATACATTGCATTCGAATAAATATTTATTTTTAATAAACTCTGTCGTTCAAAATAAATGAAAAATAGGTTTAAAAACATCATAACTTTTAAAGATGTATGAAAGTAGATTTTTGAAACTATTTAATTTGATTTTGAAATTTATTAAAATATATTTCCAATGATTTCGTTAGCAGAAGTTTCATTATTTCTATATCTATTTTTACAAAACTTATTGTGTGCCCGACACGCCTAAGAACAATAAAGACACAGCCCGACCAGCGTGCCGCACCGATTACGGGTCTGGAGCAAAGCTCGTGCTCATGAAGACCTTTAGCATATTTCACAAGCAAGTTTAACGCAAAATTCTATACTAAAATTTAAGGCATTGTGTTAGTGCGATTTTTAATAATGTGTAAATTTTTGGTCGATCCCTAACTTGCATTTCAAATGAACTGATATCTCGTTGCTCAGAGGTATGCTTAAGTGGTGTAAGTCATCAATTTTGGATTTTAATATCTCTGTGAATTTTGCAAATATCAAGATGGATTTTTTCTCTTTTATTCAGGAATGGATAATTAATAATTTCCTAACTGGAAATTTTATCCTACGGGGATCGTATAAAAGTTTAATTTTTGTATTTTCTCGAATAGACCTCCCATGGAATTGCAACTTATCTGATCAAATTTTGCACTTTTTTTTTTTAAATAAAACTTTGCAATTGGAAATATGTGCCTACGGGCAATATTTAAACAGATAGTATATTTTTTCGATATATATTAATCACATTGTATATACATGTAAATACCTGTTTCCAAACATGTAAGAGGGAAAATTACTGCATTGATTTCCGTTTTAATTATCCGAGAATCAGCCCAAAGTTTTGGATTATTGTCTGACTGAAATAACATAAATTAAGTATTTTTTTCAACGATGGAACTTACTAGTTTACTAAGATATTTGCTCAATTTTATGCTTAGTATTTCCATTGCAAGGTTTCGTATTCAATACGAAATTATACAGTTTTCAATGCTGAGGATAAATTTTCATATTGTGAAAAAATAAATTACAAGAATACTGATTTTTATGCATATTTTAAAATGTTTTATTCGCAAAAACGCTTCTTTGACGATTTTTTTTCTTCGGAATTTTCAGTCCTAACTCGGATATTTAAAACTGGACTCGCCCAGGATCGCTAGGATAAACACTATATACATTGTATGGGCATAAAGAGTCCGCGTTCCTCTCATTTATGTTTCCAGGGAAGATAAGATGTTTTTCTGAAAACGCATTTCCCTCCTTTTTTACAAAATTTTTTTGGCATGGGATTGGATATTTTTCGCACCACACCGACAGTTTAGAATGAGTAAGACCGTGCGTTGTCATTCTATCCGCCTTCTAATAATTATATATTTAATAACAACAAAAACAATATATATAAACGCACTTAAATAATAATAAGCGCATGAAGTACCAAAAAAAAAAAAAGAAAAGAAAAGAAAGAAAGAAAGAAAAAAAGAAATATTTTTAATGACCAATTAAGTTTTGCATTTGTTTCATCAGAATGGGTTAACATTATTTAAAAATTTTAACCTAAAATTTATCTTTCGCATTAAAATCATATTAAATTTAAATTGGCAAAAATAAACATCAAACGTACTCCAGCATTTGACTAAATATATTTCAATCAAATCTTGATCATCTACATTGCGATGTTTAAACTGATAAAACCTTTTATACGTAATTTTGTTTATACTTAAAAGAAAAAATAATTAAGAAATTTAATCGTATATTTTTCCCATACTTATGAAAACAGTATGATAAACATGCAGAGAGGGAATTGTAATTAAACTTATAGTTTTATTGAGGAAATATTATCACAAAGCAAATAACGAAGTATTTATCATTCAAATACAGAAAAAAATTGCACAATAAATTATCAATAAAAAATGTAATGGGTCTTTCACGGAACGAATCCAATTTAACTTTTTTGAATCATGTTTCTTTTATTCCAAGGTCTGATTAAATTTCACAGAATTCATTAAAGAAAATATATTTTTTTAAAGAAAATAATATCATTGTCTGCATCGGAATCTTGTGACAGATTACAAAATTATTTTTTTTCCAATTTTCTAATTTCTAATTTATATCTTTTATTTGTGAAAAAGATTTATTTTTCTTTATTTTATTCTTTAAATGATATGAGTTTTTGAAATGAACAATTAAATTAAATTATCGCTGACATTTATTAGTAAATGAACAGTTTTGTAAAAATATGAAACTTTTCTTACGTACTTTTAATGAACTTTAGATTTTTCTCTGAATTTTTATTAGAAATTTCATAAGAGAATACATGGTAATCACTCCGGTGAAATTTAGAGATTTAGAAATTTTGTGAAACCCCAGAGAGCTACACATATTACAATTCAAATAAATACATGTATATTTGAAGAAATCTTACACTGTAAAAAAAAAAAAAAAGACATTTTTACAGTACAAAGTACTGTTCATCTCGCGCACAAACTCGATCACAGTTGAATGTACAGTATCTTTCTTTGGTTTCCTGACTATTTAAACATGGAAAATACCGTAGTTGCGTAAAATTAACAGCACAATATACTGGCAATTTGGACGCCAGTAGTTTGTTCTGTCGTCCAGATGCGAAGTGCATTGCAGTGGTTTTTTTACAGTGTACAAATCAGACTTTCTACATATTTATGTAGTAAAGTAATATTGTTGTAGAATTATAAAGTACAGGGAGATTATAAAAAAATAAAAAATAAAAAAAAAAAAAAAAACTTCCCCAGTATATGAACCCCTTGCGACCTAACCGCACAGCTCATCGAAGAGAAATTTTAAATAAGGTAAAGCGAGGAGGGTCTGCGATATTTCAAAAGAACAATAATGAAAAATCTAAATATAATTTTTTTGCTAAACTACGCAGAAATAATTTTGACTTCAATTTTTTTATGTATTTCCATTGTTATTCTGTTTTTATACTGTAATTTAATAGAGCAGCAGTATTAAAACCAATAAAACTATTTTCAAGAAAAAATCTCTCCTTGCAGGGTAGGAGAGATTACGTACATGGTTTGGAGAGATTGCGCACATGGGTAGGAGCAATTATTATTAATAATAACTATAATTAAATTGTTAGCAGTAATATTTACACTTAAATTACATTGTTGTAAGGATTTTGTTAATAAATATTATTGTATTGGGAGTGAATATTTCAAACTCATGTTTAAATAATAAAAAAAAAGAAAGAACTTTAACAACAGTTAAAGAATTTTGATGTAAGTAGAATATTGAAATATCAGTCAAAGCAAGACCAACTAAGATTACAAAATAACATTAATCTACTTGATAATATGTTTAACGTGAAAATTACATAATTTTCGTTTCCAGAGTTTCAATGTATTTTCTTTGCTAACCGGAGTTGTCGTCGTCCACAATCGATTCAGTTATTCTTGTAATTAATGCAGCTTTCGTACAATCACCTACTACAAGTATAACATTGAATCCAGTCTGTGATCAAAGTTGTCTCCTGGTACAGTTCCAAACATTCAATGCACTCATCCTCATTGACCTTCTTTTTTGTTTTTGTTTTTTTCAGATTTTTGATCCCACTTTTTCTGGAAGTACCTTATCTTCAGCCTGTTTTTGTAGTGGCATCCTTCTTAAGTCTTTTTTCATGTATATTTTGTGGATCAGTAACATTAGTTGCTCTGTGTTTCTTTTTGATTTCGATAACATTAAACTACTTGGAATGGGTGAAAACTTTTCCAAAACATTGTAGGTGTTATTAGAAAATTTATTTTAGCTAACAAAATAGATTTATTAAAAAAATTAATTGTTCATAAATTGAAATATATATATATAAATATTTAATTAATTGATTAACAAATATATTATTAATTTATTAACAAAAAGAATTACATAAAATTAATTTAATAAGAACTGTATTATTGCTTGATTAATAAAATATTTTTTTTGCAAATTAATTTGTTGCTCAATTTAGTTTTGATAATAATGTGTTTTTTTTATTATTTCAAAATTGATTCTTTCATATGTTTTACACGTAATTTGCAATTCATGCAAATTTATCAATAAGCTGCATAATCTCTCCTAGCGCTGAAACTTATGGGGAAATGTGCCATCTCTCCTAAGTAGCAGTCGCGCAAACTCTCCTATTTTGGTAGGAGACATTGCGCGGCATTTTATTTAAACATGGCCACTTCTAAAATGGATTGTTGTTGTTTGCATCCTTAGTCTAGGTTAGTAGTTTATAAGAAATCATTTAAGTTCAAAATATTTTGTACTACTTGTAATAGTGTTCAGTGGGATGGTTCGCTTAAAATACAAAAAAACTCCAACCATATTACAGGAACTATTTCTTTATTAAAAATTTTATAAAAAAGGTGGTTCAGGAGCCAAAATGGGAGAGAGAGACCCCACAATACATGGGACGCCGAAGCGCCTTTTCTTATTAGACAACTTTACATCTCGAGAGCTGAAACAGAAGTGAAGTTTTTTTGCACGAAATCAAGAAATCTTGGCGTGGCACAGCATCGCCAATTTACAAATTTGGTGACAGCGCGAAAGTGTACAAAGGCTTTTGGCGATAAACATTACCGCAAAAATGTGGATTGCAAGTAAGCGCTTCTAAATAGGATGAGAAAAGTAACAGACAAACCGAAATTGTTTATCTTGCAGATAGGCCTTTGCCCAACTAACTGTTACATGAAATTGCAGACTGCAGATTGTTCGATGAGAAGAATGCAGAAAATCCAGGACATCTGGCTTTTAGCCCGACCACATAACACGATAAATACATGCTTCTCATAAGATTCGTTCATTTTTACTTTTTATTGTTAATATATATTCAAGGTTCACGTATTAGTAGCGATAAAAATTTCTTATCACAGCGGCGGGGAAAAAAAATCCAATGCAAGAAAATGAAATGAGACTAGCAGCTGTGCTATTTAATTCTTATTTATTTCTTTGCACACGCTGCGGTAACGGGTAGTTACAGATTGAAATAAGAAAGGAAAAAAAAGGAAATGATTATTTGAGCTCTTTGAATTAAAGATAATTTTAGAAAGATGAAAGAAATCACTTTAACAAACTCTGGATGGTTTTGAGAAATGAATTTAATCACATATTTCATTATAGGAAAGAGGGGGGGGGGGTGAGGCTAATATGATCTAAAAGTAAGAAAGTTATATTTTAAATTAAATTTTGAATTTAAAAAAAGCTATGGGACAGAAACGCTGTCACATAACTCACCCCCACAACAGAAGAAAGCTGAAACGTGTACGTTGCAGCTTTATATGTACCTAAAATCCTTTGTCCACTTTCGCACTTACAGAATATGCACCAAGACAAAATAAGTAAAATTAACTATTTATTTTGATATCTACCAAGAAATCTATTTTAACTTGTCTGTGAAACTATTACCCTTTAGCTCCTGTAAAATATTTTATACAACTATAAGTAAGTAGAAAAAAAATATTTGCTTGCTTTCAAAACAATTCACAAGAATAGTGTTATATCCATGACTGAGCGCTCATAATATTCAAAATAATCTTTTTTTTTTTAATTAAATATTCCACAAATTAAAAGGGCCACATTAGTTGATACTACAGGATCCTATATTTAATTTTTTTTCTTTGTGGCATTGTATTGTGGCGCTGGTACCAGCATTTTAGTCATGTATCTATTCATATAGAGAAGCATTTACGGTATCTACGACTTCTCAAAAATTTGATCTTACATGAGATCATAATATCAAATAAATGCAAGCAAATAAAAACAAAGGACAAAAACACACACCAGTAAAAAAAATTGTTACTTTAAGGAAAGATGAATTCTTTCATAAAATTGAAGCTTCTCTTAAGAATCTTGAAGTATTATCTTAGGTTGCTTCATTACTGGCATAAGAAACTTACAAAAATTTGTGCATAACTCACAGGACTACCAGAGACAAAAATTGTGCAAGCTGCACGCGCTCAAACAAGTGTAGCCCTACATATTGAAATTTTGTGAATTCTAGTGGCATCAGCTTATGGCTTCTGCCCTAAATAATAAGGGGTAGTTTTTTTAGATTCCTGCAATTTAACTAAGTCCCCGGTTTCCAAAAAAAATCACAGTATGGTATAATTTAGCATTTTATGAATTTTTACACTTCCATCCTGACTTTCCGTGTATTGATCAAAATTTAACCCCTGGCAAACCTATAAAAAATTAATAAGAAATTGCATACAATTTTATATAGTGTAACAAGATATCTTACTCGATCTGCCACCTCCAAGTAAGAAGTATCCAATGAAAGTGTAAAAAAAATGTTATATGCTAACAGTAAACAAATTCGAAATGTATGTGTAGTTTAATATGTCACGTGACGGATAATTCCTAGAAACATTAAAATCTTTGTATAGATACAAAGTGATGATGCCATTGATATGTTCTGACATTATGCAAACACAAAAAAGCTGTTAAAAAAAGAAGTATTTTAATATTGAAACATGGTGTAAAATTTAAAAGATAGAAAAGTAAAAGGAGAAACTGTATGTGTGTGGAGGTAGGGGGGAAAACTCCCAAACTCATGAACTACTTGTAATGCAACACATGAACAAAAGTGTACGCAAGCATACACAACGTGTAAGTAAACACATGAACAAATTGTATAATTCCCATGAACTCTATGTATTAATGTCTCAATGAACTAAAATTGTAATGTAATTGCCAACAAAATAAACAGACAGTATATGTGTAATAACCCAAGACACTTGCATACGAGTGAGATTCAATTACATAATTAATGAGTTATCATCAAAATGCAATGAATAAGGGTTAATAAAACAAATGAACTACTTGTAATGTGTGTGAAAACTCTGGTTAAACTCTAAACCAGCCGGTGTGTACAACTCAATGAACTACTTGTAAGAAAAAAAAAAAGAAATACTGCCGAATAAATCGCTAGCAAAGTACAATGTGTAAAAGCAAATGAACAAAATATGTAAATCAACACATGAACTAGTGTAATGTATGTATAAGAATGTACCAAAATGTATTAAAAAAACAACTGTTGTGAAACACAAACAAATATCCAACATATGAACTACATGTGAAAGAAAACTGTTGAATGAGTGGTTGACTAAGAGTTAAAAAGAAACTAAAACTGCATCTGCCAAATTCATTACTGTCTTAAGTTAACAGAAGCGTGCATAAAATGTATAACTCTACGCTAAAAATTGTAGAAGTTATGTAATCCAAACATGTTCCAAGAAAAGAATGAAAGGGGAAAAAAAGATATATTGATAGCCAACAATAACAAGCAATGTACCTTATGTGGTATGAATGTATGTATCCGTCATAAGACAACTGTGAGACTTGAACTCACAAATTAAAAAAAATTTAATTCTGAAGAAGAAAAAAAATGCCAAAGATTTAGTTTAATGAGTATATGTGGATAGCCCTTTAAAAAAATAATTGTACCTAACAGCTCACATTATGCATGTGACTACATTTTATAAAAAAAATACTCATACCGATATCAAATATCATGTGAGTTATAATAAAAAAAACCTTATGTTATAACTTAAAATAGCAACGAGTCACCAGCCGCGCGTAAACAATGAAGTCCAACAGTACATTAGCTGCATGTGTAAAACTGTACACCTGGTTAATTATCCCTTGCAAAAAAAAAAAAAAAAAAAAAAAAAAAACTTTAAGATGACTGTGTAAACAATGTACACCAGTTACATTATGTTATAATTTCTGCAAAACTTTTAAAGACACGAAGTAAAAAAAAAACTTGACATTAAAAGAAAGTTTATCTAAAAAAAACTACGAAGTTGTGAATGCAGTGAAAAAAAATTCAATTTTTAAGCTAATCACAAATGATGCTAAAAGAAACGTATACATGCACAGACGGCACTGAATGTCCTTAACCATGGTGAGTATTAATTGAAATATAACAAAATTCAGCAAAACTGAACGAGTCAATGTGAGTGTGTGTGTGTGAAGTACCAGGCCAAACATGACATCCCAAACCATGTGCATGAGAGGGAAAAAAAACATATGTGATTAATACCTAACAATGCTATCTGCCCAAAGCAAGTTAGAAGTAAAAGTGTAAGTTAGTGTAAAGGTGTTATCCATCAATCAGCATTAGGAAAACAATTACAGGTGAAATTTTAGCAATCTAAAAATAATTTTTAAAATGTAAACACTACTCCAATTGTAAAATTAATATTAGTGTAACACCATCAATCATGTTAGGAAACATATCCGATCCCTGATTAAGCTAGCGGCCAACTTGCTTAACTATAGATCGAAATACACACCTCAGACATTTTGCTATCCCATGGAAAATAGCGCAATGACTGAAGTATCCCACATAAATTATGACAGAAGTACAAGCAAACAAACTTACACACAAAAAAAACAAAAAAAAAAAACAATGTATTAATGTGAATGCGTGTCATTCAGAAACATAAATAAAATACGTCAAACCTATGTTGTACATCTTATGTATTTTGCAAAAGCAAACGAGAGCCAAAAGGGAAAAAAAAAATATTTTGTAACCATGACATGATGCCTCGAGCTATGTAATATGCCTAAAGAAAACGTATGCCAGGATAAACTAATCTAAGCTTACTAAATATTTTGCCAAAGTTCACAATCCAAGAAAATATTTATGTGAAAGATAAATAATCTATTTTTTTTTTTTTTTTTTTTACTTATGATTACGCCAACTGTATGTAAATTTCTAATCAAGTGCCCACATCTAACTGAGAAAAAAAAAATGTTATGCTCACCTCCTCTATACTTATTTTAAATTGTCACGAATATGCAAATCCAACATATTTCACATTACTTTTAATCAGTTCAAAAAAAAATTTAATAAAGTCATAAAACATAAAACTTTCTGCATAGAAAAAAAAATATCTATATTAACTCTAAAAAGAAATTTCAAAAGTGTGTCCGAGATCTACTAGTGTAAAAGGTATTTAAAAGTAAGTCATTTACAATCTAAGATAAATATATCTGTAGACTTTTTTTTTTTTTTTACCATCTAAAAGAAAGGCTGAATGACAGCCTCTTAACTAACAAAAAAAAAAAAAAAACATTTAAAAATCCCCAGAAAACTACTCACAAAAGACACTATACTGAATAATTTGCAATATGACACAACATATTATTTAAATCATACTGTTAACAGACAGCATACGAGCCAGCGTATTTATGTGCAACAAATGATAAAACAACAGAGAAGCAACTTCAAGGCCTAGAGATAAAATAAAAGGAATATATTATCTCTGAAGTGCGTCAATGTGCCAATACTCAGGAAGTTTCTAATGTGAATCAAATGCAACAAACTTAAAAAAATTGCTACCCCTTTTTTTTTTAGAAATGCATCCCAACTACTCATAAATTTTACTTTACACATCAACTGCCGATCTGTAAGTAACAACTTATATTTTTAAAAGCAGATGAAATATTACCTAACATATTAAATATTCATAACAGAGATAAATACAAATACATCTCTTTTCAATCAAAATAGAAATTAAATTAAAAATAAACACACCTTTCATTAAAAATATGTCATTCATAACTATAATTAAAACAACAAAATGTGCACAGATAAATTAGATAAATTTTAAAAGGCTATTGTTTGTGCAATAGCGACAAGGAATGCACGCGCAATATCTTTCACCATAAATGTTAAACCCAGAAAATCCTTGTCATGCATGAAAATAAAGTATATTTAATCATTCCTAAAATAACTGAACTTAAATAGCACTTACCTTTTAAACATTAACATGCAAAGAGCAGCTTAGAATTATAGCTGCAAGTATAACGATTTAAAAAAAAAACAATAATTTTTTTTATAAAGTAGACATCTTCTTTCTTCCGGCTATTACCTTTTTTAAGGAGCCTTATTAAAAACTATATGGAATAGTATGGAGTAATAAAATTTTAAACACGTATGAATATAGAAACATTTATCATAGCCTGAAAAAAGATGAAACTGGAAAAAAATATAAAAAGGAAAATATTGTATTAAGTAAAATTAAGATTTAAAAAAGGAGAAAAAAAATTTCATGTTGAAATTTGTATTGTATTCTTAATTTTTTTTTTAACACAACCTAAAAATGCACTTTTTTAACTGTGGTAATTAACACAAGTAGCGTCACACAAAGTTCACTTTGAGATTTTATCTAAATAACAGAAAAGCACATACTTTTTAGATAGTGCGTCCCTATTATTGTAAGTGAGAAACACTTTTTTTTAGATTTCCTTGAGTAAAAACACATTTCGACAAGAAAAGAAAATTCTATCACAAAGGTAATATTCGGAATGAAGCACGATGAATTTTGACCTTGTCAGGTGCACTTTTTTTGTAGGAATCACTAGATTTAACTTTTTTTTTTTTTTTGCAATTTCACAAACAAACTGAAAAAGAATTGTGATGAATCCGCGCATTATTAGGTACCCTTTTTTGTCGAGTACACTGGTGCCTAACTATTACTCTTTTTTTTTATGTTGACACACTTTTTTGAAGAAATAACAGGTCGCCTGTAAAAACTCGAATCACAGATAAAGCACATCTAGAAGACTCCAGGAGAGATTGAGCACAAAATTGGCGTTGATGATAATATCAGGTGAGATGATAGGTAACAAACGTCTTTATTCCAACGTCACTAGTGTAGTATCAGGATTGTGCATAGAATTAGTCCAATTTTCAATTAAAATGCAAATAAAATTTTTGAAGACATGTAGCAGCGGTGCTCCGGCACATACATCATCCGGATCATTCATCATGTACTGGTGTTTACAGAAACATCAGGAATGGGCAGAGAAGTTGAAGAATAAAATTGTCCTTTTAAGCTGCAGGAGTACTACGTCGAAGGTGCGGCATAAGAACATTAAAAAAAAAAGGGGGTGGGGGGAATTTCTCTCTCTTAAATAAATAAGCATTTTTTTTTTTTTTAGGTTGGAGAAACGACCGGCCGATGGGCCAAATTTATGTATTGGTGTTCAGTGGGATGGTTCGCTTAAAATACAAAAAAACTCCAACCATATTACAGGAACTATTTCTTTATTAAAAATCTTATAAAAAAGGTGGTTCAGGAGCCAAAATGACAGAGAGACCCCACAATACATGGGACGCCGAAGCGCCTTTTCTTATTAGACAACTTTACATCTCGAGAGCTGAAACAGAAGTGAAGTTTTTTTGCACGAAATCAATAAATCTTGGCGTGGCACAGCATCGCCAATTTACAACTTTTGGTGACCGCGCGAAAGTGTACAAAGGCTTTTGGCGATAAACATTACCGCAAAAATGTGGATTGCAAGTAAGCGCTTCTAAATAGGATGAGAAAAGTAACAGACAAACCGAAATTGTTTATCTTGCAGATAGGCCTTTGCCCAACTAACTGTTACATGAAATTGCAGACTGCAGATTGTTCGATGAGAAGAATGCAGAAAATCCAGGACATCTGGCTTTTAGCCCGACCACATAACACGATAAATACATGCTTCTCATAAGATTCGTTTATTTTTACTTTTTATTGTTAATATATATTCAAGGTTCACGTATTAGTAGCGATAGAAATTTCTTATCACAGCGGCGGGGAAAAAAAATCCAATGCAAGAAAATGAAATGAGACTATCAGCTGTGCTATTTAATTCTTATTTATTTATTTGCACACGCTGCGGTAACGGGTAGTTACAGATTAAAATAAGAAAGGAAAAAAAAGGAAATGATTATTTGAGCGCTTTGAATTAAAGATAATTTTAGAAAGATGAAAGAAATCACTTTAACAAACTCTGGATGGTTTTGAGAAATGAATTTAATCACATATTTCATTATAGGAAAGAAGGGGGGGGGGAGGATAATATGATCTAAAAGTAAGAAAATTATGTTTTAAATTAAATTTTGAATTAAAAAAAAGCTATGGGACAGAAACGCTGTCACACTACTAGCACTCTATAATAATTTTGACGAAAAGCTATGAAAATTCAAGCACCTACTTTGGGAAAACAAAACAAAATAGCAATGCTTTATCCAAAACGCTTGGAATAATCAATGTGCACATTTATGTAGACTCTGCACTAATGCTGCTGTACAACTACCAGAAGTGGCTGCGCGCGCACACTACTCCTTCCCGTCGAATCTGTTTATGCGCGATCTCTCCTACTGCACGATTTCTGGTTGCTTTACCTTATACTTATTTGAGGGTATGCGCTCGAGATCGTGATTATTTTAAACAATAAAGATATCACGGTTACGGTTACAGTGAAAAAAATTCGAAATTTTTGAATGGCAACACCCATTTTATATGCGCAAATTCATCCGCGCATTGAAAAAACATAAATGGCGTTGAAATCACCCACGTACGATGAAAATTGCCTGCGTAAAATAGTTGCAAAAAAGACCGTTGCGAGGAACGAGGGAGAAGCTACAATACATGTTTTCCAGCAAATGATTTTTTTTCACTTGTAAACTGAGTAATATTGTAAAATTTGTTTGAAAATGTGTTTTCGAGTTGGGTTTGTGTACACATAGTGAAAATACAAATGTAATAATTTGCTTTAGTGTGCTAAATAACCGCGATATCACACCGACAATTTTATTCTTACGTGTATCATTGTAATTCCATTTAGGGTTTTACAAAACACTGATGAATTTACGCAGGATAAAAAAGGGTGTTGCTATTCGAAAATTTCGAAATTTTTTTCACAGTAACAGTAACCGTGAGAGCTCTATAGTTTAAAATCATCACGATCTGGAGCGCATACCTTTAAATAACTAAATATGTAATTTCCTTTCAATTGGTCGAGTGGTTAGGTAGCTAGGGGTACATATATCGATGAACTTTTTTATGACCACACTGTATATACAAAATAAGATATAAATAACAAAATAAAAATTAACCAAAGTAAGAAGAGACAAATATGTCAATAAAATCAATTACGAAGAAGGAGACACAAAGAAATAAGGGTAGTCTGATAATTTAAATTTTAAATCCGTGCTTCAAGATAAATTTAATATGCATCTATATCATAAAGTAAAAACATGCCCTTGAGTAACGATGGAATCATATTTAGGAGGAAAATGATCTGACCGAACGCTTTCGTTTCAATGTAATTTTTTTAACTCTTAGACATCCCGCAATTTCAATTTTTTACATCGTTAGATAGAGAAAAAATGTAGTTTTAAATGCAATCTGTTTGAAAACTGTATCTTTATTCTAATTTTTCAATATTTTAAAACTAATTTCTATGAATTATTTTTAAAAAATCTGACTGTAACCAAATTACGAAATATTGATCCGTCTGCTCACAAAACAATGTAAGTTATTTAGTAAATGTTTGTTTTCGTTTAATGTTCCGTAACTAGATAGTCAAACGCAATAAAGAAAAATCATAAATAAATAAATGAGATACGAATTTAACAAATATGTAACAGAAGTAAGCATATACATACTGAAAAAAAATCAAACTAATAAAGTTTACTTTAAATGGTGAATCTAAAGCGAATAAGGAGACTGAGGATTCTTAAACTTTCAAAAAATTCATTCTTTGGTAAGAAATATCTATTACTAAAAAGTACTGGTTTTGGAGCACTATAAAACAAAATAAAAGACGCACTTAATAGTTACGCTGAATTTTTAATGATAGAAATATAAAGCCATTTTCCTTAAAATATGATTTTAGGGTATTATGCGTAATGTAGGTAAAATATTTTTCATTATTTTCTCATGAAAATGTCAAGGTAAATAGCGAATGTTGGATAAGTGAGTAGCGTATAAAGTGAACCTAAATTTCCATCGTTTTTGTTGAGCAAATATTGTTTCTTGATGTTACATAATTAAAATTTTGAAAATTTTATAAAGTAATATGCAGTTTTGTTTTTAAGACATAAATAAGTTATAAAGAAAGTTTTTTAGGTTCCGTATAAACCAAACTCTGATGTATAAGTATGTACCAAAAATTGTATTTTACATGTAGGGATTCTTTTGTAAACTTGCGCGCAACTTCTAATTACTGAAAAACTGCTCGACAAATTGAAAAAAAAAAACTTATTAAAACTACGTTTTCTTATTATGATCTAAAAATATTGAAAGAAGAAACACGTAACTATTACTGCCTTTAAAAATTATGTTTTTGTAAAGTATACTCATTAGGGTACACTGTAAAAAAATAATGCCAGTTTCCGGTAGGAATCGGAAAAATAGTTGCCCTTATCGTAGCGGAATAATTTCCAACCCAGCTCGGAATAAAATCCGTAAAATACCTTTTTACTGGCTATTTCCTTATTTTTAAGGATTTTATTCCTATCTGGGTCGGAAATTATTCCGGTACGATAAGGACAACTATTTTTCCGATTCCTACCGGAAAACTGACAGTATTTTTTCTACAGTGTATAAAATAATAAACATGGTAAATTTGCTTTAACTTTCGTCATTTTAAGAGCTTTATGTCCCTTTGAATACTGACATGCTGAGAAATACAAAGTAATAAAAATACTTTGTCGAGTAGTTTGTGCACTGTAAAAAAAATACTACCAGTTGTCCTGTAGGAATCGGAAAAATAGTTACCCTTATCGTACTGGAAAAATTTCCGACCCAGTTCGGAATAAAATCCGTGAAATACCGTTTTATTGACTATTTCCCTTTTTTTACGGATTTTATTCCTATCTGGGTCGGAAAATTTTCCGGTACAATAAGGGCAACTATTTCTCCGATTCCTACAGGAAAACTGGTCGGATTTTTTTTTTTTTACAGAGTGGGAAATATACGTAATATAATAAATGGAAAATTTTTATTTACATTAACCCTAGAATACAAAGGCGTCATATGTCAGAGTACTCGACTATTTCCCCCTTCCCTCCCTTACATTGAGAATACGATATTTGACACTGTAAACATACGTCTTGATAAGTAATAAACATATTCGTTACATATCAAAAGGAAAGTTTACAGTGTCAAATATCCTATTCACAAAGTAAAGGAAGGGCTTATATAAAGGAAGGAGGAAATAGGCCAGTAGACGCCTTTGTAATCTAAAGTTAAAAGGTCTTTTTACATACGTTTCGTACATCTTTAACAACGTTAACCAGGGTTGGATCTCGGCCTACTAATGCAGAAAACAGTCAATTTTTTTTTTCATTTAGATAATTGGTTTTCAGTGATGAATAGTGTGCATGGAGTGTGGTTCCGAAAAGACTCCCTAACATTATAAATCTGTAATCAGAGTTGGGCAAATTTGTAAATTAATTTGTAATTTACCTGCAATGTAATTACAAATTAAATGGATGTAACTAATCATAGTTAAAATTACATGCCATAAAAATTCATGCAGCACTGTAGCCTGAACTGCCCCTATGCCATTATTTCACGAAATTTCTGCGTTTGAATGTGTGTAACTATAATCAATTACATGCAAATTAACTTATAATTACATTGAGGGTAATTGAGATTACAAATCTGCCCAACTCTGTCTGTTATAAATATTACAAGAACGAAACATCATGCTACTAGCACGGGCTATATAACACTTTTCAACACCAAAAGAATATTGTTAAGAAACTTTATCTCGTACCATGTAATGTGGTATCAAAGCAAATACTAAAATAAAAACATATAAAGCAGTGAAATACATTTCTGCAATTGCTGTCCATATCCGATAATGTGTGCGAATTATTTCGTGCATCCCTGTATATGATCTAGGAATTTATATATGATGCGTAATTCATAAAAAAATTAAATAAAATTAAACATTTATACTACAGAGAAAAATCTTCTTCCAGCAATTATCGATAATAGTCAGTCGTTAACTGTTTTTTTTTTGTGTGTGTCTCTGTAAATGAGCGATGTGTGATAAATGCGATGCATTCCATAATCTCTAGTAAACTAGTTGTAGTGGGCATAATTGATCCATATTAATTTTATTACGTTTGGAGCATCATAATATTATTAAAATGCACCACAAATGGTTTTTCCGTTAGATTATAATGAAATGACAATGAAAGGAAATCCCTTTACATTACCACGTATGAGGCATCACATATGTTATTACAAACCAGGTGTGCTACAAACTTAATTACAATCCAAAGTGAACCTAAATAATATATGAGGACTCCAGAAGCCAACTCATACAAGTGACAAAATTTAGATTTTGAGTAAATTGAGTTCTAAGTCGAAAATCAATAGTAATTGACTGAATTGAAATATGAAACTGATGCATATTTCATAGAGGTCGTTTTACAATTATTCTTGTACGGATATTGCAAGAATTGTGGAGCAAGTATCTATAAATAGTAAAATGATTTCTCGAAATAATACCAAAGTGACTTCAGCAACTCTAGAGGTGAATGATTTTGAGTTATCGATTGCCTCTCAATACATGAAATAGAAAGTAAAACAAAGTCAATTACGTACATACAGAATGTCCTCGATTTAGTTTGATATGACGCATTACATGTAAAAATAACATTTTTTAAGCCCTTAAATATACTATTTTGGAGAAGCAATCACTGCCTTATATACGTCAATATTCGTAAGTGAAATAATAAGACGCTTGCATATGTAATATTAAGAGTAACACATGCAAACAAACTACATTTTTTTATAAAAAAAGACATAGAGTAAGTACGGGACAGATGAACCAGCCAAATATTTCATTAATGCGGAGTACCATAGATGGTTTTATTTTGTAATTTATATTTATTTATATATATTTGTAATTTATATATATTTATTTTGTAGGATATTTTTATGACGTGCAACATTTTGCTTCTCAAAAAACATATTAATTCAGGCTAGAGTAGCACAGTTGAAGTTTATTCCAACAGAACGAAAAATGTCCAGACCAGGAATCGAACCTGGATACTTGGCGTGCCGTCCCAATGCCTTACCTGTTAGGCTATCCAGACAATAACTGGCCGACATAATTCCCCCTTATTCGTTAGACATGACTGCGAACTGCACCGCTAGTTCCATTCATCCGAGCTATAACTATAGCATTTATATGATGAAAGCGTGTTTTAACGCGGAAACTCCTGTGTACCATGTAATTAGGTTATAATGAAGGAAACGAATATTTTTTCACTACTGGATTAAATCATATCCAAGGCTGAAATAGCACAGTTGAAGTTTATTCCAACAAAGCGAAAAATGTCCAGACCAGGAATCGAACCTGGATACTTGGCGTGCCGTGCCAATGCCTTCCCTGTTAGGCTATCCGGACGATACCTGGCGGACATAATTCACTCTTATTTGTTGGACTTGGCTGCGAATTGCAGCGCTAGTTTCATTCATCCGAGCTATAACTATAGTATTTACATGATGAAAATGTGTTTTAACACGGAAACTCCTGTATACCATGTAATTAAATTACATGGTAACAGTTACAGTTACATGGTTACAGTTTCAAAAATGCCACTTCAGCTATTGAGAAGGTATAACTCTAAAAGCCTTAACTTCTGTTCGAATGAGAATATGAAGGAAACAATAATTAAAATTAATTATTTTTTAAGCTTTAAGAGTCCTGAGACCCCTTGAATTAGTCTGTTTTTAACAATTTGACGTTTATTGCTTTTATACTGTTACTGGCCATTGCATTATATATATATATATATATATACTCTCTTAAAACGAATGAGTGGATTTGCCTACTCAAGAATGAGCACTAATTTATTGGATCGTGAATGAGTTGATTTTTAAACGCTTCACTCAACTTGATTTAAGCTCTTATTCTTCTATTTTACTCAACGAGAGCGACCGCAAAACAGCTCAACTTGATTAGCAAGCTAGTTTCCTGCCGCTCTTTTGCGAGTCGTTCTCAGATTCGTTCGTCTCGTCTTATCGTGTCTCTGGCCTGCTTCAAGATGGACGCTGATGTGTAGATAAATATGTAAACATTCAAGAAGTTTTCTTAAAGAAGGAACGAAAGGATGTGTCTGTTTTATTCGGTAAGTTTTATAAAAGCATTTAATTTATCCTTACTTTTTAGTGGAATTGCATGTAATGATTTAAATTTATAATTTTTAATGCACGTTGTAACACATTCTCCCTCCGTCACGCTGCAGGCAGCTAATTTTAGAAATGCTTCTATATTTTAAAATTATTCTGCCTTTTTATTTTTTACTTATTTATTATCGTTTAAAATGTCCTGTTTATTACTTTGTTGAGAAATAAATAAATAAGCTGATCATAGCGTCATGTTAAAGCAAGGGTCGGGGGAGGTGAAAATAATAAAAGTTTACTTTTTCGTGTGACGAAACTTTTTGTCAGATATAACAGTTCTAAGTATTTTGTAAAAATAATTTTTCAGATAAATCATATCAAACAAAAATACGTTTTATAATTTGTAGTAAATAATTTTGTGAAAAATTACTAGAATTCCTCCCTAAAATTTTCCAGAGAATTGTTTCTTTCTCCAAATACAGAATTTTAATTCAAGGTTGGTATTCATTTATACATTTTTTTCAATCTAATTATATTTTCAAAAGTCAATTTTATTCCTTAGAAGTACAATAGTTTATTTCTATACAATACTATTTGTGTAAAAGAATTCAAATAATTACATAAATAGTGTTCTACTGCATCCATTCACCATCACTTTTCAGCAATTCCCTTTCAATTTTCCGAGAGCTATATTTTCCAATTTACCTTCCTGACAATAGGGGTAGCCGTGGTAAAATGAGTATATTTTTTATTATTATTTTACCACACAAAATTTTTTGAAAAATTAAAAGTGTGAATGGAATGGTCACATATCTGGCAATATTTAAACTTTGTAAAAACAAACTAGCAGCATACTATTTTTTTTCTTTTCTTACTGGTATGGTGAATTATTCATTTGTCCCTCATTTAAAAAGATTTAAATAAAAAATAAGATAATTTTGGTATAACCAATCACTAAATTGTTTTCACAATTATAAACATGGGTGCAAGACCTTCAGTCTCGGAAAGATTTTTGGCTGGTTGTAAATTATATTTTATATTGAAATAATAGCAATTTTACTAGCAAAAACATTTAATTGCTCTTTTTTATTGTAAAAAATCCATTTTCAGCCATAAATCAAGACATTGAGATTGTCTAGCCCATCGCCAGTAGGTTATACCTAATATTCGAAAAGTTTTCAGTCTTGTCTTGGATGGACTTCTTGCACACATGATAAAATCATTTTTATTGTTGTTTTTCTGTATCTTTTTTCTCCCCCCCCCCCCCCCCCAAAAAAAAAAAAAAAAATTATGCTGCAAAGAAAGTATTTCTGTTAAAGACTGTATATATACAGGGGTCGGTGCCGGTTTTTATTCTTGGGGCCCATTTTGTGAAAAGTAAGTTAATTTTGTGAATTTTATAATATTTTTGTGAAAAATAACATATTGCAATGAAAGTTGAAATCCAGTGAATCAAATTCGAACCAAGAATTTATGAATAAAAATATTCTTTAAATCCCCTTGCTACAGTTTTTGTTTTTCGTGACCTGATCTTATTTACAAATTACACATTTTTAAAACACTTTTTATGAAAAAGAATGTTACAAAAGAGCCTATTTTATTAAAAGGAATTTTGCGAAGGGGCCTGTTTTATTAAGTTCATTTTTATGAAGAGACCCATTTTATTAAATTTATTTTTCTGAAGGGGCCCTATTTTATTAAATAGATTTTTGTAAAGGGGCCCTAAATAGGCCCCAAATTTCACCTGGATTGACCCCTGATATATAATCTATTTTTGTAAAATCTTGTTTGATTTCATTTGTTAAATGCTTTATTATTACAAAAAGTTTGTCTATCTCTATATACATATTTTTTAAATAAGAAAAGCAACCAAGTATGCTAAAAATCCACATAAAAAATTTGGCAATTTAGTCATAAACAAAGAAAAAAATTATAATTTAATATTTGATCAGTAAAAGAAATACTAAAACTAAAGTGTCTATCATTAAATAAAAGCGGTGCTGTATCTAGCTATACTAACAATTTTTGTTGTTGTTCTGAGCATATTTAAATATTGGTGTTTTTGACGCTTAAAATGCAGTTTAAACCTATGTCACGTCAAAAACTGGTTTTTGATGGCTTAAACCCAACCTTGATTTCTTGTCACATAGGGTAAAATAGGTATTATAGTCCATTTGTTTATGAGAGTTTGTCAAGATATGAATGTATGAAGATGGATCAAAATTGAAAGACCTTTGAGAGCAAATTGTTATTGATCCTATGCTTAAATGTGAAATTATGCTATAAATTAGTCGCGAACATCTGTTATCTGCGCTGCATGTTGGAATGTAAGTAACATTAAAAATCGCTGTTAATTGACAATTTCTCAAAAATCACGTTAAAGTATCATATTTTCAGCCATAAATTAAATTAAAACACATGTTCTAACTATACTAAATTATTAAATTGGGTGGATTAAAAGAGGACAAATAGTAAAAAGAATCGAAGCAACCCATGGAAGTTAAACCAAAGGTTCTTGCTGTAGTGAATCCAATGTTTGGTGGCTGGGTCCTTGTGAAATTTGGTGTAAAGAAGTCTGTTCAAGAATTTACAGTTCTTATTATTGATATCCCTGATGAAGATAAATACACTGTAAAGTTTGCAACAAAGTAATCTGCCGGAATATTTTATGTCTTCCCTGAGAAAGACGACATTGCTGATGTGCAGGCATCCTGAATTGTTAGGAAGTCTCTCAACCAAGCTGCACCGGTCATTGCTGTATACATTTTGTATATAAATTTTCATTCACTTATAGCTAGTTAACTTTATAAATTGCTTTTGATTTAAAATATTTTTTAAATAATTTCTCATTTTTTCCTACAGATACTTATGCTGATATCTATCTGCTTTTGAACTGCATTAAATTAAAAAAAAAAAAAAAAAAAAAAAAACTTTAAAAATGAAACACTATTAGGAACATGATTCAGAGCATGGACGTAAACTGATGTTGTGAAAATTGGGAGCAGTTTTGGGTGGGTGGGGAGGGGGCTACGATAGGATTTGTCTGTACTTGCATCTTATTTCTATTAGTTTCATAAGTGTTTTTATTTGTAAAGAAAAAATGTAAACAAACTGAAAGGGACAGGTTTTTGTCTTCCTACCTCACCCCAGTTTACATATATGATTCAGAGGATGGAAGTACAAAACTCTTAAATGGTTTACACATTAATTATATTGTAATTCAACTATAACCAGCATATATCCATTTTACTCTGAAGCACGGGGTAAAATAGGTATAGGTTTTTCTCTAATATCTCATTTGCATTTTGCAATTTGTTTGCGGCATTGTATAGTTGATCTTCACAGTGCCCCTTGTTGTTTACTTTAATCTTTGATTGCAGAATTTTATTTTATTTTTTAGACAATACTTTCCCTTTTAGAACAGATTCTGAAAGGTAAAAGTAATTTCTCAAAAAAATAAAAATTCTGCAATCAAAATCGGAAAAGTAAACAGGTGCCGTGAGGATCAAGCTCAGATATACAATGCGCGACCACCACCACCACCACCAAAAAAAAATTCAAAATGTCGAAATGCAAATAAGATTAGCAAAAAAAACCTTCCCATAAAAATATGAATAGCCTTAACTCGCAAGTATCTTCACATAACGGGGCAGGAAAAAAATACAGATTTTGTCAAAAGTTAAAAAGCACTAATTTTATTAAAATGCAAATATCGCCAGAGAACTTAAAAAAATTTCAGTAAAGAATCATGAAAAAAATTTTTGTCAAAGGATCTCGGGGGGGGGGGGGAGACGACGACATAAAGTTTTTGCAGTAAAAACAGTCCTTTTATTCTAGTCAACACTAGGGATGCACCGAATATTCGGTATCTATTCGGTATTCGGCCATGTTACCGAATATTCGGTTTGGCCGAATATTGAAATATTCGGCCAATACTTAAGGAAATTTTTTTAAACATATTTTTAAAAACTTTATACAACTTCTACATTTAACAATCAACTTACAAAGATATTCAGAATAATTAGAAACAGAATCATATTTAAATAAAAGAGAATGTTATTACATTATTTATTTGCTGTTTGTTAAGTATTATGTAAGAAAATTAACCAATCACGAGGATTTTCATAGAAATTAATTATGTACAAATGCAAGTTCCTAAATTTTGTCTAGCAAATAATCTGTTTCTTGCTAAGATTTTAAGAACAATTTTTAGAATCTCTGAAAATGATTGTCCACTCCAAACACCTATCTAGGATGCATTTAAAAACTTCCTTGCTCAAATTAAAGGGAGTAGAACAATTATTCTTGCTAAGTTGCCACCATATAAAATTTGAATTGATTTGTAATATTTGTTTACTTTTACTTCAGTCTCTTCCTGACAAACAAATAATATATGATACTGTACAATTTTTCTTCCAATTTTTTCACTATTAAACTTTGATTTTAAAATGTTTCTTTTAGAATTTAAGAAAATTTTATTTATCTGTATTAATTCTCAGTAGAAGCCACGAAATTTAAAATTTTACTAATTTAAAAAGTTTTATAACTATCCTCTTCTTAAATAACTCAAAGCAGATTTTTTTTCAGTATAAAGTTTACTTGTAACTCTTGTTTATTAAAATATAAGTTTCTGTATTGAATAGTATGTAAAATTGTTTTAAAATTTAATATTCTAATGCCTTTAAACTTTGAAATATAAAAGTATTTGACAAGCCGAATATTCGGTATTCGGCCTAGCAGTTACTATTCGGCTGGCTGAATATTCGGTATTCGGTTCACCTCTAGGCCGAATATTCGGTATTCGGCCAAAATCACTATTTGGTGCATCCCTAGTCAACACTGTCTTCGCTAAAATTTTTGGTATTTTTTCATGATGAAGCCACAATCACCCCCCCCCTCCCTCCCCAGCTTATCAATTTAGCCATAATTTCATATTCTAGAAAAATTAATAAATGAAAATGATTTGAGAAATATATCATACAACAGTAAAATTTTAAAACATTTTACTTTTTCATATCATCAGGGCCCGGGCGCAGAATCGGCGCAACGCTGCGACGCACGTCGCAGAATCTTGAGAAGGTCTGTAGACTATTTTTCAACTGTTAAAATTTAGAAAAAAAAAAGTTTGTTAGAAATTATTTGCCAATATGATCCACGGCACATGCGATTGACGAAGTTCCGATTCCCTTTAAAATATAAATAATTCACCGAGAAAACTCTAGACATGCGATCGTGAAACGCCCATTATTAAATGAGTCAATCCTCGTAGGGGGGGGGGGGATTTCTTTAGAAATTAAAAAAAATCGGTCATTAGTCCGAAAATTTGGACATAAATATCACGAATTTTGACAAATGTTCGAAGAAAAAACAATTTCGTCAATCGTTTGCAGTTAAAATAGCCAATTTCGTCAAAGGATCGCGAAAAAAACGTGAATTTCGTCAAAAGATCGTGAAGAAAAAACAAAATTTTGTCATAAGTTGAAGAAGGAAACGTCAATTTCGTCAAAAAGCTGTGGAAAAATAGCAACTTTCATCAAAGGCTGGCTGAAAAATGCGGATTCTGTCAAATGATCGCGGAAAAACTACTAATTTCGTCAAAGGATCGCGGAAAGAACAAGGATTTTATCGAAGGATCGCTAAAAAATGAGAATTTCGTCAAAAGATGGCGAAAATTTTGTCACACGATCGAAAAAAAGCCCATTTCGTCAAAGGGCTGCGAAAGAATGGCAACTTTCCACAAAGGATGGTGGGAAAACGCGAGTTTCGTCAAATGATCGGGGAAAAAACTTTAATTTTGACAAAGGATCGCGGGAAAAACACGAATTTCGTCGAAAAATCGCGGGAAAACGCAAATTTCGCGCAAAGATCGCTAAAAAACACGGATTTCGGTAAAAGATCACGAAAAAACACATATCGTCAAAAGATCGCGCAGAAAACGTGATTTTTTTCAAAGGATCGGCGAAAAAACTAATTTCGTCAAAAGATCGCGAATAAAAGCGAACACCATCGAAAGATCTCGAAAAAACGCGCAAATCATCGAAAGATTGCGAACATCGCCTATAGATCGCGAAAAAACGCTAACATCGCCGAAAGATCGCGAAAAAAACGCTAACATCGCCGAAAGATCGTGATAAAAAAGACACATCGTCGAACGATCGCGATAAAAAAAGGCGGACATCATCAAAAGATCGCGATAAAAAAAGGCGGACATCATCAAAAGATCGCGATAAAAAAAGGCGGACATCGCCAAAAGATCGCTATAAAAAAAGATGGACATCGTCGAAAGGTCGCGAAAAAAACGCGAACATCGTCGAAAGGTTGCGAAAATACGCGCTTTTCGTCAAAGGATTGAAGAAAAAATGGTGAATTCCGTCAAAGAATCGCGGAAAAATTTGCTGCAATATTGATGTTTTCACGAGATTTTTTTACAGCTTAGTGGCAGGTTAAATATTAGATAGCCATGTTTGGGGTGAAAGGATGTTAAATTTTGAATTGCACATCTAGCTAAGATTGCTAAATAAAATATTGTATTAGAATTACTTATAGTATTTGCATGAATTACTCAAATTTGATTTTCTAAGAATTTCAATCTGCTCCAATAACAGCTTTTATTGCTAAAAATTATATTTTTGCTGCTACAAAAATGGATTTTGCTGTCACAAAAACGGATTTTACTGCTACAAAAACGGATTTTACTGCTACAAAATTAGATTTTTGCTGCTTCAAAGTGGCTTTAGTGCACTTTCATAACTGTATTATCGCATCTATATATAATTTTTTATATTATCACATTGTATCAATCTTTTCAAAAATTTTAGAAATTGGTGTTCATATGTTATTTTTACTGTTATTCTGTTTTCTAACTTCACAGAAATTTTGACAAATTTTATGAAAGATTTTTCAGATAGTGGTGTTAAAAATTTTGAGGAAAAAGGTAAATTATTTAAAAAAGTACTTTCCTTTTATGTTAATCACAAGTAATGGGGGGGGGGAGTGCATGGGGGATTGGAAAGAGGGCGTTTGTCCTTAAGTTCTGCAGACTGTTTTTAAAGTTTCTACTTGTGTTGCAGACTGCAGAAATAAATTCTGCGGCCGGGCATCAGGGCAGAAACTAGTTTCTTTCAGTAAGTGGCAAAAATTAATACTAATCCTGCAGTGATTCATAATTCATATATGTAGGTATTTGATATGTAAACAATTAAGCTAAAAATTAAAATTGAAGATTATGAATGTTGTTCAAAGTAGCAAGTCAGATTAGATGCTCTGAATAGTGATTTTGGCCGGATACTGAATATTGAGCTAGCCGAATAGTAACTGTTTGGCCGAATACTTTTTATTTCAAGGTTTAAGGTATTAAAATGTTATTTTTTAAAACAACTTTACATAATATTTAATAAAACAATTACATTTTGATAAATAAGCTCTTTATAAGTAAATTTCATATTGCAAAAAAAACTTGCTTTGAGTTTATTTAAAGGATAATAAGACTTTTTATTAATAATGAAATTTTAAATTTAATGGTTTCCTCTGAATTAACATTTTAAAATCAAACAGTAAAAGTGGAAAAATTGGAAGAAAAATCGGTTCAGATCGATTTGAGGCTGAGTGTGAATTCCTGCAAGTTGGGTTCGGGTTAAACCCAAATTTTCAAAAGTTAGTTTGGTATATTTTTTAAAGTTTATCCCTGTTATAATAAACGTAGATATTTGTGTATATGTTGTTTTCTAAAGAGACTTCCGTTTTTTCTGCAACCCTTTGGCAAAGTTTGTTTTTTCTGCAACCAGACTTGTATAAAACCAAAAACTTTCTATGTGCATAAATATTGGGTCAAAAACTATCTGCACATTAATTTAATGTTTAATAACGTAAAATACCGTGTTATGTTATTTTAACAATATGAATTAAAAAGAGTATTTTTAAAATAATTACCATTTAAATTAAAAATAATTAGTATTAATCAAAGAATAATTATTTTGGTCAAAAAAAAAAACCCAGCTAAAAATGCATAAGAAGGGCAGAAATAATGTGACATTGCTACTGAAACAACAAAATCACCTTTTCTAGGAAGAGGTATCCATTCATAGGTATCATCATTAAAGAGACTGGTGAGTTTTTACCGCGCCCCTTTGACAAAATCATGTTTTTTCCTTTTGTCTTTGACGAAATTCTCGTTTTTTCTGTGATCATTTGATAAAATTCTCTTTTTTTCTCGATTCTTTGATGAAATTCACATTTTTCTTCGATTCTTTCACGAAATCAGTTTTTTCCCAATCTTTTGACGAAATTTGCATTTTCCTACGATCTTTTGACGAATTTCGTATTTTTTCATGCATTTTTAACAAAATTCTCGCTTTTTTCACAACACTTTTGACGAAATTCTCGATTTTTTGAAGAAAGTAGTTTTTTACACGATTCTTTTACGAAATTTGCATTTTTTCAGAATCTTTTGGCAAAATTTAGGGCTTTTCCGCTATGCTTTTAAGAATTTTTTTTTTTTCCTGAGCCCTTTTGCCGAAATTTGCATTTTTCTAAGATTCTTTGATGAAATTAGCTTTTTTTCGCGATCCTTTGACGAAATTAACGTTTTTTCTGCGATATTTTTACGAAATTTGCATTTTTCCTGCGATTTTTTGACGAAATACGTGCTTTTTTCTCAGCCTTTAGCGATATTCATATTTTTCCCGTAATCCATTGATGAAATAAGTTTTTTCTGCGATTTTTTGACGAAATTTGCGGGATTTTTTTTTCACGATCCTTTGACAAATTCGGGCTTTTTAGAAATGCTTTTAAGAAATTCTTTTTTTTTAACGATTCTTTGACGAAATTATAATATAGAGAGTATTTTTAATTTTTTGGTATTAAAAAAAAAAAAAAAAAAAAAAAAAAAAAAAAAAAAAAAAAAAAAAAAGTTACAAAAATAAGTTTTTTCTACAAATTTTTCTGCAAGGTTCCGAATTTTTGGAAAATCTTCTGCGCGTGTGTCTATATTATACAACTGTGTCTGCAACCCTTTGGCAAAATTTGTGTTTTTTCTCTGCAACCCTTTGACAAAACTTGTGTTTTTTCTCTGCAACCCTTTGGCAAAATTTGTGTTTTTTTCTGCTATCCTTTGACAAAATTTTCTTCAACCCTTTAGTAAAATTTGTTTTTTCTGCAACCCTTTGGCAAAATTAGTTTTTTTCTGCAACCCTGTTGCAAATTTTTTTTTTTCTGCAACCCTTTGGCAAAATTTTTTTTCTGCAACCCTTCGGCAAAATTTTTTTGTTTCTGCAACCCTTTGGCAAAATTTTTTCTGTACCCCTTTGGCAAAATTTTTTTCTGTACCTCTTTGGCAAAATTTGTTTTTTTCTGCAACACTTTGGCGAATTTCCCTAAATCAATTCATGAATCAGTCGCAGAAAAAAATTGAGAATTTCTTCAAATGATAATGGAAAAATACCAGATATTTTGTCATATATCTCAGAAACAAATGGTAATTATCTTCAATTGGTTGTTGAATAAAATTGCTATTTTCGTAAAGAGTTCAGAAAGAAATTGCGAATTTCGTCAAAAGATTGCGCAAAAAATAATCCGGAATATCGATAAACTTATTTAGTGAAGAATATTACAAATTTCGTCAAAAGGTCGCGACGAATAGTGAATTTTGTTAATTAGTCACAAAAAGATATCGCGAATTTTACTGTTCGATTGCACAAAACTCAAGAGTTTTGCCGTCAAAAATCAACCCAACCCAATTTATTGCTTGGGTAAATTGCAGGGAAATGAATTTCCGTTTTTTGTATGTTTCAGGCACTTTCGTATGAACTCATCATTACGTCTGTTTTGAAATTTTAAGTTAAAATCATTTAAACGTTTTAAATCGATAACATTGTTTTTGCACATTTTCATTTTAGGAACAATACTTTGATCCTATCACTCAAGCTGCTATGGTTGAATGGAGGTTATGGCAACAATGAGGTTAAATTTAACACCAGCCCAAAAGAAGTACCAACAAAGAGGACTATCAAAGAGACACGTGATAATCCTGAAGAGGTGTATTATCAGCAAGAAAGGTATAAATTTACATATTAATCTTAAATATATTTAAGTTTTGATTTTGTCATGGAATTTCATTTTTTTTTTGTGTGTGTGTGTGTTCTGTTTTCATATTAGTAAACTTCATACCTAGCATCTATCTTTCCTATCCCAATAGCAGAAAATTTACTTTTAATGTTTTTAAGCATTTTACTAATTTTTATTAATAATAATCTTAAGTTTTAGTAATAAATAATAAAGAACTAAACATAATATAAAGTTGGAAAAAAATCCAATGGAAAAAAAAAATCTGCGACGCATGTCACCCGTCAGGAACTTTCTGCTACCAGGTTTCCTATGTGTTTGGAATGCAGTGCTATGCAGTTTTAGTTCATTTATTTAGTATCGTCTATCAGTCAGATACATTTGCCCAATAACATAAAACAGCATATAAAATTTGATTTTGTCATAACATTATGCAAGTTAGAAAAACAAGTCTGTATTTCTGAAATAGATATTCCCAACATGAATTTAATATGAAAAGCATTTTTATTAATAGTTTAAAAAAAAAATTGCAATTGAATTTTCAAAATTCACTGTTTATAGAAAGTTTTTTAACGTAAATTTCAATGAAAGTAAGCCTTTCAATATTATTTTTTCATTTTCTTACATAATTATAACTTTGTTATTAAATTATGATTAAAGGTACCATTAAAAACAGTGAAAGTTTTGGTTATCTTTGTGAAATCCAGAATTTTTATAAATCTAGTCTTAGTCCTGATACAGGATTTTCGAGGTTATACTGTATTAAATTAGACATGTATCTCTGACACATGACATGCATTTGACTGTTGGAAGAAAATTGCCGCCTGACTGCTTAGATTTTATGGGGTAAGGTTAAACATCATTGTTGTATTAAAACATTTCATATTTAGAATAAATTTAAATGTAGTTTCATCCCACCCCCCCTTCCAATGTATACATTTTGAAAATGGCAACAAAGGGGAATTTTCAACAATATTTTGTAATGTTGCTTAAGACCTTTTAAATTTGTTTTTAAAATAGAAATTTATTTTAAGATTGTATCAGAAGTAGGGTGTCAACGATTTAAATCATGATTTTAATCAAGTGATTTTTTTTTAAAAAAAATCATTGATTAAAATCAAAAATTTTTTACTGTTTTAAATGACATAAAAAAGTATTCAAATTATTGTGACTTATGAATACACAAAACAAAGCTTTAAATAATTGTCTCCAAGTATAATTCCTGAGTATTGTGAAAAATTTTAAGTACAGTAAGTTTGTAAAAACCATGTTTTTTTATCTAACCAACATAAAAAGCATTTAATTTAAAGATATTTCAATCTAATATAACTTTCAATGTCATAATTTCCTTTTAATAATCAAGTTATTATTTTATATACAATAAACACAGCAATAGTGTCAATGATTTTAATCAATTGATTTAAATCAGATGATAAAATCACATACTTTCTGATTTTTTAAAATGTTGTGAAAAAGCATGATAATCAATAATGAAAACGATCACTAAATCACTTGTAAAAAATGTAATATTTGTTATTGTTAATTATAACAATATTAAACTGTGTAAAAAGATGTTATTATACATTTAAAAAAATCTAACTAAATGTTAAATAACTTTAATACATTATAATATTTAGTAGCTGTTCAAATATTTTAATGTTGTGGGGAAAAATATCTGATTTAAATTTCAAAAATACAATTTTTGTACTCTATTTATAAATTATGCGTAAGTTTGCTGTATACATTGCTACAATTTTTGATCAATTTGATAGACATACGCTTTAAAACCTGTGTAAAATTACTGGCTGCTTTATGAATTTATCAAACTATTATTTATCACCTTTTTTCAACCACTTTTTCAAAAATGTAGATTGTGTTCTTAATTAAACAGTTAATTGTTTAATAATTACAAAATTTAATCTGTATCATCAATTTAAAATTAAATGCAATTTATCAATAACTTTAAAATATAAGCAGTATTTAATATTGGTTTACATAATTATTATAAAATATTAATGCACATAATGCTGTATGTTACTAAAGAAATTTTTTATTTGCAGTTTTTTGTAATTTCTATAATTACATAATTAAAATTTTATTAATTAAAGCAAAAAAACATAGATTATGTTAGTAATTGGAGGGTTATTCATTTTTGAAATGCTTAATTCTTGGTAGATGTTAATATTTTAACACGGGAAAAAAAAAAATCAGATTTAAATAAAAAAAAAATCAGATTTTTTTTTATTTTTTTTTTTAAATCATGATTTTTTTACACCCTAATCAGAAGTAACATGATAAACAAGTGGGTAAGTGTGATTGCACAGATAGTTTCATTTTCCATTTTATTCACAATTAGCCGAATTTTCAGTGGTGTAACTTTATATAAAGCTAAAAGTTTTAGTGTATGTTTTTTTAAGAATATGCATGGGGAGGCGGTTTTGTGTGTGTGTAGGTTTTTATTTTTGGGGCCCATTTTGTGAAAAGTAAGTTATTTTTGTGATAAATAACATTTTGTAATGAAAGTTGAAATCATGTTACTCAAATTTAAATGAAGACTTTGACAAAACTTCTTTAAATCCCCTTGGTAAAGTTTGTTTTCAGTGAGCTGGTTTTATTTACAATTTACACATTTTAAAACAGTTTGTGTGAAAAAGAATGTTACAAAGGGGCCTATTTTATTAGATTTTTGTGAAAGGGCCCTAAATTTTGCTTGGAACGACCCCTTATATATGTATTCATATTTAGAATAAATTTAATTTTTAAAGTTTCATCCCCCCCCCCCCGCCCAATTATTGTTTAAAAAGATATGTTTGTATACATTTTGAAAATGGTAACAAAGGTGAATGTTCAACAATATTTTAAGAAGTTGCTTAAGACTTTAAGAATTTATTTATATTTACTTTAATCTAAAATCTAATATTTTAAAAGATTCATAATCCTTTGCATTACAATTATTGCTATTTAACTTAATTTCAATATTTTCTTTTAACACAGGAGAATAGTGACCTCATGGAGGAATGCAATTCCGCTGCGAGGAGTGGAATTCAACAACCCTATCGAATCTCTGAAGGATCTTCAGCAGAAAAGAATACATATTTTCTTGTCTTGACAAGAAAATTTTAAATAAAAATATTTACATGTCCAGTTAAAGGTGTTGTCAAAACACTCCATCTGTTGTTAAAATTGCTATCAATGCTACATTTGTTTTTTTCTTTTTGTTCAATAAAATTGTTAGTAAATAATGTTGTTTCTTTCCCCAACGATATTCTAAATTCCATATTTGGCTCCTGCTTTTGGCATAAAAAGCTACAATCTTATGCCATTTTAAAGTTTTACATTTCTTTAAAAGTTAGTAGATTTAAGAAACATTGGATAAAATCAATGGTCAATTGCAACAAAACAAGATTAAAAAAGAATAACTGCAAGATAGTACCTAATAGGTTGGTATTTATCCAATCAAGACATTGTTCCTTCTAACCCAGTAGCTAAATTTTAAAGTTATACTTGAACATAATTTCAAGTTTCAAAAAATATTTTAAATGATATAAAGAATTAAGTTGATCCATTTCTAAAGTTATTTTGGTGCATAATTTATTTGTAAATATATGAACTGCTTTAAATTGACATTTAGCAAGTGCTAATTAATTAGCATAAAAAAGCTTAACAATTAATATTTCTTTAAAAGTTAGTCAATTTAAGAAGTAGTGTGAATTAAATCAAGGGATAATTACAACAAAGTATATAATGGGTTAGTGTTTATCTTTTTTGAAATATTTTGTTTTACTTATTACAGCCTAACAATAGCAGTGTGACAACACTTGTGATAATGTTAGTTCCACGGGGAAGTTATTTTCAAATATCTTGCTTGGATTTTAATATTTGTACAGGCTTCTTTTTGCATATGATAGCTGAAGACAATCTATATGCTGGCTAGTTTTTACTTTTTTAACTTAGGTTTTATATTTTATTTTAAATACTTTAATTTTCGGAACTGATTCTAAAATTGATATCTTAATACAGTAAATGCTCGATGGGACTCATATGTGTTCATAAAGTCAAAAGTTCGTAAATGGGAGTAACATTAGTTCAGCGAGATGCTGGGCGGGACCAGTACACCAGTTCGTAAAATCGTCTACTGTATTAAAAAACTAACCAAAATTGCAAAATTAAAAATAAGCCTGCATAAAGATCCTATGGCTGCCCCCCCCCAAAAAAAAAAAATTATATGTATATATATATATATATATATATATAAATCCAAACAATGTATTTGAAAATAACTTCTCCATAGGATTAACACCATCATTTCTGGGCGATTCCATGGAGAGTGTCATACACATAACGCAGGCTTTAATTTGCATTTATTCAATTATTTATTATTTATTAAATTTTAATGTTAATTCTGATTTTAAGTGGTATGGTAAATAAGTTACCATATTTTTAAATTTAAATGTGTGGCAATAAACCTCACAGAAGTATATTATTTAATTACATTACTCAAAATGTGCTTTTTTCCTACTTCGGAAAAAAGCACATTTTGCGTAATGAAATTTAATGATATATTTCTGGGAGTTTTATTTCCACACATTTAAACTAAAAAATATGGTTATAACTTATTTACCATACCACTTAAAATCAGAATTAGCATTAAAATTTGATAAATAAATGAAAATTAAAGCCCTCATTACATGTGACTCTCTGCACGAAATCGCCCTTCTATACTTTTTCAGCGACTAGTGTAGGATCTTAAGACTGTTGTTAATGGCTCTGCTCAACAAGCACAAAACGTTTTGATACATTTACAAATTCATTTTTTAATGGAAAGATATAAAATTGGAAAGCCTGGTTATGAAAGCTATTTGGATTGAATTTTCCATTTTTTTTAAATCGATAAATTACCTATTGAGTTATAAACGATTTTGTTCACATGACAAACACGTTTTCGTCCGCTCTTGAGTGTTTTTTCTCCTTTCATGCAGAAATTAAGTTTAAAACATCCACTTTGACACTATTTTCTGAAAGATGTATTGCGTTTGCAAAAAAATGAAAAAAGCAGCTTGATTACATAGTTTCTGAACACCCAGCTAGTTTCATGCATTTTCGATCAAAAATAAATTAAAACTTATGTCAGAAAGTTGCCCTTTTGGATTTGAGAAGTCAGCTTTTAAAAGTTGTCATTGGGATTTTTCCTTTCCTTTGTGATTTCAAGTTTACATTTAGATATTTTTTCATTTTTTTTTTTTTTATTTACGTTAAATACTTAATTAATTAATGGTTTAATTGTAATTTTTAGTTATAAATCATATTTTTTTTTCAATCAAAAAGTAATACAATTATATAAACCAGTATGAAGGAATATAAAATTAGTTATTTATTATTTTAATTTGAAAATGTGGCAAGAATTCTGTGTTATTTTGAATTTCATTGATAAAAATCAATCACAGGTTACTGAATTTCATTTAAAATGACATGATTTTATTTAATCAGTTAATTAGAAATCGCTCAAGGTTTTTTTTTGTAATTTTGAGCGAGTTCTTATGAATGAGTTTATTAAAAATCACTCGGGATTTTGCATTTTAAGAACATCATTTAAGAGTTCATTGCATGAACTCTTAAATGAGTTGATTTAATCCATGTATGAATTGTTACAAATTGCCCAAGAACTACTGGATTAAATCTGAAATGACCTCATTTCACTCAAGTTTGAATTGATTATAAATCACAAGTGGTACTGGATTTAGGCTTAAATTATTTCATTTCACTCAAATATGAGTTGGCAACAGATCACACAAGAGTTACCGAATTTAGTCTCAAAGGGATTCCATTTCACTCAAGTACGACCAGATTTAGTCTTAAATGACTTAATTTCACTCAAGTGTGAGTTGGTTACAAATTACTCAAGTGCTACCTGATTTATTCTTAAATAACTTCATTTCACTCAAGTATGACTTGATTACAAATCAGTCAAGTGCGACTGAATTTAGTCTTAAATGACTCAATTTCACTCAAGTATGAGTTGGTTAAAAATCACTCAAGTGCTACTGGATTTTACCTTCATTGAGTTGATTTCACTCAAGTATGAGTAAAATAGAGATCACTCAATCATGAGTTGCTTAAAAACAACTCATTCACTCGAGTTGTTTCAACTCTTTATGAGAAGCTGACTTTCAAGTCATGAGATGAGTGGATTTCGGCTCAACTTGAGTTATTTTGGCTCTTTCGTTTTAAGAGTGTATATATATATACATATATATATATATATATATATATATATATATAATTAAAAGTTGTTAACTAGGCTTTAAAAGCCGATGGTACATAGAGTACGCCGCCTCTGTCATTATGTATGTCCAAACCATTCATATCTTTAAGGATTAATATATCGGCTAATTACCGATTTTTTTTTTCGAAAATCATGAACAGCAATGCTTTTATACTTCTACTACGGTAGGTATCTCCAGCGCTGCTCAACACTTTTGCTGAATGCCCGTAAATCGAAATTTGTGTGTAACGGAAAAATGCGATTTTCTCAAAAACTATGTGACCTAGAGTAATCGTTATAATTTTCCTGCAAGGTTTAAATTAACGTCTACTACCTCTAATTTTTTTCCTAATTTTAGTTTCAGTAGATTCGGAATTAGATCGTGGAGGGGGGACATAATTTTGGCTACATTTTCGACGATATTTTTGAAAATATAATACCTAAAATTAAAAGATATTTTTGATTCTAGCGTTACGAAAGCTTTCACACGATATACAAAGGAAAGTTTTTTTTTCAAGTAACTTAATTTGCCCTTCCACATTTTTACTAAATGTATTTATAAGTGTTTAATAATCCGGAAATATATAGGTCAATAGTCTTTATGACTTTCCCCAATTTGAACTTTCTACGTTTCATAGTTTACGAGTAAAATCGCTGTGATAGACAGACACAGGAGTGATCTTATAATTGTTCTGTTTTTACTTTTTAAGTACGGAAAACTAAAAAGTAATACAAAAATTAATAATCATGGAACTTCTTTTATATTCTCAAAAATATATTTTTTTCTCGTTGCGAAGGTTAACGTAAACAGCATTAAGACTTCCGTGGAACTTCATTAAGATAAAAATTAACAAAAAATCGTTTTTTCTTTTTTGTTTTTTAAATTTACTTCTATAATTCTGCATCATTTTCAAAAAAACTCATGCAATTGCAACGATTCGTAGCGAAGTTACAAGCATTTCATATTTTTACACCGTAATTGAGTTACAGAAAAAAAAAAAATAAAACTTTAAATTACGTTTTCTCAAAATGAGAATGTTTGTTGAATTACATCAAACTAAATTAATATTTACTTAATGTGATAAAATACCTTTAACAGGACAAAAAATTACCTTTATTTATTTATATTAGACATATATTTCCTTGCTCCTACGGCGACATTCTCAATAATAAATATGATACAAATATTTTCGCAAAAATTATTTTAATTCAAAACAGGTAAACGAAAATCACGTGAACCCAAGCATAATGAAATTAACTGCAATATTAACATGTTGGAAATTGCTCGTCAAAAGTGGCAAATGAGGTGTATTCGTATGATCGTTTTTTATGAATGGGTTTGTTTGCATGTTGTTGAGAATTTTGAAAACTTTCAGAATAGAACAAAAACCGAAAACTGATTTTTTGAAATTTATAGGTCCTGTGACCCTTAAAACTTACACTGTTAAAAATTTTGTGGCATGTTGAACCAATTTTTGGTGCTCCAGTAGCTGCCACCTTAAGATGGTGAAATCTTGAACCAAGATTTGGAGCTAAGGTTCAATTGGAGCTCCAAATCTTGGAGTGAGATTTCACCATCTTATGGTAGCAGCTATTGGAGCATCAAAAGTTGGTTCAACCTACTACAAATTTTTTAACAGTGTATATCACATTTTTTTTGCAACATTATAAAGCTACAATTTAACAAAACACCACGTTCCTAAAGCCAAACTTGATGCGAATGGAGCGTTCTTAACTAGAGTGATTAATTAACATATTTTAATATAAAACTTAATTAATTATACAATTTTCAAAATAAAATTCATTAATTTACTTAGAAAATCTATAAATTATTAACTGTGCAAATTTTTCGTACAATTAACTGAAAAATGAAAAGAATTATTTTAACGTCCACTGCCCTCTTAAATTATTTATTTTCCAAATTCAACCTTTAAAATTCGCCAACTATTTTTTTTTTTTTTTTTTTTTTTTTTTTTATGAAAGATGCAACTGAAAAAATATATGTTTACCAAAATAAAACACATCTCCCATAAAATGATGCTAATCCATTTATTCAAATTAACTGGTATATGTTATGCTGAAACTGTATTCGATTTATTTTTAAAATGTAGTTTTAAATTTGCATTTAGAGCAGCATAAGGTAAAGCAATTCCGTTTAAAGATAAGGGGCACTTGATAGAAAATTCGTGGAAAATCATTTTACTTTTAAGGCTCTTCTCAAATCCAAAGGGTCACCATTCTGACATAAGTTTTAATTCACTTTTTATTCGGAAATGACTGAAACTAGATGGTGTGGTTACTCAGAAATTACGTCATCGAACTGTTTTACTCCGTTTTCTTGTAAATGCAACAGATCTTTCAGAAAATACTGTCAAAGTTGGCATTTTGAACCGAACTTCCGAACTAAAGAAGAAAATCCAGTCAGTAAGGGGAAAAAAATGCCGTGTCACGTGATCAAAATCTTATAAGTCAAAAGCTAATTTATTGATTAAAAAATGGAAAAAACAGTTCGATTCCAGATCGCTTCCTTGTTCAGGCTTTCCAATTTTGTATATTTCCGTTAAAAAAGGAATTTGTAAATGTGTCAAAACGTTTTGCGCTTGTTGAGCAGAGCAGTTGAGAACAGCCTTAACAGCTTAAGCAATATATTTTATGCAACTTATTAGTTTATTTAAAATTCTTCACAACGAAACTTTTGGTGGATTGATTATTATAAAATTCTCTAGAGAAAGAAGTGCATTCAAATATAGTACTTGAAAAATAAAAATATTTCTTTTCATTTGAATTTTTACATAAACATAAATGTAACATCCTGGAAATTTGTTTAGTTTATGTTTCGATTTAGAGAAAATAAAACAAAGCATTTAAAGTCCACATAATATATTTTTATTTAAATAATTTGACATTTCTTTCATAGTTTAATTGTTAAAAATAAAGATAGATATTATGGGTTTATGCCCATAATAAACGCATAGGTAAATTATCAAAGTAAATATTTTAATAGGGTTAAATTAGATTTTTTTTTGCAAACATTCAAATAATAAATATCAGATTACGGAATGAATACTACTTTATAGAATTGCAGAATATACAGTGTGTCCACGTATAACCTGACCGACCTTTATTTTCGCAACCGTTAGTCCTAGATGCATACTTCCAATTACAAAAATGATTTAAATAAGGTAAAGAATGATTCTCAAAGCAATTTAGGTAAAAAAAAAAAAAATAAAATAAAAATAATTACGAAATTTAAATTTTTATACGGTCCCCCGGTCCTATAAGTAATATTTACTAAAAATTTACTGTGACACTAACAAGAAAGACAAAAAAAAAGTCCCACTCATCTAACATTAAAATTGACCGAATTATGAAACTTTGAAATGCATGACTTGTACCACTTTTTTTGCATATCAAAACAGATGATTTCGACCATACTTTCAGGGGTCGTATATAAAGTACTTAAACTTTAACAACACTATGAAAGAAATCGTACAAATATTACGATTAACTTTTATTAGTTAAGTTTCAGATTAATTAAAATAATTGTATTTTAACATATGTTTTATTTTGTAAGGTTTTGAGACTATGATTTCTTTTAACTAAAATTAAGTTATTTTCATAAGGTTTTATTTAACTTGCAATGAAGGTCTTCCCAGTTTAATTTGTACTCGATGTTTAACTTACTGACAAATGTCCGATTGAAGTTAAATTTTACATACTGACTTAAATCCGATAACAATGCAATATTATTATGATTTTTGACTCTTACCATCTGATACATACTTATATTAGAGGATAACGCAAAAAAATTCGGATAGATTACCGTCAAGAAGTTTAAGATAGAGTGTTAGATTAGATAACATAAACCTGCGATGGTTGTGTTTTTTAACTTTTATAATTACATTTAATATATTTTTTTAAAGCTGAATCAAAAAATGACCTTCGCTTTTAATACCATGTCAAGATTTTTCGCGAATCGTAAATTTCAAGGTTAAAAAATAGCGAAAAATCTGATACTATAAAATAGATGTAAGACTTTTTTTATTCAGTTTAATTTTATTTAATTCAATAATTTATTAGATTTTTTGGACAGTTCGGGGGTCCGATGAGGTTAAGAGGGAAGGTGGGATAAATTTTAACTTTTAGCTTTTTAACTTTGAAACTTGCAATTTGAGAAAATTCCTGACGTGATGGTTTAAAATGAAGATCATTCTCAGATTCATTGCTAACAAATACATAAGAATCAATTTTTCAAAAGCTAAAAAACATGCCACAATCAAAAATTTGAAAGCAGTCTAACAGCATTTTAAAATATGTATCACTTTGCAAAGAATTGCTGTTGCTTTTCATCTTTTTATTTGACAAAAAATCTGTTATTTTTATCCTCTTATAATGTTCAGTATAAATTGAACATTTTTCAGTAATATGCCAGAATGATTAAAGATTTCAAATTTATATTTCAATGTTAATTTCACTCTCAACCATTTCTTTAATATATCTGACGAAATTATATTTCTACTAAATTTGTGAATGACCCCTAATCAGCATAAAAAAATATACTCCAATTTTAAACAGCTGTTACTCGGTCAATTTTAATCGTAGAATAACGGGACTTTTTTTTCCCTTACTTACCAGTGTAACAGGGAATTTTTACTAGATATAACTTATAGGACCGGGGGACCGTATAAAAATTTAGATTCTGTAATTCTTCACTAAATTGGTTTTTCGCGTCAAACTGCTTTTATCTTAACCCTTCACCTAATTTTGACCATTTTTGTAATTGGAAGTATGCATCTAGGACCAACGGTTGCGAAAATAAAGGTCGGTCAGGTTATACGTGGACACACTGTAGTTTACATATTTACTTTTAATTGGCGGAGTTTTTTTAATATTTCATTTCAAAATAATTCATTTCTCTGAATTTCTGATTTTAAGTTGTGTTTAAAAAATCCTATTTGCTGTTTGCTTTTAAACTAAATAAAAGAAATACGGTTTCAATTTTTATGTTCCAAATAATATTTTAGAGATTTAACTGCAATTGTTACTAAAATTATAACAGTAACCTGTAGATATGATATATTAAACGAGATTATTTGTGACTGATTAAAAGTAATAGTTTTATATTTCTATGTCATTTTTGTAACTTTAAAAAAGGGTAATAAATAATGTACAAGTAACTTTATTTTCCTCTTCTGCGAAACTTAAAAGCGACCTTAAAATTTTGTTACATTTTTTTTTTAATTACTAAAATACTATTATTAAATTTATTCGTTTCATTCATTAACGATGTAAAAACCGCGTTGAAAACAGTATAAGTTATATGTCCACATATTATATTAAGTGCATTTAATCATATATGTGGCGGTAACTATATTTTAACATAAATAAAATAGAAAAACACGTCGCGCCAGGATTGACAATTTGTTACATTTTATCAAGCTACTAAAATATTACTACTAAATTTATTGGTTTCATTGATTAACTATATAAAAACGAGTTAAAAAATAGTTTACATCATATGTGTACATATTAACTTGCGTGCATGTTATCACATTATATGCCGGAAACTACATTTTAACGTAAACATACCTGGACAAGGCATCGCGTCAGGATTGTCAGTTTGACCTTCTTTTTTATTCAGAACTTCCGCGTCCGTACAGTACATTCCAAAATACGGATATTTACGTTATGTAATCAAGAAATGTCTGACCTTAAATAAATACAAAAATTGTTGCAAAAATTAGTACTCTGAATTTATGGAATGAATTCGTAATTTCTAAATAAAAATGGAGGCCAATCTACCCACATGCGATCGCGTCGTACTTAACTTTTGAAATTCAAAGAGTGCGCGAGTAGCTCTTGTTATTAAGAAGAACTATAAAGTATTGTTTAGCGTCTCCTGTACATGATAAATGCTTTCTAGTATTGTAAAGAAATTGATAAAGAAAAAAAAACAGACAAATAAAAAATAATAATATGTAAATTCATAAGATTTAAAAGAATTAATATTTAAATGATGAGAATTAAGTTTTAATAAGAATTAATATTTAAATAATGAAATTTATGTAACTAAGGTGTTTCTTTTCTAAAATAAACTACTTTTGCCGTAAAACGATGCCAACCTATTTATTAAAATCAAGTGATATATGGGCATTTCCACAAGCACTTTTCGTGTATGTCACACTGAATACCCTTATTTTAGAACGGAAAAAAACGTGTCTTATTTTATGGGAGATATTTTATTAATTGAAAAGGGCGAAGCAAACTTTTATAAAACAACGGTGGCCAACAAGCATAGTATATTACTTACACGACAAGTGCTCGTGGATATACCCATATGCTATATTGAAACTGCTTCCTATTTATTTTAAAAATCTAATTTTAAATTTCCCTTATTCCAAAATTTAAGGCACACATCAAAAAATGGGTTAACAATTACCTTTATTTAACAGGTTAAGGATAAAAATATATCTAGCCTATTTGCATATTTTAAAATTTTGCATCAAGATATTTTTGGTAGTATGATTACATAAAAATTTCTAGAGTAATAGTACACTGAAAGGCAGTACTTAAAAGCTGAACTATCGATTTCTTCAGTTTATAGGAGATCGTTGTTATGTATATCAGATCTGAAAATAGTAAATTTTCAAACATTCACTTTCAATATTTCAGTTTTCTTTAACCCTTAAATGCCGGTTGTTGATTTTCGGCAACATACCCAATTTGGACTCTAAAATACTATTAGAATAATATTGAAGCTATAATGCCTAATGTTGCCAATAAAATACATTCTGAAAATATTATTAAATCGATTTTGAACATGTAGATGGCAACACTTGTGCTGGTTAAGAATAAAAATAGATTTATTTTTTCAACTGTTGCTACTTGTTCTTTTTATTTTGTTTGGAAGCTTGCGAAATACCCTATTTTGTTCTGCAGTGAGCAAGTAAAATTTATTTCTTATTATAGTTCCTAAAATTCTTGTGAGTTTAATATCATAGAATTTCATCAACGAAAATTATTTTATCAATTAAAGACCAGTAGTGCCGATTAGTAACAAACTGTTTTTTTAGCCGTAAACCATACTTAAAACAAAATACGATTTTTTAAAGTATTTTTCCCATGATTTATTTAAAAAATGAAAGCCGTAAAACATTATTACAATGATTTTTGAAAAATCAGGCATTTAAGTATTAATTTAAAATGTCCAAAACCAACCAATTAAAAAATTATAGAAATATTGCATTTACATTAAAATAACAGTATTATTTCTAAGAAATAATAATAATAATAAAATAATAATATGTGCAATCCGTAGATTTTAAATGAGCATTTTAGAATGATCGCATATTGCTGATTTTTTGTTCGTTTTATGCTTTTATGTTTCCGACAAAGTTCAACTGCTTTTGTGTTTCAAACTACTCTTGTTTTTTTTTGTTTTTTTTTTAACTTCCTAAATTCTTTAACTTGATTCAACTCTGTATTCGGTTTTGATCTGGTAGATGCCTCCTCTGCAGCCTTTGATTGGTTGAAACCAAAGGTGTTGGCGGACCCCGTGAACATTTCAGTTCAAAATGGGGGATTCTGTTCTTTCAGACTTTAATGTAGTGTAATATCTTAATCCTAGTGATGGTTGTACATGTCGACCGAAACGCCTATTTTAAGACTTTTGATGTAGTTTTAAAATTTATATAAGTTTTAATGATGCGTAAATGTTTATACATCATATAGTAATTTTCTGTGTTTTTTTCGCATAAAAAATTAACAAATGAATTGATTCAATAGTTTTAATAGTTTATTAATAGTTTAATTAATTGAATAAATTTAGGATAAATTGTACAGACAACACAATAAAAGTCTTTAAGTAGAAACATTATAAATTTAATGATTATATTTTATGTAGAAAAACTATCCCAAATTCATTTTTTGTATTTAATGGAATGTAGATTAAAGATGATTTTTTGAGTAATGTTTTATTTCTGACCAAATATTTATTTTCAATTTGCTCTTAAGACTGTTAAAATTAAATATTTTACAGAAAAAAATACAGTTTTATTAAATAACTGGTTAATCAGAAAATGCAAGAAAAGAAAAGATTGTAAAAAAAAAAAAAAAAAAAAAAAAAATGCTGAAATAAAAATATTTTATTAAAAATTATAAAAATGCGGAAGTTTTAGCAAAATAATCTTTAATGTGCGAACTTTTTATTAGATTTTCATAAATGTTTGGTTAAACGAAATGTCTAGTTTAAAGAAAGAAGAATTAAAAGGAGTAAATTTGAGAGAAAGTATTTGAAGAATTCTTTTTAAAACATTTGTTTTGTGTAGAATATCAGCAGGGTTAATAATTTTCAAAAATGGGTTTTGAATTCTTCTGAGAAATATAATAAAAACGCTTATAGTCGTGTGTCATAACGTTAGAGAGTCATTTGGAAATTTTTTCTCGCTGATTTTATTTATTGATTATAATATAATTTGTAATATTTCAGCAATTTTTTTTATAAAAAAATTGAGATTTTGTGATTTCGAAATATTTTTTTTCTTCTCTGTATGAAGAATAAATTGATTGAATAACAAAAAATAAATATATGCGTTTTGAAAATAAATTAAAATTTTACAATTTCTTTCAATGTAAGGCTGCCGTTTTCAGTATATTATTTATATATATATAGCCAAACATCCTAAAAGAATACCAAAACATTTAGTGAAGTAGTCATTTTACAGCCAGTGTGTTACACTTTAAGCATTATTGTCATTTTCTAAGAGTGTAGTAATTTTAGCTCGCTCACACACTGACCAAGCTTAGAGATCCAGCTTATATTAGGTGGATCTAAATATTTATATATGAAATTAATATTTAATATTATAATAATTATTACTATTATAATATAATTAACAATATAATTAACCCAAATAAATATATGTATTATATATATTAATATATAATTAACATAATAATATAATTAATAATATAATTAATAACTAATATTATTATACATTAACATATATATATGATATTAATATATATTAATTACATATTTATGTATTAACATTAATAAATCATATAAAAAAATTTAATATTTCAGCGATTTTTTACAAAAAATTTACATTTTGTGATTTCGAAATATTTTTTCTGTATGAAGAATAAATTGTTTGAATAACAAAAAATAAATATATGCATTATGAAAATAAATTAAAATTTTACAATTTCCTTCAATGTAATGCTGTCGTTTTCAGTATGTTATTTATTTATATATCTCCGAACATTCTAAAAGAATACCAAAACATTTAGTAAAGTAGTGATTTTACAGCCAGTGTGTTACACTTTTAGCATTATAGTACTTTTCTAAGAGTGAAGTCATTTTATCTCGCTCACACACTGACCATTCTTACTGATCCAGCGTAGATTAGGTGGATCAGTAACATTAGCTGATTTGTTTTCTAATATTAGCAGTGTCTGAGGTCACAATCACTTTACTAGCGAAATTTTAGAATATAAAATTTCACCTTATTTAATTTGGTATATTCTTCGACTAAACCAGTATAAATTTAGTTCCCAACATAACTGATAGTAAAGTGTTGTGACCCTCCTCTCGAGTCGCTACTGCACTCGAGTATACGATATCAAATACAGTAGATAATGATTAATTTGGAAACATCAGTTATGTTTTATTTATCCCAGTGAAGATGGTGCACCGATTATCAGGAGTAAATTTAATGGGTATTTTTATTTTTGGTCACGGCATTAAGTTCCAAATAAACGGCTCTTTTAATCAAACGATGGAATCGACTGTATCACCAAAGAAAAAGAAACTCCAAAACTGTGAGTTAAAAATTAATAATAATAATAATAATAATAACAAATTCTGACATAGCAATCGAAAGATTCAAGATAAAATACATTTGTCTGTAGTATTTTTGAATATTCTTAAAAAAACCAAACACTTGAATAGAAGCGATATCTCGCAAGAACGAGACGTTTTAGGCAAATAGGGTTATAGAATATGAGAATTTTTAGTAAGATAGGTTTTGACTTAAATTGCAAACACAATTTATTATTTTAAATATTGTATTTAATAAAATTAATACTATGATTACCTTCTAAATTTCGACGAAATTTAATTTCATTTTCCCCAAAATAATCAAATGGTCTCATGAAATTCAAAAGCAACACATCGGGTGGCCACACAACTAGTCTCTAATAACATTTAAATTGTTTCATCTATTAACTACAATTCAATGTTATTTAAATATTAAAATATTAGTTTCTAGGTTTGCAGGTGCAGAGAATTTGAAGCGAAAATGTGATTTTAGAGTACTTTCCAACATCTCACTTTATTAGGTGCTTTCACTTTTTATTATTGAGATTCAACGTTCTAAATGTAACCTGCATATCAATCTTAAAATTCAATGTTATTGTAGTAATGTGGAAATCAGAATACTTTATCATAATTTCATTGACTAAAATTTCATTTGCAATACAGTTTTCTATCATAATGCTTTTTGAAACTATTTGCATCTACAGAAACTGTATTCTAATTTTTATATTTCGGAGGCTGTTGATTACATGAAAATCCTGAGTGATACGTGATTTTTGAATGATGTTGATTGTCTTATATTTTTAAGATTCAATTATTTGAAAATCGTATCTATCGAGCGTTTTCTTTATAAAACATATTTTTAGGTGTGTTCCGCTCACGTATCTCATTTGAATTCTCTAAATGTTTAACTTTTCTTTCATATTAAAAATTATATTCCTAGTCAAGTAAGTTTGAGAGAAAAAGTTGTTATAGAATCATACTTATTAATATTTATTTGCTGTTTTATTTCTTAAAGATTAAGAAAATAGAAAAAGAAAGATTTTCTTAGGATGTATTCGAAAAAACCTCATCGTGGCCATATTTAAGTTCATAGTCCGCATAGATATTAATAAGAATTCATAGATTAACAGTGCCGTAAATTTTAAACTGAACCTGCTGATAAAAAATTAAGCGTCTGATACCTGTAGATACGAAGACATAGCTGACGAATTGATATAGAAAACTTCTTTGTATTGTTAATTTTTCAATATACAATTTTGTTTATGTTTTTGGACATTTATGTTTTGTACAATGTAAATTTGAATTATATTTCGTACTACACTATACACTAAAAACACTAACTATGCTGCTAACACACTTTTTTCAACATTTGTAATATTTTATAATACTTTCGGTCTGTTTAAAACTATAATGCAATACTTTATACATGTAATTAATTATGGTAATTTAAGTAATTCCCAAGTATGCATTATTTGGACATTGGTAGGAAAAAGGAACAAGGGGGAAAAACCTCATACATTTTAATCACCAAATTGTAACACCTCCTATCCTTCACGAAAAAAAGAAAATATCATTCCATCTGAAAATTATATCTTCTTTAAATTATGTTTAAAAATATGCTTAGGGAATGGTCTTTATAGTGAAATTGTACAAAACTCTGGATATGTACACACAAACACGTACTTGTAACACTATATTTCGCTTTTTCAGTAAATTGACCAAACGAAAAATATTTTCATATTTGAAACTTTTAGAAATCAATTTCTGTTTAAGGAAATTATAAGTTATAATTCATGCTCTTTTCGAAAACTTTGTCAAAAAAAAATATTTTTTAGAACAAATTTTTTTAAAGCAAAAATAATTTTAAACATGCGAATCCAAACATTAATATCCAACATAGTTTTTTTTTCCGTCAAGCCGTTTTTAACTTAAGTAAGAAAATAACTACACGCATTGCAATCAGTTTACAAATAAATTTATCATTAGGAGTTTCATACTGTAAACCTTTATAATTCCTAATCTACTTGACCAAGTCGCATCCCGTTTCGTATCCTAAAGTTAAATTTACGGATATGACTTCAAAATTAGGTTTTCGTATTGAAAATATTAGAGTTAAATACAATTCGAGAATGAAAACAATCAACAAAGCCTCTTTTCTATAATATAAATTTAATAAAGATATGCTTTCCATTTAGTTATGTACGTACATTTTTAGCTCACAGGCTATTAAAGCCTGAGAGCTAATGTGTCTGCAGGTTGTGTATGTATGGACATATGTATGTACGTAGCGCGATAAATCTTGATACCTTGTTAAGCATAAAGGGAAGGGAACGTGTGGCTCATCCCCCCCCCCCCCCCCTAATTTAACTACGTTGAATTTTCATGCAGAGTTATCCGATTTCCTTCAAATTTTGTAAATAGGTTCATTTTGTAAAGGCGCTTCCCTGATTAGTTTTGGTGGTTCATTGGTAAACTATAAAAGTGAGGAACATGGGCTAACCTCCCATTAATTTAGATAAACTGGTTTTTAATTCAAAATTATCAGATTTGCATCAAATTTGGTATAACGGTTTATTCTGAGTGGGCACTTCTCAGATTATTTACCGTTTTGCCAAAAAGAGCGAGTTCTTTTTTATGAATACTGGACATAAATAAAAGTATAACATACAATTATTGTGAATAGCTTGTGAGCTCAGTCCAATTAATTTTATTGCGCACTTTTCCTTTTTATTTCTGTGACAATTTTAAGAATAAAATATATGCTGTGCCATATTATTTTTTTTGTTTTTGTCTGACTCTACATTACGTTATAAAGCATTAAACTATGTGAACTAATTTACGATACTATCAGAAATACCTTAAATACTATGGTGAACAATTTGAAACATCGAAAAAGTTATTTACAAATAAATTGTTCATTTTTTATCCTCAAAATATTGGCTAAGGAACTAAATAAAATTAAATGGGCCGCCAAATTATTTTACCCAACATGAATGTTTTTGTAACGGCTTTCAAGTATCAGCTAAAATACCTGACGTGAAGAGATAAGCGATAACTGCTTAAAAGCTTAAATATGATTCCTTTCTCAAAATAGTTATTTTTTTTATTAACATTATAAATATATTTTAAGGTTATAGAATACAATTCGATTTCTTTATCCTCTCAAAACTAAAAGGTCTTACAATGCAAATACAACATATTTGGTTTCTACGAAGCTAGTTTCAAATAAGTATTAATATATCTACAAATTAGCTAATAGTAAATAATAATGGTAAACAAAATTTATTTTATTAAATTGAAAGCGAACTAAGACATATCTGGATTTTTTTTTTTCGTAGAAACTTAAATCATGTCAATAAGGCAGCTAATTAAATAAAGATACCTTAAAATAATATAATTGTACAGAAAATATAACCTATTTAAACAAACCAAAGGGCCACGTTTAAAAAAGTAAATTACTAAAATGTCTTACTTTTCAAGTTATTAATTTCATTTACAGGAGAAAAGTCACATTTGAATATTTAAACACTCATTAATTTTAACTTTTAGACAGGTGCAAGTTAATTAAGTCAAGTCAAATGATTTTAAGCTTACAACCTAAGTCGTATTTACGAAACTAAAAGGTAATTTCAAAGTAATTTTGACTTCAATTATCTAAGAAAATAGATGGTGAGAAATTTAGCTGCAGTTAAACAGAAATTATGTAAGCACATTTAAATCTTAAGAAAACTTGGCTTTATTGTATCTGTTTCAAATGGTAATATTTTTAATGATGTGTTTAAAAAAGTATTTTTTTAATTTATTTTCGTATTTTCATAATAATATTATCTTAGGAAACGATTATTTTCAAAGAGCTAAAATTAAACTGTATATATTTTACTACTGACTGAAATGAAGTAGGAATACCTGACGTGAAGAGATAAGCGATAACTGCTTAAAAGCTTAAATATGATTCCTTTCTCAAAATAGTTATTTTTTTATTAACATTATAAATATATTTTAAGGTTATAGAATACAATTCGATTTCTTTATCCTCTCAAAACTAAAAGGTCTTACAATGCAAATACAACATGTTTGGTTTCTACGAAGCTAGTTTCAAATAAATATTAATATATCTACAAATTAGCTAATAGTAAATAATAATGGTAAACAAAATTTATTTTATTAAATTGAAAGCGAACTAAGACATAGCTGGATTTAACCGATTTTAACCGATCTGGTTTAAAAATTGATTCTATTAATTTCTGGATAAGTGACGTTGTTTAAAAAATTCATCTCAAAAGGTAAGCTAGTCAGCTCAATGTTTTAACTTTATTTTTTTCTTAAGAACGGAAAAACCTATTTCACATTTTTTATAGGTAATTTATCTTATAAACAGAATTTGTGTATAACTATAAAGGATAGATTTGTCGAACACGAAGTAGCATCTCCATATTGTAAATTAACCTTTTATGCACCGAAGTATGACTTAATGAAAATTTTATCTTCTAAACCATTTTTCGTGAGTTTTTGAAACTACATTTGAAGATTTACATAATCATTTAATACATTTGAGAAGGATTTTAGAAAGATTGAAGGATTTAGAAGGATTAATTAAATTTGGATTTGTAGGGATTTTGTGCAATATTTGTAACTCACTCAAATCTTTTATTTTAAATACTTTTCTTAGTACTTTGGACAATTAGCAAATGTACAAATATAATGTTCTAACATACGAAATATAGAAATACTTCCGAATTAAAAAATCCCCCTCCCCTCCAACGCCAAGAAAGCTAAAATGATGCAAAGGCAAAATAAATCATTCTTTTAAAATTATTTTTGTTTTGTGTAACTAATAATGCTTTTGGAACAAGATAAAGCAATGCATCTATAACTCATTCTAAGCTGTATCACAACTAACCAATGTATTAAATGTATTTTCTAACAAGTTATTTTAATGGTACTTATAAGTACCGTCAGTAGATAAAGGGTAAAATTCGTTATCGATTTGTTCCGAGAAATATATCCGGAGATTGTTTGCATTTTAAACATAGCACTCTTTGATTTTTACTCATTATTAATTCACGAGGACATATTTGGCATTTATTGTTGCACTATTATTTGTCTGGCAGAAAAAAAATCTTGGAGGAAGTAGCACAGAGACAGGAAGTGAATTCATCTGAAAACATCAAATCTAGTAATTTGATTTTATACAGAAAATGAAAAGTTAGTGTTATATTTTATATTTACAAGTAAATTGAAGTTACTTGTATATTCTATGACTATGCATTTGATACAAGTGAAAAATCAGTATTCGTACGTATTTAATTTTAGCACAATTTTCAAACAGAGCCTTATTCAATCTCAAATTCCTGCTAAAAAAGGTAGAAAATATTTTAACCCTTAAATGCCGGGTGTTGCCTTACGGCAACATACCCAATTTAGGCTCTAAAATACTATTAGAATAATATTGAAGCTATAATGCCTAATGTTGCCAATAAAATACATTCTCAAAATATTATTAAATCGATTTTCAAATTTTAGATGTCAACACTTGTGCTGTTTATGAATAAAGATAGATTTATTTTTTGTATTGCTGATACATGTTTTTTTTTTTTTTTTTTTTTTTTTTTTTTTTTTTTTTTTGTTTGGAGGCTTGCGAAATACCGTATTTTTTTTCTGCAGTGAGCAAGTAAAATTTATTTCTTATTATAGTTCTCAAAATTCTCGTGTGTTTAATATTATAGAATTTTATTAAGGAAAATTATTATTTCAATTAAACACCAGTATTGCCGATTAGTAACAAACTGTTTTGTAGCCGTAAACCATACTTAAAACAAAATATGATTTTTTTAAGTATTTTCCCCATGATTTATTTAAAAAAAAGAAAGCCGAAAAACATTTTTTTTAAATGATTTTTGAAAACTCAGGCATTTAAGGGTTAATTTCGAAAATGATGGTACGGATCCTCAAAATAACGTTAGCAGGAAATTACATCAAATATTGAACTGCTGCAATTATTATTTTCTAAAGATTTTTCCATTATTTTCTATTATTATATCTTTTCTATTATTTTCTTTTCCAACATATCAAAGCACGTAGTTTGTTTGCATTGTTTTTTTTCCAATGCTTAATGCAGTTTACTCACGATGTTTAATAAAAAATATTTAAAAACAAAACACTTTCTATCATTGTGAATATTATATTAATGTAATATAAAAATCTTAAGAATGCAGTTTAAAAAAGTTACTTCATTTAATTTATGTCTTTAGCTTTAGCTGACGAATTAAAAAAAAAAAAAAAAAAAAAAAAAAAAAAAAAAAAATATATATATATATATATATATATATATATATATATATATATATATATATATATATATATATATATATATACACATTGCAGGGCACATATCCAGGGGCCCGGGTTCGATTACTGGCTTGGACATTTTTCACTAAGTTGGTTTACGCCTTGTTAGCAATGTGATACTTCACGTCTTTGATATTAAATAATTTCAAGCGTAATTTCACTGCTGAAAAGTAGTTGAAAAATTAATTAAAATTGTATATTCACCGATGCTGGGTTCATTTGCGTCTCATGTTACGCCGCTAGATTGTGTGCTCATGAAGACTATTCCATCTAGTGCTGCGGTAGCAGCCTTACCGACTTATATAAGTGAGAGATGCCAAGCTGGGCATCGTCCTTGTGGCTTAGAGGTACAGCACTGGAGATCTATTCCAGGGGCCCGTGTTCGATTCCCGGATTGGACATTTTTCACTAAGTTGGTTTAAGCCTTGTTAGCAATGAGATAATTCACATCTAAGATATATATATATATATATATATATATATATATATATCATTTTTAAGATATGTGTTTATGCTATTTCTATCCCTCAATATCATTATTAATGACTAACTAAAATTTAAAAGTTTTATATTTCAGCTAATAAGAAAAGATGTCCTTTAAAATATGCAAAGAAAGGCTACAATTAATTGCATTTTAAATGCGCATCTCTTGCCTTTTTAAAAGTACATTAGTTACTTATAATATTTTTTTTAAATAGCCTTGAAAACATGTATCAACTCATACTTTCATCGATATTGATAGATTGCCTATGGATTGTTTTTAAATGGAACGTTTTAAAATAACACCAACCCCATTACTTTCTTTATGGTGAAAAAAATATAAAAGAATAATTTTAGTTTTCCTGTTTGTATCGGGAAAAAAAAATTGTTATCTTGAGTTTTTGATTTGCTCTTCCACTTAAAATTTCTAAACACAAGAGGTACGTTTCCGATGCATGGGTAAATATGACTTCCACTGAATATTCTTAAACGTTTATTCCATACTAGCAACAGTTTTAGTAAATTTTTTAAAACCCTATGATATTTAATTAATTGAAAACTAAAATAAATATATAACTAAAGATAAAAATATTAAAAATATAGGAAAAATAAAGCATTAAAAATGATTTTTTTTTTCGGAAGTAATACCGAGGATTTATTCAGTGCTATATTATGATACATATTTAGAGTATCGTATTCAAGCATAATTTTGATTTGGAAAAGAAATCTTTAAAAAACTATACTTTATAATTAAATAGGTAACATTGCTATTTTAGAACGATGTATTGATCAAAAAACATCGTGTTTTCTATAAAAATATAAATTACATGCCTGTATAAATGCTGCTAAGCTTCGAAGGAGATACAATCAATTTAATGAAATTGAAATACGGTGCAATTTATTACAACAGCAACATAAAATACATGAAAACCGGAAATTTATTAATAACAGTATTGCTTTTCTTTGGTATGTAATGTAATAAAAGGTTTATACTATAACTCGTAAAAATATCTATTTTATAATAAATAAACAATGTGCCTCAAATTTATTTATGTATATTTTTAAAATGACTTTATTTCTTCCTAATGTTATAAAGATACAAAAAATAAATAAATAACAAAATCTGATAAAAATTCATATTTGAAATTCCTTTACAGCGTGGCATGCTAAAGCATTAGTGTTTCTTTATCCATACACGCGCAAGGATTATTTCAAGATTTCTAAATCGAGTGATTTATAAACTAACTAACGCTATGCACCTGACTGAAAAAGTGAAGTAACGTGAGTAATCACGAGAATCGACAGTGGAAGCAAGTAAAAATTTATAGGGCGTTTGTTTCGAAAGTAATTCTACTATTATACACTCCATTTATTACAATGTTCTTATAACGATTAAAAACGCTTAGAAAATCCTTCACCATACTTTAAGGATATGCAATATATTAACTTATTCAAAAAATGAAATTCAGTTGAAGGTCTATTTTAAAGTACTAGTTTTTATAAGTTAGTTTAGGAATCTCATATGAGTTTCAATTGAAAGAGCGTGGTAAATATTTCGTATTCATTACGTTTAAATCTCATAGAGTATAAGTTTGTTTTAGTTCATTGAAGTCCTAATAAAACAAACATTAGTTTTACACCTTGTAACGAATTTATGATCCCTCAGGTTCTGAAGTAACATATATTTTATAAATGATGTCGTGCATTAGTCTGTATGTATGTATAAAACGTTATCAAATGATTTCCATTTTGATATTATATTTACTTTTGTACCACGAAATTACCAATCATTTTTTCCTTATGCTTAATTCTTTATGTACAGAATCATGAATTCATGAAAATTTGATCTTTTAAAACATTTTTCGTGAATTTTTGAAACAACATGAGAAGATTTACCTTATTATTTAATAAATTTTAGAATGATTTTAGAAGGATTCATTAAATTTGAATTTATAGAGATTTTGTGCAATATTTATAAACTTATTCAAATCTTTTATTTTAAATCTTTTTCTTAGTATGTTGGAGAATTAGAAAATGTACAAATATAATGTTCTTACAATAGAAATAAAGTAATATTCTGGAATTGAAAAATTGCCCCCCTCCCAACGCCAAGAAAACTGAAAAGGTGCAAAGCTAAAAGATATCATCCATTTCAATATATCTTTGTTCTAATAAAACCAATGAAACTAATAATGCTTTTGTATCAAGGTAAAATAATGCATCTATAACTTATTTTAAACTATATTACTACTAACCGATGTATTAAATTAATTTTATAGCAAGTTATTTTAATGGTACTTAAGTACTTAAGTAATGGTACTTAAGTATCGTTAGTAGATAAAGGGTTAAAAATATAGTTTTTTCCTTCACTGTCATGTTAACTTTCATATTATACATATACTTCGGTAATTATTTTTCTAGTTTTAGAGAAACAATTTTCAATATAAAATAACAACTTATAGTAAAATAATAAAAGAGTTACATTTTCTTCTTCTTTGAAAACAAATATGATTTTCACATGTTAAATCTTTTTAGCTAAGTTATTTTAAGCTTATGTTGATTATAAAACACAAGATGTCATTTTATTTCTAGTTATTATCCATATCTGGAAGAAAATATTTCAAAGAACTTGCATTATGGGATTCAGTTATGTGATCTTCAATCACTCTTTTCTCTAGATTAATCAAATACTCTGTATCGAAAGCCTTAACGGATTAAAGATACATTGCGAACGTCATTAAAATAATTAATGTATAAAGTAATCCTATTGAAATCAGGCTTATTTCGAAAGCTCCACTTATGTTACTAAATACCTTAAATTGGAGTGCATATTGCTTCCTTTGCTTAATAAAAGTTTCACTGAATAATTACAGAGATTTATTACATTCGTTCGCAAAATAAATAAATAAATTTAAAAAATCAGAAAACCCGGCTGTGTAAAAAGCAAACGAACTAATTATTTTTCATCAATGTGAAACTATTTTTTTTATATTACTTACCTATTTTTTTATATACTTGTATTGATGACTTTTAAGTTGTGTTTAATTGTTAGTTCCTATCTATAAACACTGTTTTGATGAGGCCTATATATGTCTATGATGGTTAGAGTTGCAGTAAAGCTAGAGATCCTACCTACACAACTTCCAGGTTGTATAATATTTTAACGGAGCTTCTGACTGAAAAATAATCAATGAAACATCGTCTTCATTTTGAAAGACCTATCCAATGATATGCCACTCAATAGATGCTTATTTTTTTCGTCTCTACCGCCATTTTTAATTTATAAAAACAAAACCTAGCCTATAACCATTGGGCCGTTAAGACGAATCGATAGAGACCTCATTCATTAAAATCCATCCAGCCGTTGGGATGTTTCGAGGTCATAAAGAAATCCACTTACACAGATACGCCTGAAACACATAAGCTTTCTTTTCCGTCGGGTAATAAAAATAACTTCCACATAGTGAAACAAATATGTGAGACATAGATCAAACACTGCTAAATCTTAACGAGGCGTTTAAGTTGCGTCAGCACGTGCTATTATTCCTGGAAAACGTTTTGTAATGATAATAAATGGTAAAGGATTGTTATGCTGATTTACAAGGTTAGATAAAACTTAAAACACGGAAAGGGCAATTTGACAGTTTAAGTAACAAATCAATAAAATAGATCATGAAAAGCTATTTTATTGAAAATTTTCTGATGCATTGCTTCTTTTGAATCTCCTCCCCTTTCGTGTCCAGAAGAATCCACTAATATATTTTCATTTTCATTACTTTTACCATTTTATTTCGGCTATTGTTTTATGTATTAGCCCTCCATATGCTACTTCTTTTGGGCAACAATTAAACTGTCGCCCATAAACAACAACGTTACGTTACATTTGCAGCCGTAAAATGAAGCAGGCTCAATATTGTATGGTTAAATACTGATAATCTCTGCTGCAATTTTTTTTAATTCTAAGCATCGCACATTTTAAATTTTTACATCTTTGAGTAAGCGAAAAATTTCCTTTAACTGCAATTTGTTTAAAAACTGCATCTCAATTTATTTTTGAGATATTAATTTTTTTTGTAGTTTTTGATCCCATTTCTGTAATAACGACAACTGCCCCATTTCTGTAGAAAATAAAGCGAAAATAGTTTGAAAATAATTTATTACTATATTATATATTGCCATTTTCTCATTAAATTTTTTAAAAATTAAAATACGTGCTATTTTGAAAAATATATAAATGAGTGATTTCTGACGAAACAGGGAGCTATTATAAATTATATTTAATTTTAAGTATCCGTATTAATGTTACAAGCAAATGAAGCCGTATGAATCATTAAACAGTCTATTTTTTTTGTCGAGTTTAAGACATCGCTTTTTGCTGGGTTTGTCTATTATTTGACGATAGTGACGTCATATGCATACTTTTCTACATATGTTGTTTAACGTTGGTTTGCAAATGTAGAATTCTTTAGCGAATGCAATTCACTTCATTTTATGTAAAATGAAAGAGTGTATTTTCAGACTTAAAACTGAAATATGTTTTGCAGAAGTGCATCATTTTCACTCCAGCGGCTCTGAAATTCCTCACAGGAGGAAATGCTTCACTGTTGAAAATAGTGCAATGGAAATCAAACGCTGATAAAACGCAAAGTATTAAAAAAAAATACTATTTAAGTTAAAATACTATTTGTTTGAGTGTTAGACTAACGAATATAACATGCATTTATTATTTTAACTAATTTTGTAGATTTATTATAAGTTAATGAAACAGTTCCTTCTGAAACACTTTCTTTCGTCGAAATTCGACGAGTTCCACACTGTAATTTATTTTTTTCTCATCGGGGTCGACACTAAATTCTGAAAAAGCAGAATTCCTGTTTTCTGCTTGTTTGTTTTGTAAGTTATTTACATATTATTATATGCATTACATTATTTATGCGATTTTTACATATGCTTTAATAAGAGATAAAACATAATAGTTTTAATAGGTCCCCCACCCCCTCCAGCCTAAAACGATCGCATATGTATTATCGAATAACGAATGACATAGTAATTTCATTCATATATTTTGATTTGGTAAAGAAAAATTTGTAAATAAATCCATTACATGTAAATGAATGATTTTCGTGCAGACCAGTGTTATCAGCATATTCAAAATTCCGTCAACAGGAATATAGTTACGTTTCTTTTTAGAATGCTATTGATCGAGTTAAGACTTCTTGTCACCGGTTTTTCTAAGCAGAAAAAGAACAAACAATTTTAATTCATTATAAAACTCTTACTTTTTAATGAAATTATAAATTTTTATTCTGGTGAAATTATTCAGTTTTCTTACGAGCAGTGTAATATTTCAAAATCATGACAAGGAAATTTCACTATTGATTATGACTTAGCCATGAATTTCCATTTTCTTGTCAATATATGCTAAGGTGCGCTGGAATTTTTTTGTTCGAGTTTCTATGATATGTAGTGAGAAAGGGTCCATTGGGGACACTAATACAAAAAAAAAAAAAAAAAAAAAACCCTCAAATTGTTAGGCCAACTCTTTGATTTTTCCGAAACTGTTTTTTAAGTTGTGCTAAATTATTGAAAGAACTGCAAAATTTTTCAACATGTTAAGTTTTATTTATTTTGGTCCTATTTACTTATATAATAATCTTTAGTTATGCAAATGCCTATCTAAGCTCTGAATATGTGTTATTTAATCGATACGCTTCTTCAAAATCAGTTGATTTTTTTTTTTTTTTTTTTTTTTTTTTTTGCGTTTTTGCGTATAAGATGACTGAAGATGTAAGTTTTGTTTGAATATCCATCCGATTTCTCTCTATTTTTTGATGTTCCTTTCGCGTCATATTTTTTCTTCGTTTTGATGTGTTAGATTTTTGGGGGACATATTTGACAACAAGTCCGGAGAGAGAAAGGAAGGTGAAGGGTGAAGGCTGTTTTTTGTTTAGAGTTTATGCGTGAAAATATGAACATAAATTATAGTAAGACCTGAATCACAATAGTGGTATACCGTGTCTCGAATGTCGAACTACTATAACAGCCGTACTAAAGAAGTGCCACCAGCAGAACCGGTTCCAATGAAGTTTTGTATTGTAAAATAAATGAAGGAAATATTTTTTTTTTCTTTCAAAGTATCTTTCGTTACATGTCCTGAATTAAATGTTGTAGAGATGGATTCCTTATGATTTTTTCTAGATGAAACTAATGCGAACACAATCAGTGCATTTTGTGCATTAGTCATAAAATGAAGCTTTTCTCTTAAAGCAAAAACTACATGCTTTCAATAACAGAGACAGGCACAAACTGATAACTTAAGAGATTCTTAAAACCAGCTATCACATTGTTCATGTGGTCGTATGATTATCCCGTGCAGTTAGGCTCTATTTCCTGGGGTGTGTTCATTCTCCAATGTTTGAGTATCACAAATTTCAATTATTAAGAAAATAATTGCTATTTTGATTACGCTCTCAGAGATGTGTTCCAAGAGATGAAAACAACTTTAGTTTTTTAAGTAATTGAGCTTGAGTGTCGCTATTTTTGGTATTGTGTTAAACACAAAAGCTTCCACTTGTATATTTGTGAATTACAAAACCCTGAAACACCCTTGTTTTTATGACAAAATGAATAGAAATCATCATATGTGGTGCTTCGAGGGCGGGGCGGGTGAGAGCGGGGCGCGAACAAAATTAGGAAATATAGCTGGACGATGTGTTTGAAACTTTAATATAGCTTGTAAAGCATAACAAAAATTTTAAACGTCAGGCCGCGTCAAAAATCATGGCGACCATTACCCCACTTCGCCCCCCCCCAAAGGAGGGTACTTTTCTAAATTTGGCAATACCTGTTATGTGACATATCGTAACATTTCTGGGGGGGGGGGGGGCACGAACAAAATTAGGAAATATAACAAGACGAATCTGTTTTTTCTAACTAAGTTGCCCGTAATTAAGTTGAAGACTTGAAATTTTGCATACTTATAGCTGAACACCTCTCCTCAAACGATAAATCATAAAATTTTGAAAAAGTCTTATATTTACCCTTCTGGGCTCTAACTTGTGTATTTTAAACTTTTTCTTGTAAAAATTTCAAAAAGTCTTATATTATTTACCCCTCCGGTCTCTAACTTGTGTATTTTAAGCAATTTTTCTAACCTCCACCCATTGCACCCGGTGGATAATTTTCTAACTTTTGCCGACGCCCCTTTAACTACTCTTTCATATTATGCACATAGCCTTACATATTTCAGTTCCACTTTTTACCGCCAGGGGCGCCTACTTATCTCGGGTGCTATGGGCCCGATCCCCTCGACTAATATATCTACGGATAGGTTGTAAAACGGAGTTTCGTTCGAATAGAGGATTGTGTGGATTAGAGTGCGCCCCCTGGTTGTGAAATGTGGAACTAACAGATTTTGCAAAAGGATAAAGTGTTTTGAAAGGAATATTAAACGAAAATCTCTGTGCGATCTGTGATCACACTTACCCACTTGTTTATTTTGAATGTGAGGATGTAATACTAGCATAATAATTAAAAACATACAGCGGTTATGAAATAAAATATAAGTACTATTTAAAACCATGTTTGCATTTAATGTAAATACTATTTTCTGTGACAAAAATATTATGTGTGCAGTGCATGCATTTTTGAAATTTTTCGTATTATATATCGTCGAAATTTTAAGTTTGAAGTTATTTCAGAAACAAAAGTTTTAGTCTTTTAATTTTGAATAAATATTTTATTGATTTCCTTATATATCCAATGTAAATGTAATTAACTTTTATTGAAATAATTAACTTCTTTTATTTATAATATATTGTGTTATCATTTGAAGAAAAGGAATATGCATTTATGTGGTTAACCATCATTGATACCGGATCAATTCTAATTCACAAAAGAATAGCAAACTGCTGCAGTCAGCAAACATGAGATTCGGATTCTTCTGGTAATCTCCTACAGATTACTAAAGTAAACAAAGGAAATATATAAGATAAAATTCCGTCTCATTTTCTTCGAGTAAAATGCATATCAGATATTTGTTTCTCCTGTAATAAAATTAATATACATGTTATTGAATAATATGTTACTATGATAAAGGTTTAATAAAATAAATGTTTTTCTGATAAAAAAAATATTGAACGTAAAAAAAATCATTTTTCAATATACTTATGGGTTCTCTTTTCTCTATCTATATGTAATTCAAAAGTATTTAGAGATATTACTAAAACTAAACTTGATTCTCATATATACGATCTGATGTGCCCTGTTCTAAATATAAGAGAATTACATTGTCCCGAACTTCATGATAAATAAATAAGATATTATAAATTAATTATTAATAAATATTACTTCTCATTGTTGGGAGAAAGGACGCAATTTCAACTTTGATTCAGCCAATTTTGTCAAGGAATGCAACACTCCTTCAGATTTAGACTGTTTTGAAGCTGTTCATAGTCATAAATTTAGAAACTCCCTGGTAAACGATTTTTCCAGTGTATCTTACATCTCACCTTTCTGGGTGGATTTGTTATATCACGATTTTTACTTCCGCTTTAACCTCATTTGTTGCTGGAACATGCTGGTTTTTCGGTGCATTGTTTACTGCTATTTGAGTTTATCTTCTTTAAATTTCATGTATTATGGAGGATGTTGATTTACACTAATGATGTGAGTCACAGCACTGACGAAACATATATGCCTGTTCATTCTCATGGTGCTAGATTGGTATATATTGCGTGTTCAGATGTTGGTGTTTTAGTGATTTATGAACATCATGATTTAATAAAAACAAATATTTTTAAAAATAATGCACTTTTTGCTAAAAATAATTCATGTTTCACAAAAAATAATGCATTTGCCGAATTTTCTAAAATTGATGGCAAAAACCCGAAAAAAAACTACATCCTTTAAATACAGAAATTCACGTAACTTTTGATTCAGTTTTTAAAAATTATATTTGGATAAATCTTATTACGCGTGAAATAGAAACTTAAAAGTTAATTTTAGCTTATCATACGTTCGTATATTTGAAAATTAACGCCGTGACTGATTAAAAAAGTTATTCTAAACCTTTTTTTACGAAAACAAAAATTTCTAATGTTTTCTGATGGACAAGTTTCAGAAATAAAATATAGCAATCTCTTACACTGTAAGTTTATACGTATTGCATGAAAAGCTAGCTCATTGGGGATTTCAAGAAAATCCACGCATAGGAATCTCAAGGAGAAAATTTATCTATTTTCCTCACCATATTCTTTTTACAGTATGTATTTTCTACATTTCAAACATAATTACATTTTCTCGGTGCCGCAAGGATCCTTCAGTGGTAATTATCTATTTAACGTATCTATCAACGATATTCCTACAGAACCTGACGTCGACTTAACGATTTTCGCCGACGACACAGCGATGCTTTACAAACACAAGCATGCACATGCAATGATCTCTAAACTTCAAAATTATCGCAGTAGAATTTCTGCTTGGTTAAATAAATGGAAAATGAAAGTTTACAGAGCCAAAAGCGCCGCCATTTTCTTCACCAGCCAACGTTTTACTCCCGAAGTTAATATTACTTTTAAATTTATAAAGTTGGAAATTGCTCGTCAAACGTGGCAAATGAGGTGCGTTCGTAATATAACTAGTTTTATAAATATTTTTTGCACCGCATATTGTACTGAATGTATATTTTAGTGCACTTTATACGTGCATATCAATTTCATTCCGTTCGAAAGGCTGTAACATCATTAAAATGCACTTACAATAATTTTCTCCCATTGGCTGTAAGATAACGGAAAAATTTGACTGTTCCTGTAATTAAACTATACATCCGATTTTCATAAAATTGGAAATGACTCGACAAAATTTTGTAAAAATTTTATATTTAAATTTTCAAACCATTCGGAAGGCTGTAACATCATTAAAATGCACTTGGAATAATTTTCCCCATTGGCCGTAATGTAACGGAAAACTTTTGAATGTCCCTGTAATTAAACTATGCATCCAATTTTCCTCAAATTTGAAAATACACGACAAAATATTGCAACAATTATATATTTAAAATTTCAGACCATTCGGTTGGGTAGTTTTAACTCTGTTATATGCGGATGGACAGACAGGCAGACAGACAGACGGACCGAACGACGAGTATAGGTGCTACGTATTTATATAATTACGAACGCACCTAAAAAGGAACCCATTCACTATAAGGCTCATTATAAATACCTATGCATTTACCTGGATTCTAAATTATCATGCTGCAAGCACATCACATAATCTCTGAGTAGTTCTGATCGTGGCGTGCGTTACCTTAAACCGCTTTTGTCTTGGAATAGCCCCTGTCAATCAAAAATAAATTGTTACTATACAAATCCATGGTACGGCTGATCATCACCTATGGCTCGGTCGTTTATGGAAGTACACGAAAAACTAGACTTGAAAAAATAAAAAAATTCCAATATTATGCTATTGCGTAGATTTACGAAAGCTACTCGTTATGTCCGTAATGAGGTAATTCATTCTGACCTTAAAATCAAACCTATTTTTTAATGAAAAAAAAAAAAACTTGCGATGCAGTTTCACAGGTCAACCCCAGCAATGCGGAATCTTCCTTTAAACGCCATACGTCGATATGGCCACAGAGTTGAGAGGGGGCGGAGATTCAAAAGAAATTTCATCTAGATTTGACAATCCCCCTGACGTCATGCAGTATACTGTTCATTTTAAGAGCCACGTACTTTAACTTTCCGAACAAATATTTTATTTTATTATTAGAAATATTTATTAATTATTTAGACTTCCTTTTCCTTCCTTTACCTTCCTGTTGCATTAATTACTTAATTGTTAATGGGTGTTCTATCGTTTTTGAAAATGTTAAGTTTTTATTTCTTGCAAGATTTTTCCATCCCTTTGGGGTACTGACTGCGTCTACCTCTTTTCCCATTGGCCCAAGGGTATTTGCTTACAGTACCCCGTCTATATGAGACCTGTTTTCACCTCTTTTTGGCTCATTTTACCCCTTACCGCTGGAGAGTGCAGTTGACTCTCGTGGGAGTCTTGTTCAGTAAAGAGTGTTTTTCAGAACTTTACCGTTCGGGCTGTTTCCCTGCAGCGGGTACTGCACCGATAGCATTTGTCGCAAAATTCAAATACCAGATTTTTTAGTTGAGTTTTTAATTTTTTTAGCTTTTTAATTTAACTTCTCCCCATTTTTTAAAATCCTGGTAGAAGCCGAAATACTTAATAAATAATTATCTGTTGTTGTGGACTAGTTATGTGGAGTAGAAAAGAGTCTTTTTCATGACGAACCACTCGAGTGTACCCTGGAAAACTTCGCCGGGTGACGGATGCTAGGAAACAGCCGATCTAAATTAGTGAGCTGTGCCCCCCTTTGTTTTTATAGTTCTCTCTATACAGTTAGTTGGGCCTCTGGTTATCTTATTGTATGCCTTTTATGTGCTCTTTGGTACCCTAGTATCTTTACATTCTCCATTTTTTAGCACATGCGAGTCGTTGACGTGACATCGAATTGTAAGGTAACCAGATTTAATTGGATGCTTTATGTGCCCTATTTCTTGACGTTATATTTAACCTGGTGCTTCCTACTCTGGAATGGCCTTCGAGACTCCACCAGAGTTCTTAAATTTATACCTTTTAGACCTTCCTTTGTTTCAAAATTTATCTGTATGTTCCCATTCAAGTTTGTTGGAGGTTCCGCGCAGCGATTTCATGCCGCGTTGTCACTCCGTAAGCGTCGCGATGTCATGTCATTATTTCAATTTAACAATATTTACCCTTTCAACAATTTAAATCGCCGAAATTCATAAACAAACAAGAAGGAAAAGTCACGCATAAGGCATAGATTATGAATCATTTTCCAACAATGTCAGAGTATTAGTACAAAATTTATTTATTTTTTCGTAAAATAAAACAAAACAACTAAATAAGGGGTTACAAACCGCATAATGTGTTTAAAATTCCATTTTCAGTAGTTGCTGGTTTTATCTGCTAAATTATGCGAATTATTTTGTGCAGTACTGCATATGATAAATAAATTTTTATATTTTTATACATGCAGTGAAACTTACTTTTATACCCATATGTAACCTAATTTATACATATGTAAATATATAGAATTTATATGCAATACTTAATGCACAAAAAAAAATATTTGACATAAAAAATGCTTAACACACTTCCAGAAATTACTTTCTATATACAACAGTATATTGCATTTCTATAGCGCATCCTTATATTTAAGTTTATTTATAGTCTACAAGCTTCTTTTAGTATAATAAAATATAGTGCAACTTCAAAATAATTTATAAGAAAGTTAAAAAATACACTTAAAGCATAACATATCCGCATATTTTAAAGCTTATTTTATTTTGGTCAACTCTGTATGTCATATGTATAAATCTTACGCACGGAGTAAAATACTAAAATTTAATTCAATTTAAAAATGCTACAGCTGAAAAATCACTTCCTGCAATTATCGATCATATTCAGTACAGTAAAATACTGCTTTGTTGTCATAAACGATAAATGGTACTCACTCCAAAATCTATAAAAATCATGTTGTATTGCACACTTTAAGGCATATCAATTTCATTATATTTGAAATAGCTTAACATAATTTCAAAACAGTGCCAGTAGTTTTTCCATGCATTTTATACAGCAATCGAATATTTTGTGCATCCCTGTAAAGAAACTATGGATGCTATTCTCACCTTGTGTTATGGAAAATGTTTGCCAGGGTATCGCATTGATGCATACTAATTACGTTATCTTTGAATCATCATAACATCATTAAAAATTACTTCAAACGATATTCCTCTCGTATACAAAGTGGGTACTTCTTAGTTATCCCGTCGACCAAATTCGCCAAATTATATAAATCGCCAAACAACTCGTCAAATTATAGAAATTGACATAAATTTTATTTTAAATAATGAAAGAACAAATAAGTTAGTAAAACAATAATAAAAATAGAAATAAAACATCGAATTAATGGTTTTATTGGCCATTATTAGCATTTAATCTTACAATTAATTAATTAATGGCAAACCATTATTGGCATTTAATCTTACAATTTCGAGACTGTAATTTGGTCGACGGGATAACTAAGAAGTACCACATAATGTAACGAAATTCTTCTAAGTGCGCGCTTGTAAACGGACTATTAGTGCTACATGTTTATTTTCACTAGAAAACAAGATAGTGTAAACCTTAATAATACATAGCAATTATATGGCAATTAGTAAATTAACATTTCTATAAGTCACCATTTTCGTCCCTATTATTGTTACATTGCCACTAGGTTTGGTTTTTATTTGCTGAACCATCGTGTCCTGATCTATTGAATCCTCTTCAAATGGGCCATTGTTCGCTGAAATGAATTGGTCTGATTTCGGAGCATTGTCCTTGTCATTTGAGAAGCGTTAAGAAAATTAAAGTAATTGCTCGTCAGTGAAAAGGCTTAATTTTTTTTTTTTTTTTTTTTTTTTTTTTATACTTGTTTTCATACGTTTGGGTTGAAAAAAACACTTGACCTTCCACGCACATTTTTGCAGCAGACAAACAACGGCAAATACGGTAAGCGAGATGATTTATACAGGGTGTTTTTTAACACTTTTCAAGAAAGTTGTAAAGTGTTTATGCATTCGTTATGTCAGTCCGTCTGGCAATTTGTCCGCGCTCTAAGTCCCGTAAATATACTCGGGTTTTCATGCAATAGATAAACCTTATTTAGGGTCGCCAGGCATGTTCGGTATTGTATATGAAGTAAGTGGGATTAATATTTCATCTACAGGGACACTCAAAAGAATTCCGTTACATTATTGTCAATGTGAAAAAATCGTTTGAAGTGTATTTTGATGGCATTACGCTATTTCAAATGTATTGAAATTGGTGTAAATTACTGAATTTCACTAGAAGATTATTACTATAGTATGGCAATACAATATATACAGGGCTGATCAAAGAACCCGGATAATTTCCGGATTGTAGACGGAGACAGCTGAAATTGAGTTTTCAAATGTGTTATGCGTTTCCATAGGGTTGGATTAGACATAATATTTTAACTTATTAAACGGTGCAGTTTTATATCATTATTCTGAATGTGTTGAAAAGTGTTTCATAATCTATGCTTGACGTATGTTTTTTATCATTTCTTGTTTTTTTTAAACTGACGCTATTCCGAGCCATTTGTAGATATTATAATAATCGGAATGTCACTAAACTTTCTAATGGGATTAATGACGACATAGTAAAATAAATAAATAAATAAATAAATAAATAAATCAGCGGAAAAGTTTTAGATCAAAACACCACTGACAGGGGAAAATATGGCGCTGTTGTAGGCTACGCAGACGAGAATGATCATAAAACATGGTAACAAATGCAAATACAGATTTATATATACGTATGTGACAGCAGCGCTTTTAATTTGAGCTGTATGCATGCTGCTCCAACCTGAGACTAATATTCAACTTGAGCTGAAAATGTTTCTCGTAGCATTTTGCATGCATTTATAGAAACAAATTATTGGCTCTGTCGTCGCAACATAGTATTAAATTTATATTTTCATTCTTTATTTGTGTTTTATGCTCACTCTAGACATGTTTTGAACATTTTTTTCCGAATTTTTTCCCTATGACGTCATTAGTCCGTTTTACCAAGTTTTGTCCCATTTCGATAGTTAAACGAGCTGCAGATGGCTCTGAGTAGCCTCAATTTAAAAACATATACTGTATAAATGCTAAAAAATTATTACGTTCGATGTGAATACAGCATCTAAACTAATGCACTGTATGCAAGTCTGGTGAAGAGAGGAAACAGGAGCAAGACAGGAGTCTACTGCACTCCGCTAACGAGCGACTATAATTCACAATATGAACTTTTTGGAGTTGTGTCATTTTTCTTTTGGGTGAGACATATATAACCATTCACCGCTTATTCATTTAGTTCAGTATAAAAAATCCGCGTTCTATTCAATCAACGTATAAATAATCAATATGTAGATAGGGATGATTGAGTAAATATATTCCCTCCCCACCATATGCCCCCCTTCTGTTGTGGCAAAGTGACACACACTGTAATCTTGCGATCTTTCGGATAACTATACCTATATAAAAATAGCAAATAAAGCCTTTGTGCTACAATATTAAAAAGCAGAAAAACCAACGTATCAAATGCACAAATAATACACGAATCAGCAAACAGCTGTTTCGAATCTACCAGAGAGATTCTCTTTCACTGCAAGATAGGGAAAAAGGAACAGTGTGCTAGAAAAAGCAAGGCTGAGCAAAATCACAGCCAGAGACGCGTTGGCTTATGTACCCTATGCGGGTAGCGAAAGCGCCAAAAACAACCAATCAGAAGAGAAGTAGTGGAAACGACTGGATGGACAAGTGAATGATTTTGCTTAGCCTTGCTTTTTCTAGCACGCTGTTCCTTTTTTCTCTATCTTGCACTGAAGAAGAATCTCGCTAGTAGATTCGAAAAAGCTGTTTGCTGCTTTCATGTATTATCTGTGCATTTTAAACGTTGTTTTTTTTTTTTTTTTTTGGCTTTTTAAAACTATACTTATAGCTATTTTTGCAGCAAGACGCATCTGAGTCAAATCTATTCGTGGAATAATACACAATATGAACTTTTTGGAGTTGTGTCATTTTTATTTTGGGTGAGAGATACCATTCTTCCGCTTACAAATTTAGTTCAGTATAATAAATACGCATATCCTTATGTCCCTACTTAGTAGATGGATGATTTAGTAAATAATAGTCTTCTTAGTTACTCATAACAGAGCTTTATTATTTAGTGAATTTTTTTCATCCCCACCATTTGCCCTTCTGTTGCGGCAAAGTGACAAGATTGCGAAATCTAGAAGTCTTCCGGATGACAACACTTATAAATATTTTCCTGCAGAGAGGCGCATCTGAGTCAGACCTATAAGTGAAATAATACACAAAATGAACTTTTTGAAGTTCTGTCATTATTCTTGCGGGTGAGCGATTTGTAATTTTTCTACCTGTTACTGATTTAGTCCACTACAATGAATATATCTTGAAGTCCCTACTTAGTAAACGATGTCAAGAGTATTTTAACTTTTCTAACAATATCTTGCGCGAAATTCGTTTTCCTCACAGTTCATTATTTATTTCTTAATTATAAAAGCAAAGCATAGGTAAGAGAAAAATTGGCTTACATTTTATTTATGTTTCGTATCCTTAAGCTGGTATCCAGCATCATCAAGTGTAATTCAATCTATTGCTTCTAGTTGTTTATCTATTTTAATCTATTTGTAATGCATATAAGAAGAATATATCTTGAAGTCCCTACTTAGTAAATGATGTCAGCAGTATTTTAACTTTTCTAACAATATGTTGCACGAAATTTGTTTTCCTCACAGTTCATTATTTATTTGTCAATTATAAAAGCAAAGCATAGGTAAGAGAAAAATTGGCTTACCTTGTATTTATGCTTCGTATCCTTAAGCTGGTATCGAGCATCATCAAGGGTAATTCAATCTATTACTTCTAGTTGTTTATCTATTTTAATCCATTTTTAATGGTGTTGTATTCCGTGTTATTTAAAGCACACATGGTGGTTTTTGTGACTTGTAGATTTAAATATGTAGGGAATTTTTAAAGAAATAAAAAAAAAAAAAACATTTAATGCAGCATAAAAGTCACATCTCTCTTTTCGAGAGTCTAGTTTAGAAATAAGTGTAGAAAAAATATATAATACATTATTGACATGAAAACAAAACAGGAAATTAGTGCCATTTATTTTAATATTACATTATTTATATTGCTATTTATATTTATACTAATTTAAAGCAGTTAATTAATGTTCAAATGTCTTTGATATATTGGCTATATGGTGAAATGTTGATGAAATGTTTATACAGAGTATTTATTTAGAATCGTACAATCATTTCCTTGTTCTCTTTTCATAATTGCTTTTATAAATCACGTTTGACAGATGAAAAGCAATTTACTGAGTTTGATTAATTTCATGTCCTTGATTTGGGGATTACATTCGTAATAACTGTCAACAATGCTCCCCTTAAACTCCTAATGAGTATTGTTCCATAATTTAGGTTTGTTTCTATTATTTAGAAATTAAGTGTTGGGCTCTGGTTTGGTTTGTATGTCTGCTGTCATTGACTTGCTTGGACAATAACACAATTCAATAATGTTGTCTTTTTTCAGCTGTTTAATCACGTTATATTTAATATCAATGTGCTTTGTTTTATTACTGAACTTTTTACATTCTATCATTTTTATAGAAGTTTTATTATCTTCATAAATGACTATAGGCAAATTTTGCGGTATATTATGATCTTCTAATAATTTTAATAGTCACATTAATTCTTGTGTAGTGCTCGCCGCTGCTACAAACTCTGCCTCTGCAGATGATTGAGCTACGCACGCTTGTCTTTGCGCTATCCACTGCATTGGATTCTTTCCTAAAAGGAATAAATTTCCTGTCGTTGATCTTCTTGTCTTTAAATCTCCACCGCAATCTGCGTCAGTATACACTTGTAAAATGATTAGTTCTACCGTGCTGATTGCTATGTTTAGGTCTTGTGTTGAATAGAGATATCTTATTAACCTTTTAACACCTTTCCAATCTCTTTCAGACGGCGTTTCATTTTTTCTACTCATAATATTCAGCCCTACTAAAATGTCGGGCCTACTTATTGTAGCAACATACAATAGTGCACATATTGCTTGTCGGTACTCAGTGTTGTTTGGCATTTGTGTTTCCTCATTGTCTAATCGCCGAAAGCCTGTTTCCATTGGAGTGCCATATGGCTTAGAATCTTCTAAATTATTTTTTTTTTTCAATTTCTATTATTTTTGCTGTTTGATTTCGTTTGAAGCCGTTGTAAGTTTTTTGTATTTTTATCCCAAGGTAATTGGAAATTTGACCTAAATCTTCAAGTGCATACTTTGATTTTAGTTTATTTATTATGTCGTTTATCGCTTCATCTTTTCCTGCGATGAGAATATCATCGACATGTACTGCTATATAAACCGTGTTTTACCCTTCTTTTCTTATAAATAAGCAGTTATCAGCATTGCTCTGTTTAAATTTTAATTCTTTTAGTGTTTCACTAATGTTTGAGTACCATGCTCTTGCTGTTTTTAAAAACACAAATGTTTTAATCCATATAGGGGCTTTTTAAATTTACAAACCTTAATGGGTTCTCTAGTGTCTATGTATCCCGTAAGTTGTGATACGTAAACATTTTCTTCCAGTTCACCATGTAAAAATGCTGTTTTAATGTCTATCTGCCTAATATTGAGATTGTGATATGCTGCGGCAGTTATAAGATATCTTAAAATTGTATGGGAAACTACTGGAGCGTAAGTTTCATCAAAATCTACTCCATACTTTTATCTAAACCCTTGTGCGACCAATCTCTCTTTGTAACGATTGATTTTACCGAATTCGTCATATTTCGCTTTAAAAGTCCATTTCGACCCAATTACTCTTGCTCCTTGTGGGGGATCAACTAAAGACCAGGTTTCATTTCATTAAGGTAATTCATTTCCTCTTCTGTCGCTTTTATCCAGTTCTGTTTTTCTTTAGGATTTTCTTAATTGATCATGTCTTCCCAACTTTTAGGTACATATACCGGATCATGCCGGACTGCATAAGCAAACCTGCGGTACACCTCTATTGGTTCTTTTTGATCTTCTGACTTGTGGAATTTGTTGTTGTGACGCGGGTGGTGGACTTAGTTCACTTTGTGTTGATGTCAGATCTATTTCGATTTCGTTCGTGTCTTTCTGTTGTGTTTGTTTGTTTGTTTCCGAGATTAATTCTCTTTTATATAGATTTTCTATTTAATATTACTCTTCCGTCACTTGTATAGATTCTGTACGCCTTAGAGCGACTGTCGTATCCAACAAAAGTGCCTTTTTCTGCTCTATTGTCTAATTTTCCTCTCTTTGATCTGTGTATGTAGGCGTATGCAGTACAGCTAAAAACTTTGAGATATTTTAAATTGGGTTTTCTATTCAACCATAATTGATAGGGAGTGCTGCTTACCGATTTTGAAGGTAGCCGGTTCTGTAAGTGGTTCGCGGTGCATATGGCTTCCCCCATAATTTGTATGGGAGATTTGCTTCCTTTAACATACTTCTAACCATATCTAGTAGCGACCTATTCTTACGCTCAGCGACACCGTTTTGTCTTGGGTTAAATGGTACTGTGAGCTGATGATGAATTAACCATTTTCTCGTAGATATTTCTCCATTTCGTTACCCGTATATTCACCACCGTTGTCCGATCTTAACGCAGTAGGTATTTTTCCAAATTTGTTTTTCACCATTGAGATGCATTCTTTCAATTTCCCAGAAGCCTCACTGTTATTTGTCATTAAATAAATTACACAAAATCGCGTATAATCACCGATAAAATTGACGAAGTATCTTTTCCTTCCAATTGTGGGTGTATTTATAGAGCCACATACGTCAGAATGATCTAACTCGAGCATTTTTGTAGCTCTATAGGCACCCGATTTCGTAAATGGGGTCTCGTTAATTTTTGACGCGATGCATACCTCACTTTTCGCGTTAAGTTTACAGTTGTTGATTTTAATTCCGTCAACTAAATCCTTTGATAATATCTATTTTATTGTGCCGTAATTCATATGCCCCATCCGCGTATGCCACAAATCTATGCAATTTGCATTTGAGCAGTCAGCTGTAAGTGACATTTGCATAGTGCTTGTAATTTTCATCTTTACTAATTTGTATTTCATACAGATTGCTTTTTAATTTACCTTGAAGTATAATATTCCCATCGTGTATTATGTCATATTTATCTTTTTCAAATTTGACTTTGCAACCGTTTTTAGTTGCCCTACTCACTGACAGCAGGTTAGTTTCTATGTCAGGGACGTATAGTACGTCTCGCAATATAACTTGTTTGATTTTATTTTCGGTATGAATTATTACCTCCCTAGATCCGTATGAAATCATTTTGTTATCATTTGCAACTGTAACATTTGTTTCAGTGTAATTTGTCATTTTTGTAAAGAATTCCTTTGAGTTTACTATGCGGTTAGAACTGTCACTATCCACTATAAAACTGTCTTTATTTTCGGACTCTTCGGTTCGTAAAGCAACACTCTTGTTTTCAATTACTGTGTGTTTTCTTTCTTCTAGGTCCGGTTTTTATGCAAGTTATTTTCTTCATAAACTAGTGATGTTGAATTGTTTTTGTTTTTATAGTGTTTGTTGTTAGTGTGACTGTTGTTGTTTTTTGCTTTTAGCAAACAACACTCTTTATTCGTATGGTTTTTCATTTTACAGTGTGAGCAATACTTATTGTTGCCTCTTTTCTGTTCTGAATTATTAAATTTAACTTGTGCTTTGTAAGCTTTATTGCTGTTTTCGGAATATTCAGAATTATCTATCCTGCGAGTATATTCGTCTGTAAGCTTGCTTTTTATGAACTGAACAGTCAACTCTTCTTCATCTCTCGTCTCCAGGGCAGTGACTAGTGTATCATAGGACGGTCGCAAGAAGCACAGCAGTAGTGCAGAAATGTGCGAGTCAGTTATGTTTTCACCTATGGCTGACAGTTTGTCTACTAATTCCAAAACATTTGTTATGTGGGCTGTGATATTGCCACCTTCAATTAACTTTGTACTGTACAGTTTTATAATTGATATATCACGCAATAAATACAGCTTACTAGAGAGATTAGATCTCTCATGAATTTGTTTAAGTGCGTGCCATATTTCTCTAGCTGAATTTAAATTTTTGACGTGCACTATTTGACTATTGTCGATGGACAAATTTATTAAATCTCTTGCTTTTCTCTCTTTCTTGTTCCAATCATTGGTCAATGGAGTGGGGGCGTCTTCCGTAATAACTTTAATTAGCTCATCTCGAATCAACAACATTTCAACCTTGAACCGCCAATTTGTATAATTATTGGAGTTTAATTTTACAATGGTTGCGCTGCCTTTTATAGAAGCCATAATATTGTTATAGATTTTTTGTATTTTTTAAATAAATTACCCCTTTTTGGATTACCAGATTTTTATTTTTATCATTTAAGGACGATGCTTTTATTGAGACAAATTTTTCAGTCACGTAATTAATTTGTTAGGAGTATTTTAACTTTTCTAACAATGTCTTGCGCGAAATTCGTTTTCCTCACAGTTCGTTATTTATTTCTTAATTATAAAAGCAAAGCATAGGTAAGAGAAAAATTGGCTTACCTTGAATTTATGTTTCGTATCCTTAATCTGGTATCCAGCATGATCAAGTGTATTTCAATCTATTGCTTCTAGTTGCTTATCTATTTTAATCCATTTGTAATGGTGTTGTATTCCGTGTTATTTAAAGAACACATGATTTTTTTGTGAGTTGTAAATTTAAATATGTAGGGAACTTTTAAAGAAAGAAAAAAAAATTATTCAGCATAAAAATCACATCTCTCCTTTCGAGAGTCTAGTTTACAAGTAAGTGTAGAAAAAGATATATAATACATTATTGACATGAAAAAAATAACAGGAAATTAGTGCTATTTATCTTAATATTACATTATTTATATTGATATTTATATTTATACTAATTTAAAGCAGTTTATTAATGTTCAAATGTCTTTAATATCTTGGCTATATGATGAAATGTTTATACAGAGTGTTTATTTAGAATCGTACAATCACTTTCTTGTTCACTTTTCATAATTGCTTTTATAAATCACTTTTGACAGATAAAAATCAATTTACTGAGTTTGATTAATTTAATGTCCTTGATTTGGAGATTACATTCGTAATAACTGTCAAAAGATGAATGATTTAGGGAATAATAGAGTCTTCTTAGTTACAAATAATAGAGTTTTATTATTTAGTAAATTTATTCTATCCCCACATTTGCTCCCCTTGTATAGTGGCAAAGTGACACAATAGCATAATCTAAAGGCCTTCCGGATGACTACATTTATAACTATTTTCCTGCAGCAAGAAGCACCTAAATCAGTCCTATAAGTGAAATAATACATAAAATGATCCTTTTGAAGTTGTGTCATTATTCTTGCGGGTGTGCGATAAGTAATATTTCTGCGTCTTACTGATTTAGTCTACTATAACGAATATATCCTGAAGTCCCTATCTAACAGATGAATGATCCAGGACATAATAGAGTCTTCTCAGTTACGAATAATAGAGTTTTATTATTTAGTAAATTTATTCCATCCCAACCATTTGGTCCCCTTCTGTGGTGGCAAGGTAACGCAATGGTGTAATCTAGAGTTCTTCCGGATAGCTACAACATAACTATTTTCCTGTAGCAAGACGCACCTAAATCAGTCCTATAAGTGAAATAATACACAAACGAACTTTTTGAAGTTGTGTCATTATTCTTGCGGATGAGCGATATGTAATCTTTTTGACACTTACTGATTTAGACCTCTACAATGAATTTATTCTGTAGTTCCTACCTATCAGATTATTGATTTAGAAAATAATAGAGTGTCCTTAGTTATAATAATAGACCCCAACAGTAAGAGATATCGGCTAAAATTCGGCCTGTTATAAGAATTGTCGGAAAATAAGCGGTAGTCAAATAGAGAGATTAACGCGATGTTTTCTCGGCAATAACTACGATTCCTCCAGTTATAAGTCAAATGCTAACGTCGGCAGAATATCGAATTGATGCATGAAAGAAATTGATTGGCACTTACTGCGAATATAAAATCGGCCGATCTTGTCAGCCGGCCATAATTGAATCATTTTACTAAGAGCGTCGGCGGTAACTCTGCCCCCCGTAGAGAAATGTTTCACGTGACATAAACACACCAATATCTTTAGAGATCTTTATCTCGTATCCCTCAAAATCCTCTATTCACGTTTCAAGGACAGGCCAAACCCCACTTTTAAGCAAACAAACGAAGGGAATAGAAGTCAAAAATACTTCCGAAGAATTGTTTTTTGGTGAGAATAAATTCTTTTGCACAAATCAATAAGCCTTAATCTGTTTAAAGTTTGCAGATTCTCCACGATATTTAGATAATAGACTGTAATCGAAATCTAACAACTTTTTAAAAAATTCTAATTTTCTCTCATTTTTCTTTTTTATAGTTACATATAGCCATTCATACTTAAAAATATACTTTGATAAGTATTATAACTAAAACTGATTAATAAATTAAATGAATTAAACTGATATATTTGTTAAATGTTATTAATAAGACTTGCCGTTTTTTTTATTATTATTATTTAGATAAATACAAGAAAATATCTTAAATTAAAAACTACAAACTATTTGCTCTAAATGTATTTTTTAAATTATGAGTTTAAAAATTCTGAGTAAATAAAGGTATTTTTTTAAAAGTTAATTATATAAAATATTTCGAATTAAGAAAATACAACTCTAGAACTGTAATAAAATGAAAGATGATTGTAAAGATGCATAAAAAATTTGAGAAAGTTTTTGAGATTTTTTTTCTAAATGTTGAGTTTAAATTGTCTTACAGAGAAGTAAACCATCTTTTTTGTTCCAGATAATGAAAAATCTAATTTTATACTATTAAAAAAAAAGTGAATAAAGTATTTATTAAAATAGTTATTTAGATTTGAAAAAAAAATATTTTTATGCATAACCATAATAAAATTAGAAGTTTTAAAAAATGTGATTTTTATAGTTGGGAAACAATGTAAGTGGGATTAATTTTTATTGTAAGATGCATATATTGTATAATTAATTTAAATGACTGAAAGTTCGCTTTAATTCAAATAATATATTTTGCTAAATGACAATATTTTCCGTTATAAAATGCAAAAATATTTACCTATCGCTGGTGTAACTAATTAAAATGTAAGAAATTTAGTACTATCTGTTAAAGTCTAAACATTGCTGTTAGAAGATGTTACAATAAAAAAGTCCTTCCGGCCAGTGCCGGGAGGAAGAGGTAGCTTTCATATTCCTTATTTTAAAAAAGCCAACTTATATCATGCAAACACACTTTAGAGCTCAATTTAGTGGAAACCGAATATAGGAGATTCAATACTAATTTTTATCAATATAATGAATGAGAATTTCGTGAAATTAGTCAGCTTTATCAAAGCTGCTTTTCTTTAAAGTAACTTATATTTGGCTGCCAAATTCGGCAATTTCTTAAAGTGCCTGTCATTTTAAGACAACATGGTGGATGAGGCTAAGCAGTGAACTTGGTAGAGACCTTAGTAATTGCTGTGCACATGCTCACTCACATCGGAATCGGTTAATATATAGGAGTGCTGTCGCAGGCAAAAAATCAGATTTTTCAAAATGTCACCCACAATAGAAATTGAAACTCCTATATCTGAGCCATTTTTTAAGGTAAAGACAAACAAAAAATGCTCCTGAATCCTTATATCAAGATCAAATACTTAAAAAAGAAACCTTTTTCAATTTCTAATTTTTTTGCACCTCACTTTAAATATATATATATATTTTAATTTAATGGCCGCCATTTTGAAACAAGATGGCTGATGAATCTGGCCAGCGAACTTGGTCGAGGTGTTGATGTATACTATCCACATGCCTTCTTACATCGAAATAGGCGAATACGTGTGTTATCGCGTGACAAATACAAGATCGTTTCAAAATGTTAGCCATGCTAGAAATTCAAAGTGCTATAAATCAACCATTTTTTTAAGATATCAACAAAAGAACAAATTTTCAGAAACAAAAACTGCTCCGGAATCTTTGTATCAAGGCCAAACACATAAAAAAATCTTTTTCATTTTCCAATTTTTTAATACCTCATTTTGAATTTTAAATTTAATTTTTTTTAAATGGCAACCCTTTTGAAACAAGATGGCGAATGAAGCTGGCCAACGAACTCGGTCGAGACATTGGTATGTACTATGTACAGACCAAGTTACATCCAAATAGGTTCATAAATACGCCTGCTATCGCGTGAAAAAAATCAGGTCGTTTTAAAATGTCAGCCACAAGAGAAATTCAAAATGCTATTACTCAGCCATTTTTTTTAGATATAGACGAAAGAAAAACTGTTCCGGAATCTTTGTATTAAGGTCAAACACATACAAAAAAATCTTTTTCATTTTCCAATTTTTTGGTATCTCATTTAATTTTTTTTAAATTTTTTTAAATGGCCGCCATTTTGAAACAAGATGGCGGATGAAGCTGGCCAACGAACTCGGTCGAGATAATTGTATATACTATGTACACACCAAGGTACATCCAAGTCGGTTCATAAATACGCCTGTTATTACGTGAGAAAAATCAGGACGTTTCAAAATGTCAGCCACGCTAGAAATTCAAAATGCTATAACTCAGCCATTTCTTAAGATATAGACGAAACAAAAACTGCTCCCGAATCTTTTTATCAAGGTCAAACACATAAGAAGAAAATATTTTTTCAATTTTCAATTTTTGGTACCACATTTCAAATTAAAGCTTTTCTTAAAAATTTAAATGGCCGCCATTTTTAAACAAGATGGCGGGTGAAGCTGGCCAACGAACCCGGTCGAGACATTGGTATGTACTATGTATAAACGAAGTTACATCCAAATCGGTTCATAAATACGCCTTTTATCGCGTGACAAAATTCAGGACGTTTCAAAATGTCAGCCACGCTAGAAATTCAAAATGCTATAACTCAGCCATTTTTTAAGATATAGACGAAACAAAAACTGCTCCGAAATCTTTGTATAAAGGTCAAATACATAAGAAAAAAATATTTTTCCATTTGGAATTTTTTGGTACCACATTTCAAATTTTAAATTTTTAAAAAAATTTTAAATGGCCGCCATTTTGAAACAAAATGGCGGATGAAGCTGGCCAACGAACTCGGTCGAGAGATTGGTATGTACTATGTACACACTGAATTACATCCAAATCGGTTCATAAATACGCCTTTTATCGCGTGACAAAGTTCAGGACGTTTCAAAATGTCAGCCACGCTAGAAATTCAAAATGCTATAACTCAGCCATTTTTTAAGATATAGACGAAACAAAAACTGCTCCGGAATCTTTGTATAAAGGTCAAATACATAAGAAAAAAATATTTTTCCATTTTTAATTTTTTGGTACCACATTTCAAGTTTTAATTTTTTTTAAAAATTTTAAATGGCCGCCATTTTGAAACAAAACGGCGGATGAAGCTGGCCAACGAACTCGGTCGAGACATTGGTATGTACTATGTACACACCGAATTACATCGAAATCGGTTCAAAATTACGGGAGTTACAGTGTGACATAGGTCAGATATATATATATATATATATATCAATTTTGAACGGAGGGTGGTTTCGGGGTCTGGGGGTCATGATCGATGAAAATATACCAAAATTTTTTGAAATCGCTTTCCTCCGAACGGCTGCAATAGGTAGCTTTTTTGTAAAGAAAGCTACCTAAAATTACAAATAATGACAATTACAATTAATTTTTCTTTCTAAAATTCAAAAATATTTATACATCAATAGTTACAATATACAATATCAATATACATCAATAATTGGTAATAACGTAATTTTTACCTTAAAAAATAATTTTCTTTTGCTTCTTGCACTGGAAAATTATTGCAATTTCAAATTTAATTGTAATTAAGTACAATTTTTATATCGAATGCCTTTAACAGCAATTTTTAAGCTTTAAATGAAAACATTTTTTTAAAAGGTTTTAATTGGTTTTGTAATTGACGTGTAAATATTTTTGCATTTTATTTGTAAGAATAATGCCGGTTAGCGATACTTATCTTTTGAATTTAAACGAGCTTTGTTACTTTTAAATACTATTTAAAAATACATACATAACATGGATTACCTAATAATTAACACAATTTGCATAACTACACACATACACACATTAAAGGTTTATTAAAAACAATTAAAACATAATTAAAAATATATATAAACGTTTCGGCTATTTTCATAGCCATCATCAGTAAACGAGCAGAGTCATAAAACAGCAAGAGCCACAGCAAACGAAAAAACAGTTAAGACCGTGATTTTAACTATTTTTTCTTTTGCTGTGGCTCTTGCTGTTTTTTGACTCTACTCGTTTACTGATGAGGGCTATGAAAATAGCCGAAAAGTTTATATATATTTTTAATTATATTTTAATTGTTTTTAATAAAATTTTAATGTGTGTTTGTCTGTAGTTATGCACATTGTGTTAATTTAAATACTATTTTTGCATCTTACAAATTTTGCTGTATGATATCACTAACTAATCGGCAAAATATCATATGATATTGGAATGTTGTCGGCAAAAGATTACCTAGTGACTAAATGATCGAAAACAAATAGGCAAAAGATTCAAAACTGATTCAATAATAATCGGGATGCTATGCTCCTTATCTGCTTTGCCGGGCGGACAAAAAGTCTTTCCTGCCAACCTCAGGGGGTGACATCGTTCGGGCGAAACATAGTCAAATTAGGACATTCGGCGGGAGCTCGGCCAGGGATTATTATCTGCTTGGGGAGTTTTATTATTTAGTGAATAATAGAGATTTCATCTCTTCTTTCTCAATGTAAGTTTTCTTTAAATGAGAAAGTAGAGTTAAAAATATTAAAGTTTATTATACTCTTCATCTTAAGCCTTGGAACCATTTCAAAACTTTAATACTATTAAAAGAGTAAAAAATACAGAAAAAAATTTGATCACAATAATGTGTCTTATTTTATTGTTTGAGATATTATGGAACATAAATCTTAATTACTTTGAGACGAAAAATGATTCAGACGAATATAAGATGTAAAAATAGAGTCTTTTAAGACGTAAAAGTGATATTCTATAGCACATAACTGAAGATTTATAATTTTTGCGATTAGGTTTCAATTTTATAGGGTAATAAAAAGTGTATATTTCCTAACGTAAATATAGTTCACCGTTGTATATATTTTCTGATGAAAAAAAATCTAAATCCCTTTAAAGTTTCAAAGGAAAACTTTCTCTTTAATTATATGACACTAAAATATAAAAATGAGTAAATGATAAGGAAAGTAAAGCGGAACTCTATACTATGATAAAAAGTTTAGTATATGAAGAGGTCATTTATCAAAAAGCAATTTTATTTTTGTTTGTTTTCTTAAATTCTAGTCAGTTGATAAATTTTTATAACAATTCATCTGAAAAAAAAAAAAAAAAAATTATTTTACGAACTTTATTGACATATTGCCGGACTTCAAGTGTTTGCACATGAAACTTTTTTACTAAAAGTACAATATTTAAAAAAAATTAATTAAAAGGTATGTAAGCATTTAAGTTCAATGCAGTAAAATTCCGATAATCCGCCGCTCTATCTACCGCCACCCTCGGTTAATTACCACCCCTCACTTCGCTTAATCTTTTTAATTAGAAAGGTACATTAGTGCAACATTGTTGATAGCGAACAAGATGCCGAAGCAGCTAGTGATGACGATTTGGAGATAGTGACCGTGGAATCAAACGTACCGTAATAAAAATATATTTATGTGAATGAAATCGCAGACTGGCTTGATTATGACAAGAATGATATTGGTTATCACAAATTAACGGATGACGAAATTATACAAAATGTTTTGAATCGAGATAAACATGTGGGGGAGAACAAGGGGATGAATATGATGAATCGGGGAAGGATGATCCTAGAATCAGTTATGCCGAAGTGAATATTATGCTCTCTAAGTGCATTAATTGGCTTGAGACGCAAGAAGAAGCCGATGCAACCCAAGTACTTTTATTACGTAGAACTCGTAATTTTGCTGGAGTAATAATAGCGTAATCAAAACGTAAACTAAAATGTATAATGCATTACTTTGGACGAAAACAAATTCCAACATATTCAGTCTGTAAAATTCCGAATTGTATCCTTAATCGATTTCTTAATCGATTTGTAAATCAAGATTTAATTAATTGAAAGAAAAATAAAAACACGTGTCTCTTATAAATCTTTTCGAAAATCTCGTCAGCAAGTTTCATATTTTTTCTATTAAAAATAAATCTGAAAATATGCCAGAAAATTTCGAGTTGTTAAGCATGGAAAAGTATTTTTTTTTTAATACCGCCTTAACACGAATCTGATAAAACTAGCTTTTATATAAAAATGAAATGAAAACTCGTCAAAAGCGGCCAGATAATATTGTTAATGCGGATTTATATCTAATCATGATTTAGTTTTTGTTGGTGAATATAGTATACTTAAATTCGAAATCATAGTTTCTTTGAATTCGTACCGCCTGTAGGCCGGGCCGGCAGGGATTTTTTTCAATTATGCTTTTTATTAGTACCCAGCAGATTATAAAAAAGTTTAAATACTCTATTTTATAACTGACAAATAACAATGTAATTTTGCTAAAAGTCTTGTACTGTCTTTCGATTATCCATCTGTTTCGATTATCGGCTATAGCGTCGGTCCTGTGTGTGACAGATAATCGTAAGTTTACTGTATAGCAGAGAAAATTAAAGAAACTTTGCAAAAAAAAAATAAATAAACTGTTGATTTTACTGAAAAGAAAAATTTTTCGGCTATCACGCCATTTTTAAGCTATTTATATTACGGAAAAAACTTTGTAATAAATAGAGATTTTTACTTAAAATAATGTTTTTTTTTTGTTTGTTTTTTTTTTACTCATTTTTATTGGATGCGTGTTAAACATATTTATGTATAATGTACGGAAAAAGAGACTGCTTTGTTTCTTCTTTTATGTAGAAAATATTTAGAATGTTTTAAAAACAAACCTAGCAATTGAACTGTCATAAAAGAATGTACCTAAATATATTTAACCTATTCAGCGCGGATGTCGAATATATGTTCATAATAGGGTACTTATGGTTTTTTATTTTTAAGTACCAGAATATTTTAGTCGTTTCCCTTGCATTGTATAGTTCTACTATTCTTGAATTGAATAAGGACACATTGTATCAAATTGCTGGTACTAAAAATTAAAATGTCGTTAAATAACTCCGTTTAGAACATTTGACAGACTTTTAGAATTGAATTAGACAATAAATTCTTACGCTCTCGCTTACAGTTTCTTTCTGTAAAATAAACATTTTTTTAATAGTGCAATTTCTGCCAGATGTACTTTTGATCGATTCCTGTTGTCATAAAAGAGTCTACGTAGATATATTTCACCCCTTTAGGATGGGTGTCGCGTATATGTTCATGAAAGGATACGTATGGTTTTCATTTTTATGTACCAGGATATTTTAGTCGTTTCCTTTGCCATGTCTAGTTGTAATATTCTTGAATTGAAGAGGGCGATAAACATTGTATGGAATTACTGGTATTAAAAAATGTCGTTAAATGCAAAGGCGTTGAATCCGTTTAGATTATTAAAAGGACTTTTATTGACTCAATTAGATTATAAGTTTTAAAGTTCTGGCTTACAGTTTCTTTCTGTACAATCAGCATTCTTTTTACAGCGTAGTTTCTGCTAGATGTATTTTGGATCGATTCCTGTTAATGCTGAAATGATTTAGAATTAATTAGTAGAGACCATTCATCGAAATATTATTTACTTGATTATCATACTAAATTAATGTACAAAAAATTTTGTACATTATTGCTTACACTGTTCATCCAGCGAAAAGCGCAATGAGAAATTCAACTTCCGTACACTGTAAAAAAAATGAACAGATTTCCTTTAGGAATCGGAAAAATAGTTGCCCTTATCGTACCGGAAAATTTTCTGAACCAGCTCGGGATAAAATCCGTAAAATCGGAATACAATCCATTAAATACCGTTTTATTGACTATTTTCTTTTTTTACGGATTTTATTCCGAGCTGGGTCGGAAAGTTTTCCTGTACGATAAGGGCAACTATGTTTCCGATTCCTACATTAAAACTTTTCGGATTTTTTTTTTTTTACATCAAAAGATAAACAAAAAGATATCTTCTGACTGGAAGTATTGGTAATTCTTCAATAACTAGTTAATCTATTTAGGATTATGTACACCAAAAAAATCTTTAAAATATCACTTTTTTCTCATAAAAAATACTTTAGAACTATAATTTTAATTAATTTTCAATTAATTATCAGCAGTGAAATTACTCTCGAAATTATTGAATATTTAGTACGTTAATTTATAACATAGCTAATTAAGCGTAGAACCAACATAGTGAAAAATGGCCAAGCCGGGAATCGAACCCAGAACACTTGGAATAGTGCTCCAAGCTACGAGAACGATACCCAGCTTAGCATCTTTCACTAACATATGTTGTTAAGGCTGCAACTGCAGCACCAGACGGAATAGCCTTCATGAGCACACAATCATGCGGCGAAACCCGAGATAAAAACAAACCCAGCATCGGTGTATACCATGTATAATTTTAATTAATTTTTCAATTCTTTACATGTTTTAGGGGTCACAGATTCCAAAAAACATGTTTATACAAATTGTCTCTCTGTCCGTGTATCGCCATTGTACCATCGAAAAGTGCATCAAGTTATGCATAGAATTTGAATAAAATTTTTGTGTCTGTTTTTGGCTGTGGCAAGACGTACTCCTTCATTTATATGTGCGTTCCTAATTATATAAATACGTAGCACCTATAGTCGTCGTTCAGTCCGTCTGTCTGTCCGCATATAACAGAGCAAAAACTATCCAACCGAATGGTCTGAAATTTTAAATATATGATTGTTGCAAAATGTCGAGCCATTGTGTGAGCCAGTATGTTTGTCTAGCCATTTAAAATTTTATGAAAATCGGATTTATAGTTTAATTACAGGGATAGTCAAAAGTATTTCTTTACATTACGGCCAATGTGAAAAATTATTGCAAGTGAATTTTAATGATGTTACAGCCTTCCGAATGGTCTGAAATTTTAAATACATAATTGTTGCAATATTTTGTGGAGACATTTCAAATTTTATGAAAATCGGATGTATAGTTTAATTACAGGGACAGTCAAAAGTGTTCCGTTACATTACGGGGAATGGGAAAAAAATATTGCAAGTGCATTTTAATGATGTTAAAGCCTTCCGAATGGTCTGAAATTTTATATATATAATTGTTGCAACATTTTGTGGAGACATTTCAAATTTTATGAAAATCGGATGTATAGTTTAATTACAGGGACAGTCAAAAGTGTTCCGTTACATTAATGGGAATGGGAAAAAATTATTGCAAGTGCATTTTTATAATGTTACAGACTATGCACTTATGAAGTGCAAAAAAATATACATTAAGTACAATATGAGATGCAAAAAATAATTGTAAAACTAGTTACAGTACGAACGCACCTCATTTGCCACGTTTGACGAGCAATTTCAAACTTGTTGAAATTTTTCGCCGGAAGGGGAAGCTGTAATAGCCATTTTTGTGTCATTTTCATTATTGAACCTCTGAAAGGCGTATGGATTTATGCATAGAACTGAACAATTTTTTTTTTGTGTATGCTTTTGGCTATGGTCAGAATTCCTCCTTCAGTTTGGAAATATTTCGTCTGAAGGGGCGCTCTGATAGCGATTTTTATATAATTTTCTTAATTTTCCGTAGTTTTATCGTCCGATCATCTTCGGTTTGCGCAGCGACGGGAACTCACGTCCTGCTAATCCGGCTATTCGGAATCAGCTGATGTACAACTGAATAACGAAAAACTATTGATTTTAATAAATATATCATGATCGAGATTAACTCGGTTTTACTCCAATTAATTGGCTGAAGCACAAATTTAAGATGAGAATCAAAGTTGGTACAGTATTAAACTAATAATATTGAATCATTAACATATGTAACTACTTTTTCAAATATTAAGATTTATGAGATAGAAGAAAATTTGGAATTGGCGCATCAAACTTCTTCAACCTACAGACAAAAGCTATCAAGCACTTTACATCACACTACAGCTTTTAGAGTGCTTCTCGTTCACATGATTAAAGCAGTTAACAACTCATAAACTCAACAAATAAGCGTGCTGAAAGCAATGGAATCGTCTCAAAGAGCATGGTCTAGAGATAGTCATTACAAATTGAGACAGTAAACGTTATCGGAAATACCTAGTGTTTTTAAATGCAATTTTAGATAATAATAACGGTGATCTTATTTTAGTTTCATTTTAAAAATCAATCTATTTTATATTTAATTCTCAAATACACTTTCAGATCATTATTAAGTATTTAACGCAAAATTACACGATATAAACGGAAAACGGAATTGATCTGCAAGCTTGAAAATGCTCACACATATTTCTAAAATCAATGTACAACTCCTTCTACATTTATACAAATTGTACCTGCATATCCAGTTTAATTTATATTTATCGAATGTAAAGAAAAATATGTTGTACACTCCTGCAAAATAAATATAATTCACCAAACAAGTATGTACATTTCATCGATTCAGTGATTGTCAATATTTAAATATATATATATATATATATATATATATATATATATATAAATAACTATATTCTGAAATTGGTAAAATGTAATATTCATATGGCGACATAGTTACGGTGAAATATTATTTTATTTCTTGGTTTTTAATGAAAATATTCGATAAAACTGCATTAAGTTTTAATTTGATATTTTGCAAGTTTAAAATTAATTGATTATATAAACCTGATCTTCAAAATATTTTTACAGTTATTCAATTTTCCGAAATTTTTTCATTTGCTGCCTGCGACAGATATATATGTATTTTTTACACTTTCAAAAATAATTAGGATCATAATAAGAACGATAAAATATAGCAAATAAACAAGAATGCATACACCTCTATGTAGAAAAAAAATAGAAAAATGAAGCTAAAAGAGTGTGATGAACTAGAATCAATTAACTTCCATATAATTAAAAAGAAAAACCACGCGGATTAAAACTTCAAATTCTTTTAACAACTTTAATTCCTTTAAAGAGTATAATTAATGAACTTACTCTATCATGATCTAAGAATGAAAATTGATATTTGTTTTTTTTTTCTTAAACTTGTTTTGCTATGAGTAACTGAACCATTTTACTTTGACTTATCATCAATCAGTATTTTTTATTGTTATTAATAAGTGTTCGGAAATAATGCATATTACCTTAAAGCTGTTTTTATAAAGCAAAATGCAGTTCTATTTAGAAAATATAGTTGTATATTTTTAATGAAAGCAAATAATACAAGGTAGGTTGACAGATAAATACAAATGACTGGAACAATAGATATTTTGATAGATAGTTAGAAAAAGAGAAAAATTCATATTTTTGCAAGTAAAATTTTTTAAAGAAAAATTAAATTTTGTAAGTCCATATGACATTCTTTTACTCAAACTTAAAACATATTTTTCTATTAAACACTCTGAACAGTGAAAAAAATATTTATGTAAAAATGTGATTAATGTAATTTATGTAAAAAAATGAAAGTATGTAAATTAGTGAATTTTTTTTATTGTAAGTGTTTAAACTTATTACAAGAAAATCTTTTCTTTTCTCCAATAAAATATTTCTATTAAATATTTTAAATGCAAAAAAAAAGTTGCAGCATCTATCTGATTTTATAATGCATTTTTATGATATTTAATGTTAAAACCCAATTTGATATACAAATATATTTAATATTAATATCAAATACAAGGTTGTACCAAAAAAGCCATATTTTAGACGTATTTGTATAAAGTACTGAGATGAAGCTGAAGGATACGCTGGACTTGATAAAAAATATAATATTATTTAATTAAAAGTTTAAAATATTTGCAAAATAATAAGAATAACACATTAAATATTTATGGCGAAGGCTCGATTACAAACTTTGTTTGTTTGTTTTTTGACCCTCTCGGGCCCGGTGAGCAGCTTTCTATTGCTGTATAGCTGTCATAATCATTACAAACTTATCATGTACCCACAGTGTCTAGTGTCGAAAAAATGAAGGAGAAGAGTTGTTTCAATTCTTCTTAATTCTCGTCTGCGCATAAAGGCAATCAAATAATAGTTATAAAAATTATGTCTTTTCCTTCCCCACAGGTATGTAATATGTTTTCATTCTTCAAACACGTAAATGAGTATAAAAGTTTTACATATCTTCAATGTTTTTAATATATATATATATATATATACAGTGGCGGTCAAAAGTTTCCGGCCAGCATAAATTTTTTGGTTAATTTGTAAGTATACCCATATGAAGAGGAATCTCAAAGTGATACTTATACACTTTATTGACATAACAGTTAAGAACTTATTTGTGGAATAAAAATTAAATATTAATAAATTTAATTGACAAAATTAATTGCAAAAGAAAATGCATGTTCTCAAAAGTTTCCGGCCACTTTGGTAAGTTTGGAAAAAAATGGTGTTATAAAAGAAAATAACAGTGACCAACAACATTTACAATTAGTATTTTGTATTCATACATTTAGCAATAAGTACTGCGGAGCAGCAACATGGCATCGATTCAATGAACAGTTGTAGATCATCAATGTTAAGTTTTGTCCACGGTTCTTGCAATTTTTGTGAAAATGCTGTTAAATTGGAATATTTATAATTCCACACACGTTTTCAAGTTAGTTTCAAAGATTTTCTATTATATTCAGATCAGATGATTGGGCTGTTCATTTCAAAAGCGAAGTTTTTTGGTGCGAAAGCCACTGCTTTACGAGCTTGGATGTATGCTTTTCGTCGTTTTCATGATGAAACAAATAGTTGCGACCACAATTTTTCCTCCAATAAGGCAGCAAATGATCTTGAAATATATCCTTATGCATTGCACTATTCATCTTGTCGCGGATTTCAAATAACGGACAGGCGCATTTTCCAGTAAATGCTCCCCACAGCATAAAGTGTCCTCCACCTTGCTTCATTATAGGAATAATGTATCTTATACCTTATCTTTTGTTTTTAGGTCGTCGGTTGTAATGTTTTTAATCACTCACAAAAAGATTGAACGTCGATTCATCTGAAAATAGTACTTTTTTCCAGTTTTCACTTGTCCAGTCTTTGTATTCCTTGGCAAACACCAGTCGGGCCCTCTGAATTTTTTTACTTATGAAATGTTTTTTAACACCGATGTAGATAGACTTGTTTCATCAATAGCCATAACACCATAAATCGCTGTTAACACCATAAATGGCGTGGAATTGCAGCGGCATTTTTAAGCGGGTCATCAACTGCTTTACTTCTTATAATTCTGTCCACAAGAATAGTCGTTTTCCGGGGTCCCCCGGACCGTGGCAAGTTCTGAAGGCCATGACCATCTTTATATATATTTTTTAAATATCGTTTACAGCATATTTTCCGATCGACAACTTTGCCGCAATCTCACGAGAGAATTGTCCCTTTAGCGACAAACAAATCCCTCATTTAGGAACAATAAATTGTTAAACTTTTCATTTTTGAATTTAAAATACATTATTCACCTAGATTAATTAACAAACATGACCAAAAAAACACTTTAGCGAGTTCAAAAACTAATGAATGACGGATGGCCGGAAACTTTTGCAGGCGCGAATTTTGAATTCCTCCCCTTTGCATCAAGTATCTTAAGTAACCAATCAAAATGATCACGTGTTCAGAGGTAATTTGCTTATTCCTAACTTTTGGAGCAATTGAACATCTTCATCGCTAAAACGTTCTGTCAAACAAATAAAAAAAACTAACTGGCCGGAAACTTTTGACCGCCACTGTACATATATATATATATATATATATATATATATATATACAGGGTGTCCCAGAAGTATTGGGCCAAATTTTAAGGGGAGGTGGGGGACATCACAAGGATTCAGATTTGCATTGCAACCCATGGTCGGAAACGCTTTCCTGGCCCGGTAGTGACGACACAAAGCAGAAGAAAGAAAGTACCGAACAGGGGGAGAAAACATGTTTATTATTCTTAGTACTGCAAAAATGCCGGGACAATGCTTGAAAGTGTTGAGGAACTTGTTGCACGCATCGTGGCAGCTGCTGGGGAAGTCCGGGGCACTCCTAGCATTTTCGAGAACATTAGATCTTCCGTACGCCGGAGATGCGCTTCCATGCATCACAGCCCGGGGTCGTAATTTAGAAAGCTACTTTGATGACGATCTTGTCTCTTTAATGTTCTTTCTTCTTAGTTTTTGATGTACTAATGATAATAAACATGCTTTATCCTCTTATTCGTATCCTGTCTTTCTTGTGTTCTGTGTCGTCACTACCGCGCCAGGAAAGCGTTTCCGACCATGGGTTGCCATGCAAATCTGAATCCTTGTGATGTCCCCTACCTCTCCTTAAAGTTTGTCCAATACTTCTGGGACACCCTGTATATATATATATGGGGAATTATAGCAACATTGGATAATTTCTATAGTTGAAAATGCAGTTACTGGCTGTCTCCATAGCAGTAGTGGATCACATCCAGCAGTAATAGCGTAATATAAGTTGTCAGAGCAGGTAATTCGATCCTGTTGTATTAGTATAACGAAGATTGGATGAGGATTGGAAGCTGTAGCAGTCGACGAGTGAAGGCCATGGATTACATTTTTCCGTGAAAGTTTCCCCAGAAATAATTGAGACAAAACATAATATTAGCTCAGCAATTTAATAAAACATCTTTCAGATACGCAGTTTGCACCAATAACATTACCCATCTCTTCATACTAGTTATTAGGGCTAAAGAAAGTTATAGATGTATGAAAAATGTAAATAAGACTCAAATCTGCTGAAACACAGCGAGCATCGGTTTTTTGATCGTCAAATGTAGGAATACAAATATGACGTAGATAGCGCTCTCAACCAATGAATAATTAAGAAAACCACGCCATGGAAAGAGTGCGGACAGAGCGAGCGGAGGAATTTGAAGGGAAAAAGGATAACCTCGGAAATGCGCGGGAAAGTAAAATTTGGAAGAGAAAATGAAATGGTTGTTAAAAGAATATTCTAGAAAGAAAAAAGTGCGGAAATGGAACATTTAATTTAAGAATACTAAAAGCGTAATATTTAAGCAATTTTGATAAGTGAGACATTAAATTAAAGGGAATTTAACAGAGTTAACGATAGAGATTATTTAAGAATAAGGATTTAGTGAATATAAAGTAGTAATTTAGAATAAGATAAGGAAATCGCAGAATTAGATCTAATAATGTAACACACACACACACACACACACACACACACACACCAATACCGTCCTACCCGCCCTCGTCAGTAACTAAACTTTTTACCGACGTTTGGAATACCCACCGAAATTTTATTAATATCATTTAAATATTGTTATAGAATGTTAAGATATGCAAAATATACATATGAACACCAAAAAATTTCCATTCGAAGAAAATTTGTATTTTTTAGAACGAAAAGTTTGTGGGAGCAAAGTACCATTATTTAGAGTAACTCGGGTGTTACTCGTTTTGAAATTTTACACACTCAACCCGAGTAACTTAATCTCGAACTAAGATGTCCTGGGTGGTTACTCTATTATTCAATGAATTGCCTGGCAAAGTGTATAAAGTTATTGAAGCGTTTGAAGGACAATGAGTATTTTTCGAAAGGATGTTTCAAGCAATAGGGAAGAAATCGTTATGATTTCGATATGGTCATGCTTAATCATTTGCTATTGTTAATTAAAATAGTACTTAATTGACGTTATTATTAGTTATGGATAGTAATTGATGATTATTATTGACAAGTAGTAAATAATTGACAAATTGACTGCGGTTAGTTAATGATTGATTAATACTATTTAATTAATGTCGTCTTTAAAAGAAAATTTACTCTTTTTTTAATAAATTTTGTTTAAAATATTAAATTTTGTTTAAAATATTAAATTTTGTTTAAAATATTAAGAGATATGTCATTGGCTGTAACAACTTATTTAGGTAAGTCTTCTGAACAGGGTTGTTTTTTTAATTCGGTGCAATAATTGCAGAATGATGTACTTATGCGACATGAAATTATGCTTGATACAGGGGGGGGGGGGGGGGAGGGGGATTTGCTGGTTGATGAACATTTTTCGAAAATATAATATTTGCAATGGAGACGAAAGTGTTATGATATAAAGATATTCATGATTAATGATTTTCTTACATTTGATTAAAATGGTACTTAATTGACGCTATTGGTACGTGGATAACTGTAAGTAATTGGTGAATATTTTTAATTGAGAAATAGTAAATAATTGACAAATGTTAATCTGTAGTAGTTAACCACTGATTAATATTATTTAAATTATGTCGCCTATTAAAAAAAATAAATAAATAAAGTAACTTTTGTAAAAAAAATATTCTTTTGTTTTTAAATTAGTAAAATATATGTCATTATCTCTAACAGAATGATTTTTTAGCGAGATCTTTTGTTCAGAGTTGCTTGTTTAATTTGCTTAATTCGGTGAGTTAATTATAGAAGGGTGTGCTACTTATGTGGCGTAAAAAAATTTCATAACCTTCGGTGGGTGTAAGGAGGGGGCGTGCGCTGACCTGCTAGCTGATATCTTGCATTTTCAAAACTTTTCGCTTTAAAAGAATATATTGATTCAAAAAAGATGAGACAAACTTAGTACCGCACAACAAGCAATTGTCTTATAGCAAACTAGTGTCGTATAAAGAAAAATCACTTTAACAAAAATAAATTTTTGTTCATAACTTTTAAAGTAATGAGTTTAGAGATTTCTTAAGATTTATCTTCCTTTAGGAAAAACGTCATGGCGATACCAAAACATTCTGGAAGTGAAAAGTCATTCTGTCAGTGACATTATGTGTATTTCGAATTATATTTTCCAACACAAAGCTACTACTTCAATGTTTTTGGGAGTTATATATTGGCACGACGTCCACTAACAGAACTTTCCCTACTTCAATGTTTATATATACATTTCACACAATGCAAGCCAGCCCTGGTTAAATTTTACCATAATATGGATTATTTATACTTAAAGTTATGCCTAAAATCTAGGTTTTGTCTGGAGGTACGCAATGCTGCTGCAAGTGTGGCGGCTAGGCCAGTGTCCCCGCACCAGGAGCCGTCATTTAGGGTAGTCTTCACCGGCGCTGTTAATTATATTCCTGCATTTTACTTTTATTTATTTTTTAATCACTGCGTCGTGCTAACTTCTAAAGGTGTTTATGTCATTATTCATTAACATGAGAAAATTACGGTCGAAACTTCCTATACTAGAAGCAAATTTGAAATTATTTGTCTTTCAGAATTTCTTTATGTATATATATATATAAACGATTTATGTGTTGCAAAATGGGATTAAGAGCTTACGTAAGTCACTAAAAGAAGGTTCCAAACTAATGTTAATCCTATCGGAGCGTTCATTACAGATTTCTCAATCGCATTTCAATATTTTTTATTTTATTTTATTATTTATTTATTTATTTATTTATTTATTTATTTATTTATTTATTTTTAAGGAAACCCGAGGTTGATATCATATCCCATTGTTGTGCATTTGTACTTTTCTAATTTGAGACACAGTTTTTTTTATATGCGGATACATTCACATTTGGAAGTGGTTAGAACCGGTTGTGAAAATTAAACTGTCCTCATAAAAAAAAAAAAAAAATCGAAAAAGTACAGAAGCACAAAAATAGATATCTACTTCAGATATCCCAAAAGAAAAAGAAAGTTAAATATATGTATAACGATTTCTGTAAAGATTTCTGCTTAAGTTTCTCCCATAGGTTTAACATTTTCGTTCGTGTTTCTCTGTGTGACTTGTATAAGCTCTTAAGACAAATTATTATTAAACTTTTTATTATTTAATTGTTTTTTTCTGGTGTAGAAATGTAAATATCGTTGGTTTATTGATGATACCAACATAATATACGAGGTCATTTCTCAGATATGAAATCATATTAAAAAGATTTTTTTTTATAATTAAAAATGTATTTTAAATGTTTCTTAGATTTTTTTTAATAATAATAATAATAGCTTATGAATTTTTTTTTATTTAATATCTAATATTAGCAATACTACATATGTATTGATTATTTAAAGATAATGTTGAAACTCACTAAACATTCTTAATATTTTCTAAACTGTTATTATTTTTTTAATTGTTGAGTTATGAAAAAAAAAAGCATTTTTTTTTTCAAGTATTTTTTAAGCTTGGCTGTTAACAGAAATGTGCGGTAACTTTTGGCAAAATTTATAACTCATGATATGGAGTATATACAGGTTGTTTTTAAATTGTCGAAATAATTTCTGTTTCTGAAATGGTTCAAATAGTTGTTTTTTTTTCCAATGAACAATGACTGAAGGAAATGTATGTATAGCATATTGTTATATTGATAGAAAAAATAGATTAAAAAAAATTGCGCTGTTCCTTTGAGATTACGAAACACATAAATATTTACATTCAATGTATACATTTACAGACGAAACAATAAAAATAGTCCAGCATTTCTTTCAAACTAGTATTCGATAACGAAAATGAAACTTTTAAATAAGTTAAATAATAAATTAGTAAAATATTATAAACAATATTAAGAAAAAACCCACAAATTTTATTTGGCTGTTAAAAGAAATGTGCAGTAACTTTTGGCAAAATTTATTAATCATGATATGGAGTATATACAGGTTGTTTTCAAATTGTCGAAATAATTTCTGTTTCTGAAATGGTTCAAATAGTTCTTTTTTTTCCCCCCCAATGAACAATGACTAAAGGAAATGTATGTATAGCATATTGTTATATTGATAGAAAAAATAGATTTAAAAAAATGCGCTGTTATTTTGAGATTACGAAACACATAAATATTTACCTTCAATGTATACATTTACAGACGAAACGATATAAATAGTCCACATTTCTTTCAGACTAGTATTCGATAACGAAAATGAAACTTTTAAATAAGTAAAATAATAAATTAGTAAAATATTATAAATAATATAAAAAAAACCCACAAATTTTATAGACTTAAAATACTACTACGCGCATAAGCCAATCAATCTGTTAGAATAAAAAGGCTGCTGTAAGAAGCGAAATCATTGTCGATTGCTTATAGGCTGTTAACTTCTGGTGTGCAAATAATACAAAAGTATCTCTTTTAATAAATTTCAAATTTTATTTAAATATATTTTTTATAGTTTTCATATAAAATGCTTTTAGGAGTTGCTAGTGGGTAATCTAAAGATATATAAAGATAAATTTTAAGAAATATATTAGAATTTTTACTGATATTCTGTAACCGCGATGTCCGGATTAGATCTTCTAGCAATTAAATATATGTAGGATAATTGAGAAATCCGGCTCTTTGCAAACAGCCTAGGCTGTTTGCAAAGAGTCGGCCTAATTGGAGAATCCATCTCCCTTTTTCCAATTAGCCTGATATTGTTCAGGCTTATTGCAAAGAGCCTAGAAAGCGTTAGGCTAATTGAAAAATGACCACTTATTATCCGATCAGGGTGATATTTTTAGCGCACAGGCTATCAAAGCCTGAGATCTTATGTACCCACCGATTCTGTATGTACGTGTGTACGTACGTACGTACGTATGTACGTAACGCAAAAAATCTTGATAGAAATATCCGATTTGCTACAATTTTTTTTTCTAGGTTCATTCTGATGAGGTGCTTCCCTCATTAGTTTTTGGTGTTCATTGTTTCAGGATAAAGGGAGTAAAGGGGGGCTACCCCCCCCCTTAATTTAGATAAATGGATTTTCACGCAGAGTTATTCAATTTACTCCAAATTTCGTATACCAGTTTATTATGTTAAGGAGCTTCCCTGATTAGATTTGGAGGTTTATTAGTTAAGTATAAAGGGAGGAAAGGGGGGCTAACCCCCCTTAATTTAGATAAATGGATTTTCACGCAGAGTTATTCGATTTACTCCAAATTTCGTATACCGGTTTATAATGTTAAGGAGCTGCCTTGATTAGATTTCGAGATCTATTGGTTAAGTATAAAGGAGGGCTAGTGTCCCCTTAATTTAGTTAAATGGGTTTTTCATACAGAATTATTCGATTTGCTTCAAATTTGATATACCAGTTTATTACGATATGGCTTCCTTCATTTGATTTGGAGGTTCATTGGTTAAGTATAAAAGGGGGGAAAGGGGGCAATTGCCCCTCCCCCTAATTTAGATAAATGTGTTTTCAAGCAGAATTATCTAATTAAGTTTAATTTTTTTTCAACCGGATCCGAACTTTAAGGTTCCATTTGAAGTCAACCCGAAAACCGACCACAACCAGGTTTCGGATTGAGTTCAATTAGAACTTTCAGGTTCGGATAGGGTTGCCGGTGGACGGAGATTATTTTGTTTGGCTTGCATCGGGTTATAGTTCTTTGGAATATTTTTGTCGATTAAGATTTGGTTCGGGACGGGTTTCAGGTTGAGTTCGAATGGAATTTTTAGGTTCTGGTAGCGTTACGTGTCCACGGAAACTAATTTGTCTTGTTCGGATTCGTTTATGGATCTTTGGAATATTTTTGTTGGTTATCAGATTTGGATTATGATTTCGGGTTTTTTCAAATGGAACTCTCGGGTTCTGGTCGGGTTGCATGTAGACTGAAATTATTTTGTCTTGCTCGGATCGGGGTACGGTCTGTTGTAATTTATTTTCCGTGTTTGGGTAGGGTTATGCGTTAATAAACCTAATAAAAAGAAAACTGCCCAGTTAAACTGATGGCATTGAGCTCATAGGCTATTCACACTAATTGTATATTATACTCTTATTTCAAAGAATAATGCTCCTCGAAAAATAAATGAAGGGATTGGTCCCCGTTGCCCCCTTTTCTACTTAACCAAAGAACCTCCAAATCTAATCAGGGAAGCTACTTAACATAATAAACTGGTATACCAAATTTGAAGCAAATCAGATAATTCTGCATATAAAAACTATTTCACTAAATTAAGGGAGTATTAGCTCCCCCATTTCTCACTTTATGCTGAACCAATGAATTTTCAAATCTAATCAGAAAAGCTCCTTATTAAAATGAACCTAGAAAAAAAATTAAACTAAATTAGATAATTCTGCATGAAAACCCATTTATTTTAATTCAGGGGAGGTGCAATTGCCTCCCTCTCCCCCCGTTTATACTGTCTATTTGTCTGTCTCAGTCTGTCTATTTGTTTGTCTCTGACAAAAAAATTGTGAGCGGTCTATTTCAAGAACTAATGCATGGAATCTGTTGAAACTTTAGATTCAGTTAGACCTTCATATAAATTGGTGCTGATTACTTTTTGGTGAAAATCGCTCAACAGGTGGCGCTGCTATGCTGCATTTTTCATGATTTCCGCAAGATTGCTGTCTCAAGAACTAATGCACGTATATTCACCAAACTTCAGATTCAGTTTGACGTTGACATAAGTTGTTGAGGATTAGGTTTTGATGTAAATCTACCGGCAGGTGGCGCTGCTATGCTGCATTTTTCCCGATTTTTGCAATAGCTCTATCTCAAGAACTAATACACGGATTTTCATAAAACCACATTCAGTTAGACGTTGGCATAAATTGCTGCTTATTAGGTTTCGGTGTAAATCGCCCAACAGGGGGCGTTGCTATGCTGATTTTATCAGCAGAGTTGAATTCAGACATTTTTCTCCGGGATGGACAGTTCAGAGGGGGAGGGGATTGGACTTTTGTACATTTTAATGTACAAAAAGCATAAAATCTCAAACTTTCTGGGGTGCATTTGAATGTTGCGGGGGGGGGATGTTATTCTACCGGGCCATCCCCTGAATTCAACACGTTTTTTAGGATTTAAATAATTTTAGGGATAATATCTCAAGAACTAATGAACGAAATTTCATCAATTTTTAATGTACAAAAACGTATTGAATTCAGGGGGTGTCCCGGGGGGGTGTGACATTCTCCTGCCCCCGAAACACTCATATGCCCCCCAGAAAGTTTGAGATTTTATGCTTTGTTGCGGGGGGAGGAATGTTACCCCCCGGGCCACCCCCTGAATTCAACACGTTTTTCAGGATTTAAACAATTTTAGGGATAATATCTCAAGAACTAATGAACGAAATTTCATCAAACTTAATATTCTGTTAGACAATGCCATAAGTTATCCATGATTAGGTTTTTGTGTAAATGATATAACAAATTGTGCTGCCATGCTGCTTTTATCAACAGTGCTGAATTCAGACATTTTTCTCCGGGGGGGGGGGGGATTTCTATGGTTCTGGCGAGGAACATTCTAGAGTTACGAGGGGGGGGGGGGATTGGACTTTCGTCCATTAAGCATAAAATCTCAAATCTCCCTAGGTAACATTTCAATGTTCCGGCGAGGGGGGGGGGGGGGTCCATCCGTACCCGCCCCTGAATTCAACACTGTTTTTCAGGGTTTACACAATGTTAGCGATAACATCTCAAGAAGTAATGAACGGAATTTCATCAAACTTAATATTCTGTTAGTCATTGACGTAAGTTGTTTCTGAGTCTTTCGTGTTAATCATGTAATAGGCTGCGTTGCTATACTGCTTTTTTCATGATATTCATGATAACCATATCTCAAAACTAATGCACGGAATTTAATCAAACTTCATATTCTGTTTTACACTGTCGTATAAATAGATCCTTATTAGGCTTGGTTGTATACTACCCAACAGGTGTCGCTTTTATGCCCTTTGAACTGGGATTTTCCGTTGCGGACATCTAAGAGGGTGTGGCACGAAATTCAATGATTTGTTAGGAAAATGGGATTCTTATATAATTTTTTTAAATACACATATTTCAACGAACCTATACTTTTGGATCCTTATGATGGGTATAGGTTATTTAAATTTGACACTGTGATAGCGAATTTTGAAGTTTTAACATTTATGAGACAGAAGAAAGTTTTGGGATTGGACATCGAACTACTTGACCTTAAATTTTTGAAGGAAAATGAAAATGATATGACCTTTAGAGACATCGATTAAAAAATGTATAGTATCGATTAAATCGAGTTGGCCATAGCATCGATTAAATCGATTAAAAAAATCGAAATCGCCCATCACTAATCTATATCTATCTATATAATATACTAGCAAACCCCGCGGCTTTGCTCGCGTAATATTTGAAATATGCCAAGTTATATTTATATGTCTAATTTTTATTAAAAGGTACTAACTAAATTTTTATTTTATTAAAAGGTAATATTTTACTTTATTAAGTTTTTTCTATTAAAAGTTACACTTATTACTTTTAGGAATAATTCAAAAATTACTATTTAAAACACAGTTTGATTAAACATCATTATTACACTGCATTAGGTAGAAATGAGACTTAAATTAATAAAATGAAATAAAACTAAATAAATGATAATTTAGAAAATATTTTGAAACTTTTATGCTCAATTAATACGCTCATTTCAGTATTCATTTGAAGTTTTGAATTTTTTAGAAACCATCTTCTTACATCTTAAAATTAACCATCATGTCAAATTCCAAGTCCTACCACCTCTCTCGACATAAAGGGCTATGTTGAAACAGGAACTGTCACCATTAATTTGCCAAAATTAATTTTGAAATCTGTTTGTTATTTCCTAATATTCCACAGAAACGTAATTTAAAAAGCTTTTAAAGCCCTTTTTTAGAAAGTTTGTTGTTCCTGTGAACCCCAGGTGTTAGAATCACCGCCATAAAATATAGCCTGTGTAGGATCAGAGACTGTTACCACTGATTCGCAACTATTACTTTTATAATCGGTTTATATTCCCTGAAATTGCATAGAATCGTAATTTACAACTTTTTTAGAATGCTTTTCGCACCTCCCCTCCGCTTCACCCCTTTTAATTCGAATTTATATCCGACGTTCCTTCGAGGGCATTTATATTTTATAAGTAACTACCATGTCATAATTACAGTTTCTAGCCTTTTCAGTATCACAAAAATAGCAATTTAGAAAGTTTTTAGCTCCTGCAGCCCTCTGGTGGTAGTGGAACAGACATAAAATATAGCTTATGTCTATATTCAGACATATATACAACAGACATAAAATATAGCTTATGTTTGAGCAGGTTCTATCACCAAAATTTGTCATCATTATTTTTTTTTATCGGTTTGGTAATTTATAAGTTTGCTTAAAAATTGTAATTTATAACGCTTTTCACTCACTTCATTTTTTTAAATTTGGAATTTTCTTTTGACTGTTCTTAGAAAGCAGTTGCATCTTGTAAGTAAATACCATAACATACTTCAAAATGTTAGACCCCTCAGTTGTGCAAAAAACGCAAATTAGAACATGTTTTGCTTTTGCAACCGTCAGGTGGTAGTGACAGCAACATAAAATATAATCTATGTTATAGCAGGGACTGTCACCATTGATTAACAACCATTACTTTTGAAATAGCTTTGGTATTTCCTTAGATTGAGTAGAAATCGCAATTTAGAACGTTTTTAGGCCGCTTTTCGCGCAATTTCACCCCTTTTTAAATTTCCAATTTTTTCGAAACGGTTCTTAAAAATCATTTATACATAATAAATATGCACCTTGCCTAATTTTAAGTTGCTAGCCCCTACCGATCACAAAAATCAAAATTTAGAACGCTTTTTAGCTCCTGCAACGTCTTGGTGATAGTGGTACCGACACAAAATAGAGTCTATATTAGAGCAGAGGCTGTCAGCATTCCTGAGATATTGCCGACAAATCGGCATTTAAAAAGTTTTTAGAACGCTTTTCGCGCATTTTGCTCCTGCATCTCCTCTGGGGTAGTGGAAACAGATATAAAATATAGCCTATCTTGGAGCAAGATCTGTCACCATCACTTTTACACCATTATATTTGAAATCGGTTCAGTACTTCCTGAGATTGCATAGAAATCGCAATTTAGAATTTTTTACAACGTTTTTTGCGCATTTTGACCCGCTTTTAAATTTCGATTTTTTTAGGAAATGTCCTTAGAGATCATTGATATCTTATAAATAACTACCATTCCAAATTTCACGATTCTAGGCCGCATCTGCGCTAAAGCCGCAATTTAGAACGTTTTTCTCCTGCACTCCCTTTGGGGTAGTGGCACCAACATAAAACATCGCCTATGTTGGAGCAAGCTTTGTCACCATCATTTTGACGCCATTATTTTTTAGATCGGTTTGGTATTTCCTGAGATTGTGTAGAAACTACCATTTAGAACGTTTTTTAGAACGCTTTTTGTGCACTTTCACCCCTTTTAAATTTCGAATTGTTTAAGAACTGTTCTTAGACATAATTTATATCTTATAAGTATCTAATATTCAAAATTTCACATTTCTAGGCCTTTCCGTAACGCTAAAATCGCATTTTTAGAAAGGTTTTTGCTCCTACACCCCCAATTGGCGTAGTGACACCGATATAAAACATAGCCTGTCTTGGAGCAAGCATTGTCACCATCATTTTGACACCAATATTTTTTAAATCGGTTTGGTATTTCCTGAGATTGTGTAGAAACTACCATTTAGAACGTTTTTTAGAACGCTTTTTGTGCATTTTCACCCCTTTATTTCGAATTGTTTAAGAACTGTTCTTAGACATCATTTATATCTTATAAGTAACTAATATTCCAAATTTCATATTTCTAGGCCCTTCAGTAACGCTAAAATCGCATTTTTAGAACGTTTTTTGCTCCTACACCCCCTTTGGGATATTGGCACCGACATAAGATATAGCCTATGTTCTAAGTTGGACTAACACCATTATTTTGATACCATTACTTTTGGAATCGGCTCGGTAGTTTCAGAGCTTACCTCCGACAAATAAACATTTTTTTCCTCTTTATAATATGAGTATAAGTATATATATATATATATATATATATATTTTTTTTTTTTTTTTTTTTTTTTTTTTTTTCTGATGAGGTGGAGGGGCGAGATAAGGTGGGTGCTGTTTATGTTTTTCCTTACTTTTTTTAACCTATCATGTATTTATCTTAATACAATGGGTCTTGCCTTATAAATTTTTGTGTGTACGGAGAGAAGTTTTAAACCCATTAAATGCCCTTCTAAGCTTCTCTTTAAAAAAAAAAAAAGCATTAAAAAATATTCTCACTAAAATTCGAAAACTTATTAATCCTGTTCAAAATCTAAATATTTTTCTTCTTAATTTTTCATGTTATTGTCTTAATTCTGCTTCATCCAGACCCCATATTGGTGTAAAATTCCAGTTAAGGAAAGTTTCTACAATGTAAAATTACCCTTTGTTCATCGTTACTCTCCCCCCCTCTCGCTTATTTCTTTTCTTTTTCTATCGCTGTAGATACTGATATTTTATCTCGCTCCCCTCAAAGTCTACTCTTAACCCCTTGGGGACGAGCGACCGGTATTCGTGCCGCGTAAGGTGCTCAGAATCAGTGATTATTCTCACCAGAAAATTTTTATTGTAAATTGTGCCTTATTTAATCCGAGCATTTTCCCGATTCAATGAGGCAAAAATTTGTGTTTTTAAAAACTGGTGATAAAAGATTAAAAATTTAGTAAAAGACGCTCGTCCCTATAGGGTTAATAAAAATATTGGAGTTATTAAATGGAGTTTTTATTTTGCTTACTATAACATATCTATATTTATATCTAAAACTTTCGCGCTTTTCATGGCTGGAATGACTAAAAACCTGGATTCCGCTTACTTATATTTAAAAAGGTTGTACACAAATTCTGTGTTAAATACTGCAAAGACTACTAAGGGGAAAAAATGAAGGCAAATTGCTTGCTCTCTCTTTTCTACGCCTATGCAATGATTCCCAAGCGATCTGTGAGAAAATTTTGTTCTTTTTCTTGGAAGAAAGTCAAAATTCGACTAACTTACATTATTTTTTTTGTTTGTTTGTTTGAAACATTTTTTCGTGGAAATTTATCGAAACATAGTGGTTAAATTAAATCAAACAAGTTCAAATAATCTCATATTTAGAACGCCAGAGTATTTAATTTGAATTTCTTTGAATTTTTAGGGTTCCGTGCTTAAAAAGTAAAAACGGAACCATTATAAGATCACTCCTGTGTCTGTCTGTCCGTCTGTCACAGCCAATTTACTCGTAAACTATGGAACGTTGAAAGTTCAAATTGGGGGAAGTAATAAAGACTATTGACCCACATATTTACAGATTATAAAACATTTACAAATATTTTTAGAAAAATGTAGATGAGCTAATGAAGTTGCTTGGGAAAAAACATCTTTTCTTTACATGTCGTGTGGGATATCGCGTGAAAGCTTCCGTAACGCTGAACTCAAAAATATATTTCTTTTAATTTTAGGTATTATATTTGCAGAGATATCGTCGAGAATGTAGTTCAAAAATATACCTACCCCCCCCCCCCATCTATTTCCGAATCTACTGAAATTAAAATTATGAAAAAAATAGAGGTAGTAAACGTTAACTTAAACCTTGCAGGAAAATTATAGTGATTACCCTAGGTCACATAGTTTTTGAGAAAAGCGCATTTTTTCGTTAGACACAAATTTCGATTTGCGGGCATTCAGCAAAAGTGTTGATAAGCGCTTCCGGTACCTATCGTACAAGAAGTATAATAACATTGTTGATAATGATTTTTGAAAAGAAAAATCGTCGGTAATTAGCCGAGATGTTAACCCTTAATGTCACGGGCGGTTTGGACACATATAATGACAGGGGCGGCGTACTCTATGTACCATCGATTTTAAATCCTAAATAACAACTTTTAATGATAAATTTGTGTAATGCAATGCCTAGTAGCAGTATAAAAGCAATAAACTTCAAATTGTTAAAAGCAGATTTATTTAATTAGAATTAATCACATAGATACTATGCGATTCTATGGACTAGTTCGCATTGAGTAGGCCTCTCAATGCGCCTCCCGGGTCTTTAAAAGTTAATTAAAACATATCTGAAAAACCGCTGCACGGACCAAGGTGGCGTTGCTACTTTGCGACTTCCTTTCGAAGCGCGCTTAACAAAATTCCAAGTTTAAACTTTGGACAAGGGTTTTGTTTTAGTTAAACTGTAAAAAGAAATGATTATTACGACGCTAAATTTAGTTTAACCGAAAAATCCATTTAATCATTACTTCATATAATGAAATGAAGTTTAAATATGCACTAAATTTACTGTCAGTACCAAATTAAGTTCATCATAAACAGATAAGATAAGATTTAAATAAGAGTTATACACAATAGCAATGTTTAACATTATTTAGGCTTTATATCTCTATAAACTTTTATGGTATACACATTCATACTTTTTCTAGTATATATACAGCTATACCAAACCCTACGTTGTGCAGTTTTTTACAAAGTCTTATTTTTCCTTCAGTAACGATTTTTTTTAATAATACAGTTAATAATTCATATATTTGTTGTACGGAACCCGCCGAGAGCGAGCAATACTCGTACTTGACCGTTTATTTCTCTTTAGTTTTTGTTAGAAACAAACCATTCACTGTTAAATATTTTGCAGCATTCTGGCAGGTCATTCGACCGTTTTTTGAAAAAACGGTTTCATAACCATAATTTAACTATATTCTGACCATAAAATGGCCAATAATATGGTCAGAATAGTGTTAAAATCACGGTTGTGTAACCGTTTTAGAAAAAAAAAACGATCAAATGACCTGCCAGAATGCTGGAAATTTTTAACGGTGTCCTTAAAAAAAATAAAAATTATTTTTCAAATTTGTACAGATACAACAATATTTATTATTAAATTACAAGTGCACCACATGAACCTTTCGCACTGCAATATTTAGGATTATTTGTGTAAAATTTTTTCATTGATTTTTAATCAAACAAGCGGATATGAACCGATATGTGAATGTACGATATAAAAATCCTCTTTAAACACTTCGAACGGTACCTTATTCATCGTCGCACGTTTCGTATGTGCATAAAAATGGAATGTTCGCATTCGAAATACTATATAGTGACTGTGTATTATTAAATTCTAAGCTTTATGTAAGCTAATATAATCTTACATATCCTGTTCGAATATTTCGCAACTTAAACAAACTTTAAAGGAAAAATAATAATGAAAAATTTCAATTGCAAAGTACCTTTAATAATTTAAAATTTTCACAATTATTCTACCTGGATTTTTATCTTAGACATAAAGTTTTCTGTAATTTTCTGTCCTTAGTTTTTATTTTTTTTTTTTTTCGATAAAGGGGGCAGACATAGGTTCTGATTAAATGGTTTTTAGATAGCCGAGAATTTTTCATTATTTTTAGTTTCATTATCTTCTTAATAAATAAGAATATTTTATTTCTAAAATCATTGTTTATTCAACATTTGCTTTATTAATATAATTAAGATATACTAACTACAATAAAGAAATTAACTACGACATTAAGATTTCATACAATTATTATGTAATCCCTATTTAGTTATTTAATTTTTTGCACACTTACAATAATTCAAATTAATCTTTAAATATAGTAAGTAAAATTTTACTTTAAAAAATAAATTTAACAAAGATATGAAAAGCATATCCGGTAGTTTTCACGACATATTTCAAATATGTAGATTTTCTTCTATTGAAAATGTACTTAAATGGGGAAAAAGAATCGATATTGAAATACTGTATACCGAAGAAACTAATGCACACAGAAATTACCTTGATTGAAATTCAGCCGCTTTAATGAGTAACCAGTAAGAAACACTCTGAACTGTCCTACACTTCATTTTGAGTAACTAAAGTTGTTAAAGTACCAACGTACTGAATAACCAATTTAAATTTGACGAACTTTTACAAGTTACTAAATTGTATTAAGAAATCTTCACGGTGCAGCGCTATTGAAATTATGACTAGGACAGTTATAACATTTCATAATAACATAACATTAATTTAAATAATTTATTTTTGTCTTGTTAAACAATTTACTATATCTAAAAATATTTAAACTTATAATGACAATGAAAATCGTTTAAATAGAATAATAAAAACTGAAATTTACCCGGAATCACGTTTGCATGATTGGAGTCACACACAAAAAAATATATATGGTTAAAAAAGGATTATTTGTGATAATTTCTTTCATTAATTTTTAATCAAAGAGGTTGATATGAAACTACATGTGAAAGTGCGATATGAAAAGTTGTAAACCCTTCAAATGATAATTCATTCATCAATACTGTGTATTTTGTGTGCGCATAAAAGTAGAATGTCTGCATTGGAAATACTATGTAGTGACTGCGTATCATTAAACTCTAATCTTTGCGTTACCTAATATAAGTTTACAAATTCTGTTCGATTATTTCACAGCTGAATTTAAAAAAAAAAAAAAATAAAAATGACAAATTAAGGTTGCAAAATACCTTTAATAAATTAAAGTTCTCACATTTATCCTACCTGGATTTTTTTCGGTAGAAATAAAGTTTTGTGTAATTTCCTGTGGTAACAAGTTTTATTTATTTATTTATTTTCTTTCAAGGAAAGAGGCTAACGATTAAGTGATTTTTAGATAGTCGGAGAAATTTTCATATATTTAGTTTCTTCTTAGTAATATATTAAAATTTTATTTCCAATACCTTCCTTTATTAAGCCTTTGTTTTATCAACTTAATTATGATTTACCCACTACAATAAAATAACTAAACTAACTACAGCATTAAGATTTCATACTGCTATTATATAACCTATATATATATATATATATATATATATATATATATATATATATATATTGGCATATATATAAAGATTTAAGTTAATTTTTAAATACGTGTATAGCATGTAAAGTTTTACTAAAAAAAAGTTTAACAAAAGGTATGAAATGCATATCCGACAGTTTTCACAACGACTTACAAATGTATAGATTTTCGTCTATTGAAAAATTACTTAAATGGTGAAAAAGAATCAATGTTACAATGCTCCAAACCGAAGAAACCAATACACACAAAATTTGCCTTGATTGGAACTTAGCCGCTTTAATGAGTAACCACTAAGAAACACTCTGAACTGTCCTACCCTTCATTTTGAGTAACTAAAGTTGTTAAAGTACCAACGTACTTAATAACCAATTTAGATTTGAAGAACTTTTTCAAGTTACTAAATGGTATTAGGAAATCTTCACGGTGCAGCTCTGTTCAAATTATGACTAGGACAGTGATAACATTTCGTAATAACATAACATTAAGTTAAATAATTTATTTTTGTCTTGTTAAACAATTTACTATATCTAAAGATATTTAAACTTATAATGACAATGAAAGTTGTTTAAATAGAACAATAAAAAATGAAATTTACCTGGAATCATGTTTGCGTGATTGGAATCACATACACAAAATACATATGGTTAAAAAAGGATTATTTGTGATAATTTCTTTCATTAATTTTTAATCAAAGAGGTTTATATGAAATTATATGTGAAAGTGCGGTATGAAAAGTGTAATTAAACCCTTCGAATGATACCTCATTCGTCAATAGTGTGTGTTTTGTGTGTGCATAAAAATAGAATGTCTGGATTGGAAATACTATGTAGTGACTGTGTATCATTAAACTATAATCTTTGCGTTAACTAATATAAGTTTACAAATTCTGTTCGAATATTTCACAGTTGAAATAAAAAAAAATAAATAAAAATAACAAATTAAGGTTGCAAAATACCTTTAATAAATTAAAATTTTCACATTTATCCTGCCTGGATTTTTTCGGTAGAAATAAAGTTTTGTGTAATTTCCTGTGGTAACAAGTTTTTTTTTATTTATTTATTTTCTTTCAAGGAAGGGGGCTAACGAAGGTGCTTATTAAGTGATTTTAGATAGCCGGAGAAATTTTCATATATTTAGTTTCTTCTTAGTATACATATTAAAATTTTATTTCTAAAATCTTCCTTTATTAAGCCTTTGTTTTATCAACTTAATTAAGATTTACGAACTACAATAAAGTAACTAAACAAACTACAGCTTAATATTTCATACTGTTACTACACAACCTAAATATATATAATTTTTTTTCATACATAAAAAAATTTAAGTTAATTTTTAAATACGTGTATAGCATGTAAAGTTTTACTTTAAAAAAAGTTTAACAAAAGGTATGAAATGCATATCCGGCAGTTTTCACAACGACTTAGAAATATATAGATGAAAAATTACTTAAATGGTGAAAAAGAATCAATGTTACAATACTGCAAACCGAAGAAACCAATACACACAGAATTTGCCTTGATTGGAACTTAGCCGCTTTAATGAGTAACTACTAAGAAACACTCTGAACTGTCCTACACTTCATTTTGAGTAACTAAAGTTGTTAAAGTACCAACGTACTGAATAACCAATTTAAATTTGACGAACATTTACAAGTTAATAAATTGTATTAAGAAATCTTCACGGTGCAGCGCTATTGAAATTATGACTAGGACAGTTATAACATTTCATAATAACATAACATTAATTTAAATAATTTATTTTTGTCGAGTTAAACAATTTACTATATCTACAAATATTTAAACTTATCATGACATTGAAAATCGTTTAAATAGAATAATAAAAAATGAAATTTACCCGGAATCACGTTTGCGTGATTGGAGTCACACACAAAAAAATATATATTGTTAATAAAGGATTATTTGTGATAATTTCTTTCATTAATTTTTAATCAAAGAGGTTGATATGAAACTATATGTTAACGTGCGATATGAAAAGTGTATTTAAACCCTTTAAATGATAACTCATTCATCAATACTGTGTGTTTTGTGTGCGCATAAAAATAGAATGTCTGCATTGGAAATACTATGTAGTGACTACGTATCATTAAATTCTAATCTTTGCGTTACCTAATATAAGTTTACAAATTATGTTTGACTATTTCACAGCTGAATTTTTTTTTAAATAAAAATAAAAATGACAAATTAAGGTTGCAAAATACCTTTAATAAATTAAAGTTTTCACATTTATCCTACCTGGATTTTTTCGGTAGAAATAAAGTTTTGTGTAATTTCCTGTGGTAACAAGTTTTATTTATTTATTTATTTTCTTTCAAGAAAGGAGGCTAACGATTAAGTGATTTTTAGATAGCCGGAGAAATTTTCATATATTTAGTTTCTTCTTAGTAATATATTAAAACTTTATTTCTAATATCTTACTTCATTAAACCTTTGTTTTTTCAACTTAATTAAGATTTACCAACTACAATAAAGTATCTAAACTAACTACAGCATTAAGATTTCATACTGCTGTCACATAAGCTAAATATATATATATATATATATATATATTTTTTTTTTGCATATATAAAAAGATTTAAGTTAATTTTTAAATACGTGTATAGCATGTAAAGTTTTACTTAAAAAAAGTTAAACAAAAGGTATGAAATGCGTATCCGGCAGTTTTCACAATGACTTACAAATGTATAGATTTTTGTCTATTGAAAAATTACTTAAATGGTGACAAAGAATGAATGTTACAATGCTGCAAACCGAAGAAACCAATACACACAGAATTTGCTTTGATTGGAACTTAGCCGCTTTAATGAGTAACCACTAAGAAATACTCTGAACTGTCCTACCCTTCATTTTGAGTAACTAAAGTTGTTAAAGTACCAACGTACTTAATAACCAATTTAGATTTGGAGAACTTTTTCAAGTTACTAAATGGTATTAGGAAATCTTCACGGTGCAGCTCTGTTGAAATTGTGACTAGGACAGTAATAACATTTAGTAATAACATAACATTAAGTTAAATAATTTATTTTTGTCTTGTTAAAGAATTTAATGTACCTAAAAATATTTAAACTTATAATGACAGTGAAAATTGTTTAAATAGAACAATAAAAAATGAAATTTACCGGGAGTCATGTTTGCGTGATTGAATCACACACACAAAATATATATGGTTAAAAAAGGATTATTTGTGATAATTTCTTTCATTAATTTTTAATCAAAGAGGTTTATATGAAATTATATGTGAACGTGCGGTATGAAAAGTGTAGTTAAACCCTTCGAATGATACCTCATTCACCAATAGTGTGTGTTTTGTGTGTGCATAAAAATAGAATGTCTGCATTGGAAATACTATGTAGTGACTGTGTATCATTAAACTCTAATCTTTGCGTTAACTAATATAAGTTTACAAATTCTGTTCGAATATTTCAGAGTTGAATATTTTCTAAATTAAAATAAAAATGACAAATTAAGGTTGCAAAATACCTTTAATAAATTAAAATTTTCACATTTATCCTGCCTGGATTTTTTCGGTAGAAATAAAGTTTTGTGTAATTTCCTGTGGTAACAAGTTCTTTTTATTTATTTATTATCTTTCAAAGAAGGGGGCTAACGAAGGTGCTTATTAAGTGATTTTTAGATAGCTGGAGAAATTTTCATATATTTAGTTTCTTCTTAGTATACATATTAAAATTTTATTTCTAAAATCTTCCTTTATTAAGCCTTTGTTTTATCAACTTAATTAAGATTTACCAACTACAATAAAGTAACTAAACTAACTACAGCATTAAGATTTCATACTGCTATTACATAACCTATATATATATATATATATATATTTTTTTTTTTTTTTTTTTTTTTTTTTTTTTTTTTTTTTTTTGCACATATAAAAAAAATTAAGTTAATTTTTAAATACGTGTATAGCATGTAAAGTTTTACTTAAAAAAAAGTTTAACAAAAGGTATGAAATGCATATCCGGCAGTTTTCACAACGACTTACAAATGTAAAGATTTTCGTCTATTGAAAAATTACTTAAATGGTGAAAAAGAATCAATGTTACAACGCTGCAAACCGAAGAAACCAATACACTCAGAATTTGCCTTGATTGGAACTTAGCCGCTTTAATGAGTAACCACTAAGAAACACTCTGAACTGTCTACCCTCCATTTTAAGTAACTAAAGTTGTTAAAGTACCAACGTACTTAATAACCAATCTAAATTTGAAAAATTTTACATGTTACTACATTGTGTTAGGAAATTTTCACGGTGCAGCGCTGTGCAAATATGACAAGGACAGTCGTAGCATTTAATAATAGCATAATATTAATTTAAATTAATTTAAGTTGCGACCAGTTAAATCATTACTACATATCAAAATATTTAAACTTATAATGACAAAGAAAAAAATTAAAAGAACAAAAAAAAACTTTATTTACCCAGAATCACGTTTATGTGATTAGAGTAATACAAAAACATATGATTCAAAAAGATTATTTGTGTTACGTTTTTTCATTAACTTTTAATCAAGCAGGCTGATACGAAACGATTTGTGAATGTGCGATATGAAAAATCTGTTTAAACCCTTCGAATGATACTTCTACTTCAATCATCGTTCTGTGTTTTGTATGCGCATAAAAAAGGGAATGTTCGCTTTCGAAATGCTATATGACTGTGTATTATTAAATTCTAAGCTTTGTGTTAACTAAATAGAAGGTTACAGATTCTGTTCGAATATTTCGTAGCTGAAACAATTTTAAAAGAAAAATAATAATGATAAATTAAGGTTGCAAAATGCCTTTAATAATTCATATTTTTCATATTTATTTTTACGGTAAACAAAGTTTTCTGTAATTTCCTGTGGTAACAAGTTTTTTAGGTAGATTTCGCATGAAATACTACCTATTGGGATCGTTCCTATGTTGGAATTTCTGAAAATTTTTTGCAGATCTACACCGATCATGATCCCTAGAACCCAAAACTTCCCCCAGTAAAAAACTTTATCTATCTATCTATCTATCTATATCACTTTCTTCTGGACACGATAACTTCCACAATTCTGCGCAAATTTCTTCCAAATTGATACATAAAATAAAGGGGCATAAAATCTCGGTCAAGTTCCTTAATGGGCAAAATCGGGCCAAGGGGCTGGAAATAGGGAGGGGTTTTGTGAAAATAGAAAAAAACCCATAACTTCTTAATATTTGTACATATCAAATCAATTTAAAGTTTTTATTACTCCTAAAAATAGGGCCAAAAATTTATGCATCACAGATTTTTGATAAAATTATAAATGGGCTCAAGGGGCACAAAAAATCGAGTTTTTGGGAGAAAAAAAATCATAACTTCGACAATTCTCATGATATCAAATCCAATTAATTTTATTGTATATCTCCTTAATATTATCTACAACTTTTATATTCACAAGTTTTTGATAGGACCAATTCTTACTGCAAAAAAAAATTAAAAACAAAAACAAAAAGGGCGGGGGGGGGGTGAAGAAGAAAAAAATCCACAACTCCATCAATTCAAAAGATATAAAATCCCCATGAATTTATCTTATATCTTCTTAATATTGTCTACAACATCTATATAGACAAGTTTAGGATATTACCAATTCTTTCAGCAAAAACAAATTAAAAATACATAGTGATCGAAGAAAAAAAATATCTTAGTAAGGGTGTATTCAAATCCAAACTGCTTATTTTCTGACTCATTTTACAATTCATTTTAGCTCTCAAAGGCTTCCAATTGATACGTTTTCTTACTCAGAAACTATATAATGTACCGTAATGGTCGAGTTTTTGATAGAGGTAGAATATATTTTTAAAAATGCTGTGAAAGTGGGCATTTTGAACAGAATTTCCCGAAGCGGATTGTATTGGAAAATTCATTGAATTAAGGGAGCTCTCAAATCCAAACTGCTTATTTTCTGACTCATTTTTAAATTCATTTTTGCTCTCAAACGTTTTCTCTCAAACGTCAATTTAATTGGTAGATTCGCTTATTCAGAAACTATATAATGTACCGTAATGATCGATTTTTTGATAGAGGCAGAATATATTTCAAAAAATGATGTCAAAGTGGGCATTTTCAACGGAATTTCCCGAAGCGATTGTGTTAGAAACGAAAAATACTGTCCTACTGAGAAAATAATTGTTTATGTATCAAGTTTTAATTAATTGAACGAAAAATAAAAATACAAGTCGCTTATAAATCTTTTCAAAAATTACGTCAGCAAATTTCATATTTTTTCTAATAAAAACTAATCTGGAGTTATGACAGAAAATTTCGAGCTATTGAGCATGGAAAAGTAGTTTTTTTTTTTTTATATCGCCCTAACATGATTATGATAAAACCAGCTATTATATAAAAATGAAATAAAAACTCGTCAAAAGCGATGTGATAAAATTGTTAAAATCAGTTTATCTCTAATCATGATTTAGCTTTTCTTTGTGAAATTAGTATATTTAACTTCGAAATCTATCTCTGCCTGTAGGCCGGGCCGGCAGGAATTTTTTTTTCCAGGGAATGGGGCTGACGAAGGTTCTGATAAAGTGATTTTTAGATAGCAGAGAAACTTTCATATTTTTAGTTTCATTATGTTCTTAATACATATTAATTTTTTTTAATCATTCTTTATTCCGTCTTTGATTAATTAATTTAATTAAGATTTACTAACTACAATAAAGTAACTAACAAACAGCATTAAGATTTCATGTTTTTCTTATACAATCTATATTTATTTAATTTTTTGCATACATACAAAATATGTAAGTTAATTTTTAAACATAGTACGCAAAATTTTACTTAAACAAATAAGCTTAACAAAGGCATGAAAAGAATATCCGGCAGTTTTCACAACGAGTTACAAATATATAAATTTTCTTCTATTGAAAATGTACTTAAATGGTGAAAAATGATCAATATTACGATACTATATACCGAAGAAACCAATACACACAGAAATTGCCTTAATTGGAATTTAGCCGTTTAATGTGTAACCGCTAGGAAACTATCTGAACTGTCCTACCCTTCATTTTGAGTAACTAATGTTGTTAAAGTACCAACGTACTGAATAACCAATTTAAATATGAACATTTCCAAGTAACTAAATTGTTAGGAAATCTTCACGGTGCAGCGCTGTTCAAATTATGACTAGGACAGTCATAACATTTAATAATAACATAACATTAATTTTAAATTAATTTATTTTTATCTAGTTAAACAATTTATTATATATAAAAATATTTAAATTTGTAATGACACTGAAAAACGCTTAAAAAGAGCAATAAAAAAATATAATTTACCCGGAATCACGTTTGCGTGATTGGAGTAACACACACACACAGAAAAAAATTATATGGTTCAAAAAGAACTATTTGTGATACTTTCTTTCATTAAGTTTTAATCAAAAAGGTATATTTAACGATATGTGAAATGTGTATAAACTTTTCGGGTGATACCTTATCCATCGTTGTTCGGTTTCTATGCGCATAAAGAAATAATGTTAGCATTCGCAATACTATATAGTGACTGTGTATTATGAAATTCATATCTCTGTTTTAACTAATGTATGTTTACAGATTTTATTCGAATATTTCGCACTTGAAACAAACTTTAAAAGAAAAATAATAATGATAAATTAAGATTGCAAACTACCTTTAATAATTAAAAATTTTCACACTTATCCTACCTGGATTTTTGTGGTAGAAATGAAGTTTTTTGTAATTTCATGTGGTAACCAGTTTTTTTTTTTTTTTTTTTTTTTTTTTTTTCAGGGAAGAGGGCTAACAAAGGTTCTGATTAAGGGATTTTTAGATAGCCAAGAAATTTTCATATTTTTAGAGATTTACTAACTACAGTAAAGTAACTATAAAGTAACTAACTACAGCATTAAGATTTCATATTGTTATTATACAATCTTTATTTATTTTTCCTCACAGATATAAAAAAAAATTAAGTTAATTTTTAAATACGTGTATAGTATGCGAAGTTTTACTTACAAGAAAAATAAGTTTAACAAAGGTATGAAATGCATATTCGGCAGTTTTCACAACGAATTACAAATATATAGTTTTTCTTCTATTGAAAATGTACTTAAATGGAGAAAAAGAATCAATATTACAGTAACTGTATACCGCAAAATCCTATACACACAGAAATTGCCTTGATTGGAATTTAGCCGCTTTAATGAGTAACCACTAAGAAACACTCTGAACTGTCCTACTCTTCATTTTGAGTAGCTAAAGTTGTTATAGTACCAACGTACTGAATAACCAGTTTAAATTTGATGAACCTTTACAGATTTCTAAACTGAATTAGGAAAACTTCACGGTGCAGCACTGCGCTAATTATGACTGGCCTAGTCGTAACATTTAATAACATACTATTAATTTAAATTAATTTAACTGTAATTATTTAAATAATTAACTATATATCAAAATATTTAAACCTGTAATGATAATGAAAAATGTTAAAAACAACAATAAAATATTAAAAATATCTGGAATCATGCTTGTGTGATTAGAGTAATACAAAAAAAGTTATATGATTCGAAAAGGATTATTTGTGTTACGTTTTTTCATTAATTTTTAATTAAACGGGCTGATACGAAGAGATTTGTGAATTACGATATGAAAAATCTGTTTAAACCCTTCGAACGATACCTCATTCATCTTTGTGTGTTTTGTATGTGCATAGAAATGGAATGTTCTCTTTCGAAATTAATTAAAAATATTATATCATTTAAAAACAATGTGCGACTCCTGTTTAATTGTCTACATAAGTTTAAATAATCCCTTTTTTTACATTTCCGTGGCCATATATCTAAAAACGCCAAAAAATAAATATTATATATATTTATATTAATTCATCATGAAATTCCAGTTACCTATGAAACGTAAATCACAGCGGTATTTTTTAACAGTCAGAGCCTGGTCTGATTTTTAAGATAGGCGGTGAATACTTAAAAAAAAAAGGTGATTTTTAAAAGAACGAATTGCACTCTGATTGATTTAATAATCATCTACATAAAATGTATGACATATATGAAAGAATGATTATTTTTAAAACTGAGGACATTGTTTTCTGCTAAATTAAAATACCAAAATTTCGTCCTATAGAGAAAATTGAGGAAAGTTACAGAAAACTGAGATTGGTAAGCAGCCAAAGACATTTAAAAAAAAAAATCCCATAAATTATGTAATCGGTATAACGGAATCAGGCAAGCAAAAAAGCATATCGAATATAAATAATTTTATTAAATTAATGTGTCTCTATAAAAAATATTTATGTATTTATAAGTCTATATATATAGTTTTTTATTATTATATTATATTGGCTAAATTGCTGTTCATAACGTGGTTTTTCTAAATTCTGTTGCTTATGCATGGCTTTAGAAGGGAGTTCTTAAGCATTATCATTATACGCCTGACTAGTGACCGGGCATGCAGAGAGGCTATCCGGGCCTCCCCATTTGAGGGGTGCACCATGGCAGAAATTAGGATTTTCATTAAGAGGATGCTAAATGGTTAAAATTTGCCAACAGTTATCAATATTCTTTTTCACAAAAAACACTTTAAAAGATTTAGGAAGGGAGTTTACTCTCCTTTCCCCCCTTGGTTCCTGTAACCCCTACCTCTTCCCCACACAAAAAAAGAATGAGCTACGTCATCAGAAAACTAATGATTAAAATTGTGTTATAAGAATATAGTAGACAATAATTTTCAAGTGAAATTATTTATTGGGATTTTCCTCTTTAAAGGAGCATGTTAAAACAATTTATGATAACGAATAGAGGAGGGTTGGTTGTCTTTATCCCATTTTATGACTTACACAGATAAGGAAAGGGAAAGTTCACAAATATTTATATCATAAAACAATCCATCATTTTTTCTACAACTATCCACTTATTTTCCTACTAATATTTTTCTTAAACCTGTGGCGTCTTGTGATGATACCCTGTATACAGATGTGAGCACTTCCTGGTATAAAATTTATATATATATATACTAAAAAAGAAAAATGATGTTTAATCTAGTCACTTAAGCATACTACTCACGAACAATTTCTATGGATAGACAGAATATTGGATCTTCAAAATGATATTTGCCCTGGTCACTACATAGTCTAAGCCCGGCTATGGATTTGCTACAATTTACAAATCTTTTTAGCTTAGTCGAAAAATAAGAATATATATATATACATTTTCCTTTTTAAATATATATTATATAAATATTTCAACGAACGCACCCAATATAAAATTATATTTTGTGCGTTCGTTAATTAAGAAAATTGGTTAAATCTTTTCAAAATAACGACCTTTTGAAAATCTGAATAACAAGCATTAAGGTCACTGAGGGTATACGTTTAGTTCATTACAAATATGTGATGGATTTCATAGATTAAATTAATATCATTTGCAGTTGTTTACTTTGGTGTCAGATACACTAAAATAATTTCATTGGTATTCATTGAATGGTTTGGGTTCGAATCTCACTTGTGCATCATAAATGAATGATGCCTTAGCATCATCATACTTTACATTCTTGTGTCGTCACAACAATCCCCCCCCCAAAAAAAAAAAAAAAAAAAATTAACGAAATTTGGGCATTTAGATTCAAAAATAATGACCATTTGAAAATTTAAATAACACTACAGTTAATGGAGCTATATTTGCAAACCATCATTTATATTATTATATATGACCATCGAATTATATTATTTTTAAATTATTTGATTTCAATAAAAGTCTTTTTCTTTGTTAGGCGAGACATTAAAATTTTTTGATGTCCTTGAACATAGGAAATACATTATAGCCCGTGGGCATTTTTTAATCTATGATTTCAATATTTTTTAACAATTTTGTTAAAAAAAAAGTAACCTGTTGTTCTGACTCAGAAGTAGAGATCTGCACGGACCTATCCTGGAACGGCAGATTAAAGACAATTTTTAACGGGCAGGCCCGAATTAAAAATTATGGGCCTGGCCCGTTCATATCGGACCTATAAAATGATTAAATGGCCAACTAACCAGATATAGAAAGTTAAAAGTATCAAACTAAGCCGATAAAATACTAACAATTTTAAATGGACGGGACCGGTGTGAGGATAAGTATAAATGTGCTGCACAATTCGATGCTAGATTGCAATTTCGGTTTCGGTTTCTGCCGAAAATGTAAGCTTTGCCCAAAATTCTTTTTCGGCAAAAATGTTGCCAAAAATGCAGCTGGACCGACACTCTACCAAAACTATCTGTATTCCGAAAATATAATTTTTTTCTTCGGAAGTTTGCGACATTACACATTGAGCTGTATCGGCTCAAATGAGAAATTCTTTATTTATTTATTACTATGAACTTCACTGTTTACGATTTGCAGTCATTTCTGACTCAAAAGGTGAGTGCAAATTATAAAGCAAGCAATGCATATATGACGCTTTTCCTGTGCTCATTAAAAGCTGCAGACTTAATAGTAATAGAAATTTTTTTGTTTGAAATCGTAGAAGTGTTTCGAGTACACTTTGAGAAAGTTCTATTATAACAGATGATCATTTACAAAAATCATTATAAAAGATAAATCAAAGCATGTAACCAAAAACGTTTTTTAATTAGATGAAATTCGTATAATTAAAATATTATTCTATGTCGTAGATGAATTAATTACATCTTATTTTATATTAAAATAAAAAGGTTTGAATGGATGAGCAGAGAGCCAATTTGAACTACACATATAATTAATTACACGTATTATTAATAAATAATTCTGTATATTTATGTGTACAGAAAACATGTTCAGCGTAGAGATCGATATCGGGCAGTTACATCATGTCTGAAACTGGGTTTAATTTTTTCTGTAGGATCGAGTCAGGCCAGGATCAGGCTTACATTTTTTTTCTACATACTACTTCTGCGAGGATGGCCGGTAATAAAATTAAGAGGCTACTTCAGTCATGTGAAAACACCCGTTCTTTAATAATAATCCAATTGGAGAAACATTTTAAGGTATCTCGTTTGCATTTGAATATTTTTAAATGGGTTTTTTTTGCATTGGATAGCTAAATGTTCGATCTCTACAAAGGCTGTTCTGCACTTTTTCGATTTTGTTTGCAGGTATTTTTAAGTGGAACAACTTCACTTTTGGAGCTGGCTTCGAAAGTGAAAGCATCCCCATAAAAAAGCCTGAAAACGAAATAGAAAACGTAAAAAACCGCCTTTGTAGAGATCGACCTCAGCTATCCAATTAAAGAAAATCATATCATGTAAAAGTATTTAAATACTAACGAGATATTTTAAAACATTTCTCCTTTGGAGAACCTTAGCGAGTGGGTCATATCGCATGACTAAAGTAGCCTTATCGGACAAGCAATTTGTTTTCTAAAAAGAATAGTAGTAATAATCAACTTTTGATAACGGAAATTCGGAAATATACCTTAATAAGTTAGAGAAAAATATTTTTTTTCCTCCTTTTTTTTTATCATTTTCTTAGCTTCAAATTATAGCATGCTTTTAACAATTTTTTTCTTTAATTTTGAACATATTAATGTTTTTAATGAATTTTATTCGAATTTAGAGACTAATGAGTCTAAGTGATAATTAATGTAGCTATTCTGTATGCTCTGGCTTCCAAACGTATAATAGTCTAAAATGTATACTATTAAATTTTTCCATAAACATATATTCAGTATACTAGAAAAGAATCTTAATTGTATGTTAAGAAAAATCGGATTTTTTTAATCAAAATTCAGTCTGGTTTGATTTCTTTGACTTTTGCTTTTTTATTGACCGGGCCGGGCCTAATTATTTCTCTTTCTGGTTGGGCGGGGCTCGGGCCAGGATATTCCAGCAGATATTCGGGCCAGATCGTACAGACCTCTACTGGGAAGAAAAGTGATGATTGAAACTAACAATCTGCTCAATTAATAATAGGTCTAAACACATTTTTTTTCTTGCATTCACTGAATTTTTTAATTTATGTCAGAACTTTATTCCGCGAGAAGATTACGCTGTAAAGCTATGTTAACTAAAATCGTGAATTTAATATTTAAATTTTTATTATATTTAAAAAACTACACAGATAGATATTTTTCTACCAAAAAAGTAGTTAAATAGCGAGGAAAAACTTACATAGCAAACCTAAATAACAGGCGGAACAAAACACACGTTGGTTGCCAGCATTGGAATATTGTCGCTTTAGCGAGTAACCGCTAAATAGAGAGGAAAATCTTATATAGCAAACCTGTATTACCGATTAAACCAAACACACAAGGGTTGCCATTATTGGACTATTACCGTTTTACCGAGTAATTGTTAGGAAACTCCCTGGGTTTGAGGCTGCATTTTTACACACCGCCAGATGGCGTTATACAGATTTTAGATTTTGCATAACACACGGTGTGTATGAATGACTGTGGAATAACGCTTTTCTGAGTAACTTCGAAAAAAGTGGTGCAATGCATAGAGAAATGCCTCAGGAACGCCATGGTATGCTTAAACAAATCGAGTAACCGGCAAAAGTTACTCGAATTGAAATTGGTTACTCCTTACGTTGGTGTTTAAACCACTTTAGGTACTCAAAAGGGAGGGTAGGAGAGTGCACACACACACACACACACACACATATATATATATATATATATATATATATATATATATATATGACAAAAATGAAATCGCAAATATATGAACAAATTGGTAAAATAGGAACATAGAAATTGAACATAGGAAACCAGTATGTAAAATAGGAAACTATGAATAACCCAAGGAATCATCAGAGGAGATTGCAGGTTTAAACATAGTGAAGATGCGTTATTTCATCCAATTTTGTCGGCATTAAGGGGACCAGGAAAGCAAAATTCAACCAAAAATTCGATTCTTACTTTTTAATATCACTAAATAGTTTAAACTTTTATCTTTCCAAAGATGTTTCACACATGTTTAGATATATATAAAATAAGTGTTGAAATTATTCATTCTTTCTTAGAGTACTTCACAGCTTAATGACCATTTAAATCTTTAATTGACTATTTCTCAAAACTTGGATTATTCATGTTTATGTTCCCTTTTTTATCAATATCTATTAAACTTAAGAACTCAGATTTTTTTTTAAATACTTATATTATGTTATATTGTATACTTCAACTCAGGAATTTAATGATTTGTTGAGAATTATTTGTTTTAGGAAGTGAAATCTTACCAAAAATGCTAATTTAAAAATGATTTTCAATAAATAATTAATAATTAATTTTGAGTTTCACTTAGAAAGAAAATGGTCTGTTAAAATACGTAAAGCATGTTATTCACACTACTCTAAAAAATCTAGACCTCTATCTTTCACCATTTCTGAGAAAGAGGTACATAAATTTGGTGAATTTAACATGACGTAGATAGGACTTTTCCAGTCCCCTTAAGCCTAAAATGACAAATTTAGCTCCTAATAGCGCATAAAAAAAACAAAGTAAATAATAAAAAACCAAGAATCTAAAGAAGGATACACATCACACAGTATATTAAAAATTCAATAATGATTAGAGCACAATACCTCAATTATATACTAGAGTCTTAAAAGATTAGGCCAGCAGCTAGTCACTGAAAAGCAAAACATTGCTGTCATCTGGTGTGAAAAAGGAAAATTATATAGTAGCTAAATTTTTAACAAAAATATTTAGTGCTGTCATGTATACCCATCAAAAAGTATGAAAATAATTGAAGAAATCAAGCAATGACTTAAATTAACATTTATTTAAAGTAGAATGTAAAAACAGGAACAGATTTAATACAAGAGGTTTAAAAAAATAGTAAGATAGAGAGATAATAGTTTTAGGGAGTGGGGGGGGGGGCAACAAACAAACATATATAGATATATAGTTAACTGAATGTTTAATGCTAGAGAAGATACATTTGGATTTCAAGTGAGTAAGATAGAAATAATTGTAGTTAATCAACAAGATGAAAACAAATTGAAGATTAATGGAAATAATACATGAAAAATGCGCTAGTGCAGCTATGAATAGATGTATTAGGAGAAATAAAATGAACAAAATGAATTTGAGCAGCTAAAACTATATATATGGAAACTATATCTATCTATATATATATATGTATATAACTATATTTATATATATATATATACATATATATATATAGTTATATATATATATATGGAAATACTGGCGTGCTTACTGTGAAGCATTCAATCGAAGAATAATGTATTGCTAGTATTTAAGTGACTCATACAGATTTAGTGCAGCATATCAGTCGTGAATAGAATCCTTATGATTCGATAAATAGCCGATGCATTGTGTTGACGTTGATACAAGTCATGGAGTGAAATTGCACATTGAGTAGAATGAGAAAAGAAAGAGTTTTTCCATTACGAAATAGTGAGTCAGCTTAGGCCTTCATACCATTCTTAATAGCACATCATCAAAACCATTCCCACATTTCCATTGATAAGCTCATGTCTTAAGATGTAAATAAAATCATCATTATGATCGTGAAGTAAATTAGAATAAGAAACTAATGTCAAAGTATTACCAGTCAGTAGGATGTAGAGGGTGAAAATAAAACAAATTCTGCTGGATCGTTCAAAGCGTCCGCTTTTTGTCATAGCTCGCATTAACGCAAATCCTGACGTCGCTATCTCTACGGACAATGAGTGAATTAAAGGCACATGTGAAGCCAGCGTCACGTCCAGTGGTAGTAATTTTGGAAAGAGTCCTGTCAATTTGCAAGCGGATGAATTTTGAAGTAAATATAACTCAGTGCACGAAAGCATTTCGGAATAAAATAAGTGAAAAAGAAATGGATTATTTAAAAACATTCGAAATCACACTAAATAATAGAAATGGTCAGAAATAATGATATGATTTAGGAACAAACTAAAAGCTTTATGTTTAAATAAATTGAGTAAGATAATAATTAATTAAAGGAGAATTTAATAGGATTAAAGATAGATATTATTAAATAATAGGAAATTAGTGAATTTCGCATAATAAAAGGAAATACAGCGGAGGAAGAATTAATAATATAACATATATATATATATATATGTACATACGTGCTCAGATTTAAAAAAAGCACTTTGAAAAAATAAAACAACATTTAGACGACAAACGTAAATAAATTCATGGAACTGGCGGTAAAACAATTCCGTCTGAATGTCTCAAAGTTTTGACGTAATGAAGCGCCATGGGTAGTGGAACAGGGAAACTTTTATCACCGCTTATATCCAGGCAAGGTAAATGCTTTGGAAGTATAAATCAGATTTGTATAGCATGATATATTTGAAGATAGGTAATGACTTCTATTCTGCAATGTGCAGTAACGGGATATAAAGATAAAGATTCGTGCTTCATATTGATTTTTTTTATCGTGTAGTGTTTCAAATGGTTAGACATTAGAGAATTCTTATTATTTAATATCTATTTCACTTACTTTGAAACACCGATTCTCGTGATTTACCTGAATCGAGGATTCTGGAAATATTTAGTAAAATAAACACGTTCAAGATACAAAGATGAATTTCTCTGACATTTTCATTATAAATATAAGTCAAACACCGTGGCGGTACAATCCGTTAAGGATTTTAACGTGTAAAACACAACCCTTCTTTTTTTAATCATGGGCAATGAGGCATATCTCAGAACATGTCCTAATCAAGTGGTCAAGCCAACGCCGAACCCTCGGTGTTTCGCCTGTTAGGGCGTCTATTTTTTGTTCCAATGGTTATTTGAATTGAATTTCAATAATTCCTTTTTCTTTGACGGTTGATATTAAAAACAATTGAAAATTTTATTTTAATTTTAGAAAAATATTCCCCTTTTTACTTCCCGACACATGTAATGCATACATGCCAACTTTCAGATTTTTTTAATAAAAAAAACCTACTTCGAACTAGAAATTTATTTAACCCATTTGTGCCTGGCGTCCTAATTTTGCGACGCTTTTTTAAAAAAAATTTCCATTATAAATGGAATTATGATATCCTTTCAAAACTTTGTAAAATATACCCTTAGTATTTGTTTTCAATATTTATCCATAAATGGCAGCCTTTTTAAGAATAAAAAGGTGAAAAAAATGTTTGTTTTAGCGCGAAGTTGGATTTTTTAAAAATAAAATGGTGCATAAGAAAAGGTAACATATTTCTTTTATTTTTTATCAATCATTTTATAAGTGGTATTATTTATAAGACAAAACATTATTTTAGAGTACGTATTTTTGCATTTTTTCAGATTTCTATTTTTTTTTTCTTTTGCTCTAATTTGAACCTTTATATATCGCCCCAATTTTGGGACGCTAGGCACGAATGGGTAGGGGTTTTCTCCGTTACTGTCTATGGATTAAATGTATATTTTATGCCATTTATTTTGTTACAAAATGGTTACATACCATTCGGATTATTATTTGGCTATAAAATTATTATTCGTATTGGCTATTCTTTGTTATTACTATGGGGGGGAGGGGGGGGGGCTTCTCTCGGTTCAAGAACAAGACCCCCACCCCACTTCACCCTTAGCTATTGGCTTAGTAAAAATTTATATCGTATCGTTATGTTTTGTACTAGTTTAGTATTTGACATCCTGAGGTTAGTAAAATATATGCAGTAGAACCTCCATCATCCGAGATAATTGGGACCAAACCGACAGCGAATAATCGAGAATTTATCAATAATCATCTAGTTTAATATGTAACATCGTCATCGAACTGCTATTAGAACTATTTAAACTGTTTAATAAATATCTAAATTTTAATTATGCATGAAAATAATTTTATCTCTTTAGAACAGGGACGTGTACACAGGAGGCAGGGGGGGGGGAGTACAATTATACCGTGATCGGATCTTGCGGGAGCTCAAGCTAAATCTGTGGAATTCGAAGAAAGGGGAATCGAAAGGCTTTCTCTACTCGTGGTTTGGAAACGAACGCTTGTATACACAAGGAATGTGAAAGTAAAAGAAAAAAAGAAGTTGGAAGAAATGTAGGCTTTCGACATCGGTTTACGAAGAGTTCCGGTTAAACGAGGGTCGGATAACCGAAGCTCTACTGTACCATATATATTCGTGTGTAAAACGAAGAATTTTTGACAATTTTTTGCAAGTAAATTGGTGGGTAGACTTATACGCGAATCAATTACAAAAGCAGAAGCAAAAAAAAAAAAAAAAAAAACCCTTCGAATACTGCAAAAATCTGAATTTTATGTGTATAAATAATAAAATGATATATAAAATATACAAATAATAATAACGTTTTATTAAAAAAAATTCAATGATTTGTTTTTGTTTACTAATTTTTCGCATTAGTAAGTGAAATCTTTGGTTTGATTTTGTTGGGAATTGAAGTAAAATGTTAGGGGGTCGGTGTATGTGTAAGTATATGCGGTATATATACTCTATTAGTAATTATTGATTATTATAAATTTTTACTATATGAATTTTTACTATGCCAGTAGCTAATGGTGAGGAGGAAGGGAGTCTTGTTCTTGAGCCGAGCCCAGCCCCCCTCCCCCCTTATAGTAATAATAAAGAAATTTTTGTAGTCAAATAATAACCCGAAAGATATATAATGTTTTTGAAACAAATTAAATTGCATAAAACATAGATGTAATGCTTAGGTAGTAACAGAGAAAACCCCTACCCTTTCGTGCCTAGTGTCACAAAATTGGGACGTTTAGATTTTTATGCGTGAAATAAATATTTTCTCAAAGAGGATTTTTTTAATTATTTTTTACGTTTATTTTACACCATTTACTATAATTAAGCATAATATTGAGTTGAAAAAAAAATTCAGGCACTAATGGGTTAATGTATTAAATTAAGTATATTTCAAATGATTACCACATAGAAAGAAGAGTCATTTAATTAAATAATTTTTAGTTTCAAAGTATTTTTATTTTAAGCCATACATTGCAAATAATGGTATTGCCAATGAAGTATTGCATTTATGATGAAAAATGGAATCTGAAAATATTGGTTTTCCCTACATTTTATATAGTTACAAGATTTAATCTGATTGAGGTGATTTTTTCACTGGTTATTTAAATGTATGTATGTGCGTACGTTGGTGTTCTCTCATGTATTTACGCCAAAAGAAACCGTTTTGCTTTTGTTTTTAAGTAAGTTTCAATAGTGTCATATTCAAGTATATAGTTTTGATTTATATTTTCCTATTTACCGACATTAAAAGATTTTTCACATATAAAAAGCATGCTTTTAAAAATTTGTGACCTTCTTCCGAACTGGAGAGTAAGTCTTAAAAAGTCTTACGTGTTTCGAGAATTTTTTAAAAATATTTTTCATCCTTCAAAATGGGGTCTCTTCAGTTTACTGCAGTTGTTCCCATCGCATTTCATTTGGTTAAAGATTTTCACGGTCTTTTTTAAATTCGAAAGTTGGCACCATCTGTTGTCAATTGTGGCGTGCAACATACTTATCATTATAAATGGCTGAATTTGTTTCAGTAATCTCTAACCTCACATATTAATGCGTATTTCAATTTATTATAATTTGCTAGTTTCTCGACAACCCTAAAATTTATATGTATTAAGGATTTATTGTTTTATCGGGCTATTGTTGTACTGGCCTTATATAATCTTATGTTTCATTCGTGTTCTATAACTTTTCCATCTATCTTTCGTTTAGTCATACCAATATATGCATGTTCTTTTCCTTCCATATCGTTGAATTTTATTTCATATATTCCTCAGGCTGTTAACTCATGTTGTTTTTTATGTCTGTCCTAATTAATTTAAAAATTGAGGTGTTTTGAAAATTGAAGATTTTTGTGCTTTTAAGATAATGTATGAATGTGTGTTTTATTGAAGAGGCTAATTTCCAAACAGGTTTTTCGGTTAAACTGTTGGATGGCAGATATGTTATATGTCCGTATCATATAAACTGCATAAATTAAGGCGGGGTTATAGGAAAGTTTTACTAAAAAATTGCATGTGACGTCCATTATTTTGGCTGCAGGCGAACTGTTACATAACATGGATAGATTTTTATACCATTAAAAAAAATAAATATACGTTCTCAAAAGTAAAAAAAAAAAAAAAAAAAAAAAATGTAATTTTTAATTTCTATTAATTTTATAATACATCGTTTTAAAGATAATGAGATTTGTAAACTTTGTTAAAAATAATCCTGTTTAAAAATATGAAAATATAATGGCTTAAATTATCTGAAAATATTAACACATTAATATATTTTCTTTTCTTTTCATTAATTTTAGGCTACAGGGAAAAAAATCGTATTCTTGCCGAAATATTGCCCAATCAATTTAATGACATATTTAGAGCTGATGCGGTACAAAACTTTGGTAAATTTTTACCTAACTGTGTAAGAGTACAGTGCATTCATAAAAGTTACTAAAATTCTTTGAATCTATTAACATATCCATGCAGAAGAACAACGAATGCATAGCGTAGCTTTGAGATGTGGCAAGACAAGTCAGTATTTGAGTGAAAAAACACTGTTCTATTAAATCATGTTTGAAATTTAACTCTTAAAAAAGGTTAAATATTGAATTACATATATCATATAATCGTGTAGGTGTTTCCTTTAAATAGCAATTATAAATTATAAATCTACATATTAAAAATAAAAATAATCTTCTAGTTAAAAGACACATTATATGTACGTATTTTGTATAATGTACGTATAATGTACGTAATGTACGTATAATGTACGTATACATTGTACGTATGAGAACTTGTGCATAAATAAGTATTTTTGCTTGTATGTATATACAGATCTCAGATATTTAAGTCCAACATTTTGCTGGTATTTAGGGTTAAATATGTATTTAAGCCGATTTTTTTGCTAATATTTAGAGTTAAATATGCAATTCCGGAAACTGTCACTGATATAATATATTTAATTCTAATTTTTACATTATATAAACTCCAAAGTTATTTCTAATTCTTTAAAAAAAAAATTCAGTATTTATCTAAATTATTGTCAGGTTCTGAGAAACATCTGCTATTGGAACTGGGGTTATATAATATTCTTTTTACTTGTATATTGTATTCATGCGTTGGTCTGTGTACTGAGAATTGAAAAGTAACATTCTTTTCTTATCTAAAACTTAATCCGGGCTGGTGAGGTAGACAGAGTGGGTGAAGGGAAGTAGTTATAATAGAAAGGGGTTTGCCCTGCTATTCAGGTACCTGCCTGAGATAAGGAGACAAGGGTTTCACCAGAGAGGGAAAGAGCTGACATTGGGATCAGAGTGGAAAACCCGGTTTTATGTTGGGGAAAGAGGAGGAGTTCAGAAAAAGCAGGGGGTTGCTAGAAGGAGTCGCTTTGGCTGGGAGATAGTCAGTTGAAGACTGGAGTGCAAGACGCAAGGTTAGTTCCTGGGTAGCGCTCTTAGATAGAGCATAGGGTTGAGTAAAGCTCGCAAAGCTTAGGCTTAGAGCTCATGTGTTGGGAGATTGAGAGTAGTCTCCGGTAAAGCTAATTTAACGAGTGTAGATTGACAGTGATATAACGTAGTTTTAACAGTACACATGCAGTAATTACTGTATTTAATTTAATGTTGAACCGGATCACCTACATCCGAGATTTAAGTGTAAATAGTGTTTTGTGTTGTGTAAATAGTGTGTAAATAAACTGTTAATTTAGTTAATTGAAAACGTTGGTTTTCATTTAAACAATCCTCTCAGTGCTTGACCGATATCACGTAATCATATTGGTGGTGGCAGCATATAAATAGCAAAGTATTTTATTCAAAGTTGTGCGGACTAAGAGAAAACTCCAACAATTATGTTGAAACATATATTTTAAATAAATAGAAGTTCTATGATCTATATTGAACTTCCTATGCTTTGTATTATGAATATTATAAAATTTAACAATCAGAAGACTTTGGAACCTTTTTATTTTTAAATCATTAAGAAAATCACAAAATTACAAAACTTTAAGATCGTAACAAAATTATATAAACTGAATTCAAATTCAAACTTTACTTGCTTTTTTGTAATTTTCAAAGATATGTTTTTATAATTTTTAAATTCTTATTTAAATGAAGAAATTGTGCTAGATATTTTAAGTTTTAATATATCTTGTTCTAAACTGATATATATTTATGTAGCAACATCAAACTCTGTTGCTGATTTTACATTTTCACTTCTGTTATAAATTCGTTTTACCACACATTTACGTTTTGTCTAGATTTTTTTAATTCACAGCGTTTTTACCACATTTTTTTAAATTTATTTATTTATTAAAACTATACATATAGTTTAAATGCCTCATTGGAATAGGTTTTCACTGCTATAAATTTAATCCACGTATCAGATTACAAATGCAAATTTCAGTTTTCGAAATGAAATTCGGCATTCATCTGAATTTTTTAAAGATTTAATTAAAACACATTTTAAAATAATCTGATTGTCAATAACCACGTTATTTGTATTAATCAATATTGATAAGATCTTAATGGTTCATGAAAATTAAAGGCCAGTATATACAGTTAACATTTTGTCATTGATGTTTCATGTTGGGAAAAGCGTATGTTAAGCAGCTCATTTTTGTAATTTTACAGCTATTTAATCTTAAAAAATGAATTATTAAAATTTGCGGAATCATTACTCCTTACTACTGATTGCTGCTTAAGCATGTAAACAAACTTTTTGTTTTATAATTTTTGTAGGAAATTACGTAATTTCTTTAAAATGACAAATACAAATCGTTACATTATCGTTTTTAGGTGCGTTCGTAATTATATAAATACGTAGCACCTATAGTCGTCGTTCAGTCCGTCCGTCTGTCCGTCCGTCCGTCCGTCCGCATATAACAGAGCAAAAACTACCCAACCTAATGGTCTGAAATTTTAAATATATGATTGTAGCAAAATTTTGTCGAGCCATTTCAAATTTTATGAAAATCGGATGTATAGTTTAATTACAGGGACAATCAAAATTTTTTCGTTACATTACGGCCAATGGGAAAAATTATTGCAAGTGCATTTTAATGATGTTACAGCCTTCCGAATGGTCTGAAATTTTAAATATATAATTGTTGCAAAATTTTTGCCGGGCCATTTCAAATGTTATGAAAATCGGATGTAGAGTTTAATTACAGGGACAGTCAAAAGTGTTCCGTTACATTACGGGGAATGGGAAAAAATTTTTGCAAGTGCATTTAAATGATGTTACAGACTATGCATTATGAAATGCAAAAAAAATATGTACATTAAGTACAATATGGGGTAAAAAAAAATAATTATAAAACAAGTTATACTACGAACGCACCTCATTTGCCACGTTTGACAAGCAATTTCCAACTTGTTTATTCTTATGATTTTTTTTGTCTTTATATTAGAGGGAGCTATATAAAAAAGTAAAATAAAAACACTTTATTCCACTGCGATTTTAGTGCCCAGTTATGAAACTCGTATACAATAATAATAATAATAATAATAATAACAATAATAATAATAATAATGAAACTTGCGCTCTGAAATACAATGTACAAGTATGAGAAATCCGCATAAATCATTTTTTAGAGACTGTTTACTTCCTTTCTGAATCGTCCCTTCGGCAGGTGCTTTATCGCTACTTTATACAGCATTTTTATTTGTTTATATTTTATATTTCTGGTATTTAGCGAAAAAAAAAAGAATTTTGTACTCAAGAGATCTGTTGACTGTAAAAACTGTTAGTAAGTTACATTTGAAATATATTGACACCGGAAATAAAACATGCGTTTGCGTTGCAAGTTTAAAGAAATTTTGAAATAAAAGCATAAGTTAACATTTTTTACATGGCTGAAAAAATTACTTTAGTTTTTTTGCTTCTTCTTTAGGTAACATATTTTTGAATAAGTACTTACTCTGTATTTATTTTCTGTTAAGTTTTCTTTAAGTTACATAAAATAATAATGCATTTATGCAACTAACTGTATGAATGTAAATATTTTAAGACAAAAATATTTTGCTTTAAAAATTAAAGAGTTCTAAAGTAACGGTAATTTTACAGAATGTTACCGAATCTATTCTAAAATTCCTGTACGGTTTGTATTTAGAATAGTATAATGTGCTTGCTCTAATTAGATGATATGATAGAAACAGTTTTGGTTTCCAGACCTCCTCTTCTCTGCCCTGGATACCGAATATATATACTCTTCTTTACCTGTTACAGACTAAATAAATATTGGTACATAGTGGAAATAAGGCAAAATATCTGTTTGTTTAAAAAGCAAAATATTAAAATAAATATTACAGTTACCACATGTTATTTAATAGTTGAACATGAGCTATATATAATAGTACTACATGAGTACTATAATAGTACTACATGAGCAAGCTTAATGACACTGTACCAACCTACATCAATTTTATTTCACAAAAGGCAGGATTTTTGTTTTACGAATATAAATAACCCCAAATTGAATTTATAAACAGGAATCATAAACGACTATATTTTTCAAGTAAACGCGGTATTAAGTTTGCCTGAGAATTGAAAAATGATACTTGTCGGACAACAGAGTTATCATTTAGAACTAGTATGTGAGTGTTGACACGTTTTGAAAAGGATTTAGGCCTTTGGTTAAAGGTAATTTTCGTCAGATAAATATTTTTTATGCTAATCTTCAACGTCCTCCAGAGTAATTTGCAGCTTTAAGTTCAAACAAAGAATGACATTTTCAAAGGTTGTATATGCCATTGTAATTGTTTAGTCTTTTGATGGATTATTGGTAGATGTTTGGAAAATAGATCTTTCTATAATAAACAAACAGTAAAAAAGCACCAAGGGATTCAAAACTTTAATTATTTGAAGATTGTTGACTAATTTTATGGAAAGGAAAACCTTGTTGAAGATTTATGGGGCAATAAGTATTCATTGCTTTTGGGATCTTTTTTTTCGTTAGTGTGAAAAGAATATGATAGAATTTATTTCACAAAACGGTGAAAATATGTAAAATTAAAGGTTTAAATTATATGTAAAAAGTACCCGGGATTTATCATTTAAAAGACGACCGTAAAAGATATCACAACATTTTTTTTTATGTAAGCGGGTATCTCTTTACCGAGTTATAAAGAATTTTGAGTGCCTTTGTGACTTAGTGTGTTGTCAGTAGCTGTTTTTAGTCATTATTTTTTAGTGCTGCTCCAATTTTGAAAGTGAAAAGATTAGTGGAACGAAGAATTTGCTTAAATTTTGTATTTTAAATGAAATTTCGCATGCCGAACATCTTAAAAATCACTGAAATTTCGTATGGATTTTCTTCCACGATAGTTCACCATCGCACAAAGTTATCGTTGTCTAAGGGTTTTAGGGGAAAAACGCAACAAATATTATCGACTAAGCATCGTTCTCACCTGATATGGTCATTGTGGCTTCTGCTTTTTCCGACCGTAAAATTACCACTTTGAGGAAGGCGTTATGAGTCAATTGAGGACATACAATAAAATTCGCTGAGGGTGCTGGATACCTCAATCAGCCTATTATAAGTATGTGGAGGATTCTGTCAAAAACGGTATAATTGTATTAGGCTCTATAGGGAATACTTGAAGACGACAAGGTAAATTTTGTGAATAAAATGATTTCTTTGTGTTTTACTTAACTACTATGAGTACTTTATACAGAAAATGTATTTTGTGAATTACAGTTTCTTGTACACAATGGTATAATCTTCGTTACAATAACTTTTTTTCTGAAAAAAAATATATGTGCTTACAAATTGTTTTTGCTCTCTACTTTACATTCCCCTAGACATAAATGTTTGCTGGCGATTCTTTTCGACTTGTAATCGACATGTTTTTGCAGTCGCACATCTATTCTGTCATAGACAATATCATCTAATTCCTCTTAAAAAGATTTTTCAGGATGAAAAACAACAGAAAACGCACTGTGTGATAGTTGAACTGATCAATGTAATTCATCAATGAAGAGCTTATTCATATTTGTGTCTACTACAATCGATATCAGCTTCATTTCCACCGATTTTAAAGTGTTTGTTCTCAGTTTTTTTTTATTTTTTACACAATATATAATATTTATGCAACTCTTCTAAACATTTAGAAACGGTTATGCAGCAAATGTCCAGTTTGTTATTTAACTCATTGCATTCAGTCTTCAATATAATCCCGACTTAATGAGCTAATCTTGCTGCTCGAAAGAGACGATAGCCAGTAATATATGTTTCAGATCGTATGATAATACGTCTGAGTAAATCGTAACAAGTTATGTTTCAACAAAAACAACAAAAAAATCTGACTTATAAAATTTGTTCTGATAATTTATTATGCTTATCAGGTACTGAATCACTACTATAAAAAAACAGTAAAAAAAAAAAGAAACACAAATCTTCATTGAGTAGAACTGGGTACATATAAACAATTGGTGCTGTCAAACTTTAAGATGTAGTGAAAACTACATTTATCAATCTGTGATTTCAATCAATTAAATGTACCTATTTTTCCATTTTCGCTTCATTGTATTTTATGTGTGCTGCTATTTTATATTATACTAAAAAATACATATACATTGTTTGTTTTTTAATATAGGAAAATACAATAAAACTACAAACTCAATAACATTTCAAGGAGCTCAGTAACACTCAATAACGTCTTTCGAGCTACTTATGATTCCGAAAATTTTCTTTATCTTTGGAAACATCAGAAACCACTATATTTTCGTGATTTAAAGACGTTTTTGTAAAAAAAAAAAAAGAGGTCCTTTTTTTTCAATGATAACGAATAAATGTTATACAACTTTACAAAATTTGAAAGTTTTAAAGGCTCGATTCAGTTACAATTCCAGCCTAAAAAAGGGCCATGAAATTAACGCCCATTTCAGGTACAGATTGGCTGTTATTGAAGAAAAAAATGCAAAAACTGACCGGTCTGGAACATTACATTCCAAAGTTCAGAAGAAAAAGTCGTTTAAATTTTTCTAAAAATCATTAATAGACAATAAAAATTAAGGTAGAAAAAATCCAAGAAAAAATATAGAAACTGTATGCAAAATTACTTTAATTTATGAGAATACAAATTTTTAGTTTAAATTAATAAGTACTATTAATAAAAAAAAGTAGTTACATGTATAAATAAGATACTTTTTAGAAAACGAAAATATTAAAGTGGTGCAGAAAATATTACTTTAGAAAATACGTGTTTTTTGTTCAGTTTATTTTTTTTTTATTAAGCTTATGTGTCAAAATATCTTTTAACAAGGATGTATATAGGTATACAAATATTGCACTTGAAAATACTCTTAAAATTCGAAAAAAAAGAAAAAAACTGAGAAGTGATTATTTATGACCATATTTAAACTTAAGTTTCTGAAATAACCAATTTTTTTATAGTTTATTCGAAATGAAAGGAACAAAAATCATATATTTAATTTTTTGTTAATCTTCATGTTTTTGGGTTGGGTTGATTTTTGGCGGCCGATTAGCAACTCGAGGGATATAGGCCTTAGGGTGAGTGCTCTCCGCAGGGTCTTTCAAAGGGAACCTAACCCGTATTTACGCATCTTCATGTTTTTGAAAAAAAAATAATTTGGGCCCACATGCTAGTTATTTCAGAGAATAATAATTTAGAATAATTTATTATATTTCAGTTTAACGTATTATGTTGATAATGTATATACACTGCTCAAAACAATTAAAGGATATTGCAGTTTTAGGTAGATTTTGTATCTGGTAAACTGTTTAGCTGATTGATACATGGTCGACAGACATAGTAGGTTATATGAGAATAAATTACACATGTTTGGCAGAAAAAATGCATTTTATTGCGCATTTGTGTACTAAAGGAAAAAAACACAATTTGTGCATATGAGAAAAAAAGAATAAGAAAAGGTGTTTTCTTCAAAGAAAATCATTTTCAGTAGGGGGTATGGTTTCCACGTGCGGCCAGCAACGTTGAACACCTTTGAGGCATGGACTCAATGAGGCTATTAATGACGAGTTGGGGGTATTCTGCCCCACTCTTCCAGAAGAGCTCTTTCCAGTTCTTGGAGAGTTTGTGGGGGTTGTTGGCGGCCAGAAACTCGTCTTCCTAGAGCGTCCCAAACGTGCTCGATTGGATTCATGTCTGGAGAACACGCTGGCCATTCCATTCGAACGATTCCTTCCTCGAAAAGGAAATCCTCCACCAGGTTTGCACGATGTGGCCTGCAGTTATCGTCCATTAAAATGAAGTTATCTCCGATTGCTGCAGCGTAAGGGACTACAATAGGTCTGAGTATCTCATCCCTATATCGGTGACCAGTCAGAGCTCCATCTCGAATGATGTAAAGGTCAGTGCGCCCGTCAATGGAGATGCCACCATACACCAACACTCCTCCACCGCCAAATCTGACACTTTCGTGCACGAACGCAGGATTATTCCTACTGCCACGGTCCCTCCAGATGAAAATACGCCTATTATCCGGATGCACAGAAAAACGGGACTCGTCAGAAAACAGAATATTGCTCCATTCATTTCTCCTCCAGTTGACATGCTCGGTTGCCCACTCCCTGCGGTCGCGACGATGCCTTGATGCTAATCTAACACATACCATCGGTCGGTGAGCATACAGACCTACAGCATGGAGCCGGATTCGGATAGTCTGAGTTGAAATCGTGGTGCCTGTAGTCGAGCGAAGGTGTTGTTGGAGAAGAGTAGCGTTCATGGTTCGGTGTATCCGAGCTGTTAACGCTAAATACCGATCTTCATTGGGCGTTGTTGCCCATCTACGACCTTGCCCTGGTCTTCGGCCTGCACATTCACACTCCAAAAAACGGTTCCAGATCCTGGAAATGACACTTTGTGACACTCCAATGGCTTGCGCTACTTCGGCTTGAGTTTGGCCCCCTTCTAACCTACCAACAATTCTCAAAGCTTCTGAATCTGTCAAATGACTTCTCTGAGACATCGTACTCATCGAAACAAAGCAATCACTGAATGCCGATCATCCTTGTCTTCATTCTCTTTTATCCAGTTGAAAGTCAAATTTCATTCGCTGCCGCTGAAGCGACGTTTTTGACGTCGAACTCAAAATTTGCATACTCCACAGTTTGAAAACCAGAAAAATTTGCATTTGTGATTCTCTTCTTCTATTTTCGGCAAAAAAAAATTTCGTTTATATCTTTATTTTATATAAAACTTCAAATATCCTTTAATTGTTTTGAGCAGTGTATTATTCAGGGTCGTAGAAATAAAAACTTTAAAATTCCAAAATAACTTGAACTTAAATAAGATTACAAATGGATGATTTTGATTTTAAAGATCATTTCACTTCATTACCACTTATGCAACTTTTACAATTTACATATTTATAATTTTATGGTGATGTATTCAAGATGTTAGACGGTTCTAAATTATTAAATTCATTAAATTCCTATTTTTGAAAATATTTCTAAAGTCAATTCACGTAAGCAGTAACCTTTTCGCAGAAAATTTGTAAATAAGAATACAATTTCCTCACAGACGAATCCGAATTATTTAATGGTTGCAAATAGATATATACTATATTTTGTTACATTAAAATGTAAATGAATGTTTAAGACATTCAATGGAATCGATAATTTACGATAATGAATTTAAATAGTCATTTTCTTCAAAATTTTATCTAACAAAAGTATTTTCAATTCATTTCTATTTTACAGCTTATAAGAGAAAAGCTCTTTACACGTAGAAATTCATATTATTTTTAAATCACTTTCAAAGAATTCATCTGAGCCCGAAATGCGAAAACTAAATGAAGAATCTTACGTTTGTTTTAATGGATAAGTCAAGAAAGTATTGGTATAAGTTTTCATATAAATGCATATTGAACAAAATAAAACATTTTAATTAAGAACTTATTCTAAACTTAGCATAGAAGCATTTGTATTGTTTTTAACGAAACCAAAACATAAAATTGAATTTTGAGGCAATTAAATGTCATTCAGATTTAGTTATTTTATCATAATAAACGCACTTGATTTTAAAAGTTATATAACATTAATTAGTTACACTTTATTAGCACTAAAGAAATTTAATAGAAAATATTAAGCAATTTCATAATAAGTGACATTAGTATTAATTTACTTAAGATTTTTGAATTTAATAGATTTTATTTTTTTAAATGATTTTTAGATTTTAGTTTTTAAATTGTTAATTAATTTAAATTGTTTTACATGCTGATTATAAAGCACAATATAATTGAAATAATAGTTTTCATAAGTACACAATTTATTTTTTTGGCCAATTTTAAAAAATAAAATTATATTTAATACTTTTTTTACCTTTACCGTTTTAGCTTCTTTTACACAATTACACACCATAGTTTCTTTGAATTCATTCTAATTTGCCTTTTTAAAAAAATCGCATTAAATTTGCATTATATTAAATGAAATAAATAAATTGTTTTCCTTTAAATAACCTTTTTCTATCATTTAAATACTCCCCTCTTTGTTATAAGACTTCTGCAGTGTTTTTAAGTTCGGCTGATTATTCACTTTTTTTATTATTATTTCTTTACATATTGGCTTTTCTCTCATACCTTTTATTTTCTTTAACCACAGCACATACAGTACATTAAAGTTGGTGATATATTCTGTTATTTGTACTCAGCGGAAATTACTAAAACTTTGATTGCGGAACAAGTAATTATTTTACTCAAAAACATTTAAAAAGAAGGGTGTTTATCATTTAACTCAAATGTACATTTTCCTACATAAACAATGCTTGACAACGTGGACAACATCTCTTGCATTGCTTCGAATTTTGTATTTTTCCTTTCTAGAAAATAAAAAAAAATTCTTCCGGAATCATCAATCTCAGCATTTAGTGAATATAAAAATTAAATTGGCCTTCTGGTTCATATCTCGATCTGAAGCCTAGTTTTCTTTTTTATTATTTAGTACATTTTTTTATTTCTTTTTAATAATATCGCACAATGATGTAACAAACTTTTTTAACGTGGAAGAAGGAACATTGCTTTTCAGTCTCGTTTTCTTGTTCAAAAATATCTAATTGTGAAATGTACATTACATTTTTGAGACAGCAATTTTGTATGAACAAATATACCAGTAATAAAATACTATAAATTGGGAAGCTAGTATAATTTTTTTGTGTTTTCTTTTATTTTTGGACCAGAAAGCTCCAATTTAAAGCTGCTTTTGCACCATATTTTACACAAGTAGAGAAAAATCTTTAAGTAGGGAAAAATCTTTAAGTATCAAAAAAATAAATATATTAAAAATATCTTCGGTTTTTAAAACTATTATTAAAAAATAATACCAGCAAAGAATGATACATTTAAAAAAGTTAAATCAAATTTAACCTAATATTAATAAGATTAGGCTTGATTTCGTTTACAGTTTTTTTTTCTAACAGGGTTGTATTTAAAATATTCCTATTACATGCAAGTTATGTAATACACAAATATTTATAAAAACTTCATAAAACATAAAACTGCTATTTAATTTACGGATATCCAGAGAATTACCTTATGACTACATATTATGCTACCTTATGCTACAGGTATTTCTAAAGGATCGAACCAGGCTCCAGAAATCATTAAAATCTTATATCATTATAAATTTTCCCAAATCGTTAAATATCTTAAAATGAATCATTTAGAAACTTCGAATACAATGCTTTAAAAAAAAATGTTTCAAAGTGCTTGAGCTAATCATATTAATACATCTGTAGAGATTTAAAGCGTATTTGGGCATCAGATCAAGCGTACGTTTCTCTATTCTTTATACTTAAAAATGCAGAATAGAATAAAAATATTTATATAACGATAAATATTATGAAATTACAAAATTACAATATATTATAACATTAGTCTTACAATATTTTCCAAATTTTTGATACTATGTATTTTCAGATAAATTAGCATTTTTCCATAGCATGTTATTTCGACAATAATAGAAAGAATAAATAATAATTTCCATTGTTTTTGTTTATTTTATTTCTAGCTTATATTAACACGTTCACGCCGGCGCGGTGGGTCACACAAGACTATCTCAGAGCTGCCAAATCCCTGGCTTTTTGGATACCAGTATTTTAATACAGAAAATGTTGTTTTATTTAATTAGAACAATTGGGCAATTTAAAGGAACAACATTTTCTCTAAAATAACAGTGGTATGCAAAAAGCCGGAAACTTGCTTGAGACAGTCGAGTGTGACCCACCGTGCCGGCGTGAAAGTGTTAAACTATAGAATTTTTGAGTGAGTTTTTAACACCACAGATTTTGTATTGTGTATCGCTGTACTTATACATACCATTTTTTAATATTCTTCTGTCATTTGAACAAAATTTGTAGCTAATGCTTTACAAAATAACTCTAGCTGTCGGAAAAACATGCAATATTTCACCTAAATCTTTGTCAGAACATTTATTATTCATTTATATTTTAAGTATTGACGTTTTAGATGACAGTTTTATTTTGATAAATGCCCAGATTTTTTTTCTTTTTGTTTACAGTGTTCACACCATATTTCTATTAAAGATCAACAATTCCCGAATACATGATTTTTTGCGGGTTCTTTAAAATATAAATGTGTTTCAATTAAAGTACAATTCTTAAATTGTTGTTATGCTAGAACTGAATGTATGGAAAGTCAGGTTTTTAACTTATTAATTAAGAGCCGTTTTCAGTAATTCGAAGACAACTATTGTTTCTGTTTGGGATAAAGAATTTTTCACATGTAAATGCTATTCATGTATTAATAGAGATCCCAGAAAATAAGTCTCGTGAAAATTATTCTAAAATGAATTATTGAATAGTAATTTCTTTCTATTCTATTTATTGAAACATTGACACAAAAAATATCAAATAACTGTTGTAAAAACTGTGAAGAATATAACTACAGTTTTACTAAGGATTAATAATATTTATTTCAAAGAGGGACAAAATGTTTGTATCAATAAATTTTCCAGTATTGAGGTCTCTATTTAAAATTTTAAGCACCTTTTATGTTCGGCACCCCTATAACCCGTTTAATGAAACTAAAAAACACTACAAGCAGTTCTAATGTTTAAAAAACTAAAAGAGAGTAACACCAAATTTTAATGCAAATCAGTTTTTATCTATTTTATATTTATTAAATAACTTAATAATTTTAAGAGTTTAAAAGGCTATTTGATTTCTAAATATAAATAATTTATTAAAGCGTTATATATTAAATATTACAAATTATTATATGACCCATTTATCAAATGGGCGTCTTTTGTACTGCACTTAATATGGTACATTATCTTCCGTTAACAATTATTATATATTTTTTATATTTTTAAACATTTTGTTTCTCTCCTTCACAATGTGTGGAATCAGCCTAAAATAGTCCTTTCTCTTAGAAGTTTAAAGTACGTTCCATTAATATATTTTTTAACTGCTATGTTTCATTACATTTTATCTGGAAATTTTTGTACAATGTGTAGTATATTTCTTGTATGATACTATTTAAAAGGAATCGGAAAATGTCTTAAACAGTTGGAAGACTCTAGGATAACGTTTTTGAAAATTAAAAATATCAAGATTTTTTTAAAATATTAAGTAAATAATATAAACGTATCTTTTAATTACCTGGTAATAATATTTAAATTATCCATTTATGCTTACAGAAAGTTAAGAAAAACTTCAAAAGAGCAAAATGTTTTCTTTTTTCTAAAACCGTTTATTAAATATTAATTTTACTGCCTTACATATTTTTTAAATTGCATAGTGATATATCACAGTTCATAGTCAACTTAATATTTACATTTTATAAACTTTGATAAACTTCTAAATTACAATCCTTTAACCGTAAAAGATATTTTCTAGTTTTTTATTTCGTTTACTTAAATTAAAAGCACATGATGAATTAAGGAATAAAATACTCTGATGAACCTTTTCAAAAACATTCTCAGACAACCATTATTCCAATTACAAAGCTAAAGAAAATTACGAACTCCATTTTGTGCTCCGTAATATCTTATAATTAACTTTTATATTGCAGTAACAAATTGTATTTCTCATTTCAAAATGGATGTTTCGTTTCCTTTTTAACCTGAAGAATCCATGATGTTATTAAGAAGTGGAAGCTAATGTAAATATACTTTTTATAATGCTCTCTAATTTATTTTGCGGATAAACCAATGATATATTTCTTTTAATTTAGCGAAAAAATTTCTTGCAGTTTTAAAGGAAATAAAGGAATGCTGTGCTGGGTACAATAAATAAGAATTTTTTCAGAACTAATTATTAGTGTTATACATTAAAATAAGACATATTGTTTCCTGCTGCTTTTTTTTTCTCAAACAGTATTAACGATGGTAGTGCGTTATTAAAAAATGCTGTATTTAAATAAAAAATATATTTTCCATTAGTCTACTGTATTTTTTTAACTTCCTAACCCGACGAGCACAGCATATATTTCAAGTATTGGGTGATTTTCTTCGAATAACTTTCCCCAGTACTCCTAAAAATAATTTTTGTCCAATTTAATTACACGACATGAGAATACAGCATTACATGAACCACGATACACGTTCAATATTGGCTTAACCATTTAAAATAGGACAGAAACGGTGGACTGTAATGTTAGTAAGAAAGAAAATGTTATAAAATTGCTAGGGAAATTATTGGTAAAAATACTGGGAGTAAAGTGTATGGACTAGATGCACCCAATACGTGAAGTACATACAGTGCATGCCAGGTTGGAAAGTAAAAAAAAAATATACAGTAGACTAATGAAAAAATTATTTTAAATTGAAATAGAGCACTATTTAATAATGCATTACAAAAATATTGAAGAAAAATTTCAGACAAATAAAAAAATAATTTTATACTAAAACTTAAATAAATATACAGGGTGGTTCAAATGTCCCTGACACATTGAAAATTTATTGTAAAACCAAGTAATTGTCGCACACGATTGCGGTTTGGACTACAATGTTTCTCATAATGAACAGATCTCTTGAAATGGATAAAGATAATAGTAATGTACTTCACCCATAAATTGCGCTACTTGTTACTATATTTGACTTATAACATGCTTTTCTTCTTATTTTTAAGTTAGGTTTGATGCTGTGATGCAGAAATGATAACAGTCAGCGAAAAAGCTAATTGAGTAGCTTTGTTCTTTAAAAACAAATCTATCTTTACTATTGAAAGAAAGCTCCCTACCTCTCATTAAAAAAAAAAACCTCTCCGTTTTGAAACCACATTTTCGGATTAGAATAGGAAATATTCAGCAAATGGAAGCATTTTGCATACACAAAGAAGTGAGCGGTCAAGTACATCGAAAGATGATACAGTCAAACCTCGTTAACATGAACACGCTTAACGTGAATTACTTTTAACATGAATTGTTTTCACAGCCCCCTATAAAAACGAATACATAGATTTGATACTGATAACATGAATTACTGTTAACATGAACAACATTTTGATTCCCCTTGAGGTTCATGTTAACGAGGTTCGACTGTATTGCACGCCGCCGACAGGCATTTCTTTCTAGACCAACAACATCAACAAGAAATGCATCACGACAATTAGATATTCTGCGTACAGTAGTATATGAAATTATGCATCAAATACTGAAATTTCAAACAGAAAGTAGAGATTCAGCAAGCATTACAGTCGGATGACATGCCACGTCGTTTGACTTTTCTGGTTGCGGTGCTTGAATGTATAGACTCAGATGCTGACATCTTACAATGCATTCTTTTTACAGATAAAAGAATTTTTCATTTGCCTGGAAAGGTCAACATTCACAATATGAGGATATGGGAATATGTAACAGCACCGCATCCTTTTGTTTAAATACTCCTTAAGAGTTCACAATTTAATGTGTGGTGTGGCTTAATGTCTTGCCGTGTCATTGGCTCATTCTTTTCGCTGAGCTTACAGTCACAGAAGAGGCCTAGTTGAATATGATGCAAATATTCGTTGTCCGTCTAGTTTGGTATTTGAACACGAAAATTGTTTTGTCAGCAAGATTGGCAGACCTAAACATTCGTGTAGAATTTCAAGAGGCTGTTTTAATGAAGAGTTTTCTGGCCGATCGTTTGGACAAGATGGTCCATTATTATGGCCACGTCTTTACGCCAGACATAACCCCACGCGATTTCTTCTTGTAGGATTACATCAAGGACAAAAAGTATGCCTCCGTTGTTGCTGACATTGAAGTACTGAAGACGGGAATGATGCATGTAATCTAGTCTATTACGCATTCATTGCTGGCAAACATGTCGAATTGGAGTAAGGATAGGATATGGCTCGTATCACAAAGAACGCACACATTGAAATAGTATAATGGATTGAACAAAATGTTCTGCGACTGCTTGTGACAAAATAAATGTTTTGTAACTGATAGTTTTGAGTTTTCGATGCTTCATTCTGATAATTTAAGATACAGTTCCATTTATGAGCAAAGTTTGGAAATAAATTTTTATTCGCCTGAAGAAAACTTCATCGTGAGAAGCTGTTTATTCCAAATCGCACTCCCATACGAGAAGTACTTGATTTTGTATTACATTTTAAATTGTATCAGGGTCTTTTGGGCCACCTTGTATATTACATTTTTTTATTATTAACCCTCGGATGAACAACTGAGGTCATTTTACAGCCCTAGCGTAAGTTTCTGACGAATATTTAATTTTTTTTTAAATGTAGTGCTTTTCACTACTTTTTTTAAAAGTCAGCATTTTTATAACTGAATTTTACATTATTTATTACGAATTCTGAAGTTATCGTTTTCCCCATACAAAAAATAAGTACTTAAAAAATTACATTTTGAGTTAGGGTGACCCCATCTTGTCGTTAATATTATAAAACTGTAATTAATAGTCGTAATTTTCTTTTAATGTAGTGCTTTCAGTACTTTTATAGCTGATTTTTATACTATTTTATTACTAATTCTAAAGTTACCGCTTTCCCCATGAAAAAATAAGTTTAAAAAAATATTACATTTTGAGGGTAAATATTAAAGTTATTAAATTCAAAAAAGAAATTCTATGCATAGTAAAAATATAAACTTTACAAAATTACAATAAGTAATAGTAAGAATCAATCATGAAATGAATGAAAAAGTGAGCATAAATGCTGTACTGCTTTATAATAAAATCGAGTCATCAATTTACCATCTAATTGGTGCAAAAATATCAGGTTGAAGATCGAACTAAGGTCATCTAACTGGTAGCTGAACAATATACCACACAACCACTGAGAATCGAATTGCGGGAACTACGTAGGAATGATAAAGGTATATCGCAATCTGGGAAATATCTCATCAGAAATTGTTAGACCATAAACGAAATGAAACATACGAAATAAAAAATATGTAAACAGTCAAGTAAACTCTGCAGTGAAATTAAACAAATATTTCTATTTCGAAATACATTTGTTAAAAGGTTAAAAGTTGCGCACAAGTCGCTCATCTCCAATGGGTAGGGTGCAGTTTAATTCCAAATGTTTAATAATTTAAGAGAACAACCATAAAATATTGCCTCTTAGGAATGGGAAATAGAGATTCTTTTGATTGGAAGGTTACATCGTTCCACAGTTGCACAGGCAACAGGTTCCAACAACCTGTTATTTTTTTAACGTATATATAAATTGATGTGTATGCTGGCAACGGATGTTTTACTCAGAATACATTTAAACAAAATACTTCAAATAATTTTGGGAAGTAAATATAGACGCTATTTTCTGTTGAGATGAATCGACGCCATTAAAATCAGTTTGTCATTAAAAATTTAATTTTTGTTAACTCACCTATTTATGGTACTTTGAATTTCGTGCATTTTCAAGCGTTTTCTAACACTAAAAACTTTTCTATTTTTGGTGAGTAAACCTTGGAAATTCATATAATTCTAAGTATCGTACCTCAGTACGTTCTGGTCATAAAAGGATAATTGTTAACTATTTTACCTGTTGATAACGTAGAAAATAACTGTTTTTGCGTAAATCGATTTTTATATGAAGCAGAGCAAAATTTAAAACATTTTTCAAAATAGGATATCTCTAAACCTCTGTACCTCTAAAACTAACTGTTTAAAAAATTAGCTATTGGTAAACGATAAGAACTGATACGATAAGAATTTATAAAAATAAACATAGTTTTAACAATACAATTAAAAAAAAAGGGAAATTGGATCTTCGAATTCATTGCAGACTTTTCGATCAACCCCTATCCAAAGGAAATCTCACAAGAACATGAAAATATTATTTACACACATTTAATCAAATGTATTTCATCCAAACAAGGTTCGTCCTTAGAAATATATTTTTTAAAAATTTATTAGAATGTATTAAAATTAAGTGCATTCAATTATACAATGCTATTTTCATTCCTTTTTATGTTTCGTTCGCCTGACAAAAACTCTATTCGTCTCACTCCTCTGTCTGTCTGTCCCTCAGTCACAGAGCCCGTTCTCACAAACTGTATATGTCGGAGACTTGAAATTTTGCATATTTACCGCTCAACACCTCACATCAAACGACAAATCATAAAATTTTGAAAAAGTCTTTTATTTAACTCTCTGGGCTCTAAAATGTGTATTTTAAACTTTTTTTTTTTTCTCTAGCCGGAGCCCTTAATTACGTTGAAGACTTGAAATTTTGCAAAATTATAGCTAAACACTTGCGATCAAACAACAAATCATAAAATTTTGAAAAAATCTTATGTTTAACCCTCTGGGCTCTAGCTTGTGTAATTTAAGCCTTTTTTTTCTAACTCAGCCTCTAATTAAGTTGAAGACTTACAATTTTGTATAATTATAGCTAAAAACTTGCGATCACATGAGAAATCATAAAAATTTCAAAAAAGTCTTATATTTACCCCTCCGGTCTCTAACTTGTGTATTTAAAGCAATTTATGTAACTCAGTCCCTAATTAAGTTGGAGACATGAAATTTTGTTTACTTATAGCAGAACACTTTCGATCACACGAAAAATCATATCATTTTCAAAAAGTCTTATATTATTTACCTGTCCGGGCTCTAAATTGTGTATTTTATGCAATTTTTCTAACTCGGTCCCTAATTAAGTTGGAGACTTGGCATTTTGCATACTTATAGTAGAACACTTTCGATTACACGAAAAAGCATAAAATTTTCAAAAGTATTATATTATTTACACCTCTGAGCTCTAACTTGTGTATTTTAAGCAATTTTTTATTCCCCCCGCCCTTTCGACCTGAGGGTGGGGCGCTTTTCTAACTTTTCCCGATGCCTTTTTGACCACTCATTCATATTATTCACCATAAACTTACGTATTATAGTCTCATTTTTTACCGCCCGAGGGCACCTACCTATCTCGGGTGCTATGGGCCCGATTCCCTCGACTCATATATCTGCGGATAGGTTGGAAAACGAAGTTTCGTTGAAATAGACGTTTGTTTAGAATAGAATACACCCCTAGTTGCAAAAAGATAAAATGTTTTGAAAGGAATATTAAATAAAACACTCTGTGAGATCTGTGATCACATTTACCCACTTTTTTTGTAAAAATAATTTACTGAAATAAAAATATTTCTCAGCTCTCATTTTCAAAAAACGGAGGGTGTCTTCATTTTCAATAAAGACAAAGCAAAAAGAACAATAATAATAATAATAATAATAAACATGTAGCCAAAAACGTAGTGTCAGAACCCCCCCCCCCCCCACCCCCGCACACTCAAATTTCATGCGTACATAGCTATATCACTTTTCAACATTCAATTTCAAAGAACCCTGCAACCTGCCAAGCCAGCTCACGAGTAAGGATTCTCAGCTGCTAACCTATAGGGAATTGACCATTCGCACTGGGCGGAGCTTGTAATTTTTCCCACAATAATTGTGGTATCTGATTGGCTTTTAGTGAGCGCTTGTGGGAAAAATCAAGAAGCTGATTGGCTATAATACATCGTGATGTTGTATGACGCCAGTAATGCTTGTGGTCCATTATATATCCCCACTCTCGTGACAGCGGTGTGCTTGGAGTCATTTAATTACTTGAAGGTGTATATTTTGACTCTGTTTTCGGTTGTTAATGATTTTGTTTCTGCATTTTTGTTTTCGCAATTTCATAACCGTTTAATCTTTTTTCGAAAGGACATTGTTTACAGGTTTTTTTTTAATTTGAATATGTTTTTAATTATTTTTTTATTTTTTTCAGCTTTTATTAAAAATAATTTCCATGTAATATGCATTCCAAATTTAACAGGGACTTTCCGTTAACATGTTACTCCATAATATTAAAGAAAGAGAAAAAAACGTTTAAAGACACAAATATAAATATATATAAAAAGCATACAGCTGTTTCGAAACCTCCAAAGTTTTACCATCAGTGTTAAAAAATCAATGGTAACACCGGGTAAAAGGAGGGGGGGAGACAGAGAGCCAGAAAGGCATACCTTACAGCTCTACTGTCAACAGCGAAATGCGACATACGGCTGACAAACAGCCACGGAGTCGATCTCACGCGCGCACACAGGGAGACCAATCAAAATCGCCCAATTACTCCGGTAGAGTTCAAACAGAGAGGAGAAAAAGGGGAGGGGAGGGAAGAGAACGAATTATAGAAAATTAAAAAATATCTTTGAAAAATTGGGCATACTGTACAAGTTTTTAACTAAACTGCTTGAATTTTTCCATATGTGATAAATTTCTCAGAAGACAAGATCGTAAATTGATGAGCATTTCTGTATTACTGAGGCTTCGGAAAATTTAAAATTATGGTGGTTGAACCGGTAGTGGTTGCCAATAGCGAAACGTTTGTATCACAATTTTTAACACAACTTTTATGCTCCCCCAAACAGATCTTAAAGGCTCGCCTCGTTTATATTGCATTCCCAAGATATCCTGAAAATACCACAATTTGAAAAACTGTGAATTGGATGTTTCGGATTTGTGAATTGAATTTTGTTAAAAAGAGTATAAACAACATTAAAGTCAAATTTTAACAAGATTTTAGAGAAAGTATATTTATTTATTTATTTATTTATTTATTTATTTTGTAAACTGTCGGCAATGAAAATTCAATTATAAATTTTTATATATTGGCACAAAGTACAATCCTTCCCCACTTTTTATGTACTACATAATAAACTATAAAACAATAACAGTTCTATATATCCTAATACGTTCAATAATGCTCATCTCTATTGCCATTATTATTTGAACATGCAACATTATTACAAACTGCATTATATTTAGCAATAATGCGATAAAATGCTTCTCTTTAAGATTTGGTAAAACAAAATTTGCGATAAACGTCAGAATAACGGATTTATTTCAGTTGGTAAGTTATACTTTAGCACAAATGAAATTTCATTATTTAAGATAGAGCAAGAAATTAATGAATTGGTAAATTTGTTGTGCTTCTAAATTTGTTTCATTTGTCTCATTTTCATTTGAAACTCACAAATGTTAAAGAAAAAAAAAAAAAAAAAAAAAAAAAAAAATCAGTAGTACCTGATTTGAAGAATTACTTTTAGTCGATTGAGGGTAAAGAATAAAAAATAAAACAAAAAAATGAACAAAAATATTAATTTAAACTTATTATATATATAGTATGTAATTTTATTAATGCTGTATATATAGGAAAAAAGAAACTTTTTTTTTATTGATTGAAGATTTTATTATTTGATGTGTTTTATGTTATTTTAAACTATCTCTGCTTTTTGCAAAGGCATTTAAGGCATTTAGGAGAAATATTTTCCTTTCAATGTAAAAGAATAAGCTCACTGAATAATTTGTAACATAACATTGTAAAAGTATCATTTTTGTTCTATTGAATGATAATTTTTAATGCAGATTGTTTAAAAAAATTCTTATCTCGCAAAAGTAAAGAAAATTCATAAAAAAATATTTGGAGAATACCAATATAAAATGGGACCAGTATGAAATTGTAAGACCTCTTAATGTGTATAACATAATATTGAAATAAATATGTTTTATGCAAAAGTATTTAGTACATTATTGAAATTAATAATAGTCGTTTTTAAAAAATGACATCCATAATATGCACAGAATTTCAATAGCCACCATTCTGTTTATTCTAGTACTAGGTTGAGCAAAAAGTTCTGGGAAATTTGTGAAAGTTGCATTTTTATGCGTTTACATTGCATTTTTATTGCATTATTGCATTTTTATTACATTTAAAATTTTGTAATACTTAAATGGCAAGTTTTCTTGCCAACCGCTGTTAATGAGTTAATCCTAATGCTGAATGAAACCATTGCAATCACATCTTGAAGAGTTCCTGGAACACACATAGTGGTGTAAAAGTTAGCCGTAAGAGTCATCTTTTCCATCAGGTTTTATTATTTTCACCAGCTGTGGGCTTTTGAATAAAATGAAACACAATACTTTTGACCTTTTGCTTTTCTGAAAATTAAAGTGCTGCAGAATTAAGGGGTCTTCTACCTTTTAAACGCGACGAAATCTAACGTAAAAATTTAAAGTTTGACTTCGTCTATCTTCAAAACGTTTTTATGTATAAACATGAAATTTTGGACTTTGATTAAACAGATTGTGCTTTCTAGTATGCTGTCATTATAAATGTATTAGCCTTTTACAGAATCTGTGTATTGTTGAAATCAAAATAGCTCTTTTTTGTTTTACTCCATAAGTCGTTCCGCGCATGACATCTTGAGACAGTATGCATGGATTGCCATGAAATTTGATAGAGATATTAAACATATATGTGTATTTAAAATGAACTACTCTTAGGCCAAAATTATTTCATTAACTATATAAAAAATATTTTTGTTAAAAAAATCAAAATTTTATATATAGTCATAACTAAAAATATTACCATTGTAAATACTTAAAAGTACTTCATTTTAAACATACATATTTGTTTAGTATTTCTACCAAATTTCATTACAATCCACACTTTCTCAAGATATCATGCGCGCAATGACTTATGGAGTAAAAAATACAGCTATTTGGATTTCAACATTACATAAATTCTGTAAAATGTTAATAAATTACTATTGATAGCATATTACAAAGAACAATCTGTTTAATCAATATCCAAAATTCCATGTTTATACATAAGAATGTTTTGAAGATAGACTAAATGAAATTTTGAAGTTTTTCGTTAATTTCTGATGCGTTTAAAAGTTACCAGACCCCTTAAATCAAAATTACCTAGTCTACTTTTAAAATAATATCTATTGAGACATTTGAATCATTATTTTTTTTCTCGTGGAGCATAGTTTCGTGATAGTTTTGTTCTATGTATTTAAACAGTTGTAGAACGTTACAATTATTAGAAATACAATAAATGGTAATTTATAAATACGACAATAATGAGGACACTAACTATCATCAATGAAAATCATAATAGATATCCTGAATAAAGTTAGTTTCATTGTGATTTGTCAGAATACGTTTCTAACATATAAAGTTAAAATATATAAAAATTACTTATCCACGTAGACAGGAGATATATATTTATTTTTTTTAATATGAACATGACAACACTTAAAAACCTAATGAAGAATTCTTAAATGCTACGTATTTATGAAGTAAGTAGTTTCAAAATGAATATTATACTTCAAAAATAAATAAACAAATAAATAAATAATAATAAAAATAAATAAATGATAGTTTCACGGTATAATACTTGCACACCAGCTGCCAGTATTATTCTGTAAAATTAACAGTAATAAACCATACATAACCCATACATAAGCGATACTATACCGCCTTATAAATATACTTGCTGCAATATAACGTGTATGACTGTTTAACGTTATATTACTTCTTAGCGGTATATTACTGCTTATTTTACGTTGCATTTCTGTGGGTTTTACGGTATAACACTGACATTTTTAAAGCCAGTATTATTCCATAAATTCAACAATTTTTCAGTCTATAATAATTAACTTAAGTTATTTAAATTAATATACTTGCCAAGAGAATTGAATATAAACATTTTTGTGTGAATATCTAAACTGAATTACTTTTATAAAAGAAAAATAAAAAAAAGTCAAAGTTTGGATGAGAATTTATGTTTTAAACGGTTTTAGTTTAAATTATGTTTATTTTAATAGTTAAAGTTATATAGTTGTATTTAATGTAGACACAATTTCTGCATATTTATTTGATCTAATAGGATAAATAATAAGTAGCCATTTCATATATATCTCCTTTTTTCATGGGTAAGACTCATATTTCATGCCCTTAAAAAGGAATGCGTTAACACTTTTAAATTGAAAAGTTACATAAAATGAGATCAAATATGTAAAATAACCACAGAAAGCCATGCATATACATTGTACTACTGTATTAAATGTTAGTTTATTTATTAAATGAAACTTATATAACAGGCACATACACACATACTCATAATAGACGGCTTAAAAATAATCGATATAATCTTCATTTTGAATATCCAGGAAAATTTCAAATTCCCGCAATAACTAAATCTGGACGTAATTCAAATTATTAGATTTGCATAAAATATTATTGCTTTCCAAATTTTCAATATATGCTGAATCATGTCTAAATTTTCGGTCACACACAAACTACAGAAATCTATACTCCATTATTTCCAATTTCGTTCGCTGGGAGCGTGTGGAATATCATGGCTAGAATTTTCGATTGTGAGGCATGTTGGAATATATCTGCATCTTTATTAAATTTTAATATCTGATAGTAATGTTATAATATTCAAAGCACACTAAGACTTCAATGTATTTATGATTGGATTTTATGGATTAGTATCATTATTTGGATACGTTGAATCCATTTCATCACATATTATTTGCATTAGAGTTACATACTATTACACATTACATACTATGTTTCTATTTCAGATATCTAGAAAAAACAAAGGAAGTAAAGACATGAAAAATACTTTAATCAGTAATTGTAACGCATATATGTAAAATTGATAGTTCAATATACAAAATGATTATTTTCCTCAAAAACGAAATGGACGTAATAATCAAATCATCCAAGAGATTTATTATTTATATGGCATATAAGCCTGTTAGTATACTCGTCAATATAATAACTCTTTAAAAATAAATATTTTTTTCGCTGCAATAGACATACTTTTACAAAAAATTAATAGCAATATTTGCGCAAATTTTATTTAATGCCAAAATAAACGAAGTTAAAAGATACACTAGAAAGTTACCCCTCCTGCTTGCAATCCGACTTTCTGGATATGTCACATTTCTGGACCGTGATTATGGAAAAGCAAGCTACACGGGAAAGTTTTATTTAACTAGTTTGCTTGAAACTCATGAAAATGTTAGGATCAAATACAAAAGTTTTTTATTACTTTGCATGCCATGAAAGTCAAATTATTTTAGTAATAAAATTAAAATAATCCAGTGTCCACTAACCCAGTAATGGTGTTATAATTTTCATTAATGCAATTTTATTAAGCATTTTTGAATAAAATTATAACAACGAAAGAAGTATCCAGCTAAAATGTTCCCAGGTGCCACCCAAGAAATTTAATTTTTACATAGTGAACATGAAAGCCTGTTAGTATACTCGTCAATACAATGACTCTTTAAAAATAAATAAATAAATGTATATATATATTTTTGCTGCATTAGATATACTTTTACAAAAAATTAATAACAATATTTGCGCAAATTTTATTTAATGCCAAAATAAATGAAGTAAAAAGATACACTAGAAAGTTACCCCTCCTTCTTGCAATCCGACTTTCTGGATATGTCACATTTCTGGACCGTGATTATTGAAAAGAAAGCTACACGGAAAAGTTTTATTTAACTAGTTTGCTTTTCGAGAAACTCATAAAAATGTTAGGATCACATAGAAAAGTTTTTTATTAAGTTGCATGCCATGAAAGTCACATTATTTTAGTAATAAAATTAAAATAATCCAGTGTCCACTACCCCAGTAATGAGGTGTTATAATTTTCATTAAGGGGGTCCGGAAACATTTTAAAATATTTTTTAGTTATTGAGTTAAAATTCTGAATTTTTTTGTGATGGTTAACCTTATTATTTGTAAACTTCTCAGAATTTTTTTTTATTTAAATTTAAAATTTGTTAAAAAAGTTGGGTAATTTAAAATCGTTATAACTCGAAATATTATTTATAGAATTTCAATTTTTTTTCATTTAAATAAACAGAAATAAATGAGTTTTAATTTTGATTCAGCATTTTTAAAAATATTAATTTATAAAAAATTAAAAATATTTAACGAAAAAATTTTAAAAAAAAGTGGTGCAACTTAAAAAAAAAATCATATTTTCAAAAGTAAATATTTTTTTTTTTCAAATATGCTGAATCAAAATTAAAGTAAAACAATTGAATAGACAAGTTCCTAGTTTGAACCATGTATCTTTAACGGTTCTCGAGTTATAAGAATATAAATATGAGAAATAGTGAAAAAACCTATCATGAAGAAAAACGCATTTTTACAAGAAATCGTTTGCATGACAGCCATTGCTTAAAAGATAGATTTTGAAAACAAACCAAAACGAAAAAATTAATATTTTTTGTTCTAATTCAAGTAGAAACGTGATTTAAATGAAACGTGATTTTAATGTCATTTAAAGCAGGAAAAAGCAGAGAAATTTTATATGAAATAAAATGTTTTTCAAAATTTGAAGATTTTTGTGTCCCTTACCGCGAAACAACTTCCTTCTCTTACGGGCCTGCTTCAAGACGAAAATTTACAACAAGATGGCGGCGCAAGAGATCTGAGTAGCAAACGAAATACGTCGGATAGTTGCATATTTGTATCAAAAAAGTGGTACAAATTTCCGTTTTAGAATATTTTATTGAGCAATTTGTGGCTTGTTTTAGATCTATTTGATTTATACATTCAATAATTAAACAGAGAAGGGTCATTAAACAGGTGCTTTTTTTTTCTCCTTTGATTTAAAATATATTCAAATACATTTGATTCGCCGTTTTTATCGGGGATTTTAGCTTGAAATATACATTTATGGTAGAAAAAAATCATACATTAAAATTATCAACTTTATCATAAAAAAAAAATACAAAAATAGTTAAAGAATTGGGATTCATGGTATTTTTTGGAGAATTTAACTTGAAACATACATTTATGACAGGAGATATCATGTATTAAAATAACACAATTTTAACAGATAATAATTAAATTTCCCTTTAAAAATAAATACGTCTTAATTTAAATGTATAAATTTCAGGATTGATATTACATAAAATCAAAAATAAAGATATTAATTTTTTTTAAACAATTAAAACAAAAATTCTATTTATCAATTAAACTTTTAATTTTAGAATGAGATCGCCTGAATAAAGTGTATAAGTACATGATGTAGGCCGATAGTAGTAAAATAAAATGGCTCCAGGAAATGTTATTATTTCTAATTGTAAATGGTCTTCAAATTTTTAAAAACTACTTATAATTAGCTTTTAAAAACACATTTACACTAGTATAGTTACAAAAGTACTTTTCTAAAATTCCAAGAGCCCAAAATCTTATTGTACAACTCACTATTGAAAAGACTGAAAATTTAGGTCTGGATTTCATAAGTAAATGCAAGTGTGGAAGCAAACGTTGCTATCTATATTATAAAGGACAAACATATCTGTGCTTAACGCATACGTCATTTTGCGAATGGCAACGCTTTGAAATTTGAATTAAAATTTCGGTTTTGCAATTATATCTACGGCAAATTTTGAAACTTCTAAACATCGCACATTTTAAATTTTAACACCGTCGTAAAAGGAGAAAAATGCTCTTTTAAATGCAATTTGTTTGAAAGCTGTATCTCAATTTATTTTTGAGATATTAATTTTTTGTAGTTTTTAATACAAATTTTGTAATTGTGGCAACTGAAGTACCCCATTTATATTGAAAGTAAAGGAAAAATAGTCATGGTTTATTATTTTTATTGATTATATCCTTATTGATGCCATTTTCACAATACAAATAAAAGTAACTTTTTTATAATTTTTGAACAGAAAATGATGTCAGACATTAAAAAAAAACACGCATTCTTCTATATAAATCAGTTACATTTCAATATTTTTACATTACGCTGATACTGAGTTTGAGACGCTAGGCAAAATGATTCAGTGAGTAAAAATTATGTCATATTTAAAACAAAACCATCTTTTATTTTGACAAAACTAAATATTTGACCAATACTAAATGGCCAATACAATGACAACTAAAAGAAAATTTCTGAATTTTTTTTTTCGCGGGTATTGAGATTAGAACTTAAAGTTTGTGCGAATGTTCACATGAAAAGTTGTATCGAACAAACGTGACTTTAAGTTTAGAAATACATTCATTAATAATCTACTGCGCGTTAAAATACTTTCAAATTGTGAATTTGAGTGGTGCGTGTGTAAATTATGGGAATGTGCAAATAACGTACAATTTAGATTTCATGGGGAAAAATTTTATGATGTGACAAAGCGAAATCTTTTTTACTGATTTTTCATCCCATAAAAACAAACATAAAAGTCTCAATCGATAAATTCATCATAATTACTCATCTTGATTACGTATTCCAATAGAGTTTAATTTTTCAATAATTTACGCAGTTGAAGTTTGTGGAAATAATATTTTGGTAATTTTAGGTTAAAAATATTATTTGTTTTAAGAGTGAGACAACCAATGTTAGATGAATTTTTTATTGTAATTATTTTGTAGGTTTATTATAAATTCGATCTGACAGTTCCTTTCTAACATTTTACTTCGTCGAATTTCGACGGGTTCTAACTCGTATATTTAAGGAAGCAGTTTACCTTTTCAATATTTTTTTTTAATTTAAATAAATGATTCAAATGGTGTAATAAGTCACTGCATTTCAATCTTCAACTAAAAGTACATTAAAAAAAATGTTTTTTAACTGCATATTTAGTTAAAATTTTAAAATAGTTTAAAACATTTTGAATTTTTTAAAATTCTATTTTTTTTAAATATTAACATTTTTGCCCATTTATTAAAAAAGATTTTCAAATATGTATCACGCAAGACTGACCATGGAGTTTTAGATAAATCAAATATTACAATTAATATAATTTTTTCACTGATATACATAGTGTAAAAGAGTGAAATCTAATACATCTTCATATACTTTTATTAAAAAAATAAATAAAATAAAACCATGAAGGGCAATACCATGCTCATATTTTTCACATAATTTCATGCTCATGTTTTTCACATATATAATAAAGAACATGTACAAAAAAGTTTAAATCTATATCTCAAATACGAAAAAAAGGCCTTAGCATTTTTAAAACATGAAAGTGAAGAAAATAGGAACGTGGCAAAAAAAAAAAAAAAAAAAAAAAAAAAAAAAAAAAAAAAAAAAAAAAATTCAAAGTTGGTTGTTTCTGGGTAATTGCACTGGGTGTATTAATGAAATTTACCATATCTGGCGTTATAATCGCCGTATGGGTAAAAATGAGGTGTCACAATATTCATAATTAAATAGGCTTCCATTTAATATATATATATATATATATATATATATATATATTAATCGGTTTTTTGGGTTAATTTTCAGGTGAACTGTCCCCTTAAGTTATGTGTTTGTCAGGAATTGCGAATATAATAATAAAATAAATAACTATACAAAAGTCAAGAATGTCAACAGAAAACTCACTTCTAATAAAATAAAATCACATGTATTAGCAAACATGTAACAGTCGTTGATAAGTTTCTAGATATTTCAACTTCCGTAATACTTGTCTGTTTAAGTGAGATTATTTTTTTATGCAATATTAAATACCACATATTTTTTAAATTATTGTAAGTATGTGCTTACTATTAGTGAAAAATGCTATTTTAGTTGTAACACCTACCAACGGAATGTGTATATTAAGTTATGCATACATTATGAAAATTAAATTTTTTATTGATAAATAGAATTTTTGTTTAAAAATGTAATTTTTGTAATTAAAAAAATATAACATTTTTTATTTATAAATTTATGTAATATCAATCCTGATATTTATAATTTTAAATTAAGACATTTTAATGTAAGAAATTTTTAAAGGGAACTTTGTCATAAATGTATATTTCAAGTTAAAATCATAGATAAAAACCGCGAATCAAATGTTTTCGAATATATTTTAAATCAAAGGGCAAAAAGAAGCAAAAAAAAAAAAAAAAAAAAAAAAAAAAAAGAAAAAAGAAAAAAGAAAGAAAGTACCTGTTTAATGACTCTTCGATGTTTAATTATTGAATGTATAATTCAAATAGCCATAATAAAATATTACAAAACGGAAATTTATAGCACTGTTTCTGATGCATACATACAACTATTCGACTTGGTTCGTTTGCTAACTCAGATCTCTTGCGTGACTCATCTTATTCTTGAAGCAGTCCCGTAGAGAAGAAAGTTGTTTTGCGACGGCCCCGCCCTTACCCCCTTAATGCAATTTTATTAAGCATCCTTGAATAAAATTATAACAATGAAAGAAGTATCCAGGTAAAATGTTCCCGGATGCCACCCAAGATATTCAATTTTTACATAGTGAACAGTAGAACAATCAAAAGACAACTGCACTAAAAAAGAAAATTTTAGAATATCATTGTTTAATATGGCGGGCTCGTTTAGCGAATGATGCCAAAACACGTGAGTTTGCGTAACATAACTTTGACTTTGATATTTACAGATTTTCAAATTTCAAACAGTTTGCCGTGTAATCCAAGAAGTACATTAATAACCAATATAACTTTAATGCGTAAAGTAAACTAAAAATGTTTTAAATCATGTAAATGTACCTTAACAAGTTTGGCTGTTTTTAGCAGAAGAAAAATGCGTGGCAATGAATATAACACCTCGTATAACAAGTTAAAAATCTAATTGAAGATAAAACACACACACTGTAAAAAAAAAATGGTAACGTTCCATGTAGGGTCCATCCAGGAACGTTTCGCCTTTTCTCAGGTTTTCAGAGTAATTTAGCTCTTTCCTGTGAAATTCTGGTTTTCTTATCTGAAACGTTCTTGAACAAAAGTTGGAAACAGCAAAACACTGCGGCCGCCATTTATTATTATTTTTTTTATAATCCGTTGCTCGCGCGCGAGTGTCGAAAACGAATTCCTTAAATGAATGTAAAAATATCAATATGAAATGCAAATAAATCAATAGACGACATAATCCTTTACGTGTCTATTGTCAAGACAATTCAGATGAAAATACAATACCTCTGTGACATCGCTAAGAGATTATCTCTCGTACTTGTCTGTGGAATGTTTAACGAGCAGACCGTGTAAAAAAATACACCTATTATTTGGATCTCCATTAACCAGGGGACCATCAAACATGATACTCACCGATTTTGATTAATTTAAAGTATGTTTTAGAGTTCTTATCTCTAATTATTCTTGTGAAAGGATTTCTTCAAATGGGCCTTAGATTTTCAGAAATTAGATGCCGAGGTTTAGCATACGTTTCAAATACCCATTAGTTTGCAGCACTTAACGTGTCTTTCGTGGTGTCGACGCGGAAAGCTCGCACGCTACCCGTACGGCCCGGGTTCGATGCTACCTCTTGACTTTTTTTTCTTTTTTAATTAATTTTATATTTTAACACTTTATTACAATTTGATTTAAATTTGATATATATTTGACACTTTGAATTGCTGCAAATTTGAATTTTTTTTTTCGGAAAAAATATACAATTACGTTTAGGTTTCTTTTTTTTTTTCATGAAAATTTATATGTATTTTATCTAACTTGTAAACTAACATAATTACTGACGAAAATCCAAAATATTTTATGTCTAGATTTTTTTTCTAATTATTATTTACATTTCTATATTTTTACCTTTTAAGCAAAGTTCAGAAACAATATATCATATATATATTTACTTTATTGAATTTTAACTGAAAATTTATTTTTTCGTGTAAATTATAAATAATAATTTTGATGTCAATTTCAAAATATTTTTTCATTCTAACAAATAATGATAATAAAGCGAAAATTGTCAACTGGAAATGTAAAAATCGTCTGCGGATCCCGCATGCTGTGAAATGTCAGTAATGTTTTGCTGTCAACAGAAATATTCCTGGTATTTCGCAGGAAACTTACTGGCATTTCTGTAGAAAGTTTTTAACATATACAGTAAAGTTTCAGTCATTTTCAAGAAATGTTTCTTGGAAATAATGGGCAACTCAGCTGCCCATTTTTCCCCAGGAACGTTGCGGATTTTTTTTTTTTTTTTACAGTGCAGTTACACTTTTTTATTTGACTTCTGGATTAATGCGAGAGAAATTAAAATCTGGCTAGTGACAAAATAAAACGTTTCAGACCACATTACAGAGTATAAAAGAAGGATTAAAAATTTTTTATTTTTATTTTTTATTGAAGTCTATGATAATTAAATGTTAAATTTCACAGAAACATTAAAACTAGCTAAAAAATGGATGGTTAAAAAATATGGATTTATATGGATTAAACATCGAAATCTAATAAACTCTGTTAGACACAGATGCTTTTTATAAATTTCGTAACTTACTTGTACTCATTTTGGTTTGTGTAACTCTGTCTAAGTTTGCCTCAGTTTTTGTTTTGTTGTTGGAAACTTTGCTCAAATTTTGTGTTTAACATCACTTTTGAAAGTTGAGTACTTATATTTATTTTCAAAAGTTATCGTTGCTTAAATTGTTTTTTTTTTTTTTTTTTTTTTTTAATTGTTCCATTCCTGAATGCCAATATGAAATATGTAGAATTATAGTAAGCAAATGGTGACAGGAAAACTAAAGAAAATTTTACCATACATCATATAATATGAAACAGTTTCCAACACGTCCAGAATATTGTAAAAACCTTTCCAGTTTAATACGGTTAAATATGGTATTTCAGTAAGAAATTTGAAAACCCCTCTTTGGAAATTACTTTCCATTATCTGAAAAGTATTCCAACTATTTTGTAAAATCCTATTATATATGAATTTACCACAAAGTATACGAAAACTTAGTAAATTAGGAAACGCATAAAAAAGCGGGAAATTCCCCTTCAGTAATTTAAAATAAACAGAAAAAAATTCTTTTGTGTAACCCTATATATGGTCTTTAAAATTTATACTAGTAATATGCAAAAAATTAGTTAAGTTTGAAAACGCCATACCACAACAGAAAAACATTTTCTGCAATTATCGTTCTTAGGAGACTGTAACCGAATTATTTTGAGTGTCCCTGTAAATGAACAATAAAAATGAAATAACACCATATTCTAATTACAAGTATCTTGTAGCGCATCTCAGTGATGAGTATCAATTTCGATATATTTGAAATGGTGTAACTGTTAAAAGATGCTGCAAAGAATTTTTCTCATAAACTATAATGTTATGGAATTATTTTGAGTATTTCTGTAAACGAACTATAAATGCTACACACTTCATTTTCAATACTTATCATTCCATATTGAACTTTAATAACATGTATCAATGCTTGGCAATACCAGTGTATTAACTTGAGTTAGAGCATAGCCATATGCGCAGCCAGTCAAACCAAATTCATAAACACCTTGAACTATTTTAGAAAGTGTTAAAAACTGTAAAATTGGCCTTGTTTGTCCCATTTATATGCTAAATAGCAACAAATAATTGAAAATAATTAATTCATTTCTACACAAGAAAGGAGTATTTATTTGTTTCTGATTTGTGAAAGCTTCAACAATTTTAATAATTTTATTTTTATGCATTTGTGTAGTTACAAGCATTTATTTTAATATGTATATCAGATTTACAAATTAGAAAACTTTAAAAAACTGAAAACAGTTTAATAAATTAATGAAAAAGAAAACTGCCCAGTTAAGCTGATGGCATTGAGTTCTCAGCTTATTCATAAATATTGTATATTATACTCCTATTTCAAAGAATACTGACTCTCGAAATAGAAAAAAAAAAAAAAAAAATCTTACCGAATGGGTATATTTATGAAATTTTCTGGGAGTTGTAGAGTGCAATACTTCGTATATTTTTATATTACGCCATTACTTTATGTAGCTTTAAATCCTATTATATCATATTTACTTCATATATAGCATTCAAGACGAAATTTTTCCCCTGTTTTTCGTTGCACTTATATCTCAACTTATATCGTTCACGCATCATGTGTAAAAAAAAAAAAAAGTAATAAAAAAGCAATTTAACAAATTACAACGACCATTTGCAAAATGATTTTTTCAAAGACTAATTTAAGACATAAAAAATCGCACGGAGTTGATCATACATTACGTACGCCATGAATTAAACATTAAAAGTGTTATTACACGTAAAAATTGCAAGCGACAAAAATCGCCTGAGACTTGTCAGATTTCCTGAAACTTACGTATTGTCCAAGCATTTCATTGGCTGTTCGGGAAAAAGATTTTCCATCGTAGAAATATGACGACCTATTTTAAATGAAATTTCATTCTTAAACTTCTAAACATTCCACACTATTACTTTTTACACCGTCGTATAGAGAAAAAAAATGTACTTTTAAATGCAATTTGTTTGAAAGCTGTATCTTAATTTGTTTCTGTGTTATTAATTTTTTTTTGTAGTTTTTATTACTATTTTGTCAGAGTGGCAACAGTAGTATCCATCCCTGTTGAAAATAAAGGTTAGTGTATAGACCAATCAGAAGACGAATAAAATGCGGATTAAACCAATAAAAAGCTTCAGATATGATTTTGATTTCCTACCCTGACGAGGGCAATAACCATTTTTCCAAATGGTAAAAAAAAAAAAAAAAAAAAAAAAAAAAAAAAAAAAAAAAATAGCTAAATTAAGGGAGAGATGCCGTCCCCATTTCCCTCCTTTCTATTTAACAAATTAACCTCCAAATCTAAACAGGGAAGCACCATATCAGAATAAACCGGTATACCAAATTTGAAGCAAAATGGATAGTTCTGAATGAAAAACCAATTTATACAAATTAAGGGGAAGATTAGCCCCACTCCTACCCCATTTTTACTTAACCAATAAACCTCCAAATCTAATTAGAAACCGCCTTGTCAGAATAAACAGGTATACCGAATTTGACGCAAATCGGATAATTCTGAATGAAAAACAATTTATCTAAATTGAGGTGGGAAGTTCCCCGTTTCCCCCTCTATACTTAACCAATGAACTTCCGAAACCAATCAGGGAAGCGTCGAAGCAAATCGTGTATTTCTATCAAGGAATAACGCGTTACGTACATATATACATACATGCACTACATACATACATACAGAAAATGCGACACATTAGCTTTCAGGCTTCGATATCCTGTGAGCAAAAAATGTAGCTTATATAATTATTTTGTACATAAATATTTCATATTTATTGTTAGAGAGTTTTTTCACCACTACGAAAGAAATCATAAAATAATTTCAATATTTTCTTCAAGATATTCTGTATAAACTTCGCAAAAAAAATGTAGAAAAATAATAAAGATAATTAAAAAGAACATTTAGAAAATTACATAAAATGCACGTTACAGGAACAAAATTCTGATTAATAAATTATGTATGAAAAAGTAAGGGAATGATACATGATTCTACGATTTATAATAGATATAAGTACATTACAAATGCCATTACAGTAAATATCCTAATGTTTCATTTTCAAAGAATGCTAAGGAAAAAAATTCCCGAAAGTTTTTTTTTTTTTTTTTTTTCTCTTTGTAGAAAATTTACTGCTGCGGTAATTAGAGAGAGAAAAAAATTACATCATCTACTAAAACGTAGTCCCATAAATATCAATAATGACTAATATATTTCGGTGATAAAAGCACGCCATTTAAATATACTATAAATATCTTTTATGTTGTGCGGATATTAAGTTTTTTACAAAGAGGTTTACTTGTAATATTTTTATGGAAAATTATATAGAAATATCTCGAAGCTGAAATATTATTTCAATTTCTAATTTTTAGAGATAAATAGATAAAAATAAGATATAAAAAATAAGGTGAGTATTCTGTAAGAAACCCAAACATTAAATAGGCCTATTCCATACAGGGTGTTTCAGTATACTGTTTACAAACTGTTCAAATTTGGTTATTTTAAGGAAATAATTTATATTTAAAAATTTAGTAAGTTAATTTATATAGCTACACATATAGTGATATATAGTGCACAATGCCTCCCCCCCCCCCCAAGTTTTATTTTTCTAATTATATTTTATTTTCCAAAAAAGGAACAATTAACCCGGGATTACACGCGCGGGGTATGACATACCCAGAATGAGCACGATTACATTTCTCACCACTAATTTTCGAAAAGTAATCTTCAAATTACATAAGCGCAGAATTTGTGATCAATGTCAACGTTTACATAAAATGAAGATTTCTGTTCGAATTTACTGGTGGAAAAGTATAAATTGTACATATCTTGGATATGCGCGAGCATTCCCGAGTTAATACATCCTGATTTGTGATAATAATACAAATACTCCTCTTCATGTTCAGTGTTTAATATCCAGGAGAAAACAACCATTCAGACAACAAATCATACAATTCAGAAACAATAAATTTCAGAAATTCCAAAGTGCGAAAAGGATTTTATGTGTGAACTGAATATTTATTAATCCGTTTTATTTAATTTAGTTGATAACTGCAGATGGTGTTTCAGTATTACGTTTAAAAACTTTAAAAGGTGGGTTAGTACACTACAATAAATAATTTATTTAAAAGAAACCAGAGTCCTTCGGTCGATATTACAGGGTGAATAACTTGTAAACATGTTGCATGCACAATGCGACAAAATCTCAAGAAAAGAGCTTGAAGTTAACAGTAATTTAGTTGGCGCGCTATATGTAATGTAAACTACATTCCAAAAAGGTGAATGATATAATTTAACGCTGATTGAGCGTCGATGGTGGCCTCTTTCACGACATCTCGGATATTTTATCAATTAAGATGGTGTAAATGGTCACCATCAGCTCTCAATCAATGGCAAATTAGACGATTAGTATTCGGAGAGCAGTTGATATTAAATACGAATTACTGTGTACTAATAACACTTTTCGTGATTTGATTGTATTTATCACAATTCTGTTATAAATATCGTTAAAATATCTTAATTACAATTAAAGTTAAGATTAAAAATCTGCACTTATAACTCGTAAAGTTTGTAAAAGTTAAACTGGTGTGTATTGTTTAATTATAATCAAAAATTATACTTATTATTAAAAAATCCCCATGCAGTTTACATTTATTTGAGTTTTAGAAGCACTGAAATTGAGTGTTTTTTGCTCAACATAAAATGATCATATTTGTACGCAATCGTGAATGATGATAACATTTTTTTTTATGTTTAATCATATGATGTTTAGGAAAGAAATAAAGCTCAGTAAAATTCGGTTTAAAATATGTTAGTGCACAGTATATTTTTGTTTAAAACAGTTTACATAACCTTTAGGTTTTGCTTATTTCTAAATAAATAATTGAACAATTCAAAAATTGTAAATAAATTATTACCATCGCAATGTAAAACATGTGCTGGGCAAATATTTTCCATTTTAAGATTTTCAACAGTTTTATAAATATAACCCGCTATTTTAATTTTTAATAGCGAAACTAAATCGCTCTGCAAATATTTAATTTAGGCATTGTAAAGGTCTGAAACTTTAAGAGACTTTTAAGAAAAACGTAAGTACACAGATAAATGTATTTAAGACCCATTAAACATGAAAAATGTTTTAATGCTTTACGCCTTAGTGGATAATGTGATGTGAATTTATTATTAACAATACATTCCTTTTCAAGTATTATAAGTTTGTGTAAAAGTGTTATTTTGTAAAGCTTAAAATAAAGAACTTAAAATAAACGCAGCACACAAATTCTCGCAGTTCACATAAATACACAGTAAAGGTATTTAAGCCCCATTAAACTTGGAAAATGTTTAAATGCGTTACACCTTAGTAGAAATTAATGTGAATTTATTATTAACAATACATTTCTTTTGAACTATTATACGTTTGTGTAAAAGCGTGATTTCGTAAAGTTTAAAATAAACGCATTTCCTTTTTTATTTACAATTTAAATTCCAGAATAGAGAATACATTTTCCAAGTTTTAAAACATTTCAAAATGTTATAAATGGCAGGCGCTGTTGAATATACAAGTTTAAACTTTTAATTCTGAAATAAAATTGTTGTGCAAATCTCTAATTTATCCGTAGAAATGTTCCTTAAAATAAAATATTTATTTTGGTGAGCAAGCAAGTATGCATAGAAATTTCAAAGAATGCAATTAAGTTCCATTATTCACGAAAGGAAAGTTTAATGTTTCAAGCCTTTCAGGTTATTATGAGGTGAACTTATTATTATCATCCGCGGATTGACGAAAGCATACCTTTACAAGTTTAATACATTTGTTTAAAAAGCGTCATTTACTTAAAGGTTAAGACAATGAACATAGAATAAATAAAGCTCTACTTTAAAGAATAACAGTTTAAAAAACATTTTACAATATAAAATGTAATAGTTCATGTTTTTAACCTTCAAGAGAAGCACTATCTGGGATTCCTGATTCAGGAGCACATTGGTATGACATATCCGTGTGTATTTAACCCTTAATATCTTCTGATTAAATTATCCGATTTAAATTTTTTTTTCAGTCCAAACCTCAGACAGAGTAAAAAAAAAAAAAAAAACGTTTATAGAAGGATTATAAACATAAGAGTATTCTTTAAAAAAAAAAGTCAAAATATGGTGTTTTATCCAATCTGTCATATCTTGGTGAAATTAGTAGATGAAAACTTTCTGCCAACGGTGTTTTAAATATAATGTAATATACTTCTAAATACGTATTAAATAGTTTAGCTTTAATTTAAAAAATAAATTTTATACTTGAATAATATGATTAATTAAGCATGTAAATTCTTTAAATTGTTATTAATACAAATACTTATAAATGAAAGAAATGGGTAAATAAATATTAAGAGAGTTGAAAATCAAATATTTCAATAAAAATACTTTAACAAATGCGATAGTTATGATTTACTTACTGCAAAATGTGCAGCAACCTGCAAAGTTCTCCTAAATTTTTAAGGTAATACACTAGAACTAAACAATAAAATAAAACTAAATAATGATATTAAAAATATGCCAAGATTATTTTTAAAAAGATATTTCAAGCTTCTGATGATATAAACAACTGAAAAAGTAAATTAAATACATAATTTCTGCAAAAAAATGCACAAAAAATTGACAAAATACTGACGTTACAACAGCATTGGGTGGCGTATACATGTAGACTAAATACGTTTTTTTTTATATTTCAGTTAGTATTCATATCTCAAGATGACTATAGTTGGGATCTGCAGTGTGGATAGTAGACTTTTTTTTGTCGCCTACAGTCATCCCTTCAATGTTACCATTTATAAACAAGAAAAACATTTAATTCATCCCTGGGTATCCCATATTCAGTGCTGTTCTTGAGGTTTAAGGGAACTGCCGATGTAACGGCCGTTAATACAAGATAATTTTGCAGGGTTTTAGAGAAAGATCGAAAACTCATTTCCAAATGGAAATCTTCATTGCTTTAGACAAACTTTAATAGAAAAATAAAAATATAATAGGGTGACCGAACCAGTAGTTGATCGAATAAGGTCAGTGTATGGGGTTTTTATTACACTGGTCATCAAAATTAAAGGATAATGAGAAAAAATAGACTCACTAAGTTAACGTTGCAACCAATTCCCAATGCTGGAATTATTTATAATAATTAAATACTATTAATACCATTGAACTGGAAATTGCACTTCCGCGCATATGTTAGCGTCGCAAATGTGCAAATTATATAATTGACAATGTGGTGCGCAATGGACGTATGTTGAAATTATGGTCTGTAGTGATATTTAAAGTGAATGTGGTGTCTGAATGGGATCAGTATTCATTAGTTATGGCTCAAAGGCATAATTTAAGTTAAGGTCAAAAGTGGCGAATAATTGGTAGAATCGAGGAAGGTCAAAAACAAATGGAGGTCGTCCAAGATTTGAATTTCCCTCAAAATTTCATATCATAAGCTTCTATCCCCTTTTTAAGCACTGGATCCGTTGATAGACAGCCTGGTAAAGAAAAACCAAGAGCAACAACTCCATTCGAAGACCGTTTCTTGTCATTGTGGCTCGAAGAACTCGAGAAGCGACTACAACAGATTTGGTTTCAGACCTTCAGGCTGCCACGAGAACTCGAATAAGCCATTCTACTGCTGCACGAAGGCTTAACGGGGATAGACTGTATACGACAAATCCAAAAGTTTGAGTCTCACTCACTCCAATTCCAAAGGGGCCTGTTTAAACTGTTGATGTCGTCATGTTCAATGGACCCAATAAGACTGGGCCGAAACGGGATATTTCACGGACAAGTTGAGGGCACGTTAAGCCTTCCTTCATCTTTAGATCAAAACACGTCTAGGATCAGTGTTCAGACAATATCTGGACTCATCAGTAAACAGTACTTGAGCCCAGTCTCCTTACTTCCATTGAATTTGAGAAGGGCAACAGTTTAAACGGACCCCTTTGGAAGCTGGAGTGAGAGGTACACAAACTGTTGGTATTCTCTCATACAGTCCACCCTTCTTAATTATTCGTGCAGCAGTAGAACTGCTAATTCTAGTTTTAGTGGCAGCCTGAATGTCTCAAATCAAATCTCTTCTAGTCGCTTCCCGGTTTCTTCGAGCCACAATGACAAAAAACGGTCTTCGGATGCAGTTGTTGCTCTTTATCTTCTTTGACCAGGCTGTCTATCAACGGATTCAGCGCTTAAAAAGCGGCTAGAAACTTTTGTTATGATACTTTGAGGGTTATTAAAATTTTGGGCGACATCCATTTGCATTTGACCTTCCTCGATTCTATCAATTATGTGCCTCTTTTGACCTTAACTGAAATGACGCCTTTGAGCCATAGCTAATGAATATTGATCACACTCAGACACATTCTCTTTAAACAATACTACATACCAGCATTCCAAAATACGTCCATTGCGCACCACATTGTCAATCCTTTAATTTGCATATTTCCGATGCGAACGCATGCGCGGAAGTTCAATTTTGAGTTCTATGGTATTTAATTAGCATAATTGCAGCATTAGGCATTGGTTGCAACATTGACTTAGTGAGCATATTTTTTCTCATTATCCTTTAATTTTGATGACCAGTGAACATTTCTTTACTTTTAAGTTTTAGAAGTAAACTATAAACTAACATAATTGCTACAGCCCTTAATAAATGTCCAAAATGAGCAAAAATGAAATCTGCTAAAATTAAATAGCAACAAAATTATAAGTAAATAGTTTTTTTTATTGTAATTTTCACAGTAGTTAATCAATCGAAGAAATCAGACGAAAATCCAAAAAAATAATCTTTAAAATATCATGCTTAAGATGTAATTAACAATAATTCATAAAAAACTATTATTTGAAATAAGCAAGATGGAAGTGGATTATTTTAACTTACCGTAATTGTCTTCAACTAATCAAAAGCTAAATATTTACATTTTCTCATTAAATACATTCATAAGATGCCTTCTTTTACAGCAGGCAGCTTACAATGTGACAACAGGTGCTGCAACATTCAAACAAAAATATTATGTCTAGTGCCACGTGTAAAACTCATTTCCGTCTGAAATGGCACAATATTTCAAAAATTGTATCGACTTCTGGAGGGGTATCGACTACTGACACGGTCACCCTAATTATTATGATCACAACAAGTCTCAGAAAACGAAAAGGAATCTTAGTCTCAATTCGGACTAATGGACACTGGTACTTGGTATAGATGCTTCTGAAACATAGGAATAACTGTTTATATATATATTATCAAACTTCGAATTCTGTCTTATTATTTTGTTTGACTAAATTATAGTATTATTAATATATTTCATTATTTTAAAGTGGAATTGTGGGGAAAAATGCAAAAGAATTTCTCAGAAACCACATTTATAAGAAGGAACTATAAAGAAAAATTTATCATTTCACCAGAGAAATATATGTCTGATGTAGTTTCATTGTATATTTCAAGTCTATAGCAGAATTAATGATTTTCCCACGACAGCAACCATTTAAAGTAAATTCAATTTTAAATTTATTGAAGTATTTGACGATTTGGTGGGCAAAGTAAACAAAAGCTTATAGAAGCGACATTTTTAAAAATTGAGTACTGCCAAACGTTCTGTTGGAAAGGGCAGAAACCTGTTTTAGAAAAAAAAAAACATTTTTAAGGCAACGAAATCACTGCTTGAGGAAGTAAGCGAATCTTCTGCAGAGAACACAGAGACTAAATCAGAACCCACTTTATACTTGATTCTTATATAAGTACATCCTATAGGGAAATCATATATAAAAAGTTTACTAAAGACTAAGTTTAGCAAGTAATAAAGTCTTACAGAGGAGAAATCACATAATTTTCAAAAACGTTTTATTTCCACAAGAAAGATCATTAAAAAAACATTAGGGTGTTCACTCTTTTTACGTGAAAAAACAAATTTTAGTGAATGTGATCTCATATTGACACAATCAGAGAAAATATTTTATTTTTATAGATGAAAATTATCTTTCTTTCTGCGAATGACGTCATTTCTTAGCACCAGAACTATTCTGCCTATCCGAGATTAAACCGAGCGTTTTAATAATGTACTTTGAAGTCATTTAATTTTAAGGATTCCAATGCACGTCTTTTTTCAAATATGACCCAATTTTCACTTCTGAGAGATTACTTGAAGTTTGGTGGCTCTTGACATGGAGAAAATTAAAATTGATATACTATGCTGTAAACAGGCTGCTAAAATTAGTTTAAAACGAGCGGTAAATTTTAGAAAAATACTGAAAATTGTTTATTAATAAATGCGAAACATAAAATTAAGAAAATTATGAATTCTGAAATATTAACTGTTATAAGAAATGTTATACAACATTTTTGAAAACTTGAAGGACATACAACTCGTGTAATCAATAAGAAATCCAAAATTATAATAAGCCTTATTACATAACACTTTGGAACGTATGTAGCAAATTAACACCTTGTAATAATATACTAATTTCAAATGCTAAAAAGTGTAAATTACAACTTTAAAACCTGTAAAAATACGTTTATTTTGACTGTTGACATGTTTCGACTCATCCGGAATCATTTTCAAAACAAATAAATAAAAGTTATTTATTATAAAGTTTATTATCATTAAAAGATTTTCTAAAACATTCTTTTTAAAGTATAATAATTTTGTTTAAAAAGCGTGATTTGCTTAAAGGTTACGATAAAGGGCGTAGAAAAATTAATAAACCTTTCTTTTCATTACTAACAGTTCTAAAAGAAGAAGCTGAATGGTTATGAAAATGAAAATAAAATAAAAATCCAAGTAAAATAAAAAATTAACGTGTATAATATGAAAGACGATACGGACAACTGAATGATGGCCTTTTATAAATCATGCAAATTTAGAATAGTTTCATTTATTTGTTTTGAAAATGACTTGGGGTGAATCGAAACATGTCAATAGTAGAAATAAAAAAGATTTTCAAACAAAATAAGTTAAAACTGGTGTGAATCAACTAAAATTTTAACCAAGTTTTTAAATGCACTAGGCCTTTCGAAGGATCTGAGTCTTTCTTCGTCATGCTTAAAGAAGACGTGCTTCTATTATGAAAGCAGCAGCAAGACTGAAATGAGAGATAAGTGAAAGGAAACAAACTGAAGAAACCACTAATAGAAAATTAGACAGCAACAGCCAATAGGAAAGAAGAAGACAATAGCCAATCACAGAAGAGTATAATCAAATCAAAAGAACACAGAGTAGAAGGGGCAAAAATTGGGAGGAAAATATATATATATATTTATAAATATATGGATTTTTTCCCTCCTAATTTTTTCCCCTTCTGTTAACTGGCAAGAGCAAAATGGACTGTGACTTTTGGTTATATATAATAATTGACTAATTAAATTTTAACGAACTATTTTTTATTAGCAAGTATTTTTGGTTTGCGGAGCTCCCATGGAGACAACTGCACGAAACGAACGATAAACAACTTCCGGCGTTACATTTTCGTCAAGCGAAAGTAGATGCCAAAGTTGGATACCGGCCACCTCTGAAATATTTATTTCAGCACATATCTTAGACAATTTCCTTAGTTTTAAACAATTAAAATTTAACATTAAATCTTCAATGCTAAATATAAGCTTCAATTCAAATCAAGAATATAAAATATAAATATAAAGCCAATTGAATTCAATAATATTAAGATACACAATTACTGCAATTTTTTAATAAAAATGCACAATAAAATAGAAGAAATAAATATTTACATTATAATAAGGGGTTATTTGTAGGTAATATACAAATATTTGATATGATGCATTTGAAAACAACGGTTCGCATTTTGACGAGCACTACCCTAACTTAACCATCATGGCCATAAATAACATCGTGAATGCGACCTACTGACCAGGTTCACATGGGTAAATTGCTATATTTCTATAAAACCGTGAAACCAATTTCAACGTTTTTTTTTTTCTCAATTAACCATTTACCGTGTTGTTGTACATTATTTAGATAATCTCTACTCCATTTTTTTCCAGATTAATTGATTAATTTTGGTAACTCGCTGTCCTTGGCTAAGCTTATTATCTGCAAGGAAAGTTAAGTTTGGTTCGCATATGCTATTTAAAGGTCGACTAATAAATAAATGCCCTGGGGTTAAAGTTTCATAATCGCTAGGATCCGAAGATAAAGGCATTAGAGGCCTGCTGTTTAAAATACCTTATATCTGATTAACTATGGTTAAAATTTCCTCAAAGGTTAGTTTTAAATCTCCAGTTGTTTAAATGGTGCTTAAAGGATTTGCCTCCCACAAGCTCCAAAATTAGGAGATCTGGGTGGTAAGAATTTCCAAGAAATTGAGTTAGCTAATAAATAAGCAGTCAATTCATCAGATTTTTTCAACTCTGAATTTTCACCCACAAAATTAGGGGCATTATCAGAAAAAATTGTCGAGCAAATTCCGCGCCTAACTATAAATCTTTTTAAGGTGGCTATTAAGGCCTCAGAACTTAAATCTGTTATTACTTCCAAGTGAACTGCACGAGTAGCAAAACAGACAAAAATTGCGACATAAATTTTGTTAAAGACTCCTTTTCGTTGGTGTTTATATGTTATGACAAATGGGCCACATAGGTCAACATCTGAATTTGTAAATGAGGGATTGATATTTGACCTTTCTTTAGGTAATTAAGCCATTATTTGTTCTATCATTTTAGGCTTATTTTTGTAACAAACAATACAATTATGGACTATTTTTTGGCTATATTTCTGCCATTTAAAGGCCAAAATTTCCTGCCTCACAAACTGAAGAAGTGTTTGAGCACTTAGGTGCAAGTTTTTAGGTGAAAATACTGAAAGTTTAAAAGAGTAAGTCTGTAGTCATTGGGCATAATAATGGGGTATTTTTTATCATACGATAAGTTTGATTGGTCTAAATGCCCACCTATTCTTAAAATTCCCTCACTATCAGGAAAAGAGCATAAATTACTTACACGACAGTCCTTTTTCTGCTCACCTTCCTTGAGTGCCTTCATTTCCATGGCAAAATACATTACGTAAACCAATTTTATTAATTTGATTCTTGCATGATCAAATTATTCCTTGGTAATAGGGCCTACAATTTTTTCTTTATTTTTACAGTTATTTAAGAACCTGTAAACATAACTTAGAATACGAATTATTTTAACATAACTATTACTTAAATTACAAAATTGGTTAATGAATTCTTAAGTAAATAAACTAATGATCGAAACAGACTTCAGTTCATTTGAATATGCATTATTATTTAGCAGATCAGTTTTTTATGTCTGTTGAGTCAATGAGATTATTAGGCATTAATGGACCATGCCACCAGAGCTCCAAGTCTAACAGCGCCTGGGGATTTGTTCCAAGTAGTATAATGTCTGTAGGATTATTATCTGATGAAATGTGTATTCACTTAAATTGTTCGGTGAGAAACTGAATTTTTGATACTCGATTTCCAATAAACACTTTTAATAGGAGATCCGATGTCTTTATCCACGCCAAGGCTATTTGTTGAATCCGAACACAAAATTACTTCTTAAATGTCTAATTTCAAAGAAGGAAAAACTTTGGACACAAGTTGTGATAAAAGCAAACAATAGCATAATTCAGGTCTCGGAACTGAAATGGTCTTTAGAGGTGCAACTCTTGATTTACTTGCTACAAGGTTCGATGAAGGAAAATTGCATGAATTTGCACTATTAACATAGATAGCAGCATCGTAGACGGTTATAGATGCGTAAGCGAATCCAAGAACAAAGATTTCTTCAGTGGAAGGCGCTAAGATATATCTACTGATTCTCTATATGCTTTAGTTGATTTACGAAGTTACACCAGTCAGTAGTTAGAGGTTCAGGAATGTTCTCGTCCAATCCAGTTTTAGAAAGCCACAATTTTTGAAGGTAACACTTAGCACACATATAATCGGGCCAATGAGTCCTAGAGGGTCATACAATTTTGCAATGACAGAAAGGACCTGTCTTTTGATATACGATTCTTGTTTTTCCACCGAAATTCGAAATACGAATTCATCTTTTATGGATTGCCACACCATACCCAAAGTTTTAACTGAAGTTTCAGCTTTAGAGCAAAAGGTAACATCTTCAGTTTCGTTATTGTTTAGAAGCTCATCTAAATTCGAATTCCACTTGTGCAAGGTCATTACACAAGAACTGAATATTTCAGTTAACTGATTTTTTAAATCAATAGCTGATTCATAATCAGGGGATCCAGTGACGATATCATCCACGTAAATGTCCGATAAAATAGCCTTTGCAGCTAATGGAAATCTATCCTTTTCATCTAAGGCTAATTGTTTTAAGCCTCTTATGACTAAAGAAGGAGCGCATTTTGTTCCGTAGGTAACGGTATTCATTCTAAAAGCAATTGTTGAATTATTTTCATAATCTTTTCGGAGAATACGTAAAAAGTACCTTTGCGAAGGATGGATTAATATCTGACGGAACATTTTTGTTATGTTGGCAGTCAAAGTGACTTTGTGTTTTAGAAATCTTATCAAAATATCAAAAAGATCTTCCTTAACTGCACCGGAAAGCAAAATGTCATTCAAACTTTTTTCAGTGGTGGTTGGAGCGGAGGCATTAAATACCACCCTTAATTTAGTAGATGACTTATCCTGTTTAAAAATGCCATGATGATGCATGTAATAAACTACTGAGGGTGAGTCTTCGACTGGTATGAACGGGGGTCCCACGTTCCTGTCCCAGGCTCTTTCAAGCCCATTTGCCGCTGCTAGGAACTACCTACCCGTGGCCACCAGACTTGAGGCCTGTCGACGTCGAGCCACTCGAGAAGGTAGCGACTCTTACCCATCCGGCCACCTTGCATTCGTGTACAACGAACTCGGCCGGGCCCCGGGTCTTCTCTCCCACTCAAGGGATCGATTCCGGACCACTCGGAGGTTCGGCCACGACTTCGACTGGTATTTTCTCCATGTGATTTAAGTTTGCATATTCTCTTAAAAATTCGCAATAAAGTTGTTTCATATCAAAATTGGTCTCTAATCTTTTTACAGTTTGGCGTAAACGATTTTCTGGTAATGTTCTCGAATCTCCCAAAGTATCTAATTGTTCTAATTCAATAGCCATTTCTAAGATAAATCTGCCGGTTTCATCTCGTTTATGCGTATTTTGAAAATGAGTTTCACAAAACTCTTCTTCTTTACTTAGAAGATGATCAGACGAAATATTTTCTATTTCCCAGATATTTTTAAGAATAGTTTCAATATCCTCATTGTTAAATGTCAACCGGCAAAATTAATTAGAATTATTTATTGAGAAAGTACTAGTAGCAATCAGTCCAAATATTTAATTTTGGAACATAAGATTTGGCGAAACACGATTTTTTCTTTCTTTTATTGTTTCATAAAAATGGTCATTCCCAATTATTAAATTGATCTTTTCTGGTTTGTCAAATGTACGATCTGCTAACAGCGCACGATTAGGTAAAATGTTTTTTATCAATTTTAATGTTCCTAAAAGGTACACAATCAGTAATTTTTGGAACTACGAAGAAATCAGTAGTTGACGAAAAAGAATAATTCTTATTTCGAAAAAGAGTAGAGACTTTCGATTTCACGTTAAATGAATTTCCACATAATCCAGATACAGCGATATTTATTTTTTCTTTTTTTCAAATCCAATTCAAAAGACATTTCAGAAGTAACATAGGATGCCTGGCTCGCACTATCGAGGATTGCACGAGCTTTAATGAAATTCTTAGGTTTCGGGCTATAAATAAAAATAAAAGCAGTAGACAAAAACACACCCTTTTCATTTTTGTTGCTATATAAGTAAGTAAGTAAGCACCCACCCTGGGAATCCGCTTTTGGCTTATGGCTAGGTGTAACTCCCAAGCCCAGGGCAGGGAAAAGTTTTACTACCTACGGAACTCCTTGATTTTTTTTTTTTTTAAGTTTAGGAGAAATAACAATGTTAGATATATGACAATTATTGACAGTGTTTGCAATAAATATTTACAGATGACCCCTATAATTACATTTGAGAGAAACATTCATTATTATAACATATAAATATGCATAGTTTTTAGAATTTGATATTAAACTTTTTTTTTAACACAATTACCTACATATTTGCAACACTTTTATGTTATTTTCAGGATTCACAATACTAACATCAATTTAAACCATGTACAGATGTGATATTTGCAACACTTAAAGCTATTTTCAAGATATATGATGCAAAATTATTTTTAACTCTATACTAAAAATAAGTACTAAGGTACAAGATGCGAACAATAATTAATATTATGCACTATTATGAAAGTATTAGTAATTGTAGATAATAATTACCTACAAATTTACAGTACAATGATACTGTGTTTGAGATATTATGTAAGATAAATGATGCAAAAATTATTTTTAAATCTACACTAAAAATGTAGTATTAAGGTACAATATGCGAACAATAACTAATATTATGCACTATTACAAATTCTTTTAAGTTATTTAATATTTGACAATATGACCATATGGTCCTACTGAACACATCTTCTATTTGCCAAGTGTGATTGATAAACCGGACACGCAGTGGAATCCGCTGAATGTTTCCTATAATTAGGTAAGTGGAAACAATTTGTGCATCTATATTGCGAGGGAACTCCCGCAAAAGGGCACTCCGAAGTGCAGTGACCTCTCGAACATTTGGCGCAAATTGGCTGTCTCCTGCAGTAAGATGTCTGATGTCCATACAGCTGGCAATTGCCGCATCTAATTATTGGGCGAAAAGAACGAATATAGCACTTGTTGAGACCCACTTGTATAAATTATTTATCCAATAGTTCTTGTGATGCTTTTGTTTCTAATTGCAATATGATGTGATGTAGTGTAGAATTATCCCTCTTTAGAATTTTCAATAAGGTGATGTTTTTATCAGATAAATTTTCTTCAAGATATGGTATTATTTCATTTGTAGGTACTGAGGATGGAATACCGGTGATTATTACTCTTTTGTAATTAGTCAACTTATATGTGATTTCTGTTAACTTTGTAATGTCAGGAGTGTTTTCTATCATTTTTAACAAATGTTCTGTATTGTCATCTGTATTAGATTGTATAATTATTGTATCTGGATTTCTGGCATTTCTGCAGTATATTATTGGAACTTCCTTCACTTTATTAAAGTGTTCGTTAAGTAATGCTTTGAGTTTTGGAATCCTTATGTGTTTAGCGGTTGTTCTAATTAATATTGCAGAATTAGACTTCGCCAAAGCAGGGGGAACGCCCGTTTTTGTGCCATCACCGCATTTCACTCCTTAACAACCCCCACTAGAGTACTCCAGATTTCGCGTCACCAACTCCTCAATTTTCTGTAGTCTGTTGGATAATTGAATGAACCCTCCTTCACCATTTTCTTCTATTCTGTCATTTTCGTTATTTGCCATTATTGTTTGAGTTGCTATTGTTTTTAACTTAACTTCTGTTTGTATGATTTTTTCTCTAGTTTGTGATTTTAATTGCTTCTGTTGTCGTTTTAATTTATTAATTTCTTCTCGAAGGGTTACAATATTTGCATTAATTTGTTCTTTATTTTGTTCTTCCTTGACCAAAAAGTCTTTTAATTGTTTATTTTCTTGTTTCAATTCTTCCAATTTATTTTCAATCTTTACTTCTGCATTCGATCTTTTTTTCCATTATTGTTTGAGTTGTTGTTGTTTTTAATTTATTTACTGTTTGTGAAAATTTGTCTATAGTTTTTTTCTTAAGTTGCCTCTGTTGACTTTTTATTTTATCTATTTCTTCTTTAAAACTTTCTTTTATTTGTTCTTTACTATGTTCTACCTCAGTTAAGGATATTTTTAATTGTTTATTTTCTTGCTTCAGTTCTTCCAAATATTTCTCAAGTTTAATTTCCACTTTTGTACTTTCTTTGAGCTTTAATGACAATTCATCATTCTGTGTTTGCAGGATATCCAATTTATGTTGTAATTTTTTCATCTTTTCAGGAGAATCCTTATTTATTTCGTTGGAGTGTTGTATACGAAGTTTCTCATCTCTTCTTGCTTTAGAAAAGATTGTTTCGAGATATTTTTAGCTTCTTCTGAGCTACTATTAGATCTGTTATTTAATAGTATATTGTACTCCTGAATGAGCTGTTGGATGGATAGTGACTCTAGCTGGTTTATGGATATTGGTATTTTTAATGGAAGTGGTGATCCACCTAATGCATTTTGTATAATTTTTTCTTTGTTTTTTAAACGAGTCTCATTAATTTCTTCTGCTAGTGATATTGCAGTTTCCAAATTAGACTGCTTTCTTTTTGGGGTATTCTTGGTACTGGTAGTTTTTGATTTTAGTTTTTCTGGTTGTGGTATGGGATCATTCTCTTCCTTTAGTAGGATCAGAAGCTGCAGATGATTGAAGAACGGACAACTAGCCACACATGGTCTTCTGTTTTCTTTATGATTTAGTTCCATAATTCTGTTTCTTATGCTAATTATTTCTTCACTTTTCATTTCCCGATGCAGGTTTATTAGTTCAGTATTATTTGCTTGATAATATGGTATTTTGTTGTATTCTTTATAATGTATTGCTCTGATGTGTTGCAACTCAAATTCCAAAAATAGTGCATTCTCCCAGTGCATTCTCCCAATTCGCACAATTCTCCCAATAACACCATACCCTGTCCAACTTTGTAATTCCGACAATCACAATCATAATTTTTTACAAGTAACAACAAATTTCAGTATGTGAAGATTATTACTGTGTTTGTGATCAAAAATGGTCTCCTAGTTTAATTCATCTGATATGATACAGGAATAATAGTGTGTTATGAATAATAAAATAATAAAATGAAATAGAGAACGAATTTACATATTTACACTCTCAATGTAGAACTGATGTAGACAATTACAACAACATTGCTGCAGCATGTATATTGCCTATCCAATCCCGATTTCCCACACTTGGACAAAATAAGGAACAGACATTGTAAGGGCTGACTGGGTGGACCAGAAAAATAAAAAGAATGTTAAATATTACACTAAAGTATGAAAGTTAACAGTACTCACCCGACGCTACTAGGGTCCCGCCGCACTTGCCTGAAAAGAAATATGGTAGTACACAAGAGTATAGATGAATAATTATGATGTAAATGCGCCAAAAATCAGTGCAGGGACCAACCAATAAGTGCGAGAAGAAACCAAAAATTTAACCCAAGCAAGAAAAAAGATGCTATCGTTAAGGATAATGTGTGCTGAATGTAAAAATTTTAAGTGGGATCAAGAATATGAGTAATACGAGATATCCCATTGAAAAAAAAAAAAAAACAGGAGAATAACTCAAATAATAAAAAAGTTGTCAATGTTAGGCAAGGAATTACGAGCAAGGTCAAAAATTTAAGTGGGATGAAAACTGTCGGCATACTCTAGCATATTCAAGAAATATCTTGATAATTGAAAAAGTTGCCAATGTTAAGGATAATGTATGCTAAATGTAAAAATGTTAAGTGGGATCAAGCAAGTAATTAATACGAGATATCCCAGTGAAAAAAAAAAAAAAAAAAAAAAAAAAAAAAAAAAAAAAAAAAAAAAAACAGGAGAATAACTCAAAAAATAAAAAAGTTGTCAATGTTAGGCGCGTTACGAGCCTAATAATATACGATGATGCGAAATAATAATAATATACGAGCAAGGTAAAAAAAAAAATTAAGTGGGATCAAAACTGACGGCAACCTCCAGCATATTCAAGAAAAAAACAGAAAATTATCTTAATAATTGAAAAAGTTGCCATTGTTAAGGAAAATCCTTAACAACTGGGAAATAGTGTGAAATATGGAATGGGATTGGTTAGAAAGTCAAAAATGACTAAAAAATAGAAAAATCCAAGTCTCTAGCTCAAATAGCAAAAAAGTAGCCAATGTTATAGTTAAGGGAGGGGGACAAAAAGTGGAGCAGAAGATGGTGACAAAAGTTAGGATAAAAGAAGAAATGAAAATATGACAGTAAACGTGACAAACTCTAAGATAAAAGCAATAGAAAAGTAACGCCCCAAAAAACCCGTCCCCTACAGGCCCCCAATTGAGCTAGAGCTAAACGAAATAGTGGAAAAGACGGGGGGGGGGGGGAAGTTCACTTAGGTGGTTTGCAGTTGAATTTGGCGCAGCGATAAACCTCTACGACCAGTATTTTTGAGATATTTAGCATTTTGTGCTAAAATTCTAATGGAGAAAACACCCATTAGAAACAAAATGGCAGTTTTAAGTGTTAAGATGGCAAACCTAATATTTAATTTTATATCTAAAAGTTGAAGATGACTACCCTAAACATGTTGCCATCGAAAAAATTTGTAGAATATAACATTTAGTAATTTCTTTTCTTTTTTTTATGAATTTTTTTATGTAATAGCTTTATAGCAATGTGATCTTTAGTAAGAAACAAAATGGAGAATAATCTTTAACATCCCACATTTGTGTGATCTTTATAAGTTTTACAATGAGTGTACCTCTTAAGACTCTAACGACTATAACCAACACTCAAAAACAAGTCTTAGATAAAACCGGTGTACTCTTCATTAGTTTAAGTTTTACCATTACCTTTCCCATAGGGAAAATACGTGGCCAAAAATGGCAATTAAAAGGTCCGTAAAGGGCTAAGTGGATATATCTAGAAACGCGGCACTACCCCAGAAGCCCAGCTAAACCCTAACAAATCCATTAAAAACCCTCATAGAGAAAACCGGTATCGTTTTAACAAGTATGACTTTGATGAAAATTTCAAAAACATTGGCTGTCGGATAACTTGACTCTTATTTACAATAATCTGGCCAATCACCGTGTATTAAGCTGGTATGACATCAAAATTAGTAACTCAATTTTAAAGGCAGCCGATTCATATTATCAATTATTTTAAGACATTATTATTATTTTGCCATTAATGAACACAGATTGTGTGTGAGCAACCAGTGTCTACCCAATCGCTTCCTTTCAGAAAATACCAATTTTAAAATTGAAATTAAAAATACTTAAAGAAATAAATTTTTAAAACAAATGGTACCGCTGAATAGATCAAAGATTCAGCTATCAGAATATGTAAATAGTTAAAAGATCGGTGCATAAATAATAGTTAAAAATTTAAGTTAAAAAAGTAAACAACCTAATACAATCCTATGGGAAATCGGGAAAAAACTCCAATAATTTGACACTTTTTTAAAAATCAATAAAAAATTATTATATCATCCTAGAGAAACATGGGTGATGGCGGAGAAAAGCTAAAAGTTCGAATTATCGAGATCCGGAGTTAGTTTTTCAAAAAAGTTTGGAAAATGTGAAAATATAGCTATGTTAAAATATAAGAATATGTCTCCAAAATCCCATGTTTCTCTATAGGAATGAGGGTTACTGCAAATTCTCAAAAAACCCATAAAAGAACACTTTTTAAAATGATCATTTAACATAGTAAATCTTAATATTTTACAACATAACAGGTATCATTTTAAAGCTTATACTCTTATCTAAGAGCAAAATACAATATATTTTCATTTTAAACATTTTTAGGTAGTTTTAAGGGACAATAGAATTCCATTGTTTATCCCATGTTAAGTCTATGGAAAAAATGTTCAAAAATTGCAGTTTTTGATGTAATGTATAAAAGGTTAAATCTAAACGATAACTTTGATCCAATGGTACTAAAATGATCTACATGCTTTAATTAAGGTGAATGAAACATTAGTTATTAGTTTTCTGATAGATTTAGTTAATTTTGAAGGATCTGAAAAATGTCATTTTTTGAAAATGGCTCCAAAATTTTAAAAGTAATTTAAAGAAGTTATGTTAAAATTAATAGATAAAAATGACTTAGAGATACAAGATAGGACTTAAAAGAAAGCTTAGGAGTTGGTGAAGGCCAAATGAACCATTAAAAACATTATAGGTAACTTAACATGGTCAAAATTGCAATGGAATCCCATTGTTTTCCCTATGTTATCTCTATGGGAGAAAAACATGAAAACATCACTTTTTAAAATGGATATTCAAGGGTTAAAACTTGGTGAAAACTTAATAAAAATGGTACCAAATTAATTTACAGAGTTTATTTAACACAAAATGAGCCATTGTTTTGAGTTATCAATTAGTTATATGTATCTTATAAGCATATTTAAAACACCTTAAATTAAAAATGGCTCAAAGTAAACAAAAAGTGCATGGTCTTTAATGGGTTAATTTTGTATGAAAAACTACATACCAGAAGACATAATAGATATCAAAATGATCACAACAGTATATAGAATCTAAATTTATCAAGTTTAATAAATTTTGAGATAGTTAAGGGGGCACGAGAAGCAATTGAATAGGTGACAAAACCTGGTTCAAGGAGAAATCGAAAGTAAAGAAGAAGAAAGTTTAACTACATATTTCTCCTAAACCCCTATACATAACTGCACATACTATATACAATTTTAATCAGCATTAAAAGAGGAAGAGAAAGACATATGGCACGAGGCTCTATCTTACCCCATTCCTGAGAAATTTATGTTTTCATCCGGAGCAAAAACGACAGCATGCTACTATCTATTCAAGACAAGAAAATTTTTTGTTGCTATGTGCAGAAAAACTTTGCAAAATTTCCGAAGCATTTTGTTTATTAGAATCATCAAACATGCCCCTGTCTTCATTACCGTCGCGACGGGCTGGCGGCTTAACAGATAAATCAATTTCGGAATCCGACTTTTTTTTGTGATATTTTATTATCAGAAGTTTTATTTTGATTTTGATGAAGTAATACCTTACGCCTGGCATTACAAATTTGGGAGTTATATTTAGAATTACATTTAGAAACATGATTATGCGAAGAAGAAAAATAGTTGATACACAATTTATTTTTTATAACTTCATGAAATCTTTTGATATAAACCATGTGGTTGTTTGCATAGTGTGCATGGATTAGATTTTAGAACAAAGGTTTTATTTTTAATCTGACTTTTAAATTTTTGGGGATTTACATTTTATTCCCTGTAAATTTTCCAGAATTTGAACACGATTTTCCATGAATTCGATGAAAGTGTGCCATTTGGGTAAATCTGTAGATGTTAGACTCATTTTTAATTCTTTACATGCTGTTTTATTTAACTTCATTAGAATAATGTTAATCAGTAAATTTTCACTAAAATTGATCATTTCAACATTTAAAACTTTTAAAGCTCTTACATGCTTTAAAATACAATCAAGCAGCATTCTTAATTTTTCAGCTGATTCTACACCGATATTGCCTAACATTAATAAAGATTTAATGTGAGTATTTACACTTAATCTCTTATTTTCAAATCTATTTTTAAGTGCTGAAATAAAGGCTCATAAGAGTCGTCCGTACTTTGGATTTGTTTTGCTGTACCCACGAGAGAAGACTGTAAATAAAAGAGTTTTGATCGTTGGTTAGCAATTCGTTCGAATCAATAATGATACTAAATTGAGTTTTAAAATTATTTTAATTTTCATAAGAACCTTCAAATTTTTGTAAAAGGATTTCGGATAACTTGGTAGATAATTTTTGCACATTATGCGACAGAATATTGTTTGCATTTACTACTTCTGGATTTTTATTTTTCTTAAGATCTAGAAAATGTTTAAAGCTTACCTTAAGCTTTTGGAGATCTTGGTCGATTTCTTCGAATTCAGTTTCGCATTTATCAACTTCTTCGTCCTTCAAAATTTTATAATACTCCATTTTAAGCTCATTGAGCTTGTCTTCTAATTTATTAAGATTTTCAATTTTATTCGAAATATCTACTGAATCCTTTTTTTTTCTGCTTCATCTGCAATGAAACTTTGTCAATTGGACTTTTATATTACCTTTTCGACAATTTAAAACCTTGATTTCCATTTCCATGTCAAAAGTTTTTTTTCTTTCCAACAAAACGAAGCGATAACTTCCACCGGTCGGCGGAACACTCCGAAGAGCGGTTCCAATGTCAACTGGCACGAGCAAAATGGGCTGTAGCTCTTGGTTATGTATAAAATTCGACTAATTAAATTTTAACGAACCATTTTTTATTACCAAGTATTTTTGGTTTGCGGAGTTCCCATGGATACAACAGCACGAAACGAACGATAAACAACTTCTGGCGTTACATTTTCGCCAAGCGAAAGTAGATGCCAATGCTCTCGCCAACACCTTCCACACTGTCTTCTTTTGTTTTGATTATACTCTTCTGTGATTGGCTGTTGTCTTCTACTTTCCTATTTGCTGTTGATTTCTAATATTTCCTATTGGGTGTTTCTTCAGCTTGTTTCCTTTCCCTTATCTATCATTTCAGTCTAGCTGCTGCTTTCATAGTAGAAGCACGTCTTCTTTGCGCCTGACAAAGAAAGACTCAGATCTTTCGAAAGGTTAAATGCATTTAAAAATTTTTGATGATGTTTTAAGAAGATTTTTTGTTCTTAAACATATTTTTACTGGTTTTAAAGTTTTAATTTACACATTTAACGTTTTAAATTAGCATACTTTCGAACACAGTTAAAAATTGTTTAGGAACTTGATTTGTTTAATTGTTTGTCGGTTCGCACTCTAACTCTCGTAAATATAAGAAGAATACCATAAACTTGATATATGTTATTAAAATTTACCATAGAATATTCGCTTTTGAAAATGGAGTGTATAACGTTTACAGTTCGTTTACACGACCCCTCAAAAGAATTGCGTTATATTATTGTTTATATAGAAAAAAATTTTCAGTGTATTTTAATGATATTGAAATTGATATTCATCGCCGAGGTTCACTACAAGATGTTTATTATAGAATAATGTGCGCATAATATTTATCGTTCGTTTAAATGTGCACACAAAAGTATTCGTTTACGTTTACACAGTAATGTTTATGTTCAAAAATTGCTGGAAGTGTGTTTTTAATTGTGGTATGCGCTTTTAAATTTAACTATTAATTTACATATGAATTGTTGCGAATAAATTCTATACGGGACTGTACAAAACAATTTTAGTACATTTCCGCTTATTGACGGAAATTGCTAAAAGGGAACATTTAACTGTAGTGTCCGTTTTCTAACTTCAATAAATTTTTGCATATAAAGCGCTACATATACAAATCTTTAAATTATATACAAGACTGCTTAAAAGAATTCCAATATTTTCTTACTACATATCGTAATTTCTGAAATTGGTTTTTTTAAATAAGCAATACGTTTTAGAGGTTATTTAATTATACATCGTTTTTCCTCTTATTATGCTGTGTTTTTTTTTTCCTTTTAATATTCTCAACGTGTTTGAAAGTACTTAATATTCTATGCTTGGTGCAGGTTTTTTAATTATGCTTTTAGTAATGCTTTACTTTTTCATACTTCTTATTAAGATAAAAACATATTCCCATTGTCTTAATTTCTAAGAGTATTTGGATAATCCCGTGTTCATATCAAAAACATTTATGTATATTCTAATGATTTTTATTTTAAAAAATAATATTTAAAAGCATAAGATAAAACATTTTTTCCGATAAGTTCCAAGAGATTCATAATATCTTAACTCAGATATCAGATAAATGAGTGCCATATTTTTATTGTTGATATAAGTTTAATTTCCTCGGTATATCATATTTTTCGATTATTTCTTGAAATTATTTTATGGGAAGTTAACTTCATTGTTTTTTATTAATATAAATATGTAAAAAAAAAAATCTTCAAATTATTAGATTTTTACTTCGAAATAATAAAACATCTCGAATTAAAATCCTTTCGAATGCAGTTGACGAGAAAGTCAAACATATCGAAAGAACTAGTTTTCAATTAAATCATTTTCAGAAAATGTTTAAATTCTTCTTTGTCAAAAAAAAAAAAACTATTAAAAGCATATTTGATTATGAAATATATTCGAAAAATTATTTATCAAATGGAAGTATCACACATTAAAAAATTATTTAAATTAACAAATTGAAATAATTTCGAGATGTTACATTAAATAAGAAAAAATCATTTTTTTTTCAGAAAAGGATACATTTGGCATTGCGGAAAGATACATATGGAATTAATTAGTTTCTAATAACCTTTTTCCAATTTCCTCCTGTGTTTAAAAAATATCAAATGAATCTAAAAAGAATTTGTTTCATTACATTTTCTATTTATAAAGCATAATTTTTAAAAATAAATAGGGAATTCATATATAATGCATTAATCAAAGATTAAACTGAATTTTTTTCTTTCACTGTAATTACATAATAAAATTTTATGGTACCTATGTAAACAACTGGATTATAAATTAAAATAAAGACACAGTATTTTAGAAAGTTGGAACTATATGCACTAGTTTCATAAAAAAATTAACTTCGCTAAAAATAATCTGTATGAATTCAGAGCAGCTAAAATTCTTTTTTTTTTTTTTTTCAACGGACTCGAGAGTATATTTCCAACAGTTGATTAACCTCAACACACTATACTGGTTATTCCAGCTTTATTCGATTTCGGATAATGAGATTTTCAGCTAGAACAGTAAATGTTTTTTACTGTATTAATATAAATATGTAAAAAAAAATCTTCAAATTATTAGATTTTTACTTCGAAATAATAAAACATCTCGAATATTTTAAAATCCTTTCGAATGCAATTGACGAGAAAGTCAAACATATCGAAAGAACTGGTTTTCAATTAAATCATTTTCAGAAAATGTTTAAATTCTTCTTTGTCAAAACAAAAACTATTAAAAGCATATTTGATTATGAAATATATTCGAAAAATTATTTATCAAATGGAACCATCACACATTAAAAAATTATTTAAATTAACAAATTGAAATAATTTCGAGATGTTACATTAAATAAGAAAAAATCATATATATATTTTTTTTTCAGAAAAGGATACATTTGGCATTGCGGAAAGATACATATGGAATTAATTAGTTTCTAATAAACTTTTTCCAATTTCCTCCTGTGTTTAAAAAATATCAAATGAATCTAAAAAGAATTTGTTTCATTACATTTTCTATTTATAAAGCATAATTTTTAAAAATGAATAGGGAATTCATATATAATGCATTAATCAAAGATTAAACTGAATTTTTTTCTTTCACTGTAATTACATAATAAAATTTTATGGTACCAATGTAAACAACTGGATTATAAATTAAAATAAAGACACAGTATTTTAGAAAGTTGGAACTATATGTACTAGTTTCATAAAAAATTAAACTTCGCTAAAAAAAAATCTGTATGAATTCAGAGCAGCTAAAATTCTTTTTTTTTTTTTCAACGGACTCGAGAGTATATTTCCAACAGTTGATTAACCTCAACACACTATACTGGTTATTCCAGCTTTATTCGATTTCGGATAATGAGATTTTCAGCTAGAACAGTAAAAGTTTTTTACTGTATTAATATAAATATGTAAAAAAAAAATCTTCAAATTATTAGATTTTTACTTCGAAGTAATAAAACATCTCGAATATATTAAAATCCTTTCGAATGCAATTGACGAGAAAGTCAAACATATCGAAAGAACTGGTTTTCAATTAAATCATTTTCAGAAAATGTTTAAATTCTTCTTTGTCAAAAGAAAAACTATTAAAAGCATATTTGATTATGAAATATATTCGAAAAATTATTTATCAAATGGAACCATCACACATTAAAAAATTATTTAAATTAACAAATTGAAATAATTTCGAGATGTTACATTAAATAAGAAAAAAATCATATATATATATATATTTTTTTTTTCAGAAAAGGATACATTTGGCATTGCGGAAAGATACATATGGAATTAATTAGTTTCTAATAACCTTTTTCCAATTTCCTCCTGTGTTTAAAAAATAACAAATGAATCTAAAAAGAATTTGTTTCATTACATTTTCTATTTATAAAGCATAATTTTAAAAAATAAATAGGGAATTCATATATAATGCATTAATCTAAGATTAAATTGAATTTTTTTCTTTCACTGTAATTACATAATAAAATTTTACGGTACCAATGTAAACAACTGGATTATAAATTAAAATAAAGACACAGTATTTTAGAAAGTTGGAACTATATGCACTAGTTTAATAAAAAATTAAACTTCGCTAAAAAAAATCTGTATGAATTCAGAGCAGCTAAAATTCCTTTTTTTTTCACCGTACTCGAGAGTATATTTCCAACAGTTGATTAATCTCAACACACTATACTGATTATTCCAGCTTTATTCGATTTCGGATAATGAGATTTTCAGCTAGAACAGTAAAAGTTTTTTACAAGCTCCTTTAAAAAATGCCGGTGCAACTTCCATGAGTGCGGGAAACATTAAATGTATGATATATTTTTTAGCTGCCTAACGGAAACGAATTATTTAAAAAGGAAATACGGAGAATATTAAAATAAAACATTAAAATTTTCAAACTTTTTTTTATATATATAATTCGAAAAAACAGTATTTGTCATGCATAGATTCAGACATCAGAAAAGTATGCAAGTGATCACTGAAGGCTGAAAAATCTAATTTCGTGTTTCCAAATTGTATTAAGAAAAAAAAAAAAAAAAAAAAAAAAAAAAAAAAAAAAAAAACTCTGCAATTGACACTTGATAAGGTTTTTCATATACTAAATAAAAATTCTTATAAATTTCAAGAAATTAATTACTATTACAGTAAATTTATAACCAAGTGATGTAAATATTTAGCTTAAGAGCCATTATTTTGAAAATCAGACAAGTGCGATAGTTGTATTTTTTGTTTTGCTTGATTTTTTTTTATGTGAAAGTAGATCACATTTAATGAATAATGTGCAATTTTGAAGCCCTGAAAAAATTTTCCCTTCACTGTAAAAAATGTCAAATTTCAAGGTTGTGTCCGCCATTTTTCATGAAAAGTGAAATGCGAGTTTGTTTGCAGTGCTAAAGCTTGGGAAAGAAACGACATCCCAAAATTCTTTTGTGATGAAATATTCGTATAACACTACCTGCTTAGTAGGCTGTATTCGTTTCCATGGGGCATTGTTATTTTACATTGTTATGTTGCCTCAAAATGCAATGAAAAGGACGTTTTTGTCCGTATTCTGCACGTATTTTCTTATTTAAGCAATAGTACCCCAAACTTTTTCTTATAGAATATCAAAGTGTACTACTAGGACAAGCTAAATAATATAAAACTTTACCGGAATATTTCTGCTGTTAGCAGGAATAGTCTGTTAAATATTCAAAAATTTCAAAATAGGCAGCATTTCAATTAGTCTTTTCTCAAAACAGCATCACGGTTCAATAAAACAAAATATATCACGCAGTAGTTGGAAGTATGTACAAACACATGGAAAAGAAAAAAAAGTGGGGTTTCGTCATATTTTTATAAAAAAAAAAAATGTCGAAAGTCACAAAAAAGACTGTGATTTATCATACTTTTGCCCTATCAGAAAACGAAACATCCCGTTTCTCTTTCCGCTAGCTATTTTTTCCCTATGAGAAAATGGAATATCCCTTTTTCTTTCCCCTTCCTAGTTCTAAATGGAAAAAAGGGAAATTTAAACGGGATATTTTGACTGTGAATTTTTTTTATAAAAAAAAAAAAAAAAAAAAAAAAAAAAATGACGAGGCCCCACTTTTTTTTCTTTTCCATGTGTTTGTACATGCTTCCAACTACTACTTGATATATTTTGTTTTATTGAACCGTGATTCTATTTTGAGAAAAGACTAATTGAAATACTGCATATTTGGAAATTTTTGAATATTTAACAGACTATTCCTGCTAACAGCAGCAATATTCCGGTAAAGTTTTATATTATTTAGCTTGTCCTAGTAGTACACTTTGATATTCTATAAGAAAAAGTTTGGGGTACTATTGCTTAAATAAGAAAATACGTGCGGAAAACGCACAAAAACGTGATTTGCATTGCATTTGGAGGCAACATAACAATGTAAAATAACAATGCCCCATGGAAACGAATACAGTCTACTAAGTAGGCAGTGTTATACTAATATTTCATCACAAAAGAAATTTGGGATGTCGTTGCTTTCCCAAGCTTTAGCACTGCAAACATACTCGCATTTCACTTTTCATGAAAAAGGACGGTCACAACCTTGAACTTTGACATTTTCTACAGGGAAGGGAAAATTTTTTCAAGGCTTCAAAATTGCACATTATTCATTAAATGTGATCTACTTCAGCATAAAAATATCAAGCAAAACAAAAAATACAACAATCGCACTTGTCTGATTTTCAAAATCATGGCTCTTAATAGTAATTACCTTAACATTAAGAAGAACAACAAAATATGTAGTAATGCACTGTCGGAGATATCTTGATTGGATTAAATTAGCACTCATTAAATTGGGTTGCATGTTTATATTAATGGGATTTAATGAAATTAGATAAACTTTTCAAAAGATTGAATCCAAGCTGTAATTTGTATTTTTTAACAATAATATAACAAAAGCAATGCAAAATTAAATGTCTATTTATATATATTGTGTTTGTATGAAAGTTTGTTATGGATCTATTGCAGTTTTTCCCCGTTGAATGTATGTTTCGGTTAATGTGGTTTTCATTAGCCTTAAAGTAGTTTCTTGATATTCTAATGTTAATCTTTTTTACTCGTTGAACGTACAGTAGAACTCTAAACTAGCTTTAATTGAAAGTGCGTTTTTCAAACTCGGCGACCATTTTTTTCGAGAACTATTCGACCTACTTCCTTCATTAAAAAACAGAAAATAAAATTGGTCTTTTTTCCTGAAGCTTATATCACCGAAACTTGTAAATTTCATTGATTAATTATTTTCACCCGTAAAGATTAAAAAAAAAAAAAAAAAATGAAAAAAGTGACCCTTTTAATTCAAATTACCACCATTTTGTCAAAGATAAAATTTTTATGCGCATTGGTAATTATATAAGTACGTAGCATCTATATTCGTCGCTTGGTCCATTCGTCTGTCTGAATATAACATCGCAAAAACTTTCCAACAAAATGGTTTTAAATGTAATATATATATAATCGTTGCCGAATTTCGTCGAGTCATTTCAAATTTCATGAAAATTGAATCAAAACTTAAAAAAGATATTAATAAAAGTTTCCTTCATTCTATTAAATCCTATCTTACATAATTAATTCAATGACATTCCATAATAGATAATGATTCCAAGTTGCCGTGGTGATTACGCCCTATTTAAGATGGAGTCATATTATTTCCGTATTATTTAATTTAATGCACATAATCGTAATAAATATTGTAAGCATGCATTTTTTGCATAAGACTGCAGCAGCTTTTGCAACTAGAAATGAATATTTATAAAACTAGTTAGGGTACGTACGCACCTCATTTTCCACTTTTGACGCACAATTTCTGGCTTGTTAAACTAAATGTCATCATAAGCTCCAGAGAATTTATCGCCCTTTCATAATGTGGCGACCATTTTTTTTTTCCAGATATGATTGGACCGATTGGAAGTTCTCGTCGCGCCTCTGGAAATACTGTTCATTTCGCAAGACGTATTATCCATTATTGTTACCGAAAAAAATTAATACACTAGAATACAGTAATTCTGCTTTTTGAGATTTTAGTGTCGCCCCCGACAAAAAAAAAAAAAAAAAAAAAAAAAAAAAGTATGTAAGTATTAATAGTACAAAGCATATATAATGGCTCATATAACGGAACATTATTTATTTTTTTTTTTTTTAGAGACGACATTTTTATTGCTGACCGAATGGAATACCATATCGGAGGCTAATAAGTTAAATGTAAATAAATGTAATGTAAAAATTTCGAAAATGTCATCCCTTTTCTTTATAACGTAAACAGATCATAACAATCAACTGCATTCTACGCCCAACAAGTAGGACCTCGCCGTAATTGACGCACTAACTGGGGAAAACTGGAATTATAGAATTATCTAAAAAATAATATATAGTCTGGTAAGTAATTAAAATACAAAGATAACAAAATTACTTAACAAAGGACATAACAAAATTAATGTAATCAAATTTGTCCTATATAAGTATGATTGGTTTGATGGTTGTATTTATGACGGCCAATTATCTGCACGAGGGATATAGGCCCTAGGGGGGGGTGCCCTCCGTGGGGGTCTTTCTAAGGGAACCTAACCCGTATTTACGCTTGGAAACCCAAGGTTCGAAGAAAACGACGAAAACTCCGAACGATTAGGCCGCGATTGGGATCGAACCCAGCACCTCCTAACTACCAGTTTCGAGAGAAGAACCTCTCGGTCACTGGTGGTCCCTATATAAGTATGAAACATAATTAATAAAAGTTTTCGTAAATACGTATAAATCTAATTTGTCGCAAAACGGATAAGCATAGCAAAATGGCCCCACAGCCGATGTTTGAAATAGCACGTGTGGTAAAAAGACTCACCATGAAAGTAAAATATAGAATGTTTTAGCCCCTGACCTTGAGATAATCGGGGAACTAGGTGCCGGCGTTACTATTTTTCAAATACGTTTTTTTCAAAAAGTACAAAAGTAAAAAAAAAAAAAATGAAACCAACGCCAATTATTGAATATATTACTTCATATGATATATTTTTTTCACATTTTTACACCAATTTTAACATAAAAAAATAACGAAAAATCTTTAAAAAAAATTATTAATGTAGTAATTTTATCTTTACACCAACCAAAAAATTACAGAATAATGCTCAAAGTATGTATTTTTAAGAAAAAAAAATTCGCTAAAATCGAATATGCGCTTTTTGAGTTATAACAAAAATAATGCTAGCAGCTTGCTAAAATATTTGTAACTTCCTCTGTTTATATTTGAAGAAATACGCTGCTACCAATACATTGGTCGATTCGTGGAATTTCCACTCCGGCAGGATGCGCAGTGCGCCAAAATAAGAGATTATTTCTATACATACCCCTTATCTATAGGCTTATTTTGCATTTGTAAACATTCTGTTATTTTGGCGTACCACGCATCTTTCTCGCTTAATAATAGCAAGTCGGTGGTCTAGTCGATTCTGCAGGTAAGTTGAATAGGAGGTGTAAATATATAAGGTTATAAACTTTTTGGAAATGTCGGACCTCCTCCAAACTTTCCGATATCATACTTTATCATTCCTCGCCTCTCACCCTCTCGCTAATAATATCGTTATCAGTGTCTAAAAATTATTTTTATTTTTACATTTTTTTTCTTTTTATACGTTTTCAATGGTATACATTAGGGTGGAGCGAAAAAAAATATTTTTTTTAAATCAAAAACGGGTAGGTGCCAAAAGTTGCCTTTATACTAGTACATCAACTGTGTGAAATTTTACCACTGAAAAAAAATGGCTTGAGTCTGCGCTTTTGGTCTAAATGTCGAAATTTTGGGTAAAATTTGACTTTTTCAAAAAAATAAAAAAAATCCTATAGAAAAGGTTATTATTTAAATGTGTTATTTAAACCTTTATTATTAATTACTTAACATATTTAAACGTTAAAACAGTATCTTCATTCTGTATAACTGGAGCAAAGCTGACAACTTTTGGTAAAAAAAGGCATTGCCACTCTGTTGTGTCATACAACTAATTGTCCATTAGAATACAGATATTACCTAGTTGCTTTCAAAACTACCCAGGAGCTATCACGTGGAAGTGGCTGCATTTCATGTCACAACAGTGCATAACTCGACCACCCTACCATATGAGCACAATATTTTATTTATACATTGAATTGTAATTTTTTTTATCAAAGACTGGAGTAAGTTTTCTAATTATCAACCTAATCCATCTATCTTTGTATCCACAGACGTTGAATGCTGCTGCTGTAACATTCCTTCACGTATATTTATACTTCTTCTATATGATAAGGCAAGCAGAGTAATGCAGTGGAATTAATGAAATCTATTTAGCCCTCTATTATCTTCACCAAAATTACATCCAGTTAATGTATAGTGATTGGGAGTTCTGTAACTACAATATTCTACAATATTTAGATATTTCATCTTTGGGTATGCTATCATTTACTCTACCTCTTGCATTTTTTATAAGCTGAGAAGCTTGCTGTTTAATGTGATGGCGATCGTCAGAGAGCATTGCAATAAGAATTTGCTCTCAATGGGCAAAGCAACCATTGTCCTAAATAAATTTTTTAGCATTTGTTTTATGCCGTTTTCTGTGATGTTTAGTAGCCGAATAATTTCCCATAAGTTTTTAGATCCATTTTTTAGATGTGCATTACATTTGGTGTAAACCATTCTGCGGCATAAACTTGGATTTCATACTTTGTGAATGAAATTATAGACTCTGATGGTCAAACAGTGCTTATATAAATGCGAAAAATTTTATTCGCCTATGTGAGCCATCTTGCGTAGGACATGTTTCTTGGGTTCATATTCGCTAGTTCTTCTGAGCAATATATTTATGAAATAACTTTGCAAATGTCTAGCAGGTATTTCTGGTCTGTGCTGAGTACCCTTTTGTCGATTTCAGGAAGTAATGTTTCAAAATTTCTCTCTCTGGCTTCAAAAATTGAAATAAGAAGGGAATGGCAGGTGGGCAAAGATTTTCCTATTGGTACGTCGAATCCCTGTGGATTAGAATCTAATTTTTGCCAATGATCTTGTCTAATAAATGATGCAGAGGAAATTCACTGGACTCTGAGGTGGCATGTGATCCATTGTAATGGTTCATTATAAACATAACCCACACATAATGCAAGGCAACGACGAACAGAATTATCCGCCTTTAAATGAGCACTCACTTCACATCAGAGTCCCTATGTTCACTCAAAAAGTACTATTCAATCCAAGTTTTGCCTCAGGATGGTTTACCATCAAATGTAAACCACTTCAAAAGAAGGAATCTAAAAACTCAAGGTAAATTATTCGGCTACTAAACAACACAGAAAACGGAATAAAATACTAAAAAAAGTTATTTAGAACAATGGTTGCTTTGCATACGCAGATGAAATTCTAATTTCAATGCTTTCTGGCGATCGCCATCACACTAATTAAACAGCTAGCTGCTCAGTACATAATAGTTGATATATGAGGAGAGTAAATGATGGCGTACGCAAATCTGAAATATCGACAATCAACTTTGAAGCGAATAACTCTATAAATCAAATTGATTGGAAAATTGTTGTGGTAACAGAACCCCTAATCAATATGCATTTATTGGGTGAAATTTTGTTAAAGATAATAGACGGCTGAAGAGATTACATAAATATTCTCCCCACTGCATTAGATTTTCTGCCTTTTCTTACACAAGCAGTAGACAAATACGTGAAGTAGATCACAGCAGCAACATCCAAAGTCTGTGGAGACAAAAAAGAGATGGACTAGGTTGATACATTTAAAACTTATGCCATTATTTGATCAAAAATCAGAATTCAAAGTATAAATAAAACATTGTGTTCAGATGGTAGCGTGGTCGAGATAGATGTCCTGGGAAGTTTCGAAAGCAACTAGGTAAGAGCTGTATTCTAAACACAATTTGTTGAGTGACACAACAAAGTTCCAATGTCCCTTTTTACCGAATTGTGTCAATTTTGCTCCAGTTATACAGAATAAAGATATCGTTTTATCGTTTGAATATGTTAAGTCGTTCATAACAAGGGTTTAAATAACACTTTTAAATAATAACCATCTCTATAGGAATTTTAATTTTTTTTTTGAAAAAATATCAAATTTTACCCAAAATTTTGACATTTGGACCAAAAGCGCAGACTCAAGCCTTTTTTTTTTCAGCGGTAAAATTTCACGCACTAGTATAAAGGCAACTTTTGGCACCTACCCGTTTTTGATTTTTAAAAAATAATTTTTTTCGCTCCACCCTAGTATACATGTATGGTTGTACATTTTTTATTCGCATATTTTACTGATTTAAATCGAGAAGAAATTCATAAAATATAACAAATATCCTTATATCAAATAACATTTTAAATAAATGTTATTTAAAAGTTTTTACTAATAGCTCTTCGTTACATACTGCATTGAACAGTAATATTGTCTTCTTGCACTTCCTAATTGCACGTGGCTAAGCAGAATTTCTTGTAAACAAAACAGGTGGACAGCATTCTTCCCCATCTTTTACTAGCAAAAATAACAAGTATCATTTCGAGTATAAACATATGGCAGGAGAATATTAATGACGAACGATGGGTTATTCCATATTTCGGAATGAGATGATTTTATAATCATTCAATGGTTTTCAATAATAAACTTGTATTTTCATAAAAATACGGAAACAGACTAAATAAATTTAAGATAACATGTAAAAAAAAAGTTAACAAAAAATAAATTTTGATTTGATTAAAAATGATATCGATATCAAATGACAACCCCCCCCCCTACAGATATGTTTCGATGTCAAGTGCCAGACCTCTCCCCCCCACACTGCCCCTAAAGTGATACGTTATTTATTATATATATATATACACTGTACAGCCCCTTAGCCTTCTTCTATCTGAAAATAATGGTAGCCAAATGTTAAAATTTTGTTTGTCAGTTCTTGATATTATTACGTGAGAATAATGCGCAGTACGCCAAAATAACAGAATGTTGCAAAACAAACCTATAGAGAAGTGATATGTATGGAAATATTCTCTTATCTTGACGCACTGCGCATCCTGCCCGAGTGGAAATGCCACGAATCGGCCAATGCATTGATAGCAGCGTATTTTTTCAAATATAAACAGGGAAAGTTACAAATATTTTAGCAAATTGCTAACATTATTTTTATTCTAACTCAAAAACCGCATCTTCGATTTTAATGATTTTTTTCTTTAAAGTACATATTTTGAGCATTATTCTATAATTTTTTGGTTGGTGTAAATATAAAATTACAACATTAATATATTTTTTAAATAATTTTGTTTATTTTTCAATGATAAAATTTGTGTAAAAATATGAAAAAAATATATATATAATGTGAAGTAATATATTCTTCAATAATTGGCGTTGGTTTAATTTTTTTTTTTTAACTTTTGTAATTTTTGAGATAAATTTACTTGAAAAATAGTAACGCCGGCGCATACTTCCCCGATTATCTCAAGGACAGTTCAAGGTCAGGGGCTAAAACACTCTATATTTTATTCTCGTGGTGAGCCTTATTACCACACATGTTATTTCAAATATTGGCCGTGGGAGCCATTTTGTTATGCTTATCCGGCTAGACCTTTTACTATTTTGTAATTGTTGCACTTGCAATTAAAAGTTCCGAAGATTATGAAAAATTAATTGGGTATAACCTAAACTTAATTCGGTACTGACAATAGAAGTAGTGCATATTTAAACTCCATTTGGCACTTTATAAAACTGAATTCAGCATACCATTTTTCAAAGTTTAAACTTGGCAATGTATTGAGCGCGCTTCGAAAGAGGGTCGCAAAGTCTCAACGTCATCTTGGTCCGTGAAGTGTTATTCCAGATAGGTTTTTCATTAACATTTAAAGACACGGGAGGCGTATTGAGAGATCCACTCAATGCAAACTAGTCGCGAATCCCATAGTATATTATTAATTTTAAATAAATTAGTCTGTTTCATCAATTTGACGTTTATTGTTTTTATACTGCTACTGATATATTACACAAATATATCATTAAAAGTTGTTATCTGGGCTTTAAAAGCCGATGGTACATAGATTAAACCACCCTGTCATTATGTGTGTCCAAACCGTCCGTGTCTGTAAGGGTTTAATATCTCGGCTAATTAGTGATGATTTTTTCGACACGCAATATCAACAATGCTTTTATACTTCTGTTATGATAAGTATCCTTATCACCTTTGCTGAATGCCTCCAAATCTAAATTTGTGTTTAACGGGAAAATGCGCTTTTCTCAAAAACTATGTGACGTAGAATAATCGCTATAATTTCTCTGCAAGTTTTAAATTAACGTCTGTTACCTCTAATTTTTTCATTTTTTTAGTCTCAGTAGATTCGGAAATACATTATGGGGAACATATTTTTCAACTACATTTTCGACGATATCTCTGAAAATAGAGTACCTAAAATTAAAAGAAATGTATTTTTGTGTTCAGCGTCACGAAAGCTTTTACATGCTATCCCACATGATATACAAAGAAAAGATTTTTTTTCCAAGTAAAACAACAAGTCCGTCTACATTTTTCCTAAATATATTTGTGAATGTTTAATAATCTGTAAATATGTGGGTCAATAGTCTTCATTACTTCCCCTAATTTGAATTTTTCACGTTTCATAGTTTACGAGTAAAATGGCTGTGACAGACGGAGAGACAGACACATGAGAGATCTTATAATGTACGGGACCCTAAAAAGTTCATTATCAAAGAAAAATCATAACATTGTTGCGAAGTTCAAATCCTTAAAATATTCCGTAGATCGATAGTCCAACCAGGTTCGGTTTACATTCACTTTTAATTATAAAATATAGTTATTAAAATTACGAAGTAAAAATGTAAAGTTTTACAATCCGTACAGTCCGTACGTTGGGATGATGATAGAAAACATTTTAAAGTAATGTGAGTCTACATTACTAACAACGTGCAGAAAGAGAAAGAATGTAAGTGAAAGCTTACCCAAAACATGGTGATTTAGTAATACACATCAATATTGGCGAAAAATAGCACTTGAAAATTATTCATGCCATATAAGCAAAATTATGTGTTACGCTTTATAAAACAGGAGAATTTTGAATTTCGTAGAAAGGCAACCAGAATAGCAGTTCTAAAAAGTAAATCAAAAGGAATTCGAAAAGCCAATTCGTGCGTTCGAAGTTTTGGGAACATACCGTGAAAGACGAAATAGATCTTAATATCTCGAAATGTTTACGATCTAACGAGGAAGTTAGACTAGCATATTAAGAAGACAAAATAGATATTACTAACGAACGTAGGACGAATGAGAATAAAAATGTAGACTGAGTATAAAGTCAGTTCTTATTCTTTATCTTTTTTTTTTTTTTTTTTTTTTGTTTAATACCTAGTAAGAGTGATATTCATATAAATAACCTTGAATCACGTAAATGAATTATATCTATATGATAGCCGATTTAGTGATAAAAGCATAGGTTAAATATTCTTTCTTTGTTTTTTCTTAATGGACGAAAATTGCAACGGGAATCTGAAATAAAACTTACGATAAAATGAATAAATAATGAAAATTTAGTTTTAACTGAACTTAGAGAAAAGTAACAATTTAGGAAAAATATATGTTATTCCACATGACAAACATTGGTTTCTCATCGGTTTCGAATAATTATTTTCTCAATTACTTCGTAATTTATTCTTAAGAAACTCAAACTGTGAAATAATATAATAAAGCATGTTCGCGTAGAATGCTTTTTTTAATAGTCAATATTAATATACCCTCATAGCATGCATGGTCACGGTGATGTCGTTGTGACGTCACTGTGAGTCACTGTGGTCACGTCACATCTGTGACCAAAATGCCAGCACTCAGTGATGTCACATTGTGACTGAGATTTGGACTTCTTAGAAAACTTTTAAAAATTACAAAAAATATTCAAAACATGTTATTTATGTAAAATTATATTTTCTGGCAATTAAAAAAAAATTGTGACGTCACTGTTATGTCACTGCATGTAACGTACATCACGTCACATATGTGACGAAAAAACTCACCATATCGTAAGTCACAGTGTGACAAAAATTAGAACATCAAAAATCTTTGACAATTAACAGAAATATTTTAAACATGCCCGAGTTACAGCTACATAAGGAATGAAAATATATTAGTGGAAAGGAAATAGTAAATTCGGACACGAAAAGAGGGGGGTGGGGCATAAAAAGGATACGGTACAAGTATCAACAAACTAGATTTTCAGGCTATATTTTATCAATTTGTAATCTAAGACAGTGAATGTATATTTTTTTTATGATTTCAATTTTATCTACCATTGCAATTTAATCCTTCACTGATTGTTGTTATTATAAAATTGTTTCTTGGAAAAATGGTACGTAGTGGAGCAATTTGGATAACATATTTAGAATTAGGAATATTAAATCTATACACTTTACATATTTAGTTTGCAGGGAGGAAGTTTTTTTTTCTTTTTTTCTATTTTTTTTCTATTTTTTTTTTTTTTTTTTTTTTTTTTTTTTTTTTTTTTGTCGACCAATGGTATTTGAAACACTTCTGTGGTTTCAAACTAAAATTTTCTTTTACAGTTAAGTCTGTAGCTTTTAATGAGCACGTAGAAAGAGGATTCAGAGTTTAATCATATATGCATTTCTTGCTTTAGAATTTGCATTCAATTCATATTTTTTCCTGTTATTGTTTAACTATTTTAAATAACTATTTTTTAAAAAAAATTCTACTTCTTTCAGACTTTTTAAATAAAATTAGCATTTTCCGAAAAAAATATGTATACAAATTTTATAGAAAACCCATGATATAATTATTCGTACTTCAAATTCGTGTTTTAGAGACATGATTGTAAAAAAAGTTATTTTACAAATTGTTTTATTCTACAGAAAATGAATATGGAAAAAAATGACATATTGACAAAGAAAATTTTTTTATCCTGTATACTCTCTTTTCATTTATTAAGAAGATACGTATTTTGTTATTTATTACGTGTAAAGCAAACTTTACTTTTTTTAAAAAAAGGAAGAAAAAAGGCAGGTGTTTCATTCAAATAGAAAATTTTCATAGACACTCTCATAAAGATAAAATAATTGCCATTTACACTGTAAATCTGTTGTATATAAAAAATATATATAATAATACAGTACAAGCCCCTGCTTCTCAATATCGTCTGCGCTCGATTAAACCGCAGAATAAAATAAGGATCAGAGAACTTTGACGCGGGAAGTCAGTCTTTTTAAGCTAACAGAAATATGTCTGACAATTTTGGATAAAACACTGATATTATTAAAATATTTATGGAGCTTAAAAGGTATGTCTTATTTAATTTAATTTTTTTATTCCTGTTTGATAGATTACTATCACGAGTTAAATAGTTGTATGTTATATGCAATGAGACTGATCTAGAATTCTTTTCAGAAGCGATATTTTCTGATTCCATGCTGTAAAATATCATAAACTGCCATCGCTAGAAAAAAAAAAAAAAAAAAAAAAAAAAAAAAAAAAAAAAAAAAGCTGATGCAGAGACTTATTCTAACGCAGTATTTATCGTCATTAATATTTTGGAGTTAAATATGATATTCGATTATAATGATATTACGAAATTGTTTCAATTTTGAGATTAACATTATACTGGGAAAATGTCTTTTTACATATTATAGCAGTGAAACTTTTGAAAGATTTTTTTTTCATTGCTAATAATATTTTAAATTAGTATTTAAAATCCTAAATCTTCATACGAATGTTTTTAGATTTAACATTTGCCAAAATTATAAAATAATAGAATTCCTTATAACATATGGAAAGATTTTTGAGAAATTGTTAAATGCATTTAATTCATCTATTGTAGTTTGTTGTTGTTTAATAGTACAATTATAAATACTAATTATTTAGTGTTTTTCAAATTGATATATTTATTTTTTTAATTGTATTTAAGCATTTTTTTTTTTTTTTTTTTTTTTTTGCTGTTTGTGATTTTAATCAAACATTTAATTGTAGACATTCAGAATCAGTTATTAAATTTTCTTTGATTGTAAACTCATTTTCTACGTTTTCGATACATTTATTTTATTGGCATTAAAAAATAAAATATGATATTTAAGCATTGAAATAAAATGTTTTTCATGCCCGATAAAGTTGAAAAGTGTTTATGACTTTGGTTTGTCTGTCCGTCTGTCCGCGCTCTAACTCGCGTAAATATACTCGGATTGACCTGGAATTTTTGGATATTATTGACGTTTACCATAGCAAGGTCCCTATTTGTAATGAAGTTTGTAGCATGTTTAGTTCATTTACAGGGACAGTCAAAAGTATTCCATTACATTACGACCTGTGGGAAAAAAATCGTTTCAAATGATTTTTAATGATTTTACACGCTTTCAAACAGAATAAAATTGATATGCATTTATGAAGCGCACTAAAATGTGCATTCCGTAGAATATGCGATGCAAAGAATAGCTATTGTTCATTTACAGGGCTAAAAAAGGAATTCCAATACATAATGATATAGGGGTGGAGGGAATTGTTTGCGTCGTACCTTATTTATGTTAATCTATTTGATATGTAATAAAATTAATGTATGTCGTTGAGGTTTACATACTATTAATTATTTCAGGTATAATACGAAGTGTATATAGCATTTACAGGGACACACAAAATATTTCAGATACTATATTATATCCGAAGTACTGTTCTTTAGCGATGATTGCTGGAAATGCATTTTTAATTATGATATGCGCTTTTATGATTCACTACATTTATGCATAGTATATGGTGTATATATATGCTATAATTCATATACAGGACTATACAAATGTATTCGTAAGGGTTACTGGGTATTGATTAAAGGTGGTTTTTAAATAAGTTATGCACTGTATTTAATTTACTAAGAAATGTTTGTAGAATATAGATAAAATGATATACAGGGTCACGCAAAGAATTGGATACGTTGCCGTCTATATATTATAATTTCTGGAAAAGTGATTTCAGCAGTTTTAAGAGAGTTTTAGTTTGAATTAAATTTTAACTAAATAGAGGTGTGTAATAAAGGTTCTAAGTAAACTAGAAGGTTGTACAAAATTATTTAAGTATGTTTCAATATATTAGTATAAATTACTGAAAGAGAATTTTAACCTGTTATGCGTTTCCTTGATTAACTAAATTTTTCCATTATATAGTATATATATCAATCTACAGACCAAATACAGGACTGTTTAAAAGAATTGGAAAACATATTTGGCTATAGATGGTAACTGCTGAAATCAGTTTTTCAAATGTTTTATGCGTTTTCATGTTTACATAGTTATCTTATTTACGTTATTTCCCCCGATGTCTTGTTAAAACCCTCAGGAAGAGTTGGAAAGGGTTTTATAATCTATGCTTAATGCAGGATATATCTTACTTGTTGTTTCTATTTCCCAGATCAGTCTTTTTCTATAAAACATACCAAATCTATTTAGCTCATATTCACAAAATACAATATATACGGGAATAAAAAAATTAAATAAATAGGGCTTATCATGTCGTTCCATAAATAACAGTTGTATTAATGTCCGTTCGTATCCATGACTCCATGTTCGTATTTAGTAAAGCAATGACAAATCACATTAAAAAGCATACACATTCTTAATATTAAGCTTGAATTCAAGATCAAGCTTAGAACTTAATAAAAAAAATATGTCAGTTGATAAACATTGTTATTTAAATGGAAAATTAAAAATATTTTTGAAAAATAGGACTTCAAAATAGTGATATCTTGCTACAAAGTACGGTAAAAAGATAAGATTTTATATTTAACAAAACTTTAGTTTAAAATTATCATAGTGCTTATGACAAGAATCATCACAGTATTAATACTTGGAAATTTTTCCAAAGAGAACCATTCGTCTTGCATACAATACTTCAAATGAAAATCAAATTTCAAATTAATTGCTTATAAAGCCAAAGGCCAACATAGTGAAAAATATTCCACGCCGGGACTCGATCCCGGGTCGTCAGTATAGCGCACTGACATTGTACCGCCTAAACCACATGAACGATACCCAGCCTGGAAAATTTCTCCCTATTACATGTTGGCAAGGCTACAAACGCAGCACAAGATGTAATATTTATCGTTGTGGGCAAACACAAAACTTAATTAAATCCAGCATCGATTGAAACTATATTAATACTTGGAAATTTTCCAGCGAGAAGCATTTGCCTTGCATACAGTATTTCAAATGAAAATCAATTTCAAGTTAAAATTGCCTTTTAAGCAATTAATTTGAAATTTGATTGAAGTCTGCTAAATAATTAATCTGCAAAAAATTTCTTCATTTTACCACAAAATTCGAGCATCGAAGATGATATCTTTCTAATACCAGTATACAGATTTATTTAAAAAATTATATGTTTGATTAATGCTTTAGGAAATGAGATTTTCTACACAAAGTGTTCGTAAATTGATTAAAAAAAGATAGAAGATTAAAATACTCTTCATGTGAACAATATTTGTACAGGAAATAAGGATTGTAGTCTAGTTAATCGGTCAAACATTCAAGGTGTTGTCTCAAACGAGATTATCGTGCATAATTTTAACAATAATGAAGATGTTTTGGCAAAATTTTGAATTGACTAATTTTCATATGCATGAAATATAACCGCATCACGGAATGTTCTGGAAGGTGAGAGCAATTTTATCTGCTACACTGCATGAGGAAATATTTGAAATTGTGATGTGTCGCGTTACGTCTTGTTTTTTAGACTAATGGCAGTCATTTTCAACGCTTCTTCTAATGTCGTAAATTTCTATGTAATACAACATTAATCGATTGAAAATGGTTGTTGAAATATCTTCATATTGTTAATGTCATAAACAAAAATGTAGATTAAAGTCGGAATCAGATCGTGTATTTTTACTGATTGCGTGAATTTCTACGTTAAATTTATAAACAAAAAGTTTACAATGGTACTCACCAACTGTTATACACTGTAAAAAATACGACCAGTTTTCCAGTAGGAATCCGAAAAATAGTTACCCTTATCGTACCGGAAAATTTTCCGACCCAGCTCAGAATAAAATACGTAAAATCGGAATAAAATCCGTAAAATACCGTTTTATTGATATTTCCTTTTTTTACGGATTTTATTCCGAGCTGGGTCGGAAAAGTTTCCAGTACGATAAGGGCAACTATTTTTCCGATTCCTACAGGAAAACTGGTTGGATTTTTTTACAGTGTACTTTGAAACCATTTACGATTACCCTATACACACACATATATATATATATATATATAATTTATTTAATATTATACTTTAAAAACGGTTTATTCGGCCACATTGTTATATGATCAATTTCTTTAATTTTAGAATAAATCTTTCACTGCAAAAATAAGAATTTCAAATTTGTAAGGAAAATAGTCTTTTTCTGTGGTTTTAAAATAATATTTACGATGTCATATATTATTTCACACACAAATTTCATTACTTAAAGGCATTAAGTTGAATATATATCATGTATGCCATTAAACAGTTTATTAAAGACAAGCTACGGAAAGTTGAAACATCATTATACGGAATCAGATTTTGTTTCTAAAGTCATACGTCTTTCTTCATTTCAGTGTAATATTTAAACAGGTAAATATAAAATTTCTGAAGTCTAAAGTTTAGAAGTTATACTTTTAAAATGATAAAATAATGACAATAAATAAATAAACCGATCCTAAATCTAAAGTCTATTAGATAATCTTTAACATTTCAATGTGCACTTCAAATTCAAAAACTTTATTTGTGAATTGGGAAATTCTTTGACGAATGTATAATAATCAAGTGAAAAACAGCAACAACATTCGTGATCTGAATTATGCAAGTAATCAAAACTTCTTGCAAATCAAATTTAAAAGAGCGAAAAGTGTTTTCGAAAGCTAATTTTAAATGTTAAACTGATTGAGAAATCGTAAAAAGAATTTTGTCTTCGCGTAAAAAGAAAATCAGACAAACCCACACTTTTAATTTTAAGAAAATGATTCACTAAAGAATTGTATTCCCGGATGTTAAATCAAACTTGAAACTTTATTTTATAAAGAACACTAGAACAAATTTTAGATTTAAAATAGTGTTACTATATTTTCAAGAAAATGAAAACTAACAAGTAAATTTCCAGAAGGTAATTTTCTATTTGTTGAATTCTTTCAAGTTCTTTTTATTCGGTTTCCTTGGAATAAAATCGAATTCAATTTCTAGGAAATTACATAAATAAATACGTGTTTAATTTAAATACTAGTTTTCGTTTGTTTGAACTATATACAGAAAGTTTTACTTTACTGTCCATAGAGATTTTTTAAATAATAAAATCTAACGGATTAGGTAAAAAAAAAAAAAAATGAACTGAGTTTTTCAAAATAAAATATCTCTATTTAAATCATGATAATTGCCGCAATTGTTTTTATTGTAGATAAGCGGAAACTTACAATGACTTACAATGTGAAAATGTTAATATTTTTAAATTTTTCTATGAAACCTATTTTAACACTTCATCATGTGATTTCCCTATTCTCATATCTCTTCTCTTACTTCAATCTGTGCTTAAAGTTCCGTCTTTTGAACAGTTACATAAATTTTTCTGTGTAGCAAATATCAATTTTTCATGATATCATTTCTCCACTCTTCAGTTAAGATAAAAATTATCCTATTCTTATTGCGTTGTCTGCCTTCCCAGTCGGACAAGGCTGTTACCGGGTTTCAAGAATTTTTCAATGGAATACCTTTCAACTCCTCATGATATTATTTTTCTCCTTTTGTATCAAGGAAAAAAAGTGCCTTACTTAATGTTTTGCTTGTTTTCCAAGTCCGATAGGGCTTTTCCCGAATTCCTTAAATTTTTCAATGAACCGCATATCAACACTTGATGATGTGGTTTATTTCCTGATGTATCTAGAAAAAAAAACACACAACTCAGCAGTTTCAATTTACAAAGTTACGTGAATTTTTCTGTGGAACGTGTATCAACCATTCATGATGTGATATCTCTCTTCTTGGATAATAATATCGTGTAATGTTTATTGTTTTGCCTTCCTTTCCAGTCTGATAAGGCTTTTAACGAGTTCTATGAATATTTTTTTATGAAATGTCTGTCAACTCTTCATGATATGATTTCTCTCCACTTATATCACAAATAAAAGCTAGCCGGGCGTGCCAATCCCCAAAACGTCCTTTTATCTCATACATTTTAGTACTTCAAAATTCTCCAGCACGGTGTGCCAATAATAAATGGCAATCTATGCTCATCATGAGGATTCTAAAGATATGAATTTCCTTTCATCAGTTCTTGAGATATGACTATCACTAAAATCTTGTAAATCATGCAAAAACCGCAAAGCAGCGCCCCCTGTTGTGTGATTTAGAACAAAACCTAATCAGAAACAACTTGTGTTACTCTAACTGAATCTGCAGTTAGATATGAATTCGTTCATTAGTTCTTAAGATAGAGCTAGTGCAAAAATTGTGAAAAATACAGCATAACAGTGCCACCTGTTTACGCCAAACTATAATCAGCACCAATGTGCATTAAGGTATGCCTGAATGTGAAGTTTGTTGAAAATGCGTGCATTAGTTCTTAAGGTATGCCAATTGCGGTAATCGTAAAAAGTGCAGCATAGCAGCGAGACCTGTAGAAGGAGATACAACAAAATATAATCAGCACCAATGTGTATTAAAGTATACCTGAATCAGATGTTTGAAGAAAATTCGTGCATTAGTTCTTGAGACAGAGCTATAGCGGAAATCGTGAAAATGTAGCATAGCAGTGCCACCTGTTGGGCGATTTACACAAAAACGTAATTTTGACCAACTCATATCAAGGACTAACGGAAGTTGAAGTTTGATGAAAATCCGTGCATTACATCTTAAGATAGAGCCCCCACAATTTTTTTGTCACATACTGACAGACATTTTCTAAAAACAATCAGATCACCATCGTTCTCAAAAGTTTCTAAAACGTATAAAGATCTTCTTGTCAAGATAGAAGAAAGTGAAAACGTGCAGCGCTGAAGGTTTTGCTTGCCTTTCAAGTCGGATAAGGCTTTTATTGAATTCTATAAAATTTTCTATCAAATGCATATCAACCGTTCATGATGTGAATGATTTCCTCTTGTAGCTAACCCCCCCCCCCCCACACACACACAGTGCTTAAAGTTTCGCGTTTTACTAAGCTACATGAATTCTTCTGTAAAACATATATAAACTCTTCAAGATGTGATTTCCCTCCTCTTACATCAAGAATAAAAAAACAACGCCGCGTTTAATACTTCGTCTGCCTTCTTTCTTTCTTTCTAACCGATGACCAGGCCCCTACCTGCCGGGATGACCCAGCTTAACGGGTTTAGTACCTGGCATCGGGGCGAAAGACCGCCTAACCGCCGCGAAGCGGCAATAAACCTGACATCATTGCCTCGATCGTCATCCTATTTGCAGTGCCTACTGCTCGTTTGTGTATACTATGTTTTGCCGGTAACTTAACGTTATAACCTGTTGTTCGGCACCTGCACATTGCTACTCATGTTGGTCTCGTAATTTAGAACCTTGATCAGATGACGAGACCTTCACCTGGCCAGGCACCTCCAGAGGTATAATTCACAGGTAACTTGGAGGACTTTGCACCCACGACGGATTTTACATGCACCAGGCGCCATTAGCGTACATGGCGGATTATAGCCAGCAGTATGCCTCGATCCCGCGGCCTTAGCTGCGGATTCGATGCTCTGCCAACTGGGCCACCGCTGCCCGAACTACTTCTGAATGACCTGGGGTTTAGAAGCCGAATTGTTGGTGCAGACTTGTCATAAGAAAAAGGATTGAAGGGGGTGAGGAAACAAAAAAAAAAAAATAAAAAATAAATAAAAATAAAAATAAAAATAAAAAAATAAATAAAATAAATTAAAAAGAATTAAAAAAAAAAGAAATTAAAAAAAAAATGGAGCGCCGCAGATAGACAAATTGCACCAAAAGTTAATTTTGGGCCGAAATGCTAGACAAACATAACGATGCAGGGGGATGGAACTCCGCCTATCTACCGTACCCCACCGCGTAGAAACTGACTCCGTAGACTTCCCACTGGAGAGGGCCCGGTAGCTTGTGCAGGCCTATGTGCAACTAAGAATAATAAAGAGGCGGTAGTCAAAAAGAAAAAAAAAAGAAAAAAAAAACCTGAAAGGGAAAGAGGTTAGCTTGTACATGTTATTACACTTAAAACTTACTTATAGCTATTTACTTAACTACCATTTATTACATATATTGTTTTAATATTATCCTATAGCACTAGGTGATACTAAACGAACTAGAGTAATTTACTTTAGATTACTTAAATATTGCCTGGCTATTTAAAATGAATTTATATTTTAATAATTTCTAATATTAGAATCGGGATTTTATTTATTAATTATTATTATTATTTTTATATTATCTTATGACAAGTTAGCTATGAATTGGCATATTATTACTTAGCTAGGAGGGAATTGATAAGAGACTAACGAGCTGACCTAGTGAGATTAATATACTAATTTCTAATTGAACTAGCTGCTTGAGGTTGTAACTTAGACATAAGCTATGGGGGTTGGGTTTGACCTAAATTACTTCGTCTGCCTTCCAAGTCTGACGGGGCTTTTGACGAGTTTTATGAATTTTTCTTTGAAACACACATTAACCGTTCATGACATAATTCTCACCCCTGTATCAAGCAAAATATATTACATAACGATTCCATTTATAACAGCAATTTTTTAAAGTTTTTTTTTTTTTTTTTTTTCAATATATAAATTTTTCGAACGTATATAATTTTTTACTATGATCATAAAACCCCTAAATGTTTTTCTAGGAACATTTGAAAAAAATGGATAGTTTTTAACATATACATGTAATAAAAATATGAAAAACGATAAGGGTGAAACAACATTTTATTTATAACCTTAATTAGATTTATAATTTATGTACATATGTAGGTTAGGTTGCATTTTTTTCCGTACAGAATCTGCTTGTAAAAACAAATTTAGAAAGTTTTTATTTCTAGCAAATATTGCTCATCATAACTAGTCATTTATAATCATAATAGCATCAAATAGCTATTAATGTTTTCTCTGAATTTTTAAAAAATGGAAAATAGAGAGCATTTTCTTGAAAATAAATCATTTTTTAATAATGATAAGGATGACAAAAAGGCTTAATATAAATCACAGTAATGTTATGAGATAATTACTTCAATATCTCATTTAAAGATTATGAGGGTCATGAGAGTACTTTGTTAGAAAACGTAATGGATCTAAAGTAAATAAATAAAACTAACTCACTTTTATAGTTTTTGATATAGTTTTGATTTATAGTTTTTGAAATAACAATTCGATTACATAAATTATACTAGCCTGCAAAATTTGGGTTGCGTCATTTTTTAAAATTTTAATAATAGATTCTTTTGTATTTTGCAGCGCTGAATCCGAAAACGACCTTCATTTTTAACCACCATGTGAGGTTCGAAAATCGTAAATTTAAAAGTTAAAAAAAAAAAAGCAAAATTTTGACACTATAAAATAGGTGTAATGGTTGTGTTTATTAGTTTTTGATAATTGATTCTTATGTATTTTAAAATACTTGAATCCGAAAATGACCTTCATTATTTACCTTGACGTCAGGATTTTTCGCAAATGGCAAATTTTTAAAAAGTCAAAATGTGGTGGAAATCTGTTGCGGAAAGTCTGTGGAAAAATATTAAATAAATTTAAAACCTTTTTTTCGTAATAATTTATTCATCTTTTGGCTTATACTATGAATTTTTTACAGCTAATCTTGTAAAATATTGTGTATTTAACATTTATCTACTCACGGTACTTATAAGTACCATTAAAATAACTTGTTATAAAATTCATTTAATACATCAATTAGTTGTAATACAATTTAGATTGATCTGTAGATATATTACTTTATCTTGTTCCAAAAGCATTATCCGTTACACAAATCAAAAATATTTTTTAATGAATGGTTTCTTTTGCCTTTGCGAATATGTCCCTACCAGTATACTCATGCGAGGCTGTCTGTCGATCTGCAGTCTTTGAGATTACTTGATAATACGTTTCATTATTTTTTAATTAATTTCATTTTATAATCAAACAACATGTTTAAACGAAATCTGAATGTACTATATCAAAGTTTTGCTCAGAAACCTTTCTAATGGCGCTTCATTCATAGCTGCGTCTTTTGAACGTGTATAGAAAAACGCATGTTGATGCAAGAAAATAAATTTACTAATACAATTGTGCGCAGATTTTGCACACTTAACTTCTGAGATTATATTCCAATGTGTTTTTGATTAATTTATATTTAACTGTACTTTTTAGGTGCGCTCTTATTTATACAAATACGTAGCACCTATAGTCGTCGTTTGTCCGCATACGAGGGTGTATCAATAAGATTTTGCCGTCTCATAGAAATAACTGAAATTTATTAAATTACTACATTGTATTAGTCCTTCTCTATATAGTCAAAGTTCACAGTATTACATTTCTGCAAACGGTATTTGAAAGAGAGGGGAGAGGATGTATGCAGGAGGCCCGATAGTAGAACCAAAGAGGGGCATTTGATATATTGCTGAAAAGACCTGTGGCCACTTATTCATGCTATGCATCTCCTGAACCCTTCCCCCTAAATTTTCTCCCCGTGGGGGAGTAAATAATGTCCGCAAAATTTATAAAAGTGCCCCTGGGAGGCCAAATTTTGGGGGCATTATGGATGCATAACATGAATAAATGGTCAGAGGCCTTATTCAATAATATATTACATGGGGGGTCGGAGAATTGCCCCTATTGGGGTCTACTATCAGCCTCCTGGAAAACATCCTCCCTCCCCCTCACCTTTAAATGCCGTTTGCATAAATGTGTTACTGTGCACGGTGACTATATAGAAAAGCACTCATAAAATGTAACAATTTCATAAATTTCATTCAATTATTTCTATCTGAGGGCAAAAATTTATTGATACTCCCTCATATAACAGCGTAAAAAGTTCCCAACCGAATGGTTTGAAATTTAATATATATAATCGGTGCAGAATTTCGTCGCATTATTTAAAATTTTATGAAAAACGAATCAAAACACTAGAGAACAGGAATTCTGCTTTTTCAGAATTTAGTGTCACCCCCGGCATTTCCATTACTTCGTTTTCTTCTGGTGGACTGGTGGCTTCTATTATTATGAAACAGCCATTATAAATGAAGCGTTAGGTGAAGATGAAAGAGCAGCCGTAAAAAGTTAGAACTTTTTACGGAGTTTATCAGAGTTCTAACTTTTTACGGCTGCTCTTTCATCTTCACCTGACGCTTCATTTATAATGGCTGTTTCATAATAATAGAAGACACCAGTTCACTAGAAGAAAATAACTCGGTTAAGCGAGACTCGGATAATCGGGACTCTACTTCAAAACATATTTTAATTTTAAGACTTAAAGCACACGCTTTTATTTTATGTAAAATGACGTCTTTTGCATTAATATAGATTCTTAAAATCAAATATAGTTTATAATAGTTCCATGTTTTATCATAAATCATTCATTTATATTTTTCTCAAAATAGCACGTATTTTAATTAATTTTTTTTTCAATTTTTATGAGAAAATGGCAACAAATAGATATATTTGCTATTTTTAAACAATTTTTTTCTTTACTTTCTACAGAGATGGAGAACTTGAGTTGCCAAAAGGAAACAAATGTCGCTAAAAACTACAAAAAAATTAATATTTCAAAAACAAATGGAGATAGAGTTTTCAAACAAATTGCATTAAAAAGTACTTTTTTTTTCCAATACGACGGTATAAACATTGAAAATGTGCGATGCCTAGAAGTTTTTAATATTGCTGTAGAGTATTTAATCGCACAATGAAATATCGGCTTTTGTTTTACTGCTAGCATACACATGGTAACGTTATTTATTGGAGACAAAATAAGCTGGGAGAAAGAAATAGCATACCGGGGGCTAATAAAATGACAGCAATAAAAGATTTCTTTATTATACGTTGGTGATTCAATAATTATTGTTTCTAGTGTATATAAAATATTTGTATTGCGATGGTTGTTGTGGAATATCGAAGCCTGATGTCTATGATGTATATATGCTCAATTTCAGAACCATAGCAGCTATATTCACATAGTTTTGGAGGGAGGCGAGAAAGGGGTGGAGTGGTGGTGAAAGGCTGATTTTTAGCTTATGGGGCTAGATTTGTGACAGTGGATGAAACGTAACTACTGTCGTTTGGACTCGGGATCACAGTGATGTACCCGCCTCTCATCCACTGTCACAAATGGTGCATCATAAGCTCCAAACTAGTATTTCACCCTCAGCCCCCTCCTTAAAAACTCCCTCAAAAGTAGGTCTTTAAAACTTCACACCTCCCTCCAAACCTATGTTAATATAGCAGCTACGGTTCTGAAATTGAGCATATAGGCATTTAAAACATTAGGCTTCAATATTCCACATCAACCATCGCTGTACAAATATTTTGTACACACTAGGGACAATAATTATTGAACCATTCACCGATTAAATCCTATTGAACGTAAATAATTTAATGATATTCCATTTTAGGTAATGATTCAAGGTGGTCCTATTTTAGATGGCGTCATATTATTTCGGCATTACTGAATTTAATATATATAATCTTAATAAATTTTGTTTTCATGCTTTTTTGCATAGGAGTGTACAAGCTATTGCACCAAAATCAGAATATTTATAAAACTAATTATAGTACGACTATAACTAATCCATTTTCCACGCTTGACGTAAAATTTCTCACCTGCTATTTTTTAGAAACATACACTGGCCTCCAAAAGTTAAGATACAGCGACTGGATGATTTCGATTGTACACGCTTTGTTGAATATCTACAAAAATTATTGGGGAATTATTCTTGATATTCTCAGGTGAAAAGAACATGTTTGATTTCATATTTATTGGTGAAGATTTAGTTGGGAGCACAATTAGGGGCTAATAATAAATTTAATAATAAAATAATATTTGCGATCAACTATGTAACGGAAAATGCTGGGAATGGTTTGTCACTGTGTTAAATAACTGTTTGTTTCCCGTTCAACGTGTGAGTGCATTTGTGTGAGCATAACACTCATATTCGTGAAAATGTTATTGTGTCTGTGAAAAATTCAAATGTTTTTTGCTTATAACATACAGAGTTTTCAGCAAAATTTAACCCAACTTTCCAAAAACTTACCAAAGAATAGTAGCAACAGTATACTGCAATTAAAACATGAATATATTGAATATTTGATGAGATATGGGCATTTTTATGAGATAATTTCTAACTTCGCATGCGCGGAAGAATTCAAAATTTTTATTTCATAATTTAGTAGTCAGTATTTTGGGGCAACTTCTAAAAAAAGCCCAGTCAAATGTTGTGAAAACTTAGAAAGATATTTTGAGCTGATTGAAAAGTTGTGGTAAATTCCTTATAATAAAGCTATTTTAGAAAGCAACACACTATATCGCCCCTATCTTTGTGAATTTTCGATATATTTGACTGGAATTTTTATATAAGTTGCCATAAATAGCTGACTACCAAATTATATAATAAGAATTTTAGGATCGTCCACGCATGCGCAGTTAAAAATTATTTCATACAAGTGTCCATATCTCATCAAATATTCAATATATTCATGTTTTAATTGCAGTATATTGTTGCTACTGTTCTTTGTTAGGTTTTTGGAAAGTTGTGTTAAATTTGGTTGAAAACTCTGTATGCTATAAACAAAAAAAAATTTGAACTTTTCACAAAAACGTTAACATCTTCACAAATATGAGTGCTATGCTTACACAAATGCATACAAACGTTGAACAGGACTCAAATAGTCATTTATCATAGTGACAAACCATTTCCAGCATTTTATGTTACATGTGTGATCGCAAATATTATTTTATTATTAAATTTATTATTAGTCCCCTAATTGTACTCCACACCCCCCCGATAAATCTTCACCAAGAAATATGAAATCAAACATGTTCTTTACATCCCAGAAGTTCAAGAACAATTCGCCAATAACTTTTGGTAGATATTCTAAAAAACGTGTGCAATCGAAAGCATCCAGTTCCTGTACCTTAACATTTGGTAGCCAGTGTACATGAGGACTGCAATATTTGGTTTTATATAGTTGTCCTTTATTGCTAACACATCACTTCTAAATAATGCCTAATTTCAACGTTCACACTACCGAATTTGTACAAACGTACATTCGAATGAAATATTCTTCAAAACTTTACCACTGATTAGTGAATTTGTATGACTTTTTAAATAATTTTTATGAACCTGTTTTAGGTAGCTTTCTTTACAAAAAAGCTACCTATTGCAGCCGTTCGGAGGAAAGAGATTTCAAAAAATTTTGGTATATTTTCATCGATCATGACCCCCAGACCCCGAAACCACCCTCCGTTCAAAATTTATATATATATATATATATATATATATATATATATCTGACCTATGTCACACTGTAACTCCCGTAATTATGAACCGATTTCGATGTAATTCGGTGTGTACATAGTACATACCAATGTCTCGACCGAGTTCGTTGGCCAGCTTCATCCGCCGTTTTGTTTCAAAATGGCGGCCATTTAAAATTTAAAAAAAAAATTAAAACTTGAAATGTGGTACCAAAAAATTAAAAATGGAAAAATATTTTTTTCTTGTGTATTTGACCTTTATACAAAGATTCCGGAGCAGTTTTTGTTTCGTCTATATCTTAAAAAACGGCTGAGGTATAGCATTTTGAATTTCTAGCGTGGCTGACATTTTGAAACATCCTGAATTTTGTCACGCGATAAAAGGCGTATTTATGAACCGATTTAGATGTAATTCGGTGTGTACATAGTACATACCAATCTCTCGATCGAGTTCGTTGGCCAGCTTCATCCGCCATTTTGTTTCAAAATGACAGGCATTTAAAAATTTTTTAAAAACTTAAAATTTGAAATGTGGTACCAAAAAATTGAAAATGGAAAAATATTTTTTTCTTATGTATTTGACCTTTATACAAAGATTTCGGAGCAGTTTTTGTTTCGTCTATATCTTAAAAAATGGCTGAGTTATAGCATTTTGAATTTCTAGCGTGGCTGACATTTTGAAACGTTCTGAATTTTGCCACGCGATAAAAGGCGTATTTATGAACCGATTTGGATGTAACTTCGTTTATACATAGTACATACCAATGTCTCGACCGGGTTCGTTGGCCAGCTTCACCCGCGATCTTGTTTAAAAATGGCGGCCATTTAAAATTTTAAGAAAAATTTAAATTTGAAATGTGGTACCAAAAATTGAAAATTGAAAAAAATATTTTCTTCTTATGTGTTTGACCTTGATAAAAAGATTCGAGAGCAGTTTTTGTTTCGTCTATATCTTAAGAAATGGCTGAGTTATAGCATTTTGAATTTCTAGCGTGGCTGACATTTTGAAACGTCCTGATATTTCTCACGTAATAACAGGCGTATTTATGAACCGACTTGGATGTACCTTGGTGTGTACATAGTACATACAAATATCTCGACCGAGTTCGTTGGCCAGCTTCATCCGCCATCTTGTTTCAAAATGGCGGCCATTTAAAAAAATAAAAAAATAAAAAAATTTAAATGAGATACCAAAAAATTGGAAAATGAAAAAGATTTTTTTTGTATGTGTTTGACCTTAATACAAAGATTCCGGAACCGTTTTTCTTTCGTCTATATCTAAAAAAAATGGCTGAGTAATAGCATTTTGAATTTCTCTTGTGGCTGACATTTTAAAACGACCTGATTTTTGTCACGCGATAACAAGCGTATTTATGAACCTATTTGGATGTAACTTAGTCTGTACATAGTACATACCAATGTCTCGACCGAGTTCGTTGGCCAGCTTCATTCGCAATCTTGTTTCAAAAGGGTTGCCATTTAAAAAAAATTAAATTTAAAATTCAAAATGAGGTATTAAAAAATTGGAAAATGAAAAAGATTTTTTTTATGTGTTTGGCCTTGATACAAAGATTCCGGAGCAGTTTTTGTTTCTGAAAATTTTTTCTTTTGTTGATATCTTAAAAAATGGTTGATTTATAGCACTTTGAATTTCTAGCATGGCTAACATTTTGAAACGATCTTGTATTTGTCACGCGATAACACACGTATTCGCCTATTTCGATGTAAGAAGGCGTGTGGATAGTATACATCAACACCTCGACCAAGTTCGCTGGCCAGATTCATCAGCCATCTTGTTTCAAAATGGCGGCCATTAAATTAAAAAATATATATATATTTAAAGTGAGGTGCAAAAAAATTAGAAATTGAAAAAGGTTTCTTTCTTAAGTATTTGGTCTTGATATAAGGATTCAGGAGCATTTTTTGTTTGTCTTTACCTTAAAAAATGGCTCAGATATAGCAGTTTCAATTTCTATTGTGGGTGACATTTTGAAAAATCTGATTTTTTGCATGCGACAGCACTCCTATATATTAACCGATTCCGATATGAGTGAGCATGTGCACAGCCATTACTAAGGTCTCGACCAAGTTCACTGCTTAGCCTGATCCACCATGTTTTCTTAAAATGACAGGCACTTTAAGAAATTGCCGAATTTGGCAGCCAAATATAAGTTACTTTAAAGAAAAGCAGCTTGGATAAAGCTGACTAATTTCGTGAAATTCTCATTCATTATATTGATAAAAATTAGTATTGAATCTCCTATATTCGTTTTCCAGTAAATTGAGCTTCGTGTGTTTGCATGTAAGTTTGCTGTAAGTTGATATAAGTTGGCTTTTTTTAAATAAGGATTATGGGACTACCTCTTCCTCCCGGCACTGGCCGGAAGGACTTTTCTAATTTCAATTATGATAATTTATATTCCACATGAATATAAAGCAATTTGTGCCATAATTCCACAATTGGCTCTTTAATGGCCAGAGTAATTTCAAAACTATAGTTTTGGCGAAATTTATTCTCACATAAGTGTTCTGTAAATGTGTAGTAATTAATCTTTCCAAATTTTTCCACTTCCAAATGTTGCCATTATGACTAAAATTTCATTTAGAGTGAATGTGAGTACCGTAAATGTTTTTAAAAACACTCTTTCGCCATTATTTTTTTTAAATACGCTAGTTTTAAATATGGGCCTGACTATGAAAAAATGGCAGTTTAATTAAAAAAATCTGAATTTTCTGAATTAAAAGTTAATCTGAAATTTTTGAATGATAATGCAGTTTTCATTTTTTAACACATTGTTGCGTCACGAATTTTTCTACATTTGAAAACACCATTGAAATAAAATATCTCTTTACAATGATTTTAAAAATTTGTGCTGCATACTTTGTACTGTGTGTTATAAATTATATATATCGTTTTTAATCAATAAGATTTTAAATACCATACAAAGTTTACAATATGTGTGTGAAATTTTGATAAAGAAACTTTTTTTGAAGTCGTGCATGATGTTTGTAATAAAAAAAGTATTTTGAGTTATAATTATATGTAATTTTATATAGTTGAAAAGCTCAGATGATAAAGGCGGTAAGTGATACAATCATCATTTTTCGGAAATTACCTATAAAATTCCGAATATTTATTTATTTTTTTAGTGTCAAATGCCACATCTATCGATTAAAATCTCTATTAATATTAGGTGTTTTTCAACCAGTACTTTAACAGATGGTGGAGAATTATTGATATTCTTCAGTCATGTAACTAACTCTTCCTTTTCTTTTATCACATACCACATTTATCATTTGAGCTCTTCATTTGATTAAAGTGCCTAAAATTTCGCTAAATCCAATTGCATCTTTGAACACATTCTTCCCTATTTAATTTACAGATAAGAAGCGTATTATTTACTGCAAGTGCACTAGTTTAAAGTAAATCACTCTAAACTAGAGTTATATTGACATTTATATCATTCAACGAAACGAAATTCTCCTTCGTCTGATAAATTTAATGTTTTTAGAACATTTGAAGCATTAATAGTAGATAGTAGATAAGAATTGCCAAAATAGAGTAATTCTTGTAATTATTCTATTTATCCTTAATCAATATTAAATATTTAAACTTTTTAATGATTTAGTAAATAAAATTATTATTAGCATAGGATATATCAAAAAGATAATATAAAACAATTTTTCTTTAATATTTAATAAAAACTTAGAAGAAAGCAACAGCCTTTCAAGCTGTCAAAACAAATAAATGTGGAAATGTTAAGGGTTTTTTAAGCATATTAATCTAATAATTTGTATCGATATTATCAGATGATATAAAAATATTAACACCAAAAAGACCGTGAGGGGTCATTTTGACCCATACCATGTGAATATATTTCGGTTCAAAACAGAAATTTCTTTCTAAAATAACTTTAAAAGACACAAAGAAGAAAAATGCTAAAAAAAAAAATAAATAAATAAAAAAAAAGCAATTTAACAAATTACAACGATCATTTGGAAAATGATTTTTTCGAAGATTAAAATTTAAGACATAAAAAATCGCACGGAGCTGATCATACATTACGTACGCTATGAATTAAACATTAATAGTGTTATTACGCGTAAAAATTGCAAGCGACAGAAATCGCTTGCGACCCGTCAGATTTCTTAAAACTTACGTATTATCCAAGCATTTCATTGGCTGTTCGGGAAAAGACTTTTCCATCGTCAGATTTCTTGGAAATCTGACGACCAAATTTAAATGAAATTATATTCTTAAACTTCTAAACATCCCACAATATTACTTTTTACACCGTCGTATAGAGAAAAAAAATGTACTTTTAAATGCAATTTGTTTGAAATCTGTATCTAAATTTGTTTTTGAGTCATTAATTTTTTTTGGTAGTTTTTATTACTTTTTTCTCATAATAGCAACAGAAGTTTCCATCTCTGTTGAAAGTAAATGGAAATACAGATTACTGTATAGACCAATCAGAAAAAGAATAAAATGCGGATTAAACCAATGAAAAGCTTCAGATATGCTTTTGATTTCCTACCCTGACGAGGACAATAACCATTTTCCCAAATGGTTAATAAATATGTTAAGATGTAAGTAAAAATTCCAGTGTAAAATATGTTTTTTAAAACCTGAGTAAAATTTACGGTCATATTAGTGTTAAATAGATGTTTTAAAGTGAGTAATCTTTTATATATCATGTAAGCACCATAGACGGAAGCGTAATATTTTCATTTGCACAACAAGCAAAATGTTGCTTTCTATAAAAATGAAACATTTTATTTTAAAATGTATTTTTTAATTGAGACATATATAAACTAATTGATGCATAATAACATATATCATGAAAATTATATCCTAATTCGCTATCGTGTAACTTTTTTGCCTACGTTCAAACAGTTTTCTATAAAAATATACGATATTGATTAAATATGCATATTTTTAGTCCAATTGTAGTAATACAGAATGGCGAAAAAAACATAAAAGAGTACTAATAACTTCATAACGTTTGAAAGAATTAAGTTTTTTGCAATTTTTTAGCATAATTTCATGCTTACGCCAGACAGTGTACACTCAATTCAACTAAACATATTTCAATTTCCCTCGTACTACATACTACTATTACACATCCCTGTACACTGAATAGTTGAATTTTACAATATCTTTAAAATTAACTGATATATTTCAAAATATGTCAAAAATATATTTTTTACAAAAAATTACTAAGTTTTTATATTCGAGTACCTATAAAATAATTCCATTATCATATAGAACTTAGTTTCTAGTTCAGAACAGAGTGAGAAATATGGAAAGCGTACTGAGAACATTTCACTGAAATATGTTTAAAACATTTTACGTAATGCAGTTTATCGTATATGGAAATAACAGAAAAATATATTTTTCAGAAATCGCATTTTTCGATATTTTATCTATATTGTTTCTTATCTATAAGACCAATGTCAAACGGTCGTCTTTTTTGCTGCTTTTTTGCTTAAGTATTATCCATTCACAATGCATTGTGAATGGATAATTCGATGGATTCGATTGAAAACCGTTCTTAAAAATTTATTTTATCGAAACACATAATTTTCTTATAAATACTTGTTATTTTTTGCAGAAATACTTTACCCCTACAAAAACATTTTTCGAAATCAATTGAGAAAATCAATCAACACATCATGTTTATTTATTACTTTTAATTTATAGACATTTTTTGGCGTAGATCTCTTGGAATTAAGTTTCATAATAAACTTCTTAATTTTTGAATTAGAGTATTTTTTTCTGTATAAATTCTGCTATATTCGTCAATTTGCATTCATTTTTCGTCATTCATTTATGTTTTGAAGAATATGGAAAATGTTGTGCATTTCTTTCTTTACTGCTTATCTGATATTTTGATTGACGGTGTTACGTTTGAAATCACGTTTAATTGAAATAAGTGCACTTAATGTCATGCCAAAGAACTTAAACTGTGATTTATTGCAATACGTTCATGAAAGACATGTTTTCCAACAAAACATTTTTAACTGTTTTGTTATATTAATATTAAAAATGATTATTTTATAATGTTGAAAGCATCATTTTTGTGGAGAAATTTTCAAAAATGTTTTTGATATATATATTTCATAAATAATTGCTTACTGCTCGAATTTATTTTTGAATGCGTGGTATTATTATCTGAAAAGATCTGAGTGATAAGTTTTAGTGTTTTGAATGCATCCAGAGAGACCATTTTACTGATAAAATAATATTACATTTGTTTGAAGTTTTTGAGAATTTATTGTCGATCACATGCAATGGTTTAGGTAAAAGTAAACAGAAGTAAAATACAACCTTTTTTCCCCTCTTTTTTTCAGTTTCAAAGCAGGTTTTTTATTAAATAGAGAATTTTGTTCAAGAATTTCCCCCTAAAAAAATTAAATTAAAAAGCAGAATTTTAAAAATTATTTTGTGTAAGAATTTCTTTCCATAAATTTATCGAAAAATCCTTTTCTAATTTCTTTCTTAAATAGAAAAAGTAAGTTAAAATACTTTTTATTGTTTCACTTTAATGATTTCCTAAAAGTTCAACTATACTATTGAAACACTCTCAATGCATTTTTTTTTTTTTTTTTTTTAATTTTCTGATATGAATCAGGTTTATAAAATGATTTATTTAGGAAAACATAAAAAGCATTTCATAATGCTTGGTATTTTTTTTTTTCAAAAAGCTGTAAATCCCTTGAGAGCACTATTTTTTCATTTTCTCGTGTTTATACAGAGCGCTTTCCTCTTTTGGCAGGAAATGAATAAGTCTTCTTGAACTTTTATGGCTTTTACTTACAAATATTACTTTCAAGAAAAGGCGTGATTTTACGATTTGGAAAAAAAAATAAAACCCTTCCTCTAGTTGTAAAATTTAAAGTAAATAGAAACCTTTTATGTCAACAAAGGAAATACTTTTGTTTTCTTTTTCTTTTTGTTTAATGTAAAGTACAAGAAACGAATAATATTTTATTTAAAAAAAAATTAACGTACATATGTGAAAGAAAAGTATTTTTTTTATTTAATTTATTAGGAATACTTATGCTTTTTAACGAATAAAGAACGCAATAATTTTAGTTTTATGAATATTGCGTACCGTGAAAACATTGACGCCAAAAAACAGAATAAACATTTGAGTACAATGTTGTAAAACAAGAAATGTTTTTTTTTTTTTTTTTTTTTTTTTTTTTTTTTTTTTTTTTTTTTTAAATGTAAGCAACAATAAAATGCATAAGGCCAGTCTGCCTAAATGTGATAACCCCTAAATGCGACAATGTTCTTTTACATAAAATCTTAATGCAAGAATCGTAAATAAATGTTATATAATGAGGCATACGAACTTCAGAAACAAAACCCGAAACATTTTTTTGCATGTAAAACGGTTTCTTTAAAAGAAATTTCCAATTAAATACACATCGTTCGTTATACATCGCCCCTATGTTTCGTAAATGCGACAAAAATTCCCGAAAGTGGCTCACGGTTTTTATTTTTCAACTTTGAAGATCAAATAAGCTTATAAACATGAAGAGCTAAGTTGTCCGTTTCAATTGCCTGACCAGTTAAACTAAAAAAAAAAGGCGACCAGTTTTGGGTTTAGAATTTGATGTGGACAACGCATTTGGGAGAGCTCGTTTCCAGCCTGTGCCTAATAGCGACATACATATCGTACATACTGATGTAAATGGGTCATTCCATGCAAAATGAGCAAATCAGCTGTGGCACACATGTCACAGATTTTAATCAAAATCAGTCTATAAGTAGATCATATCTACTTATGAGTAAATGTAAAATAATAGATTTCTGGATTGTTAATTTAAGCATTAAAATTTACATTAAAAGTGAATGTAAAATCGAGATATTGTCCACGTGCTTAAAATTTCAATTTCGATTATTAGCCTTAGGAATGGAAAGAATATATTAAAAATTATTTATAATTAGGAATGAATGATAATTAATAGACTGGCGTAAGTTAGTAATTGCATTTTTATTTCGTATCGAGAAAAAAAATTATTTTTGAAAAATTTTGAGGGAAAAAAGCAATATTTCTATTAATCCTTTACACGCGAAGGACAGCCTTGACAAGCTGCAAATTGCTACACCTTATACCTAAATGTATATATTTGAAATATCGAAAGATTCATTCTTGCCTTTTTTATTCCTTAATGACAAAAAAAAAAAAAAAAAAAAAAAAAAAAAAAAAAAAAAAGTAAAAAATGTTGAGGTAAAATGCAATATTTCTATCACTTTTTTTTTAAGTCAAGAAAAGCTCTATTAAACTTTTAAATTATTTGATATTACAGATAAATCTGTATACTTTAAATACAGAAACTTTTATTCTTGCTTTCAGTTTATTTTTGCCTCAAGAGAATTTTAAATTAGAGTAGAAAGAACTGACTGAGCTAAACGGAAAACTATATATCAATTCTAAATTCAAATAAATAAAACTAGATGGCAGCACCAAATTTGTTTTCACATGAAATCGTGCAATATTTTAAGATACGTGGGCGAATTCAAAGACGTATAGCGAATGGAATGTAGAAAACATTACTATTTTGAACCCATTTTTCTTATGTTATGAATCGAAAGGCAATCTTGAATTTTTTTTTTTAACATATCATGGACTTATTAATCTTTATGTCTGTGCAATATTGTTAACGTCGGGCCTGTCCTTTATTTATTTTTTGCTTATACAGAAGAGGAAAAATCATGATTTCGTAATTTTTTTTTAAGATTCTATGTTTTTTTTTTAAGATGAAGGAAATAAATGGCCACTTTAAAACTTGGGGAATTCAATCTACATATGACATACTACACCAGGCATTAATTTCACAGAGGTTTTTTAATTCCTTTGACTTTTATAACGTTTCTAATTTTCTCAAAATTCACAAATTTTCAATTTTTGCAACCAATTTAAAAATAATCTTGGTGTTACTAGATTATTATTACTCAGTAAATAAGAAGATAAATTTTCAGAGTTTACAAAATTATAAAAAAAATTCCTTTCTGTTAAACAGTTTTCATGATACAGAACTTCTTACTTGCAACTTTGGACGATTGCGCACATGCCATTCTATATCACAAGTTTTTTAAATGTCCAAAACTGCTAAAAAAAATTATTTTTTGCCAAGATATTTTGCACAGCATTACTTGAATATGAATTGAACCCGTGCATCGAATTTCATTAAAATTGGTTAGTATGTGGCCACGACTTTTTTTTTTAATTTTTGCTCATTTTACGTGGAATGACCCAAATGCGGCGAAACATTTAGAAGAGTAACGATGTAAGTTTATATGGTATTTTTTTTATATATTGTATTAAAATTATATTTAAATCAAATTTTATGTTTAATTAAGCTGTGTTTATCCTCCATTGATGTTTTTCTTTAACCAGGTGTTTAAATATTATCATAAAAGAAAAATACGCTTCTTTAAAAATTTTAATAAAAAAGACTGTAAGAAAAGCGGTGTCTATTCCAGTAACATAATATAGACACATGATTAAGGAAATTGCAAAAATTTTACATAATGGAAATTGTGGAAAATATTGTGTAGATTGAAAACAATTTATGTTTATTTTAATGCGGTTAAGTAAGTTAATTTTACCAACATTATACCATTCGGTAACTTAAATGCTGTCTCTGATTAAAACATGATGCAACTGAGTTATTCCCTGGTTTAGGAGTCCATAATTTTTGTTAGCACTTTTATAAGATCTGATATTTTAATTCTGTTTTCACTTTTTATTCCTTATAATTGACATTTTCTACTTAAATTAGAAAAAGATAAAAAAATAAATAAAACCATGTTTATCTAAATGAATATTTTTTTTCCATATACGTATTTTTAAGTACAAAAAATATTTTTTTTTTTTTTGTGAAAGTGCAAGAAAAAGGAAGAGGAAGTGGGGGTGGGGTTGCAACAGAATATCAGTCACAGAGTTTCTGTTTGGCTTAATCAGAATTACTAGAAATATTGTACGATTTTATCTATTTCTAAGGCTGATATATTTATCATGTGACATAAGTTATATGTAATAAATAGTCTAGTTAACAATATTATAATTATCTCTTAAATACTCTTTTAACCCGTAAGCTCCGCACTCTGAATTCGCACCGGCCGTATCACCATCCTCACACCTTCACATCTATACGTATTTGTTCTGAAATTCTCTTTAAATCAATATGACATTTAATGGAAAGTACTCATTCATTATTTAATTTTAATATGAAATTTGCTCACCCCCTCCCCTTAATACACACACAACTAATAACCCCCCCCCCCAAATCCACCCTAGAACTATTGCTAGAGCTTCTGAATATGAAAATTTTAATTATAATAGTCCTATATACTTACATTTTAGTACAGAAGCAGTACCTTTGTGAGTTAATAGAGACTTTCATTCATCTTTTAATCAAGCGGTCTCGGAGACCGCTCACAGTAGTTATGCAACAATTCCAGTGACAGCAGTTAAGGGTTATTTAATTAAAAAATAATTAGAATTAACCCTTAACTGCTGTTAGAGCTGCTTTTTTTAAAAAAAATTCACAGTTTAACTTGTAACTTCCGGTTTAACTATCGCTACAGCGAAATTTTGCTTCATTTGGAGCCTAATGTTATTGTTTAAATGTTTGAAAAAGCGAAATTGTATTAGAAATAGTACTGTACAAACAGTTTAGGGCAAAAACAGTATTTTATGAGTTAATCGCGTGTTTATTCATCTTTCAATCAAATGGTTTCGCAGACCGCTCACAGTTGTAATGTGGCAATTTTCTGTCACAGCAGTTAATCATTAAATCAACTTTTTCAGATGAATTGCCATGTATGAAATGCATTATTACATTTAGGACTATGAACGTCTCATTAGGTTTTAGCTGGCGTAAATACTACAAAAATGACCTAAATGTGACAATTCTATATTGTGATTTTATACTACAGATAATTATTAAATTTCTACAAAACAAGTTATTTTTGAACTAAAGGTACAGTATTCAGTAATTTGTTTCTTAATAAAATATACATTTATATAATAAAATCCCAAACATACCCTAAATGCGAAAAAACTACGGGGAATCGTGTCTCATTTAGGCAGACTGACCTTATAATGGGGAATATAATATAAATTTATAATTTAAAACAAAAAAAATGATAATGTGTCATCAGAATTTATGATAGTTTTATATTTATTTTGTTGCTATGAAACTGTTTTTTGAAAAATCCTATTTAAATTGTGTTACGCACGTAGAAATCAGCAGAAAATATTCCATTCATCGGCGCTTTTATAAAAAAACTTTTATTTAATCGTAATTTGAAACTTTCTCTGAATACAGATAAATTATGGTTATGCAATCATTTTCTATTAAAATGTTCAAATAACGGCCCACTTTTCTGCAATTTCTAGACAGTGTAGGTGTTGTATGAAATTAGGTAATCATATCTGTTGTGTGTATTTCTATATATTTCAAAGTTGCCAACATCACTTAATTATTCCGGAGTCTAATCGAAGAAAAACATTGTAAAACCGGAAATTGTATATAAGGAAAGGTTTATTATTCTATGAGATATTTATTAGATTTCGTTGTAAAATTTTTTAGTAAATAAAATTTCCACTTGAAGATTTCTGAATGATTAAGTTATATTGCCATCTATGCATATGTTGTTTACTAATAAATATTTTATAGAGATATACATTTAACAAATATATTAGCCAATACGAAATACAAAACTGAATAAAAACAACTAACAACTAAAATTGATTTAAAGAGAGTAAATTCAAATTATTTTATTTGAACTTTCGTCAGAAATTTTTGAAAGAGTATTTCTAGATTGTTAAAATTAATAGTAGTTAAACCTAAAAATACCTTAGAACCAATAAACATAAAAATATTTTATTCAAAATCAGATCAAACATTTACAGTAAGTTTTCTTTAAAAAAAAAAATGTTCATTGATTACTGATAATTACGGTTAAAAAGAAACGAAGCCTATATTTTGATATGTTTTGTCAATTAATGTATTCATCATATATAAACATTTCTGTTGTTTTATTTATTTCAAAATATTTTTTTATATTTCGTTTGCCTGGGTTAATATATTTAAGTTTTTAATTGAATACACAAAAAATACTTTTATTTGTGAAACAAAAATAGTGACCAAGGTCTTTTGTAATTAAATTTTGTTATTTTTAACGGTTTCGTAAACAGCTTAAACGTAATTATATTCTTAATAATTAAGAATACTCTTAATACGAGGGATATAACTATATATTTATTTTATATTTTTTAAACTGTATATTATAAGGTAAATAATGTTATATTCATTAATAAAAAAAAAAGACAGTGCAAACATAATTTTAGTTTAAGGATTATAAAGAATATATACCGAGTTATGCCGTTATAAATATGCAAATAAAGCAGGAAATTATAATTATCTCTATTATCATGTTCTGAAAATGTTAAATTTCTGCATAAATATTTACATTCATAGTTTAGCGTATTTACAAAGATACCCATTTACAATAATTTGTCTCAGATATAAAAACACAATAGAGATTTTTCAATATAATCCTGCATACATAATAGATAAAGAGATGTTCCGTATGGGTAAAATAAATGTTTTAAAAATAATTCAAAACATACATACTTTACATTCAGATTTTCTTTCAGATGTTGGAATTTCTATGAATATATCTCTCTATAGATATTATTAAAATTTTGAAAGTATATTAAGACACAATTAGTCAGAATATATTTTTTTTTATAACACAGGGATGCACTGAGCATTTAAATGATTGCAAGTATGATAAATGAAACATAAAAAAAAATCTAATTACTAAAAAAATATTTAATCTTAGTCGAGAAAAAACAATTATTCTTAACAAGCTATACATAAATTATTGAAAACTGAATCTAAAAAAAAAAAAAAAAAAAAAGTCATTGATTTTATACCGTGTAAAAAATAATAACCACATTTTTAACTATATTATGCGTTCCAAAATTATGCGATATTTTTATTGAAACACAAATCTCGAATAATCTAAACAATAATACAAATGATTTTCTATCTTTTACACTTACTAAATTGTGTTAATGCATTCAAATTTTAAATTATCACCCAAAAACTATTTAATAACAGTTATTAATAATTTTTGTTACTTCTAAACCTTAAACGATGTTCATTCTGTAATTTTTTAATAAATGTAACATTTAAGAAAAGAACGTTTTTTGTGCTTAAACATTTCGCGAAGATTTTCTTTCTTCGGTATTATCTTTTCCCTATTGTAATTTTTGCTTAATTTAATTGCTGGAAAACTGACATGAAAAGGGCCAAAATGTCCGAACTAATAAAATCAGATGATTTTAATTTAATCCTGTGACTTTCCAGCTACTCATTTAAAATGAAAAGTAGTGTATGAGAACAGAGTGATGTCATAAAAGAAGTGGAACTGCAGTTAATAATAGTATATATATTTTATAATTAAATTTAATACAAGAAACTGCTATTTCTACTTGCAATTCTAATAATTATTGACTCACTCATTTTCAAAACAAAGTGACGTATTTGTATAAATATACAATATTTCGTTATGAAAATATTCTCCGATGAAGATCTTGGAAAAGGCTTGAAAGTACTGAGAAGTTTTAAATAAGATGTATTTTTTTATTTTGTAACATCTTTTTCATTATTTTGGTCGCCTGTTAAGTAAGACAATGACTTTTACAAAGTTCACATTATATATTTTATGTCGGCTCTAATTTAATATAGTTGAAATTGTAATATTTTTTATAACTTAAAATGCACGAATACGAGCCGCTGGTCACAAAAGGGCTAATAGTTCATTTTATATCTATTTCAAGTTTGATATATGTGTTTTAGCATTTAAAATTTATTCACGCATCAAAAGGTTAAATAAAAATAACTAAGTATTTATCAAAATAAAATAAATAACTGAATTAAATAAAAATCATTAACTATACATCTATAAACTTTTTGGGATATGATAAAACAATGAATGATGCCTTAATACTAAAAGATTATACCGAGAAAAATACAGAATGAGAAAGAGGAAATTTTAAACCGTTTCTGTAGTAGTCTCCAAGGAATTCGAGGAATTTACTTTCTGAAATCAAAATTTACTTTTGTCATTTGAAATAGATAATAAGATACTGTTTAAACCTTATCTTTTCATTTCTGTTGCAGATGCATCTTTTGATTAAACTGAAGCTAAGTAAAATACTTTGATTTTTTGAATGATAATTTTAATTTGTATACGAAAATTTATAATTTTATACATAAGAGCTATATTAACTTGATTTAATGTAGATTTCGGCACAATTGTTTTAAATTTTAAAACAAAATCTAATATTGCATAATATTTTTATTTTAATAAGTTTCTTAAAAGGCATGTTGAAGTATGCATGTATGTACGTATACAGGTTATCATTTCACATCACTGACCAATAGATAAATCTCAAACTGTTAATTTTAGAGATATACAGTGCGTCCAAAATGTATCATTACACATTTAAAAATAATACAAAATAAACAAATAATGATATGCACTTACGGTTTTTTAAGTTTCATAAAGAAAGTATCAAAGTCTTTTTAGCAATGCCTTGTTCCACGATTAGAATGTGAACTCGATTAGTGGTGCGCAACTCATGGAATCTATATGAAATTTCCAAGAACGTTATTTGAAACATTGTATAATCAACAGTCTGGATGGGCATTGTAATTTGAATTTTCAGTTCAGCAGTGTACTGAATTGTATACAATGTTTTTCACGTACACCCATAAAAACATATTCAAAGGTGGTGTCTGGTTATATAGGTTGTTAAAGTAAAACATTGAAGTGGCGTTGTATAGTTTTCACTTCATTAAAAGTCCTTAATACTGTTCTCAAATCCAAAAGGGTAACTTTCTGACACACGTTTTAATTTATTTTTGTTCGGAAATGCATGAAACTAGAAGTAGTTGCTGATTAGAAAGTATGTGATCGAACTGTTTTTCCTTTTTTTTCCCCCAAACGCAATAGATTTTTCTGAAAATAGTGTCACAGTGGGCGTTTTGAACCGATTTTCCGCGCGAAAAAAGAATAACAACTCAGTGAAGAGTAAAAAACGTCTTTGTCGTGTGATCGAAATCGCTTGTAACTCGGTAGGTAATTTATTTAAGAGAAAACGGAAAACACAGATCGATTCCAAATCGCTTCCATAGTCAGAACTCCAATTTTGTATCTTTCCGTTAAAAAATGAATTTTTCAATGTTCTAAAAACTGTTTTGCGCTTGTTAAGCAGAGCAGTTGAGAACAGTCTTTAAAAAAAAAAACTTATATTTTCAAAAAGAATTTTTGGTGATAAAAAGTACTTATTTCCATGCAAAATCTGCAAAAAGTCCGTAAAATGCTTAATTTTATTATTGTATTATTTCTTAATCAGGAGTGAAACTGTTCTGAATTTCTTTGAATTTCTGATTTAAAAATAAATCTTAACCCCCCCCTCCCCTCTTTGCCTCTCCTCCTTCACAAATTTCACTTCCTCCTTTTTCTCATTCCTCCACAATAACAAAGTTTAAAATCTTTAAAACTTAATTTTTGTAAACTTTTTCTACTCTGTTTGTTACTTTTCGTGAATAAATTATCAGCCCCAAATTTCATTGACAATTTATTTCATTAAAATTTCACCTGAATTTATCCCTCTCAAAATTTTGTTTCCCCGTTTTTATCTTCCCACCCCTACACTACTTAAAGTTTAAAAGCTCTTTAAAACTGTTTAATTAAAAAAAAATAAGTCTGCTATATTTGTCATTTTATTGTCACATTAAATAATCGATCATTAAGATTTCTCTTTCCGGCCAAAATTGGCATTTTCCCTTTGCTTCGGCTTCCACTCCTCCCCACTTTAATAGTACTTGCATTTTTTTACGAATTTCGCAATAGATCTATCTGAAGAAGTAATACATGAATTTTCATCGAACTTCAGATTCCGGTATACATTATTAAATATTTGTACTGATTACGTTTTGGTGTAAATCACCTGACAGGTGGCGCTGCTATGCTGTATTTTTTACGATTACCGCAATAGCTTTATCTCAAGAACTAATGCATGATTTTTTGTCAAACTTCTGATTCTGGTATAGCATGATAAATATTGCTGCTGGTTATGTTTTGGTATAAATCACCCAACAGGTGGCGCTGCTATGCTGCATTTTCAGGATTTACACTATTTTAGCAACAGCCATATCTCAAGAACTAATGCACAGAATTTCATATCTTTAGAATTCTCATCATAGGCATAGATTATGATTTAATTTTGGCCCTCTGATAGCGAATTTTGAAGTATTAACATGTATGAAATCGAAGGAATTTTGAGATTGGCACATTCGACTAGTTTTTTCTTCTGCTGCATTTGTTATTTTAAAATTTTGTAAATTTCTACTGCCACACGCTGAAATACCAACCTTCCTGGCCATTTGAATGTTTAAAACTTGTATTTACAAAAATGAAACTCTTTTATAAAAAATGCATGTTAGTTATTATGCATTTTATTTATTAGTTTATTTAATTAATTTTTAAGTCTTTACATTTTTTTGGTTTTGTTCCTTGAAAATCCTTAAAATAAAGTTAATTAACGATTTTCAATTAACGAAATGTGTACGAACTTTGTTTGATATTTTTTTATGGAACATAAAAAACCATTAGTGTATATTTTTGTTTGTTTATTTTAATTACCTTTTTAAAATGTAAATATACATTTCGGACAGCCATAGTTTAAATCACAGTAAGGAATTCAAATGTTGTCCCTCGTGATGAAAAAATTGCTAATTTTAAAAAGTTACGAAATTTAAATTACTACATGGTCACTGGGTTCTATAAGTTACATTTATGAATATTTTCTTTTTCATATCTGCAGTGAAAATTTTCATGTGTCAATGAAAAGAACTAATATTACACGATTTTACTTATAATATAAAAATAAATAATGTGAAAGTATATTATATTTAAATTTATGTAAAAACTACCTATTTAATTACATTATCTCATTTTAAAATATGTTTATTTTTTACCTATTTTTAAAATTTTATTTATTTTGCAGAATGCTGCATTCTTATTCGATGGAAAACAGTTCAATAATATGTACCGTGACTAAACACGTAATATTCTTATGAATGCCCTGTTATTCGGAACATGAAAATTTAACCCCTACGAGAAGTTTTTCTAATTTAAATTAGAGAATAAAAAATAGAACATAATAAATTATAATGATACATACTGGACAATTGCAGCATAAAATATAATAAATAAAGACACAATATTGCTTATTGGTACACAAAACACGAACTTTAATAAGCTAAAATTAGAGAATTAGTTGAAATCATTGCACGTGAATATAAACCTTGTAACGATAATTATCCTATAATTTCCCAAAAATCTGGCACAATATAATAAAGTCATAATTCTACATCTAATTAGAATATTTCAGATATAACTTGTATAATGCTGCCAAAACTTGAAAGAAAACTCAGTTGAACGTGATTTTGTCCCTTTTGTGTAGATGACGGCCACTCGTGATTTCTTAAATCGATCTTTTTGATTCAGTTGATCTCACCTCATTAATAATTATTTATTTTCACTAGATGGCAACACTACATTTTTGTATTCAAATCATTGGTCAAGTTTCGATTAATTATTTCTTGCACAGGAAGCCTTCGTCTCTGATTTTTGAGCGTTTTTACCATCATAATTTCCTGAAGACGGCTGTAGAAACAGCTCGAAGCGTAGAAGTTAATTTTTAGCTTATTAAAGTTCGTGTTTTGTGTACCAATAAGCAATATTGTGTCTTTATTTACTATAATAAATTATTTTTGAAAATTCACTAATATTTTCGAATTCCATTGACACCTTCAAATTGAAGTTCAAAATCACCTGTAATTTTTTTTTTAAATAGAATAATAATTTCTACATAAATTTTGCCACATTTATTTTTAACACTTTCCAACAAAGTTTAAAAGTGTTTATGATTCCGGTTTGTCTGTCCGTCTGTCGGTCTGGCCCTATTTCAGCGCTCTAACTCTCGTAAATATACTCGGATTCCCTGAAATTTTTGAATGTTAGTAAGGCTCACCATAACACGATCCCTATTTCAAATGAAGTTCGTAGCATGTTTAGTCATTTACAGGGACAGTCAAAAGTATTCCGTTATATTACGGTCAATGGGGAATAATAGTTTGAAATGATTTTTAATGATGTTACACGCTTTCATGCAAAAAATAATTGATATGCATCTATGTCGTGCACTAAAATAAGCATTTTTAAGATTATGCGGTGCAAAGAATACTTGTTATTCCTTTACAGTGCCACACAAAAGTATTCAGTTACATAATGATATGGGGGAGGGCTTTGTTTTTGGCGTATTTTAATTATGTTGAAATATTTCACATATAATGAAATTGATATACGTCGCTGAGGTATAAGTTGAGGTTATAAGTTATTTCATGTATAATATGTGCATAGCATTTACAGGGACACACAAAATATTTCAGATACTATATTATGTCCAAAGTACTGTACATAAGAGATGATTGGTGGATATGCATTTTTAATTATGATATGTGCTTTTATATTTTACTCTGCGGTTTACATAAAAGCTATAGTGCATATACAGGGCTACACAAAATAATCCGTAAGCGTTACTGAGTATGAGCGTAAATTGTTTAAAGCTTTTGAAAGGAGTTGCTAAGGGATTGCTTTAAAGGAACTGTGGATTTTTATGCTGAACTGCATTTAGTTTACTACGAAATGTTTGTAGAATATAGATAAAATGATATACAGTGTCACGCAAAGTATTGCATACATAACCGTCTATGGATGATATATCTGGAAATGGTATTTCAGTAATTTTAAGAGTGTTTTAGTTTAAATAAAATTTTAGCTAAATAGTGGCATGTGATAAAGGTACTATTAGCTATGGACGGTAACTGCTGAAATCAATTTTTTAAATGTTTTATGTGATTTCTAAAATGTTTACTTAGTTATCTTATTTCCTTAAATAACGAAGTTTTATTAAAGCATTCAGGAAGTGTTGGAAAGTGTTTTATGATCTATGCTTAACGCATGATTTTTCTTTCTTATTAGTGACTATTTATGCTTAAAAGAATGAAGAAAATATGCTAAATTTCTTCCATTACTGTTTATCTGAAGTTTTTTTTATCTATAGGGTAAAATGCCCATATTTCGTCCCCCTTAACTTCTCCGTTGCTGCGAAAGTGGCACCACTTATGACGCAAGACACAGGGGACGAAAAGTGAAAGGGGTCAGTGTTGAATGCTTCGTTCGCCTTGACGCATGCATAAATTAAAGACGGTGAATTTCCTATTTTTAGAAGACCTGAGTTCTTATTACATCGTTTGTAGAACGTTATTTACTTTACTGTAAATATTTTTTTAATTATTAATTGCATGTATTTTACATTGGTAAGATACTGACAGTTGCATACAGTGAGTTTTAGGACGCTCAGTTCAACTTACGAGAACTGAAGATCCGTCATATTGGAAAGTATCTTGGTCCCGATTTCGTCCTCCTTGCAGTTCTTATTTTCGTTCCGGGGACGAAATTAGGAATGCTTTTTGATGACATTTTTTTTTCAATTTTTTCCTCATGTTTGGATGGCTAATGCATAGTTGCCAATCTCCCGATTTTTTAATACCTGTAAAATCTTACAAAAATGTTTTCTTTATTTAATTGCGTTAAAACTGTGATTGTATAAAGCAAGTATTACTGCATAAAAATATTGGTTTGGAAAAAATCGGGAGGTTGGACACTACGCTAATTTTTCGTTATGTTATTCTTCCACTGATAATTAGTACATTTCTTTGTGCCTTACTTTAATGTAAATTAAATTGCTTGCTCATTTAGAAATACATTTTGATTTAGTTATAAGTTAAGCCTCGGCGTATTGGATTTTTTTTTTGGGGGGGGGACGAAATTGGGACCATTTTTTTCCCTTTTTTTAGATACTTTTGAAAAAACAATTTTTCGTATTGTTAATTTTTTTTGTACGATATTTGCTTATGTTTCTATGTGCGCGGGTAGTTAGTCTATGTAAAATCCAAATTTGGTAGAGTCTCACTGAAAATTACAACTTCCAAGGGTCCAAAAGTGACTGGGTCATGATAATATTACAAGTGCTATATACAGAACTTACTACTGTAATTAACTTACTAATTATTTAATATAACTTTTTCAAACTTTAGTATTTCATTTTTGTTTAAAAAGAATGGAGAAAATATTCGTAATCCCTTTTTTGCCATTTAACTGAAATGCGAATTGTATGCATTATGTGTGAAAATAAGTTTAATTGGATTCAAATATTTTTAACTATAATTTAAAAAACTGCGATTTAAAAAACTTACTAGAGTAATTTACTTAATGCTTATTTACTGTAATTTTATTAATTTTTACTCGTTCATTTACGTTTAAAAAAACGGAGATTAATTGTATTAAATATATTTGTAACTTTAATTTGAAATTGCTGTGTAACGGATATATTATTGAATTTATCTAATGATTATTTATTATAATCACACCAATTTTAATTAATTCTTTTATGTTTAAAGTAACGCAAGTTTTATTGTAAATGCTATTTTTGCTGCTTAGCTGAAATTCGAATTGTGTGTTATTATGTTTGGAAATAGGTTTAATTGAATTTGAAATATTTGTAACTGTACTTTGAAATTGCGATGTAAGAGAACTTATTTACGTTCATACGTTCATATTAAATATGTTTTTACGAAATGCACTTTTAAGTGTTTCATTCCGGTTTTATAAGTTATTAGCTGATAATCCTAAGAAAATATTTTTAATGAAAATCTTTTCTATAAAATTTTAGATAAATGTCTTTTTAAAAATCATTGCTTAGATTTTCAAATTTACTTTTGAATGCATGGTACAATTTTTGAAAAAAATCTCACTGAAGAATTTAGCGTTTTTAAATGCAATCAGAGAGACGGTTTTAATGATAACATAATATTAAATGTGTTTGAAGTTTTTTGATAATTTATTTTCGATCACTTGCAGTTGTTGCAGTGAAAGTCAACAGAAATAAAATATAAAATTTCTTTCTTTTTTTCTTTTCTTTTCTTTTCTTTCTTTTTTTTTTTTTTTTTTTTTTTTGCTTCAAAATAGAATAAAAAAAAAATATTTAGTCGAGAATTTTTTTTTGTAAGAATTAAGAAAAAAAAAAAAACCTTTTAAATTCATTTTTTGAACATAAAAGGGTTAAGTGTATATACTTTTTTATTGTTTTACTTTATAAGTTCAACTATACTATTCAAACACTCTATATGCATTTTTGTGGATTTTCTTAAAAATATACCTGATATGAAACAGGCATATAAAAAGATTTATATTCGGAAACATAAAAAACATTTCATAATTCTTGGTGCTTTCTGTTCAAAAAGTTTTAAATCCCTTGAGCACCCTTTTTTATTTTCCCATGTTTATGCAGAGCGCTTTACACTTTTCGCAGGAAAAAATAAACCTTCTTGAACTTTTATGGGTTTTATTTTCAAACATTGTTTTGAAGTAAAAAAACGTGATTTTACGAGTTGAAAAGAAACATTTCTTTATTTGTAAAATGCAAAGTAAATAGAACACATTTTATGTCAACAAAAGAACAAATATTTTAAGTTTTTTTCATTTTGCTTGATGTAAAAAATAAGAAGCAAGTAAAATAATGTTTGTAGAAAATTGTTCATGTAACGCACTTGTGAAGAGATATTTTTTGCAATTTTTAAGTAATTTGGAATAGGTATGTTTCTTTACTAATACAGAATGAAATTTTTTCATAAAAAATAAAATACATAATGTGAACTTTAAAAAATTCACTCTTCTACTTAAAAGGTGACTAAAATAATGCAAAAAGATGCTACAAATTAAAAATATATATTTTATTCAAAACTTCTTCGTACTTTCAAGCTTTCCAAGCTCATCATCAGAGAATATTTTAATAAGTAAATGTTTTTTATTTATACAAATACGTCACTTTGTTTTGAAAATGAGAGAGACAATAATTATTAGAGTTGAAAGTAGAAGAAGCTGTTTCTTGGATTAAATTTAATCAGAGAAAATGTATATTATTATTAACTGCAGTTCCGTTTATATTATTACATAACTCTGTTCTCATATGTCACGTTTAATTTTAAATGAGTACTGGAAAGTCGAAGTAGCAGTGTTTCAGATTAAATTTGGGTAAGATGAATTTGGTAGTGATGTAATAAAATAAATGGAACTGCAATTAATAATAATATATATTTTCTCTAATTAAATTTAATCGAAGAAACTTCTACTTGGAAAAGAAGTGACGGATTGGTATACATAAACAACATTTAGTTATTAAAATATTATCTGATAATGAGCTTGGAAAGCTTGAAAGTACAAAGAAGTTTTAAATAAAATGTATATTTTTAATTGGTAACATCTTTTGCATTATTTTAGTCGCCTTTTAAGTAAAACAGGGAACTCTTAAAAGTTCACATTATATATTTTGATTTTGAATCAAGGTTAAAAATTGCGTTCCATTTTATGATTTTGTTTGAAAAAATGTTAGTTTTATGAAAAATATCGTACCTTCACAAATGAGCCGTCAAAGACAAAATTAACTTTTCGGTCAGAAGAAAACAAACAGGACATGTGTCATTTATATAAAGAACAGTAAAATATACAGAAATAAGATAATATATATATTATAAAGTAAGAATAATAAAATGTGTGGTGTTAATCTGTTACAGTAATATTTACTTTGCTGCTATAGAATTGCTTTTTAAAAATCCTTTTAATATTATCTTACAAACTTGAAAATATGCAGCAAACAGTTCAGTCATCCGCATGTTTTTAGAGAAAAGAGCTAATTGTCTATAATGTAAATCGTTCTTATTGATCAGAATACAGATACTTTATGGTTATGTAACTGTTTTTCTATAAAAACAGTAAAATGTCTTGGCATTTTGCTAGATATCCTTGGCGGTATTGGTGTTGTATTCATAGCTGCTGTGTGTATTTCTATATATCTCATACCCGTATATGCCAACTTCTCTAATTATTCCGGAGCCTGATCGAAGAAAAACATGTTTAAAACCGGAAAATGTATACTTTCTACAAGGTATTTATCAGATTTCATTTTAAAATTTTTGATTAAATAAAATTTTCGGTTCAAACCAGGTGTGCCTTTAGCAAGACTCCTGAATGATTAAGGTATATTGCAATCTAGGTATCTACAAGTACTTGTTTACAAATGAATGATGTTTATATCAACTGCAAAGGATATTTTGGACCTCAATTTGAAGATATCAACGGAATTAAAAAAATATGAATGAATTTTCAAAAATAATTTATCGTGTTCTATCTTTTATTCTCTCATTTGATTTTGAAAATCCTCTCGTAGGAGTAAAAGTATCATGTTCCAAATGACAGGACATTCATAAGAATATTACGTTTTTAGACACGGTAGAAATTCTTGAACGGTTTTCGATCGAATAAGAATTCAGCATTCTGCTAAATAAATAAATTTTGTAAGTTTTTCACTAACCATTAATAAATAAAAAACTTGATAAAAATAATTAACAGAATTTTCATCACAATATTTAATGAGTTTTTCTAGATCATAATAGTAGCTAAACACAAGCAAGCAACATAAAATTGTGTTATTTAAAAATAGGTAAAACCTTTTTATTAATTTTCGTTTTTAATGTGAAATTCTATTTAATTACATTTAATTATTTTTTGATGGGAAAAAAAACCCTAAATGTGATATGTTTTCGCAATTAATTTCTGTAGACGAAGATTTCTGTTGTTTCATTCCTTTTTCATAAACATTTGTAGAACAAATAATGTGCTAAATAAATAAATTTTGTAAGTTTTTTACTAACCATTAATAAATAAAAAACTTGATAAAAATAATTAACAGAATTTTCATCACAATATTTAATGAGTTTTTCTAGATCATAATAGTAGCTAAACAGAAGCAAGCAACATAAAATTGTGTTATTTAAAAATAGGTAAAACCTTTTTATTAATTTTCGTTTTTAATGCGAAATGCTATTTAATTACTTTTAATTATTTTTTGATGGGAAAAAACCCCCTAAATGTGATGTGTTTTCGCAATTAATTTCTGTAGACGAAGATTTCTGTTGTTTCATTCCTTTTTCATAAACATTTGTAGAATAAATAATGTGCTAAATAAATAAATTTTGTAAGTTTTTTACTAACCATTAATAAATAAAAAACATGATAAAAATAATTAACAGAATTTTCATCACAATATTTAATGAGTTTTTCTAGGTCATAATAGTAGCTAAACACAAGCAAGCAACATAAAATTGTGTTATTTAAAAATAGGTAAAACATTTTTATTAATTTTCGTTTTTAATGCGAAATGCTATTTAATTACTTTTAATTATTTTTTGATGGGAAAAAACCCCTAAATGTGATATGTTTCCACAATTAATTTCTGTAGACGAAGATTTCTGTTGTTTCATTCCTTTTTCATAAACATTTGTAGACTTTTATGAAACAACAAGGTGCTGCGTTCGAGGCCATGACGGATTCCTTGGTCTACACCGTTATGCGTGTTCAGTGCTTCCTTTGCAATTTACTTTGATTCGGTATATACTAGTTCCTTTTCTATAGAAAGACGCCTACCAAATGCAATCTCTCTTCCGTTTTGCCTTCTATACCTGGCGTCGATGATGACTTGTAAAAAAGACACCACACTGTTAAAATTTTCAACAAACTCTCCAGCAAAGTTAAAAATATGCAGCAAATTGTCGTGCACTGTTAAAAATCTCCATAAATCTGTTTAGTTATTCAAACTTTTTTAACTGTCTTAAATAAATACAATAAAATCATTGGGTAGTCTGTTGCAAATTTTTAAAAAGTCCAAAATTAAGATAACCCTACAAGAATATGTGTAAGTATTCTGTAAAAAATGCTTTTTTGTACCGAAGAGATAGTTCATATATATATACATATATATGCTTTAATCTACGCAACGTTAATATAAACAATATAAATCATTTAATTTGAATTTTTATAAAACATTTGAATTTAGAGTTTTCACTCAAAATAATAACTATACATAATGGGTTTAATAAAATATAAATCATAAAAATAGATTCAAAATAATTATACAAACTCATACTATCGGCATTTGGTAAAATGTTACTCCGTCTCGAGAAAAAAATAGTGAAATAGTCTCAGTCTTTTATGACAACTTTCCTTTCTTTTAATTTATTTATTTCTGGCACTAAAAGAGCGTCTTTTAATTTTCAAACTCTGTTAGTTAAGATTTATTTATGTTATAAAACTGTTTTTGTTATAACTTATTTATGTTATAAACAACATTATACAAGCGAAATAATAAATGTTTACAAAGCAGAATTTAGAATTATCTAATGGCATCTATGATTACTTCGTATAGATTTAATTTTGAAAAATCTTCCTAATGTACACCGGATACAATATATATATTTATTTCATTTAAAAATTGTATAAATACTTTCAATTACAGAAACATGCTTCATAAAATTTCATGTAGGGGAGACTGAGGATGAGTTGACCCACCCCTCAGTTTTTATATTTAAATGAATATCAGAGTTTTTTAGATAGGTGGCAACAAAAGCTACAAAAATGCTCGAACAATAATTTTCGTTTCATGCAGATAAGAAACAGGTGTGGAAAAATAAATTGTGCAGAGTTTTCAGCTTTAAAAGTGTATTTTTTAAAAACATTGTGTTAGATTTTATCTGATAAAATATATAATAGAAATTTAAGTAATGCAGAAATATTGAGCTTTCATTGCAGCCATAAAGATTGTTCAATAAATTAGGCTAAGCGTAACCATGTACTACACTTTAAAAAGTGACTATGTATGGAGGCTTGACCCAATCAATGTGAGGGGGGATGACCGGATGGTCAATGCTCTCTTAATTAAGTGTTTTTGGAAATAATTTTATTATTAACTGTGCATAACGAAGGGCTAATGGTTATATTTCTAAAATAATGTATAGTTCCCATAGTAGGTAAATAGAAAGGATTTAAAAGATTAGAAAGGATGAAAGCCTTAAGAAATGTTATGTGTCCATGCCTCTGTAAAAGAACATAACATTGATCAAAACACTTTAGGAACGCATGTAGAAAATTTCACCAAGATGAAGAAAATGAGATTAATCCACACTATATGTCAACTAGTGTTGCCAGGTCAAGCGTCACAAAAATTGGGTGTTTAAAACAGTATTTTTCTCTTGTGCCTTGAATTCCGCCTAAGCAGGTTTTTTAAACATCACATTTTCCTAAATACTTTTTAATAATAATTAAACCGTGTAGCATATAATTATTCTGTTTTTTATTTAACTGATTTTATTTCCCTTAACAAATATTTCAATATAAAATAAAAATGGATCAAGCCTCCCACATGTGTGGAGCTTTGACCAATTATTTTCTCATGATTAAAATCAATCATATTTCCTTATGTATTACGCCTATGCCGCGATTTTATTTTGATAACTGATTATATAAAGAATAAAATGATGCATTAAACTTTATTCTAGGTTCAATATTTAAACAATAAAAAATCACTTTGTAAAAAAATTGATCGACTTTCCAGTCTCCCCTATACGTAAATGTCGATATTAAAAATTATAAAAATTTATCTTTAATAAACTTCAAATTTTATTTTACATAATTTTAACAAAAACTATTTTTTTCCAAGAAATATTATCCTTATTTTCAGGAAAACCAATTTTTACGCACTTACTTAAGATCGATATCAAAATAAACTATGCAGTATGCAACACTACCGATACTCCCTAATGAGAGAATAAAGTTTGAATTAATGGCATGTAAAATCAGGAATAATGATGCTGAAAATACAATGACATGATCCAAAATGATTTCTTTTGTTCTTGAATTTTCGTATTAACGTCTCATTCTTCATACATATTAATTTAGCATATGGGATAAAAATAAATATAATACTCGACATTAATTATATTTATCTCACTTTTTTAACTTTTTAAAAAATCATATTTATTTAATGTATTTGCATAAAGTAATGTAAATGTGGACATTCATGTTGTACGAAGACAGGAAATTCAATATACTGCAGGAAAATTTATTAATCGTATTGTAATATAAATATACAGTTAAAAAACATACTTTAAATCTCAAGCAAAGTTCCATATTCCATATACTACGAGGATAAAATAATGTATGGGTCAGCCATTTGTAAAGAAGTAAACCATTTATTTTGTATTGATTCATTTAACAATAAAAGCTTTTGTATCTGTAAATTCTCAATGCAGTGGAATTATTTATATTTTACGTACATGTAATAATATCTCTATGCGTGATAAAATATGCATTTGCACAAAATATATAAATCGATTCTGATCTGCATTTCAGATGTACTTTAAAAAACATTTTTTCCAGATAAAACTATATTTTACGTGATATCTATGATAAATCTACTTTGACTTCAACTATTGAATGTAAATACCCTATTTTCAAAACATAATAGAAATAAATTTGTGTATGGCATTAATTTCTAAAGACGATTATTTCTGCGGGATTCTGCGCTTGTTTATCTTTAAAACATGCTATATGTATTTCTGTTTTGTTAGTAAAAATGTTCTCCAGCACTCCCCCCCACCCCTCACACACCACCCATCCACCAGTCTAATCTTTAACCGGAAAAGGTGTTCCTCGGATTGATTCCTGTCGAATTCGTCAGTTTTGTTTTTTAAATTTGATTTCATATATATTTTATTTTATTTTTAATATTTTTCCGTATTGAGTGGGTACAGAGTGACTTTTGGAGGTCCCCGCAAAATATTATAAAATAACACAAGTCAGCTATGGTTGTGTTTTTGTAACTTTTGATAATTGATTCTTACGTATTTTTTTTAGATGTGAATTCGAAAATGTACTTCTTTTTTTTATCATCAGCTAGATTTTTTGAAAATGGTGTATTTTTAAATTTTTAAAAATTCAAATTATTAAGAAAATCTAATACTATAAAACGGATGCAAAATTTTTTTTAAATAAAAATATTATACACTTTTTTTGTCTTTCACAGGGAATTATTTTAGCTTACAGTTCAAGAATCACTGACGGTAGGTAGCATGTTGATTGACTCGCGTGAGAGTGATAACCTAGAATGTAGCGCAAAGTGAAAGGGAACGTACGACGTGCATAATAACCAAGAATATGAGTAAATTATTATGAAAAAAAAAACTTGTACGTCTGTTTTATAATACCAGATTTTTGCATTATTTCGACATTTAAAAATTTGCGATTTGCATATACTTCTGACGTGATGGCAAAAAAATGAAGGTCATTTTTGGATTCAGCGCTAAAAAATACATAAGAATCAATTAACAAAAGCTAAAAAAAACATCACACAACCCAAATTTTTCCGACATGTGCAATCAAGAGAATCGGAGATAAAACAACATATAATGCTTTAAGCAACCAGGCATGCTTTTATATATACTATTGACTGAATTATTTATATAACTATCCTGGACACGTTAACTTGAATAGTATCGCTTAGGCAAATGGGAGACATGCTTCACTAAGCAGGGCATCCTCATGTTCATTTCACTATTTGTTGCTTTTAATCATGCCTAATTAAACATATGATGAATTCCCGAAACCTGATTTCCTTAAAAACAGAAAAAAAATATTTTCATATAGCTACGTTAGGACAAATACAATAAAAAATCAGAAGCTATTCTGTTCACTTCAGCAAACGAAATTATCTCAAATATTCAACTGGATAATTAAAAAAATTCTGCTTGCTCTTTCGTCAATGACGATGACAAATTATCTTTAATGGAAAATATATTTATGATAAAAAATCCTGCTATCAAATTTTTAGTGAAAGATCAATTAAAATCTACTCATTGGTACTGTTTCTATACATTATATCACGCACTAATACAGCAATAATTTTACAATTCCATTTTCATCAATAAAGTTGGAGTGTAAATTTTAAACTTGTTCTAATATTGTTGAAATTCAAAATCAATAATATTTTTTACATGAATGATATTGTACATGGTAACTCTGAGAGATCGCTGTTTGACTCAACTTCATTTCGAACAAAAGTTTAGCGTATTTGTATCGGATGCCTCGCATAGTAGTTTCAGATGAATCGAGAACTATAGTTTAAGAAATTCTGCATATGTTATCTCTGAAAGATTAAGCCTTGAATCTGTTACTTCTTTAGCTCCTACTTTCGTTTCAACTACGAAGGCAAGTAAGTCATTACGTAGGTCACAAAAGCCAATAAAAAAGGGGTAACCAAGATACATACTTTATTTCTCTATATAATCGTTATTTACATTGATACATTTGTCCCATCTCTTTATGAGCTTTCTAATACCAGCTGCATAAACACTTTGGACTACACTCTCATCCGTCTGTGTACCTCACATTCAACGCCTGCGTCAGTCGGCTCTAGTCTAAACCATGTGAACATACTGTTGTAGTTGCTAATGCTGTCTATTGTTGTTCGCTAGGCAGTTCTAACCATTTCATAAATCTTCCGCACTGTGTCTTCTGTCGCAATCTCAACAGGACGACCACTTCGTTCTGCGTCAACAACTTTTGAACGCCCCTTCTCATCTTGTTCAACTATTGTCTCATAAGTTCTATATTGATATCTTACAGTTGGACAGTGCTGCCAGATGTTGGCATATTTTGAAACAATTTGCTACTAATTTCCGAGCTCTCATATCAGTTTGACACCTACGTATTGACATTCCCTCATATTAACATTGATTAGAAAAAGCTTGATTCAGAGTTTTGACTGCTACTACCTTAAGGCTTTTTGTTGGCCATTCGGCAGATCGACAAGTTTTCAGAGATCGGTTGTAATATGTTTAATGCGATTTAAAACAAATGCAAAGATGCTAAAGCTGGCACCCAAAAACATTTGGTGAATTTTTTTCTACTTTTTTATGTATACTTGACCACTTTTGAGAGAAAAAAATTAAAGAATGCCGAACTTTGAAAAATTTTAATTGCGTTTATTCAAAATGTCTTTCCATAAAACATTTCGACTATGTGTAATCGTTTTGGGTTTTTTTAGTGGACGTTTACAACAGATCTCCTACAATTCAACTTCGAGGAAATTCGAGTTATAAATATAAAATTTATATTGATAAATTATTTATAGACAAGTTGACATTTTCAAATAATTTGCAGCAATTTACTAACTCCCCAGTGAGAGTTAATTTTAACACAGCAATAATATAATAAACTATTTAAAACATCATGAGTGCATCTTCAATATAGTTTAAAATATACTAAAATAATAAAAAAAATATATGTATAAATGTAAAATATGAAATTATTTGAGATATTAAGCGAATAATAATACATACTTTTCTCCGTATTTGTTTATATGATAGATTATGAATTCCAAATATATTAAATCACTTCTTAACCCTTTATCTACTGACGGTACTTATAAGTACCACTCACTTTAAACTTTCATCCCATAGTGAATATTACTAATATTCTAATGGTACTTTGCTAAAATACTCTTTTAACTCCACTTTATCCGGATGCATGGCAACAGTAGTTCGAGGTTTGTTATTTTAGCGAAGAAGGGGGCTATCTTTGACACAGATGATGGGTTTTGTGCCAACATTTTGTACAGATTGGCCCGCTCGTCTTTTTATTACTGCAAACACAGTAAGGTATGTAAGATAAGTGTTGGATTTTTTTATGTGTTCAGTATGATCTTAGAATACAGTTTGACTAGCTATTTTAGGTGAACGGTGTATGTATTTGATTTAACAGTGGAATTACTCGGTAGTACTTATAAGTACGTCAGTACACTGGGTACTGGAGAAAAACTTCTTGTTTTCTTTTCGGCTGTGTAGATATCCATCGTTTTCATCTGCTTTAAAACGTAATTACTAAAATGTAGTGTAGCAATGACTTCCCTGGTACTTCTTTTCTGTTTCATTGTTAGTTTTTATAGGAAATTGAAAAAGTTGTGGCACCTGCTCGTTTTTGCTATGCTAGAAATGGCATACGTAAATTCATATATTCCATATGTGGAGATGCGAGAGAACATGTTGTCCCTGTAATATAGAGTTCGCAAAACTAAAGGACTGCTAACAACATCGAAACCTAAAAAAAAAATAGTTTTTTAACACTTTCAGGGGCAAAGCATTTTCAGTTCTAAAACACTTAAATAAAAATTTGGCACCGGAATTTGCCAAAAGATTTATTTGTAACTAAGAAAAAGCCTATATTTCACATACTTTTTAAATAGAAAATATTTTCTGGTGTCATTTGAAACACCTTGTGGGTTTTCTGTTACGATATTTTAGTCATAGTGTACTGACGGTACATTAAAGTACCACTTTAATTAATTACCTCTAAATAATCAAATTTATCACAGGTGAGTATTTTTTTATGTTTATCCTAATTTTCATTGTAGTAACTGAAAAAAAAATTACATGAAAAAATTTGCAGTAGATCATAATGCAATAGATAAAGTGTTAAGGGGGTCCAGGAGACATTTTCAAATAAGTTTTATTTGTCGAGTTAAAATTCTGAATTATTTTTGTGATGGTTAACCATATTATTTGTAAACAAAATCCCATGATAAAACGTTTCACATTAAAAATAATAATAATAATTTAAAATTTATAAAAATATGGGCTAATTTATAATCGTTATAACTCGAAATATTATTAATAGAATTTATTTTTTTTCATTTAAATAAACAGAAATAATTAAGTTTTAATTTAGATTCAGCATTTTTAAAAACATAAATAAAAAAAATTAAAAATATTTAACGAAAAAATTTCAGAAAAAAAAAGGTGCAGCTTAAAAAAAAATCGTATTTTCAAAAGTAAATATTTTTTTCAAATACACTGAATCAAAATTAAATTAAAACAATTGAAAAAGACATATTCTAAGTTTGAAGCTTTTATCTTTAGCATTTCTTGAATTATAGCGGTTTAAATACGAGAAATAGTGAAAAAAAAAACATCATGAATAAAAACGCATTTTCACAAGAAGTTATTTCTACGACATCCATTGTTTGAAAGCTAGATTTTGAAAACAAATCAAAACGAAAAAAATAATATTTCCTATTTCAATTAAGATAGAAACATGATTTAAACATCATTTTAAGCAGAAAAAAACAGTGAAATTTTTAATGCAATAAAAGTATTTTTAGAAAATTTGAAGATTTTTGTGTCCCGGACCCCCTTAAGATAGCATTTCATGTTTTATTTTCTTCTATTTTCAATGGAAGAAAGTATTGTAATCGAATTTTTTTTCGATGGATTTATATGTTTTAGGGGTAAGATATCACAAAAAACATGTTTATACAAAATGTCTGTCTATCCGTGTGTCCTTGTGTCCGTATGTCCGTGTGTCGCCATTGTACCATCAAAAATTGTATGAATTTATGCATAGAATTGAACCAAATTTTTTGTGTATGTTTTTGGCCATGGCAAGAAGGTCCTCCTTGAATTTGGAAAAATTCCGCCGGTACGGTGGGCTGTAATAGCGAGGGGCTTTGTGCGATTTTTGCGCATTTTGAATATTGTATCATGGAAAGATGTATGAAGTTATGCATAGAATTGAACCAAATTTTGTGTGTATATTTTTGGCCATAGCAAAAAGGTCCTCCCTGAAATTGGAAAAATTCCGCACGTAGGAGGCGCTGTAATAGCGATTTTTGTGTATTTTGAATACTGTACCATCAAAAAGTGTATTATGTTATGAATAGAATTGAACCAAATTGTGTGAGTATGATTTAAGACATTGCAAGAAGGTCCTCCCTGAATTGAAAACCATTCCGACGGTAGGGGGCGATGTTATAGAAATTTTTGTGTCATTTTCAATATTGTACCATCGAAAAGTGTATAAAGTTATGCACAGAATTGAACCAAATTTTTCGTGAATGCTTTTGACCATGGCAAGAAGGTTCACCGTGAATATTAAAAAACTCCACCTGAAGGGGGCGCTGTAATAGCGATTTTTGTGCAATTTTCAATATTGTACCATCGAAAAGTGTATGAAATTATGCATAATTCTAATAAAAATACTAATAAAAATAAATTATTCGTCTTTTGTAACAATATTTTGAAATATTGATATGCATGAGATAGAAGAAAGTTTTGGGAATGGCACATCCAACTAGTTTATTCTCTTGTTCAGAAAAATCCACTTTAATATTTATATTTTGCTACTCATGCGGAACATTTGAAAGAGAAGGATTTCCTCTACTACCAGAATCGAAATATGCTAAATGGAAACGTTTTATAGAACAACAATTTTTCATTTTTATTGAATGTAAAAAAGTTGCTGATAGCTTAATAATTTTTAGATTGCATCGAATATGGAACAATGGGTTTTTATAAAAAAAATTCACTTAAAATTAATAAAAAAGTACAAAGATGCATTTTATTGAAAAAGAGTAGCTATGCTTCACTAGTAATTAACCCTTAATTGCATAGCGATGTAAATTTCCATCACCTTTTTACTTAATTTTTAATACATAAATTAAGTTCTTACAACCACTATATTTATATAGAAATATTAATGATCTAAAAATTACAAAATTATGCTAATAAATAAAGTTAAAAATCTATCTTAAGATTTCTGTTGTCTAGTCTTTAATATAAAAATAAAAAATTCAATTCTAAAAGAATAATTCATAAATTTAAGGGTTAATTATGTTTTGTTAAAAGTGAACAGTTTTCTTGCTCTGCTGCAGTAATATAAGGAATGAGTAAATTTTGACAAAGAGCATTGTAATTTATTTCTGAACCAATAACTCATGGTGTAAATCTTTCTGCTTTTTTATCCGGGTTTCGAAAATATTCGGGGTTAAAGTAAATTACTATCTTCAAAAATTAAAAATATGTTCAAGAGTCAGTAAGTGTCTGAAACATTCCTTTTTTTAAACTTCCTCCTAGTGTTAAAACATACAAATTACCCAGCAGGTGTAAAACCTTATGCAAGAGTCATAACTTGTTTTAAGCTTAAAAGAATTACGCTTTAGATTTTTTTTTGTACTAGCCTAAAGGTTAATTTCGAAAGTTATTAAACAACTAGCCAGCTTTCAAATCACTCTGAATATCACTCAAACTAGAAGCAGTTTTGACATACATGAATTTGTATTTGTTTGAGCACGTAAAAGAATCGACAATACTCCGAATAATTTTAAGTGATTTTTGGGCTAAATTTGGAAAGGAGGTGTCAAATCCGCTCAACAAAAAACTTATAGTTTTAAAATACATAATTATAAATATTTATTTATAGAAAAAAATTGTTTTCTATTTCATATTTTTTTTTATTACGAATTTATTTTACTTTTGACGATTAGATTTTCGTCTTTAGTAATAAACACATTTTAGTCATTTCGATTATGTATTGTCCTGCAAAAGGACATACTACTATAATTTATTGCAATACTTTCATGTAAAGTATGCTTTTTAATCAATGCTTTTTAATCAATGCATTATTAAATTTTCCCTACACTTATTTTATAGATTAGTTGAAACTTAGTTGAAAATGTACTTTTATGGAGTTTTCAAGAAAATTTTAAAATGTCTTTCTTACTGTGACACATTTATTTTTAAATGCATAGTATGATTTTCTGAAAAGATCTGACCGAGGTGTTTTAGTTTTTTTAAATGCATTCAGATGACTATTTTAATGATAAAATAATATTATATATGCTTGAAATGTTTGAGAATTTATTGTCGATCACATGCAATTGTTGTCGTGAAAGTAAGCAGAAATAAGATATAAATGTCGTATTTTTTAAGTGTCAAAGGAGAATTAATAAAAAAAAAATAGTCTAAGAATTTTGTTGTATTAATTGAGAAAAAACCCTTTTCTAATTAATACCTTTAATATAAAAACTAAGCTTATGTAGTTTTAATTTTTCATTTTTATGATTTCGTGTAAGTTCAACAATAATATTCAAACAACCTGTATAACTTTTGTTTTGATTTTTAAAAACATTTCCTGATATAAAATCAGGTTTATAAAAAACATTTATTTTCGGAAATATAAAACGCATTTTTATAATTCTCTGTACTTTCTTCTCAAAAAGCTTTATGTCCCTTTAGAGCACTCATTTTTATTTTTCCGAGTTTATGTAGAGAACTTTTCTACCTTCACAGAAAAAAATAAAAGCATTCTTGAACTTTTATGGATTTTACTTTCAAATATTGTCTTCAAGAAAATCGGTGTGATTTTACGACTTGAAAGGAAACGTTACTCTATTGGTAAAGTACAATGTAAATGGAAAGCCTTTTGTGTTAAGAAAGGAACAAATATTATACTTTTTTTTTGTTTGTTTTATTTGACGAAAAACATTAAAAACGAATTTTTACTGAAAATTGTTCATGTCACTTACTCGTGTAAAGAAGTATTTTGTTACTAAATTTAAGTTATTAGGAATGCTGATGTTTTTTCCCTAATAAAGTATGACATAATTTTAATTTATGAAAATATGCGTACCTTTAAAAACAGGACCTGACAGACACTATTAACTCCGGAGTACGAAATTGGAAACAAAGAATGTTTTATTTATATAAACAACAATAACATGCATAGAAAGGAAATACAATATACTTATAAAGTAAAAAACATATTTTCTATTTTGAAAATAAATCTATTGAACATAAATCTATGTTCAAAATCGGATTTGAATTTCTTTCACATTTAAATTAACTTACACTGACTACACAATATGAACGATTAAAGTTCTCTGTTTACTTAAAATCTGTCAAATAATAATGCTGATGTTAGAAGTTTAATATATGCATTTTTTAAGTTTCCGAGTATTTTCGGCCTTCATTCGCAGCCTTCAACAGGGAATATTTTATTTAATTGCTTTCCATTCATTCAAATACGGAACAACAACTTGTCGAATCAACCGAGAATGATTTGTAGAAAATTTAGTTAGGTATTCTTTTAACGACGGTAGAAATCTTATATGTACGATATTTTCTATCTTATAAGTTAAAATCATACCAAATTTCATGTTTCTAATCCCTCCCGTAACACAAAAATCACACTGTTAAAACGTTCTTTGCTCCTGCCCCTTTTTTAGGATAGTGGCATGGACATAAGGTATAGCCTATGTTGGTTAGGAACTAACACCATCATTTTGATACCGTTACTTTTGAAATCGGTTGATGCTTCCTGATACTGCGAAAAATCGCCATTTAGAAAAAAAAATTAAGTTGTTTTTTCTCGTATTTTCAGCCCTTTTAATTTTCGATTTTTTTAAGATACGTTCCAAAAGATCATTTATATCTTACAAATGACCACCATGCTAAATTCCGTGTTTCTAGGCCATTACACAAAAGGCGCATTATTTGCTTCTACACCCCCTTTGGGGTAGTACATGCATAAGATATAGACTATCTTGGAGCAAGTGCTGTCACCATCATTTTCACGCCATTATTGTTTCAATCGGTTCAGTACTTCCTGAGATTCCAAATTGCAATTAAGACGATTTTTAGAATGCTTTTCGCATATTTTCACCCCTTTTTAATTTCGATTATTTGAGGAAATGTTCTTAGAGATAATTTATATCTAATAAGTATCTACCATGCTGAATTTCATGTTTCTGAGCCCTTCAGGAACACAAAAATCGCATTTTTATAGAATGTATGTTGCTCCTGCACCCCTTTTGGGTTAGTGGAACACACATAAAATTTAGCCTATGTTGGCGCATGGTCGCATCATGCTTTTGACAATATTATTTTTTACATCGGTTTGATACTTCTTGAGATTGCGTAGAAATCGACATTTAGAATGTTTTTTAAAACGCTTTTCGCACATTTTCATCCCTTTTAAATTTCGATTTTTTTAAGAAATGTTCTTAGACATCATTTATATCTTATGAGTAACTACCATTCTAAATTTCATGTTTCTAGGCCCTTCTGTAACACAAAAATTGCATTTCTAGACCGTTTTTTGCTCCTACAACCGCTCTGGGGTAGTGGCATCGACTTAAGGTATATAGCCTATGTTTGAACGTGGACTAACACCATCATTTTGATACCATTACTTTTGAAATTGGTTCAGTAGTTCCGGAGATTACCTCCCATAAATAAAGAAACAAACTTCACTTCTTTATAATATTAGTATAGAAGTATAAATTATGTGCATACTTAAAATGAACGCTACGTTGTTCACTAGGGTGGGTAAAAAAACCCCGAAATATTTATAATCGAAACGTAATAGCGCGGAAAAGTTGCCTTTTGTAAAAAGGTTAAAATACGTAAAATATTACGCCGATTGGTAAATATCTTTTACCGCCGCAAGGGGTCCAAATTTCGAAAAAATCGCAAAAAACATACTTTTTGCATTTTTTTTTTTTAAATTGTTCAAACATACCTATTCAATTTCAAATAGAACGTAATAGCCACGCCAAGGTATTAGTAATGTAACATTAACATTTCGTTTTTGTGACATCGTTGCTTTTACCGCCGCAACAGGGCCAAAATTTCTAAAAAATGTTAAAAATTAAAGTTTTTCATCTTTTTCAATTTTCATAACTTTTGTAATGTTTTCCGATTTTTTACATTTCTTATAGGCTGGGAAAGGCATTTTATGTTGTTAATTTCATGCACATTGTTAACCATGATCACAGTGATTCTGTTTAAAAAAATTTGCTCAATGATAGAAACACCTGCAGCTGCCTGCACGTAAAATTAATTTCTCGCTGCTAGAGGGCCACGTTACACTTTGTTCGTATTTTTTTTTTTGTAATGTACTCATTTTACTCTATACTTTGATGGCCCTAAAGATAGAAATATCTACCAGGTTAAAGAGGTGGCAAAGTTCCATCTTTGCGAAGTCAAGGAGGAACATATCTCTTTGATACTAGAACCAGGTCTCAATTATTTTCGTCATTTGACACCATCGTCTGGCAAGGCGACTTCTGTATGCAATGACATTATAGATTTTTTGAAGAAAAATTAAATCCAAACTGTAATAATAATTGCAGTCGAATTTCACGGAACTGTCTTCAAAACAGGATGCAAAGATGGTGTTATATTAGGATTACTTGAGAACAACTTTAAAAAAACCCACTTTATTGGCTTCCTTGACCTCACTTCAATGAACTTCCACTGAGACATCTTTTCAAACTCTCTCTTTGATCTCATGTGATTTGGAATTATTGGAAATTGCAAAATTTAAGCCAGTTTAATCTGATCACCTAGCTGTTGATAAAGATGATTTGTCTACTGACCAGAAGTATATGTCTGAAATATTGCAAGCTCTTTCAACACGCATGTATACAATTGACCTTTTTTGCTGAGTCCCTGGACAAATATTTCACGCAAGGTGGATCATTACTGCTATTCAAATTTTGAGACTCTACATTGGAACAAAGAAACCCTCTTCTTAACTTGTCATACTCTTTGAATACATCCTGAAAGTGTACTGCATCAGTTGGTTCACAATTAAAATGAATCACTCATGTTTTCCAGAATCTGTGCGCTATAGTTTGTAACTTACGTTACTTGACAGATAATCTACGAAAGATTATAGTTCCTGTATTTTCACGAAATGACTGTTTCGCAAATCATACAAATAGCCTCTTTGGGATGATAGAATATGAAGAGGCCCCAGCCATGAAGAAAATTTCAAAAGCACGAAGTTCTGTGGACTAGGATAGTGCCATCCGTCACTTTATCATAGCAGACTTCAACATTGAATCTTAAAATTGTATGGCTTTAGTCTACTGGGAAAACTGAAAACTAACGGAACAACCTGTTATGGTTTCTCTATCGACTAACAACGCTGGTGAGTTTAAAACGTTCGATTAAGATACCAGCTATTATAACTTTCCTTATCCCACTCAGTCACTAGAAAGTTGCGCGAAATTAGTCATTGAAGTGCTGATAAAGTTTGTTTACTAGAATAGAGGGGGGATCACATCTGATCAATTTTGGCCTCTCGAGGAATAATGGCTTCATCTGAAAGCAACTTATATTATAAAATTCATTTACATTAAATAGTTCTTCATTTTAAGTTTATTTAACCTTTTTCGGTTAAACATCTCTATATTTTAATTAATAAAATACTAAAACATTTTGTTCATTTTATATAATTTTTGTGGCATGAATTGGCTGTTATGAAGTAAAACATCAGTAGATGAAGCGATCGTCAAGAAAAATGAATGATTAGCTTTATTTTCAAGTCTATTACAAATAGTTATACAAAATTATGATATATTAATAGATATAAACTAAAATTATTTATTTCTAGACATATTATAGAATGTAGAAAAATTTTGAAAAAAAAATGAAAAATAGAAAATTTTGAAATTTTTACAAAAAATATGGTCTTTTTGCGGCAAATAAAGATATGATTTCATCATAATAGACATTTATCGGGGCATTTCTCATATCCTCATGTAGCTATTGCGTTCTGTTAGAAATTATATTGGTTTGTTTGGGTAATTAAAAAAAATGAAAAAAAGAAAACATGTTTTTTGCGATTTTTTTAAACTTTGGCCCCCTTGCGGCGGTAAAAGATATTAACCGATCAATGTAATATTTTAGGAATTTATTCTGTATTACAAAAGGCAACTTATCCGTGCTATTACATTTCGATTATAAAAATTTCGGTTTTTTCGACCCACCCTATTGTTCACAGAGTTTCAGGTATATGAAAAAATCTATACTAAAAAGTATAAGACGTAAATTGTATTGTAAGAAACTTCATTCACTTACTCCATATGATTTTTAACAAAATCTATCTTTTTCATTCATTTCAAATAATGCTTATCCTTTTTTTAGAACATTTTTTTTTTCAATTTACTATTTTGATTAATAGTAAAATATACTGTGTATTATTTGCTTCAATGACACAACGAATTGTGGTTTATTGGCGTGTAATATGTTAAATAAAAATTCTCAAAATTACGATGACATGTTAAAAAGTGATTTTCTTTTTTTTCTTTAATTTTCTCGTTAGTGCATTATTCTTCATACATGTTATTTTACAGTAAGGGGTAAAATATATACATACAACTAAGGTCATAATACTAGACATTAATTATTTTAATCTTTTGTTTTTTTAAGAACCTAAAAAACAAACCATTTCTATTTAATGAATCAGCATAAAATTAACATACAAATATCGACATTCATGCTGTAAGAATGTTGGAGATTTAATAGACTACAAATAAAATCATAAATCATATTCCAATAGAGATATATAGTTTTAGCCATTTTTTTTTTAAGTTTTAAAAACTTATAGTACGTTTATATGTAGCTATATATAGTACATTTTCATAGAGCTACGCTTTATACTAGAAAAATGCACTTGAAATCTGAACAGACGTTCTTTAACAATATATTTCTTATCCTGAGATATATAAAATAATATATGGGTCTCTTACTTGTAAATAAATAAACTATTTATAAATAGTTTATTTAGTGATTTTTTTTCATATCTAAGTTATAAATGTAGCGGAATTATTTAGCTTTTCTTGCATGTACTAAAATCTCTATGCATGATAAAATACGCATTTGCACAAAATATATAAAAAAATATTCTTATATGATGTACAAAAACATTTTTTAGTATAAAACTGCATTTTACGTGAGATCACTGACAAATCCTTGTTGACTTCGCCTATTGAATGTAAATGCATTATTTTCTAAACATATTATAAATTATTTGGAATATGACATTCTTTTTTAAAGACACTTTTTTTCTGCTTTTTCGAAATTTTAATTTTTTGAAACCTGCCATATAAATTTATGGGTTTCTTTTAGTTAATTATTTATTTTTTTACGTATTCGTACCTTATGTTACGTGGAATTACTTTATACTAAACAAAAGAAAGTCGTGTCTATTTTCTGCTTGACCAAATATGGGCAGGACATGATTTTTGACTAGTCTTGTAAGACCCAGGGTTTACTCCTCAAAATTTTGTGGACACGAAAATGAGATAAACTCGTCTTAAATCTCACCTATTAGATTATGTTTACTTGAAAACTAGATGGATTTAATTAATATTAAAATACTTTTGTGATGTTTAATAATAATAATCTAAACTACGTACAAATGCTGGCAAATTAAAAAATATCCAGCTTTAACAAACACGTATATGAGCAGAGCGTGTGAAGGATTTACAAATCTTCATCCTTCGCCGAAGTTATAGAAATCTACGCTATTCTTTATATCATTCATCAATTCAGGATAAATTATTCTATGACATTTTCAGCAATAAAACTGGACAAAGTAGGTCTAATTAATAACACAGGGTTAGCATAAGCGAATGACTGATTGAATTTTAGGTAGCTTTCATTACAAAAAGTAAAAAGCTACTTATTGCAGCCGTCCGGTCGAAAGCACTTCCCGAAAATTTTAGTATATTTTCATTGATCATGATCTCCGGACCCCGAAACAACCCTCCGTTCAAATGTGACATATATCTATACTAATAAAAGAACAAACGCTCTGTCTGTCTGCGTGTCTGTGTGCGATGGCTAGCAAACTCTACGGAACGTACGAGGCTAAAACATTTTGTGAGGCTAGCCCAAAGTGTCTCCTGATGTACCTGCTATTCAGAATTTTTAAATTATAATTATTAGCTGAGTAATTAATTAATATTCGGACATCACTCCCATAAAAAAGTAGCTATTTCATCTCCAGTCATAAACGCGCATGCCCAGTACGCATACCTATGCAATTGAATGTAAATTTCGAGAATTTTCGTAAGTCGCCTTGGCTTATTCGGTATAGCGTCAGCCTTCCAAAGTGAGGGTACCTGTTTAGATACTCCGTACGACCAAAGATAAAATTTTCTGTTAATAAATGTTGTTTTAATAAATAAAATTTCATTTTTTCTGAAATTTTAAGAATTTCCTTTATATACAAGCTCATTTATATATATATGAAATCTTCTGAAAGGATTGCCTAAATTTCTTATAACAACAACTGTAACTATGTATATTTCAAGTTTTTAAACACTTTCATTTGTGTTCGAAGAAATTTAAAAGGATTTAAAAAAATTTAAATGCATTTTTTTTAATCTGCTACAAAAATATTCTAAATTAAGTTAATTAAGCAAAATTAAAACTAAATCAATTTAATACTAATATAATTTGACTAAATAAAATAGAAAAATATTTAGGATAAATTATAAAATTTAAAAGAAACAAAAAGTAAATGGCCCCATCATTTTTCGAAAATCGTAATTTTTAACTCAAAAAATTCAATATTTAAGTTTATAAATAGAGAAATTTTAAATACAAAACCTTCATACTTATTGCTGCCATCTATTATGTTAAAATGAAACTAATTGCAACATTTTCTGCAGTTTTTGAAATTTTATTACGGTTTTTTTTTTCTTTTGACAATTTTGAATTTAGTGTCTTTGTTAGGGACACCGCGCTGGCTATTCATCACGGGCCCGGGCATCACCGGGCTTATCAGCTATATATATATATATGTGTGACATTTTGACGGCAAGTAGTTGGTATTGTCGAAAAAAAATGAGGGTTTCCATTCCTACACAACACAGGTGGCAGCCGACTGGGTTTAAAATAATAAAGAAAAATGAAGAATTAACATAAGGCTTTCGCTTGAAACATTATTCACTTTATTTCCACACTCACGATTGAATCTAGGGAAGATGCCCACTCCTTCCATGGTAAAAAGAATAAAGTCTATTCTTCCTGTCACAATAAGTTTAAAAACACTCCATCTCTTGACTGCGTTCTATTCTTTAATCCGTTAACATCTAACTTCTATCACCCATTACGATACTGTTGCTTCCTCATTCTACACACATAATAAGCAGTATTCATCCAACATTTTACTACCTCCATCGAGCAATCACATTGAATATCCAGTCTGCTACGACTGCAATCCACTACGTTCACCTCTACATGCTAAAAACTAAAAAGCTTCTAAGCTCACAGCCCATATGCTTCTATATGCTATATACTTTATCTCTGGTTCCCGCCATCCGTATTTATACTCTGCTGAAAAGATTGTTCTAGAAAATTCTTATATCCTCGCCCCAGCTATCTAAAGCATAAACAAATGTTAAAATCTGTAGTCGAGATTATGCAAAAATAACCCTTTTTTCCCTCTTCAGACGATAAAAGAAATGAATTTATGTCTGCGAAGTTTTAATCTTTGAAATATTTTAATTACACCTGGATATTTTAAATAAAAGAATAAATTGAAAATAGTAGTTTTTTCCTTTAAGACAGAATAATATTTTAAAATAAAGATTTAAGGGGAATATGATACATCGGGATTTAATAGCAGAATTTAATAGGAATTTATATAATAAAAGTTTTATTAAAGAAATATAAATGAGCCATTTTTAGATTTACGCAATTTGGAATAAATATGAATTAAGATCTTAGAGATTAATAGACTAGGGTTTTAATTTAGTAAGCCGGTGTAATATACGGAATATTACTGAAAAAGGAAAAATTACATAAAATACTTTAAACTTGGCGCAAAAATTTAAATTTTGTAATATATATATATACTTTTTTCCAATTTCTATTTTTTTTTGTACTTTATTTTATTTTTTTTATTTAAATGCCGCCATTTTGAAAGAAGATGGCGGATGAAGTTGGCAAACGAACTCGGCCGAGAGATTGCAATGTACTCTGCACATGCCTTGTGACATCCAAATCGGTTTATAAACAGGCGTATTAACGCGTGACAAAAATTAGATTTTTAAAATGTCACCATGGTAGAAACTCAAAGTGCTGCAACTCAGCCATTTTTTAAGATATGAGCGAAAAGAAAAATGCTCCGAAATCTTTGTATCAAGGTCAAACACATACAAAAAATATTTTTCAATTGCTGATTTTTTTGTACCTTATATTAAATTAAATAAAAAAAAAATTAAATTGCCGCCATTTTGAAACAAGATGGCGGAAGAATTTGGCCAACGTACTCAGTCGAGACATTGATATGCACTATGTCCACAACAAGTTCTATCCAAATCCGTTCATAATTAGGCGTGTTATCGTTTGACAAAAATGAGATCATTTCAAAATGTTAGCCTTACTAGAATTTCAAAGTGCTACAACTCGACCGTTTTTTAAGATATAGACGAAACAAAAAATGCATAGTAATCTTTGTATCAAGCTCAAATACATAAAACAAATGTTTTTCAATTTTTAATATTTTTGTACCCCATTTTAAATTATTTTTTTTAATTTTTTAAATGGCCGAAATTTTGAAACAAGATGGCGTATGAAGATGGCCAACGAACCCGGTCGAGACATTGTAATGTTCTATGTACGCGCCCTGTGACATCCAAATCGGTTCATAAATACGCGTATTATCGCGTGAGAAAAATCAGATCGTTTGAAAATGTCAGCCCTGCTAGAAATACAAAGTGCTATAACTCAGCCATTTTTTAAGATATAGACGAAACCAAAAATGCTCCAGAATCTTTGTATCGAGCTCAAACAAATAAGAAAAAAAAATCTTTTTCAATTTCTAATTTTTTTGCACCTCATTTTAAAATTTATTATTTATTATTTTTTTAAATGGCCGCCACTTTGAAACAAAATGGCGGATGAAGCTGACCAACGAACTCGGCCGAGACATTGGTATGTACTATGTACACACCAAATTATATCCAAATCGGTTTATAAATACGAGAGTTACAGTACGACAAAGATCATATATATATATATATATATATCACTTTTGAATGGAGGGTGGTTTCGGGGGCTGTGGGTCATGATCGGTGAAAATATACCAAAAGTATCGGAATAGTTTTCCTCCGAACGGCTGCAATAGGTAGATTTTTGTAATGAAAGCTACCTAAAAGCGATGCAAATAAATTAAAAAATAAAGAATATTTTTTTTCTTAACAGTTTGACCTTAATTCAGGGATTCCGAAGCATGTTTTTTTTCGGCTTTAACTTAAAAAATGGCTGTGATATAGAAGTTTGAATTTCTAGGGTGACTGACATTTTCAAACAATCTGATTTTTGTAATGCTGTAACTGCAGTATTTATAAACCGCTTTGGATAGTATTAAGTATGTGCATACTACATATAAGTGTCTCGCCAATCGAGTCCGTCGGCCAGCTTTACCGCAATCTTTTTTCAAGATGACGGCCAATTGCACCATGAACTGCCGCGCAGTGCTTAAATATTATCAATATCCGTTAGCTTCAAATTCCCGCTAAGCTTGGCGACACTTGTAGAAATATCGCCAAATTTGGCGGCAAAAAATAAGTAACCATATATGATGCCAACTTGACTATAATTTACTTTTTGGCGCAATTCTCATTCAAATTCAGATTGACTAATATTCTCTTAACGGGTTCGTCGCATTTCAGCTTCTTAAAATTTGAATAAAATTAGCTTCGAGTTAAACTTGTAAAATTTTAAAAGCAAAATATATGAAAGCTGTCTCTTCCTTCTGGCACATGCCGAAAGGACATTTAAAATAATATATTTTCAAAACTATTTCTGATATTATAACCATTAATATATGAAAATAAATAAAAATATTCCAATATTTTTTTCCAGTTACAAATGTTTGATATGCTAACCTTTCATAACAGACAAACATCTAATCATAGAGGCGAACATTTCTTAATTATTCCGGACTCTGATAGAAAACAAACACGTTTTAAACCAGAAATTTTATTTAGTCAAAAATTTTAAATTTAAATCTAGCAAGTACTTTATACAAGGTAAACACCTTTCTCTGTTTTTAAATCTGTATATCTCGCATTAGACTCTGGAATAATTAAGAGATGTAGCCATCTATGACCTAATCTGTATTTAAGTTCGTTCCACACATTTGCAGTTTTACATTGTCGACGGTTTTTGATGCAGCACCGATGCTTTGAGCTCTTTGACTGTTTTCAGCAATGGTTCTTCATAAACAAAATCTTTTATGTAACTGCACAAAAATAAATCACATGGAATAAGATCAGGTGATCATGGTGGCCATATGAAAAAGGGTAAATCATCGTTACACACATAATTGATCAAGCTATAAGCGACGGCAAAAAAAAAAAAAAATGAAATGCGTTTCTTTATTTTCATATATCACTTATTAGAGTATGTGAAAAAATTTTGAAAATATAATTTTTTTTAATCTAGTCATTCATTTATGCAAACAATGTAATAATCCCCTACTGGTAAAATTTCCAGCGAAGAAGTTTTTCTGAAAGATTTTGGACGGTGCTAATCTAAAAATTTCTTTTAATTGAATTTCCATTGTTTCAAGTAGCAGTAGCTGATGAGACACCTACCAAAGTTTGGGAAACTTTGTATATGTTACCTTGGAACGATTAAGACCTGAAACTTTTATTGTTTTAGACAAGTGTCTAGCGTTTTGTTGAAATTCGATTAATGCGATTGACAATAGCTGGAAAGATCTAAGATTGTCTTCTAAAATCGTTTGGGTAACAATTTGTCTACATTTTTAGATTTATTTGACATCTTTCCAAACAAAATTTGAAAGCCTACCGAACGTGTAAACACTTTTATTGTATTTATTCAACGTGTCTTACAATAAAACATTTCTACTATTCGCAGTCCTTCTTTCCAAATGGTAGATCACAGCATAGATTTTACAATTCAGGGTGTGGTAAAAACTGGCTATAAATAAAAAATATATATATATATTGATAAAATATTTATACATACATGTGACATTTTCAAATAATTTTAGCAATTTATTACCTATCCAATGAGAGTTTATGGTACGTTTATAAAACTAATAATAGTAGGAAATCTTAAAAACATTATTAGTAAATTATTGAATGTTGTTTAAATTATAATTGATTAATAAATAAATAAATTAGAAATATAAAGTATGAAACTTTTTTGAGATATTCACCACGCTTTTCGAATAATAATAATAATTATTTTTTTTTCAATATTTGTTTTTAAAATATATTATAAAATTTAAATATATAAAAGTCCTTTCTTTTATACTCTAGTTCAGAAAAATTGACTTTAATATTTATGTTTATTTACTCATATGGAAGTTTCGAAAGAGAAGGATTTTCTCTTTAGCCAGAATCGAAATATGCAAAACGGAAGTGTTTTAAAAAAAGAACAATTTTTCATATTTTTTGAACGCAAAGAATTTGTAGATAGTTTAATAATTTGTAGATTGCACTGAGTTTAACCCAATACCTTACAGGTAATTGCTTTTTAAAAAATAAACTTAAAAATACTTTAAACAAGTAATATAAAAATTTTGTTTTCAAAGTCAATTTCTACTTAGGTCATCAAAGAAACATTTAATATAATCCCTTAAGCTAATATTAGTTTTTGTTGCATTAAAATATCTCATTTTTTTGAATTTCTATAAGCAAGTAGGTTTACAATGGATCTCTATGGGAATTTGGCGATATATCGCCAAGTTGGCGACAAACTTGGCGGTATTTGGCAACAGAACAGGGTACCCCCTATTGTAACCCCCCTTATAGATATGAAGATGCATTATATGCTTCAATAACCAATGGCCGCCATTTTATTTCCCATGCAAAACTAAAATTAATTAATTAAAATTTAATTAATTAATTAATATTTGAAAAAAAACTGTATTAAAATCAATTATCATCCAGTACAAGTTTAAAAAATTTATTTCAACTTGATAGGATGAATAATAAGTATTTTATTAAAGATTGAAAATTTGAACAAGATATATAAATAAATAAATAAATAAATGAATAAATAAATATAGGGAGAGTGTGAACTAATAGTAGGAATTGAAAAACCAGAAAGATTCATTTAACTCTAAATGAGTAGCCCTATTTCATGAATAATTAATGTTTCGTACACTGAAAAAAAAAACCAGTAAAGTTACTAAAATTTTTCTAGGAAACTGGGGTTCATAGAACTTTTTTTGTAAGGGCAAAGACAAAAATTCATGTAATAGATACACGTTTGCACTATAAATCAAAAAAATATGTAAGGTTACTAAGAATGTTTTTGGAATCTGGGATGCCTAGATCTTTTTATGTAACTGCAACCCGGGTTACAGATAAAATTTCAGTAAGATTACTGTAATTTTATAGATTCTTTTGTAAAACTACAGATTTCTGTAGCTTTACAAAAACTAATTTTGTAGAATTACATGTTTTTTTTTTTTGAAAAATTTCAGTAAGCATACAGATTTCTGTAACTTTTCATCTGTAGAAATAGATTTTTAAAAAATTGTATTAAGATACAGTTGGAGTTTTGTTACTCTTGCTTTAAAACATTAAGGAAAAGGTAAATTTTGTCAAAATCATTCTAATTTATTAATAATCTAGTAAAAAATATTCATTTAGAACCGTCTTAGTACTTTCGGCCTACATTTCTCGCGGCCATCATCAGAGAATAATTTAAGAATTAATTGTTTTTCATTTATACAAATACGTCACTTCGTCTGAACTTGAACAAAGTTCATTTGAATAAAGTGATGTGATAAAATAAATGGAACTGCTGTTATAATATATTTTTTCTCGTCTTAAGTTCAGTCCAACAGATTACTACTTCTACTTTCAACTATCCTAATAATTATTGTATCTCACATTTCAAACGAAGTGACGTATTCGTATGAATGAATAGCAATTAATTATAAAAATATTCTCTGATGATGGAAATGTAGGCCGAAAGAAGTTTTAAAATAAAATGTGCATTTTTAATTTGTAACATCTATTTTATAATTTTCGTCACTTTTAAATTGAAATGGTTAGCTTCTAAAGTTCATATTGAGCATGTTGTGATTTAAAATATGATGAAGAGCATGTAAGTATATTGACGCTATCCACTTTTTAAAACGAAAATTCTCATAGTGTTTTAACATATGAATTTCCCTTCAAGGTAAACCTTACGTTAGAGAATTAAGCTTTATATATCGTGACATTAGTTTAAAGGTTAATTTTCAGAACTATTAAAGAACCAGCCAGCTATTAAAGTATTCTGATTATTCCTCGAGCCAGAAACTGTTTTGTCATACAATGGAATTGTATTTGTTTGATGTGAGTTAAAGATTCGTCATTACGCCGTAGAATTTTAAGAGATGTTTTTGACTAAATTAAATAAAAATGTAATGCCAAATACATTGAATCAAAATATTTCGTAATAATTGGAAATACAAATTTTCAGATTATTATTGATGCAAAAAATATTGTCAAATTTCAATACTTTTTTACTAGGAATTTAATTTAATTCCGATTTTTGATTGATTTACATACAAATCGACATATTTCAGAAAATTCGATTATACATCTACTTATCTATGTATATATCTATATATAACGCAAATATTTGATGCAGATCATCACATCCTAAATACTGAAACAATTCAAACTAATCGGGAAAACGTATTGATCATTCCAGTATCTTCAAAATAGTTCATAAATCAAGTATGCAGCAGTTGCTATTCCTACTAAAGTCGAAGACAATTCAATGAAGTATTAGAGTAATTTATAAGATATTAGTTTGTTCTCCAAATAAAGCTTTATTGTAACTGGTGGAGTTTCAGGTTTATCTAATGTTTGTAATGAATTAACAAAGGGTTATTTTATACAAGTGTATTTTAGCGATATCCAGTAAGAACACTGGAAACCTTTGATTGTATTTAACACCAGATTTCCAATTTTCTTTCATATATATATATATATATATATATATTAGGGTGGGTCGAAAAAACCGAAATATTTATAATCGAAACGTAATAGCGCGAAAAAGTTGCCTTTTGTAAAAAAATATAAAATACGTAAAATATTACACCGATTGGTTAATATCTTTTACCGCCGCAAGGGGTCCAAATTTCGAAAAAATCGCAAAAAACATACTTTTAGCATTTTTTTTTTTTTAATTATCCAAACATACTTATTCAATTTCCAATAGAATGTAATAGCCACGCCAAGATATTAGTAATGTAACATTAACATTTCATTTTTGTGACATTGTTGCTTTTACCGCCACAACAGGGCCAAAATTTCTAAAAAATATTAAAAATTAAAGTTTTTAATTTTTTTCAATTTTCATAACTTTTGTAATCTTTTGAGATTTTTTACATTTCTAATAGGCTGGGAATGGCATTTTATGTTGTTAATTTCATGCACATTGTTAACCATGATCACTGTAATTCTATAAAAATAAATTGCTCAATGATAGAAACACCTGCAGCTGCCTGCACGTAAAATAAATTTCTCGCTGCTAGAGGGCCACGTTTCACTTTGTTCGTTTTTTTTTTTTGTAATGTACTCCTTTTACTCTATACTTTGATGGCCCTAAAGATAGAAATATCTGCCAGGTTAAAGAGGTGGCAAAGTTTCAATATCTTTGTACTAGAACCAGGTCTGAATTATTTTCGTCACTTGACCCCATCGTCTGGCAAGGCGACTTCTATATGCAATAACATTATAGATTTTTTGAAGAAAAATGAAATCCCGACTGTAATAATAATTGCAGTTGAATTTCGCGGAACTGTCTTCAAAACAGGATGCAAAGGTGGTGTTATAGTAGGATTAGTTGAGAACAACTTTTAAAAAACCACTTTATTGGCTTCCTTGACCTCACTTCAGTGAGCTTCCACTGAGACATCTTTTCAAACATCTTGATGACAAAAAACAGGTTCTCAATCATATTGTGGCCCAATTGGTTGATCTCTTGCAATTTGCGAATTATTACCAATTGCAAAATTTAAGCCAATTTAATCTGATCACCTAGCTGTTGATAAAGATGATTTGTCAACTGACCAGAAGTATATGTCTGAAATATTGCAAGCTCTTTCAACACGCGTGTATACAATTGACCTTTTTTGCTGAGTCCCTGCACAAATATTTCACGCAAGGTGGATCATTACTGCTATTCGAATTTTGAGACTCTACGTTGAAACAAAGAAACCCTCTTCTTAACTTGTCATACTCTTTGAGTACATCCTGAAAATGTATTGCATCAGTTGGTTCACAATTAAAATGAATCACTCATGTTTTCCAGAATCTGTGCACTATAGTTAGTAACTTACGTTTACTTGACAGATAATCTACGAAAGATTATAGTTTCCGTATTTTCACGAAATGACTATTTCGCAAATCATACAAATAGCCTCTTTGGAATGATAGCATATGAAGAGGAGAACATCAGGGCCCCAGCCATGAAGAAAATTGCAAAAGCACGAAGTTCTGTGGACTAGAATAGTGCCATCCGTCACTTTATCATAGCAGACTTCAACACTGAAGCTGAAAATGGTATGGCTTTAGTCTACTGATAAAACTGAAAACTAACGGAACCAATTGTTATGATTTTTTTATCGCTGGACTAAAAACGCTGATGAGTTTAAAATGTTCGATTAAAGATACCAGCTATTATAACTTTCCTTGTCCCACTCAATCACTAGAAAGATGCGTGAAATTATTCATTGAAGCACTGATAAAGTTTGTTTACTAGAACAGAGGGAGGATCACATCTGATCAGTTGTGGCCTCTCGAGAAATAATGGCTTCATCTGAAAGCAAGTTATATGATAAAATTCATTTACATTAAATTCTTCTTCATTTTAAGTTTATTTAACCCGTTTCGGTGAAACATCTCTATATTTTAATTAATAAAATATTAAAACATTTTGCTCACTTTATGTAATTTTTGTGGCATGAATTGGCTGTTATGAAGTAAAACATCAGTAGATGAAGCGATCATCAAGAAAAATTAATGATTAACAATTAACTTTATTTTCAAGTCTGTTACAAATAGTTATAAAAAATTATGATATATTAATAGATATAAAGTAAAATTATTTATTTCTAGACATATTATAGAAATTATAAAAATTTAGAAAAACAAATGAAAAATTGAAATTTTTGAAATTTTTAAAAAAAATATGGTTTTTTTGCGGCAAATAAAGATATGATTTCATCATAATGAACATTTACCGGGACATTTCTCATATCTTCATGTAGCTATTGCGTTCTATTAGAAATTGTATTGGTATATTTGGATAATTTAAAAAAAATGATAAAAAAAAACATATTTTTTGCGATTTTTTGAAACTTTGGCCCCCTTGCGGCGGTAAAAGATATTAACCGATCGATGTAATATTTTAGAAATTTATTCTGTATTACAAAATGCAACTTTCCGCGTTATTACATTTCGATTATAAAAATTTCGGTTTTTTCGACCCACCCTAATATATATACATGGTTTGTTCAAGACTGGTCTGATAATTCAAAATTTATTAAACCTTTTTGTACCGCGAACTAAAATTCTTCGAAATATGACCCTTGGGCATCAACACACCGCTGCCAGCGTTTTATATATTGTTCATACGATCCCTGGAAGTCTTCACCCGCAAGGCTGTAAAAGGACCTCGTCGAAGCTTCCTGGATCGCTGGAATCCTGACAAATCGCTTCCCTTTGAGGTCTTTTTTGATCCGGGGAAACAAAAAACAAAAGGTCTTGGGAGCGAGGTCGGACCTGTAGGGGGTTGTCGGCAGTATTACCCCGTTAAAGATAGCCAAAACTACGGCGGCGGCGAGCAACGTGTGAGAAAGTACATTGTCGTAGGGAACAAGCCAATCGTTTCTGATGACTGGGCGGACGCGACGGGTCAGTTCAGTTTTTCTCTGGAGTGCTTCATCAGTTTTGGCTATATTTAACGTGGCAATACTGCTGAAAGCACCTTACAGCCCCGCCCTTGGCCCCAGCAACTTTTTTTTGTTCCCACGGGTCAAAAAAGACCTGAAAGGGAAGCAATTCGACACGATTCCAGCGATCCTGGCAGCTTCGACAAGGTCCTTTAACAGCCTTTCGTGCGAAGACTTCTATGGGGCCTATGAACAACGGAAAAAACGCTGGCAGCGGTGTGTTGATGCCCAAGGGTCATATGTCGAAGAATTTTAGTTCGCGGTACAAAAAGGTTTAATAAATTTTGAATTATCAGACCAGTCTTGAAACTTTGTGAACACAAAATGTATATATATATACTTAACTCATTCCTTCACTTCATTCACCGGCTGTCTTATTTCGTGTATTTATTTAAAAGGAATTAAATTTATTACATAAATACGCATTTTTACGTGGACGTAAATATACTGTTAACTTAAATTTTTAACACCCATAAATAAAGTCTTAAATTGAAAGAAGGACAACTCCGCTTTTTTAAATACTCTGCATTTAAGTCATATTAGTTATCTCTTCAGTTACTTCCCTGCTTTATCTTAATTTTCAAATAGATATTTTGTTTCTTAAATCTTAAAATTATTTTAATTTATCACTGACAAAACAACATAGTACCCGAGAGCCATTTTATGAAGTGTCATTTAAAAGAAATTTTTATTTTTTTAAGTGTCCTTAACGTAAGGCTTTCACGAGGGTTCATGAGAAAATATTGAATAATATTTTAAAGTCATTTGCTTTTAATGTACTTTAATCGGATAAAAACGTAAAAAAAAAAAAAAAAAAAAAAAAAAAATACCATTTTTACTTTCTTCTATCTTCAATAGAAGAAAGTATTGTAATCGAAATTTTTTTCGACTTACGGTTTTCGACGGATTTGCATGTTTTAGGGGTCAGAGATTCCAAAAAACATGTTTATAGAAAATGTCTGTCCGTCCGTCTGTCTGTCGCCATTGTACCATCAAAAAGTGTATGAAGTTATGTATAGAATTAAACCAAAATTTTATTATAAGTTTTTGGCTATGGCAAGCAGGTCCTCCCGGAATTTGGAAAAAAATCGCCGGTAGGGGGCGCTGATATAACAATTTTTGTGCGATTTTGAATATTGTACCATTCAAAAGTGTATGGAGTTATGCATAGGATTGAACCAAATTTTTAGTTTAAGCTTTTGGATATGACAAGCAGGTCCTCCCTGAATTTGGAAAAAATTCGCCGGTAGGGGGCGCTGTAATAGCGATTTTTGTGCGATTTTGAATATTGTACCGTCCAAAAGTGTATGAAGTTATGCATAGAATTAAACCAAATTTTTATTTTAAGTTTTTGGATATGGCAAGCAGGTCATCCATGAATTTGCAAAAAATTCGCCGTTAGGGGGCGCTGTAATAGCGATTTTTGTGCGATTTTGAATATTGCACCATCGAAAAGTGTATGAAGTTATGCATAGAATTGAACCAAAAAAAAAAAAAAATTAAGTTCTTGGCTATGGCAAGGAGGTCCTCCCTTAATTTGTAAAAAAATCGCTCGTAGAGGGCGCTGTAATAGCGATTTTTGTACAATTTTTGTGCCATTTTGAATATTGTACCGCCGAAAAGTGTATGAAGTTATTCATAGAATTGAACCAAATTTTATGTGTTTATTTTTGGTCATGTCACGAAGGTCCTCCCTGAATTTGGAAAAATTCTGCCGGAAGGGGGCACTATAATTGCGATGTCTGTACCATTTTCATTATTGTACCATCGAAAAGTGTATGAAGTTATCCATATAATTGAACCAATTTTTTTGTGCATGTTTCTGGCTATGGCAAACAAGTCCTCCCTGAACTTGAAAAAATTCCGAAAGAAGGGGGCGCTATAATTCCGATCTCTGTGCCATTTTCATTATTGTACCATCGAACAGCGTATAAAATTATGCATACAATTGAGCCAAAATGTTTGTGCTTGATTTTGGCTTTGGCCAACAGGTTCTCCTTGAATTTGGAAATATTGCGCGGTAAAGGGGCTCCGTGCTAGCGATTTTTGTACACTTTTCTTGATTTTTCATAGTTCTATTGTGCATCGGCGGCTCATGCAGCGGCGGGAACTCGCTTCCTGCTATGCCGGCTATTCGCAAACAGCTGATAACGACAGAATGAGGAAAAATTAATAATTTTAACAAATATCATGATATAGATTTACTCGTTTTTAGTCCGTTTAATTGACTTGAGCAGAAATTTAAGATGAAAATCAAAGTTGGTATAGTATTGAACTAATAATATTGAAGTATTAACATGTGTAACTAGGTTTTGAAATATTAAGATGTATAAGATAGAAGAAAGTTTTGGGATTGGCACATCCAACTAGTTATTTTTATATTTAAATAAACGAAACAATTTTCTTACTGTTTAACACTTCAAATATATTCTTTAGATTACATGTTTAAAGCATTAATGCGTATTTAATTTATTCAAAAAATCTGTTCAATTGCTTAAAATGAAAATAAAATTTCAAATTAATTAATTAATTAATGCTTTGAGAAAATTTTAATTAATAAGAAGATATATATTTGTAAATGACTTTTGTTATTGTGAGAATAATTTTTTAATGCGCATACTGTTGGAATCTAAATACAGGACAAATTGCGCATTTTAATTCAAATTTCTTAAGATAATAGGTTGCACTCTTTTCAAAACATGCAATGTCCATTTCAAACTAAAGATGTGTATCGCGATTTTGTTTTCTACTTTCATTTATATACGTATATCAACTTATGGAATTTTTACAAGCGTAAATTATTTGATTTCGATGTAAAATGCAAATTATTCTGAGTGAGTATAAGCCGATATATATATTCGAACTTACATTTAAAATATTTAATTTTATAGCGCGAAGCAAAAGTGAATAGAGTGGTTTTCTATTTTACCATGAGGGAGACATACAAACAATGTTATAGTTCTGTTTTTCGGTATAAAATATATTACCATAACTAAAACGTTTTTCACCTTTGCTTGTAGAATTTCTAAAGAGTTAATGACTTTTTAAGTGAATTATCCACTTTTAGTACATATTCTTGAACTCTGGGGCTCATTTAACCTCATAATCGTTGCAGTTCTCATTCAACGTGCACGTGAATGTATCGCGAGCAATGATTAAGGGATTAAGAATATAATATATATAATGGAAACTTTCAAAAGTTCACTGTCTTACTTAAAAGAGGACTAAAATAATGTAAAATATGGTACAAGTTAAAATTATACATTTTATTTCAAACATCTCATCATCAGAGAAAATTATTTCTCTCATTATCTAATTAGAGAATTTTCTGATGATAAGCTTGGAAAAACTTGAAAGTTCTAAGAAATTAAAAATAAATTGCACATTTTTAACTTACAACATATTTTTCATTATTTTAGTCGCCTTTTAAAGTAAGACAGTGATTATTTTAACGTTCATATTATATATTTTATGTTTGAATCAAGGTGAAAAATTGCGTTTCGTCTTATGGTTTTATTTAAATATATTATTATTTTTCACATATACTTAATCAGAAAACTTTGGTATCGTTAAGGTGTTAAGTCATCAAAATCTATTGCGATATTGATCACGCAATAATCATAGTTCCAACATCCAATTGTTGAGCATCCACTATAAGAGAATCCATAGAAATCCTGTGCAAAAACAATCAAGAATATAACGACGCCAAATTGTACAATAGCCCCAGTTTATGGTTCAATATCCTGAAAATAAATCCTGAAAACGTGAGGAAAGTGACGTATTAAAATTTAAATTAAAGCAGTTAAATAGTTTCTTTCTACCAAAATTTAAACTGAAAAACTGCTACTTGGACTTTTCAGATACCCTTTTAAAATGAAAAGCAACGTCGTCATAAAATAAATAGAATTACAGTTAATAATAGTATATAATTTCTCAAATTAAATTTAATCCAAGAAACTGCTACTTCTACTTTCAACTCCATTAATTATTGGCTCTCTCATTTTCAAAACAAGGTGACGTATTTGTATAAATAAACAACATTTAGTTATTAAAATGTTCTCTGATGATGTGCTTGGAAAAGGCTTGAAAGTACTAATAAGTTTTAAATAAAATGTATATTTTTAACTTGTAACATCTTTTTATTAATTTAGTCGCCTTTCAAATAAGACATTGAATTATTTTTAAGTTCACTTTATATATTTTATGATTTTATTTCTACTATCGGAATTTTAAGCCTTATAACGATCGTGGAAGAAGCAGGAAATTTGTGCAGTCGCCCTCGTACAGGTGAATTGTCTTCTTTAGAGTACTCAAAATTACATTTTTCGCTTCATAAATAAATTCTCTAACAAATGAATTCATTTATAGTATTGCACGAGAAGAGGAACGAATAAATAATATACCAACAACGTCACTATTCCATGTTCTTTTTGGTGTGCTCGGATTTAATATCACCAAAATAGTAAACATTTCAACAGAATCAAACCAAAAACGGAGCTTAATATAGAGGTGGAATAAAAATGGAATTTAAGAAATGTCGCAATACCTCCAAAGTTCATGTTTAAAATATTCCATACAGAAAAAGCTCATTTTTCGATTTATGGTACAAGCATATACCCATATCGACAGGCACATAACTACCAAATAGATAACTTTTACCATATAGATAAAAGATATCTTGTGTGCGAGGAATTTGGATTATTTATATACCCCTTGGCTTACCGTTTGGAGTGTCTACAGCTCTTTTTTCTTTGAACGCCTTTGTACAACAGACGGCTTCAAAAAGAGCGAGACACATCCAGAAAGTTACATGGGACGTTTTAAAGAAAATGTCATACCAGTTTTATGGTACAGTCGTGGAAAAAAAAAGTAAACAACCCCTAAAAGTAAAATCCCGGTAGGACTGCTGCTAGTAAAAAATCCGTAAATTTAAGAGCGTATTTCTGAGGGTGTATAAATTCTATTGTACATTTGTGGAAAAAAAAAATGTAAACACGCCCTACTAATTCTTCAACAAATTATAGCAGAAGAAAGTTACTGGTATCGAACGAATGGAAATAAAGTTTAATTTTAAATGATGCTTACAAAATTTTCTTTGGGGGTCATCTACATATTAAAACGGATTCAAATATCATTTTTTTCAATGGCAATACCCAATTTTAACGAAATATTTCAAATCTCCGGTTCAAACTGTGCCCAGACTCTCAATTTCAAATCATTTGAGTGATAAGTTTTTGAATTATTAACATTCAAAATTTAGTGCTTCTAATGTAAAATTATATTTTCATATTTTTATTTATATCTCCTGAAAATATGCTCCTAATGTGCTTTTTTTGTAGCAATAATACTAATATACCGAAACATCAATACGTTGAATTTGCAAGTTTTATAATTTTATGATATGAACTATGAATTATGAAATTAATATTCGAAAAAATTATGAATTGCAACCTGCAATTTTTTTGATGGAGTTAGATTTATTAAGTCCTGTTATATGGAAATCCAAAATTTCACATTTTTCTTGGAAGTAGTTTACGAATCATGCTTGAAAAACGGCAAAACGATGGTTTAAGGGGTCGTCTATGATTTAAGTGAGTAGATTTTTGAAATTTATTCTGCTGTCCTGTAATCTAACAGGCTTCATTGACGCCTTGAGTGGCGCTTAAGGTGCCTTGATCAAGAAGGAGGCTCTCTCGGTTCGCAATCGAGTACAGAACTTCAATTTGGATATAGCCCTTAAAATACACTGTTAAAAATTTGCATAATTCTGGAAGGTCATTTGACCGTTTTTTCCGAAAACGGTTACACAACCGTAATTTTAACACTATTCTGACCATGTTAGTGGCCTTTTTATGGTCAGAATATAGTTAAATTATGGTTATGAAACCGTTTTTACAAAAAACGGTCGAATGACCTGCCAGAATGCTGCAAAATTTTTAACAGTGTACGCTCGTTTTAAAATAATAAATTTCACGGAAACCTTTGGTATGAATTGCATAAAAAAAATGTTTTTAGGCTAATTGAAGGGTATTGGTATTGAAAAAAAAAAGTTATGGTTCGTTTTAATATGTAGATGGCCCCTTAAGGAAATTTTATATACATAATTTAAAAGTAGACTTTATTTCCAATCGTTCGGTACAAATAACTTTTTTCTGCGATAATTTGTTGAGAAGTTAGTAGGGGGTGGTTACTTTTTTTTCCACGACTGTACATAATTTTAATAATGCAGTAACATTTATGCCTCCGCATACTACATTTAGACTGACAAGGAGAGGGCCAACCTTGTTAGTCACAGATTTTGATTATTTTAATATATGTTGTAGAGTAGAGGCCCCTTAGTGTCAGGTTCAACGGATTTTATCCAATGCTCCTTAGTTCTTGAGAAACCGGGGGTCTAATATTAGTACACAACTTAAATACTTACTTTGCTACAACAATGGTAGGTCAGTCGTAGCTCTGTTGGTATGGTGTTAACCGGCTGATTGGCGGCCCCGGGTTCGATGACTGAATGTGCTACGCTTGTTTTTCTCATTTTTTGTTTTATAAATTTACTTGTAAGTATAACGTAATAATCTCACTGTCAATTAAAATTTTTAATATTATATATCAATTATAATTTTAACCTATTTAATTTTTTACTTTTAACTAAATAGTTGTAATAAAACATCATAAAACTGTTATTTTTTTTTAAATCACTTTAAAAATGTATTTCATATATTCTTTATCGATGCAATGATATTGAGCAATTGTGTCAATTCGTGATTTTAAAGAAACATCATTTACGCATTGCTTTAACAAAGGAAGTCAATGAGATAATATTATTCTGTTTTTAAAGTAACAAGCATAATCATATTAAAAATTAGCATCAGAATTAAATTACAACCGATTTTTTGCAAAGTAAGATTTTTAAATTTGTAATAAGTATCCTTGCGCTTTCAATTATTTTGCTTTCCCCTTTATCTTTTTTCTGCTTTTAATTTATTTGAATATTCCTTTTTTTATCATAACTAGATGGCACCACAACGGAATTTGTCACGATTTTGGAATTTTTATCATTCAATAATAGATCCAATTTCTTTTTAAACCTCTTTAATTGTTGAGAAATAATAGTTTACAAATAAGAAATGATAAATTTAAGTTTGTTAACATTATAATTAATGTTTGATGTTAAAATGTTTAATTGAAATTATTAAATTATAATTACAACTATATTTATAAAACAAAAACAAATGTAGCGCATTCAGGTATCGAACCCGGGCCCTCGGATCAGCCGGCAAACGCCATGCCAACTGAGCTACGACTAACCTGTCAGTTTTGCTGCGAAGTAAGTATTTAAGTTGTCTACTAATATTAGACCCCCTGGTTTTTAAAGAACTATAGGACATTGTATAAAATCCGTTGAAATTGACACTAAGGGGTGTCTACCCTACAACATATATTGAAATAATCAAAATCTGTGATTAACAAGGTTGGATCTCTCCTTGTGAGACAGTCTCCTCTAAAATGCGGATTAGGGGATCGTTGACTTATCAGCCATCATAGCAACCATGAATATCTCCTCACTCACCCGACTTGACAACTGATATTTTTTTCGTTTCTGAGATTTTTTATTCTCGAGTAAACGACAATATCCTCACTTCTTTAGAAGCATTAAATAATCCATTAAATAATCCATTGCTTTTGTTTTCTTCATCCCTGAGTTAATGTCCTCACTTGCGTTCAAACTTTGGTGGGTTTTATGAACATACATTGAGCACTTGTTATTTTGAAAGGCTAGCAATTTGTTCTTTGGCTGCAAATAAGCGTTGTTACACACATTTTTAATGCAATTCCGAGTTCTTTAACTTACATTTCCTATTGTACTATCCAAAATCCCTTTTTTATTAGAATGCTTTTGCCGTGAACGTAATTCAACTGTACAGACTCCTATCATTGTTATGATTTTTACTTTCATGTATATTACCGAGAAAAAAAATATTGGACTAGTAAAAGATTCCGACTTTGGTTCTCGACAGATTTGTACGTTTAAGAAGGTACTGAACACGATTTGACTTTTTTCTGTCAATGTCTGTCTGTATGTCAAAATGCGATGCTGAAATCACCTTTTTAAATGCGCACAATTCAAGGAACCTATATTTTTTAATACTCAAGATGACGTAGATTGCGCTGTGATAGCGAATTGTGAAGTATCATCATGCATAAAACACAAGAAAGTTTTAGGATTGGGCGCATTCGACTAGTTTGAAATGTAAATAAACATATGGTAGACACGACACATGCTTTAATATGCTATTTTTTCTTACTTTAATATTAAATAATAATATTTATGCAATAAATTAAAAGAATAAATAAATTTGTACCAGAAATAAACATGAATAACGATAACGTCACTGAATTTTGAGTTTAGAATCTTAATTTGAGGTTACTATATTTTGCTAAGGATGCAGACATTTGAATTAAAGTGCTTTAGCAATAGCTGTATTTTGTAAAAGCAAACAATTTCCATTTCCAGAGATAATAAAATTCAGATAAGTAAGATTTAAGACGTATAATCACCATTTTAAGACTTTAATTACTTACATCCCTTTGAGAATATCAGTAGAAATTCGCGAAGTAAATACATTTAAATTGCCGATAGAAATCTAAATAACATATCTAATTCCCAGTTTTGAGGCAACATATTTAAATTACTGTTACTATCTTAGCATTGAAGGTGAAACAGTTATTTTAAGAATAATTTTTATTGCATTAAATATATCTACTGGATATCATATATCTAAAGCACATTACCAAATTTAATTAATTAACTCTGTATATATCACATGTTCAGTTTATGTATGCAATTTAAGAACTATAATACCCCGAGAGATACTTTCATGGTATGTTGGATTTATTTATAATATCGAGTTTTATAATTTAGAAAAGCTACTTAACCATTTTCTTTCGCTGTTTAAAAATTACGAAAAATTATGAAATATTAAATAGAGAACATTATCTCATATTAAGAGATTTAAAAGTTGCTCTTAAAGTAGTTGAGATTGCACTATACATTTTAACATCGTAAAAAATACAGAATTAAACTGTTTCTGAGTAATTCAAACATAGCTTGTCTAATGTATGAATGTGCCTAATGTAACATTTTATGAACTAGCCATGATGTCAAAATTTTGTGTTATTAATGAAAAATTTTAAGATTGTTATAATTTCACCATGATGACGCTGTCTAAGCTTATTATTTTTATAAATTGAAGGAGGACATTACAATTCAAAATATGATAACTTTATCGCTTTTTACAACGACAATTTGTTGATTAACATGTATGGTTGTGTTCTCTTTTTTTCTTTGGTTTCTAATTGTACATTTTCGTAATCATCCAATTAATGCGTCTCACAAAAATGAATATGAAATATAAATTATCTCTTATTTCCGTTTTTATGCGTCTTATTATCCTACAAATAGTTAAACCATAAAAAAGCACGACTTCCGTTTGCGATTTTTAATTGTGTTTGTGCGTGCGGAACATTTAAGTCTCCTACGAATTCTAATAAACATTTTAGTCCCTCCGCATCGTGCAGGATAAATTTTAGTATCTAGTAACCTATTTAAAAATGCCTATGGTTCAAGTCTTAACGGTGTGTATTTTCTGTAATCGCCATGTTGTTTAAAGCCCCACCATTGTCCGAGAGGTTTTGTTCTCAAAGCTCATAGACGGGAAGTGCTTGTTTCGAGCCCAATCGTGCCCGTCGACCTAATCGGAGTTTTCCGTGGTTTTCTTTGAACCTTGGATTTCCTTGCGTAAATATGGGTTAGGTTCCCTTAGAAAGACCCCACGGAGGAAACCCCCCTTCTGGCCTATATCCCTGGTGTTGATAATTGGCCGTCATAAAACAACACAACACCCAATGTTGTTTAAAATTAACGCAAATTCATAATCGGGCACTATTGTAATTTATTGATGTAAAAACATGCCTTTTTCTCGATATTAAGTAATACCCGCGAATTCATGAGGGCAAAATAAATAAATAGATAAAAATGAAAGTAATCCTTTCGAATTTTCGAATAAAACAAAATATATAAGACAAGAAGCTAATACTTACATAGCTAATTTTTGTTTAAAAAAACGGAATATTTACCTTCAACAGAAAGTTAAATATTAAAATTTTACATACAAATATTGAGTAATTTTTTAGTTACGATTGAAAACAAAAGAATAAAATATTGTTTTTGTCCAAGTACTTATCATATGCAGTTAAATATTTATCGGAAATCTATACTAAAAAGAATACTTCTTCAAACCTTTGATCTAGTTATTATAATGGAAAAAGTAATATTATAAAAATAATTAATATGCAGGATTGTTTATGCTATTCCAATATATAGTTGAAATGCTTTAAATGAAGTTTTTTCTTTATCGCTCAAAAAAGTCTCTCATGTGTGATAATAAGTTTTGATTTGTTAATATGTCCATATATGTTAATATCTTCAATATGTTCATAATGTAAAAAAAAAAAAAAAAAAAAAAAAAAAAAAAAAAAAAAAAAAAAATCGAAAAAGAGAAAAAAAGCAAAAAAAAAAAAAAAAAAAAATCCTTTTATTATTGTACTATAACAAATTAATCTAATATAGTCTTTTAAAAAATATCTTATGAATTATATGTTTTTAATGCATTGTAAAAAATAAGAATTGTTCCTGGATCTGGCAAGAAGGTGTCAAAGATATATTATATCCTATACTGAAATATCGACGATTCCGAATAGTGGTTCTTTGTCATCAAAAACCTTATAAACCAATAGATTCCAGATTTAAAGAAAAGTTTTCTACATAAAGAATGCTTTTGTTGCCAATTTCCAAAAATAGGAAAATAACCAAAAACTTTTTGAGTAGTTTTTACTATGTCACTAAAAATAAAGACAAATTCTTCTTAATTTAGGAAAGTTAATATAACCACGAACGAAAATATTCAATAACTTCTTACGAATTACACACGATTCCGAAAAGGTTTTTTTTTTTTTTTTTTTTTTTTTTTCTTTTTATCTTTAGGAACCTCAGAAACTAATATATCTTCGAGATTTATAGAGTTATTTATAAAAATCAAGTTTCTTTTGCCACCACCTGGTGTTCGGGAAAGTTTCCATGTTGTTTTTTCGTGTATTAATCAGTTTTCTCAACTCATACTACCATTTTTTTTGGATGCTATTCGTTATAAAGTAAACCTCTCCATGTTCAATAGACATATTTAAAAACAAACATCATAATTTATACATTAACATTAAAATTATCATAAAAATTAATATTATTTTTTAATTCTTTGAGCTATGAATTCAAGTTCATAGTCGAAAACGTATATTTGAGAATGCATAGCATCAGCATCCGGAAAACATATAATATGATTTGAGAAAACTCATTAACCCTTTCAGTCCTTTGTCTCTTCTCAGCCACTTAAGCTTTTCTACCGTCCCGGTTGCTTGTCTGCTCGCAGCTAGCAAAGATTTTATTCCACTTAAGTCGTATTCTGATGTCGTATTCCACTGATGTCTGTTTTCAGCCGCCAAAGCTTTTCTACCTTTCCAGTTTCATGTCTGCTCTCAGCCAACAAAGCTTTTCTACCTTTCCAGTCGTAAGCCTGCTCTCAGCTACCAAAGCTGTTCTACCTTTCCAGTTTTATATTTGCTCTCAATCACCAAAGCTTTTCTACTTTTCCAGTCGTATGTCTTCTCTCAGCCTCCAAATCTTTTCTATCTTTCCAGTCGTATGTCTGCTCTCAACCAGCAAACCTTTTCTACCTTTCCAGTCTCATGTCTGCTCTCTGTCACCAAAGCTGTTCTACCTTTCCAGTCGTATGTCTACTCTCAGCCACCTAATTATTTTTACGATTCCTGGCGGTCTCTTCACAGTCACAACAGCAAAGACCCATACTGATATTACGTTATAGTAAGTCTTAAAGTACGGAGATGTGTAGAATTATATATAATATTTTATAAATTTTGTTATATTGTCTTTACGCATTGCCTCTTGTTAAATTATTTTTAAAATAACTAGGGAATGGTACCCACGCTTCCCGGGTTACATAATATAGGTGAAAACATTTTTTTTTTTTTTTTTTTAAATTAAAAACTAATATTTTTTTTTCATGCAATATATTTTTCAGTTTGCCCACATACAATAAAAAAGCATTTTTCATATGAAAAATATGAATTATACGATCGAATAAAGTTTTGAGGCTTATTAAAAGCAATATTTACATTTTTAGTTGCATGCTAAGTGTTATTAACCCAAGATTACTACTTACGACATCCTTTTGAATTCTGATAATTTCAGAGGTCTAAGCGCGTACTTAAGTTACATGTCAGTTAAATTTGTGTTTTGTTGATATTATTTTATTTATTTATTCATAGGGGAATTTTTTTATGGAATACTGGCAGTAAGAAAATGATGAACACTTTATGTTGTTTTAAAGGCAAACGGCTTTATTTTTCGTAATCGAGATCCACGCAATAGAGATAAATTTAAAAATATTCAATGCTTGTTTTTTTTTAAAAACCATAGACAATCTGTAACTGATATGCACTTTGCAAACAAATTCCAATTGAAAGTTGTATTTTCCTGTTTGGCTTAAAAATTTAAACTGCTCTATTACAAATGTGTTTTTATAATTTTATTCTTTTATTTATTTATAGAGGAAGTCTTAATTTCGTAGTGCAAAATTAGTCAGAAATAAATCTTGAACAATTTTTATTGCTTTATTTGCAAAATATTTATTATTATTATATATTGAAGACCGCTCTTCATAAGATAAATTACAAAAAATCATGCTCGAAAATTATCTTAAAAAACATAATAAATCAGTCAATTAAGATAAAGTTTTTAAACAAATTGCATTTGAAAGTAGATTTTTTCCCCTAAACGACGTTATAAAAGTTAAAAATGTACGATGGTTAGAATATAAAATTGCAGTAGCGAAAATTTCAAAACAGAAATTTGATCGTGAAGTGTTGCAACTCGCAAAATGACGTATGCGTTACGCATATATATGTTTGTCATTTATAATATAGACAGATAGATACGTAATCCGTAAAATATAATAAGTAACAGTTATTATGATGAAGTTATCAATTGAGGCTCTTATCCTTGGTATTTCGGAATGAAAAACAGCAAAAATTATTCCACTTTGACACGATGATAGAATTTTTTCCCCATGAAATATAAACCCGACATCATTTTCACCTTCTCAAAATTTACATACGCATTTCTCATCTCCGTTTTCACCATTTTCCTTAAAACTATATTTTAATTTGATCATTTTAAAATCATTTTAACTCAAAACTTGAAGTCACGTTTGTCAGCAACATCTTTGCATGTGAACAGTTGCCCCTTAACTTGAGATTCTAATCGTAAAAGAGGATAGTAAAAATTGCCAGATTTATGCTTTTAGGAGCACTTGTGTTAAAATGATTAGCTTTATCTAAGAAAATGATCGTTTTCTTTTAAATATGACACCATTTTGACTTACTTAAGCATTTCGCCTAGTGTCTGAAACTTAGTATCAGTACGCATGCAGAAGTAAAAAAAAAAATATATGGAAACTTTATGAGAAAAAATGCGTGTTTTCAAAAGAAGTACGCCATTTTCCGTTTTACACCACTAAAACCTATACAAAAAATTTGAATTTTTATCAGAAAATGGCATGAATAAAGATGAATATACCTCATTATTTCTCTATTCTCTGAAATAATGAAAGCTACCTAATTAAAACCCTTTTGAAAAATATTCATAAAATACTACTAAAATTAAAATATAAAAATTGCGATATATAAAAAGACTGCAACAGGCACATCTACAAATAATCAACTTTCAGTAATATATATATATATATATATATTAGTAAAATTGGTTCAACATAATGCTCAGGGCAGATGGTAAAAAACAGCCTTGTATTTTAAATATATTTAGGTTATATAAAATTTTGAAAAATTAAATTAAGCAAATTGCGTTATTTTGATAAAAGTATAGTAGAATGTCTTAAAGAATAGCAATAAATTTTTATTAGTGAAAACAATTTTGGTCAAAAACTCTGGAAACCTGGTATTATTTTAAATCTCGAATTATTCCCAAGATCTTTTTTATTTGCTTGTCTAACTCGGCGAAGCGAATTCATCCAGGCGAGAATCATCAAGTTTTGTATTATAAATTGCTATTTCTTGGACAAAGACTACCGATATGAGTATGCACACTATATGTCACTGCTCTTCTATAAAGACATTCTAAATTTTTATAAAACATTACATTTTAATAGTGTGTGATTTCTATTACATTAATTTCAAAAGTGAAGCATTTTCACTTGTGAAGAATTTCAAAGTAGCAAGTGAAAACGACGCACTTCAATAAAACATATTTCTGTTTTAAGAATTAAATACACGCTCTTTTTATCAAATCACGTCATTTGCATCAGCTAAAGCATTCCACTTTTACGATCCAGTCTTAAACAACATGTGTAGAAAAATATGCATATGACGTCATTATCAGGGAATAATATACAAACCTAGAAACAAGCAATAATAGCTCCATGTTTTATCAGAAATCAATCATGTATACTTTTTCAAAATTCGGAAAATGTTATATACACGGAATAATAAAATTGCATTCATTCAGCTTTGTATTGTTTGTAAAGAAAGTTTGCAATAAACTACAATTTATTAAACGAAAAAAGACCAAAATTCGCCTGATTAATAAACAGACGATATTCTAGAATTACCAAGTATTTTAATTTAATTTTTTTCTGTTTTTATGAGAAAAAGACAACAAAAAGATACAATAATCTACTATTTTCCCTTTGATTTCAACATAAATGGAGTACTTCAGTTACCACAATTACAAAATTTGTATTAAAAACTACAAAAATATTAATATCTCAAAATAAATTGAGATACAGCTTTCAAACAAATTGCATTTAAAAAGCCCATTTTTTCCCCTGTACGACGGTGTAAAAATTGAAAATGCGCGATGTTTAGAAGATTAAAAATTTGCAGTAGCAAAATTTGCAAAACAAAATTTCATTTCAAATTTCAAAGTGTTGCTATTGGCAAAATGACGAATGCGTTACGCACATATATGTCTGTCCTTTATAACATACGTAGTCTAAAAGGGCAAAACGAAAGTTACAATAAGTAGTGTACCGTGGAATTGAAAGTAGTTTAAGAGGACTTATCTGGTGGGGAAGAAGAAATGTGGAATCCCATGTTGTCCTACGGGGGAAATACTTATCCTTCTTTTTCATTGAAATTTGGAAATTTCAAAAATATTTATTTCTCAGCAGGTAGATAGGAAGGTTCTTTATCCCTCTGTAAGCTCCAAATTTTTATATCTTTTTTCAGTCATAAGTTACAAACAAGCAAATAATACATTACAAATATTTTAAGGTTACAGAGAGATAGGAAAGTTCTTTATCTTTCTGTAAGCTCCAAATTTTTATATCTTTTTTCAGTCATAAGTTACAAACGAGCAAATAATACATTACAAATATTTTAAGGTTACAGAGAGATAAGAAGGTTCTTTATCCCTCTAGAAGCTCCAAATTTCTATATCTTTTTTCAGTCATAAGTTACAAACAAGCAAATAATACATTACAAATATTTTAAGGTTACAGAGAGATAGGAAAGTTCTTTATCTTTCTGTAAGCTCCAAATTTTTATATCTTTTTTCAGTCATAAGTTACAAACAAGCAAATAATACATTACAAATATTTTAAGGTTACAGAGAGATAGGAAGATTCTTTATAACTCTAGAAGCTCCAAATTTTTATATATTTTTTAAGTCATAAGTTACAAACGAGCAAATAATACATTACAAATATTTTAAGGTTACAGAGAGATAGGAAGATTCTTTATTCCTCTGTAAGCTCCCAATTTTTATATATTTTTTCAGTCATAAGTTACAAACGAGCAAATAATACATTACAAATATTTTAAGGTGACAGAGAGATAGGAAGGTTCTTTATCCCTCTGTAAGATCCAAATTTAATATATTTTTTCAGTCATAAGTTACAAACGAGCAAATAATACATTACAAATATTTTAAGGTTACAGCGAGATAGGAAGGTTCTTTATCCCTCTGTAAGCTCCAAATTTTTATATCTTTTTTCAGTCATAAGTTACAAACGAGCAAATAATTCATTACAAATATTTTAAGGTTACAGAGAGATAGGAAGGTTCTTTATCCCTCTGAAAGCTCCAATTTTTTATATCTTTTTTCAGTCATAAGTTACAAACGAGCAAATAATACATTACAAATATTTTAAGGTTACAGAGAGATAGGAAGGTTCTTTATCCCTCTGTAAGGTCCAAATTTTATATCTTTTTTCAGTCATAAGTTACAAACGAACAAATAATACATTACAAATATTTTAAGGTTACAGAGAGATAGGAAGGTTCTTTATCCCTCTGTAAGCTCCAATTTTTTATATCTTTTCTCAGTCATAAGTTACAAACGAGCAAACAATGCATTACAAATATTTTAAGGTTACAGAGAGATAGGAAGGTTCTTTATCCCTCTGTAAGATCCAAATTTAATATATTTTTTCAGTCATAAGTTACAAACGAACAAATAATACATTACACATATTTTATGGTTACAGAGATATAGGAAGGTTCTTTATCCCCCTGTAAGCTCCAAATTTTTATATCTTTTTTCAGTCATAAGTTACAAACGAGCAAATAATACATTACAAATATTTTAAGGTTACAGAGAGATAGGAAGGTTCTTTATCCCTCTGTAAGCTCCGAATTTTTATATCTTTTTTCAGTCATAAGTTACAAACGAGCAAATAATTCATTACAAATATTTTAAGGTTACAGAGAGATAAAGAACATTCCTATCTACATGCTGAGAAAAAAATGTTGCTGAAATTTTCAAATTTGAATAAACTAGAAAAATACGTATTTTTTCCCATGAGATAACACTGTAAAAAAAATTCCGCAAGGTTCCTCGTAAAAAATGGGCAGCTGAGTTGCCCATTATTTCCAAGAAATATTTCTTGAAAATGACTGGAACTTTACTATATATGTTAAAAACTTTCTACAGAAATGCCAGTAAGTTTCCTGCGAAATACCAGGAATATTTCTGTTGACAGCAAAACATTACTGACATTTCACAGCATGCGGGATCCGCAGACGATTTTTACATTTCCAGTTGACAATTTTCGCTTTATTATCATTATTTGTTAGAATGAAAAAATATTTTGAAATTGACATCAAAATTATTATTTATAATTTACACGAAAAAATAAATTTTCAGTTAAAATTCAATAAAGTAAATATATATATGATATAATGTTTCTGAACTTTGTTTAAAATATAAAAATATATAAATGTAAATAATAATTAGAAAAAAAAATCTAGACATAAAATATTTTGGATTTTCGTTAGTAATTATGTTAGTTTACAAGTTAGATAAAATACATATAAATTTTCATGAAAAAAAAAAAAAATCTTAAACGTAATTGTATATTTTTTCCGAAAAAAAAAATCAAATTTGCAGCAATTCAAAGTGTCAAATATATATCAAATTTAAATCAAATTGTAATAAAGTGTTAAAATATAAAATTAATTGAAAAAGAAAAAAAAAATAGTCCAGAGGTAGCATCGAACTCGGGCCGTACGGGTGGCGTGCGAGCATTCTGCGTCCACACCACGAAAGACACGTTGAGAGTTGCAAACTAATGGGTATTTGAAACGTATGCTAAACCTCGGCATCTAATTTCTGAAAATCTAAGTCCCATTTGAAGAAATCCTTTCACAAGAATAATTAGAGATAAGAACTCTAAAACATACTTTAAATTAATCAAAATCGGTGAGAATCATGTTTGATGGTCCCCTGGTTAATGGAGATCCAAATAATAGGTGTATTGTTTTACACGGTCTGCCCCTTAAACATTCCACAGACAAATACGAGATATAATCTCTTAGCGATGTCACGGAGGTATTGTATTTTCATTTGAATTGTCTTAAAATAGAGACGTAAAGGATTATGTCGTCTATTGATTTATTTGCATTCCATATTGATTTTTTAACATTCATTTAAGGAATTCTTTTTCGACACTCGCGCGCGAGCAACGGATTATAGCAAAAAAATAATAAATGGCGGCCGCAGCGTTTTGCTGTTTCCAACTTTTGGTTCAGGAACGTTTCAGATAAGAAAACCAGAATTTCACAGGAAAGAGCTAAATTATTCTGAAAACCTGAGAAAAGGCGAAACGTTCTTGGATTTTACATGGAACGTTACCATTTTTTTTTTTACAGTGAACAAAGGATTCCATTTTTTCTTTCCCATCAGATAATCCTCCTTAAGGGAGTAAGACGCCAAACTAATTATTTTTGTGACACATGTTCTCGAAAACCAGGGCTTCATGTTACAGACTGCTTTAAAAAAATACCACAGATGGAGAAATATAAAGACCTTTTTTTATATAAAATTAAATCATATTATTGTCTTATATATAGCTAAAGTTTAAAAACATAATTAACCCGAGAGCAGTCGCATCTTTTTTCAGAACGCTATTAGTCGGTGCTCGGACTTTTTGCCGCCGGCTCCACACGTAGAGAAAATGTAAAATAAGACACATTTTTCATTTAATATTCAAATATTACATTTGAATGAACTTACAAATTTGCAGTTCACTTAATCTGTACATTACATTCATGACATGTGGAATAATTGGTAAAAGTAAAAATGAACCGACATTAGTGATTGTTGCATAGGCTTTACCAATTTCAACTTTGCTTCTTAAAATGTACCAGTAAAAAAAAACAGAGATGTCTTGTTACTTCAGTATGGTGATAGAGAAACTTTTAAAGTCAGCTACATGGTAGTTCTCCATTGTATTTATAATCGGATATGATTTAAGATAAGATATTTTATATGGGTGGCAAAAAGACCGACAGGCGACTACTGTCGGGTTAATAAATTTAGTTTTTCTTTCATAAGTTTGCATATTATGTAATATTGTTCGTTCAAAAAACATTGCTGTATGCCATCTATATACACGATAATGACGACTCGGAAACGATTCTGAGCATTATGCAGCGGCAAAAGAAATTTCGTTTTTATAAATGATTCGTTAAATCTCTAAAACATATTACTTTCTGTGGTTCCTGATGATAAATAGCCCATCTCGGAATCGTGTGTAATTCATAAGAAGTTATTGAATGTTTTTGTTCGTGGTTATATACACTTTTCCAGATTAAAAACATTTGCTTTCTTTTTACAGTTTACTTTAATATCTGTTTTCTAAACATGAAATATCGGTTTTTCAGATGTCACCAGTTCTCAAGTAAATATTTTCATCTGTGTAACATAATTTATAAATGCAATAATAATAATAATAAATGTTAATTTAAATATTGATTTAAATCACTGTAAAAAATGACATATGTTTCTTAATCTACGAAAACGTACAATAATCACGAATGCAAATGTTTAATAACATGTTCCGAGTCATTGAATATTAAATACGTTAATAATCACATTACTAACAAGTCGTAAACCAACTTAGTGAAAAATGTCCAAGCCGGGAATCGAACCCGGGCCCCTGAAATAGATCCCCAGTGCTCTACCACTAAACCACAAGGACGATGCCCAGCTTGGCATCTCTCACTTATATAAGTCGGTAATACTGCAATCGCAGCACAAGATGGAAAATTCTTCATGAACACACATTCTAGTAGCGAAACATGAGACGCAAATTAACCCAGCATCGGTGAATATACAATTTTAATTAATTTTTCAACTACTTTTCAGCAGTGAAACTACGCTTGTTTTAAAGTACGCAGATGATATTCAGTGTGACATATTTCAGTCAATTGTTGGTATCATCAGATAAGGGATTGCTCAGTTTTACCCATTAAAATAGACTACACATGTAAAATACAGTGATAATAGTTAAATATATAAACATTCCGCACAAAATTCTAGATTTATTTGTATTTTTGATTGCCTAAGGGCAACTGCTCAGACGTGGGAACAACGTCTGTAGAACATAGATGTTCCGTTGAACAAAATTATTAAGGTCTTAAAAGATGGAAGTAAATGTTAAACAATTTTTGCAAGCAGAGTGAAAAGTATGTGAGTCGGGATTTAAAACTCGCACCTTTGTTATACAAAGGTTATACTTTGTTATACAAAGGTTATACTTTGTTATACGAATACTCTACAATTGAAGTAATCCAATCTGTCACAATTCACTTACATTTCAGTATCATAAGACTCTATGTACTGGAAGATTTATGGATGAAAGTATACACAAGGTAACTTCATTCCTCCATGGGTATCATAATAGCAAAAAGTGGGTGGATTCGTCAGAATAGCTATCATCTGTGTAGCGCAGTAGTAGAGCCTTAGCGTATGTATCCAAGGTCGCAGTTTCGAATCCTATCTTATACGTTTCGTAATCTTTTGAAGAATTTTAATCAAATTTGTCCGCAACTTATATAGAGTCTATTAAATGTCATAAAATGCTTATCACATATCTAAGTTGTATAATTTCTTATGTTATAATCCCTGTCAGAGTTAACGATAAACTTTAAAAGGTTCTGTCTAGGACGACCTTACCTTGCAAAATATCTAATATTTTGGTTTGAAATCTCATGTATATAGATAGCTATTACCCGTGCAGTAATGGAATATCCATGTGTAATGTATTCTCAATTGTAACGCTGTGGATTTGCATATCTGATGATACCAACAAATGATTGAAGTGTGTCAGACGGGATATAATATGCTATCTCAGTCCCTGAGCGTTGGCGCGTAGAACCAAGATTTTTTTAAAAAGATTCATTAAATAAAACAGAACGACTTCAAACATGTTCTTTTTCTTTATTGGTCATTTTCTATTTGGTTCTTTTGAGCGGTTTTTCTGATGCATCCTGTTAACCCTTGAGAGGCGGTGGGATGTATTATACCCCAACTAATTTAAACAAGATTCGCACCAGAAATTTTTAACTGAATTTCATATTTTTAACTTAGAGGGAAAAATGTTGAAAAATTGCTTTTACTTATTAAAATAAAATGTATCAATTATTCCGGTGAGTATTCAATATTACAGAAACATCATTGGATTGCCCCTCAAAGGGCTACCGACGTTATCCCATATTTTTTTTCCAAATAAAGAAGATAGTTCACCAAATAATAAATGTGTTCTTACGATTATGTAAGAGTTTTATTGATATCTTTAAAAGACAAAATATAAGTATGCTTTGTTCCTTTATTTTAGATTATAATTTGAGATTTATTATTTAAAACTCTTTCGAGAGTTTCTTTATGCAAATAAAAATAAAATGTTTAAAGCCTAGATATATAAATATATTTATTCGGTTCTGAACTAAAAATGTACCTATAGCATTGTGCATCAAAATGTATCACAATTCATCTATGATTATTGATCATCCGTTTCACTTACACAGACATATTCCCATTTTTAAATCTTTTTTTAATGGTTCGCTCAAACAAAATTATATTGTAACAAAATATCCTATTCCGCCTATAGCTATGGTTCCAGGTCCGAATCCTAGGCTACATATCTTACAATCTATTGGAGAAAGTTATTCAACCGTGACCTCTTCTAACAGAAAATTTGCTTTTTCGGGTTGAATTCTCATATATATCATATATATATAATTAGTACCAATATAGTATTAGAGTTTCTATATGTAGCGTACTTCCATCGGTAAATCTGCGGATTCGTAGATTATGATAATGCTAAACAGTTAGTGAAATGTACTACACGTTACATCACTCAGTGGTCGAGCATTAATGCCTATAACGTTGGTCCGTGGTTATAATACTGGCCTGCACACTTTTCAATGTCTTGATTTTTTTACCTCTGACCTCCTTCTAGTTTTTCGGAAGACCCCTTATTTCGAACTGAAATCTGGTATACATAATTTCTATCCACAAAGTGTTGGTGTTCCCATATCTAACGTAATTTTGTAAGGCTACCTGTTCGCATATTTGATTATACTAACAAATGATTAAATTTGTCATGCTAGGTATCATCTGAGTATAAGACATATATAGTAGAGTCTGAGTATATATGTACAGTAGTAGAGCTTGATGCCTACAGCCATGACCCCAGGTAGGAGTAATGGCCTACATACTTTTTGCTCTGATGGAAAAAGTTCTTCAATTTCTACAGTGTAAAAAAAATACTGCCAGTTTTCCGGTAGGAATCGGAAAAATAGTTTCCCTTATAGCATCGGAATAATTTCCGACCCAGCTCGGAATAAAATCCATAAAAATAAAGAATAGTCAGTAAAACGGTATTTTACGGATTTTATTCCGATTTTACGGATTTTATTCCGAGCTGTGTTGAAAATTATTCCGGTACGATAAGGGCAACTATTTTTCCGATTCCTACCGGAACACTGCCATTATTTTTTTACAGTGTACCTCCTCCTACAATGAAATCAAATGAATTAAATATTGTATAGACGAAAGATATAACAGTAACAATTGCTTTTTTAAGAAACAAACTTTTATAAGCTTTCAAAATTAATCGTGTTATGTCGTGTTTTATCTTTAAAACCAGGTTTAACTTCATCAAGACAATTTTTATTAAAGAAAAAAAACTTTTTGTTAAAAGTTCCGTCAATCTAGAGTGAGTACCGAGCTCAATTATCGAAAAGCCACTGCTATTTTTATGAACGCTAGACAGAACAAAATGGTGATTTAAAGTTGAAAAATATGTAAATTTGTAAATTTGAAAAATATGGGCGATTTGTCACGCATGGCAGACTAGCGGAAAAAGACTTAAAATGAATGTAACAATTTATAACTAATTTCAAAAATTTTTGAAATGTCGTATTGGCAACTGAAACACACATGTGAGCAGATGTGTTTTAATTCTAGCCTACCAGGAGGTGAGTGAAAAATGGTTTAAAAAATTTTTTCGTTATATACAAAATCAAAGTTGAGTTAATTAAAAGGATGTGCAAAATAATAAAACTTAAATTAACAATATATCAAATTCATTTCCTGCATAATTATTAATGTCTCTTAACTGAAATACAGAATGTTTGATCAATTTTAATCGAAATAATCGTATTTTACATTATTACATACCCATTCGGTAATATAATAATTCATATAATAATTCCGGTTCACTAAGCGCCTATTTTCGACCGATGCCACAAATCATTTTAGGAATTCCATTAACGAAATATGATGTAGTCGCGAAGTATTTGATAATAATTTATTAGAACAACTAAAGAGGCAATATCGCTATAATGGAACTCGCATTTCAAAATCATAGATACGTTATATAATTTTTTTTTAAATAATATGCATGACATTAACGAAAATTCTGAAAACAATACTTTTACCTATGTGTATATGTATGCTATTACCCCTATATAATTGGATTTCCAGGGAAAAAAAAACATTATAAAAACATAATAAAAAATATTTGCAACATATTCTAAACTGTCAGATAACTAAAGAAGAATGATGGATTTAGATGTTTAAATTGGACATTTTCTAATAAAGCAGTATTAATTTCAGAAACTCAAACGTTATTATTAAATTACTCATTCCATATAATAATTGCGGTTCACGAAGTGCCTATTTTCGACCGATGCCACAAATCATTCTAGGAATTCCCTTAACGAAGTATGTTGTAATCGCAAATTATTTGGTAAAAATTCATCAGAAAAACTAAAGAGATGGTAACGCTATAATGAAACTCACATTTCATGTCAAAGATAGGTTATATAAATTTTTTAAATAATCTGTACGTTACATTAACTGGAAAGTTCTCGAAAAAAAATCTTTCTATCTCTATAAATATTTACGTTTTTATCTCTATATAAATGAATTTCCAGTGAAGAAACATTACAAAAAAATAATGTAAAATATTTGCAACATATCTGAAACTGTCGTATAACTCAATAAGAAAGATTGATTTAGATATTTAAATTGGATATTTTCTAGTAAAGTAGTACTAATTTCAGAAACTCAAACATCATTGGAAAATTAAATACAAAGAAATGATTAAAAAAATGTTTTTACTTTTTAATTATTAACACAGCGTGGTTAGGAATATTGAGCCTTTAAGTGTTACAATTTTAAAATGGGAAATACACAAATATGATGAACGTGAGAAATGAAATTTACCCTGAAATAATTGAATACTAAAAATGGAAAACGCTGAATGTCCAAAAGAGGAAATTTTACAAGGGAGAGGAAAAAAGAAATACTCCTACTTCTGGTGCTTACAGAGTTTTCCTCTTCACTCCTTTTGAGCTCTTACAAGGAGAGGGCCAACCTTGTTAATCACAGATTTTGATTATTTGAATATATGTTGTAGGGTAGACACCCCTTAGTGTCAGGTTCAACTGATTTTATCCAATGCCCCTTAGTTCTTGAAAAACCGGGGGTCTAATATTAGTACACAACTTAAATACTTACTTCGCAACCAAAATTATAGGATAGTCGTAGCTCAGTTGGCATGGCGTTTGCCGGCCGATCCGAAGGCCCGGGATCGATACCTGAATGCGCTACGTTTGTTTTTCAGATTTTTTGTTTTATAAACAAAGTTGTAATTATAATTTAATAATTTCAATTAAAACTTTTAACATCATACATTAATTATAATGTTAACACACTTAAATTTATCATTTCTTATTTCTAAACTATTATTTCTCATCCATTATATAGGTTTAAAAAGAAATTGGATATATTATTGAATGATAAAAGTTCCAAAATCGTGACAAATTCTGTTGTGGTGCCATCTAGTTATGATAAAAAAAAGGAATATTCAAGTAAAATAAAAATAAAAGCAGAAAGAAGATAAAGGGAAAAAGCTAAATAATTGAAAGCGCAAGCATATACTTATTAAAAATTTAAAAATCTTTAATATGCAAAAAATCGGTTGTAATTTAATTCTTATGCTAATTTTTAATATAATTATGCTTGTTACTTTAAAAACAGAATAATAGTATTATCGCATTGACTTCCTTTGTTAAAGCAATACGTAAATGATGTTTCTTTAAAATCGCGAATTGACACAATTGCTCAATATCATTGCATCGATAAAGAATATATGAAATACATTTTAAAAGTGATTTTAAAAAAATAAATAACAGTTTTATGATGTTTTATTATAACTATTTAGTTAAAAGTAAAAAATTAAATAGGTTAAAATTATAACTGATGTACAATATTAAAAATTTTAATTGACAGTGAGATTATTAAGTTATACTTACAAGTAAATTTATAAAACAAAAAATTAGAAAAACAAATGTAGCTCATTCAGGTATCGAACCCGGGTCCGCGAATAAGCCCGTAAACACCATACCAACTGAGCTACGACTAACCTATCATTGTTTTTGCAAAGTAAGTATTTAAGTTGTGTACTAATATTAGACCTCCCCGGTTTCTCAAGAATTAAGGAGCATTGGATAAAATCCGTTGAACCTGATACTAAGGGGCCTCTACCCTACAACATATATTAAAATAATCAAAAATCTGTGATTAACAAGGTTGGCCGTCTCCTTGTTAGTTCAATACTTTAAAATGTAGGTACCTACCATCCTTTCGTTTAGTGTTTAAATACCTAATATTATCATTTGTAAACGTTTATTTTATTTATATAAATATTTATCACCTTGCTTTAAAACATTACATTGATTTACGCAATAATAACATGATCTCGTGTTATATAATGACCACCAATCGCCGCGCGCCTTATCATTGGCACTTTCAGCGTCATCTACTTCACTTCGTGCGGAAAATTCAGCATTCCTACATCACTTAGTATGACACATGCAACCAGGGACATTTTTCCACTTTTTTAAAAAGTATTTCTTCTAGGGCACTTCAAGGATTCTCCTGTTTCTTTAGTTTTGCATGTAAGACATATTTACGTATATATATATATATATATATATATTATATCATTTCAAAATGCTAAAACAACATAACTTCAAAAGGAAGGTGTATATCTGTAGAAATTTTTTAAACAGTAAAATATTTATAAAAACAAAAACAAGAAAGACAGGTAAAAAACCAAAACAGTCTGTTCTTCATCAGTGGGAGGACAGACAGAAAACTAACTCCACCCCCCACTTTTTAAAATTTGCAGGTTTCTGAACACATGTTCACCCCGCATTCAATACTGAAAACTATTGTCATTTTATTAATCTAATTACATAAAAAACTAAAACAACTCAAATTAAAAACTAACATGATATTAACCATACAAAAACAAAAAACTTTAATAAAAAGGTCTTTTAGAGGAATGCTTAAATTATCATTAAACTGAAAACAAAAAGAAAAAAATATATAAGAAAATAGCATGAATGCAGAATAAACATGCGCCCCCCCCAAACCCGCAAAATGAAATTTCTCAAAACATGAATACCTGTATAATGTTTTCCACCCATCAACTATAAACAAATAAATTTTTTCTTCCAAATCCATTATCAAAAGCCAGAAATTCCAGGTCTGCAACATTCTTTCGTTTCAATTCATCGATAGACACCCGTTCTTTTATCAAGACTTTAGGATGCCCATTTCATACAGAAAGATCCAGAAGGCTGCTATCACATGTTCACGCCGACAGTCCACATCGTTGCCATTCACTTTTAAGAACTGTCTTTAAATAATATTTCAAAAACTTAATAGGGTAATTGTTATTGTAAAATAAATTAGCCAATAACTTAAAAATCTGTTTATAAAAATTACTGTCTCTGCCACAAATTTTATTGAACCGTATCAATTGATTAATAATTATATTTATATAAATTTTTTTATGCAAATTTGAAAACCAATGCGGCATGCTTCTAGTAAAAAAATTAAAACTATTTCTTTTATCGTACAAATCCAAAATCAAATTATTATCACTAATTTTGAATAAAATATCTAAAAATTCTGCATTATAATCATCACTGTTTGCTCTGTTCAATTTTAAACAATTTGGATATATCATATCATATTCATTAGAAAAATCAAAATTAAAAATCAAAATATCATCAATATACCTAAAGACCTTTAAAGACTTATTATATATCATAGTATATTTAAATTCATAATAAAACAAAAATTAATTTGCTGCTGTACTAGAATAGTTTGTTGCCATCCCTATACCACATATTTGATTAAAGGTATTATTGTTAAAAGTTACATAATTATTATAAAAACAGAAATGACATAAACTTGAAAATAAATCTCTATTTATATTTAATTCATCATTTATACAAAAAACATCAAAAATACTCATTAAAACTTCATAAAGTGAATCAATAGGTATATTGGTGAACAGATTTTCAAAATCAAATACCTGCATTGTCAGAGGAGTCAAAGGCAATTTGCTCAAAATTTCAACATTATTGTCAATTGACCAGAAATAACTATACTTCTTAAATTTATGCTTTAAAAAATCATAAATCTTTTTTAATAAATTCTGTAAACCAATATTAAAATTTTTGTTAATGCTTCTAGAAGTACTAAAAATAAATCTAAATTTAATAGGATTTTTATGAAATTTAGGCGTTAAGAAAATAAATGGCAAACAGTGGTTTTATGAAATTTAGGCGTTAAGAAAATAAATGGCGTTAATAAAATAAAATAAAATATATATATATATATATATATATATATATATATATATATATATATATATATATATATATATAAAATTCCATTTTTTTTTTACTTTCAGCGTTTCCCATTTTTAGGCCTCAATTTTATTCGAAATGAGCATCATCGTTGTCGATTATCAAATAATTACCACTTACGTCATTGTCCGACTGCGACACAATACATTGTAAGAGGAAATGTGTCCCATTCACGCTATATTGAAGCTTGGAGACAGTCCAAGAATTGGCGTTACAAAGCCTTTACTTTAATCTCTTTAAGCTACCAGATCCAGTAGTCTGAAGGATTTAGATCCAGGGAAGAATGTGTCCAATCGGATTGCTTGCATTCTGAACCTCGTACAATTAACATGTCCAATTATTTTCAGTAAAGAATCTTTCAGCATGTGGCAATAAATATGTTGCCATAATGTTCCTTTTGTAATATTACAAAATAATTTTTACTCCTCGAAGAATTTCAGTCTCAATTTTAGATTCTTTGAAACTGCAACCCAAGCCATAATATAATTCCTGTCCTGAAAACATTTAATAATATAATTTTTTTTAGTTATATTCTTGAAGCTTGCTGAATATGCGACATCTGAAAAATTAAAAATTAATTGTCAGAGAATTATAACATTGTTTAGAGCAAAATAGCTTCTGACAAGAAAACATTATTCTGTTAATGCTGTTGTTGCCATGATTCTTCAACATTTTCCAGGAATCCCTTTCTAGGATGTAATCCTTTTTTATTATTTACGTAGCAGCCAAACCTTGAACTTCCTTTTACAGTAAGGGTAAAAATCTTCTTTTATAATAACTTGCACAGTCTAAGTCTCAAGTTCTCTTCTGCAGAAATTTTATTTGCAGAACGTTGTGGATTTCTTCGTATATTTTTACGATTTCTGTTGATGGTTTTTTACACGAACTGAGCACTGACAACCAGAATTTTGATAGCTCTACAGCTATTCGTATTAAATAATCGATTTAGAGTTATATCTATAAATGTCCTGTTAAAAGTAAAGCATTTTAATTGATTATACTCGCTCATTAGGAATGAAAATTATCTATATTATGTTTATAGAGTTGTTTGACTATCATCTTTTTTACTTCCATCTATAAAATAATTATAAATTTTTATTTATATAAAAATTGACGGTACTAATAGAAATTTGCCAATTGCAGAAATTTAGAGATATTTTTTTTTTACCAAAGGATTAAAATTATTATTTTTGTGTGTATTAGCATTTTGTATCCAACAATTAGTGTGACGTTTTATTTCTGTGTACCATGTATAATAAATAAACATGAACAATGGTATATAAACTATTATTTTCTATTTATCATGATCTTTTAAGTGTTTTATATTTAAACATACATTGATTCGTTGATTGTTTTTAACAATTAACTCTCTATGTTTGAGATAAAAAAGCATAATATACGTTTACATTAATTTGACCTTTTATTACAAATGTGCAAACTAAGATAAAGATTCAAAATATAAAAAAGTGTGAAAAAAATGTGCCCAAACTCGGGACAAATAACAAAACAGTTTATCCAGTTTTTGAAAATTTCACATATACGAATTCCAACACGGTGACATATAGCATCCTGGAGATTATAGGTAACCATAAATCATGGCATGACAACTAAGCAGAATCTTGCGTTTAATGACATTCTTCGAGTTCGACGAAATTAACCGTTCAAAGAGACAAAAACCCATTAAGGTCTGCATCATTGCTAATTAATATCAAAAATTATAGGGACAACTGAGAACAGAAAAACGTGAAATCACGGTATATGATAAAATGCTTTTAAAGCGCACGTGGGGCGTACATAGTTCCTATTTGCTACTGTCTTTTTTCGTCGTTTTCAATTCTTCGGGTACTGTGTGACAGTCTTTTAAGGTATTTTATTATAAAGTTAATTTTCGATGAGAACATGAGGTTGTTGCCATTTAAAATTTTCGAAATTTCGTTACTATAACCGTAACTGTGAAAGCTCGATAGATTTTCTTCAGCTGCTTTTTAGGGATATATTAAAAAAATAACCCGTATCCCAAATTTAAGGTAATTTCCTTGAACGCCATTGTCACTACAGAAGGATAAATAGGTAACGTTTTTATTAACACCCTGCATAAGTGTGTTTAAGTATGTGTTTACTAGTTGTAGTACGATTTGAAAAAAAAAATAGGTAAATATATTTGAATCCAATTCAAATAAATGTGGCATATTCATTTTCAATATCATTTGTTTGCATTATTACTATTATTATTTTAGTTTCTTACAGTTTTCCCCGTAAAATTCGAAGCAATTTTTTCGTATTATCCGTACTTCCCGCATATATTAGGGTGGATAGAAAAGTATACGAAAAAATCTTTTTTTTCGAAATTACTTTCGGTGTTGTGTGCAAAAGTTGCTTTTTATGTAGTCTAGTTTACACCTATTTTTTTTTATTGAAATCAATTCATATCTTCCGGTGCCCCAAGAGGCCCGAATATAGTTAAAAATTGAAATTTTTATAAAAATTTATATTTATATATATGTGTATTTTTTTATTTAATTTGTTTTGGCGCGGTGTGAGAAAGTGGTCTTTTATGTACATTAGTTTACATGATTTTTTTTATTGAAATCTATTCATATCTTCTGGTGCCCCAAGTGCTCCAAAAATATTTAAAAAAGGGAAAATTTTATGAAAATTTATAATTCTTTTTATTTTATTTTTTTTAATTACAGTTAGCTTCTGGTGAGAAAGTTGTGTATTGAGTGTACAACATAATTGTGTAATTTTGATAATTCTTTATCTAAATCCATTCATATCTTCTGGTGTCCCAAGTATAGCTAAAAATTGTCATTTTTAAGAAAATGTATTAAAAAATTTAATTTACGAAAATTGTTTACAAATATGGCAAAGTGTTTAGATAATAAAGAAAAAACTTATGAATAATAATAATTTTATAATAATACCTTAAGTATAAATTTAAAAATAAAAGCATTAGATCATGCAAATCACAAAAAATGAACTTATATACAGATGGGCGACAAAATAATTCGAACACCCATGAAAAAGGCATGGTCCATTTCAAAGAAGATGTCACTTTGCACTAAATTCTGCCACCTAGTTGTTATGAAAGGTAAGGCATCAGTCACTCAACATCAGTCATAGGTGTTGCATGCGCTTACCATACGCTCTGGAAAACTCGATAATGACTGACTTGTCAGAGTTCAAAAAAGGAATGAATGTTGGATTGCGGTGCGCTGGTTGCTCCGTGACGGAAACAGCCAGTTATTTGGGGCTCGCAAGGAGGACTGTGTCAACCGTTATGACAGCGTACACGAAATGCGGTAAATTGACGTCTGCGAAGTACAGCAGTGGACGAAAAAGAAAGCTTTCTGAGAGGGATAAAAGAGAGCTGACCCCCATAGCGGTCTGAAATTGCAGGCAATCTTTATCCCAGATAACGTCAGAGATAGATAGACATCTCCAGAATTCCATTTTAGCAAAAACTGTCCAAAAGAAACTTCATGCTTCGAACATTTATCAAAGAGTTGCAATTCGTAAGCTATTGGTGTCATAGGTGTTCATATTATTTTGTCACCCATCTGTAGAAAATTGTTTTCTTCTTTGATTTTGAAGATTTGTATATTTTTGAAGATTGTAATAATTTTTGGTGTTAAAATGTTTGATATGATTCCTTGATGTTATTCTATTCAATATGAAATCTTGTCTCTCTTTTTTGTCCAGATAAGCTTTCTGATGCTTCAGACACTAGGGGAATGCATCTTTCAACCTCATGGGTACGGCAGAGATATTTTGACCATTCCTCTATTTTACCTACTTTTGCTTCAGTTTATTCGCAAGGAACATTCATGAAAAGAAGTGGTTCAAAACATCCAACTTGTTTGCCAGTTAATAAACCCATAATATTCCTTTGTTTGAAGTGTATTTTTAGTTCTTGAAAAATCCTTATTTCTGGTGTTCCTCTATTTTCATTTCTAGCACAAATTAGATTTCGTATTGCTAAAAACCTGATATCCTCTCTGTTATCTGAGAGCATTGACAATAACAAATTTCCAGGCTGACAAAAGAAGCTATATCGTTCAATCAATCGCCTACTATATTTCTTAGATTGGGCTCAAAATATCTAGAAAACAGAACAAGTTTCCAAATATGCCGCGCTCCATTTAATGTGAAGGGCTTTGTTTTGATATGGAACCATACAGGGGCATATACCTCCAAAATATATGTTATAAGAATAATGAGATCCTTAAATGTATTTTCTGTGGCCACATACAAACTTAAAATTCTACCTGCAGTTGTCAGCCAGTTAAATGAACAACTTGACCAGTTTTTTTTTTTTTTATGCCAGCTCAGAACCACATTCACCAGGAGATATTGCTATGCAAATATCATAGCTATTTCTGATCATTGCTGAGAACCATTCTATCTATGTTATCTGGTATATTCTTCATCCTTATTGAAGGAAAAAAAACAGGTAGCTCCTCGCAGGCTTTGATTGCTGTACCAACTGGCCCACAAAAAGCTGTAGAACCAATTATAGCACCATGTAAAGAACTTAGTAAATGTCGTAAAGGCTCACTTATATCACTTATATAAAGAAAATAACTGACTACTGTAAGAGTATATTTATTTAAGATCCATCAGGGTAATAACTCATCCTTTGTGCCCAATTTTTACATTTGTTCGGCCGCTTCCAATTACTGAAAGCCTATATAATTGTATGTTATTCGATAAAAAAAAATATTGCTTTTTTATATAGCTTCTCCTGTTGCAACTGAAAAGTGTCGAATATACTGAGAGTAAAATTCCTGTACAAGTGTATAATGTTCCCCCTTTGTGGTTTTTGTGTAAAACTTCCGTCCTCCATCACTTGCATTTTTGTGTAGTCTTTTCTATATAGTATAAGAAATAGTTTTATTCATTTATTAATAAAGGATAAACAATTTTTCATCTTTTATAGAGAGTACTTTTTACGTTATACAAAGGATTCTTTAACTCTTTTTTTTTTTACTTATATTTTTTTGTTCAAAATTTGCATAAAAATCGACTTTCGGCAAATACTTAAGTGCCTTGGGACACCGGAAGAATGCATGTATGCTAGTATGCTTAAAAGGCAACTTTCATATCCCGCTCCAAAAGTACTTTAATAAAAATAAATAAATAAAAAATAAAAAATATATAATTTTTCATAAAAATTTCAATTTTTTACTTCATTTGGGGCACCAGAAGATATGAATGGATTTCAATAGAAAAAAATATGTAAACTAATATACATAAAAGACAACTTTTGCACCCCGTGTCAAAAACAATAAAAAAATTTTAAAAAAAATTGTACTTTTTCATAAAAAATTATCTATTTTTGGGGCGCTTGGGGAACAGGCAGATATAAACGGATTTTAATTAAAAAAAACACACATATAAAATAGTATACATAAAAGGCAACTTTTGCACCCCGCGCTGATTCGATTATCCAAATTTCGATTTTTCGATCCACCCTAGAATCCGTTTGTCACTTTTTTAAAATCTATTTACTATTCCCTAATAAATTATATTCCGAAAGTAAAATTTGAAATATGATTAATACCAGATTCATTAATTGATTCCATTCAGAGAAAAAAATAATTTTTTTTCATAATTCAAGTTGCAGAATTTATGTTTTTGAATTTGTATTACAATTTATGTACAGTAATATTAAAAAAAATTATGTTCTATACTTTTTTTTGTTGATGCATTTGAATTTTTCAGAAACTGCATAATTTTTAATAAATATTTTTTAAGCGAATAAATCTCGCAGCTTGCTATATAGAATAGAAATTTTATTAAACGTTTTAAACTTTTTTAGTTCATATGAAAAATGCATTGTTTTATTTTGAAATTTAGTTTAGTGATAAAAATTAAAAACGACCTCGGGAACCGCTACCTTTATTTAACATTTTTAAAACATTTGTATTTACCTATTCAATATTTCATCACATATATACATTTTTAACACCTTTTTTGTAAAAAAAAATCTCATTTTGAATTATAGTAAGTATAATAAATTAATTTTGCTAATACCTTTATTCCAAAGAACTTACATTATTTGCAGAATCAGGCATTATTAAACGAAGTAATTAATATTCGTGAAAAAAGAAGTGAAAATTATAGTTATTAGCGCATTCTGTAATATTTGCGTAAATTAAAAAAGTATGAGAAGCATACTTTTTCTATTAATAAATAAAATAATAAAAAAATTGTGAAGGGAAAAAGTGTTAGTAACATAAATAAATAACGTTATGCTTCTCTTAAAAAATGATTACATGAAGAAAGGAATAAAAATCATTTCTTTAACGAAAGTATAAAACTGTGAGCAAAATTTGAAAAACACTTAAATGGTATCCTTAATTAGGTTTTCGATTTATGTGCATACATTATCATACCTTCATTATAACATATTCTTCTTTCGTAAAGTAATTTCGGAAAAAGTCCATAGCAAAATAAATTTTTCTATTAATAAATCATCATTAAATGGTTCCTAATGGAAGATAAAATGCAATTTTTAAAAAGAATCTCGAGAATTGTTTCTCAATGAAGCTATAATCCTTTTATGAATATGAAAAAATAATCTCTTAAAATATTAAATTTATATGATTAATATACTTCACTTTCTACTCATATTCCATAAATTATTTCTCTAACTATTATTACAATCAACATTTATCCCTCATTATAGCAGTTAATGAGATTTGCTTTCACGATACGATTTTTTATATCAAAGTGATTAATTCATTAACCTTAATAAGGAACTAATATGGAAATTCTAAGGGATTTCTTTTTAAAGAATTTTTTTTTTTTTTTTTTTTTTTTTTTTTTTTTTTTTTTTGTCTTAGATATATGCTCTGTCCAGTTAAAATGCTTTTCTTTGAATATGAAGTAGTTATTATTTGTACTTTGTTTTTGTTTTTTCTTCAAGAATTCTTAAAAAAAAAATTGCATTGAGAAAGTGGATTGCACATTTGCTGAGGGAAATCAAATATAAAGATGTAATTTTAAATAGATTTTCATTCAAGTCTTACGATGCTTACGGCCTTATTTTTTTCTTTCCGATTTTTACTTTATTTTATCTTCAATAGAAGAATGTAATGTAGTCGAAATTATATTCAACTTCTGGTTTTCGACGAATTTACACGTTTTAGTCGCCAATGATACACAAAAACATGTTTATACAAAATGTCTGTCTGTCTGGCCCCTGAGTTCAGGGACATTCCTGTATTTACTCGGAAAGTTTGTAATAAACTAATAGTGTGATTTTGTTGCAAGTAAGTTTTGGAAAATAATTTTCTATTTGGAAAGGGTTTGAATATGGTGTTTTTCATTTGCTCTTCTAAACGTATTTGAAAGCCAAAAGTATCCAGAGCTGTGACTAATTAGGGTATAATTAAATTGTGTGAAAACATCTATCCCATTGAAAAGCCCTTTGTAGCTTTAAACAGTTTAGTGTAAATGTCGAAATTGTGCGACAATGTTTCTTTTTAGTTCAAATTTAAAAGAATACGATCAACTCTATGATCTAAATAATTAATGTGTAGAATTTTAAATGAACAGCGCACAATTTATTGCAGCAACGAAACTGTATGAATCCTTTATACTACTTTCATTAACTAAATGTAAATGAACAACATTTATAATTTATTATGAATTAAATGCAGCTATTTTTTACTATTCTCCTACAATTGGATTTTAATACATTAGTCGTCCTCTTACACGGAACTCCGCTTAAACCGGCCGACTTTTTCCCCCCAACATCAGGCAAAATTCAGAGAGGAAGATTTCGGTTCACATTCCTTTATGGTTGATTAACTACACACTCAGAAATGAGTACTCAGATTTCACGGAATATTCTTTGTTTTTGACGAAATCGTTTCCTGTGAAATGCTCCGAACGAATATTTCGTCAAATTCATGAAATTACTTTCTTCACTTGCTTGACGATATAAATTTCGTTAAAAGTTTCGTCAAAAGAGGGCTGGTGGTGCCATATAACGAACAGTTTGAAAGCTCCTGTATTTATAGTCAGAGTGAGCAAAAATTCATTTCTCGTTTTCCTCGGGGTGATTCGAACACGCGGCCTTTGGCGTGGGAGACCGTTGCTCTTCCAACCGCGCTATTGGGGACTTGTATAGACGTGCTTTTAGACTGATGCAATGAATTCCGCTGCGTGTTTATATTTTTATAAGGTAGATTGTAATTTTATCAGTGCTGGTATAATTTCTGAAAGTATTAAGTAAGGCTAATTTATTATTATGGTCAATGAATAATTATAATATGGCTTGATTAAATAGTTTATTAGTGAAATTTTCTTTGCTGAATGAATGGTTAGAATATGGTCTGGTTAATTTGTTGCTCACAAATAACGAATTGTGAAGTGCATATTGCATGACATTTTATCACTTTAAGTAGGTGGATAAGATTTTAACACTTTACTGTTTATAAAAGTGAGAGGGATCAATTATGTTTATTTTTAATTTGATTGAAAACAGAATATACTTCTTAAATAATTAAAAAAAAAAAAAAAAAAAAAAAAAAAAAAAAAAGATATGGGAGTTTGAAATTTTCTGACCAAATTTTCTTTTTGAATGGTTTTGAAGAACACGGGAAATTTATTCTTTTCGAATTAAAACATACCGAACAACACATATAAATAAATAAATAAAAATAATAATAAGCATTCCTAAAAATTTTAACAGCTAAAAAAATAACTAATTCAAAAACAATAACTACCTATATTTCAGTATTTTCTGAAAAGCAATAAAAAGTGCTGTTTAAAATAAATTATTACAGGACTAACATAAACAAGCAAATATCTGCTTGCTAAAATCGCAGGATTTGAGGAGGTACAGCAAATGTTAAATGCATTACCCTTATGCATGCCCTTAAAATGTGTTGAGTCTAACCATGATTGAAGCAACAATTTCGTCAAATATTTGAGAGTTTACGTTTCGTTAAAAGTCACGTGATGTTGATAGGAAATGATCGTCAAAAACGACGAAATACAGCTTAAGGATTACTGAATCGTCAAAAGTGACAGTTTTATTTCTGAGAGTGTAAAATTTACATAATGTAGAATAATTTCAACTTCTTATAAATGTATGTGTCAAGATTTTCAACAATTTAATTTGTATTAAATATTGTTCATTATTTGTTATTAGTGATAATTTTCATTTCAATTTAGTTAATTACAACTAACATTCATTTCATAAAATATAGAAAATAAGTACTTTTTTAAAACTACACAAATGAAAAAACTAAGTGCATCATACGCATTTAATTAATTAAATATGCAGTTACTTATTTAAATGCTTTTACTTCTCTAGTTTAATCAGTTTTTAGCTAAAGCGGCTAACCCTTAGTGCCGTTAGGCCCGTTAAAGGAGGAGGTTACGGAATATTTCACCACAGAAACATATATAGTTGTCTTTTATTTAGTTTTTTTTAACACATATTTTCCAGTGAAATAAAAATCAGCGTTTTTTCTAAGATTGTTGTTTTATAAATGTAGATTGTTATTGCAATAAAAATTTATATAAATATTATAATGTAGCAAATTATGAGAAGTAATCAAGCTTTAATGCTTTAGCGTAAAAAATAAAAATAAAATAATAAGCATTAAATTTGAGTTTTAAATATTTCCTTAATTTAATCAACAATTTTTCCAATGAATTATAATAGTTGCTTTCTTACAAAAAAATAAGTTTTCCTTCTAAATATATAGAATATAAAGAAATTTTAGGAACATTTGTTAAAAAAGCTGAAAATTCATATTTCACGTTTTAAATTAAAATTTCTTTATTTTTTTTTCTTTTTGGTATAATAATCATTGTCAAAAAATTTTTATAAAGCAAGTTAATAATCTGAAACTTTATACTTCATCATTTTATAATCACACTTTTCCATGTAAAATCTACTTAAAAAAATTTCCGTGTCATAAAAAAAGGCTTATTTTTAAAGTTTGATGATTTGTTTAAATTACCTTAGAAAATTATTGTAATTGAGTAAGTGTGTCAAATAATAGATTTCCTTTTTAAAATGAAACACAAGAATAATATTTTTATGAAGTCACTTAATATGATGTCATTAAAACCTAAATATTTTTGAAAGCGTATTTTAGGCTAAAATTAAATGATTATTACAAATTAATCAATTTATAATTAAATTATAAAAAAATTGGCAATAACTTCGCAGCTTCTTATTCCACGTGTATGTTTTATATATTTAAAATATACTTCTATGGTCATGATTAAACGATATTGTTTTAAGATAAAAAAATTTAATTTCATCATCTCTATAATAAAAGCCTAAGTCATGTGACTGTCATCGACAGTTCCGGGTTGACAGCTTCGATTTTTACATGCCAGACGTCAATTTGGTAGTTTATCGTTAGCCGGGCGCAGGTGATAAATATCCAAATATTATTTCGTCTCCAACATGTCATCAGTATTATAATAGTCTATTTCATGCGACTGCCATAAACAATTTTTCGCGTGGTAGGTTAAAACAAAGCTTTGATGTTTAAATTAAATGTCATGGTTTATGGTATTATTTATTACATTTATTTTCTTTCTTAAAAAATAATTGAGAGTCGTAATTTTAAATATTTCAGTTTTTAAGTTAAATTATGTGTGTTAAATAAAATGAGTGACACTATAATATTTTAAATCAAATTAATGAAATACGAAAACATACAACGAGAACAATTATAATAAAACACTCATACTACAATATCATGGCTGCCAACCTCTCGCTAATCTTCCGTAATATGCGGATTAATTTGACCCAGGTTTACGACGTTTCGAACCAGAAAATTTATTTGAGGAATATTTATTTATTTAATTTCGGGTTTCTACGTGGAACTTATTTAACTACATTTCTTTAAAAATATTCTGGTTCGAAACGTGTTAAACCTGGGTCACATTAACTCACTTATTACGGAAGATTAGTTGGAGGTTGGCACATATGCAATATATATTAAAACACGCATACACACATAGATAACGCCTGCATTCAACAGTTAAAGGTATATATAAATATTATACAGACATAGAAACAATAAATGCAATAAACCCAACTGGAGTGAAAAATTAGCCAGAGCCTGGAATCGAACCCGGGACCACAGTATACAAGACTGCTGCTCTAACCACTGAGATACTCCGGCCGATGGCTGAGTCTGCAATTTTTCACTAATAAACAATGTTGGGGAAGTCACCAGCCATCTATACGACAGCCTTGGATGACCGGACAACGATGAATAGATTTTACTATGGCACAGTTAAAGCAAACGCGCACACAGATAGCGTGTAATTCCTGTGCAATTCTATCGCACATTTTTTCCTTTTCCGTCTCGTTGAGTGACTTCAGGATATGCATCTTTCGCTTTTCACGTTGTATACTGCACGCTTAGGCATATTATTGAAGTTTTCTTGTTCCTTAGAAGTTCGCCTGGCTCACAGTTCACTGAGGATCTGCTTTCGTATTACTTCGAAATTGTGATTACTATCAGTAATAGATATTAGTGCTAGAGAAGTATAGGACAAATTCTTGCTATCAGTAACTACAATCAGTAATAGATGGGGCAAATTATTCTTCAACATATGCAAGACGAATAGGTCACAAAGAGAATTTTTTAAATAGTAACAGCAACAATAAAATTTCTTCTATACACATCGAGCAATGCACATGCGTCTTTAAAATGTGAAATGTTAGACTAATGTTCCGATAGTTGTTGGTCGTAGAAAATCAGTATCACGATGCTTATCCTGTAAGAACGTTGGGAAGGAGGTAGCTCCCATCACGAAAACAAAATCACCGTAAAATTTAAAAGAAATTTCAGTTTAGTTAAACACATTGACGGACAGGTGCAGGAGTGATGGGAGCTTAATTGGACAACAGAGTTAACTCAGCTTTAGAGACATAGTTATAGAAAAATAATAATAAATACGTTAAGTAAGTAGATGAAAAGTTAATGTCAATCTATCTCTTAGACTCAAGAAATTGAAATTATTTTCTTTAAAAAAAAGGAAATTTTCTTATTTTTCTTTTCGGAATATTACGAAATATTGTAAACTATAGATAAATGCAATTATTTTATTCCATTTCTTCCAATACACCTCGAATCTCTTACAAGTTCAATTAAAAATATCTTGACAATTGAAATAAGACGAAGGTAGGTGTTGACATTGCGAAATAATTTCACAAAAAAGCGTATCCGTTATACTACAAAAAGCACACATGCAATCGCGTTGACAGTATATCTTGCAAATAAAAATGATTTTGTAAATTTTTGAGAACATAAAGGATATGAATATTACATTATTACAATTAAACATGTTTTAAACACATTTACAATTAAACATGTATTTTTATTTCTAAGCCATTACCTTCTTTTACAGAGATTAAACTTTTAAGAAGATATTTTATATTATTAACATATTTACAATTAAATGTGTATTTTTATTTCTTGAGCCATTACCTTCTTTTACAGAGATTAAACTTTTAAGAAGATCTTTTATATTATTAACATGTTTAAAACGCATTTACAATTAAACATGTATCTGGGGGCACGGCAGTGCCTTTGCCAACTTGAGAAAGCACAACCGTAAGCATTCTTTTCTGGAAGCAACTCAGGGCACTTTTGACAGCCCCATATCCCTGCGCTGGAATTTCCCAGGAACTTGAAACTTTGTTTTTCTAAAAGTACTCTTCAAGCGGAAGCAAATAAATTTCAGCGTTTCTATCTTTTCTAGTTCAGAAAATATATGAAATCAAAGTCTCGCTTTTTCGACACTGACTGACTGACTGACTCACCGATCATAAAAAATCTGAGGTACATCCTGTTTCATCCTGAGGTACATCGCATTTACAATTAAACATGTATTTTTTATTTCTTGAGCCATTACCTTCTTTTACAGAGATTAAACTTTTAAGAAGATCTTTTACATTATTAACATGTTTAAAACACATTTACAATTAAACATGTATTTTTATTTCTTGAGCCATTACCTTCTTTTACAGAGATTAAACTTTTAAGAAGATCTTTTATATTATTAAACAAAAACATAATTTGAAGAACAAATTAAAAAAACAAAATTTATTTCCTACATTGTTTAAGCCCGAGAAGGGACAGCTATTAAGTTATTTCATTCAATTAGTTCTACATTTAATGTTAAATTTTTGTAATAAATTAGTTAAGCCAATCGAAGATTAAAAAATAAAAATAAAACTCATACAATATGATACTTAAAACACCCTAAAAAATTAGATTCCGTTCAAATGAAATCGAAATAAATCTTAGACTTCTTCCATTTTTAATTGAAAATATTTGTATTGCAGATTCTGTATTATATTCATGACAATTGTGCCTAAAATGATAAGATACATGCAAAATATAAAACTTAAAAAAAAGTCTAAGATTTATTTCGATTTCATTTGAACGGAATCTAATTTTTAGGGTGTTTTAAAAGTATCATATTGTATGAATTTTATTTTTATTTTTTTTTATCTTCAATTGGCTTAACTAATTTGTTACAAAAATTTAACATTAAATGTAGAACTAATTGAATGAAATAACTTAATATCTGTCTCTTCTCGGGCTTAAACAATGTAGGAAATAAATTTTGTTTTTTTAATTTGTTCTTCAAATTATGTTTTTGTTTAATATGTCAAGTTTTTTAATAACTACAGCACTCAGACGAGCGCATTTCAAAATTAATAGAGAGTATCATCATCAGGCTTTGATGTATGCGGTATTGCATCACAATGTGGGATGCAGTTTACCAATGTGCAGTTTACCAATTCAAAATGTTTCACCACTCTAGTAATGCAGGTTGCGGTAGTATGGACAAAAACTTCCACTCTGAACGTAAAAAATCTATAATCAAAACATAAAAAATTAACTTCACTTAAATTTAGATACCCTATTTCCCACTCAGGAACGCTATGAATGTAAATATAAATTGTGTTGAATCCTTACTGCTATTATTTAACAATATTATAGCTGTGATACAGTGAAAAATAAAAAATAAAAGTTTTACTTAAATTTTTATACCTTATTATCTCCCAAGGGAGTAAACACATCAAAAAATTATTACCTAAGTTTAACTTGGGGTATAAATAGTTCTCATCTCGAAAAAAAAATACATTTTAAGTTTAAGTTAAGGTATTCCCCACTGAGTTCGCTACCTGTGTAAAAATAGCTATCCATTGGAAACTTTTTACTAAAATATAAACTTGACCAAAGAAAACCTTATTCTGAAAATATCCTTTTTATTTCCACTATGACGCCATATTCACCTTTTTAATTTCTGAAAAAAAAATAGCTCAATTTAATATTTCACGTGAAAATCTTTCAACTAAAAAGAAATAAATTATTATTACGGCTTTTGAAATTTTTGCAACAATGAAGTAAAAATGTTACATTTTCTATGAAAAATGTCCATTATTTTTCAATAAAAAAAAGCGAAAATTGGAATTATTGAGAAAAATATTTGAATAATGCAAAAAAAAATTGGACCATGTTTCTCTCTGGGTTATAATTCACCCATATGAAAAGGCATTTTAACATTCGTTTTGACCCTGACGTCAGGCAAACGTTTTTACACTTTAAATTTATAATATCATTAGAATTAGTAAAAAATAAAAAATGAGTGGCATCAGGGACAAACAGGTGGGAAGAAAAAATGAAAAAGTTATGATCTCCATAGGCTTTTCCATGTTAAATTAACATTGAGAAGTGACATTGGAAATAAATAAGTATTGCGCTGCCGCGCAATACTTAAATTAACATGTTTAAAACACATTTACATTTAAACATGTATTTTTTTTTTGAGCCATTACCTTCTTTTACAGAGATTAAACTTTTAAGAAGATCTTTTATATTTTCATGATTGTGTAAATCTTATATACTTTACATGGTTGCTCGAATTAAAGGAACGCGATTAAAGTGACGAATGTTGATCTTAAAATTAAAAAAAGGAAAGATTATTAAATTTTAATGTATTTAATAATGTGTATTCGTGTTCGAAACAAGACAGAAAATCCTATCAAATTTTAATTCTCGCATCTTTCTGCAATAATTTGTAGATAATATATCACGATATGGTTTTCTTTTCTATGACTCTACATCTACATACTTTACATATAGAAGCAATTTGTTTTTATGAATTTTTTGTAAAATATTTTCAAAGGAAAATATTTTAAGCCATACCGAAAAACCATTTTTAGAATGAAAATACGTATTTTAAATTCTTCTTTAAATAGAATAAAAATAATATTTATGCTTTTAATTAATTTTTTTTTAATTTTTTTTTAATTTTTTTTATCATTTCATCTTTTTAAATCTATGTAAATGTATCACGTGTTATTTTACGAATTATGTATAAATAAGCTCCCTTCGATGGCCGCTTAAACAATAAAGGTCTTAGATGTTGTGTATTCCCGAGGCAGCCATCTTGGTTGTTTTGATATTTCTTGGCGATTTTTTGTTGGTGATGTTTTACATTTTACCTGCGTTAAACCTAACATGCGCATAAATCGATCTTTGGCGGCATTAACTAGATGGCGGAAAAGGGGTTTTCACGCTAAGGAAAAATCCAAGATGGAGGCAACGGGAATATATGACATGTGTTCCCAATAAAGAAAATAAACATATGTTAAAATATGAGCTAGTCATAGCACAAAATATTTACAAACTGCAGCTCTATAAATTGGCAAATATATATGTATACACCGGATGAGTCAAATGTTCGTCAAAACTTCAAAAACTCATACCAAAGGAAGAAATTATGATAAAACAGTGCGGTTTGCAAGAAAGGGCTCACAAGGTTGTCAGGGTTTTTTTTAGCAGCAAAAGAAAAAAAAGTTAAAAAATCACATGTAGGGTAGGGGGTGCTGACGAACACAATGAACATGACAATAATTTGTTCTTCCAATAACAAATGTTCAACATGACCTACAGAACATTCAACGACACAGCCAGGTTATGGCGTAGAATGTTCGAGAATGTCTATCTATTCATTGTATTTTGGGTTGTCAGTGCCCTCTACTTGTGATATTTATCTACTTTTTTTGGTTGCTAAAAAAATCCGACTACCTTGTGAGTTCTTTCTTGAAAACCGCTCTCCTTTATTGTAAATTCATCCTTTTTTATGAATTTTTAAAGTTTTAAAGTTTTAAATATACATGTATATACCGGATGAGCCAAATGTTCGTTAAAACTTCAAAAACTCACACCAAAGGAAGAAATTATGATAAAGCAGTGCGGTTTGCAAGAAAAAGCTCACAAGATAGTCGGGTTGTTTTAGCAGCGAAAGAAGAAAAAAAAAAGTTAAAAAATCACATGTAGGGTAGGGGTGCTGACGAACACAATGATCATGACAATAATTTGTTCTTCCAATAACAAATATTCAACATGACCTACAGAACATACGACGGCACAGCCAGGCTGTGTCGTAGAATGTTCGAGAATGTCTATCTGTTCATTGTGTTTCGGGTCGTCAGCGCCCTCTACTTGTGATATTTATCTACTTTTTTTGGTTGCTAAAAAAAATCCGACTACCTTGTGAGTTCTTTCTTGAAAACCGCTCTCCTTTATGGTAATTTCATTCTTTTTTATGAATTTTTAGAAGTTTTAACGGACTTTTGGCTCACCGGGTATTTACTCGTACATAAGAATAGTCTATGTTGTTGTGCTTTACCACTCCGAATAAGACAAACTTGAAATTATGAATTATACAAATGATATGCATCTGTCGAATGGAATGTTGATAATGTAGTATTCAAATGTTTCCTAGTTCATTTTTATACAATATATCTTCACATAAACATTTATCATGCGTACCATAAATTTTCCGTATGTTTGCCATCATTGTTAGAAACAAGCCTTTTTTTTTAACTTGCATTTTGTATACTAATATATTTTGAAAGTGTAACCGAAATAATTTTTAGGGGCCCACACCTTTACAGTATTTTAAGTCCCACAGCTTTTAAGGAGAGTCCCTGATACCACCAATATCCTTAAAAACGTATTTACAGAATGCAAAATATATTTTGCGTACAGATAATAATTAAAATAAAGAATGGTCTATTTATCCAATGGTTTATTTTTTTAGAATTACAATACATTGCATACAAATATTAAAATGTTTATGTAAATCATATTTGTTATTTAACTATATTATGAAACAGTTTTTGTTTCTTTTAAAACGTAATAGTCCTTGAAAGTTCTATGTCTTTTACCTTATTTAATAAGTATTTTCATAACATGTAAAAATACACTACGTAATTAATAATTAGGCCTTTGGACTCTGGCGTCTCTTACACAAATTTTATTTGGTTGACTTTTTTAAAAGAAGTTTCCTTCAAGTACACATTGGCGCAGCATGTCCCTACTGGGACTTTGCGCCATTAAACCCCATACAACCAACCTTCAAGTACACAATTTCAAAAATAGTCTGATTAAATAAGGCAAATTTTATTTTCCTTTATCGCTGGTGCCAAAAACAAATTTTGCAAAGAAAGATGATCTCCGGAGAGCCGACAACGGAGTGCAAAGGGTAGTTACAGAATAATTGCAATCGTGCAATATGAATATGATGTCAAGGGCATTAAAATGTGTTATCTTATATGAATGCATTTTAAATGTAACTTATTGTAAATCCAAAGTTTCATTATTTGCAAAACTAATTGTATATGTCTAAATGATTGAATTACTTAAGTACATTATTTTCCGAATAAATTTTAAAAAATAATCTCGTAGGCTTCTCTATTCATATAGAAAATTTATCATTTAAAAAAAAAGGTCGCTGCAGTGAGGTCTTAAAACTTTTGGTATTTATACGTGACGTTAAATTTATCAATGTTCAAATGTGTTATTTAAAGATATAAAATAGCTGTACACTGTAAAAAAAAAAGTGTAAGGTTACTAAGAATTTTGTTGGAAACTGGGATTCCTACACTGTAAAAAAAAATCTGTAGTTCTACAGATGTAAAGTTACATGCTTACTAAACTTTCACCTGTAACTGTACGAAAAAAGCTGCAAATCTACAAAACTAGTTTTTGTAAAGCTACAAAAATCTGTAAATTTACAAATGAATCTGCTAAAATTTCAGTAATCTTACTTAACTTTTATTTGTAACCCTGGCTGCAGTTACAAGAAAAGTTCTCGGAATCCCAGTTTCCAAAAAAATTCTTAGTAACCTTACAGATTTTTTGATTTTCGGCGCAAAAGTGTGTCTGTTACATGAAATTTTGTTGTTGCCGTTACATGAAAAGTTCTAGGAATCCCAGTTTCCTAGAAAAAGTTTAGTAACTTCACAGATTTTTTTTTTACAGTGTAGAACATTTTATGTAACCACAACAAAAGATAATCATGTAAAATTACAAAAGTTTCTTCAGTAACTGTTACTAAATATTGTTTAGTAAACGTACTAGTGATTTTTTAGGGAGTTTCCCAATAAAACTTTTGTAAATTTACTAAATATTGTTTAGTGAACTTACTAATGCTTATTTAGGGAGTTTACTAAATAAGTTTTAGTAAATTTACCAACGAATATGTTGTAAACGTACTACCAATTTTTTAGGGAGTTTTCCAAAAACTTTTTTGTAAATTTACTAAATATTGTTCTGTAAATTTACTAACGGTTTTTCAAGGGAGTTTCTCTAATTAGTTTTTGTGAATTACTAAATATTTCTTAGTAAACTTACTAGCGATTTTTTAGGGATTTTACTAAAGAATTTGTGGTAAATTTTCCAAGGATAGTTTAGTAAACGTACAAAGGATTTTTTATAGAGTTTTCCAAAGAATTCCTTGTAAGTTTACTAAATATTGTTCAGTAAACTTACTAACGACTTTTTAGCGAGTTTACTAAAGAATTTTTCGTAAATTTACTTAGGATTATTTAGTAAAGGTACTAACGATTTTTTAGGTAGTTTCCTAAACAATACTTTGTGAATTTTCTAATGATTTTTTAGTACACTTACAAAGGAATTTTTAGTACATTGACTAAGAATTTTTTTCTAAATTTGCGAAGGATTTCATAGTACATTTACTATGAATTTTTTTATTATTCCACCCAAAACTTTGCATATACTTTTGCAAAAAATTTTCGGTAACTTTATTAAAATACCTTCAGGAAAATTACCAATGATTTTTTAGTATTGTATCTAAAAGAGTTTTTGTATTCTCGCCATAAAGTTTTTTGTAATGATTTCTTTCTGTTCTGTCTAAAATTACACTCTCAAAAGGTATTTGTAACTGTAAAAAAATTTTGCAGTAGATCACTAACGGTTTTTCAGCAGTATTACGAAAATATTTTACGTAATTGTTTTTGTATGCTAATACTTATATTATTTAGAGTTATTGTTATGGTATTCTTTCAATATGGAGTTGAATTTTTACAGATTTAGATATTTAGAGTGGAATTTTCCTCAATCAAAATACTTCGATGCAAAATAAGTAATATCGCCTGACGTGTTTTTGAGCAATACCACAGCAATTGACAGAAATATTTATATGTTATGGCATTAGAAAACTGAATGAAGCTTTACTGTAGATGTTCAAATAGGTACAAAATCATATCGATATTAAATGAACATTATAACAACAGCAGTAAATGAGCAGATAAGTAGAAGCAGATCTTACGGTTTTTTGTTAAATTAAAAAAGCGAATAGAAACAATAATGAAAGTAAAGTATCATTCCTGAGTTTATAAAGTATGCCTAAATTAAAAAATATATATATTACCGATACACTAAAAAATAAAGTGTGATGTTTCACCAAGAAAATTGTGAAAAGTCGCTGAAATTTAGCTGCAACCAAGATATTGGTGATAAGTTTCACCAGTTTATTGGTGCTTTCACAAATACCATTATATTAGTGAAATATTAAACCATGATTCAGGATTTTTTTTAATCCAATTTTCTGGTGAAAAGTTGAACCATAAATCAGGTTTTTTTTTTAATCCAATTTTCTGGTGTAAGTTTGAACCATAATTTAGTTTTTTTTTAATACAATTTTCTGGGAAAAAGTTGAACCACGAATCAGGATTATTTTAAAATCCAATTTTCTGGTAAAAGGTTTAACCATGATTCAGAGTTTTTTTAAATAAAATTTTTTAGTGAAAGGTTAAATCAAAATTCAAGGTTTTCTCCATTCCAATTTTTTGCTAAAAGTTTGAACCACGATTCAGGATTTTCTCTCATCTTTATGGGGAAAGGTTACACTGGATTGTAGCTTTCTTTTTCCCCCTCACTTTGGTTTTCGATTTATCATTATGGTGTAATAAAAAACAAAATTTCAGATTTTGCGAGATTGTCTTGCAGTAGAAAACTTTTTTTTTCATTAAACTGAAAATTATTAAAGTTTTAATTATTGATTATATTGTCTTTGAAATATATTTAAAAAATAAATGTAAACCAGTTTGATCTATTTCTCAAAATAATTGCTTTTTTTTCCCGCACAAATATTACCATTCTGTCCTTGTACATTTTGGAATATTTCTCCGCACTCGGTTACACTTATAGTCCATTTAGTGTTTGCTTATTCACAAAGAAAATATTAAAAAAAAAATAATTTTCTTACATTTAAATACATACCTGTTTTTATTATTATTTTATTTTAAACAATGGCTGAATGAATATCTTCAACCAATATTAATTTTTGTGCGAGTTTGAAAAGGTTTTTTCCATTATGCACTTAGTGCCTATGCACCGTACTTCCATGATCTGTTTTTTTTTTCTTTAATTGTTGTGAATCTATAGATGCTGAAATTTTTATATTGTACAGTTTTCAAATTTTTACCTTTTCACACACACACACACACAAAAAATTAAAATTTATATTGCAACACAGCTCAATTATGCAAAATTAATTCATTTGAATATAAAACAACAACAAAAAAAGTTCAGCATTTGTTTCTGTTTAACATTCAATAATGAATATAACACTTTTGAATAAATAAAGCACAAGCATAACTGATACATAATCAAAGTATATGCGTCAACAATGAAATAATCAGCATCAAAAAGGCAGCTATAAGTAGCAGAATCCATTTAACCTCTAATATCAGCTAATACAAAAGTATTACTTTAAACTTTAGAGCTTTTTTTAAATACACAATGTATTTCTATAGTATATTAAATACTTACTTTGAAGGGTTAATTTAATAACAGCAGTGTCGCTACCAAGCGACTAATTATTGTTACTTATATATGTATTTTTTCATTATTCCAAAATGGTAATCTATGACGAAGATTTATTTATTTTATAACAATGCTCGTAGAAAAGAAAAGTATTCACCAACAGCAGCCTTGCAATAGCTGAAAAAAGAAATGATTACAGACACAATTAAATAGCAACACATTTAAAGCTGGTTTGCGGTATGCCGCTCCATTTATTGAAAATACAAATTATATAATCATTAAATTATATGTATAGTATGTCAGACTAATATTTACTGTAATATAATATCATTTTACATAAAGTTTCTCTTACAGTTTTAGGAGGGTGCTGCACCCTCTCTGACCATTCAGGTCATCAAATATAAAGAATTCTTGAAGCTTAGTATGTTCTGAATCAGAATTTCAAGTCAGGTAAAATGGAATAGGTCCACGCATCAGGTTAATTTCTCCACATGTTTTAAATAGAAGAGTAAATATTTTAAGACATAAAATTGTTTCTTGTGCAGACATAACAATAATCACACACAAGGAAAATAATAAAAAAATTAAAAAGCATATCAATTTAAATATCTTTTACAAGGAAATCTTCAGCATTTGAAAAATCAATCAGTGTTCGAAATCACTGGTGATCCGCTGGTCCGAGAACACCAAAAATTCATTTGGACCACTAATTTGAAAATTTTAGTGGTCAGCAGGAACAGTAACTTTTCCACCCTCTCTCACGGGGTCACAGGTAAACTTAAAATTTCCCGTCCCAGAGAAAACCGCAACCAAACACAAATCACACAATTTTATTTATTTTAAAAAATAAATAAATAAAACTGCATTAAACCTCAGTCAATCGAAATATTGGAAATAAAATATCTAAATTAATAATTTCATAGTTTTTCTTTATGTGCTGTTTATTTAATTTTTAGTTATAATTTTATATTTTATTATGCTGAAAACTTTGGATAACTGCCAAGGAAGTTTGTAAGAAAAAGCTGCAAAATCCTCCAATTGTTGGGTAGAATTAAAATATTGTGAAATTCTTAAATCAAATGTGGAAAAATATTGCAAAAAGCGTCAGTTGGTTGAAGGAAAAAAATTATCAATCAATCGAGATTAACAAAAACTCATGCTTGCCATTTGACTGTAAACGGGTATTAACAATTATTATCAATGATTAAAATCATGATTTTAATCAACTGATTTAAAAAAAAAATCATTGATTAAAATCACAAATTTTCTATGGTCTATTTCAATGGTCTATAGGGAAAAATCATTTGTAGTATATTGGGATGATATTACACTATTTCAAACATATAGAAATTGATACACATCACTGAGGTGTACAAAAAGATGCTTACTATAGAACATGATGAGCATAGCATCCATCGTTTATTTATGGGGGGACACAAAAGGATTCGCTTATCTGTATAAATAAACAATTGCTGTTAGTTCGTTATCTGTTGTGGTGCGTTTTTTTTTATTTATTTAACTAATTTAGTTACTTCCTATGTATAAAATCTGTAAATTATATACAGGGCTGCAAAAAAGATGTATTCATTTCCGTTTATTGACGAAATATGTTGAAGGAGAATTTTAAACTGTGCAAATGCGTTTCTTAACTGAACTAATGTTTAGCATACTATTCAGTATATATTCAAATCTATAGATCATATATAGCGTTGCAAAAAAGGAATTCTGATATTTTTCAGATGACTGATAATAATTGCTGAACTTTAATTGTCTGAGCGAAGCGAAGGCTAATACTCAGCGAAATATTACTGTCCGGACATTTTACTACTACGATGGATATTAACGCCATGTCCTACTAAAAAAAAAGCCTAATAAAAACCTTTTGTCAAGCATAACTCAAAAAATATTTGTCGGATTTCGTTTCTGATTGCACCAGAAGGTACCTATGAGGGTCGCCTACTGAATGCACCTACTATGAAAAATAAGTTCCAAACCGTTTAAAAATTATATAGAAAAAACTCTTAAAAAAGCACAATTTATCTGCATACGTCACAGAAATTTGGTGTGCGTCACTTTCACCGGTTGATGTTTTCGTAGACAACTGGTTTGAACACATGGAGCAAATAAAAAAAAATACGCACGCATTAATATTGAATAGATAAGTTTCACCCACGTGATCACAAACCTTGCAACAACCCGTGGCAACCAGTTTTGGTGGGCAAACAAATAATAATACAGTATTCCGTACCACGGTGACCGTTTCTCGCCTGTTGTATAAAATCTGGCATGTTGTATGACATACAATTGTGGATGATTAAAACAAAAGTCATGAGTGTTTATTGATCCGGAGGTTATCTTTCTCTGGATGTCTGTCTGTCTATCATACAGCATGCAATTTTCTTGTAAAGGATGATATTATTATGCAGTAAAACCTCCATAACGGACACACCCGATTAGTGGACACCTCTATTTAGCGAGCATTTTTTCGATTACCAACCCTTAAATAACTGTACATTTTTTACTCTCAGTAGCGAACACCTCCAAATAGAGGACAAATTCTGCCCTCCCGAGGTGTTCGCTATTCAGAAGTTTTACTGGTAAAACCTCCATAGCGGACACACCCGATTAGCGGATACCTCTATTTAGCGGACATTTTTTCGATTACCAACTCTTAAATAACTGTACATGTTTTACTCTCAGTAGCGGTCACCTCTAAATAGAGGACAAATTCTGCATTATCGGGGTGTCCGCTATTCAGAGGTTTTACTGTATATAATATTGATAATTATTTTACAGGGCCGCACAAAAGAATAAGAATATATGAAACGAATATAAACTAAATTCGGGATTGGTAGATCGCTGATGGTAATGTAATTTTAGGATGTTGTTACAGTTATCCGCAGCATGTTTTTAGAGTTTCGTCCATCTAACGAAACCCTACCTGTCTCACTCCTTTGTCTGTCTGTTTGTCCGTGTGCCACAGAGCCCGTTCTCAGAAACTATATATGTCGGAGACTTGAAAATTTGCATACTTATAGCTGAACACCACACATCAAACGGCAAATAATAAAATTTTGAAAAATTCTGATATTTAACCCTCTGGGCTCTAACTTGTGTATTTTAAGCAATTTTTCTAACTCAGCCCCTAATTTAATTAAGTTGGAGACATGAAATTTTGCATACTTATAGCTGAACATCTCACATCAAACGACAAATAATAAAATTTTGAAAAAGAATTAATATTTAACCCTTTGGGCTCAAACTTGTGTATTTAAAGCAATTTTTCTAACTCAGTCCCTAATTAAGTTGGAGACTTGAAAGTTTGCATACTTATAGCTGAACACTTGCAATAACACGATAAATCATAAAATTTTGAAAAAGTCATATTTAACCCTCCGGTCTCTAACTTCTGTATTTTAAGCAATTTTTCTAACTCAGCCCCTAATTATGTTGAAACATAAAAATTTGCATACTTATAGCTGAAAACCTCACATCAAATGACAAATAATAAAATTTTTAAAAAGTCTAATATTTAACCCTCTGGGCTCTAACTTATGTATTTTAAACAATTTTTCTAACTCAGCCCCTAATTAAGTTGGAGACATGAAATTTCGCATACTTATAGCTGAAATCCTCCCATCAAACGACACATAATAAAATTTTGAAAAAATATCTGATATTTAACACTCTGGGCTCTAACTTATGTATTTTAAGCAATTTTTCTAACTCATCCCCTAACTAAGTTGGAGAATTGAAAGTTTGCATACTTATAGCTGAAAACTTGCCTAACACGATAAATCATAAAATTTTTAAAAAGTCATATTTAACCCTCCAGTCTCCAACTTCTGTATTTTAAGCAATTTTTCTAACTCAACCCCTAATTAAGTTGGAGACATGAAAGTTTGCATACTTATAGCTGAACACCTCGCATCAAACGACAAATAATAAAATTTTGAAAAAGGTCTAATATTTAACCCTCTGGGCTCTAACTTGTGTATTTTAAGCAACTTTTCTAACTCAGCCCCTAATTAAGTTGGAGACATGACATTTTGCATACTTATAGCTGAACACCTCACATCAAACGACAAATAATAAAATTTTGAAAAAGTCTATTATTTAACCCTCTGGGCTCTAACTTGTGTATTTTAAGCAATTTTTCTAACTCATCCCCTAATTAAGTTGGAGACATGAAATTTTGCATACTTATAGCTGAACACCTCACATCAAACAGCAAATAATAAAATTTTGAAAAAGTCTAATATTTAACCCTCTGGGCTCTAACTTGTGTATTTAAAGCATTTTTTCTAACTCAGCCCCTAATTATGTTGAAACATAAAAATTTGCATACTTATAGCTGAAAACCTCAGATCAAACGACAAATAATAAAATTTTGAAAAAATCTAATATTTAACCTCTAATATTTTGTCTCGCGTAATTTTTAAATTTAAACTCTTTTGCAATACTATTTTTTGTTCATTTTGCATAATAAGTGTAATGTGACGTAATTTGTTCTATTTAAGATTTCTAACGCATGTTAATGAATTTATTTTACAATATCCTTTCTCTTTTAAAATTCACATGTAAATATAGTTTTTATGGCGTAATTTCCAATAAGTGCCTGCTTTTTATACCTAATTATTTAATTGTAATTTGAAGGGGGTTTTTTTTCTGTTTATAATAGTAACGTGTAAATATTTTTTTTTTATTTGAAGCAAACATTACTGTTTGCGCTGTTTATACAGTTGGCAACAGTTTAAATTAATACCATTTTCTAAAATATGTAAAAAATATCTGTCAAAATGCTGAATATTTGAATTTAAAATAGAAATAAAACCTCAAAAAATGAGTCAAATTAAAGAAAAAATTAATGAAATCTGCAGACCGGGATCTTCTATTGAATAAAATGATCTAAAAATGATTAAATTCCCATGTATAGCTTTTGCTCTTATAAATTTTTTTTAATGGAACGATTTTGTCCAACTTTAGCATTAAATATCTCTTAAAATAATTCTTCGATTTCAAAATTGTATGCATTAGTGTGTTGATCAAACATTTCGCTATAATACCACCGATTTTCATATATTTGTATGCAATAGTTTTCTTAATATTAACGAAGAAAGACCTCCGGTCACAAAAAATTCAAAACCGGCGGCGGCGGCGGCGGCGGCGGTGAGAGCGTTAGTTACTTTTCATAGAATAGAGAGATATATAAAAATGAAAACTTGTCTATCTGTCTGTTTGTAATTTTATAAAAAATCCACAATTTGGAAGCCAAAATTGTGAAGATATACGTACAAGTGTATTGAAACATGGCCGAGACAACTAAAGTAATCCGGAATCGAAATAACTTATAGTTAATTTTTAATTAATAAAAAACCACCAATTTAACAGCAATTTCTTATCAAATTTAAACATTTTTCGTTATAGCAGTTGCCAACAATTAAAAAAGTCCTTCCGGCCAGTGCCGGGAGGAAGAGGTAGCTTTCAAATTCCTTATTTTAAAAATGCCAACTTATATTATTCAAACACAAGAAGCTCAATTTAGTGAAAACCGAATATAGGAGATTCAATACTAATTTTTATCAATACTAAATCATTATGAATGAGAATTTTGTGAAATTAGTCAGCTTTATCCAAGCTGCTTTTATTTAAAGTAACTTATATTTGGCTGAGATGTTGATGTATATTATCCACATGCCTTCTTACATGGAAATAGGCGAATACGTGTGTTATCGCGAGACAAATACCTGATCGTTTCAAAATGTTAGCCATACTAGAAATTCAAAGTGCTATAATCCAACCATTTTTTAAGATATAAACAAAAGAACAAATTTTCAGAAACAAAATCTGCTCCGGAATCTTTGTATCAACGCCAAACACATAAAAAAATCTTTTTCATTTTCCAATTTTTAATACCTCATTTTAAATTTTAAATTTAATTTTTTTTAAATGGCAACCCTTTTGAAACAAGATGGCGAATGAAGCTGGCCAACGAACTCGGTCGAGACATTGGTATGCACTATGTACAGACCAAGTAACATCCAAATCGGTTCATAAATACGCTTGTTATCGCGTGACAAAAATCAGGTTGTTTTAAAATGTCAGCCAGAATAGAAATTCAAAATGCTATAACTCAGCCATTTTTTTAGATATAGACGAAACAGTAACTGTTCCGGAATCTTTGCATTAAGGTCAAACACATACGAAAAAAATCTTTTTCATTTTCCAATTTTTTGGTATCTCATTTTAAATTTTAATTTTTTAAAATTTATTTAAATGGCCGCCATTTTGAAACAAGATGGCGGATGAAGCTGGCCAACGAACTCAGTCGAGATATTTGTATGTACTATCTACACACCAAGGTACATCCAAATCGATTCATAAATACGCCTGTTATCACGTGACAAATATCAGGACGTTTCAAAATATCAGCCACGCTAGAAATTCAAAATGCCATAACTCAGCCATTTTTTAAGATATAGACGAAACAAAAACTGCTCCCGAATCTTTGTATCAAGGTATAATACATAAATAGAAAATATTTTTTCAATTTTCAATTTTTTGGTACCACATTTCAAATTTAAATTTTTCTTAAAAATTTAAATGGCTGCCATTTTTAAACAAGATGGCGGATGAAGCTGGCCAACGAACTCGGTCGAGACATTGGTATGTACTATGTACAAACGAAGTTACATCCAAATCGGTTCATAAATACGCCTTTTATCGCGTGACAAAATTCAGGACGTTTCAAAATGTCAGCCACGCTAGAAATTCAAAATGCTATAACTCAGCCATTTTTTAAGATATAGACGAAACAAAAACTGCTCCGGAATCTTTGTATAAAGGTCAAATACATAAGAAAAAATATTTTTCCATTTTCAATTCTTTGGTACCACATTTCAAATTTAATTTTTTTTTTAAATTTTTAAATGGCCGCCATTTTGAAACAAATATATATATGATATATATATATATATATATATATATATATATATATCAACTTTTGAACGGAGGGTGGTTTCGGGGTCTGGGGGTCATGATCGATGAAAATATACCAAAATTTTTTGAAATCGCTTTCCTCCGAGCGGCTGCAATAGGTAGCTTTTTGTAATGAAAGCTACCTAAAACACAATAAAATTATTACTACAACAATTAATTTTCTACTGCAAGATTTCCACGTGAAAAATGAAAATGAAATAAATAGTTTGCCGAATTAAAAAAAAAAGGTGAATATTACGTCATAACTTTTCTATTGCAAAATATTCACGTGAAATATGAAAATGAAATAAATGGTTTGACGAATTTAAATGAAAGTGAATATAACTTTATAACGTTTCTATTTCAAGGTTTCCACGTGAAAGAGGAAAATATTACGTCATATTGGAGATATAAAGGGCATGGTGGATATAGTATAACGTCATATGAGTGTGAAAAATGTATTGAAGCATAATAAAAACCCGATTAGGGAAATATTGGCGTATTTTAACATTATTGCTCCAATTATAAATTGAAATAAGTTTATTTATAGCTGTATTCTTTTGCGTCTGTTATATACATTTATACATTTTTATATAGCGTTTTCATATGATTCATTCAACAACATTTCGACTGCTTTTTTTAATGTTTGTTTTATGTTGTATGTTAAATTTTGAAATTGATTTTTCAGAACAAACTTCCTTCAAATTATGGGCAACGCCGGCACTTTAGCTTGTAACAGATACATGGCTTTTGTATCTGTACATCTAGTGCTAATATTATAAAGCGTTATAATATTATAAAGTATATAATATTATTAATGCTTGTACGTTTGTGAGGTGTTATCTCTGAAACTACATAGCCAACTTAAAAAAATGTTGGTGGCCATCTCTGCTCCGAAAAAAAAGACTATTTTATGTCAATGCAAGAACCTACATTGCTGCAGGAGCAAAAAAGTTCTAAAATTGTGATTTCTGCGATATTGATTGGGTTAGAAACTTTTAATTTGGTGCGGTAGTTACTTTTAAGATGTAAATACTCGTAATGAACGCTATTTAAAAGGTTCAATTTGACGGACAAACGTAAAAATTTCTAGAAAGGTTCTAAACTATGATTTATTTGGAATACTGAAATTTTTGGGATACTGTTGGGATTAGAAACTAGAACTTTGGCATGGTAGTAATTAATAGGATTATAAGATGTAAATGCTCGTTGTGAACGAATTCTAAAATATAGAAAGACTAAACAAAGCGGAAAAATATTTAAAGATGATCTAAGTAACGAAGAACATGGAACTGTTAGGAATATAAACATGAAAATTGACATGGCTGTATTTATCATGACTTAAATTCTCGCAATAGAACAATTTCTAAAAATGTCGCTATGTAAAACAGTGCAGAAACAAAAAACTTTCAAAAATTTTCTATTTCTCTGTTACTGCTGAGCCCAAAATCTTGAAATTTTGCTTCGGGTTTGTTTTAAAATATACAATTTTTTCTATGAATGGTTTCTAAAAAATTTAAAATTTAAAAAGATGAAATTAACGGAAAGCGATCTCAATTACCATTAATTTGGAATTATTAGGTACAGCAACTTTAAATATTTCATAATGCTGCATTTCCTCCTCAAAACATGCGATTTAAATGCAACAAAACTTATAGATACCCACCTAGCATTAAATAAATTGTGTAAATATTGAATAAAGACCTGTATGAAACAGTGAGTAGGTTGCCCGAAAGTACTTGTTAAAGTGTTCCTTCTCTAGGTTTTTCTCACTCTCGCCAAGGCCACTAACAGAGGGAAGTGCCGTTTTAAATGTTATATGAATTTTTTATCCGATTCATTTTTCTAGACATTTTATCATAATGTCATATTCTCAATTATCATTAGTAGATTTTTTATATATTAACTTATTCTGGTGAAATTTTGTAATCGGGTTAATATTGGCGTATGTTAGCTTGCATGATTTGCTGAATAAATATGTATGGATTTGTAAATTACTTCAAATGACACTTTGACAGCTCGAAAGTTATGCAGACGATATATTCAGATCCTGTGTCATAATTTATGTTGTAATCATTGCCGATTTTTTTTATTTAATACATGCTAAATACAGCTCAACTTGTGCAGAATATGTTTGAAAACAAAACAATAAAGCATATGTAGTGGCCAGCATACACTCATCATTTAAATCCGATCGAGCATATCTAAAACACACTCTAACGAAGCATTTCATGCCACTATAGATGTATTCGGTACTTTGATACTGTATTAGATTTTGAGAAGAGAATTCCTTAAATGTTATCGACAACCTCATTGCATCCGTGGAAAACAGATATTGTACAATATTAACTATTCCGGGGGAGCACACACCATATAAAGTATAGTCCATTCTTTTTAAACATCATATATTTGTCATTTAAAGTTACTCAAATTGGTGCGGAGCGTCTGATTATGCTCTTGACATCATTTTATACAGTTAAAATTCCGATATAAGTAAATTAGTGTTTCATTTTCTATTTTACTTTTAATATATTGCGTACTTTCAATTTTATATCCATGCATGGCTGTCTTGAATGGTTTGATTTCCCATTTTTTTAAACAGTGTATACGAATTTATATATAAGATTTTGTAATTCTACAATTCGTTTATTTTCATCATTTCAATTTTTCACAGTATAAGGACAATTAAAGATAACATCTCATTTTCTTTGCTTCCACATGTTATTATTAAATCTATGTTCTCAGTAATATCGCTCAGACTAATCCCTCTGAGGGAAGTCCTAGTTTTGAAATGTGTTACGTGTTTTGTAATTTGCTTACTTAGCCATTATATTTAACCTTATTAAACGTTGATTTTTTTTTTACATAATTCTGAATCTGTTGGAAAGTTATAATCTATCGTTGAAGTTTGATTATTTTACTTTCTTGTTTAAAAATATTTTTATTTTATGTATGTATATATATATATATATATATGTGTGTGTGTGTGTGTGTGTGTGTGGATGAGTTGTACAAAACAGGGTAGGCGAGTAAAACCGGGTAGCGCAGACCCCTCCTTCATTTGTACTTCTGTCTATCAGCCAACACGAGAAATTACTTGTCGGTAACCATTATGGCATGTATAGCCGATTGGAACGTTACTGTGTGCGGTTCTCGTTCGTGTGAACGATTTAGTTTCAATTACTCATAAAAAATTGTTTTATTTGATTCTAGATTTTACGCGTATAACCACTTTTTTCAGCATATTAAATATTACTGAACATATCTAATTCTTTCCTTTCCTGATAATATTTAAACATTTTTACTGATCTTTTGCTATAGGATTAAGAGTAGTGACGCCATGTTTTAAACTGTGTCATGTTGGGGTAAAACCAGGTACTTAAGATTGGGTCAAAACTGGGTATACCCGGGGTTTTGTCCGGCACTCATAGAATGGTTTTTTAGTATAGTTAATAAATTAGCATGGAACTTTAAATTGTATTCTTAACCATCCGAGCGTCTTGCAAAAGGGTAAAATTGTAATGTTGTTTTCTTTGCTTTTTGTTTTAAATGCTAATAAAATATGATTCTTTCAACATTATAAAAAAAACTCAATTACAAATATGAATGTAATCCTTAAGAGTATTAATAATTCTTCAATGTATTTAAAATTCCATAAATCTATAGAATTATATTATCTTAAATATTGCTTGTATTGCTGTGAAACCTGGAGCTTAGTGAACGGAATAATACGCCCCAAACACTTAGAGGGTTAATGCTGTTAAGTTATAATTCTAAATCTTTCTAGTTATAATGAAAACTTTAATTTTGATTTTGTTTTATATTAAAAAGTGGGTTTAATTTTTAACTTACATTTATGAAATTAAATAACTTATAATGGCACTGATTAAGGCATAATTTTATATTATGCTTATTGCATTTTAATAAGTAACTTTCTAATCTGGGGTGTAATAACTTGCGTTATAGGTCTAGTTAAAAAGCAAATATATTTCGTGACTTGTTTCTCTAAATAAAATAATCTGCCCAAATTGACAAATAATCATTAAAATCTCAATCCTATATAACTAGACTACCTAATATATAACAAGATTTTCTTCTCAAATATTAAACAGGCAGGAAAAAAACCTTCTCTTGGTGGATGATGCTTTCCCAGACTCTTTTGCTGTATATAATAGGAGTGGATGCACTGTAACAAAAAATAATAATAATGCCAGTTTTCCAGTAGGAATTGGAAAAATAGTTGCCCTCATCGTACCGGAATAGTTTCCAACCCAGCTCGGAATAAAATCCGTAAAATCGGAATAAAATCCGTAAAATACCCTTTTACTGACTATTTCCTTATTTTTACGGATTTTATTCCAAGACGGGTAGGAAATTATTCCGATACGATAAGGGCAACAATTTTTCCGATTCCTACCCGAAAACTGGCAGTATTTCTTTTTACAGTGTGGATTACGAAAGAGGTCTTTATTTTATTTGGTTAAAAAATGTATAGATTTTTTCCAATCCTTGTCCTGAAAAGCCTGTTCTTTAAATCCTTAATAGGTATTCAACTCACACTAAAAGAATCCAGTTAATCTAGTAAGAGAAAGCAATGTATTTATTTAAACTTCTTTTTTTTTACGCAACGCATCGATTTCAGCCCCTTGATGCATTATTCATGCACCTCTATGCTCATACTAAGGTCAAGAGGTGAGGAAGTGGTTATTTTCCAACACTGCGTGATCTGTAACAACTTAGCAAATTGGAAAATTATTTAAAGCTACATTTTCGAGAGCAGCAATTGTAAATATTGCAATCAGAAGGTTCGAGAAAACAGGGATTTTCCCCTACAACAATGATATTTTTTCAGACCATCTTTTTGCTCCTTCGGAAGGGACAGAGAAACCCATGAAAGTCATGATAACACACCTAGGTCTATCCAGTCACAGGTTGGCATAGCGGCAGAAATAAAAATTTCTGATACATCACAGGATATTGGAGCTCAACCTTCCGAACATCAACAAGTTGACACTATCCAGCGTCTTTCACGTCGAGCTGATTCCAGATGCAGCAGTTAACATCACAATCACAGACGTCATCACTGATTCAAAATGTTACATCTACAGAATATATTAGTAAAATTATCTATTTGACATCTTCAGACTATGTAGTCCAGCAATCTGAATTTCCAATTTTGCCTAAAATGTTATTATCCCCTTCTAAGGAAGGCTTCAGAATTGAGAAAAAGAAAGGGAAAAACTTTTGATTTCTTCTCCCTATAAATTACAGATCGAAACAGATATTAAGCAGAAATAAGCCAAACAAACTGCAAGACGAAGAAAGAAGAAGATTCTTTAAAAAGAAAAAAAGAAAGGAAAAAAAGATTGCGAACACATCATCAGAAGAAGAGGATAATTAAACCTGTATGTTTTGCTATGAACTTTACTCAAACTCTAAATCCAAATACGATGTTTGAAATGCCACGGATAGGCCCACGAAACATATAATGCAGAAGAATATGATGACAAATTCATCTGTGATTTTTGAAGCTAAAAGAACTTTAAAACGTACAGAGTAAAGTAAGCAGGCCTATACAACGTAGAAAATTTGCCACCGATTTATTTTTTTTACACATGGACGAACACATGTGCAATTTCTTTTTGTTAAAAATATTAAAAATGTATTTTTTACTATATTAAATAAAGATATTTTTGACCAAAATGAGTTTTCCAATAGTTTTAAATGGATACCAGGTTTAACCCAAACAGCAAAGTAAAACCGGATTTTTGCATACGTGTGAAAAAAGCTATTTTTTATATAAACAATTATATATATATTTTTTTGAAAAAAATGTTTTATTATAGCCAAGGATTCATTTTACATTAAAAACAGTGTTCAAAATTTGTTTTCCCATTTCACAGCATTTGAGACTAACAAACTGTTATGGTACCCGATTTTGCCCCACCTTCCCTATATTATATATATATATATATATATATATATATATATATATATATATATATATATATATATATATATATATATATATATATATATATATATATATATATATTTAAAGGATGCTGTAGGAGAAAATAGCATGAAACATTTATTAACTCCTTTCTACATCTGTTTATACTAAAATTTTAGGTCACATGCTATTTATCTTTTAAAGTAAGCAATTTTTCTATTCGCATAAACTTTACGGTAGTTATCGCGATATATCACCAATATTAACACGTTGATATATTCCGATATTAAATTTACTATATTTTCCCCACCCAGCAGTTAAACTTTTGAAAAAAAAATAAATAGAAAAGATTTTTCGAAAACTTGTAGCAATTTATTCCAGGATAACATTTTAGAAGTAGCGGAAAAAAAAAATAATAATAATAAATAAATAAATAAATAAATATATATATATATGCTCTAAAAGTTAAAATCTTCTAACTGATAATGCAATTGATTTTTAAAAACATGAATTTTAAATCTTTCAAATACATTGGTGAACATATAGTCCGCGAGCCAGCAACAGATTTTGATGACCAAGTTCCTCTCGGCCGATAATTTGTAAAATGCTTCAAAAGGTTGTATTATGAAGCTCTGTGAACATCAGCTACGGTTCCGTGGGTGAGTGTAGCAGCGGTAACCTCCCACGCGCGTAAAAAAATTAGTCATTTCCTCCCGATTGAAAATTTGTCAAATTATAGCTAACCCAATATCTTGAAGGGAAAAAAATTCAGCTGATTATAAAGTGGTGGTTAATACGTCAGCTGGTCACACGAACATGAGAAATATATACAGGGTGCAAAGGAAAGGCCCTTTAACCTGAAAATACTTGCGAACGGAGAGAACTAAAGCTATGGAAGTGAGGTAACGGCATAGTAAAGTGACTACGCCCGATTTAATGCAAACGACGGCAGCGCTCCATAGTGGCGAAATTTGGAATATAGCCATTGCAAATCGGAAACGAAAAGAGATAGAGCAAATTTTCCAATCAGAATGTTTGAGAGCATCAATTAATTAGTACGAAACGGCATTTGGTTTACATGAATAAGATAAATCTTTGCCTGTATAACCAAAAAGGTCCAAAATTGAAGCACTCTATTTTGTGTAAACGTTTGGATGGAATAGCCAGAAGTATGAAGAAATACGTACAATTTCTGGTATAAATATGTGCTTATCTGAATGTATTTTGATAACATCCCATAAAAAAACAAAAAAGAAACAGTCTCACAGTGATAAAATGTTAATATTCAGTTTGTTCGAAAAGTTCGCCATTGCTCACGATACACAATTGTGTTCGTGGCGTAATTCTACATGCACATTTCTCAGCATAGAACGTCTATTGCAAGACTCTTGAATACGACGACATAGATTTCAACCTTTCAAGGGCGGTGGCTAGATGGTCTAGCCACCTAATTTTAATTCCAAAATGGACAAATGGCAGCAATAATATTTTAACAAAATTTTGCTTTCCAAATGAAAGTGAAAATTAACGAGCTTTTATTTTTTGTGAAATTCGTTTGAATATTCTGGTGTCAGTCAATTGTTTCATAAGTTTACTAACAGAATTCTTCTGCTGGTCACACGAACATGAGAAATATATACAGGGTGCAAAGGAAAGGTCCTTTAACCTGAAAATACTTGCGAACGGAGAGAACTAAAGCTATGGAAGTGAGGTAACGGCATAGTAAAGTGACTACGCCCGATTTAATGCAAACGACGGCAGCGCTCCCTAGTGGCGAAATTTGGAATATAGCCATTGCAAATCGGAAACGAAAAGAGATAGAGCAAATTTTCCAATCAGAATGTTTGAGAGCATCAATTAATTAGTATGAAACGGCATTTGGTTTACATGAATAAGATAAATCTTTGCCTGTATACCCAAAAAGGTCCAAAATTGAAGCACTCTATTTTGTGTAAACGTTTGGATGGAATAGCCAGAAGTATGAAGAAATACGTACAATTTCTGGTATAAATATGTGCTTATCTGAATGTATTTTGATAACATCCCATAAAAAAACAAAAAAGAAACAGTCTCACAGTGATAAAATGTTAATATTCAGTTTGTTCGAAAAGTTCGCCATTGCTCACGATACACAATTGTGTTCGTGGCGTAATTCTACATGCACATTTCTCAGCATAGAACGTCTATTGCAAGACTCTTGAATACGACGACATAGATTTCAACCTTTCAAGGGCGGTGGCTAGATGGTCTAGCCACCTAATTTTAATTCCAAAATGGACAAATGGCAGCAATAATATTTTAACAAAATTTTGCTTTCCAAATGAAAGTGAAAATTAACGAGCTTTTATTTTTTGTGAAATTCGTTTGAATATTCTGGTGTCAGTCAATTGTTTCATAAGTTTACTAACAGAATTCTTCTGCCCCTGAAAGGGTTAATCTAAAATTTTAAATGCATTGGAAATTAAATTTTTACAGCCATTACAGCACAGTACAACGTCACAATCTAAAATTTTGCACTGCTACATTTACAGAATGTGAATATGCAAAGTAGAATCGTCGCTCATTGATTTCGGACATTTTTGTGTATACAGGCAACGATTTATCTTATCCATGTGAACCAAATGTCGTTTCGTACTAATTAATTGATGCTCCAAATCTTTCAAACTGGAAATTTTGCTCTATCTCTTTTCGCTTACGGTTTTCAATAGGTAACTTCCAAATTTCGCCACTAGGGACGCTTCTGTCGTTTGCATCAGGTCGGGCGTATTCGCTTTACTATACCGTTACTTCAATACATAGATGTATCTCTCTCCTTTCGCAAGTATTTTCAGGTTAAAGAGACTTTCCTTTGCACCTTGTATATTTTTTTCATGTTCGTGTGACCAGCTGACGTATTAACCACCACTTTATAATTAGCTGACTTTTTTTTTTCTTCAGTATATTAGGTTATCTATAATTTGAAAATTTTTCAATCGGGAGAAAGTGACTTTTTTTTTTTTTTTTTTTTTTTTTTTTTTTTTTTTTTTTTTTTTTTACGTGCGTGGGAGGCTACCGCTGCTCAACCCACCCACGAACTGCAGCTAACGTTCACGGAGCTTCATGATACAACTCTCTGAAGCATTTTACAAATTATCGGCCGAGAGGAAATAACTGACGAAATTTGTACCTGGCTCGGGGACCAATAGGTCATTTCGCGCCTCACAAAGGCTATATTTTTTTCTACCCTAAAACTAACTAAACATCCGTATTTTAACACAATCTGTTTACACAACAGGCCAGATTTACATTTACCTACGAAAATTTCGAAACATTCGGACAAATAGAAATATTTTTTACTAAATAAAATGTGCAAAAACTTCGACAAAATTAGTAAAAACCTGAGTGTTACATCGTGGTAAAAATCTTACCAGCCTTTTTCCACGAAATATTAATATTTTTTCACTCGGGCTACGAAAACATTATGTTTTTAACGTCTAAAAATTTCAAAGAGTCTGGATGATAACGACAAACTTTTTAGAATTTAAAATTCTGGAAGAACCATGTCCTCCCCATCCCTTTCCAGGCATATTTCAAAATTACATATAAGACTCCAAAAATCAAATTATGCAGAATATTAATACCAAATAATAATAACAATACCAAAAAGTATATACTTTCAATTCTCTTTGAAATACTGCAAAACATTAAACAAAAAATACAAAAATTAATCTTTTAAAAAAAATTCATTGTCCGAAGTCACTTTTCATTTTTTTCTGCGCATTTTACTGTATGACCCACATTGCGTATATATTATTTAAAAATACACACTTGATTTTATACGGTAGCTTTGAAATGATCGAGTATTGATTTGGTTCAGATATAAATGGATTTAAGAGTGAAAAAAGTTTGAAAAGAAAAAAAAAACACTAAGATTTTGATATGAAAATAAAATCTATATTTATCTATATTATAAAGAACAAACATATCTGTGCGTAACGCTGACCATTTTGCAAATGGCAGAACTTTGAAATCTAAAATGAAATTCAGGTTTTGCAATTTTCGTGTTCAGCTCCTCGTCATCTTAAAATTCAGAGTAAAATGAGAACTACATTTAATATTTTTGTTGAACATTGTCACAATTCTATTTCAAAGCTCCGTGATCGGCGGATGTAACTCACAATTATGTGGGTGGGAAACTGGAAATTGTTTCAATCCCTTCCGTACTAAAATGAAAGTACTAAGTTTTATCCCTCGTACTAGGTGAACATTAGAAAATATGTACATATTTATAGTCGAAAAATCCTTTAAATTATCTTAATATCTCAGAACAATTAATTCTTTCAAAAACACTGTCAATAAAAATGTCGTAGAATTTGAAATTCTGAATAAAATGAGTACCCATATTAATATTTTTGCTGAACATTAAGGTCGCAATTCTATTTCAAAATTTTGTCTTAACCCGGGAGAACTCGTTAGTGAGAATGCCCAATTGCTTTTCTTTTACTTTACATTCATATAATATCAACTTTTTTTGGTTGGCTTAATACTTTTATTCACACAATAGGTAAAATAATTGAAAAACATTTTGAAATTTTAATTAAAATGAAAAATGATTTAAATAAGAGTCTTAAAAAAGTACGACTGTGAGAGAAAATCTCATGCAGCGAGTTCTCCCGGGTTAATCGCTAATCAAGAGAAAGACAGAGTTATCAATCCGCCCTGCCTCCGTTTACTACATACATGTATTTCCTTTAAGTTATTGAGGACCTCCCGATGTTTCTGTAATTATGTTAATGCTTTATTTTGTATATTTTGAGGATTATAATTTAGTAGTTCTCGAGAAAGAGGTACATAATTGACAGCCGTTTTACATACCATTTCCCAACTGATATCGTTAAACTTAAACCTTAGTTAAAAAAAAAAAAAAATACGTAAAGATTATAATACTTTTTTTCAATATTCCAAAGGTTTTAAAATTCTATGAATTTAACTTAACCTGGGAGAACTCGCTAGTGATAATGCCCAATTCCTTTTCTTTTACTTTACATTCATATAATATCAACTTTTTTTGGTTGGCTTAGTAATTTTATTCACAAAAGAGGTAAAATAATTGAAATAACATTTTGAAATTTTAATTAAAATGAAAAATGGTTTAAATACGAGTCTTAAAAAAGTACGACTGTGAGAGAAAATCTCATGCAGCGAGTTCTCCCGTGTTAAGATGCTCGTATACTAGTCGAAAATATTTTTTATTAAAACCATCTTAGTTCTTTTAGTAAAATATCGAAGTTTAAAATCGTGCTATTGGTTGACCTATAATTCCTGTAGCGACAAGGCTCATTTGTCCCCTCGCTCCTCCCCACTATTTTCGACCTCCTTAAATGTGAGGTATACGCACTGTTATTCACTATATATGTCAAATTAAATACGACGCATAATTCAAATACAATATCAGAGATCGTAAACAATATTTCCCATAATTTACAAATCATTTTTGAAATATGCTAAAAATCATGAAATAATACACTTTAAGTTATCTATTTGTTCGTAGCGGCAAAACTGCAGCTAGTAGGACGGGGAAACTTAGTACGTTTATTTCTGGCCTATGTCGAAGGGATTAAAACAATTTCCAGCTTTCCCGTATTTAATTCCGAATTCGGCCTTTTTTTTCATTTCCTACCACTGGGCTATAATCCGTAATCAAGAGGTTAAGCCATAATTCTGAAAATATCCAAAATAAAGCCTAAAATAATTACAAAATCCTCAAATAATACCTCAATAAATTAAAAATATATATATAAATTAGAAACAGGGTAAATTGATAACCTCGTCTGTTCTGGCTTCAAGAACTTAACGAATTAGGCAAAACTTTAAATTATAATTGTAAAAATTCAACAAAAATGTTAAGTGTAAGTGCACATTTCAATCAGAATTTTAACCTCTACAACATCTGTATTGACAATGTTTTTGATAGAATTAGTTTTAGTTATTGTTATGATAATTAATAAAAATGTGTTTTTTGACTATAAATCTGTACATATCTTCAACCGCTCACCTAGTAAGAGGGGAAAAACTTAGTACATTCATTCTAGACTAAAATTTTAATGAAATGAGTATGATGGAATGAATAGTTAATGAAATTTAGGACTGATTATTTATTCACTATAAAGTAACAAATAGAGTAGAGCCATTTTTTAAACCTTTAACTGATGTCACAGAAATTGTCACATAACTAGTCTGAAGCGGTCTGCGAGACCGCTCCATCGAAATAGTCCAAGAGCTGTTAAACATTTTAGGGAAGGTATTTGAGGCACCCTGAAAATTTGTGCAACACTTCTTTTGTAATGGCTGAATACAAAATCGAATGTCTGGCTGAAGGATCGTGGCCCAAAAAATGTGCCAGACACGTATCAAGTGCCATTTTTTGACTACCCAAAAAAAAGGTATTTGAGGAACGCTTAGATTGAGACAGAATAATATTTATACTTAGAAAAAAATATATTGAAAACGACAGACACTTTAGTCGGCCCAAAAACTGTGCCAGACACGTGTCAAGTGTCATTTTTTGACTACCCAAAAAAGGTATTTGAGGCACGCTGAGATTGAGGCAGAATAATATTTATGCTTAGAAAAAAGTATTTTGAAAATGACAGGCACTTTAGTCGGCACAAAAACTGTGCCAGACACGTGTCTGGCACAGTTTTTGGGCCACGATCCTTCAGCCAGACATTCGATTTTGTATTCAGGCATTACAAAAGAAGTGTTGCACAAATTTTCAGGGTACCTCAAATACCTACTCAAAAATGTTCAACAGCTCTCCTACTAAAAGACGAATAAAAGCCGCGATAAACTCATAGGATGTTTTTGTACTAAACTTTTTGCACAGGAGTGTTATAATTAAAATTCACCTATTTGAAGTCTCTGGTGTTAGTACTAAAGTTTCAAACGAAACAAAATTTCAGTAGTGTTTGTAGATAAACTGAAATTTGCAAGTTAAACTATGAAAATTGACAAAAGCACCGGTCTGTGAGAGACCAGTAACATCAGTTAAAGGTTAAAAAAAGTTTTAAACAGTTTAAACTTTGGTATTGTGCAGAAGGGAGCAAAAAGGGGAGGTCAAATTTCAGAAGAAAGGATAGCAATGGCGTTTTTTTTTTTTTTTTTTTTTTTTAATCAGAAATGAAAAGAAATGCAGAAGAGTTCCACCCCCGATTAAGAAATAGAATGATAGTAAAGCACTTTTAAGGACTTTAAAAAAATTTGTATGAAAATAAGCACTTTCAAGCACAAAAAAATCCTTTTGAAACATGTAAGTACTTTTAAGGACCGTACGAATCCTGATATATTGAAAATTAGCCGACTACAGAGTAGTCATGCATGGGTCAAGTTGCATCCGACACAAAACAGAATATAATACTTAAGTCAACCCGCAACTCGACCCGAACACGCCAAAAATATTTCCTCGATCCTCAAACTGACCAGAATCAGCTAAAATAATTTTCGGCAACCTACAACTCAACCCAGACTTATCTCAACCCGAACCCGAAATAAAAGGAAAGTAAATCATGTTTTATTGATATTATGAAATGTAATCTACAATTACATCTCTAATAACAATTTATGTTTTATGTAGGAAAATGGACAAATGTATCAGTGGCGTGGCGTCCGGTCATCGCTGGATGCGGCGATGACCAAGCAATATTTTAAAACTCTTAATAAGCTTTTAAAACTCTACGATCCAGTTTTAGCAGAACATTTGGAGTTCATGTATAAGTGAAGGTAAGATTTAAAATTTCTTTTTTGAACATTCAACCATTGAATTTTAGAGTTAATAATTTGTCACCACAAACTTAAATAATTGCGATGACCACCGAAAATTTTCACGCCACGCCACTGAAATGTATATACTTTAATATTCAAACATATGTAGGTATCATGCCCACAAGTATTTGAAGTGAGGACAGCTTGTTAAAAAGCGCCATCATGGTTGATCTCAATGGCGCTTGGTGACAAGTTGTCCTCAACATGGCTCACAATCACATGACACACCTAAGTGATATAGGGTAGGTGGGGGGTAAAATTACGCACTTATCATTAATTTTGATTCTTAACGAAAACATTGATATGCGACGACTTATTAAAATGTTGTATTAAAACCTTAGGCACGTTCCACTATCATACGACATTCTGTCAAATTACATTTCCGTAAGAAATTGTAATTTTTGCTCTGCATATCTTTCCCCCATTGGTTTCTTCCCCCAGGGACTGCACTAAAACTCAAAAGCATTTGCTGGGTTTCCATGGGTGGCCATCCTCTTCCTTGCCGCATTGGTTGGAGAAAAAGTGCGCAGTGATGAGGCAAAGATACGCAGTGCGTATTTTTGCCCAGTACGGCCGGTTTTTGCCCCATTTCCACTAAAATGAATGAGTAATGTAAAAGCATTAGTAAATTTTTATAGTATTTAAACTGAAAATTGTAAACTAGACCATGAAAAAACAGCGGTCTGCAAGATCGCGAATAGCAGTTAACCTCTAACTATTGTGACAAATATTGTTTCATAAATACTGTAAGCGGTCTCCGAGACCGCTTAATCGTAGATTGAATAAAATGGTTTACTGACTCATAAGAGGCGGTTTCTGCGCTAAACTTTATGTAAAGGACTATTATAGTAAACTTTCCCGCATTCAGAAGTCTTCAGCTATACTTCTAATTTACCGAACGAATCAAAATTAAACAAAAAATAATACTTAAATTGAAAATTAAAAGTTAAATTGTGAAAACTGAATATTGCAGCTGTCGGTGAGACCGTTAACAGGAGTTAAAGATTAAGGTTTAAAACAAAAGCGATTCATGTAACAAGAATATTGATTTTTAAAAGTAGGTAGGTAGAACATATGTTCTATATTTAAAAAACTTAACTAGAAAAAGGAAAATGTAGTTTACTAACTTATATTAGTTATGTATCTATTATATTTTATATAATACAAATTTAGAAAAGTGGAAAGCTTTGCATCTAGCTAAAACGATAGGGCAAAGTCCCGTATCATAAACATGTGCGTATCTTTGTCCCAAGGCGTATACGTACTATTACCACATTCTGCAATATTTTGCTTAACCGGCTACCTATAAGTATAAACAAATGTGATCGAGGTAAACTACGGCATTTAGAAGCTAAAAAGCTTTCGATCTCCACTGAATTTTTGGATTTGTAAAAATTCCAGGTATTGTCAAGTAAAGAAAAAAGTGAAATATACAAAATATTATATCAAAATTCGAAAATTTAAACTTACCTCATTTTCTTACCACAAATTGCTACTTTTATCAAAAGGTTTAAATAAATGACTAGTACACTTGAAACCAAACTGCCACCTATTGGTCATGATAGCCGAAATGTTGCTTCATATGAAATCAGCCGGTGCGTATTTTTGCCCCGTTCCTATCTTTACCCCTACCTACCCTATATCTCTCTTTGCATGAGAAAGTAAAAACTCAGCATTTTATTGCTCAGAACTTCACGTAAAATTAAAATGCAGATGTTTATATTTAGGTTTTTTCCAAGTCTTGTTAAGATTTTTACAAAAAGTTTGAGCAGAACAATTTTCAGATAAAATAAATACATATTTCAATATACTGCTTAACTTTTAACTGATGTCACAGAAATTGTCACGTAACTAGTGTGAAGTGGTCTGTGAGACCGTTTCATCGAAAGTTGAATAAAAGGCACGATTAACTCATAGGATGGTGTTTTTGTACTAAACTTTTTGTACAGCACTGTTATAATTAAAATTCACCTATTCAAAAGTCTCTGGTGATAGAACTAAAGTTCCAAACGGAACAAAATTTCGATAGTGAATGTAGTTAAATTGAAAATTGCAAGTTAAACTATAAAAATTAAAAAAAGCCGCGGTCTGAGAGACCGGTAACATCAATTAAAGGTTAAGAAATCAAAAGTATATAAGAAATGTGATAAATCCTTTTTATTTACGGCACAGTTAAGAACCATTTATTCTTCTCTAGGAATAGGTAAAAATATTACAACATTTCATTTTTCATATACACGCATTCATATATATAATATTTCTGATAGTTTTAACACATATACCCATGATACGTGCGTATAGATAGAGAAGTGCCCAATATTCAGAGTTAGAATCATAGGAGAGAGTGCGGAGGAATGGGACACCTTTTACAAAAATAAGAAAATGAACTTTGTTTGACACAAAAACAATATTTCAGTTTATAGAATACAAAATGAAAAAATTTCTAATGTCCTTGAACAATATAGAAACATAGTTTTCAGAAACAATTTTATAATTAAAGAAATTGCAAGTTTCAAAATTTGTCCCATGCTTAGTTTAATCCATGCTTAGAACCATTCTTTAAGGCTTAGTTTATATGATGGATAATATACTATAATGTTCCATAAATAGGGAAACTATTACATCTATGCATAAACAAGTCATTAATATTAATAGTCATTATTAACATTAATATTCATTAATAAATTTTGCTGGAAAGTAAAAGAATATATAAATTTATTAAGTTAAACCGTTGCATGTTCGCCAACATAAATGAAAAACAGTGGAACTTCGAAGGATCACTTTTTGCTTCCTAATTGGTTTGATTAAGAGTATCAACAATAATACAGATTATAAAACATGTAAGGGGGGGGGGGGGGAGTTATGAAAATTTTTTTAAGTAAAATTTTTATTGTTTAATTTTTTTTATAAACAAAATATGTAGAAGTTTGTCCATTACTGGCACATCTGCCCTACACCTAGATGTTTAGCATGAAAAAAATATTTTGGACATTCTTTTGAAAAATCAGTCAACCCGAACCCGACACGCAAGATTCGAAGAAACCCAAACCGACCCGATCCGATGCTGGAATCCAGTACAATAAATACCGATTACTCGGCACGACTAATATTAAGACAGATAATTTTGGTATACATTTTAAGTATTCTGCGGAAGAATAGTGGAATATTTGGCCTTCATTATCAGTCAAAGGGGGGAGTACTATTCATTGCATCAATAATTAAAAATAAAATATTTAATCTGCTAACCATATTGCAATAAAATTTGATTTAAAAGATAAAACATTAGAAATTGCACGCATCTAATAAACACTGGTGTAAAGAATAGTCATTTGACTGAATAATAAATATTTAACAAAAAATAATAGGAAGATTACGCATTAATACCTGCTAAAATCATGTTATATTATAATTCGAAATCAAACAGTCTTACTGTATAGTTGATTTGTACTTATTAGGAATCAAGTAGAATGGAAATATAAAAAAAAATTAACTCATAAAGAAGAAATATTTACTTACCTACTAATTTGAAATCATAATCAAGATGGATGCCTTGAACGCCTCTGTGGCTGCGTGAATAGTCATTACGTCACCATTGAAGTCCTTTCTCATTGGCTGACAGGTCAAACTAAGATATTTCATGTATTTGTACTATGCGAGTGGTAAATATTTTCCCCGATTACGGATAAAATTCTAGTAAACATGCATATTTCTGTAGTTTTACAAAAGCTAGTTATGTAGGTATACAGATTTTTTTTTACAGTGTATACGTAAGAAACAATAAACTTGACATTAAAGAAAATATTCAAATAAATTAAATAAAGTAGAACTGAACGCCATTTCAGTAGCAATTCAGTATAGCCTGAATAAATTCGCCTTTCAAGGGTATGTGATTAAGATTGAATTTCTCATATATCACTTACGGGGGACAGATAGCAATATCAACTGTAATCCTTCTAAGCTTCCAAATTAACCGTTTCGCTAAATCTTTAACAGAATCGTGTTTCTGAGGCAATATCCCAAATTAAATTCTGGAATAATCTTTTGGAAGCTTTTAGAGTAAAACTTTATCTCAGATTAAAATCCCATAAATTTGATTGCAATTGAAATTGTTCATCGACAAATTAACATTAAGTAGCTTCTTTAATAGTCCTATTTATATTGGTTGTTTTCAAGCTATTGATAAGCTAATAGAGTCACTTATGAATAGCAGTTTTCCTTATATTGTTGCTCTTACTAATTTTGTGTTTTTATTATTTTCGCGGTATTAATGGAATTCAAATATAGTAAAATATGTTAACTTATTTCCTTAATATCTATGCAGTTTTATACGTTATGATTTATTTTAGATAAACTTTTTAATACAGCATTATTAAAAAAAGCGTTAAAAATGAAAAAGATTTTAATATAATGTACGCTTATTCATATGAATTTTTTTAATTATGAAAAAAAGGATGCTCTGTATAATAATATTCTATTGAAATAAATTAGTTCGAAATTCTAAAATTCATTTTAATAATACAATATAAAATTACACAAATGATTCACTTCTTAAAAAATGAATAAAATAGTTTGAAGAATGGTAAAAAATCATGTACTTTCGGCTATGTGCAGCAGTGAAAAAAAATGTAAACCCCAAACTCTACAACTAATTATAATAGCAGAAAGATACCAGTACAATTGACTGAAAGTAAATGATGTATATAAACAAACAAATGATGTTTATATGATGTATATAAAATTTGCCATCTACAAATCAAAACCAGGACAAACTTTGTTTTTTTATGACAAAGCACAATTCTAAAAATAAATTTTAAATCTTCGGCTGGAACTATATCTAGAAACGAAATTTTAAGTCATTTGGACGATGTTTGAATTATAAACATTTAAAATTTAGAACTTCTAACGCTAAATTGCATTTTCATATTTTTATTAATATCTATTGAAATTATAATCCTAATGTGGTAATTTTGTATCCGGATATAATACTAAAAATCCCAAACGTAAATACTTTGAATTTGTAATTTAAAAAAGATATAATATGAATTATGAAATTAATACTAAAAAAATACAAATTGTAACCAATTTTTTCGATAGATTTATATTTACTATGTCATTCTTTATGCAAATTCTCAATTTAAAATTTTTCTTACAAGTAGTTTTTGAATTATGTTTAAAAAATGTCAAAATGAAAGATTAAGGGGATGTGGAGAAAAGCATAATTTGAAAAATTATATTTTACTCATTTTAGTGAATCATTTGGGCTGAAACATATTAAAGGAGTGAAATGGCCATATTGGAAAGAAATAATACAGTAATGAAAATGACATAGTCATCCTGTAGCATTTTAAGAACCAAGTAACAAACTTCAATTTGGATAGAGCCCCTAATATATGATCTTTTTAAAATAATTGATTTTTCTTTGAAACTAATCGTACGAATTTCATGAAATTTTTTTTAGGCTGATTGGAGGGTGTAAAATTTATTTATGGTCTCAAACATGGGTATTGCTATAGGAAAAAAGAAAATTAGATTTGTTTTGAGATTATTGTTTTGATATATAGATAGTTCCTTAAGCAAATTTTATATGCCTCATTTAAAAGTATACTTTATTTTCAATCGTTAAGTTCTAGGAATATTCTTCTACAATAGTTTGTTTCAGAATTAGTAGGGGTTGTTGAGAATGCCAACTTGGCGATGCTTGCCATTTTCTGTTAGTCGGCACTGTGGCAACCCCCTTTTTATTGTTTTCCGATTTTCTTTTCAATGTAGATGTAACTTTTGATTTGAACCGGTGTATCGGTAAAAATAGAAGTCTCAAATCAGAGTAATAATAATATTTAATATTGTTTTGTAAATAAATGTATATAAGTTTTCTTAAGAAGAAGTTGTTTAACTTGAGCTGTAAAGTGTGTTTACTAATTGAAGTTAAGAATTTGATATATATTAGAACTAATTTATGAAGATGTTCTTATTCTTCGACGCACTATGGAATAATTTGAATTTACCGAACCTGCAATCTGATGACAAGTATCATTTTTCTGGCGTCCGCGACAGGATGTCTGGATTTCATCATCGATTGAGGTAAGTACCTCAAATTAAATTATATTGAATAAACTGAATTATGAATATATTTATTAACTGAACTGTATCGAATAAATTGAATTCTTTATTTTATGATGGATTTCGAAACATTGAAGAAAAAAAGAACTACGATTCGTAGTCAAAGAACAAAAATATTTGATAAAATTAAAGATTTATTAGATATTACACAAGCATTAGAGCTTGAGAATAGAAAATCACAGCTGGATCTTTTTAAACAGCAGTTAAATGATAAAATGAAAACTTTAAAATCATTAAATTCTGAAATTGAACCACTGGTTCCAAGTACTGAATTTGAAAAAGAAATCGAGAAATCGGAATCTTATAACGAGAATATTATTGAATGGAAATATAAAATTTCCAAATTTTTAAATGATAACACAGTTACTCCTGAAACTAAACAAGATTCTTCAGACATTGAAAGTGATAGTAGCAACAATAGTTCTCTACTAAAAGGTCAGAAAACTCTGAATCAAAATTTGATTAAACTCCCTAAACTTAATATATCTAAATATTATGGTGATTCGTGTTTATGGCTCGAATTTTGGAGTCAATTTTCGAATGCGATTGACAATAATGAACATTTAACTCCGATTGATAAATTTTCCTACTTAAAGTCACTTTTGGGTGGAAGTGTTGCAAATACTATACCAGGCTTTTCGCTGACTACTGAAAATTATGCTCATGCTATAGAATTATTGAAAAATCGTTTTGGTCGTAATGACCTGGTAATAAATAGTCACATGACTAAACTACTAAAAATGAAACTAGTACGAAATTCTATTAACATTAAAGCTCTTAGAGATTTATATGATGAAAGCGAAATTCAAATAAGAAATCTTAATTCTTTAGGTGTTGCCTCAGGTTCACATGGGCTCTTGTTATGTCCGATTCTTCTGAAACTTATCCCGTCAGATATTGCACTAGAATTTAATAGAAAACGAATTAAAAACACTGACTGGCATGTTAATGAGCTGATAAATTTCATTAAAGACGAAATTGAATCTCGCGAGGCCACTGTCCAATTAAACCACTTTGAAAAAATCCCTGAGAAGCAGGAAAATTATAAGAAAAATTATAAAAAATTCATTCCATCAGCTTCTGCCTTAACTACAAATATTAAAAATAACTGCATATTTTGTAACTAGACTGATCACAATACTGAAAAGTGTAAGTCTTTCACCATTCCGGAAATGCGAGAAAATTGAAAAGGGAAGGGAGGTGTTTCAAATGCTTCCGTAAATTTTACATCACCAATTTTTGTAAAATTTCGAATGAAAACTGTAAAGATTGTGGTAAAACATATCATCATACTATACTTTGTAATTCTAATAAAAAAACAGAAGAATCAAAAAATTCAGATAGTATTATTTCCTCCGTAACTCATTGTAAAATCAATATAAATAATATCAATAGAGAAGTAATATTGCAAACAATTCATGTAAAAGTGGAAGCGGGTGAAAATTCGGAAGCAGCTCTTTGTTTATTTGACTCTGCTATTCATCGAACTTTTATTACAGAAAATTTAGTTTCGAAATTAAAACCTGATGTCAATAAAAAGGAAAAATTAATTGTCTATACTTTCGGTTCGAGAAAATCTGAAGAACGGTATTATGATGTCGTTAAGCTAAAGCTAATTCACTTGACGGACAGAAAACGTAGTTTAATAATTGAAGCATTAGTCACACCGCTAACAACCAATTCTTTGATACAAATTCCTCCTCTTCCAATCAAAATTAAGAGAAAACTTTCCAAATTTCGTCTTGACAGATGGGAACATTTGGAAAATAGTGATGTTGATATATTAATAGGAGCTGACTATTTATATCAAATTAATGAAAGAACATATCCCATATATAAATCATTATTCGTCTCTGAAAATTTATTTGGGCATTCCCTTTGCGGAACAATTGACGTAAATAAAAATAGTGAGAGTAAGCAAGCTCCGGTCTTATCCACTCAGGTTATGAAACCTATTCAAAATGATTTGAAAACATTGTGGGAGTTAGAAACTTTAGGGATGAACACAGAAGAAAATATTTCTGAATTAGATAAAGAGATAATCGAAAAATTCGAAAACAATTTGCGTTTTCTTGATCACCGTTACGAAGCTAAATTATTATGGAAAGATTATAAAAGAGATTTAGGAAGTAATTATAGCAATGCTAGAAACCGATTTATTAACTTAAATCGAAAATTGCTTAAAGATAAGAAATTATTGCAGAAATATAAAGAAATTGTGATTGGATAGGAATTAAATAACATAGAGGAAGAATGTTCTAATAAAACTGTAAATAGCGGTTATTTTATGCCCCACCGACCTGTCTTGCGAGATGATAAACCCACAACTAAAGTTAGAATGATATTTGATGCTTCCTCAAAAGAAAACAGCAAATCATTAAATGATTGTTTGTACGGTGGCCCAAATTTGAACCCAGATTTATTAGAAATTATTATTAATTTCAGAAAATTCAATACTGTGTTTTGTGCAGATATTGAAAAGGCCTTTCTTCAAATTTCTGTAACTGAAGAAGACCGAGATTACCTTAAATTTCTTTGGTTCGATAATGACGCAAACAACCTTTACAAAATTTTAAGATTTAGACATGTGCCATTTGGCGTTACATGCTCACCATTCATTTTGGCTGCCACAATTAAACATCATATAAATAAATATCGAGATCAACATCCAAGTGTTGTAGATGTGTTAGATAATTCCCTATACGTCGATGACTTAATATTTCCGGATCAGATTTAGATAACGAAGCTTATTATTTATCAGCTACAGCTTATGACATTCTTAAAGAAGCTGGGATGAATTTAAGAAAATTAAAAACAAATTCTATTAAACTTAGGGAACTGTGGGAATCTGGTAACTTAGGTATAAGTGAGGAAAACACTGGTAGTATCTTAAAAGTGCTAGGATTGATATGGAATACTGAATCTGATGATTTGAGGTTAGATGCGCAGCCCTTTGAAGAGTGTTATATCGATGATCCCACGAAGCGAACAGTTCTTAAAATGTTACTGAAAATTTATGATCCATTAGGATTTGTAAATCCATTTGTAATGCGTATTAAAGCCTTATTGCAAGAAACATGACAAAGAGGTTTAGAGTGGGACAATAAATTACCCGAAGATTTGAAATGCGAGTGGAACACTTGGTGTTCAGAAGTTGTACATTTACTCACATTTGAAATACCCCGAAAATATTTTCCTAATATGATAAACATTTCTGAAAATTCAAAAATTCACATATTATGTGATGCTAGTCCAAAAGGGTATGGAGAAGTTGCTTATTTGCCTTCCATTTCATTAACTGACGAAATTCAAACAAGTTTTGTTTGGAGTAAATGTAGAATAGCCCCCCTCAAGAGGTTAACTATTCCACGGCTGGAATTGATCAGTGCAGTAGTTGTCGCTAGAATGTGGAAATGTATAAAACAAAAATTACATATTTCGAATTTAATATAAAGTTATGGTCGGACTCAGAAATAACTCTTTGTTGGATTAGGGGTTCTACTACAAACTGGAAACCTTTTATTTCAAATCGTGTAACTGAAATTCAGTCATTGACGGATCCAAAGGACTGGAATTATTGTCCCGGAAAAGAAAACCCTGCAGATCTGCTTACGCGAGGGGAAAACTTATCGAAGTTAATGGGTAATAATGTATGGTGGTGCGGCCCACCTTGGTTATCACTACCCGAAGATATGTGGCCTTCAAAAAGGGCTATAGAAATGGATCCCGAAGCTTTTAATGAAGTGAAAGCAAAACCAAATTTAATACTATTCTGTAACGAATCAAATTCTACTCCTAAGACAGTATTTGATATGGCAAAGTTCAGTAGTTTAAATCGCGTGTATAATATTACTGCTTGGATAATGCGTTTTATTCATAATACCAATTCGGAAAACCCTAAAATTTTAGGACCTCAGAAATAGAAATAACAGAAAAATACTGGATTAAACAAACTCAGGAAACTTCATTCAAAGTTGAAATAGAAGCACAACAAAACCTCATCCGTGGATACTTCCTAATAAATCTTATTTTGTAAAATTACTCATTAAGGATGCTCATGAAAGAATGCATCATTTTGGTGTAACTGTCACTTTAGCTCACCTCCGTGAAAGGTATTTTATATTTAAGGGAAGAAGATTTGTAAAATCCGTCTTAAGATCGTGTATGATATGTCGAAAACTTAATGCTATTCCTGGAAAGGTGGAAATAGCACCTTTACCTAAAGACAGAATCATCAAAATACCAGTTTTTTGAAACCTTTGGTGTCGATTTTGCCGGTCCGATTTATTATAAAACTTCTGAAGGTACTGGGAAGGCTTATATTGTCGTATTCACATGTGCTGTAACGAGAGCGATACATCTAGAATTAGTCACCAATCTAAGTACTGAAACCTTTATCTTAGCACTAAGAAGATTTTTCTCTGGAAAAGGTTTCTGCAAAATAATGTACAGTGACAATGCCAAAACGTTTTCTAAGGCTGATTTGGTATTAAAAGATGCTTGGAAAAGAATTTCTAAGCAAGAAATGTTTGATTATTTGAGAAAGAATAAGATAACATGGAAGTTTATAATTCCCAGGGCTTCCCGGTGGGGCAGCTTCTGGGAAAGAATGGTCAGATCAGTTAAAACACCTTTACAAAAAGGTTCTAGGAAAAACTTGTCTCCGTTATGAAGAGCTAGAAACAATACTTACAGAAATTGAAGCTGTGATTAATTCACGTCCTTTATGTTATCTCTACGAAGAAAATGCTGAACCATCACCTTTAACGCCATCTCATTTTTTAGTTGGTAAACAATTATTGTCCTTACCTTCTTATGGATTACCAGTTTGTACGCAAGAGAAATCCAATAAGATTTTGTTAACGAGAAAATATAAATATAAGCAACAAATTACTGACCACTTTTGGAAAAGTTGAAGAAATGAATATTTATTAGAACCTAGATCTGCTTTTCAAATGAAAAACATAAATTCATCGCCTCAGTTCAAAGTTAACGATATAGTGATAATTCATGATGAAAAGCTCCCAAAACATGTGTGGAAGTGTAGTCGTGTTAAAGAACTCATATTTGGTCGTGACTCGAAAATAAGATCATGTGTATTACAGACTGCCAAAGGCGATCTTAAACGACCTGTGCAGTTATTATACAATCTCGAACTGGACTTGATGGACTAAATTAATAGAAACTAAAAACTTGGACACTAAAACTCTTACACTAAAAATAAGAACTATTATCGAACATTTAATTTAATTTGTTACTCATATTTACCCTTATTATTGTTTAATTTTCATACAATTCATGTATTTTATTTTCTTTTGTAGATTGCAGCATTCTTATAATTTTTTTCTTTTACATCTGTAGCTGTATGTAAGTATGCTATCTGAAAATTTGTTATGTATGTAAGTATATTCTTATGTTTATTAAATTGTTTAATATAGATGCTGAACTAAGTGTTCAGCCGGGGGCAGGATGTTGAGAATGCCAACTTGGCGATGCTTGCCATTTTCTGTTAGTCGGCTCTGTGGCAACCCCCTTTTTATTGTTTTCCGATTTTCTTTTCAGTGTAGATGTAATTTTTGATTTGAACCGGTGTATCGGTAAAAATAGAACACTCAAATGAGAGTAATAATAATACTTAATATTGTTTTGTAAATAAATGTATATAAGTTTTTTTAAAGAAGAATTTGTTTAGTTTGAGCAGTAGAGTGTGTTTACTTATTGGAGTTAAGAATTTGATATATATTAGAACTAATTTATGAAGACGTTCTTATTCTTTGACGCATTATGGAATAATTTGAATTTACCGAACCTGCAATCTGATGACAAGTATCAGGGGTGTTTTACTTTTTATTCAACGACTGTACCTAAACTTTATCAGGATTAAAAATTTAAAGTGGCGTTAAAAACACTACTTGCCCATAGCTCACTTATGAATGCATCGCTTAAAAACATTTCATCATGGTTCCATGGTCTATTCCACAATCACGACGAAAAAAAGAAAAGAGGTACCTAGCCACATATTTTGAACGTTGAAAGATAATATGTCATTGCGTGCTTTTCCACTTCTGTTTACTATTTCTGTATATTCTAGTACTTATTCTAGTCTATAATAATTTTTCAGAGGGCATTGAAGCGAGTTTAAAGCGAGGATTTTATGAAGGAGACATGGACACCTAGCTATCGTTTCACTAGTTTAAATATTGAATCCTGATGAAATCTATGTACATAGTCGAAAGTACTTGACTTTATATCATCATTTAAACTGTTTTAAATCTCTTTTTAGCAATGAATTAATTGGGTAACTTCATATTAAGCAAAATTAATATAACTAAATTAAATATACTAGAGCTAATCTCCATTTCAAGATTACTACAGCATGTAATCTATAATTTGTAGATTACATGCTACACAGGTAATTTGTAGCATGTATTAAAAATACATGCTACATGTAGCATGTATAATGAAAAAAATTGTTCTCTCGTTTTGCGATTAAATTTAAATTTCTCATATATCATTTACAGGGGAACATCAGGTATCATCTGTAATCTACCTAAGTCTGCAAATCAACCGTTTTATTAAAGTTTTTACAATCTTTCTACTTCAATTACCCGATTCAAACTCTGAAAGAATTTGTTTAATGTTATCTTTCAGAGTTTATGTGAGAATAAATTTCAATAATATAATGCACGCTGGAATTTGTACATCGAATCAAGTTTATTATAAATACTTATCAGCTTTATTTATTCGCAGTTTAATAAAATTTCATAATTTTTACATTCTATTTACCTATTTTTTTTAAATTCTGATAATTTTTGGACGTAATATAACATATGTAATTAAACCGGTACAATAGTTTTCTTAAGTTAAAATCAATATTTGACATGGAACTTTACACGTTATATAAACGTCATACGAATTTTTTAAACTTGAGGAAACTAAGTAAAACAAATGGAAAATTTTGAAAAAAAGATATTTATCGTGATTTTGTTAAATAGTTTCGGAAATTTTAAAGAATACACCGCGTAAAAGTTGGCTGGTTAAAAAAATTATAGTTTAAACTAGATAGGTGACAGAGAAAGGATTATTTTTGATAATGAAATATTATATAAATTACAAACAAGAACTATCTTAATTACAAGTAATAATTAAGACTGAAAAATATTTTTTTAAAGCTATCTGTATCTTTGAATAACTATCTTTAAATTTAATATCTAATGATTAATATTAGATTTATATGGTATTATCACACTTTAATAACATTATTTTTTCATTGTACAATTTTAATTAATATAGAGTATCGTATTTTCTGTGAAGATTAGGATGAAGAAAGGTAGACAAGGTTTATTTCTGCCTTCGGCCACGCCACACAATGTTATGTTTCACGAATAGCATACACGTAAAAAACTAATTTAAATATAGTTATTAAAAATATGTTTTCATTCTTTATAAAAATTTAATTAATTTGAATTCATATTTTTATAAGCTTTTGATCAGAAAAAAGCGAGAAATTTCGACTTCTGGCACTTCAAAATCTGGCACTTGTAATTAGCTGAATGTGCGCGTTTCGAGTGTTTCTGGAATGTAGTTCTGCTTAGTCAGGCGCAATCGAACCTGTGCTGATAGTACGTTTGATTCGCTTGCATAAAAACTGCTGAGCGCGTGCGTAATTTTAGACTGAGTGCGTTGATAACACCCTGTATATAATGCTACATCCATTATTATGACATATTTTTTTCTCGAGAAAAAAGCAGGCTTTGTAAAACAACTGGTATATTTACATGCAAGCACTGGGCGAACATCTCCAAGCTATTTGGTTCGCTTGAGGCTAGGCAAAAAGTCGTCCTCGCTGTCATCATTCTCACATGGACCCTCAGATACGGGCCAATGGGAACAGCCAGGAACCGGAGATCTCGAGAGCACGACTACAGTACCAGACTCACACGCAACAGTTCACTTAGAACTACTCGCTTGGTATACCGCCACCGCTTCCTACCTCCACCTTTTATGAAACAGTGATGTATAATGCAGGCATTTTGAAATAGTGTAACATCACTGATTTTTTGATTGCGAGATCAGTTGGTTCTGCATGTTAGAACATAAGTGGGGGTTATGTATGCAAGATCACTAGTTGATTATGCTAAAATACCAGTTATTACTATGCGAGGTCCAGTTTTTTGGTGTTTACAGATTTGCCATCAGCAGGCTGAGTATTGGTTCTGTGTACAATGCAAACATTTATAATGAATTATTGAAGAATTTTAACAAGTTTTAATTAGTCAGATCCAATATTTAAATTTAATTCTAAATTTAAAATATGATTTATTAAGAAATAACAAATTATTTTAATTTATTGCGTAATTAAACAAAAAATAATCTTTTGTTTCAGACAAAGACAGTCTACTAAAGTATTTCGACAGGTAGTCTTCCGTAGTTTCACATATTGATCCAAACTCGACAAATACATGATCGTGTTTGATCAACATTGAATATAATTCGCTTGAATAGCAAGCTTTATCAAAAACTGCATCAGGATACCATGCATGGCAATCGTAAATATCAAGCATTTCTTTGAATATTACGAAGCCACTATTATAATAGGTGCCGTTTTCTGTATAATCAAAATTGTACAGCAAGTACGCGTGCCTTGCAGGATCAAAAACAGGCTCTGAGGGGTCGGTATTTGACTTAAAAACCCAGCGTGAACACAACATCATGCTACTTCCAAATCACAGATCTCGATTGAATATAGCTGCTTTGGATGTAGCATTATATACAGGTTGTTATCAACACACTCAGTCTAACATTACGCAGTGCTCAGCAGTTTTTATGCAAGCGAATCAAACATACTATCAGCGCAGGTTCGATTGCGCCTGATTAAGCAGAACTACATTCCAGAAATACTCGAAACACGCACATTCAGCTAATTACAAGTGCCAGATCAATTTAATCACAGAGCTACACCAAACGAGGTCTTGCTCTGTGATTAAATTGATCTGGCACTTGTAATTAGCTGAATGTGCGTGTTTCCAGTATTTCTGGAATGTAGTTCTGCTTAGTCAGGTTCCATTCTACCTGTGCTGGTAGTATGTTTGATTCGCTTGCATAAAAACTGATGAGCGCCTGCGTAAAGTTTGACTGAGTTTTTAATCGCACTTTAGATAAATACAAGGTATATAAAGATGCGAATTAAATTAAATTTATATTTTGAACATGGATTCTCCTGTTCAAAGACGTACATTTTATGCACGAGTTTTTTCATGTCTACGAGCATTAAAAGATGCGAGAGACAAATACAAATTAGATGATGACAAAAATTTTTCAAGACATGGAATCGATGTCGAGCCGACAAACCTAATAATTGTGACTATTAGAAAGCTAGACAGGCACCTACAAGCTATCGAGGAGGTGACTCGTCGAATGCTTTTCCAAGAAAATACCAATCTGTTAACAGTACTCCGTATAAAAATTTTGTCATTCCAGACTCAATTGAGAATAATGCAATCAATTGAATGGGAAATATTGAAAACCGACATACGTACGTGCATAAAATTAACTAAAACATTGAACAAATGGCTACAAAATCTTACTTTTGAGGTATAATGCTTACATTATATGTTCATGTTTTGCATGCTTATCTTTGATTTATCAGTTTATCAGCATTTGATCTTTAGCAAATCTATATAAATGCTGTACCAAAGCATGCTTTTATTATTAGTTTAGCGCAATTATGGATTACCAGAGGTCACGTGCTTTTAGACTCAATCGTCGCAATACAACTAAGCCTAAAAGGTGGCGGAAAGAAAGGCGGCGGTCTGCTCGTGTGAACATTGTGAGCAGTGGTTTAAATAACACATTGGTTCGTCGAATGAATTGCATTCGTATAAGTGTGAAGGATTGTGACATCTTTAAGCTGAAATACAGCTTCAAAGACCAACAGATATTCGGTGCCGAAAATGTCCTTAAGTTTTCTAGTTCAGTTATTCCTAGTGCTTGCAAGAATGCGTTTTTTCGGAATAAACTGAATCGCTACAGATACGTGAAATTCAATTCCTCCGCGTATTCTGTTTACATCGAATGTTTAAATTGGACGCTCACCGGCCAATATAAAGTCGGTACAAGAACAATCTGACTACATTCCAGAAACACTCGAAACATGCACATTCAGCTAATTACAAATGCCAGATCAATTTAATCACAGAGCAAGACTATCCCGCAGACCTCCCGCCCTTTATCGCGATTACGTAATAGCAAAAGCCTACGTCATGAATAAATCTGAAAAAAAAAAACTGAAGTCCAGTCAGTGGTCACGTGATCAGCAGGCTGAAAATTGGACGGGATGTCAAAATCTGGACGGTACAAAGGTCACTTGGACGTTGGACGTCTTAGAACTAAGGTAATACTAATCTTAGTAGAAGAAGGGGTCCAAGCCGCTTATCAGATTCTCTAGACGTCCAAGATGGCGGCCGTTCAAAATGGCGGACGTCAAGGGATTATGAAATCCAAGATGGCGGACGTCCAAGATGACGGTAATCTAACACGTTGGTCGTCCGGGGGATATAAAATCTAAGATGGCGGATGTCCAAAGTCCATCAACGCATGAAAAACACAAGTTTTGTAACTAAAAAATATCTGAAAATTAAAATTTTTGATAATTAAATAAGAAACAAACAAATTTTAAGTTTTCAAAGTGCTAATGCACGCATTTATTTGAAATAAATTTCATAGAGATATGTATAAATTATACAATATTAGATTACTATTTACAAGAAATTTACGTATTTACATATTTTTTTCTCGAGAAAAAAGCAGGCTTCGTAAAATAACTGGTATATTTACGTGCAAGCACTGAGCGAACATCTCCAAGCTATTTGGTTCGCTTCGGGCAAGGCAAAAAGTCGTCCTCACTGTCATCATTCTCAGATAGACCTCAGATACGGGCCAATGGGAACAGCCAGGAACCGAAGATCTCGAGCGGACGACTACAGTACGAGACTCGCACGCAACAGTACACTTAGAATTACTCGCTTGGTGTACCGCCACCGCTTCCCACCTCCACTTTTTATGAAACAGTGATGTATAATGCAGGCATTTTGAAATAGTTTAACATCACTGATTTTTTGATTGCGAGATCAGTTGGTTCTGCATGTTAGAACATCAGTGGGGTTATGTATGCAAGATAACTAGTTGATTATGCTAAAATACCAGTTATGACTATGCGAGGTCCAGTTTTTTGGTGTTTACAGATTTGCCATCAGCAGGCTGAGTATTGGTTCTGTGTACAATGCAGGCATTTATAATGAATTATTGAAGAATTTTAACAAGTTTTAATTAGTCAGAACCAACATTTATATTTAATTCTAAATTTAAAATGTGATTTATTAAGAAATCACAATTTTTTTAATTTATTGCGTAATGAAAAAAAATTCATCTTTTGTTTCAGACAAAGAGAGTCTACTAAAGTAAATCGGACAGGTAGTCTTCTGTAGTTTCACATATTGATCCAAACTTGACAAATACATGATCGTGTTTGGTCAACATTGAAAATAATTCGCTTGAATAGCAAGCTTTATCAAAAACTGCATCAGGATACCATGCATGGCAATCGTAAATATCAAGCATTTCTTTGAATATTACGAAGCCACTATTATAACAGGTGCCGTTTTCTGTATAATCGAAATTGTACAGCAAGTACGCGAGCCTTGCAGGATCAAAAACAGGCTCTGAGGGGTCGACATTTGAGTTGAAAACCCAGCGTGAACACAACATCATGCTACTTCCAAATCACAAAACGCGATTGAATTTAGCTGCTTTGGATGTAGCATTATATACAGGGTGTTATCAACACACTCAGTCTAACATTACGCAGGCGCTCAGGAGTTTTTATGCAAGCGAATCAAACATAGTATCACACAGGTTCGATTGCGCCTGAATAAACAGAACTACATTCCAGAAACACTAGAAACACACACATTCAGCTAATTACAAGTGCCAGATCAATTTAATCACAGAGCAAGTCTAAGTAGTTCTAAGTGTACTGTTGCGTGTGAGTCTCGTACTGTAGTCGTCCGCTCGAGATCTCCGGTCCCTGGTTGTTCCCATTGGCCCGTATCTGAGGGTCCATGTGAGAATGATGACAGCGAGGACGACTTTTTGCCTAGCCCGAAGCGAACCAAATAGCTTGGAGATGTTCGCCCGGTCATTGCACGCAAATATACCAGTTATTTTACAAAGCCTGCTTTTTTCTCGCGAAAAAAATATGTAAATACGTAAATTTCTTGTAAATAGTAATCTAAAATATTGTATAATTTATATATATCTCTGTGACATTTATTTGAAATAAATGCGTGCAGTAGCACTTTGAAAACTTAAAATTTGTTTGTTTCTTATTTAATTAACAAAAATTTTAATTTTCAGATATTTTTTAGTTACAAAACTTGTGTTTTTCATGCGTAGACGGATTTTGGACATCCGCCATCTTGTATTGCATAATCACTGGACGGCCGCCATTTTGAACGGCCGCCATTTTAGACGTCTAGAGAATCTGACAAGCGGCTTGGGCCCCTTCTTCCAACTAAGATTAGTAGTAGCTTTGTTGGAAGGTGTCCTACGTCCAAGTGACATTTGTCCCGTCCAGATTCTGACGTCACGCCTGCGTATCCCATCCAATTCTCAGCCTGCTGATCACGTGATCACTGACTGGACTTCAGTTTTTTTTTTTCAGATTTATTCGGGACGTAGGCGTCTGCTATTACGTAATCGGGGAAAAGGGCGGGAGGTCTGCGGGATAGTCTTGCTCTGTGATTAAATTTATCTGACATTTGTAATTAGCTGAATGTGCGTGTTTCTAGTGTTTCTGGAATGTAGTTCAGCTTATTCAGGCGCAATCGAACCTGTGCTGGTAGTATGTTTGATTCGCTTGCATAAAAACTGCTGAGCGCCGGCGTAATGTTAGACTGAGTGTGTTGATAACACCCTGTATATAATGCTACATCCAAAGCAGCTAAATTCAATCGAGTTTTGTGATTTGGAAGTAGCATGATGTTGTGTTCACGCTGGTTTTTCAACTCAAATGCCGACCCCTCAGAGTCTGTTTTTGATCCTGCAAGGCACGCGTACTTGCTGTACAATTTCGATTATACAGAAAACGGCACCTATTATATTAGTGGCTTCGTAATATTCAAAGAAATGCTTGATATTTACGATTGCCATGCATGGTATCCTGATGCAGTTTTTGATAAAGCTTGCTATTCAAGCGAACTCTATTCAATGTTGATCAAACACGATCATTTATTTGCTGATTTTGGATCAATATGTGAAACTACAGAAGACTACCTGTCCGAATACTTCAGACTGTCTTTGTCTGAAACAAAAGATTATTATTTTTTTTTTTAATTACGCAATAAATAAAAAAAAAATTGTGATTTCTTAATAAATCACATTTTAAATTTAGAATTAAATTTAAATATTGGTTCTGACTAATTATAACTTGTTAAAATTCTCCAATAATTCATTATAAATGCCTGCATTGTACACAGAACCAATACTCAGCCTGCTGATGACAAATCTGAAAACACCAAAAAACTGGACCTCGCATAGTAATAACTGGCATTTTAGCATAATCAACTAGTGAATTAGACGCATCAATACTTATTTTTTAACTGTTATACTTCTGACCTTACACGAAGTCTGGGCACATCTGTGACTCCTGGAAAAAAATTACGATTTATTATATATTGAAGCCAGTATTGACAGATCAAATATAAATACTTAAACAAATGGCTATAAAATATATGTTATTATTACACAAATACATGATAATTACATACAAATATTTACAGATCATTACATAAATGTTTTGATTTACAGAGTCCGCTTAATTTAAATATGTATGAAATCTATGAAAATCGTAAACACTACAGGAAAATAACAAGCACTCTCAGATCGAAATATATTTATTGTTACTTAATATTGTTTTTAGTTGTTAAAATTATGCTGAATAACAGATCCCTTAGTGCATTAATAAAAATTTTATTTAATGATATAAAGGAAAAACTTAATGCAGAAAAAAACATTTGAATAATTTTAGTTTTATGAAATTTCCAGAAAACAGTTTACGGCTTATCCACACTTGTCCAATTACGTGGCATGGAGCATTTACCTAGAAAATTGCATTTGCGAATTTGATTAAAGGAAAATATTTTATAGAGGATGATTTAATTGGCAAGAAAAATTCAATTGCATATTTTGTGCACCAGAATTCATGACATTTATGTAATGGCTTATACTCGTATTTACCATCTATCTAAACGTACGAAACATGTGTCAAACGCTTAAATGAAATTTCCGATTAACCTGATTGGACCGAATTGAGGGCGAAGATCAATCAGATTAAGGCTAAGCGTTCAACCCAGGTTTTCTAGATTGAGGCAGATGATGGATTCGAGCCTTAGACAGCTTTTGTACATAAAAATCCGTCTCATTCACAGTTATCATTAACGATAATTAATAATGATATGTATATAAATGTCCCTATAATTATAGTGATTTAATATATAAAAGAAAAATGAGAATTATCTTCATTATCTATATGTGAACTGTTTAAGAAATTATATATACTTCTTTATGGCCTTCAGGAAATCAAAATCTCTCCTCTCTCAGTATTTTTGCTTGTTTATTATTAAAACATTTGTTTTCGCCTTTCAAGGTTTGTTTTCCGTTATGCCCTTTTAGCCAATTACGATATTCGGTCGTATTACAGAGAATAATAATGAAAGCTAGTAATAAAGCTAGCTCTAAAAATGCACCTAGAAATGCTAGCAGTAGTTTAATTGAGGTAATGAACATTTCCGTTATTGAAAATTTTAAATGATGGTCGTTTGATTTTTTAAGCCCTGTTGACACGAGAATGTCTTTTCTAAATATTCAAAATACAATTTCATGGTTTACCAAAGAATTTTTTGCGATGGTCACTTCAGACACTGGAGATTTCTCAATAGGAAAAAAATGCATAACAAAATAAAATTTCTTTCAAAAAAAATTTCTATTTCATTTTATATATTTTATATTGATATAAAGCCATTTAATGACAAAAGAGCAACTGAAAAATAATACTATTTATAAACAAATGTTTATATAACCCAGAATGTTTATATACCCAGAATGATATGAGGTTGAAATGACTATATACCGTATTAGACTTTTCCAAACTTACAAGAATTCCTTATTCAAATATATCACCTTGTGGCTAAATACATGCAGCTAAAACAATTTTTTCTAAGGTAAAATTTTATCATCGCAACTCTTTGTTCCATAAACTGGCATTCTTATTTCCTCGAGATGAAATTAAATCTTCATTTTACTAGAAGGAAGAAGCGAAAAGGTTGAGACATAGACACTTTTCTTTGTTTGCTTTAGTAATCTTCGAGGGATTATCAGGATTGTCGGTTTTCCATGTTTGCGGAATGAAGTGAAGCTATTTGTTTTCTATTTCAGAATTGACGCAGCATCACTTATTATTAACCACGTATTTGAAAATGTGTGTTTGTTTTGAATTAACCTTATTATACCAGAAATACAAAATATTTAATTTAAAAATGTTTTACTTTTAAAAAAATGTTTCTAAAAACAAATTCTGGAGGAAAAGTATATATTGAGATTAATTTCTTTATGCCAATATTTTACTTAGCATATAAAACTTAATATCAACTATACTAATTAATAATGCAAGGACATGTAAATTACATATTACTTCAAAGTATATTAAATTCATTTCTATCGTTGAAATAATTGATTAAAGGAAATATAAATAATCTATCTTACGTATTATATAGGCATATATTTCATAAAACAGTTATTGCAAAGTGCACTGCTAATACAAAATTCGGGTAGAAGTTTTAAAGAATAGAAAACAAAACATGTTAGACCGTCATGCATGTGCATAAACTAGGAACTACAGATACGTTAAAGCTAAATGCTGAAAACAAGCAGGGATGACAGGGATGACCGCCCCGGGAACCCAGCTATCGCTTTAGAGTATAAGTGCAATCCCGGGGGGGGGGGGACTCAAATCCACTGCATATGGTAAGATACATTAGCAATGACAATATTTTGAAAACAGTTAATAACACACAGAAAAATACATTCAGTTTGCTGTTTTTGACTCTGAAACTCACAAGAATCAGTTCATACATTGACAGCAATTGCTCTATGTTATATACATGCATAAACAATTACAAGACATGTTTTTTTAATATTAGAGCTGAAAAACTTTAAGTGAAATGCATATGTTGATAAATATAATGAAATTACTAAATTACTAAATAAAACAAACAAAAGGAAATAAGACAAATATTTACATTATGTACAAAACAGGGGCTCCTGTCTGAAGTAGGAGCTGAAAATAATGAGTTTGTTCAGCTAGCTCAGAGAAGGAGGGGATTGGTAAACAACGAAACATCATGAATGGTAATTTTACTTCGTTGAAATGATGTAAATAGCATAGAAAAACGCTCTCAGAGACGCTAAGTTTGATCCCAAATAGCCCACATTCTTGACTCATTGATGGGAATTTGCTGAAAAATTCGAGAAATGGTAACGTTGGGAAATCGTTTGAAAATAATAAAATACAGAATGTTTCGACTGTATCTGAGCTGGATTCTGGGAAGCTTATGATTGAGACAGTATTGGACGTATCTTGACCAATGGCACGGCAAGGCGGTCATTGCTTACTGGGGGTATATATGGACCAATAGTTAGTCAACAACTAACCAACATTGGTACAAACCATTTGTGAAAGTTTGTATGCCAGTAAATAAAAATATTGCTGTCTCGCCAATATATAAAAAAAATTTAACCGTTAATTGCATAGTGATGTAAATTTCCATCACCTTTTTATTTAATTTTTAATACATAAATTAAGGGGTCAGGTAACCTTTGAAGCGTCCAAAAATCGAATTTTTTTAAATAGATTATAATTAAATATGATTCTTTGGGAACATTTAAAATCAAACCCCATACAAAAATTCGCATAAGAAGATAAGTTATGTCTAAAAAAATGAGCTTTTGCTATATGATCAACGGGTTTTTCAATCTTTAAAGCCAATTTTCTCAAAATAACGATTTTGATCATTGCCCGCACGATTTCTGAAAAACGGTTGCCTAGAATTTCACAAAATTTTTGGTGGATGTATCAAACGTACAGAAGCAAAAAATGACCTATTATTATGTTTCTCAAGTAAGAAGTTTAGAATTCACGGAAACTTTTGTACAAAAAAAAATCTCGATATTTTTTTCTCGAGATCTACAAGTTTTATTTTTTTCATTGTAGGTCATTTTGAAAACACTTTATATCTGTACTCATTAAAAAAATCTTGGCTTGTTTCAGCAATTGATATGGGAAAAAGCATGCGCGTAATGCATGCAAGAATAAGTCTTTCGTAAAAATTGTATTATCTTTAAAAATAAATTAAAAAAAACTATATATGTGTATACCTCTTCTAACAACTTTGATTGATAAAATAAATCGTTCCTGACATGTGTTTTTAATTTTATAATTAAAAGTTAATTAGTTAAAGAATGACTGCAATTCTTACAGAGGTCACTTTTCCATGTACTTTATTGGTTCCAAGGTTACCTGACCCCTTAAGTTCTTACAACCACTATATTTATATAGAAACATTAATCCTCAAAAAATTACAAAAATATACTACTAAATAAAGTTAAAAATCTATCTTAAGATTTCTGGTGTCTAATCCTTAATATAAAAATAAAAAACACAATTCTAAAAGAATAATTCATTTAATTAAGCGTTAATATCTGTTACATATCATATTTTTTACAATATTTCGTAGTGAAGTACTATATATGAAAAGTAGTTGGTGATCTCTAACGCATGTATAGCGTATGCGAGACAATATGATTGCATGTTTAGACTGTTATCCATTTATTTAACCGCACTAATTAACAGCAATTTTATAATTTAACGCTTTTGAACCTTTTAAGTGCAAGTAAAAGTGTCTTCATAATGTTATATTTGCACCAGAAATGTCGGAAGATTTTATTTGAAAAAAAAAAAATCGCTTTTAATTCACCAATGTTTTTCAAAGATACAAAACTAAATTTAAAACATAATCCTGATACAAATCTTAATTAAAATTAGGTAGTTTAAAAAAGTATCCCATTACCTTTGAAGGGGTTTTGCTTCTCCATAAATATTCTTATAGCTCATTAATGCCCTTTCATAATTATCAGCTTTGACAATCGATTAATATATTTAGTACCATCATTTTCAAGGAAGACGCCCTTGTATACAGAATAATGATATTGGTATGGGTCTTATAATTGTAAAAATGATAACAAAAAAATTAAAAGTAACATGTACTTTAACACTGTAATTAAAATAATGTTATTGATGTATGCTGATATTGTATTTAACAATATACAGTGGACATTTAAGATGTAACGAATAAACTAGTCATAAAGCATTAAATATATTATTGAGTGTTGTATTTGGAAATAATTAGGAATTCAATTTCCAAAATAAGTGTTTATTATAGTTTCATTCAACATCCGGTATCAGTTTATTACATATTTACATATGTTTTATTTATTGATAATTTTATCTGTTACACTATTACGAACCGCAAATGCTACAATGCCCTTTTACAATAGAGAGAATTTTCGGATCATCTACAGAAACATATCCTTTTACCGTGTGTATATGAAGATTTTTACAAGAATTAGTCCAACTATAGAAATCAAATAATTTAAACTGATGTAAATAGAAATTTAAACAATATTTTTATAATTAAATTTAAATATACGAACTACATATATAATCAAATAAAGTGCAGCTAGCTACTTGCAAATTTGATAAGTACTTTTCTTTATAATCCCATTGAAAGATTCCGACTGGACACGAAGCAGAAAAATTAAAAAAAATGGACTGTTCACTTTTAAAATAGCATTCAGTAAAAGCCTATTTGTTCTATTCTGAGTTAAATTTGTTTACTCAGTCCTTTGTCTCGTCCCATGTCACAGAAAAAAGAAATTTGATCCTGGGACAAAAGGAATGCAAGCTTTATAGCTAACAAAACACCTTTTTGTTCAACAAATGTAAAGCGTCCGTGTATAATGGACTAGAACTCGCATATGAAGAATCTCTAGTATTTTGACAATGAGCACGTCAAACATTTAACCAGTGTGGCGCAACGGATACCTATCTATTCTATTTTACTCTAATTTTCCAAGGTATGTTTGGATCTCTTGTAGTCCATGGTTGCTTGTTTTGGCTGTTATTTTATGCAAATTAGGCTCTTCGCTCAGTTTGGCGAAGCGAAAGGGCGTGTCTTCGGATTTGGGTTGTGTCCTGCTCTCCGAGTGATCAAGTGGCCATGCGTCGGTGGATTTATAAGTTGGTGTATCCGCCACGTGCCGTAGGATTGAAGTCTGGGTTAGCACTGTTGCCATTGGTAAGAAGTGTTTGGCACTATCGTTGAATAAATAAAGATTTTCTCGACAACCGCGAGTTGTTCACGTTATGGAATTGTAAAACGTGCTAGCGTTTACCTTTGCAGTTGAAAGAAGTGTATTAATTTAAGGCAGTGGTTGTCGACGTGGGATATCAGAGAGTTTTTATGTAAGTTGAAGTTTGAACTTTTCTTAGTTAAGGGAAAATGAGTGAATTACTACGTAACTACCTTGTCGGGATCATTACATGCGTAAAAGGAGATACAGTACTATTTAATATTGAAAAGTCGCTCTGCAAAAATTAGCAGAGGTTAATTTTTATGGTTTACTGAGTTGTTGTTTCATGAGATTGGCTAAAGACTCTGTTATTTTAACACGACCAAACTGATTGGAAAAGATATCATACGAATTGAATATTTCAAACTGAGTGAAAAGATGCAAAGGCCTGGAATCGAATCCAGATCCTTTGCTTACAGGACCAATGCTCTACCGTTTAAGCTAACTGGGACGACAACCGGTGAGCATATTTCGCTCAGATAACCTTATTGGTACCAACATCTGGTCTGTCATGTGGACACCACAACAATCCGTATGATAACCTTACCAGTCAGTTTTATTGTGTTAAAATAATAGTTTATCTACGTACCCATCATTTATATGGAGTTCCTTTACCTGTGGTTTATTCTGTTGAGCTGTCTACTAGACAGTCCAGATGTTAGTACCAATAAGGTCATGTCAGTGAAATATGCTCACCTGTTGTTGAGCCAGTTAGCTTAAACGGTAGAGCATTGCCCCTCTAATCCAAGGATCTGGGTTAGATTCCTGGCCTGGGCATTTTTTCGCTCAGTTGTAAATATTCAATTCGTATTAAAACTCTGTCTTTATTTCGTGGTGCCTCATTTGATGTTACAATTTCGTTTGAAATTTATGTTGGAACTGTGTAAATCGGATTCCAAAAGCATGACATCTTTAGGAATTTTTTTTATATTCGACAGTTCCACTGTTCTAACAGATATATGTCTCGGTATTAACCCACGAACTATACATTCTTTCATAACAAAAATATTGAACTATTTTTAGTTTAAAATTTTAAATCTGGCAAATCAAATAAGATGCAAAAATGTAAAAAAAAAAAAAAAAAAAGTTATTACCTTATTTTAAACAGTCGTTAAATACAGTTTAAAATACGATTAAAGTCACATCATTAGGATAAATGTTAAACTTTTGCAAAAAGTAACTTTGTAACTTTTATCATATTGCTTATAATATTTATAAACAGAATTGGAAATAACTTTCAAAATACACTTACTTTTGCAGTAGTCTATCTTAAAATGGAATAACTAAAAGTTTATAGAATTTTGAGAAAGAGATTTACTATAGAAAATTGTGGAAATATATACACAACATTTCTAATAGTTAAAACCAGAGAAGAACAATCTTTACAATTTATCTAAAATAATGTTTTGAAGGATTTTTTTCAGACATTTTCCTTTATTGCTAATGACACTTCTTTATAAAAACAATCAACAGTATATAACATTTTTTACTAAATAAATCACATGAATGTTTTTATATCTTCAATTTTCAGTTATCCAGTTATTTTAAATATAGACAAGAAGCAAGTATGCATAAGCACACAATGAAACTAATTTAACGCATAAAATAAAGTGAAAATCATAATTTGTTTCATTTTATTGTTGAAGTTAATGTCCCATAATCATAATTAATGGCGTATTATTGATTTGTTAAATAATATATTTCCTGTTTTATAATTAATGTCATCCGAAAAGAAAAATTATCTTGCTATATGAAGAAACATCCCTAAAGGCGCATTAAAATCCGAAATATTCATTAGTGTTTGCTGTTGGTGCTTCAGGATATGCCAGTTAATTAGTTTTTTGAGGATAAAAGAAAAAGGGAAACAGAATTACCGGCACTAACGTTTTATGTAGGAATGTATATATCCCGCTGGTCAATAAAATGTACAAAATATAATTCTTTGTATACTATTGCACACTCAACGCACCGTAATTATGTTGGATTTTAAATATCCCACTGGTCCCACATAGTCATTTCTAAACTTTTTTACGTTTGAAAAAAAGCTCATGAAAAAAGTATTTTTTAAACTTCACATCTTTTCTTTATAAATTAATTATAGAATTGAATTTGCTCACACGTCACTAATATTTTAATAAATGTTTAACTAAAAATATTGTTAATTATTTTGTTTTTACCTATTAAAAATAGGTAAAAACAAAATAATTAACAATAGTTTTAGTTAAATACGATGTGATACGATTTATAAAACTGTGAACTCGTCAACAATTTATGGCAATCTATATATTTTTAATAAATGAAATCTAAATTACGTTAAACGTTTAATAACTTTTCTATTACATTTTAACGTATATGAGAACAACAATGAATCTTCAGAAAAAATCGAAACGTGAAATAAAATTACCTACACAGTGGAACGTTTGGTTGATGTTATTATTAATACTTTATATTCCTCTATAACTTCTTGTAAAAGTAAGACAGCGAATCACAAACTTTTTTTTTCATGTAGGGACCAATCTTATAAATCAAAATGTTGCGACGGTCACATTACTGCTGTTTTCTTCTAAAGCAAATTTACCTTTTTTTTTTGTTTTGTTTTCTAATTTATTTGTTACTAATATGGTTTATTTTTAAAATAGAATTAATTTAAATAAGCTTTATTCATCATATATTTTATATATTTTTTAATCTATTATCTACAGTACTTAAATATATGTTGTCATTCACTGTAATGTGATTGATCAACATGCCGATTCTTCACAGTTGTACATTTGGACGTAGCTTAAGTCGTTGTAAGCTTGTAAGCTTAAGTCGGAGGTCGGCACTTACATTAAGTAGAATTAGATACTTTCTTTTTATCAGCGTTCTTAATTATATAAATACGTAGCACTTATAGTAGTCGTCTTCTCTATCCGCAGATAGCAGCCCCAACTAAAACTACCCAAAAGAATGGTTTGAAATTGGATATATATAATCGTTGCAGTATTTTGTCGTGTCTTTTCAAGTTTTAGATACTCCATGACAGATACTGATTTTAAATTGCTATTGTGATTACGTCCTACTTGCATGACGTCATATTATTTCCGTATTACTGAATTTAATATGTACTAGCAAAATGGTACTTTGTTTGGGTTCGCGAAGCATTATTTAATAAGATAAATATTTGAAAGTAACAATACATTTTTATATTATTTTTGCATCTTTATTAAGCAAAAACTTATATATACAATTACGTTATTTTATGTTTTGGCGCAATTTAATTTTAGAAATGTAAATTCAGGAAAATAACAAAAAAATTCCTCAGAATTTTTTATTTATGATATAATGAATTTAATAATAATTTTATTTATTTACAATTATTTGTGGCCAGTTTACCAAAAAATAAATAAATGAATAAATAAATAAATAAATAAATAGTATCATAATATAATTCTTTTAAAATACGCATGTATCGTCTGCGTAAATGATTTCACATAATAAGAATAAATTGTGTAGTTGAATTCGTAACACTGAAAAACACTTTTATAATTGAGTGTAAATAGTTGAATTTTCACAAATATTAATTCATTGAAAATATGCTATAATTTTCATAAAAAACGTACTTTAAAAATTTCATTAAAGAAATCGTGAAACTGTTTAATTAATCATATTTCTATCTATAATTACAGACTCCATGATTTATTTTTTCTTCAGAAAATATACGTGTTTCATTTTTTATTTTCCAAAATACGTAATGGAAAAACATGTTAAATAAATTAATTAAAATAATAATTTTTTAACGGTTAATCTGTAAAGAAATAATATCGTGCAAATCTACAGATCATAATTTATTTTTATGTTTAATTTCAAGTCAAAATACAGAAAATTCTTTTGTAAAGTGTACGACAAAATGTAATTTGTGTAGCCTAGTAGAGGATTCGCTTCGATCATCCTAATAATCGTAATAAATTTTGTGTTCATGCATTTTCGCATAAGAGTGCAACAGCTATTGCACCAAGATCTGGATATTTATATAATTACGTATAGTACGAATGCATCTCATTTTCCATGTCTAACGTACAATTTCGGACTTGTTTATGTCAGTTTGTGATAGACACTTTCTCATACGTATGCGTTGAATCAAAAATAATTATAAAATTTAAAGAATCATTGCAAAGTTTACTTTATTTACTTTCCGTTCGTTTAGTAAAATTAACCACGAAAGCAACTTAAAATTTTATTTTATGATCATAAAAGTGTCATTAGAAATTTTCATGTCAAATTATTCTACTTTATTCAACGGAAATAATCGCAAAGGCATGAAAATTCTTTACTATTTGAAAAAAAAAAAATCAAATTGTGAAATATTAGATTCGAGAGGTGTACACATGGCCATTGCACAATTCTTTTTCCGAAACGAGATAATTTTCCACCAGAAATAACTTGTGTTTAAAATCTTAAACATAGTTATATATATATATGACTAACCCACAAACAAAGTGTTCTTTCAAAAATGTTTAAATCAAAACTTTATCTTTAATTTAATCACATTTTAATTAGAAACGTATTTCTGCGTAATTTGATTCAAATAAAACAACAAAAAAGGAATAATCGTGCATACTCTGTATATTTATGTAAACGTTTATTATAGGTATGGAGAACTAACATTTTAATTAAAGGTATTCTTTGATACAAAAGATAAAATTTCAAAGCTATTTTATTACCACAAGAAAATATAAATGTTACAGATGCAGAAAAATATATTGCACAATATTTTATCATTAAAAATAAAATGTATTTTCCACTGCGCCTGCTTAACTTATTTAAATAATTAAACATTCTACAATCTAATCCAACATTTGATTAAATTCCACAGAATTCATTAAAGAAATTATTTATTGTCAGAAAGTAATATCATTGTCTCTTTGGAAATCTTACTACAATTTATCAAATTAATTTATTTCAATTTCCCCATTTCAATTTCGTGCACGGTTCTCTTCTTATTTTTTCTTTAAAATAAAATGAGTTTCGGAAATGACGAAGAAATAAATTAAATTATCGCATAAATTTATTAATAAATGGAAAGTTTTGTTAAAATAAAAGAAACTAATGCTTTTATCTACATGCTTCCAATACTTTTCATTCTAGAAATTCAAATTAGACATGTCAATTCCATTCATTATGAAGTTATATATATTTAATGACTAAGTAAAAAATAAACACACATTTTACGTATAGGTTTATAAATTTAATATACGTTTTACTAATGGCAAAAACGAGAAAATGATTTTTCCTTTTTTTACAGAAATGATTTTCATTAATGAATGTTGTACAAATAGTGTTTTATAAATGATTCTGTAAATTTAAAATTTAAAAATTCTTATACTATAATAAAAAGGAAATGCAAAACTTAAAAGTTTATCAGGTAGCATTTATCTATCGTATACAGTTATTAAAAAAAAGAAAATATAACTAATTTTCAAGAATTTGCACTGCGTTATTTTGAAAATAAAAGGTTCTAATGTTTAAAACTGATCGAAATATGTCTCTGTGTTTTACTTCAGCTATTGAAATGGGGAAAGAGTATTTGTATTTTACAAGTTCGAAGTTAGTTTGAATGTTATTTCAGTTTGAGAGAGTATTTTATTAACGCAATTTTGTACTACTTTTAAGATTTAGTGCAAACAAAATTCATGAACTAACTTTTATGAAACATTCTGTACATATACGCGTGTATGTGCACTGAAAAGGTTAATTATTTCAAGAGAATACCAGTAGAAATGTACTCCAGCACATCAGATATTTTAAACTTCAAAAAGAATTGTTGCTAATTTCCTAATATTGTTTCTTCTTACAAATAAATTGTCCCTGGCTTTTTTATATTTCTTCCAAGCTATTTAAATGCATGCTAATTGATTATATGTTAACTGGAAAATCCATTTCTTTCAAACGTTTTAGTATAGCGTGAAGCTGCTGCTTTATAAAGGTACTATGTGATTGAGTAACCCTTGAGTTTTAGCGTGCTGTCAAGACATACTGAATGCTAATGTTCGTGGATGGGCTGCTTATTCTTTCATTCCTTAAGTTTCAAAAAGTATGCCTGAATCTTCGAGAATCTGAAATCAACCTTATTTTTTGTAATGATATGCTATTTAAATATCTGTGGTTGTGTAGTTGCTATAAATTATGGGTTAGTAGATGAATTCGATTGATTTAGACGGTCATAGTGTTCATACAGTTTGCATTTACATCACTGAATCCTCCATTTTCAACGTAGAAGACTTGTTTTCACTTATTGTGTAGAAATTGAAGTTTCTATTTAAATGATTTTTAGCAGAATCTAAATTCGTGAATTCCCCACGCTTTAAGGTGTTAAGATTATACATTAGAATTATAAAGTAAACATATTTAAACTTATTTAATGCAGTTTAGCATGGTTGCCTTTCGAAGAAAAAATCTTTACCATACCATAGTTAACATAAACTTAACTACGTTTTTCCCAAAGAGTTGTAAACGTTATTTAGAATAATCCCGTAAAATTATGTAAACAAAATTTTCCATGGTTTATGTTATTGCCACCACACATTGTTGAATATTTGTGAAAAGTTTTTTAAAGTACTATTTAAGAAAGTTTTTCTAAATTTTTATTTATGTTATCATATTTTCCTTTATTTTATTTCTTTTTAAACGTTCATTTAATAACTTTTTATTTTATTTCTTTATAAAGAAATTACTTCAAATTTATAAAAAAAAAGTAAAACTAAAGAAATATAACTAAAAATGTATTTTTTAATTCTGGATTTTTTGTGGAATCGGCCGTTATGAAGTTTTCATGTGGTTAGTTTTACGCCACAATATTAAAATAAAAATTTAGTTGCATTTTTAAACGACTTTTTGCTCATAATACACTATATAAGAAAGTACAGGGGTATCTACGAAATCTTCGTTCTGCTGAAAACAAGAATGAATATTGGTAGAGCATGTCTTGAATAAAGTATCTATATCCATGATAAAATAATGCGACATATAGGCCATGTTGAACGTCAAAATGGTAGGCTTAGACCAGCAATAATATGCTACCTAAGTGAGACATTTTAATCGTCGATTAACGTATACCGTATTTACTCGTGTATAACGCGCACTTTTTTTTTTCAAAAATTTATGGAAAAAAAAAAACCTAAGTGCGCGTTATGCACGAAATAATTTTTTACTGCTTGATATAAAAACACGATATATATATGAATCACAAAACGTATTCAAAGAAGAAATTAAAACTGGAAAAATCTTTCTTAATAGAAGTATTGATACATCTTTATTTCGTACCATGCAATTTTTTATACAAAGTGCTAGTAACATTATTTAAACGTTAATTAGCTATTCTTATTGCCGCTACTGCTATTGTCCTCGTCATCACTGCCACATTGAAAATCCTCGTAAATCACATCATCTTCAGTTCCATCTATCTGATTGGAAATTGCAGTCTCTTTTAATCTCTTTACTATTATATCGGGTGAGATGGAATTTCAGGCTTCACATATCCACTCACATACAGTCGGGAGTTAGATTCATTACACGAGTTAAAAGCTGCTGCTCCACTTGCGGATATTTCCCACGAAAGACACTCTTTTTGAATGGTGCTTTTTTCAGTTTTTCTTCCATATTACGCCACTCTTGCACACTTAATTTACCAACGCCGAACCTTCGACTTGAAACGTGGTTACCATTTTCTTTTGCATACTGAACTACTTTCAATTTAAATGTCGCAATATAACTACAGCGATTCTCCATCTTACTCGAACGTTGTCAAAAGACGCTCTCCCTCACTCACGTCCTACCCGAAATCTAAAAACAGGTTTTCTTCCCACACTTACTTCCTACCTGGGGCATCCGTGGCCGAGTGGTTAAGACACCACGCAGCTAATCGCTTTAGAGCGAAGGAGGCTTGTCAGGATCGACTCCCGCTGGCTCCATTGGCTCTTTGTAGAGCTCTCGGATATAAAAATTCTGTGTTGTAAATTTCATTGTGCTATCTCGTCCCTGAATATCGACGATGACTTATAAGCGGGCCTTGTTATCAAGCACAAAAGTCTGATGAATGTGTCCAGTAAAACAAACAAACAAACTTCCTACCTGAAGTCTAAAAATAAATTTTCGCCTTCTTTCCTGGCCGGACGTAATTTCGACTTTCTTTACTGAAATGTATTCGATCACACTAGCATGACAAATTTATGGTGCGCGTTATATACGACATAAAAAAATCGCCATTTTTCCTTGTAAATTAAGGGGTGCGGGTTATACACGAGTAAATACAGTAATTCTCGGCTAATTTTACTCATTTTCGGGTCCGTTTTTTAAATGTTAAATATCATCACAAACCTGAATACGACTCAATCAGCATTATTGTGCATTTCTATGAATTATATTAATTAAATTATTCATGATAATTTAATTTTCTCTTCATCTTGTTAACTTTAAAACATCCTTTAGTCTGTACTAACATCTAAACGGAAGTAATATGCTTCGTAAATTAAAAAGTTACAGCAGAATCTAATGTAGCGCAATACAAACAGCAAATTGCTCCAACATTTTGTAAATAAATGGGATGAAGTATTAAACTAATTTTTTTAAATTAGACAAAACTTTGAAACTTTGGAAACTTTGTTTTTTAGCATAAGATTATTCCTATATTTATAGAATTATGTATGTATATCAGACACTTTTCACTCTAATGAAAGCGATTTTCTTTTTTAAGGAAGATTAACTCGTGATATTTTAGGATTTAATTTCCTTTATAGATTTATTTATGTAATTACATTTTTTTTGTACATAGTAAAAATGCAAGTATAATTAATTTTTCCTTTAATTTTCAGAAGTGAAATTATGCCCGGAATCGTAAACGGAACCTTGAAATAATGCTCGCATTTCTCCCATTTCTCTTCGTTCTCAAATAACACGTTTTTCTCTCTTTGTTTCTCTGGTATTTCTCTCTTATTTTGGTTCTTATATGTTACTTATTTTTTCTCTATTTTTTTAGGTCGACTCATCAAAATGGATTCTAACAGCAATTCGAGTGAATCATTTGACCCGCATTTTGTTTCCTATTTGGTATTATCGCTATATTTCTATATGTATCGATTTAAATATACATATATATATATATATCGATTTAAATATCGATACCTATATCTCTTCTTATTAAAATGAATAAAAGCGTCTCATTTTTCTGAAAAGTACTGCTTGATATTTTAAATCCAAATGCCCGAAAATCTGGTTTTACATGTAATTTTCATTTACATATGCTGGTACGGAAGGGGTTAAATGTCCGTAAGGCTGCAACCAGAGCACAAGATGGAGAAGTCTTCATACGTTTACACTTTGTTTGTTTACGCTTAGTTAGTAATCTGAAAATTTTCACGTATTTAATATTCAATAATTTCGGGAGTAATTTCACAGATGAAATTAATTGAAAAATTAATACTTATGTGTGTTCATCTATCCTGGGCTTTATTTCGTCTGATATTTGCCGCAGGGTTGTGTTCTCATTTAGACCTTGCCAACGTGTTCTGCGGTTGCGGCCCTACCGACATTTAAGAGACAGAGATGCTGAACTGAGTATCGTTCTTATAGCTTAACCCATTTTTTCCTAGCGTCTCATTTTAAAACGTTTCGAATTTTAATAATTTTTTATAATTTTCTTCTTCTTTACAACATGAAATTTGTATGACCTAATTGTTTATAATTGTCTTCTATATATCTTTATCTATTACCGAGAGATGGCAATATAAGATTGATATGTATTTGCTTAAATAAAGGCATTTTTCCGGTGTTTATAGATTTTTCATTTTTCAAGATACCGTCAACTTTGGTCCATCCCATAAAAAAAAGTTTTTATTCTTTGTATTGAACAAACAATACAAGATAATTTGGAGTTTTTGTCCTTGGAAAATATTTTATACCCTACCATAGGGTATTTGAATAGTTTGGGGGTAATTAAAAAATGTTTAGTGGCAACACTGGATGTGTTTGTAAAAACTGTTTTCGTGTGTAAATTTTAACTCTCCAAACTTCCGATAGTGAAACAATCTGGATAAGAGCTACAAATAAGGCAAGTGTCAAACTATTACCTTTAGTAACTTGTAACCTATGTGTGATCATAGATTTTCCTTTAAATTTTTATTTTGACATTAAATGGTTACGTTTTCATAAATCTAACATGAAAACTAGTATTTCGGGGCTACTTTATGCCAGGCCTTTTTTCGTCCGAAAATAACCCCAATTACTTAGTTAGAAATGCCTTTTATAAAACGAAATCCCTTAAAACATGTTTTAAGTAACATTTTTTTCAAATGTTGTTGTAGCAAAATTTTACATTAATTGTTTTTGTTCCAGTTCCTGACGATAACATGAAAAAAACTGTTTCTCATTTCTCTAATATTAACAGTTGGTTTATTGTGTTTAAATGTTTAAAAAAAATGTTTATCGAGTTTGCAGTGTTAATTTATTAGCAAATTCTGTTGCAAGGGAATTTCAATAAAAATGTATTCATTTACATATGAAATGAATTTATTTTATATGAAACTAAGTGAATGGACAAAAGAAGACCCCAGCAGAGGCTACTTTGTTCCAAAACATTAAAAATAGTTAAAAAAAAAAATTCTATTTAAAACCATGCACTTTGCTTCATTGTTTCATGTTAATTGTTTATATCTTAATTTTGACGGTGAAAAATCAATATCCAAAAAAATAGTCATAATCTTAGCTTGTAGATTTCTTTAATATATGAACTTTTTGAAATTGCGAAATTATGTGTTCAAGTGTATTTTTCATGCATGTTTGTAATTTACAAAATATAGGGCGCAAGGCGCAAATGAGTGCATATTTTTATTAGCCATTTAGGAGACATTTATTTATGTAAAGTCCTTTTCAAGATGATTTTAAAATAAATTGTTTTTTAGCCTGAAATACGATTATTCTTAGTTTATTGTTAATAATACTTATAATGTTATTAGTCTCTGTAAAGAAATAAATATATTTTTTAATAGTTCATAAAAATACTAATTATAATACATAATATACATATTAAAAGCTTAATTTATATAAATTTAGACAAAACATATAATTATGCACTTTTCCACATATGGGTATTCCCATATATAGTAAGTTTACATTTTTTTCAAAAAAATACGTTAATATTTTAGCGTAGTTTTTTTAGTATTTTTCAAGTTTGCAACATTTTAAAGTTGTTTTACCAACAAATTTCAGAAAAAAAATTTCAGGCATAAATAGGTTAATGGTGAATCATCAGAGAGTTATTACATAGCTCCGGGTGTGATTTCCAGCTTTGACATTTTTCACTTGGTTGGTTTAAGCTTAGTTAGAATGCGAAAATGTTCACGTATTTAATATTCACTAGTAAAAATGTTTTTAATTTGCAGCAATTTACTATTATTTGGCATGTAAGTGAAAGTGTTTGGCACCAAAATCAAGTTTATTCAAAAATAATCTTATCTTCCTGTAGTCTTTTGCGATAAAAAAAAAAAAAAAAAAAAAAAAAAAAAAAAAAAAAAAACAGTTTTATTAGAAAAACATTTGACTATGTAATAGAAAACATTTTTGTTTTTAAAAAACGAATAGTAATATACATATGGTTGAAAATAATATGAAATATTCAGTTTTTTTGGCTTCTGAGACTTTGTTATTATTTTATTAGAAAATTTATAACAAAAATGTTTATTTTCCGAAATTAAAGGTTTCTCTCACCAAAGGGCACCAAAAAAAAGTTTTTACTAATTAAATTAATTCGAATTTAAACTACGGTTTCGATTATGATACATCATTATTTCTATATTATTAAAACAAATACCATTAATGTTAATTTGTTACTTTTGGAAAAAAAAAGTGTAATAAATGATGAAGAAATAATTTACTTTAATTTTTTTTTAATTGAAAACTTAGTTTAAGTTTCTTTAACAGTCTAAAACTATCGATTTTGCTGAATAACGAAGTCAAACATGCTAGTAATTCAGAAATACATAGAAATTAAATGAAATTTTAAAAGTCTGGTTGATAAATCAGATTTTAAACTCAAGCATATCATACTTAATTCATCTATACTAATATTATAAAGAGGTAAAAATTGTAGGGGGGAACTACCGAACCGATTCCAAAAGTAATGGCACGGAAAGGATGGTGTTAGTCCAACTTAGAACATAGGTTATATCTTATATCCGTGTCAACTGCCAAAAGGGGGTGCAAGAGAAAAAAAAAAAAGGTTCTAAAAGTGCGATTTTTGTGTTAATGAAGGGACTAGAAACATGAAATTTGGAATGGTAGTTACTTATAAGATACTAATAATCTATAAGGACATTACTTTAACAAATAGAAATTAAAAAAGAGTGAAAATGCGCAAAAAGCGTTCTAAAAGACGTTCTAAATAATCATTTTTAAGCAATTTCAGGAAGTACCAAACTGATTAAAAAATAATGGTGTCAAAATGATAGTGACAACCCTTGCTTCAACATAGGCTAAATTTCATGTCGGTGCACAACTCCTAAAGGGGGTGCAGGAGCAAAAAAATTTCGAAATTATTATTTTTGGTGTTACTGATGGGCCCAGATACATAGAATTTGGCATGGTAAGTACTTATTAGATATAAAAGATCTCTAAGAACATTTCTTTAAAAATTCGAAATTTAAAAGGAGTGAAAATGTGCAAAAAATGTTCTAAAAGACGTTCTAAATGGCGATTTTTACGCAATCTCAAGAAATACCAAACTAATTTAAAAAATAATGGTGTCCAAAGGATGGTGACATCCATTGCTGCAACATGAGCTACATTTTGTGTCTGCGCCACTACCTCTAAAGGGGGTGCAGGAGCAAAAAAAAAAAAAAAACGTTCGAAATTGAGATTTTTGTGTTACTGAAGGGCCCAGATACGTGGAATGTAGCATGGAAGTTACTTATTAGATCTAAATGATCTCTAAGAACATTTAAAAAAAAATTCGAAATTTAAGAGGGGTGAAAATGCGCAAAAGGAATGCGCAAAAGACGTTCTAAAAAACGTTCTAGAATGGCGATTTCTACGCAATTTCAAGAAGTACGAAACCGAGTTCAAAAATAATAGTGTGAAAATGATGGTGATAACACTTGCTCCAACATAAACTACAATTTATATCGGTGCCACTACGCCTAAAGGGGGTGCAGGCGCAAAAAAATAACATTCGAAATTGCGATTTTTGTTATACTGAATGCCCATATACATGAAATTTGGCATGGTAGTTACTTATTAGATATAAATGATCTCTAAGAACATTTCTTAAAAAAATCGAAAATTAAAAGGGGTAAAAATGCACAGAACACGTTCTAAAAAAGTTCTAAAATCTCAAAAAGTAATCTCAAAAAGCACCTGAAGAGACCTGGAAACATGACATTTGGAGTGGTAGTTACATATAAATATAAATGATCTCTAAGAACATTTCTTAAAAAATTCGAAATTTAAAAGGGTTGAAAATGCGCGAAAATAGTTCTAAAAAACGTTCTATAAGGCAATTTCTACGCAATCTCAGAAAGTACCAAACCGATTTCAAAAGTAATGTTTGGATATTGATGATGACAGCTCTTGCTCCAATATAGGATCTATTTCATGTCGGCGTCACTACCACCTTGCGGGTGCATTTTAAAAAACGTTCTAAATTGTGATTTTTGTGATACTGATTGGGCTAGCAACTAGAAATCGGGCATGGTAATTACTTATGAGATGTAAATGCTCTCTGAAAAGAGTTCCTTAAAAATTTAAAATTTAAATGGGGTAAAAATAAACGAAAAGCGTTCAAAAAAACTTTCTAAATAGCGATTTCTACACAATCTCAGGAAATATAAACCGATTCAAGAAGCAATGGTATCAAATTGATGGTGACAGTCCCCGCTCCAACGTAGCCTATATTTTACGTTGCTGTCACTACCACCTGGGTGTTACAGGAGCAAACAATGTTCTAAATTGCGTTTTTTGTGTTAAAGAGGGTGTCTAACATTTTAAATTTGGAATGGTAATTACTTCAAAGATGCAAATGCTTTCTAAGTATTGTCGAAAGAAATTTCCAAATTTAAAAGGATAAAGTGCGCGAAAAGCGTTCTATAAACGTTCTAAATTACGATTTTTATGCAATTGTTTGAAATACGAAACCGATTTCAAACGTAATGGTTGCAAATTGATAGTGATAAAACCTGCTCAAACATAAGCTATATTTTATGTCGGTGTCACAAACCTTAGAGGGCTGCAGGAGCAAAATACTTTCTAAATTGCGATTTCTGCGGTACTGAAAAGGCTAGAAACTTTAAATATAGAACGGTGGTTACTTATTAAATATAAATGTCCTCAAAGAATAGCCGAAAATAAATTCGAAATTAGAAAGGGGTGAAGCGAAGAGAATGAGCGAAAAGCATTCTAAAATTGCCTAAATTGCGATTTCTATGGAATCTCAGGAAATAATAAACAGATTACAGAAGTTATTCGTTGCGAATCAAGAGTGATATTCCTTTTCCTATACGGGCTATATTTTATGCCGGTGTCACTACCACCTGGTTGGCAGGAACAACAAGAAAGCCTTTAAAAACATTAATTCCGTTTAGGAAATACAAAAATACTAAGAATATATTAGGAAATACCAACCAATTTCAAGGTTAGTGTCGTTAGGGTGTCAGTCATTAATGGTGACAGTCTCTGTTTCATCATTTTTCGAGACATTCTATTTCAACTCTGTTTCGGCATTTTATGTCGGTGCCACTAACACCAGAGAGTTGGTAGACTATTAGAAAATTAGCTTGGAGTTTGACATGAAGGTTAATTTTAAGATGTAAATGTGTTAAGATGGTTTCTAAACATTTTAAAACTTCAAATGAATACTGAAATGAGTGTACGCAAGGAGCATAAAATCACAAAATACTTTCTAAATTATCATTTATTTGGAATTAGTTTTTTTTTTCTTATTAATTAATTTCTCATTTCTGTCTATTGCATTTTTATAATGAAGTTTAGACAAACAGTGACTTCATTTGTATTTTTTGAATTATTCCAAAAAGTGGTTCTTCTAAAAAAATAGTTATGCAAATATCACTTGGCATATTTCAACTATTACGCGATCAAAGCCGCGGGTTTTGCTAGTATAAAATAAATGGTTAAATGTAGCAATCGATATTTAATAAAAAAAGGATGTAGTTTGTTCAAAGCAAATAATATTATAATTACTGTTTTTCCCCTAACTTCAGTCTCTAATAGTTTGATTTTATTTTTCTTTAAAAATATATAACAAATATGTTTATTTATCAAAATGAAAGACCCCGCATAAAAGGATGTCAATCCCTTTATTCAAACCAACTCGCATGTGTTATACTAAAATTGCTTTCAATTGCATTTAAAACGTTACTTTTAATTTTGCGTTCTGAGCACGATAAGATAAATCAATTCCATTTAAAGATAGAAAACATTTGATAGCGAATACGCGAAAAATCGACTTAGGTTTAGGCGTTAGGCAAATAGATCAAACTACACAATAAAATGTATCGAATTTCATTACTAAAGTGGCTAAAGATTGTTAATTTGTCTATCGATATTCATTTTAATTTAAAATAGATCCTTAATTTGATTTTTATTTCTATTCGCATGTAGTATTTTCATAATACAGAGTTGTCATGATTAAACTTACACGATATATGAACCCTAAGCGGCCTAACCGCTTAACCAATCGGAAAGAAATATTAGATATATTTATTTGAAGGTATGCGCTCGAGATCGCGATGATTTAAAATAATAGAGCTCTCATGGTTGCAGTTACAGTGAAAACATTTCGAATTTTTCGAATAGACACACACATTTTTTCATGCGCAAATTCATCAACGCATTAAAAAACCATTAATGGCGTTGGAATTATACACGTACGATGAATATTGCTGGCGTAAAACACTTGCGAACTAGTATATTGTGGCCATCACAAAACTTTCTTCTATATAAATCATGTCAATTAAATCATTTAAATAGTATAAGAAATTACATCAATTTAGAACCAATTCGTATCAAAGTATACCTGAATTCGAAGTTTGATGAAAATTCGTGCATTAGTTATTGAGATAGAGCTTTTGGGGAAATTCTGAAAAATTCAGCATACCAGCGTCACCTGTTGAGCGATTTGCACCAAAACACAAACAACACTAATTCATATTAAGGTATACCGGAATCTGAAGTTTGATGAAAATCGGTGCATTAGTTCTGGAGCTAGAGATATTGTGGAAATCACAAAAAATGCAGCACAGCAGCGCCACCTGCTGAGCGATTTACACGGAAAGGTACAAAACCTCATTTCATGTCAAGGACTAACTGAATCTGAAGTTTGATGAAAATCCGTGCATTAGTTCTGGACATTGAGCTATTGTGGAAATCGTGAAAAATGTTGAATAGCAGCGCCACCTGTTCAGCGATTTACACCAAAACATAAACAGCACTAATTCATATCCAGGTATACCTGAATCTGAAGTTTGTTGAAAACCCAAGTATTAGCTCTTGAGATAGAGCTATTGCGGAAATCTCAAAAAATGCAGCATAGCAGCGCCACCTGTTGAGCGATTTACACCACAAGGGGCAAAACGTCAATTCATGTCAAGCACTAACAGAATTTGAAGTTTGATGAAAATCCGTGCATTATTTCTTGAGTTTGAGCTATTAAGAGAATCGTGTAAATGCTTCAAAATGCAGCATAGCAACGCCATCTGTTGGGCGATTTGCACCAACACGTTACCAGCACCAATTCATATCAAGGATTAACGGAATCTGAAGTTTTATAAAAATCTGTGCATTAGTTCTTGAGATAGAGCTTTTGCGGAAATCCTGAAAAATGCTACATAGCAGCGCCACCTGCTGGGCGATTTACACCAAAAACTAATCAGCACCAATCTATATCAGGATCTACCTGAATATAAATTTTTATTAAATTCCGTGCATTAGTTCTTGAGATAGAGCGCCCACAAAATCTGTGTCACATACAGACAGACGGACGGACAGACAGACAGACAGACTCACAGACAGACATTTTGTAAAAACATGTTTTTTGGTATCTCTGACCCATAAAACGTATAAATACGTCGAAAACTGGAATTCGAAAATTTTCATGAAACCAATACTTTCTTCTTGTAAAGATAGAAGAAAGTAAAAAGACCATTGCGAGGACCGAAGGACGTGGCTACAAGACGTGTTTTTCAGTATCCGATTTTTTTTTTCACTTGTGAACTGAGTAATGTTGTAAGATTTGTTTTAAACTACACTGGTTTCCAAAAATTAAGGAAAAGCAACAAAAGTAACGATTACTCAAAATGTTACAAGTAGATTTTAATAAAACTGAGCCACAATATACAACACATAGTAAGGTATAAAATAGTATTAAAAGAAATTACTTGACGATTGTGGTGTTTCAAAAATTAACAAAACTATAGAATAAACAAAATAAATGAGCCTGTTTGGTATAGGAAAAGTACCTTTAATATGGAGTATGATCACCCCTAAAAGTAACACAGCATATACAGCGATGTGTGATACTGTCAGTTATGCGATCGATAAGTTCGCAGGGAAGTGAGAGCCATTGCTCTTGTAAAACAGTTGTAAGCGTGGCAAGGATCTGAGGATGGGTACTGAGAGCAGCGACGCATCTTCCGAAGGCATCCTAAACTTGCTCGATGGGATACAAGTCCAGTGATCGAACTGGCCATTCCATGAGCTGAATCGTTTGGTGCTGAAGATAATCTTCACGATGTGAGCCCTGCGCGGTCTAGCGTTATCGTCCTGTAACAGGAAATCATTAACTATTGTACCGGCATAAGGGTGCACATAAGCATCATGAATGTCATCTCCATAGACGGGAGTATTCACAGTTCCACGTGGAAAGACATGGAGGTCTGTAGTTCTGCCCAAAGAGATACCATCACACATACAGACACTGCCTTCTCCATACGAATCTCTTTTACGAATGTTTGATGGATGATAGCGTGTTCCATGTTCTCTCCAAATCAATCAACACCTAATATCGCTTTGGAGGCTGAACTGGAACTCATCCACGAAGAGAACACGTCTACATTGACAGCTGTTCAGTGGACATGTTGACGTGCCCACCTTAAAAGTTCCCTACTGTTATATGAGGTGAGCGGCACACAGATGTCTGGTTGCATGGCATAAAGATCACTTTCATGAACAATCTTCTACGCACAGTAGACTTTCATACCAACCTTTCAGTGGCTGCAGCAATGGAGAATCTAAGATGAGAGGGTGTTGCTGTTCTATTCCTTCGTGCACATAACCTCAAATATCGTCATCGGTGCTTGTTGTAGCTCTTGCCCGTCCTTGGCTAAACTTCTGGAGGCCGAACCAGGGGTTTGAAATTGTTTTCAAAGCCTATGAACCACAGAAAGACTGAGATTTAGCCATCTGGCAACCTCTGTCTGACTTTGACCTACCTCCAATCTTCCAATAGATCTATATTGCAGTTATGCGGACAAATGATACCGCGAGGTCATACTAATGAATTGACTATCTCAGTTTTCTTATATTATAATCGCAGCGACTCCAGCAGCCGTACTCTGTAGCATGCATTTTTATGCTCCTCACAGATGACGTAATCCGATTGCAGCGCCACTAATTTGCATTTTGTAATTTTATTCAGTATCTTTTAGTTACCAACATATGCAAATTTCAAACGGATAGGTTCATTTTTGAAAGAGTTATCGCTCTTTTTGTGATTTTTTCTTAATTTTTGGAAACCAGTGTATTTTTTGTGTTATGTTTGTGTACAAATAGTGAAAATAATATGTAATCATTTGTTTTAGTGCGCTGAATCTAACGTTACATAGAAACTGATTAGGATTGGGTGCCGCGATATTACACCGAAAATTTTAGTCACACGTGTATCGTTCCAACGCCATTTATGTTTTTTCAATGCGCTGCTGAATTTGAGCCGGAAAAAAAGGGTGTTGCCTTTTGCAAATTTCAAAATTTTTACACTGTAACCGTAACCATGAGAGTTCTACTGTTCCAAATCATCACGATCTTGAGCGCATACCTTCAAATAACTAAATATAAAATTTCCTTTCGATTGGTTGAGCTGTTAGGTCGCTATGGGCACGTATATCGAGGAAGTTATTTTATGACCACCCTGTATCTAGTTGTACTGTTATATATTTTACTTTTAGCAACAAAAAATACATTTAAAGCAAATTATGTAACATATTCACCGCTAAGACACACAAAAATTTGTACCAAAATATTTCGCGGGGCGTCATGCTACACGAATACCTGTTCAATCAATATTTTAAAATTAGGATGCTAAATCAAATTATGTAGGGGAGACCAGAGCTACTTGGCTACAGGGGTAAGCAGGCGCAGTCCTCATAAATCGCCTGTTTGTGGATAGATTGTGCAACCAGTCACAGAGTACCTTTCTTCTTGCTTTTTACACACCTCGTTGTAGTTTTGCAGCGTTATCTACGTGCAGTGGAAAATTATTACGATTTTTCTGTTTTTTGCACTCATAAGTAATTTTTTGTTGCTTCATTATTTTTCTAATTTCTAATACTTATCTTAATAAATGCGATTTAACTTGTGCAGCTTTTCTTAGTGTATGATTAACTGTACCTACCCCATATGTGATTTACTTGGATTATTTATGCTTAGATGATTGTGATCCCTTTTGTGAAGAAATTTATTATGGGGCTAGTAGGCGCATTGAACACGGGGCAAGTTGGCTCGGTGTTTGGTGTGTGCTGGTAGCTTGAAAAACAGCAAACAACTTGAAAAGTGATTACAATGCAAGATTTTGGACACACGAGGCTTACCAAACGAAGACACTCGATTTTTTATTTGTGACAACCGTAACTCTGATAATGATATCGAATATGATAGAAGTTACTCAGTGTTAATGTTTTATTCATTATTTTTATGTTTGTACAATTTAGAATTTACATTGTACGGGTATAACGCCTTTGTTTAAACTTACTGGTAATACTGAAATTGATTTCGCTTAACTGCGTGTCTTATTTGAATTTTTATGAAGCGTGTGCCAACTTACCCCATAGGTATAGGCAACTTGCCCCGTGACAGAGTAGGTTGGCACACAATTTTCCTTTTACTTTAGGAATCCGTTAAACATAAACTACAAAACTACAAACTAAAAAATTCGGATATTTATAGCCCAATGCCTTCTCTTTAAAAGTACAGTTAAAATTTCATAAAAAAACTTAAACAAAAACTTAATAAAAAATCACTAACTAAAAACTGCACCTACTAGTCCAGGTCTCCCCTACTCAGTTTTTTTCTTGGATATCATATTTAAATGAATAAAATAAATGCCCTAAAGTAACAAACGATATGTAACAAAAACATGTAAAAGAATAAAGAAAAATTTTATTATATTATTAGAGTATACTTTGATAAAATTAGAGATTTCTTTTACTAACTTTGACCTAATCCATTTATTCAAATCAACTCGTATGTGTTATACTGAAACTGAACTCAATTGCATTAAAAATGTAATTTTAAATTCGCGTTTCGATCACCCTAAGATAAAGCAATCCCACTTGAAGGTAGGAAACATTTGAGAGCGATTGCGTGAAAAATTGCCTTAGTTTCAAACTTTAGGTAACAAAATATATCTAATATACCAGCGTACTTTATATTTCGTGGCACGAAGTTCTCGATCGATTGCTCACGCTGCAGAATAAAAAGAATTGAAGTTTATTACTAAATGGCTAAAGATAGCTAATTCTTATAACTATACTATTTCTAATTTAAAATAGAGCTTTTCATTTGTTTTTATTTCTAATGGCATCTAGTTTTCTCGATAGTATTGGTGTTTTTCATAATGTTCCAGTTATATTATTACATATTTTACTTTCAGAAACAAAAATACATTTAAAACAAATTATTTGATATATTCAACCCTGTGACAAATAAATATGTGGAAAAAAAATATTTCTCGGTGCGTCATACTACACGAATACCTGTGCCATTAATGTTTTAAAAAGCAGGATGCTAAATCAGATTATGTATTTAAATTAATAAAATAAATGACTTACAGTATCAAACGACATGTAATAAAACAAAAACACCTCAAATGTTAAAGAAAGAGATTATTAATTTTTTTCCGTTCAGGAAGTTTAACGAACTCCCCCTAGCGAGCAGTCTGTAAAAAAGGTAATTAGCTGTGAATCGGCAAAGCATCAACACGTATTCAAAAACACTCCATCCACACTACGCGATGGATATTAATTATGATTTGCAATCTATTCACATTTATGAAGTTTATGTTTGTGTAAGTGTCTTGTGCAGTTTTTACGTGTGAAATAAAATCAATTAAAAAGAAAACTAAACGTCTACAGTCCACCATCATATCGATCATTGTGGTCCGAGAGAGCCGGAGAGCTACTATGGATAAGCTTAACAGATTAAAAGGCACTGTATAGGCTGTTATCACAAGATTAGAGCAGTTTTTAACTGATAATACTGATATAAAAACAACGAATGTGAGCACATTAGAAGTAAAATTTAAAAAGACAGAAGCTCTTCAAAATAAATTAGAGGAAATAAGCGAACAATATTTTGACATCCAAGAATTATCTGCGCAACAAGTGCAAGATATAGAGGAGGATATCGACACTGCTAATGAAAGGCTCGAACAAGTTGAGGTAAGATTAAAAGCTTTATTAGTATCTTTTGAAAATAAATTTAATATTGTAAGTATTGATGACCATTCAAATGAAAACAAAACAAAGGTGCACCTCCCTGAAATTCCATTGCCTTCATTCGGAGGTGATTACTGTGATTTTGCTAATTTTAAAACACAGTTTACTAACTTGATTGTTAACAATCCTCAATTAGATAATAATCAGAAGCTATTTTATTTAAAAGCTTCTTTAAAAAACGAAGCTAATCATTTAGAATCACCTGATGATGATTTCAATTCATTGTTTCAAGCACTGATACACAGATACGAAAATAAAAGATTGTTAATCGATTCACATATTTGTGCAATTTTAAATTATGAAAAAAAAATGCAATATGAATCCCCTAATGAATTGCGTAATTTTATTGATTGTATTAACAAAAACATTCGCGCACTCAAAATTATGGAATACACACAAAATAATTTATCAGAAAGTGTGTTCATAAATATAATTCTGAAAAAATTGCATAGCGAAACTCAAAAGCAGTTTGAATTATCTCTTGAAAACTCAAATGTTCCAACGTTTGATTATTTAATTTCGTTTTTGGTAAAGAGATGCCTAGTTTTAGAAGCGATAAAACTTTCAAATGACGCCAACATGTCACAAACGAAGCCCTCGAAATCTAAGAACAATTACGCAGTAAATAAATCCAGATCATTTTTTATAAACGATAATAAAAATAAAAGTAATGTAAAGCCATGTGTGTTATGCAATTCGCCCTACCCCCATTTCAAATGTTCTACTTTTTTAAACATGAATATTCGGAAAATGAAAATGATTGTAAATAAAAATAAATTATGTTCAAATTGTTTACGATTACATCAAGGTCAATGCAATTCTAAATTTACTTGCAGAACATGGAAATTGTCACATAATACTTTACTACATGAAGTAAATGATATGTCAGAAACGGCAATAATAAATAAAAATAACGAGTTTGTTAAAAACAAACAAATAAGGAATTGTGAATCTGGGAATAAAGAAACGCCATTAATTGGTTCTAATTTATTACTAGAAGATAAAAGAAATTGCGCAATATTAAACACAGCTATAATATAAGTAACTGATGTGTTTGGAAATAAAATTAGATTAAGAACAATTCTAGATAATGGGTTGTCGATTAACGTATTGAATAAGAGCGCATGCAAGAAATTAAATCTAAAAGCAAAACCATTCAAGGGTGTTATTTCCGGTATAAACGAGTCATCACAGAAAATAAAGCAAATTATCAATGCAAATATATCAAATGAAAAAGGAACGTTTTCTAAAACATTAGAGTTTGCAGTTCTACCAAAAATAACAAACAATATTCCGGTTGAAAGATTAGACATTTCAAACTTATGCATCCCTAACTACATAGAATTAGCCGACAATAATTTTCATATACTTGGTCAGATTGATGCATTGATTGGTAGCGAGGTATTTTTTGACATTTTAAAGAGTGAGCAAATTCGTTTAGCAAATGCTAATTGTATGTTACAGAATACAGAATTTGGGTACGTAATCGCAGGTTCACTTCCACAAGTTGAAAATAAGTCATATTGTTGCCTCTTAACTGAAAATAGCTTAGACAATACTTTATAGAATTTTTTTGAAATAGAATCTTTACCTGGGGATAATAAAGAAACTGTCAAAGGGGATGAAGAAATATTTTGTGAGGAACATTTTAGAAGCACCTATAAACGCGATCACACCGGTAGATTTACAGTACAGCTACCAATGAAAGTCAATACAGAATCAGTGTTACGAAGTTCTAGAGAAATTGCAGCTGGGCAATTAAATAGTTTATGAGCTAAATTAGATAAAAATAAAACAATGGCTAACTTATATACAGCTTTTATGGAAGAATACGAAACTTTGGGCATATGACACAAATTAAAAGTGAAAACGAAAATAAGCTGTCTTATTACATTCCACATCATGCTGTGTATAAACCGGAAAAAATATCCACTCCCCTGAGAGTTGTCTTCAATACAAGTTCGAATACATCTAGTGGTTATTCACTTAATTCTATTTTATTAAATGGGGGAACTGTTCAGCAAGATTTATTTTCGATTATAACTAGATTCCGTACCCACAAATATGCATTCTGTGCGGACATTGAGAAAATGTACAGGCAGATACTGATTGACCCACAACAGAGAAATTTCCAAAAAATTCTTTGGAAGTCCAGTAAGGACGCCCCGATAAAAATATATGAACTCAACACGGTTACATATGACACTGTTAGTGCTTCCTTTCTTGCCACGTGAACGTTGAAAGCTCTTGCTGATGAAGAAAGAAACGATTTTCCAAAAGCTGCAGAAGTAATTCATAACGACATTTATGTTGATGATTGTTTATCTCGTGCAGGTTCCTTACAAGACGCACAGGACTTGCAATCTCAACTAATTCTGATCTTTAAAAGGGGAGGGATGGAGCTACACAAGTGGGTCTCTAAACATCCTGAATTATTACAAGACCATATCAGAATATACATTTGACGAACACTCGCAGCAAATTTCTGTAAAAACTTTAGGGATGCTTTGGAAACCTGAATCAGATCATTTTACTTTTTTATTAGTATCGAACCCAGAGATGTTTATACTAAGAGAGAAGTTTTGGCACAAATTGCTAAAATTTACGATCCCTTAGGCCTAATTGGCCCTATTCTAACCAAAGCAAAAATTTTCATGCAACATTTATGGGAATTAAAGATAAATTGGAGTCAACATCTGCCTGCCAGATCTCTTCGGAAATGGCAAAGTTTTCTGATTAAATTGACAGAAATAAATCATCTTACAATTTCGCGATATATTTTGTTTGACAACATTGCAGGTTTAGATTTACATGGATTTTCAGACGCTTCTGGAAAGGCCTATGGAGCAGCCATCTACATCAGATCTCTCTACACAACTGGACAGTTCAAGTCTAATCTTCTGTGCAGCAAATCCCGCGTGGCCCCCCTAAAGCCAATGACCATCCCGCGACTAGAGTTGTGTGCAGCCCTACTATTTACAAAACTGGTTCAAAAATAATTCACATCCTACAGCTATGCTTTGAAAAGGTGTGGCTTTGGACAGATTCATCGATTGTTCTATTTTGGCTTCACACACCACCCCACAAACTTAAAACTTTCGTTGCCAATAGAGTCACCACGATCCAGTCTATTTCTGAGAATTATAATTGGAATCATGTATCCTCAAAATCCAATCCAGCAGATATCATCTCCAGAGGTGCAACAGCCAAGGATCTGGTCAATAATGATTTGTGGTGGTTTGGACCAGAATTTCTTCAAAGGGAAATTATAGTTCCCAACCCATTTCCTACTGTCACAGATATTGAGTTCGAACAAGAACTAAAAACTGATTTTAATTTATTGACTTTTCATAAAGACTCTAACGACTTTTTTAATGAATTATATAACTCTTCTAATAATTTTCTCAAATTAATTAAAATATGTAGTTTTATTTTTAGGTTCGTCAACAATTGCAGACGCAGAACCATATACAAGAATCAACTTAAGGGCATCGAATTAAATTATAGCACCCATTTTTTAGTAAAAAGGGCTCAGGAAGGTAAGTTCGGTCCTGAATTAGCAGCACTCAGAAAGAGACAAACAGTTCCTTGCTCCAGTAAGTTAGAGGGTTTAGATCCTTTCATTAACAACTGTGGATTACTTCGTGTAGGGGGCAGATTAATAAATTCTGACTTACCT